>QXEO01000125.1:282158-1547623 GCA_007115705.1 Dactylis glomerata | reverse complement strand
TGCCCCAGGCGCAGCCTCCAACGCCCAGCCCATTTTGCTTGGCCCATTAGTTTGCTGATTCAGTGAAAAAAAGGAGTAAAAGAAAAAAGAAAAAAAAAACTGGATCGCTGCGTGCGCGCTGCACCCCAGACAACCTCTGTGCTCTGGCGTGAGTCCTATTTCAAAAAAAAAGACAAACTTTTTTTGTCCGTTTTCGCATCGCCGTCGCACTGCCGTGTGTTTCCGGCGTCGTACATCGCTGCCGTTGACATATTTTTTTGTCGTTTTCTCTTCTACGACAGCGTGTTACCACTGTGTCCACATAGCGTCCTTTCAACACGATTTTGATCGCTTTAGCTACAGCCTATCTACAACATCGTGTTAGGAGCTTACCCATACGAGACTAGCTACTTCGTGCTCATCAGGTTGCTGCCGTGTGCGCAATCTTGTGCCTGTTCGTCGAGCCAGTGCTAGCGTCTCTCTTGTGCATTGCAACACGAGCTACTGTGCGTCGTCACTTATATCTTTTTGAGCTCACTTTTCAGAGTTGCTTTGCCCCGTTTATCTCCACCGTGTGTGTTTCCGTGGGTCTTTGTCATACGATCAGCACTAGGACTTGTACTTTGGTGTAGTTAGGTATCCATACCAAGCCCCACCATATACCCTGGTTGTCGTGTGATAGTCTTTCCCTCGGTATTCGTTACATCACATCCGTGCACGTTTTTGCCTATACAAGTCGGTAAGCTCTTCTATTCACTTTCGAACGGTAAGATACCTCGTTTCTCTCAGTTTCGAGTGAGTAGTGAGAGTTCCACCATACACCTATTTTTGTTTGCACTAACCTACTAATCATGTCTGAGTCTGATGCTGTGCAGCAAAAAATGGATCCAAATGAGGTCGTGCATTGGAATGAATACGAAGCTCTTCGTGATACTTTGTCAAAGAGGTTCAATGCTGTTTGTGATAGTTTACATGACGATGTGCTTGCTGTTGACAATAAGCTGAATGCAACACATGATATAGCCACTGCGACACAAGAAACTGTGACCACACTTCAGCGTTCTATTGCAGATTTGACACAAGCTGTGCATACGTTGCAAGTTTCATTTGATCGTCTACCTCACCAGCAACCACTTGATCCTGAGGCTGCTGCGAGTGTCCAGGATGACAATCATGCACATGATGACGCTAATGCTGCAGCTGCTGCTGGTCGTCGTGATGGATTGCTTCTTGGTGGTCATGGTGGTCGTGGGAATGGAGGCCGAGGTGCTGGTATTCCGCCTGGTCGTGGTTTTGCCCCTATCGGCGCACGTCGTCGCTTTGATGATGATTTTGCCCAACCAGCCAACCGTGATGATGATGGGCTGGGCAAACCGAAGTTCATTGTACCCAAGTTTGTTGGTTCTACTGAGGTGGAAGAGTACCTCAATTGGGAGCTGAAGGTGGAAAAACTATGGCGCATGCATGAGTACACCGAGGATAGAAAAATAAAATTTGCATCTTCAGAGTTTGATGGATATGCATTGCTTTGGTGGGATAACATTGTCCAGTCCAGGCTTGAAGCTCGAGAGCCACCTATTACGACATGGAGGGGTATGAAAGAAGCGATGCGTGCTCGTTTTGCTCCCCGCAATTATATTCGTTCTCTCTATGATAGATTGACGAATTTGAAGCAAGGTCTTAAGTCTGTTAATGACTATCATCAGGAGATGGAGTTGATTATGCAGCATGCTAGGGTGCGTGAACCAGAGGAACAAACAATGCAGCATTTTCTTGCTGGTTTAACGTACAACATTCGACGCATTGTTCGGCATCACCAATACTTTGATATGACAGATTTGCTTCATCAAGCACGTGAGGCAGAATTGACATTGGCTGAAGATGCTAAATTTGGACCTCGTTCTACAGCAAGTAGAGGTCGTTTTTCCCCACGGACAGACCCTAGTGTGCCTACCTCTAGTGGTACTTCTGGTTTCCGTGGTAATGCTTCCTCAAAACCTGATTCAGTTATTTCTAATGCCAAGAAAACATCACAACCTGCTGCAAGTGGTACTGGTTCCTCCAACTCTACAGCAAGAAATAGGGATATGAACTGTCATACATGTGGTGGCAAGGGTCACTTCCGGCGAGACTGTCCCAATAAAAAGGTTATGTTGATCAATGAGGAAACTGAAGAGTATGAGACAGGTGATGATGCTGATCCAAATTCGGATGAGGAGGATGATGATATGCTCTATGGTGATGCGTCATCACTGCCTACCATTGTTTGTTCGCCTAAGGTGCTGAGTGTGAGCCCAGATTCTGCGGAACAGCGGTGTAATTTGTTTCAAACAAAAGCTGCTGTTGGTCCTGGCAAGGCGTGCAAGGTTATAATTGATGGTGGGAGTTGTCGCAATTTGGCTAGTAAAGAGCTCTGTACAAAACTGAAGCTCAAATATATCCCGCACCCCAATCCATATTTTATTCAGTGGCTAAGTGATAGCGGAGAGATGAAGATCAGCCACATGGTGCGTGTTGAGTTTCAGATTGGACCATACAAAGACACCGTCGAGTGTGATGTGGTTCCTATGACAGTATGTCATTTGTTGTTGGGCCGCCCATGGCAATATGATCGTGATGTCCGTCACAATAGGAAAGCCAACACATATCAGTTACATTGGCGTGGCAAGGATGTTACTTTGAGACCTATGACACCGCAAGCTATTGTAAATGAATCTCATCAAAAAATTGAAGTTAATCTTGAGAAAGAGAGCGAGAGAGTAGATAGACGAGAGCCTACACTTCCGGTGAGGGAGAGCCACAAGCCAAATCTGAGTGGTAAAAATATGAGTGCGGGAGCGCATTCTTTAGTCATGTTAGCCACCAAATCTGATCTGAGAGAGTTTCGTGAGGATCCTATAGCTGTTCCTCTTGTGCTTATGTACAAGGGTAACATTTTGGTTTCTAACGACATGACCCCTCTATCTATTGGTGTTTCTAATGTGTTACAGGAATTCAGCGACGTGTTTCCGGACGAGGTGCCTGCAGGTTTGCCACCTTTGCGAGGCATTGAGCATCAAATAGACTTGATTCCAGGAGCATCGCTGCCCAACCGAGCACCCTATCGCACCAACCCCGAGGAGACAAAAGAAATTCAGAAACAAGTACAAGCGCTTCTCGACAAAGGTTATATTCGTGTGAGCTTAAGCCCTTGTGCTGTTCCTGTTATTCTAGTTCCTAAGAAAGATGGTACCTGGCGCATGTGCGTAGATTGTAGAGCAATAAATAACATCACTATTCGATATCGTCACCCTATTCCACGCTTGGAAGATATGCTTGATGAATTGAGTGGTGCTGCTGTTTTCTCTAAAATTGATTTCCGTAGTGGTTATCATCAAATTAGGATGAAAGAGGGGGATGAGTAGAAAACAGCCTTTAAAACAAAATTTGGTTTATATGAGTGGTTAGTCATGCCATTTGGGTTAACTAATGCACCTAGTACTTTCATGAGATTAATGAACCATGTTTTGCGTAATTTTATTGGCAAGTTTGTGGTTGTGTATTTTGATTATATATTAATCTACAGCCGCAATGAATCTGAACATAGTGATCATATTCGACAAGTTTTGCAAGTGTTGCGTGATGCTAAGTTATATGGTAACCTTGAGAAGTGCACATTTTGCAAAGATAAGGTCATATTTCTGGGATTTGTTGTTTCTAAGCATGGAGTAGAGGTAGATGCATCTAAAATTGAAGCTATTCAAAATTGGCCTACTCCTATGAATGTTAGTCAAGTACGAAGTTTTCACGGTCTTGCTGGTTTTTATCGCCGTTTTGTGAAAGACTTTAGTACTATTGCTGCACCTTTGAATGAGTTAACTAAGAAAGGTGTAGAATTTGTATGGGGTGCAGCCCAAGATAATGCCTTTGATGAGCTGAAACGTTTGTTAACTTCTGCACCTTTGCTTGCACTACCAGATTTTACTAAGCAATTTGAGATTGAATGTGATGCTAGTGGCATTGGTATTGGTGGTGTTTTGATGCAAGAGGGTAGGCCTATTGCCTATTTTTCTGAAAAACTTTGTGGCGCGAGGTTGAACTATCCAGTTTATGATAAAGAATTGTATGCACTTGTTAGAGTTCTTGAGGTTTGGCAACATTATTTGTGGCCAAAAGAATTTATCATACATTCTGATCATGAAGCTCTGAAATATCTGAAAGCTCAATCTAATTTGCATAGGCGTCTTGCTAAGTGGGTTGAGTTCATTGAGTCTTTTCCATACATAATTAAACATAAAAAGGGTAAAGACAATGTGGTTGCTGATGCTCTCTCTAGGAAGAACATGTTGTTGACACAATTAGACATTAAGGTTCCTGGTTTAGAGAGTTTGTGTGATTTATATGCTACTGATCATGATTTTTCAGCGCCATATAGCATGTGTACTGGTGGGAAAGCATGGGATAAATATCACATCCATGATGGGTTTTTGTTTCGTGCTAACAAACTATGTGTTCCAGAATCGTCCGTGCGTTTGCTATTGTTGCAGGAATCACATGCCGGCGGTTTGATGGGTCACTTTGGGCGTGAGAAGACGCTACTCATGCTCGCTGATCACTTTTATTGGCCTAGGATGAGGCGTGATGTGGACAGGTTTGTCAAGCGTTGCATTATGTGCAACAAGTCAAAGTCCAAGCTGAAGCCTCACGGTTTGTATACTCCATTACCTGCACCTACTACACCATGGGAGGACATTAGCATGGATTTTGTATTAGGTTTGCCTAGGACTAAAAGAAGCCATGATTCTATATTTGTGGTAGTGGACAGATTTTCTAAGATGGCTCATTTTATTGCCTGCCACAAAAGCGACGATGCGTCGCATATTGCTAACCTGTTTTTCAGGGACATTGTACGCTTGCATGGAGTTCCCAAGACAATTGTCTCTGATCGTGATGTGAAGTTTATGAGCTACTTCTGGAAGACACTTTGGGGAAAGCTGGGCACAAAGTTATTATTCAGCACTACATGTCATCCCCAAACTGATGGTCAAACGGAGGTGGTAAATCGCACACTTTCAACAGTGCTGCGATGCATGATCAAGAAGAACCTGCGTGAGTGGGAGGATTGTTTGCCGCATGTGGAGTTTGCATATAACAGGGCGGTTCACTCTACCACGCAGCTATGTCCTTTCGAGGTGGTCTATGGTTTCAAACCCATTACGCCTCTTGATTTGTTGCCTCTTCCTATCCAAGAGCGAGTCAATATGGAGGCATCAAAGAGGGCAGATTTTGTGAGGAAGATTCATGTGAAGACTAAAGAGGCTATTGAGAAGAAAGGCAAGTACACTGCAGATCGTGCAAACAAGAAGCGAAAGGAGGTCTTGTTCCAGCCTGGTGATATGGTTTGGGTACACTTTCGCAAGGACAGATTTCCACAGCTCCGTAAGTCCAACTTGCTGCCCCGTGGTGCTGGTCCTTACAAGGTTCTTGCCAAGATTAATGATAATGCCTACAAGATAGATCTTCCTATAGCTGAGTATGGCGTGAGCAATAGCTTCAACGTTGCTGATTTGACACCATATGAGGGTGAAGACATTGCAGCGTCGAGGTCGACGCCTTTTGTAGGGGGGGAGGATGATGAGGACATCCCTATTACACCACCATTATCTCCTGCTCCTATTGATGATGAAGATGTTGCTGCGAAGAAGTCCAACGAGATTAGGATTGGACCAATTACAAGAGCACGTGCAAAGCTATTGGAACAACAGGTGAACTCACTCTTAATTGAACCTGATGTTTTATTTAATGAGAGCTTTATACTACCTAAGTCTATGCATCTATGTATGATTAGGTTTGTTGATAACACAAGCATTGCACGAGGAGGAGACGCGTCGCGGCGAGATGAGCAAGACTTGAAGATCAAGTGCGCGAGGGAGGAGAGGGAGGCAGGCGCACCCGGAGATCACCAGAACATCAAGTCTACATAAGAGAGAGCATGAGATGGCGCGCTAGGATAGCCTTCGACGCGATGTCTATGAGTCTAAGGCGCGCTACACTCATGGCCTGCGTGCCAAAATGAGCCGAACCCATGTATGGGTCGGTATGTACCAGTTTGAGTCGAACCGAGTCCGTTTGGGCCCAAAACAGGTTGGTTTTGGGCCAGGTCTTTGCCCAGGTCGCCCCGACCCCTTTAAGTACCCCTGGGGCGCCCCCTTGTGTCATTTAGACTACGTTTAGATTACCCCCAAACATCAGAACGAAATTGCTTGTAAGCTTTCCTCTGAAATCATATATTCCTCTGTGTTTCGCTCGGAATATCTACCCCACTCCAAGTTTGTTTCGATCTGGAGTTTTGCTACTGAGAATTCAAGTATGATCTGCTGTTCCATTGGGAATTAGGAGATTGCAAAACCGCTTCGTAGTCGGCGGCTATGTGCGCAGGTGTGTGGTGTCTCGAATATCCATAGGGTTGAAGATCTATTGCATTGGCAACGGGGGAACAGCCGGAGAGTTCGTGTGCGTCTCACAGATTATCCACCAAGTTATCATCCATCTACATCGGCTCACTGAGAAGATCGGGCAACCCCTTATCACGTAGTCCAAGGTAGACTACTCACACATCACTCCAGAGGCGACCATCGTGGTGGAGAAGGCCTCCGACAGGGATTCCCCTCTCCGGCAGGGTGCCGGGAAGAGCTCCTAGATTGATATGGGCACGACGGAGGAGGTGAAGCCCAATTTTAGGACTCCACCAAGATGAGGGAAGCTCGTTGCATATTGGCATGCCAGGACGACCTACGATATGTAATAATTAGTCTAAGGTTGTGTCAGCAATTTATATTCATGCCTATGTTATTTCGTAGCCAGGTCTAGTTGTGGGCCACCTAGGTTTTATTGTGTGTTTTGGGTTTGGGCCTGTCCAAGCCCAACAGTTTTCTGGCCATCTATATAAGGAGGCCAGCAGTCTAGGGTTTAGGGAGTTCAGAATTTTAGTTTACAAACTATCGTGTTGTGTTTCTTGGTGAAGCATCCCTCCGGGGACGGCGATGCCGTTTATCGAATAAAGTTGTTGCGGAGGTTCTTGTGTTCATCAAGGATTGTCGTGCTTTGGTTTGAGGCGTGGTGTTCATCATCACGTTGCTTGCTGGATTCGTCCTCGTCTTCAGGTGACGTTCTTCGCGTTATTGGAAGATTCATATCTGGTTTGACTCGCTGTGAAAGATCGGGACAAAACTCATAGGATCACCGGCGTGATCCATATCATGTGGTATCAGATTACTGGGTTTATCACCGCGAGTGTTCTCAGCTGATTGATCTGCAGATTGTTTTTCATTGGAGATTTTCAGATCAGCTCGAGTTGTTGGTTTCTATTCTGGTTCTGGTTTCAGATCCGAGGTTTTCAGATCGGTGAGTAACGGTGGTTGGCATTCACGTTGGGATCAATCGCATCACGGCTGGTTGATCGATCTGCCCAGCCATTGGTATTGGACATTGTTTTGCGAGAGTCCAAGGAATCCACGTTTTTCCTGTCAGATCCGATCCAGGTGGAGTTCACGCGGTGGCCAGGATCGCTACCAGGTTGATCGTATACGATCGAGGGGAGTCGAAGCAATCCAGATCCGATCGCAAGTAAAAAAACAAAAAACAAAGCCTAGCCGCCGATCGCCCCGGGGCGGAGACCATCTGGCCTGGAGCGCGTGGCTCGCGCGCCTCGCCTGGGCGCGATCGCTAGGCCTCGGGCGAAGACCTGTCTCGCGAGGCGATCACCCAGGCCCCGTTCCTCCTAGCGGGCCGGCCCAGTCGTTCTCCAGCGGACCCCGAGCGACGCTGGGCTCGATCGACCGCGTGGACGCACGCCAAGCCTAGGAATCATCGCCAGCGCTCACTCGCCCTTGCCCTTCGGTCGCTAGGCCACAGATATCGTCTGGGGTCGAGCGAGCCTGGATCGATCCCAGTGCCTGAACCCCAGACTGTCTCTGTCCCTGAGCGCCGAACACCATCAGTTCTGAATTGTTTTTCCAAGGAAACCAGTTCAATTTGCCCTGGAATTGGCTCTTCTTTTCCGCAAATCTGCACTGTTTCCACTATTTGGTTCACTCGTATTGGTTCTGCAGAGTAACAACATAGCTGCGTTTTGGTTCAGTTTGGAACAACTTTTTGTCTAATTTTTCTGTGTGACGAGCAATATTCAGGTATGAGTTTAACAAGACCTGTCCGTTTGACTGTCAAAGCGGACGATATCTACAGTGACTATTTAGAGATCTTGGCTGGTTTTCGGTATGATGCAACTAAAATCACGTGGAGTTTGAACAGTGCTGCAAAGTTCACAGAGTATGAGTCTTGGGAATCTCACATGGAGCGTGACTTTGCACAATGTCGTGCCCGTGATAGCAAGTTTGGCGGTTTTACTGAATTTGTCCTTGCCCATCGGCGTGTGGATACGCAGGTGGCTGGTTGGTGGCGTGAAGAACGGCGCGCAAAGGGCATCACACTTGAAACATCTCGTTGGGAGGTTTTTAAGCAATTTCTGCGTACTCGATTTTTGGACAAGACCGTGGAATCAGACAAGGCGGTTGTTCCAATGGTACACGCCAAAGTTGATGGAGATGACACACCATTGAGAGGTATGAGTATACAACTTCACAAATTGTCCAATGGTGATGAGGCGATAAGGAGGAATCAGCGATGCAGCCTTTTTCAAACACAGTGCACCATCAAGGAGAAGGCATGCAAACTGATTATTGACAGCGGTAGTTACTGTAATGGCATCAGTAGGGCTGTGGTGGCATCATTGGGGTTGTCCACATGGCGTATTCCTGAACCTAAGCATGTTGAGTGGTTGAATAGCTGCGGTATGCTGAAGATTACTCACAAGGTGCGTGTGCCATTTACAGTTGATGACTATGTTGATGAGGTGGAATGCGATGTGTTGCCATTGGAGGTATGTGGGCTATTACTTGGACGTCCATGGCAGTATGATCGTAATGCTATGCATGTTGGGAGAGCAAATACATATTCTTTTGTGCATGATGGCAAACAGCGGACTTTGAAACCTATGCAGGATGATCAAATAAAGTCTGATGTTGAGCTAGTGGTACACAAGGCGAAGTTGCGCAAGGCTAAGCCAAAATCTGGGCTAGCTACGCCGCAACATGAGGAGCATGATGCGAAAAGCATCGATGGTGATAATGTTTCAGCCAAGCCTGTAGATGACAAGCCAGTTGTTCTTGTTAGTGACAAGCCGGTTGAAGTCAAGCCTCATATTGATGAAGGGAAGGAAATGTCAGCATGTATTCCATGTGTTCCACTTCCAGTTCGTGTTGACATGGGTGTTCAGACCGATGACGGTGGTGCTGATCGTGTTCCGGTGCATACGGTGCCGCGGGTAGTCAGCCACAGTTTTGTTAGAACACCTCGGAGATGTTTTGTTGGAGCAGCAGTGCATGTGCATACAGGCAAGGATGGACGTGTTCGTCAGTTGTGTGGCCCAGGCATTACTACTTTGCAGGGTCGTGCTAAGCATGTTCATGTTCAGCAACGCAAGGTTCCAGCAAGGATTGAGAAGAAGAAGGTGGAGGCGCCTAAGTAAAAGTTCATTTGGCGAAGAAAAGAGGTGCAACCACCTAGGGCTGTATCAAGTCGAGCAGGCCAAGAGGGAGGATGTGGTGAGGAAGGCAAGCAAGACTTGAAGACGGCGAATATGCGTGGTGCCATTATTGATATTCCGCCACCCTTTCGAGCAGACCCTCACGCATTGGGGACAACGCTTTTTGAAGGGGGGGAGGATGATATGGGCATGACGGAGGAGGTGAAGCCCAATTTCAGGACTCCACCAAGATGAGGGAAGCTCGTTGCATATTGGCACGCCAGGACGACCTACGATATGTAATAATTAGTCTAAGGTTGTGTCAGCAATTTATATTCATGCCTATGTTATTTCGTAGCTAGGTCTAGTTGTGGGCCACCTAGGTTTTATTGTGTGTTTTGGGTTTGGGCCTGTCCAAGCCCAACAGTTTTCTGGCCATCTATATAAGGAGGCCAGCAGTCTAGGGTTTAGGGAGTTCAGAATTTTAGTTTACAAACTATCGTGTTGTGTTTCTTGGTGAAGCATCCCTCCGGGGACGGCGATGCCGTTTATCGAATAAAGTTGCTGCGGAGGTTCTTGTGTTCATCAAGGATTGTCGTGCTTTGGTTTGAGGCGTGGTGTTCATCATCACGTTGCTTGCTGGATTCGTCCTCGTCTTCAGGTGACGTTCTTCGCGTTATTGGAAGATTCATATCTGGTTTGACTCGCTGTGAAAGATCGGGACAAAACTCATAGGATCACCGGCGTGATCCATATCATAGATCCTCCCGATCTCGCGACAACGACGGCGGCGGCTTGCAGTATGTTTCAAGGAAAAGCGATCCGTCCTTTAGGTTTTTCCCGTCGAGGGGAATATATAGGCGAAAAGGGGGCATCAGAGGGTGGACCAGCTGGTCTCACCCCCTGGTAGCACGGCCAGGGGCTGGGCTGCGCCGCCCTAGGGTGAGCCTGGCTCCTGGCCCCCCTCCGTCTCATCTTCAAACTTCGTGACACATCGGGAAAAATGGAAGGTTTGGCTTTTGTTTCGTCCAATTCCAAGAATATTTCCTGTGTAGCTTTTCTGAAAAACAAAAACTGCAAAAAATAGGGAACTGGCACTGTGGCATCTCGTTAGTAGGTTGTTTCCGGAAAATGCATAAAAACGCCATGAAGTGTAACAAAACACAAAGCAAATGGTGTATAAACAAGCATGGAGCATCAAAAATTATAGATATGTTTGGGACATATCAAGCATCCCCAAGCTTAACTCCTGCTTGTCCTTGAGTAGGTAAGTGATAACAAAAGAGTAATTTTTGAGGGAACATGCACCATCACAATCTTGATCAACGATGTAAAGCATTGAGTGCTGGGATCAAAGAACTTAAAACATGGGCATAAGAGACATAATCTTGACAATAAAACTTAGCAACCATGTTATAACATGAAAAGAAACACAAACGAAAGATCATGAATAATGAAACAATGAAAGTCAAATGTGTGTTCAAATCATATGGAAAAACATAACAAAGTGGTTTTTAGCTTGTCCTTCATGGAACAGAAAAACATAAATGCATAGGACACCTTCAAGTTTAAGAGGGCGACTAGATACAAATAATTTAAGAACAAGCAAAACCAAAATCATGAATCAATCAATGATAAACTTTGGGACTATACACATTAAACTTAGAATGGCAACTATGCTCTCTTAGACGGTGCATAAAGGTAGAAGGTGGAGACTCAACATAAAAGTAAAAGAAAGGCCCTTCGCAGAGGGAAGCAGAGATTAAACATGTGCTAGAGCTTTTCATTTGTAAAAAAGAAAGATAAAAATTGGTTTTGAGAGGTGGTTGTCTTTGTCAACAACTGGCAATGGGGTTCTTACTATCTTCCATACAAAAAACGAAGCAAGTTTTGAGAGAGAGATTGGCACTTTGGTGCTCTTTTATAAAGCTTGGCACTCCTCCCCACCTTTTTCCTTTCACAAACCATGGCTAACCGATTCCATCGGGTGCCCACCAACTTTCACATACCATGGAGAAGTGCCTTTTTTCCTTTTCTTTTTTTCTTTTTTTTTCTTTTTGGAATAAAACAATATGGAAGATAGCAAATCCGACCACTATGTCCCCATGAGCTGAAAACAGTGTCACAAAACGAGAAGTGTTTTGAAGGTTTTTTTTAAAAGGTAGCACATGAAAATTTACTTGGAATGGCTTACAAATACCATGCATAGGAATTTATAGTGGACACATTGGCATAACTTGGTTTTTGGGAGTTGGATGCACGAGTAGAGCTCATACTCAGTACAAAATGAAGGCTAGCAAAAGACTGGGAGCGACCAACTAAGAGAGCAATAATGGCCATAATCATGCATAGCGACAAAACATCATTAAAAGAAGCATAAAGTGGCATCACAAGTCAAAAAAAATGATCATAGAGGCTTATGGTGACTTGTTAGAGTCAAACAAGTTGTAAGCATGCGCCAAGTCAGCCCAAATAAAACATCAAGGAGAAAACCAAATAAATGCTTCCATATAATAAAAAACGACGCATGATTTTTTCAAAGGCTCATTAAGCAATCTCAGTCATTTGAGACAAGTCATGCTACAGCAAAAACTACTAAGCATACTATCAAAACGACATCAAGCATGGCATGCAAAAGTCTAAGCCATAGTCTAAACAAGCTCCTTTTTGTACCACTTTTTGCATGAAACTTTTTCTCTTTTCCAACACCATTCAAACCTTTTTGAAACAACTCTTTTGATGAAAAACAACATAGACCAGTGGTATAAATACACCTTTATGCAAAGATATAACAAGATCTGAACAAAAATCAAGGTGAAAAATGAAAGCTAAACGCAGTTCTAGAAAAAGAGGACACTCATTGAACGATAAGAGTGAAAAATAGAGTGTTCTTGGCAAATGAAAAGCGGAGTGCATCTCCTCCAAAAGAAATTTGTTGGGGTCCAACCATTTATTGCAGCAAACAAAACTAAAGAAAACTAAAAGCACAAGTAAAGACGCTCCAAGAAAAACGCATAAAATATGGAGCAATAAAAATATAGTGTGTTGAAAGGTGACCTGATTTTTGCCGATGAAGAAGGGGTGCCTCGGGGGCATCCCCAATCTTTGATGCTTGTACCTCTTGGATATTTCTTAGGGTGACATGGGCATACCCAAGCTTGAGATTTTGTCCATACTTCATCTAATCTCATCACTCTCCATTCCCTACACTTGAAAACTTCCTTCATACAAAACTTCACACAATTCTATTAGCAACGTTAGCATAAGCATAATAGTAAATCAACCCTTTTGGTTCAGATTTCAACTCAAAAACACCACACATAAAGCATATACTACTTTAGCAACTTCCTCAAAAGTTTCGTGATCAAAAGAACTAAAAAAGAAAGCGATCAAGAGGCGAACACAAATAGTGGCAGAAATCTGTCAAAATAGAACAGCTGACAAAGGTCAATTTTTTTGAGAACCTTCTGTTGCTCAAATCGAAAAGTGCAAAACTAATGGAAGTTTGGATATAACCTGAGGCAAATGCACAAGAAATCGCAGATCAAAAAGATATTCTGAGAATTTTCACAAATTTTTACGGTGCAGCACCGAAATCTGTTTTAGGACAGCAACTTCCCCAAATCTTACCACCCTCAAATTAGAGGTTCTTCTTGGCACAACAGCGAAATAAAAATGATAAGGAGAGGTCATTACAGTAGTAATAACTTCCAAGAATCAAATAAAAGAAAAAGTACTGAAAAGAAAACATTGGGTTATCTCCCAAGAGTGCTTTTTTTAACGCCTTTGAGCTAGGCGCAGAAAGTGGAAATCAAGTATTATCAAATGAGGCATTAAGATCAACTGTTTCCTCAAGAGCACCACTTACCACACTAGGCACTTTAGAAGTTCCCGAAGATGATTCAACCTGCAAGTCACTCTTAGTTGAACTAAAAGTCTTACCAATCTTAAAAACCTGCTGCTATTTAGGCACAGACACCTTGGGAACATACATAATTTTTTGCTCTTTTCCAACAATAGCTTTCTCCTTTTTAAATTTAAGAGAAGATAAAATTGAACTTAAAGTTTCCATAGACTCTTCTAGTTTAACAATCCTAAGGTTTTGACTATCATGAGTAGTGCTAGCCTCTAAAACAGGGATTTTCTTACCGATACTTTCTATCGATTCATTGACCTGGCTAGCATTATCAAGGATATTCGGCAAACTCTTTTCTAAAGAGCTAAGTTTTTCTAAAACTTCATCCAAAGTGACCTCAGTTTTAACAACATGGATAGGTGGTATTCCCACTAAACTTTCAATTAAAGTGCATGCTTCCAAAGCTGGAGTACCCAGAAAATTACCTCCTGCAAGAGTATCAAGAACGTACCTATTCCAACTAGATATACCAACATAAAAATTTCTAAGGAGGATCATGGTAGAATGCTTCTTTGTACACCTATGATGAGCATTGCTAATTCGGTACCAAGCATCTTTCAAACTCTCTCCCCCTTGTTGCTTAAAAGTACAAACCTCAACTTCAGGATCACTCATTCTAGCAAGACTAAAAAGCAAACATGTAAAAGTAACAACTATAAGGGAACAATTTTTTTTGTATTTTTGATAAAATGATGCAAGCAAAAATAAAGTAAAGAAAAACAAAAACAAAGTAAAAGATTGAGCGTGAGAGACTCCCCTTGCAGAAATCTTCTTTCTCCCCGGCAACGGCGCCAGAAAAATGCTTGATGGTGCGGTGTTAGGCATCCAGTTGGGAACCCCAAGAGGAAGGTATGATGAGCACAACAGCAAGTTTCCCTCAGTTGTGAAACCAAGGTTTATCGAACCAGTAGGAGAAAGCCAAACTTTAGAAGGTGATGCTTGCTAGCTTCGCGACAGCTCCGGACAATTTATATGGTGCCTCGCCCAGGGCTTTGCTTTGCACCAGCAGCAACATGGAACCTGCACACAACACAACCAAGAACTTTGCCCCAACTTACGATGAGGTTGTCAATCTCACCGGTTTGCTGTAAACAAAGGATTGAGTGTATCGAGTGGTAATAGGTAATAGTATGCGGGAATGTAAAGAAGCGAGTAAAAGTAAATGGTAATAGCAATGTAAAGGAAATTGGACCGGGGTCCACAGTTCACTAGTGGTGTCTCTCCATAAGATAAATAACAACATGCTGGGTGAACAAATTACAGTTGGGCAATTGATAGAGTAAAAATAATGTACATATGTCCTGAGGATCACTATGAGATTCACTCTGGCATTACAACAAAATACATAGACCGTAATCCAACTGCATCTATGACTAATAATCCACCCTCTGAATATCGTCTGAGCAAACATTGGGTATTAAGTTGCGAACAACGGATAACTGCATTAAGCAAAGTGTGTAAAATAAACAAACCAAATGTCCTTGGACACAAGAATGTTGTTTTCTCCCTAGTGGCAACAACATATCTACAACCTTGGAGGTTTCTGTCACTCCCCCAAATTACTAGAGGCATGAACCCAACTATCAAGCATAAATACTCCCTTTTGGAGTCACTAGCATCTACTCGGCCAAGATATCTACTAGCAACGGAGAGCATGCAAGATCATAAATAACATAGAGATAACAAAAGATAATATTCAGCACATCAACTTAACATAGTACCAATACTCATCGGATCCCAATAAACACAACATGTAGAATTACATAAAGATGATCTTGATCATGATAGGCAGCTCACAAGATCTAAACATGAAGCACATGGCGGGGGAGACAACCATCTAGCTACTGCTATGGACCCGTAGTCCAAGGTAGACTACTCACACATCACTCCGGAGGCGACCATGGTGGTGGAGAAGGCCTCCGACAGGGATTCCCCTCTCCGGCAGGGTGCCGGGAAGAGCTCCTGGATCCTCCCGATCTCGCGATGATGATGGCAGCGGCTTGTAGTATGTTTTGAGGAAAAGCGATCCGTCCTATAGGTTTTTCCCGTCGAGGGGAATATATAGGCAAAAGGGGGGCGTCAGAGGGTGAACTAGCTGGTCTCACCCCTTGGTGGTGCGGCCAGGGGCTGGACCGCACCGCCCTAGGGTGAGCTTGGCTCCTGGCCCCCCTCTGTCTCATCTTCGGACTTCGTGACGCTTCAGGAAAAATAGAAGGTTTGGCTTTTATTTCGTCCAATTCCGAGAATATTTCCTGTGTAGCTTTTCTGAAACACAAAAACAGCAGAAAACAGGGAACTAGCACTGTGGCGTCTCGTTAGTAGGATAGTTCCAGAAAATGCATAAAAACGCCACGAAGTGTAACAAAACACAAAGCAAATGGTGTATAAACAAGCATGGAGCATCAAAAATTATAGATACGTTTGGGACGTATCATTAGGCTTGAAATCTTTGTTGCTTTTCTCCTCGAACCAACAAATGGGTGATATACACTTTCTTCTGTAAAGTGCTTCAAATGGTGCCATCTTAATACTACTGTGATAGCTATTGCTGTACGAAAATTCTGCTAAGGGTAGATGTTCATTCCATGATCCCCCAAAATCTAAAGCACATGCCCTCAGCATATCTTCAAGAATTTGGTTGGTTCTTTCTGTTTGTCCTTTGGTTTGTGGATGGTATGCAGTACTAAAGTCTAGTTTGGTTCCTAGAGCCTTCTGAAGTTGTTTCCAAAATGCTGAGGTAAACACTGAACCTCAATCTGATAATATTTTCTTTGGTATCCCATGCTTACTAACAACTTCATTGACATAAATTTCTGCGAGAAATGGGCACTTTTTGTTAACCTGTCTACTATTACCCAGATCATATCCTTTTGATTCCTAGTCATGGGTAAGCCAGTAACAAATTCCATTCCTATTTCTTCCCACTTCCATTTGGGATTAGGCAAAGGTTGTAATTTTCTAGCAGGACTTTGATGTTCAGCTTTGACTCTCTGACAATTATGACATTTGGAAACATACTTAGCTATTTTTCTCTTCATGTTGTTCCACCAAAATACATCTTTTAAATCCATATACATCTTTGTACTTCCTCGATGTATTGAGTAAGGTGTTTGGTGGGATTCCTTGAGAACAACTTACTTTATCTCAGGGATATCTGGTACACAGATTCTGTTTTGAAACCATAACGAATTCTCCTCCCGATGTTCAAATATGGATTGCCTTCCTTCATCTATTCTACAGATTTCCTTGACTATGAATGGATCTTCTTTCTGCCTCTTAATAATTTCTCCTTTCAGATCCATATTCATCTCGGTAAGAGCTTCAATGATTTCTACAGTATCTTGGGGCTTTCCTTCCCAATATTCCTTCTGGATTTGTGCAACTTCTTTTTGCAATTCTTTTGGCATTCTACGTGCTTCTAACATGTTGCAAGTGGCTTTTCGGGTTAACGCATCTGCTACGACATTAGTTTTCTCGGAGTATAGTGTATTGTTGTTAGATCATAGTCTTTAATCAATTCTAATTCTAACCATCTCCGTTGTCTCATGTTTAGATCCTTCTGAGTGAAGAAATACTTGAGACTTTTGTGATCGGTAAATAGTTTGCACTTTGATCCATATAAGAAATGTCTCCAACTCTTGAGTGCATGAGCTACTGCTGCTAACTCCAGATCATGGGTTGGATAGTTGAGTTCATGAGGTCGTAATTATCTAAACCCATACGCAATCACCTTCCTTTCTTGCATCAAAACACAACCTAATCCATGCTTGCATGCATCACAATATATTGTGTAGTCTTTTCCTAGTTCAGGCACTGCTAAGACTGGTGTTGTGGTTAATTTATCCTTAAGTTCCTGAAAACTCTTTTCACACTTCTAATCCCAAATGAAAGGTATGTTCTTTCTCAATAACTTTGTCATTGGTCCGGCTATCTTAGAGAATCCTTCAATGAATCTCCTATAGTATCCAGCCATTCCTAAAAATCCTCTGATTTCTTTAACATTCTTTGGTGCTGGCCATTCCAAAACTGATTGAACTTTATTTGGGTTGACAGCTATTCCTTCCTTGGTTATTACATGACCAAGAAATTCTACTTTATCAAGCCAGAACTCACACTTGCTAAACTTAGTGAAAGGACACGGATGTCGCCTAGAGGTGGGTGACTAGGCGATTCAAAACTTTAACGAGTGTCTTGACAAATGTGGAATAAAACTAACATTTAATTTGCCAAGAATCCAAAACCTAAATAAACTAGGTTCACCTATGTACACCAACAACTTATGCTAAACAATATAATCAACTATGTGATAGCAAGATATATATATCTTCAAGCACGAAGGCTACCACAAAGTAAATTACATAAGTAAAGGAGCTCGGGTATAGAAATAACCGAGGCACACGGAGACAACAATGTATCCCAAAGTTCACATCCTTGCGGGTGCTAATCTCCGTTGGAGCGGTGTGGAGGCACAAGGCTCCCCAAACGCCACGGAGGTTCACCGTAATCTCCTCGAGCCCTCCTACCAAGATGGAAGACCCAACCACTATGGGACACTTGAGGGCGGTCACCGAACCCGTACAAGCTTGGGGCAATCTCCACAACTCAATTGGAGGCTCCCAAGAATCACCACTGAGGCACCACAAAGCTTGGGAAGATCTCCACAACTAAATTGGAGGTCCCCAAGAAATTGTCACAGAGGCACCGCAAAGCTCGGGAAGATCTCCACAACTTAATTGGAGGTCCCTAAGAAATCCACTAAGCCACTAAGCCGTCTAGGGTTCCAAGAACCCAAGAGTAATAAGCTCAATGAACTTTTCACCATCGAATCTCCGAGGAGAACTCAAACTGATGCAACCAATGCAATGGCAAGAACACACAAAGTGATCAAATCCTTCTCACTCAAATCCTACCAAAGCAACTAAAGCTATGTAGAGATATGAGAGGAAGAACAAAGGAAATCCACAAAGAACTCCAAGATCTAGATCCTCTATGTTCCCCTCACTTAGAGGAGAGATGGATTAGTGGAAATATAGATCTAGATCTCCTCTCTCTTTTCCCTCAAAAATATGCAAGAATCATGGGAGGAATGGAGGAGGGAGGGCAAGCTTTGAAGATCAACAATGGATGAGAGAGAAGCCCAAAAACGTGGCTGGCTCAAGGAGGAAGAAGGATATTTATAGGTGGGTGAAAATCTGGCCGTTGGAAGCAGCTCGCGATGACGTTCGGCTGTAAGTCCGGTGGCGCCAGATTTCAGACTGAACTATTCGGCGGCAAGTCCGGCGGCGCTGGATTTCAGACCGGACCGTCCGGCGGCCAGTATGGCGGCGCGCCGAAAAACAAATCAGAATATAGGTTCATTGTGCACTAGGAAAATCTAGTCTGGGCCCGGATGGTTCAGCCTGGGATCCGGCCTGGGGCCAAACCTGGGGCCGAACTGGGCTTCCCATCCCTGGGACAATAAAACTCAAACAACTTTTGCAAGGAAACTCTGAATGAGACGAAACCAATTTTGTTGGAAATATTAAGAACCAACAGGGGAGAATTTACTATGAATTTTGATGTATGAAGCCTCTCTATATGAGGAACCGGTAAATTCCCCAAACACCAAAAACACAACAAGTTTTCCATAGGAAGTCCGTTTTCGATGAACTAGAGCTTGTCATGAGAGTAAACCACAAGCTCTAGAACCTCGCAAGGATAGAAACCAAATAACACCCAAGAAAGATAATGCCAAGTATGCAAAGATTTGAGCCTTACAGAATATGACCTTGAACTTCAGCCTTACAATCATGAAGACGACGAGGAAATGCATTATGAGCGTGACCGGGCTACTTTCTTATGGGAAGAGTTTGGGATCGCTTCCGAGGATGCTTCCGAGAATGACATTTATTGAGTCACCTGCTAAAAACTGGTGTTTTGTTTATGTGCTCATGGTACTTTGTGGAATTTATGACTACATTTTATTGTCATAATATACTATTATGCCATATATTTGGTATTGTATTTTGTATTTCCTCTTCAACACGTGGTACTAGTGCGTGCACATAGCACGTCCAAAGTTAAATTCAATAAAAGGACTGGGCATGAATTTTTTAAAACTGGTAGAATATATAGGAGTATAGAAAAAATATTTAGGATAGGAGTATAGAAGTATAGAAAAATCAAACAAATAATAATGGTCAAGGAATGGATGTATGTTTAGTATCTCGGCACGTTTTAGTGTGTATATTCGTCCGTTTCACGACTAGTATTTTCTGTCCGAGGGAGTACATGTATTTGAAAATGAACTAGATCCTTTGGCAGTAGATTGTATAATTTCAGATTGATGTTTGAACTTGATTCCATTGAACGACTAGCTTCTACGACCATAGTACCAAACTATTCATAGTATCACAAAAATAATTGTAGGCGGAGTATATATTCGATCCACTTGCACAAAGTCTTGTACTCCGTAGATGGGAAGCTGACGTAAGGCGTGACGGGTGACACCCCTCTGCTAGATTACTGACAAAAATGCAATAAAGAAGTCCAGATAGCTGGTGCCTAACTATTATAGTCAGTCTTCTCCATCAGGGAAGGGCCTCTTCCTGCACTCCCCCTGGTCTCTCACTCTCCTCCCCTCCCTTCGACCGGACTATCAATCTTCCTTACCACGCCGCTGTCCGCTACCCGCACCGTATAGTTTTGTCTGCACCGCCGCTCTCGTCCAAACCATCATCCTCACCGCTGTGTCCCCCACATCGCCTTCGTGCCATCGTCGATCACCTCCGCACCACCCTTTGCTCGTACGTATGTGTGTTCGTCCCAAACCCTATGAACTAGCGGCTGATTAAGCGATCAGATCGATTGAGTACCTTCGTTTTTGGGATTGCGATCTTACTAACACTGGTATTCCTAGGATATGGAAGCACCGTCTGCGGATGCTTTTACTACAACGGCAGATACATTGAAAGAAGAGAAGTATGCTTTTGCTGCATCGGCAGATACATGTAAAGAGAAGGCGAAGGCGGATCATTGTACTGCATCTGCTGATTATTGGAAAGTGTTGGCGCATTCTTGGAATGCGTTGGCGGCGGAGCCTGGATCCTCGTTAGTGGCTAAGTTGGCGGCTACTTTGGAAGCTTCGCTGCATGGTCGGAAGCTCCTGTCAAAGCCTCGGCTAAGGGTGTGGCTCGTTATTCGTCGGCGGCGTCTACTCCATCTCATCGACCCCTTTGTAAGTCCTACTTTCCCCAAGTGCACTGTTTAGATTTGGATGTTTGGGGTGTTTCCCCGAACCTTCATGATGATACATTGCTTCGCTTTCATAATTTTGAAGACACATTTGTCTTTATAGGTAATTTTGATGACACATTTTGCTCTTTAGTAGTTTTGCTGATGCGTTGTGCGGTTCAAAAAAATTGATGATGAAGAATTTTGCTGTCATATTAGATGATGCACTATTTTGTTGAGTCAAATTAGATGATGCACTGTGCTGTTTACATGAGTTTTGATGGTGCATTGTGCTATCAAATTGGATGATGCCCTGTGCTGTTTAGTTAAATAAGATGATGCACTATGATGTTTACATGATTTTTGATGGTGCATTCTGCTGTAAAATTGGATATTGCATTGTGCTGTATAGTTAAATTATATGATGGATTGTGATCTACAGTAAAATTATATGATGCATTGTGCTATTTACGTAATGTTGGTAATACAATGTGCTATTGACATAATCCTATCAGATCCAGTCGAAGAACAAACACAATCAACACACTTCCAGACGATGTACTTGCTCAGATTCTTCTCAGGCTTCCTCTAGACCCAACCTATGTACTGATGGCATCGACCGCCCATAAAAAGTGGAGGAACATTATGGGAAGCAATGGTTTCAGAAACCATACCATGGCACACAACGGAAGAATCCCGGTTCTAGGAGTTTTTACCAACATCTCCGAAGACAATCAATTCATCTCAGAGCATGATCTTTGCCCACTCATCTGGCAAAATTTCACAATCCCTTATTCACGCTGGTGGAACAAATTATATGTCCTAGGATGCCAAGATAGTTGGGTTCTACATCATTCTCCACTACAGTGGGGATGGATGTTAGTCTGGGATCCAATGAGGAACATTGCAACGGGATACCACAACCACCAATTTGGCAGGATGATATGTATGACAATGGCATAATTCTCTGTTCCAGAAACCATGGTGAAGCTTTTGCACACTATCGCTCTAGAAGTTTCTGGGTTGTTTGGATAATAACTAATGGTGAGAAAGCATAGGTCAAGAGGTACTCATCATAATTAGGAGTATGGGAGAAAGAAATTGAAGAAATCGATATGCTGGAAGAAGTTGACAATAGGCCGGCAACTCTCATAGGGGATATTTTGTACTGGCCAATGAAGTCCAGATATATTATTTCCTTTGACAATGTGATGAGACATCTAAACTATATCGAGTGCCCTTATGAGACGCATAATGTATCTAGGCAAAATCTTCACATCTTCAAGGGGCATAATGGAGATGTTGCCCTTGCGATCATAAGAGGCTTCACACTAGAAACGTGGTCAAGTGCAAGATCATCAACAAACGCTCATTCATGGATATGTCAGTTGAATATTGAACTGGATACTCTCCTTACCCTTGACACATCATTTCCATATGCTAGGAAATATGTAGTAAGGTTACTTTGTGTATTTGAAGACGGAGATATGCTTATTGTACAAGCCAAGGAGGGAGCATTCCAGTTAGAAATCAGCAACATGCTGTGGAAAAGTATAATTCTGCTGAACGTTGGTGCACTTTATATCCCTATTTAGTGACACCTGGTTAGTGTACTCATTCATATGCAACCTTCCATTCATACACCTATGATTTTTGCTGACCATTTCGTTCATGTTTTGTCAGTTACTGACCTAATTCACAGTGCAAAATTGAAAGAATGCGTTGTCAGCAATCCACCTCATTCAGTCTGCAACAGCAATATGAGGAAAAGGGGGAGAAGTGCTCCCATATGAAGGAAAAAGGCTTGGGAAAGAAGTGGTAGCCCAGGTTTTGTTTGAAGCATCACCTATGTCCGTCTGATGTCATATATATATTGTGTGTGTGTGATCAAACTTTGTTTTATGTGATGAAATCACCATCTTCGTGTGTTTGTGTGTATTTCATGAAACCTTGTTTTATGTGACCTACATATATATACTAGCAGAAGCTGGTGTGTGCGCTTTATGATAGTTTGCTGATGCTGCACACTGTGAAGTTTGGTAAGAAGAATATTCTGTTTGTGTATAAATGGTCTTCCTGAACTTTCTAAAAAATAGTGCTTACTTATATTTGCAATTGTTGTTTTTGCAACAGAGAATAACCAGCTTTGTTGCACCTGAATACATCCAGAAGCGCTCTGGTGCATGACACTTGTGTGGTGTCCTAACAGAGTGGTTGGAGGGTCACACATGATTTTTGAAGGACAGATTATTAGTGTGGCCGGGTGGTGTGACTTGGTTAACAGGCAAGCTTTGCTGCCAATTGGAGACACGTCGCTATTGATGCTCTTCTATGGAAGTTCGAGGTTTTTTCTATTTGTTTTTCATGTTCCTACCATGTTTGCGGAAAAAACAAGGATGTGCTGAGGCAACTGTTAATCTAGGGTGAAACTTTGATAACTAAGACTTGACAGTCCGTTAGCAATGATACTGAAGGCGTGCTGCTCCTTCTGTAGCCCTGCTATGTTTCTGTGATTATCTATTGTCTTCTAGATTATTTTTCTGTTTTTTTGTTACTTATATATGCTAGGTGAAATAGTAAATATCACATGCAGGAACTTTGGAGAAGTGCTCTCAACCAATGCCTCAGGTGGTGCTGGAAGGTTGGGGCTATCTGATGTTTATTTGTCTTGGGCCTTTCTATATAATATGTGTATGTGATGAAATCACCATATGTGTATGTGTATGTGTGTATGTGTGTGTGTGTTTTTCATGAAATCATATTTTATGTGACCTTATCAAAAAATATTTTATGTTAGCTATGTATATATACTGCATGAAGGCACCTGGTATACATTCGAAATTATATCTAAATTATGTAGATACTACTAGAAAAATACTCACAACCAACCAAAAACAGGGATACAAAAAAAGATTCTGACCAGTGCAAATTGGAGTCGTGGACTGCTGTCACGAAAACTCTATAAAGTTCCTTTTTTGTACTACTTGATTCTAGAAAGTTCATTATATGTACTTCACTCCTGAAAGTTCCTAGCAGGCCTCGTTTTGGAGCACGTCGGTAGAGGGTACGGTCCACGCTAGTACCAGTTCACTGCAGCAAAATTTATACTCACTCGAGCAGCAAAATCTCCCGCCTTGACCCAAATTTCATATGTGTTTTTGAATTGGAGTTTGCGGGAAATGGTAACCAAATGTCTTCGTGATGAGGATACAATCATGGATCATGCTGATTTTGAGTGTTTGAGCTGGAAGGAAATATTGAGTCTAATTGATGATTATTATAAGGTGAATTCTTTCCTAGTTGAAAAGAATGTCTTGATATCTCCGAATTATATACTACCTAAAGCAATGTACTATGTTGTATTTAGGTATGTCATCTGTCAAGATATCGCCAGCGGGAGGAGAGGGAGGACGGCGATCGAGAGACAAGTGGAGATCAAGTCTGGATGAGCACGAGCATGTGATGGCGCACTAGGACTGCCTTCGACACGATGTCTACACATCTAAGGCGCGCTATACACATGGCCTGCGTGCTAAAATTAGGCCGAACCCATATATCGGTCGGTATGTACCTGTTTGAGTCGAACCAAGTCAGTTTGGGCCCAAACCAGGCAGGTTTTGGGCCAGGTCAAAGTTGAGGACGCCCGGCCACCTATAAGTACCCCTGGGCGCCCCCTCAATTAGGGTCAGACCACGTTTAGACTACAGATTATTTCGTTGAACTGCTGTAAGCATTCATCTGAATTCCTCAGCACCAATTCATCTGGATTTGGTGATATACTGCTGCAAGTTTAGTGTGATCTGTTGTTCCATTGGGAATCAGTAGATTGCAAACTACCGTTTCGTCGTCGACGGCTACGTGCGCAAGTGTGTGGAGTCGTGAATATCCTACAGGGTTTGAGAGCTGTTGAATTGGCATCAGGGTTCAAGCGAGGAGAGTTCATCGGTGACACCAAGTTATCCCCGACAATCATCCGCTGCCATCATCACCATCGCATCGCTCACGAGAAGATCGGGCCACCCCATATCATCTTGGTATCAGATTTCCACGGTTTACTCGGTGAGCATCCACAAATTCATCCCTACAATTCGTTTTTGTTTTCAGTCCTATCCAGAAAAAGCCAAAAAAAAATTAGGGTTCTTAGTTTTGCCATAGCCTAGATTCGACCGTATTGAGTTTTAGCCACTGATCGTCTGTTTCGCGTATTTTTTCTCTCAATTCGTAGGAGTCTAGGGTCCTTGATCTTTTCTGCATCTTGGTTTCGAGTTTGATTCTTGTTTGGAGTCTCGTGGATCGTCATCTTCTTCATTGGTTTCGTGCCGGCTGTTCACGTAATTCATCCATTGTGCAGTCAACAACAGATCCGATCGGTAATCGCTAGTTTAAAAGAAAAGAAAAAACGAGCAGATCTAGTCCAGCGTGGCCACGATCGAGTACGCACCTGCTCGATCTGCTTTGACAAATCGAGACCAAAGTCTTGCACCGATCGATCTATTTCGGAATCGAAAAAAAAGAGGAGCGCTGCCTCGCTCGCCCAGGGGCGGAGGCTGCCTGCCCCCAGGCGAGAGCCCTCGCTCGCTCGCGCGCCTCCGCGCGCAGGACGTCTGGGGTCGCGCGCCCGGTGGCTCGCCCGACCGCGCAGACCGTCTGGCCTCCTGTGTCAGTTCGGGCCTCTTCCTTTTAGGCCCAAATTCGAATTAGCTAAAAAAAATAGAAAAAAGGGGACGTGCCTGCACACGCCGCACCTATCAAAAAAAAAAGACAAACTACTTTGTCTGTTTCGCGTCGCTGTCGCGCTGCCGTGCGTTTCCGACGTCGTATATCTCTGCCGCGACACGTTTTTTGTCGATTTCTCTTCCACGACAGCGTGTTAGCACTGTGTCCACATAGCGTCCTTTCTACACGATTTTGATCGCTTTAGCTACAACCTGTCTACAGCATCATGTTAGGAGCTTACCCATACGAGACTAGCTACTTTGTGCTCATCAGGCTGCTGCCGTGTGCGCAATCTTGTGCCTGTTCGTCGAGCCAGTGCTAGCGTCTTTCTTGTGCATTGCAACACGAGCTACTGTGCGTTGTCACTTATATCTCTTGAGCTCTTTTTCAGAGTTGCTTTGCCTCGCTTATCTCCACCATGTGTGTTTCGTGGGTCTTGACATACGATCAGCACTAAGACTTATTTGCGGTGTACTTAGGATACCATACCGACAGCTCCACCATATATTCCTGGTTTGTCGTGCGATCGCTCTTATACCCTCAGTATTCACTTCTTCACATCAGTGCATTGCTCGTTTATCCGATTTGGTAAGCATCGCTATTCACCTTGGAACGGTAAGATTCACCTTTTCTTGTCAGTTTTGAGTGAGTAGAGTGTTTCATCATATATACATATTTATTTTAGCACTAATTATGGCAGATGATGTTATGGATACTGTGGAGGCTGGCAGATATCATTTTTTCCGCCACAGATATTGTAGTGCCACTTTTTGGGAGGAAGAATGTGGAAACTTTGACGGTGATGGTCTCTTTCACCATGGTGTGATGATTGGAGATAGATGTGCTGCAACCACCATTGACCACATCTCTACCATCAATTTAATCAGCATTGAGGTCATCGAGATGTTGCACCTAGCCACACGTGCTAGTACAGCGCCATACCTCTTGCGTTCCTCAAATGGCACCTTGCTGATTTCACACATAGCCGACGTTCCTGTTACTTACAGAGGGCATACCGAGGTTATTCGTTGTGGTGTATCCCCAATTCCACTTGAGTCTTGTCATATTCTGTTGGGTTATCCTTGGTTCCACACCTATCATGCCCAGCCTTGTCGTGATAGGCCGACAGTTTTGTTAAAGTGGAATAAGCAGCAGCGTGCTTGGCTGCGTCTAACAGCTGAACAGTTTCATAAGAATCATCTTCTTCGCAAGGAGAGGACAAAGGAGTTCTGCTTGTCGCCTAAGCACAAGGTCATGATGGATGGTGGCAGTCCCATTATTTGCCATCTTGACCATGGTGTGCTTCACAACCCATGTGAGAATGAGAGCCACATAGCCAAATTGAGTGAGAGTGTTATAAAAAGTGAGCTGTGTGATTCCACCAAACGTGAGGTTGAGAGCATACACTTTGAGAGTATGAGCAAAACTCAAAACACAAGAGTAGTCGATGATAGGATATGTGAGGATATTTCAACTAATGTAACTCTGTCTACTCCTAGTGTTGTTTCTTGTGACATGCATGTTGCTTTTGAAGAAAGGAAGCCGCCTATTTTACAACCTGCATCACCGGTTTGTGCATTATCACTTGAGGAGGATGTTCCAGTGCCTACTTCTTCTGAGGAGCATGTCATTGACATAGGTACCGATTTGGAACCACAACCAACAGCTATGGATAATATTTGTGAGTCTACTCTTTTGCTGGTTCCTTCTAGTGATTTATCTTGCACTAATGTTTCAGCACCATGTGATAATTTTAATATTTCGAATTTTGATCATATGATAGTGCTGACACATAAGGAAGTACTTGCTAGAATACCATCGAATGACATTGTGTATTCCATCATGCTAAAAGAACCTCTTAGTTTGCGTTGTGCTATGAGTAAGATTTCTGAAATTTCATATTTGAATTCTAGCACACATGCCTATTGCTTCATGTTTAACTTGATTGGTGAATATAGAATGAATGATAATTTTCTTGTCGATCAAATATGCATAACTTGTGATAGAATTAATGAACTGAAACTTGCTGTTTTTAGTCCTATATGCTATGTGTCGCAGTCCTTTTGCTGTGGGACACTAGATTATGTTCGAAATAGTTTGATGCATTCTGGTCTAGTTGAAGTGTTTCCGCCCACAAAACTTGATATGTTGGGTTGTTCTAATCTTGCTAGTTTGCCATCAACTTGGTTCAATTCATTGTGTTTGTTCCACAATTTGTTGCCTACGTGTGCTACTGATCCCTACTTCACTTATATTAGCACATTGAGTTGCATGTTACCTACAAGACATAATGATCATGCACACATCACTGAATACTATTGTGTCCGTTCATCACTTGTTCATAATAATCCGAGTAGCACAGCTGAGGCATGGCATAAACCAATTTTGTTTTCACATGTTTTGGACTGGTTTGACCTTATTCATCATAAATTTTATCATCGGTCTTCTTTGCAAAAACTAAATTTAATATTGAACAACAAGACTCTATATCTCTTTGTTTTTCACCATTATGATGATTCTTTGTACTTCACTTATACCTGCAATTTAAGTTGCTTGATGTCTAGTCGACATATTTTTCATGTGAACAAAAATAATACAACATGTTATGTCTACATATACTCTGCGTACATGTTGTTCTTTTTGTTCCTACCACTTTCATCTTACCCAAAGCCGAGGATGGTTTTCTTGAAGAAAGGGAGGATGATGAGGATACAATCATGGATCATGCTGATTTTGAGTGTTTGAGCTGGAAGGAAATATTGAGTCTAATTGATGATTATTATAAGGTGAATTCTTTCCTAGTTGAAAAGAATGTCTTGATATCTCCGAATTATATACTACCTAAAGCAATGTACTATATTGTATTTAGGTATGTCATCTATCAAGATATCGCCAGCGGGAGGAGAGGGAGGACGACGATCGAGAGACAAGTGGAGATCAAGTCTGGATGAGCACGAGCATGTGATGGCACACTAGGATTGCCTTCGACACGATGTCTACACGTCTAAGGTGCGCTATACACATGGCCTGCGTGCTAAAATTAGGCCGAACCCATATATGGGTCGGTATGTACCTGTTTGAGTCGAACCAAGTCAGTTTGGGCCCAAACCAGGCAAGTTTTGGGCCAGGTCAAAGTTGAGGACGCCCGGCCACCTATAAGTACCCCTGGGTGCCCCCTCAATTAGGGTCAGACCATGTTTAGACTACAGATTATTTCGTTGAACTGCTGTAAGCATTCATCTGAATTCCTCCGCACCAATTCATCTGGATTTGTTGATATACTGCTGTAAGTTTAGTGTGATCTGTTGTTCCATTGGGAATCAGTAGATTGCAAACTACCGTTTCGTGGTCGACGGCTACGTGTGCAAGTGTGTGGAGTCGTGAATATCCTACAGGGTTTGAGAGCTGTTGCATTGGCATCTGGGTTCAAGCGAGGAGAGTTCATCGGTGACACGAAGTTATCCCCGACAATCATCCGCTGCCATCATCACCATCGCATCGCTCACGAGAAGATCGGGCCACCCCATATCACTTTGTGATGTGATGAGACGATGACTTGATGTGACCCTTGTCCTTGGATTCCTAAAGAAGTTAGTACGGTGAATTGTTTTTATATTATTTTCCGAACCGTAGCCAATTCAATATTCAAAATATAGGTCGAGCGGCAAATCCTTGTGCCTATCCCAAAAAATTTCACACCCTTAGTTTTCAAACACGGGAAAATTCCTCCTCGAGCCCTCCAACAGATGACCAAAATGGCCATAGTGAACTCTGCAAACCGCGGTAGGTGGGGGGTTCATTCATAATTTTTTTGTTCACCACCTCTATAGTCTTGATTCGATGTACCCCAAACCCCCTTTCCCATCCCCCATTCTCTCTCACCTCCACGAGCACCGCACCGGAACATCCTAGCTGCCCTACCAGCCGCATCCAGGAATCATACACAAATCATCCACCAGTCTACCGGACCGCTTCAGCTGCAGTGTCGCCCACCACACCGGAGCCGCTTCACCGACGCCGTCGTGCACCGCAGCTGACCCGCTTCACCATCGCCGTCGTGCAGGTCACGGATCTGCTTCACCAGCGCTCTCGTCCACCAATCTAACGAATCGTATAGTTATTTTTTTGAAATGACCGAATTGTATAGTGAAGTGCAACTATAGGTGCTCTTCTGCTACTATCTGTTTTGTATTCCTATAGCTTAATATATCATCATTGTTTTTGTTTTTGATAAATATCATCATGGTTGCACCTAATTTTGTTTGCTACTCGTGGCAACATTACGCAGAAGTGGAAGGACCGCTTCAAATTACAGTGTTGTGGACGTCTTCATCGAGTTTAGCTAGTCCAACATGGTGAGCTACAGTGACAATCCACAAAGTGCACCGTAAGTCCATTGTTTAGAGCGATGTGCTTGATTTAAGTCCTGATTTTTTAGGTATTATCTCAGCTGGCCAAAGAGAAATTAATGCTTCCCTTTACCCTGACACTCTAGGACTCCCATGTTGAAATGATCTGTAGTTATACAAGGCACACAATGTTTAGCTGTAGGAAGCATCTACTATTGTTTCTCGAAGTGCAGAAAGATCCTAGGGGTAGTATATATGAGGCACACATAGCTTAATTGCTCATTTCATCTTGTCCTTTGTAGTACTCGAATTGGTCGATGATTAAAGTATTGATAAGATCTGGCTGTCGATATGATCCTCTTTTGTTAACTTCTCACTACTAGCAGAAATATAGGTACCTAATTTGATATCTTGTCGCTTCATAGATTAGTCTGCATGAGCCTCTCCTGTTGACTACTGGATTTCTTATATCATTGCCAATGATGTATTCCAAATTATCTGATAATGGATTGTATAATGTCTGGTCTCCTGTTAAAACTTATTTTCACTTAGTTTCAGAATGCTCTATTTTTTTAAATATCAGGCACAAGGGAGCGTCCACAATATCAAGTGTTGAGGTCGTTTTATAGAGCAGCCATCCGTGTTACTGGTTTGTCCACTTGCGGTTGTTTTTCAATCTTTCTACCAAAAGATAGATAGGTAGCTACTCTGATATTTTGCTGATTCAGTTATATAGGAGCACAGCTCAACAAAATAAATCGATGGCTTAAAAATGTCATTGTCCTGGATGATTGTCTGCCAACCTGATCCTTTTGAAGCAGCGGTTTTGTCTTCATTCCATCTTCTAGAACTTCTTAGCGAGTGTATTGTTGTAGCCAGTTCCCATTTAATTTGTCAAAATCTTGTAATATTATTTCTCAAACTATGCGGCTTGTGTAATATTTAGTTAGTTTTACTCAACTGCTATATTTACATGTTACGTGCTTCTCGATAGGATAGGCTAATTGTGATCCTGCCGTGATAGGACCTAGACGCGCCAAAAGTATGGGCCTTTACGAGCCAATAGAACATGACAGTAATGGGCCTAGGTGAGCCAAGTTAGTGGAACGATATGGGCAAACATAATGAATTGTAATGGGCCTAGCAGGCCCCGACTATCGGGCTATGGGCCCATTATACGACTGTTGGGCCTAAAGAAGGCCCAAACACTACTGGGCCTAATATGAGTTCCTCCTTCTAACGGGCCCTAACTAGGCCCAAAGTTAAATGGACTAGATAATTGGCAGGCCTTGGATGGGCTGTACAGCCTGGATAATGTAAAACCTTACTGGGTCGTTATTAGGCCTAAGATTGAACGGGCTGGACATTTAGCAGGCTCTTGCAGGCTCTTTAACAGGCCGATTGTTTGAAGGCCAGAAAGCTTAATGGGCCTTTAAATGGGCCAACCATTTGTACCAGCTAAACGAGATGGAGTGGCCCACCACTAGTAGTAGGCTTTAGATAGGCCAGCCCGCTAGTATTACATGCACTTCTATGGGCCGGCCCGACAGAAGCAGATGGGCTTAGATGGGCCAGCCCATTCTATGTTTCCAACTTTAAATGGGCTGGCCCACCAGCAGTAGCAGGTCATAGATGGGCTGAGCCTTTATGTTTTGTCAACCTAAGGTGGGCCGGCCCGCTTCATATATAGCAGGCCTTGAGTGGGCCTATCATCTACCACGACTGCCACATGGCGATTAGGATGACGTCAGCATTTTGGTGGCCCGGTGAAACCCATCTACCACGAAACCGATTTTCGTGGCTAAAGACTCGCATCTACCACGGTCGTCGAAAAACCGTGGCAGAAAGATCCATAACGGTTGATAGATCATGGTAGGAAAATCGTGGTTAAAGAGTCATTAACCATGAAAAAAGACCATTTAACCACGATTTCCGACCATGGTAGCACTTTTGTTCTAGTGTCGCTGACACGGCTCCAAAACATGGGAGCCAAGCCAGGGAGAAGAGAGGAGTTGATGGGATGAATGAACCAAGGGGGCATGGGGGTTTATATAAGCAGTGGGGGGGAGGGTAGGTGGTCGTCGGCCCTAGGGGAAACCCTAGGCGCCACCGCCCCCACCTAGCCGCTGCCAGCTCCTAGGGGATACCCTAGGGCGCCTGGCCCTTTGGCCCTTGGCCGACCTGGCCGGCCTCCCCAGTGGGCCTAGCCCATTAGGCATTTTTCGATTTTCTTCTTTTAATATTTAATTACTTTAATTAATTACTAAACCCATTAATTAACAATCCCCTTGGCATAATTCTTTCACCGGAACGTTTCCGAAAAGTCCAGAACATTTCTGATGTCTCCAAAACCCTTCCAATATTAGTCAAAAAATTTCCGGTTAACTCCTTTTGATTTCCGATAATTCCAAATCTATCCCTAAGCGTCATATACCCTTAAGTGTGACACCATACGGGTCAGGGAATACTCCAGACATGATCGAGACTCCTCTCCGATCAATGATCAACAGTCAGTTCTTGAAAACCATGTTGATCCCTATGCATTCCATGAAGCTCTTCGTTGATCCGTAAACATCATATCCCATTCATTTTGTCTCATGATACTAGATCTTGTCCAAGGTCAGATCAGCGTTATCGTTGTATCATGTTCATCCTCGTTATCAACAAGTCTTTTACTCGTGCATGACATTGCATCCTCCGTGACCTAGTCACACGCTTGCAAGCTTCGTAGATGCAACTATCACCGAGTGGGCCTAGAGTATCTATCCGTCATGCAGATGGATAAATCCTGCTCTTGGTGCACACGCCTCAACCTACCGCATTGCCATACCAAAGAGACACCTTTTCAGTCAATCCTTTTACGGTAGAGACAGTTGATGCAATCAAAGCAGCCTCCGGGTGTAGTGATTAGATGTGACCTCATAGTCTAAGGATTAGGTTACTTTGTTTCTTAGTTAATTGCAATGTTGAAACCTGTGACTGATCTTATCGCAATACCGTTGTTCGGGTGTGTGTCCATCATGTCAATACATGACCTCAATGTTCATTGACGTATTTGCCCATGATCAGGAAACCTTGATCATCAGATGACACATGAGCTAGTTAACCTAGAGATAACCAGGGACCTATTTGTTTATATGCCACATGTGTACTAATGTTTCCGCTTAATACTGTTATAGCATGACATATAATATTATGAACAAATGAGATATGACAACAAAATACACTTTATTATTTGCCTCTAGGGCATATCTCCTTTAGTCTCCCACTAGCACTAGAGTACAAATAATCTAGTTTACATTAGGTAATGATCTAACACCCATCGAATGGCGGTGTGGATCAAATTTTGCCCATGGAAGAGGCTTCGTCAACGGGTCTACTAAATTCAGATCCGTGTGTACTTTGCAAACTCTAACTTTACCATCATTTAGATAATCTCTTTTGACATGGTAATGCTGCAGTATATGTTTAACTACGGAGTGAGCTCTAAGCTCCTTGCTGTTGGTGATGGCGGCCGTGTTGTCACACAAGATGTCAACAGGGTCGCACATGCTGGGAAACACCCCAAGCTCGATGACGAACTTGCGTAGCCGAACTCCTTCACTTCCTGCTTCAAAGGCAGCCATATACTCGGACTCCATTGTAGACTGAGACACTAGATCTTGCTTGCAGCTCTTCCAGCTCAACGCTCCTCCATTCAACATAAACACATATCCAGTTGGAGACTTTGAATCATCTGGGTCGGTGTCAAAGCTAGCATCAACATAACCCTTTACGATGAGCTCCTCTTCACTTCCACCATAAACCAGAACCATGTCCTTTGTATTTCTTAAATACTTTAGGATACTCTTAACCCCACTCCTATGACTCATGCCTAGGTTAGTTTGATAACGGCTCGTCAAGCTAAGAGCCATTGCCACATCGGGTTGAGTACTTAGCATAGCATACATGATGGAGCCTATGGCAGAGGCATAGGGGATGTCCAACATCACACTTTTCTCCATTGTTCTTGTTGACATTGAGTCACACTCAACGATACACCTTTCATAACTGGTAAATTTCTCTTTTTTGGAATTTCCATCCTGAACCTTTTCAAAACTTTATCAAGGTAAGTACTTTGACTTAACGCTAATAGGCGCTGACAAGGGTATAGCTAATAGAGCCCGTTAGTTGAGTACCCCTGAGGCCCGTTGTGCTAGGCCCAATTGTAATGATAGTCGAATACGAGTTGTTACCGTATGTCGATATTTGTAATCTGTATCGGACCCTACCCGATCCTCGAGACCTGGCCACCTATATATAGGGGCCAGGAGGGGACGGTGTAGGGCAGATTGAAAGCAAGCCAGGTTGAACACCCAAGTTTACTTTCGATACACACCTATTTCGACTAACTTTACCTTCGAGTTCATCCGACGCCCTATCTCCCCGATCCTAAGTCCTTCATCTAGGACATTTGTCGAGTTAACCCTCGTCAATTGGCGCCGACCGTGGGGACTCGGGGCGTTGGAATCATGAATTCGACGGCTTTTTCGCTTTTAGCCAACAGCAGTCCAGAAGTCGACGGAAGTCAAGAGGTGGAACTAACCATTGGAAGTTTGAGCATCCTCATCGGGCCGTCGGGTTCGTCTCGCCTTTCGGATTCGGCGAAACCAGATCCATCGGCAAGTAAGCCCGAAACGGAGGAAACATTAGAGTCATCAGAAGGCTCTTCCAGTGAGGTAAACTCGCCGATCAGCTTAGAAAAAGCATCAATCGCAGAAGGCGACGAAATTCAGGAAAATTTCGACTCAGAAGAAAAAGCGTGTCAGATGCACAACAACGCAAAGGACTTCGCCATAGGAAGCAGCGGCGTCTCCAAAGTACAGCAGTTATGCGTCATCATCACTGAGGCAGAAGAAGGAAGCAACAGCGAAGGAAGTAAAAAGGTCGACAGGCAAGTCGACAAAGTGAAAGGTCACAACAAAAAGGAAAAAGAGAAAGTCCATGTCTCGGCTGGTGAATGGAGAATGATCAAATCAGCAATTAATTATGGTACAGAAGTACCCGAAGGATCGAGAAGAGAAGTTCTAATGGGATATCAGTATGCATTATACCAACACAAGAAGAAACTAAGGGAGGAAAGAGACATGATGTTTCAAGACAACAACAGTATATCAAGGGAGGAATACTGGGAAGACTATAGTGAAGATTCCGAATATAGCAGAGAGAGGCGCGGAGATCCAAAACATAACAGGGGGGCGACAGCACGCGGCAGAGAAGAAGGGTACTCGAGGAGCCCCACCCCGCAGCTAGAAGAGGAGGAAGATGACCTGATACAAAAAACGCCAGAGGCGGCATTGGCAGCAGCACAAGCATATTTACTAGCCACAAGACCGAAGCATGGAGACCCGCGAGAAGATATGCACCGAGCCGCGATACGAAGCCTCGGAATAGTAGAAGGTAAGATCAGGGAACAAGGCCCAGAGATAAAGTCGACAAGTCACAAGGAGAAGTTCAGATACAATCACGCAGACTACGACTACGGCGAGTCGTCAGAAGAGGAAATGCAGCAGAAAAAGAAAGAAGATGCAAGAAGTATAATAGCACAAGCTCGAGTAAATAAATCGCGACATGCTTGGAGGGAAGAGAATTATGAAGACGACGATAAAGATATGGGTGCGTTATGCTTTACCCGCAGGGTTCGCAGAACGCGGGTACCCAAAGGATTTAAACTACCACACGACCAGAATAAATACGACGGGTCACAGGAACCCACCTTATGGTTATCAGATTATCTACAGGCGGTGCAGATACTAGGGGGAACAAAGGCGACTGCAATGCAAAGTTTGCAGCTGCACCTCACCAGCGCCGCCCGGTCCTGGTTGAACACCCTACCCGACGAATCCATTGGAAGCTGGGGGGAACTCGAAAGTCAATTCACAAGAAATTTCCGCTCCACCTACAAGCGCCCAGCATCACTAGAAGAAGTTAAAGCATGTGTGCAGAAGAAAGGCGAAACGCTACGCTCTTATATACAACGCTGGAGTATAATCAAAAACTCAGCAGAGGACGTCTCCGACGAACGAGCAATAGATGCCTTTTTGGAAGGACTTCGTCGCTCAGATCTTGTGGAAGAAATAGGAAGAACAAGACCTACGACAGTAGCTGAGCTAATGGAGCAAGCCAACAAATTCGCTGATGGAGAGGACGCGTATAACAATAAGAGAGGACGTTCGCCGGAAGTCGACAGAGGAGGCGACACCGTAGCGGGGGTAACCAAGGAAGGCGAAATCAGGTAGCCGCGGGTTATGTATTAGAAGAAGAGGAAGGGTATGAAAGTAGGAGATTTCAGGCAAAAGGAGAAGAAAGATCAAGATACTCTGGTCCTTCGACCGAGGATATGCTATACGGACCTTGTCGAATTCACTACGCGTATCTCGACGGGAAAAGGGTCTCAAATCACCAGATGAAGGATTGCAGAACATTCCTAAGGTTGCAAGGCGCCATGGGCTCAAGTCAAGAAGGAAGGCAAGGAGAAAGACGTAAAAATCAAGGATATCAAATGCAAAGACTAGCAAAGCACCTAGAGTCAAAAGTATACATATCGGCCATGATTCAACCGGTGCCCAAATCAAAGAAAGAGCGAAAGAGCATATCTAGGCAAGTAAACCTAGCAATATCATCGCCGCTAGCTACCACAGAGTACCTACGGTGGTCAGAGCAATCAGTCAAGTTCAGCCGAGCAGACCACCCAAGGAAAGTTCCCAGGCCGGGCCACTCGCCTATGGTTCTAAAGGCGCAAATAGGAGGATATGACATCGGAAGAGTGTTCATGGATGCAGGGAGCGGCATAAACTTAATATATGCTAGAACACTAAAGGCAATGTGCATCCCATTAACGAGTCTGAAGTCAACAGATTGCTCTTTCCACGGAATAGTACCAGGAGCAGCAAATTACCCTTTGGGAAGGATAGAACTCAATGTCTGCTTCGGCAGCAGCGAAAATTATAGAAGAGAGAAGCTGGAGTTCAAAGTCATGGACTGGCCATCACAATATCATGCAATCCTGGGGCGTCCAGCATTTGCAAAATTCATGGCAGTACCACACTACGCGTATCTCACATTAAAAATTCCAGGGCCCAAAGGAACAATTACGGTACAAGGAAGCTTTGAAGTAGCCAACACATGCGACAGAGAATTCAACAGGATGGCGCAAACTTTCGGCATGACAGCAGAATATGAGAGGTTGAAAGGAGAAACGGATCATAATGTACTACCCGACGTTGGACGATCCCTACCAGATAAGGCTTTCGACACAACGCAGGACTCGAAGAAAATTCAGGTCCACCCTACGGATCCAAATAAGACGACATCAATTGCGGTGAACTTGGATCCCGCATAGGAAGGCACGCTCGTCGAGTTCCTCCGTGAGCGCTGGGAAATCTTCGCCTGGTGTCCATCGGACATGCCAGGGGTTCCCAGGGAACTCGTCGAGCACGCACTAAACGTGGATCCCAAGGCAAAACCAGTCAAGCAACCACTACGACGATTCGATGAACCCAAGAGGAAGGCAATAGCGTCAGAATTGCACAGATTAGAAAATGCTGGATTTATCAGAGAAATCAAAACTTCGAGTTGGGTGTCGAACCCAGTAATAGTACCCAAGAAGAACACAGACGTACAAAGAGTATGTGTCAACTACACATCTCTCAATAAGCATTGTCCAAAGGATCCCTTCCCTTTACCCCACATCGATCAAATAATCGATTCAACAGTGGGCTGCGCAAGGCTTTCCGTTTTGGACGCATATTCTGGCTATAACCAGATCAAGCTGAAGAAAGAGGACGAGGAAAAAACGGCCTTCATCACACCGTATGGGGTGTTCTGCTACCAAGTGATGCCATTCGGCCTAAAAAATGCAGGAGCAACTTATCAAAGGATGATGCAAAGTTGCCTCGGGAACCAAATAGGGCGCAACATACAAGTCTACATTGATGATGTAGTCATCACCACAAGAGAGGAGAAATCTTTAATCAGCGACTTGGCGGAAACCTTCGACAACCTGAACAATTACAAGCTTAAGTTGAACCCGACAAAGTGTTCCTTTGGAGTTTCAGCAGGGCAACTTTTGGGGTTCTTGGTATCAGCACGAGGAATAGAGGCAAATCTAGAGAAGATTCAAGCAATTCTAACAATGGGGAAACCCACGAAACTCCACGACGTACAGAAATTAGCAGGAGGCGTCGCGGCATTAAGTCGTTTCGTTGCTCGACTAGGGGAGAAGGCACTTCCCTTTTATGCACTTATGAAGAAGTCAGACGACAAATTTGAGTGGACAGAAGAAGCAGACGCAGCGTTTGCGCAATTGAAAAAAGTGCTTTCCACGCCACCAGTGCTGGTCGCACCTAAAGAAAAAGAGCCACTACTGTTGTATATCGCCGCAACCCATCAGGTGGTGAGTACAGTTCTAGTAGTCGAAAGAAGTGAAGAAGGCAAAGCTCATGGCGTCCAGAGACCGGTATATTTCATCAGTGAAGTGCTATCTCCAACCAAACAGAGGTACCCGCATTATCAGAAGTTGGCATACAGTGTCTTCACAACTGCACGTAAGTTACGGCAGTATTTTACTGTGCACCCAATTATAGTGGTCAATGAAGCACCACTATCGAACATATTGAACAACCCTTTAGCAACGGGCCGTGTCTCTTTGTGGGGAATCGAGTTATCTCCCATGGACATCACGTACGAAAAAAGGAAGGTGATCAAGTCGCAAATCTTGCCAGATTTTACAGCAGAGTGGCTCGAGCTGCAAAGCACGGGACCACCAGATTTATCGAGTACTTGGACAATGTACTTCGACGGTTCTAAGCGAGTTCAAGGCGCAGGCGCAGGAGTAGTGTTGATATCACCTCATGGAGACAAATTAAAGTACGTCTTGAGGATGAGCTTTCCACAGGCTTCTAACAATGAAGCGGAGTATGAGGCTTTGTTGCACGGAATGAAGATGGCTAAAGCATGTGGAGCAACTCGCCTAAAAATATTTGGAGATTCCAACCTCGTCGTTCAGCAAGTCATGAACAGATGTGATACAATCAATGACAACATGATGGCCTACAAAAATTTGTACCATTATCTAGAAGGAACTTTCAATGGATGCGAAGTCTAGCACGTAAGCAGGAACAGCAATGAAGAAGCTGACAATTTAGCAAATATCGGGTCACAGTGTTTACCCGTGCCGTCCGGAGTATTTTGGGAGGAAATAGTGGAAAGATCAATAAAAAGTGGAAAAAGTTCGACTACTGTAGCAGGCTTGGGGGCTACGTCAGAACCAGAGGAGATCATGATGATAGAAGAAACTTGGATGCAGCCGTATCTTGCGTACATGATAAACAAAAAACTACCAGAAGATGCAGTGGAGGCCAAGAGGATAACTCGAAGATCGAAAGCGTTTGTCGTCTTAGAGGGGAAATTGTACAAGAGAAGCATCACCGGCGTTTTGCAGCGTTGTGTAACGCCCCAGGAAGGGCAAGCAATATTAAAAGACATACATGGCGGAGTATGTGGCCATCATGCTAGCAGCAGAGCAATAGCAGCAAAAGCCTTCCGAGCAGGATTCTATTGGTTAACAGCCATCGAGGAGCTAGAAACAATACCGTTATCTTGGCCCTTCGCACAATGGGGCCTCGATATGGTGGGAAAGTTGCACAAATCTTGGCCAGGGGGGCATGTCTACATGCTAGTGGCAGTTGATAAATTCACAAAGTGGGTGGAAGCGGCCCCGGTAACAACTCAAGATTCTACAGCAGCAATCAGCTTCATCAAGTCATTAGTTTTCCGTTTTGGAGTACCATACATCATCATCACGGATAACGGGACAAATTTCACTTCGAAGGAATTCAAGAGTTACTGCGAAGGACTAGGGATCAAGCTCAAATTCGCACCTGTGGCACACCCGAAGACGAACGGACAAGTCGAAAAAGCCAATGGCCTAATATGCAGTGGCATAAAAAAGAGGCTCTTAGCACCTCTCGAGAAAGCAAAGAGCGCTTGGGTAGAAGAATTGGCCTCCGTTCTTTGGAGCCTAAGAACTACGCCCAATGCAGCAACTCAAGAAACTCCTTTCTTCTTGGTCCATGGCGCAGAAGCCGTGCTTCCAGTCGAAGTTACACACGAGGCTCCAAGAGTGACAGCGTATGACGAGGCAACGTCGACAGAAGCATTGCAAGACGACGTCGATGCACTAGATGAAGCAAGAGACAAGTCATTAGAAAGGGCTACGCAATATCAACAAAGTTTACGAAACTACCATAGTAGTCGAGTTCGTCCACGATCCTTCGTGGTGGGAGACCTTGTTTTGCGACTCAGGCAAGACAGCCATGGGAAATTGGAGTCCCCTTGGGTGGGACCTTACATCGTCACAGAAGTAATACCAGGAGGAGCATATCGACTACAAGATAAGAAGACTGGGAAGGACGAGAGCAACCCGTGGAATGCAGAACAGCTACGACGTTTTTACGCGTAGACCAAATATAGAAGTATCAATATATTCGAGTTAGCCTTCTGAACACAGAACATGAGGCCACAGGTCGGGTTCTTTGGGTTCAACTCGACAGAATTGTATGATTCTTTTGTTACTTTTCCGCTCGGGGGCTTCAACCCCTGGGTCGTACGAAAAAGAGTCATTATGACAAGTTGGAGGTTTTTTCATTATAAGGTTGTTTAGACAACCCGATAAATATTGAGAGAACTTGGTTCATAAGAAGAACCTGATATTATTTCTACCTTTATTGGTTCGCAAAGAACTCGATATATGGAAAGCATACCTCAGAACACGACTTGTTCTCATGGTACTAGTAAAAGACATCGACACCAAGTGCGAATATTCATTACAGATAAAGCATGGTAGCAAGGACATGATAAAATGAAAGTACATAAAAAGCAACAAGTCCTAATGGAAGCGGACTTCAAGCTTGATACTCCTTCTGGCAAAGAGTGCCATCGTAGATCTTGACGTCAAACTTTGATGTACCGATATGGAAGTCGAAGGCCATGAAAAAACCTTGATGGATGTCATGGTCCTCCGCAAACTGCGACCAGCCACCCCTGAAGTACTGCCCGCCGTCGCCATCGTACCATACCTCCACCTCGTATGGGATGCCACCGCCAGATTGTTCACGGAGAACCGCCTCTCGCAGTTTGCGGCCATCCATAAACTTCGTAAAATTCAGCGGCAGGCGCTGAATCTCACGGCATTGCGCCATGGCAATGCATAGGAAAGAAAAGGTCTGGGGAGGTGCAGCAGGAGCAGCAGGAGGAAGAGCAGCAGGACCTGAAGCGGCGCCAGTCACCTTGGGCTTGTTTTTGCTACCAGGTGGGCGGCCGGGACGACGCTTAGCTGGAGCATCCGACGAAGTTCCGACGGCGGCCGGAGTGGTATTGCTCCTATTCTTGCTACCGCGGGGGCGACCTCGACCTTGTGGTGCCATCGGAGATCCAAGGTTCAGACGAGAACCTTCAGCATCAGCCATGAGCGCAACAGGAAAACCTCGCAAAAACCCTAGATGGAGGAAGAAGATGATGCGGCGGAGGAGGAGTCTGATTAGGGTTTCTTACCTTAATCAGCAGGCGCTTTATTTATAAGCACATACTATTGGACCTTCGGGCTACAGCAAAGCCCACGAACATAATTTACAACAGGAGTTAAATTCTGCGCACAGCAGACGATAATATCAAAGAAGAAGAAAAAAAAGGGGGGAGAGATTATGCGATATGAAAACCTCGACTTGGACTCGGGGGCTCGTCAAATAGTAAGAGGTCCACAGAAGAAAGAAGAGCTGAACTTTGAGCCTATGCTTGACTACAAGTCGCCAAACATAGCCTCGGGGGCTACTCCCATCGGGAGCGCTGAGCGCGCACCCGATAGAGATGAGATGATCAATATTGAAGATGCAGAAGGATAAGCATACAAAACTTCGACTACGTAGTCGACAAATTGAAGAGAGATTACTCCCATCGGGAGCGCGTTTTATGGTTCTAGAAACCCGAATATTTTCAGTCCAACTTTGACTGCGACATAAGATTCTCGAGTTGCGTTATCGCAACAAAACTCGAATGCCGTGACTTGTCACGAAGGTAAGACCCCGGGATCCGTCCTGTGTGGCCTGGTATACGCACATGGATGCGCTCTGGTGGTATGTATCCGTGTCTACGATGCGAAGAAAATCCTGGTGGACGCACTAGGTACCCTGAGAACCACTGGGATTCATTCTTTATAAGTCCTAAATGCGGCAAAAGAATGGATTTGACCGGTATCCCGAATTCAAGTCCAAGGGGATTGAATTTGAAGTAGGTGACAAGTATCTGTTCCGGCAGTTAACTGACCTCTTGATCCGTCAGAGTTGTCAGGCTTGCTCATCAAAACCCCTTGCGAAAGAATATCATGAAAGACCAAGTCGAAGATTTGAAGATATAAAGAATTGATCAAGTCGAAGATTTGAAGATTAGAGATTCAACCTGAATCTGCAATTCCGGTAGAATCTCAAGGGCTACTGACAAGGGTATAGCTAATAGAGCCCGTTAGTTGAGTACCCCTGAGGCCCGTTGTGCTAGGCCCAATTGTAATGATAGTCGAATACAAGTTGTTACCGTATGTCGATATTTGTAATCTGTATCGGACCCTACCCGATCCTCGAGACCTGGCCACCTATATATAGGGGCCAGGAGGGGACGGTGTAGGGCAGATTGAAAGCAAGCCAGGTTGAACACCCAAGTTTACTTTCGATACACACCTATTTCGACTAACTTTACCTTCGAGTTCATCTCACGCCCTATCTCCCCGATCCTAAGTCCTTCATCTAGGACATTTGTCGAGTTAACCCTCGTCAGGCGCCTTGATCTATCTCTATAGATCTTAATGCCTAATATGTATGCAGCTTCACCCATATCTTTCATTGAAAAGTTATTGTTCAAGTATTCCTGCACACTGTTTAGCATTTGCACATCATTCCCTATTAGCAATATGTCGTCCACATATAGTACCAGGAATGAAACTAAGCTCCCACCCATCTTCTTGCACTAATAGGAAAACAGCTATAGGTAGCACAGCTACCCGTAGCGCACCGAATATATGGTGCGCTGCAAGTATTTACCCGTAGCGCGCATGTGCCCATGCGTTGCTGGTATGTGACTTACCCGCAGCGCACCACATATTTAGTGCGCTGCGGGTATTTGTAGGCCTGGAGGGGGTGCCCTCCCCCAACTTACCCGTAGCGCATGCAGACCAGTGCGCTATGGGTAAGTTGGGCAGGAAAAATATTTCAAATTTTGGGACTTACCCGCGGCGCACGAGTCCCATGCGCTACGGGTAAACATGCAGAAAACTTTCCCGCAGACACCACCCCTCCCCGCCCCCCCGTGGATCGCCTTTCCAGTCTTCTGAAAAATGTAAGAAAATGATAGAAGATTTGAAAAAATTCAAAATTTGAGATTTAGTTATGTTATGTGATCTAGTATGTAGGAAAAATAATAAACATGAATTTTGATAATTTTTTACAAAAAAATTTATGTCTCGGTAAAATGGCCATAACTTTTGCATACAAAGTCGGATAAAAAAGTTTTTTATATGAAAAAGTATCTACACAAAAAGTTACATCAGAATTCAAAATTTGAAAGGGAAGATGTAGTTTTTTGATGTTCTAGTTCTTGGTGTGAAAAAATTATGAAATTTGAATCACTTAGTCATAGCGCATGGGTGAAGTGGTGCGCTACAGGTAAATGCGAATCTACACACACATCCAATGGCTCACAACGTTTCCAAACAAACAAACATCCGTGGCATCTTCAACGGAGGCTTCTGATTGGCTGGGAGGGGGTCACGCGGATCCAACCTCTCTCGTCTTCCTCCATATCTCACCCACCTCTCTCTTATTCCTCCATATCTCACCCACCTCTCTTCTACCTCTCTCTCTCACACACACATGAGCATGACAAGCTCCTCTCTGGCGACCTCCTCCTCGCATAAGAGCTTCTCCTTGACGACTCCCCGACCAAGCTCCTCCCCGATGACTCCCCGGCCAAGCTTCTCCTCGACGACCTCCTCTCCGGCCAAGCTTCTCTCCAATGAGCTTTTCTCCGGCGAGCTCCTTCCCGGAGCTCCTTGATATGTCCATTTTGCATCACTATTTTATATCATAATTTACTGTCATTCATTGAAATATTTCATATTTAGAGGTGATACTTATGTTGTTTCCTCTGCTTTTACATGTTTGATGATTATTGGAGAACTTGATGCCGGAGTCAGGATTCTGCTGGAAAAAGGACCATCAAGACACCATATTTCTGAAGATCAACAATTCCTGGAAAATACCAGAAGACGAAAGTAGCCAGAAGGAGAGAGCGAAAGGAGCAGCAGGTGGCCCACACCACCAGGTGGCGCGAGCCAGCCCCTCGCCACGCCACCCTGGGGTGAGGCCACCCTGGCCCACTTCTGCCATCGCCCCCTCGTGTATATTGTCATCCTCGAAAACCTAAGATAGGAGGGGGGATCAGAGATAGACTCCGCCGCCTCTGCGGGGCGGAAAACACAGAGAGAGAAAAAGCTCTCCGGCAGGCAAAAATCTGCCGGGGAAATTCCTTCCCGCAAAGGGGAGATCATCGCCATCATCATCACCATCGTGTTGGACTTCATCAGGATCATCATCATCATCACCATCACCATCACCATCACCTTCATCTCCACCATCACCACACCATCCCGCTGTAACATATTGGGTTGAATATTGTCCAATTCTTAGGGGAAACTTTCCCGGTGTTGATTACTCTTGTAGTTGATGCTATTGAGGGGAACCGTTGAATTAAGGTTTATGTTCAGATTGTTATTTACCATTATTTCACCTCTGGTCATGATCCATATGATGTCTTGTGAGTAATTTGTTTAGTTCTTGAGGACATGGGAGAAGTCGAGATGTTAGTAGTGAAACTATGTTGAGTAATATTTAATGGTTTGATATTTATATGTTGTGGTGCTATTTCAGTAGTGGTGTCAGGTGAACGTCGACTACATGATACTTCACCTTTATGGGCCTAGTGGAATGCATTATGTATTTGGCTACTAATTGTGGGGTTGTCGGAGCGACAGAAACCTAAACCCTCATTAGGAAACCATTGCACCATGGAGTGTAGGATCTCAGAGTTTAAGGCTATGGTTAGATTTATCTTAATTACTTTCTTGTAGTTGCGGATGCTTGCAAGGGGTATAATCACAAGTGTGTATTAGTCCTAGTAAGGGTAGTGCACTAGCATAGGTTCACCCCCATAACAGTTATCAAACCAATGAAGATTACTTAGCTGCATGAAGCGAAAGCACTCGACAGAAACTCCCATGTGTCCCCAGGAACGTTTGGTAATCATAAGTTACACAACCGGCTTGTCCTTTGCTCTAGAAAGGATTGGGCCACTCGCATCAATTATTATTATTGTCTTTTATTTACTCGTACTTTATTTACTTGCATTACCAAATACCCTTGAAAACCCGTTTGCTAGTATTTACAGTGAATCCTTGATCCAAACTGCTTGTCAACACCTTCGGCCCCTCGTTAGGTTCAACACTCTTATTTATCAAAAGTACTATGATACACCCCCTATACTTGTGGGTCATCAAGACTAATTTCTGGCGCCGTTGCCGGGGAGTGAAGCGCTATTGAAGAGTGGAATTGGTAAAGGTAACTTTCGCTGTGAGTATTGTTTTTATTTATGTCTTCTATTTCATTTTATTATGGAGAATTCTCCATTTGGTTCCCTATTTGGGAACACTACTGCCTCTATTACGGTAGTGGATGAACCACCGCCTGCTCAATTAGATCCTTTTAAAATACCTATGAAAATTGTTGAACGTGTTACGAATAACTGCTATTCAGGAGATGGAACTATCCATCCGGGTGATCATTTACTCTTTATACATGAATTATGCGAGTTGTTCAAGTGTGCAGGTATTTCATCAAGCCAGGTTAAGAGAAAGGTAGTCTCTTTATCACTGAAGGGCAGAGCTGTGGAATGGTATAGGCTGCTCAAGGATGGTCCATCTATTGGCTGGGAGGAAATTGTACCTCTCTTTTATTCCAAATTCTATCCTCCAAGTGAGATTCATAAAGATCGGAATCAGATATATAATTTTTGGCCTCATGATGGAGAGAGTATTGCCCAAGCGTGGGGGAGATTGAAGTCACTAATGCTCAAATGCCCCATTCATGAGCTCCCCAGTAATATTGTTATTAATAACTTTTATGCAAGGCTTACTCTTCACGACAAGGATTTATTGGATGCTTCTTGCTCTAGATCATTTACACGCATGAAAGAAGAAGCTAAATGGGATCTTCTAGACCATATTTAAGAAAATACTGAAGGATGGGTGACGAGGGGTTAACTCGACAAATGTCCTAGATGAAGGACTTAAGATCGGGAAGATAGGGTGTCGGATGAACTCGAAGGTAAAACCAGTCAAACAAGGTGGCTATGGACGTAAACGTGGGTGTAAAACATGGCTTGCTCTCAATCTGTCCCACACTGTCCCCTCTTGGCCCCTATATATAGATGGCCAGGTCTCGAGGATCGGGTGGGATCCGACACAGATTACAATATTGACATACGGTAAGAACTCGTATTTCGACTAGCATTATAATTGGGCCTAGCTTAACGGGCCTCAGGGGTACTCAACTGACGGGCTCTATTATCTATACCCTTGTTAGTAGCCCCTGAGATTCTACCAGAATTGCAGATTCGGGTTGAATCTCTAATCTTTAAATCTTTGACTTGATCATTTCTTCGACTTCTTCATATCTTCAAATCTTCGAATTGGTCTTTCGACTTATTTTCACTATAATATCTTGCAAGGGGTTTTGATGAACAAGCCTGACAACTCTGATGGATCAAGAGGCCACTTAACTGCCGGAACAGATAGTTGTCACCTACTTTAAATTCAATCCCCTTGGACTTGAATTTGGGAAACCGGTCAAATACATTCTTTTGCCACATTTAGGACTTACAAAGAATGAATCCCAGTGGTTCTTAGGGTACCCAGTGCATCCACCAGGATTTTTCTTCACGTCGTAGACACGGATACATACCAGCAGAGCGCATCCATGTGCGTATACCGGGCCACACAGGATGGATCCTGGGGTCTTACCTTCGTGATATATTTTAATCACGGCATTTGAGTTTTTTCGCGATGACGCAACTCGAGCATAGTATGTCGCAGCCTTGTTTGACTGATTCAGAGTATAAAATATTCGGGTTAATTTAACTTGAATCGATAAAAAGTTCCCTCCCGATGGGAGTAATGAAGCTTTCTGAATTTTCTTTCGCTTTCTTTGCTTCAGTATTCATGAATAAATATCATCGGGTGCGCGCCCAGCGCTCCCGATGGGAGTAGCCCCCGAGGCTATAGCCAAAAAGTTTGGGTATAGGCTCAAGAACATGGATAAACCTGTGCTTTATACTTCTTCTTGCGTCATTTGTCGACTTCTTTCACTTTTGTAATGGATTCCTCCTCTTCTAATTTTGCAAGCCCCCGAGTCGAAGACAAGGTGAACTTGTGCTTCTTTGACAAATATTTCTTATTCCCTGCTATTATCGCTTGCTGTGGTGTTGTTCTCTCTTTCTTCTTCTTCTCTCGCTTGCTGTGATGAGTTTATGCATCTTTTTCCTGGATACGTTGACCTTTCTGTTATCGTCTGCTCTGGGCAGCATATAAGAGCCTGTAAATATATTATGTACCTTTACCCTTGTAAAGGCCCATTATACGTGCTTATAAATAAAGCACGTCTGCGATGGGTAAAAACCCTAATCCAACCATTTAGCTTTTCTGCCGCATCATCTTCCTCCCCTTAAACTCATCTAGGGTTTCTGTTTTCCAACTTCTGCCTCCATGGCTGATGCGAGTGGATCGCGTTTGGACATCAGCACCCCAGTTGAGAAATGGGGTCGCGGTCGCCCTCGCGGTAGCAAGAACAAAGCTACCACCACAACTCTGGTGGCTTCATCGTCTGCTCCGGTGAAGCGATGCCCCGGCCGTCCAGTCGGGAGTAAGAATAAGCCCAAGCTAGCTCCTGCTGCACCAGGTCCAAGTGCCCCACCTGCTAATGCTTCTTCCCCCAGGATCTATTCTTTTTTCTATATCGCCGGCGCACAGTGCTGTGAGATTCAGCGCTTACCGCTGAAATTCACCCAGTTCATGGATAGGCGAGAGCTGCAAGAAGTGATTCTTCATGAGCACTCCGGGGGAGGAGCCCCCTATGAAGTGGAGGTTTGGTATGACGGCGCTGGTGAACAATTCTTCAAGGGTGGCTTGTCGGATTTTGCTGAAGATCACGATCTCCGTCAAGGCTTTTTTATGACTTTTGACTTCCATATTGGCACGTCGAAGTTCGACGTGAGAATCTACGACGGCACCCAATGCCAGAAGGAATATGAAGCCAAAGTGCACTTTCATTAGTTTTTTCTTTTATGTAATCCTTTTGTTCGAGTTGCTCTTCCTTGTGCCATCCAGAGGAAAATATCATATTTATGTAATGCTCTCATTCTATTAATAGACCAGGGGAACAAATCATAGTTCCGAGGTGTTTAATTTAACATATTATTGGGTTCTTCTGAATCGGCATGTGTTTTTGCCAAATGTTGGGTTGTGAACAACCTTGCAGTATTTCGAAGATAATAATAATTGTACTCAATAATAACTTTTGTTCTTTATTTCATACGACTCGAGGGTCCAAGCCCCTAAGTGGAAAAAATAGAATATTTACATATATTGTCGAGTTGACTCAAGGACCCCGACCTTTGGCCTCATGTTCTGGGTTCGGAAGGTCAACTCGAAGAAATCCTTTATCGCCTTATGTCGTCTATGCGTAGAATCGTCATAGTTGCTCTGTATTCCACGGGTTACTCTTGTTTTGCCCTGTTTTCTTCTCTTGTAGTCGATAAGCTCCTCCTGGTATCACTTCTGTCATGATGTAAGGTCCCACCCGTGGGGACTCGAGTTTTCCTTGGCCATCTTGCTTGAGTCATAGAACTAGGTCTCCTACCACGAAAGATCACGGATGAACTCGACTGCTATGGTAATTTCGCAAATTTTGCTGATACTGAGTAGCTCTGGCGAGCGCTACATCTCTTGATTCATCAAGTGCATCGACATCATCCTGAAGTGCTTCTGTGAAAGTTGCCTCATCGTTTGCCGCGATTCTTGGAGCTTCATGAGTTATTTCAGCTGGAAGCACAGCTTCTGTGCCATGGACCAGGAAAAAAGGTGTTTCTTGAGTAGATGCATTGGGTGTAGTTCGTAGACTCCTGAGTATGGAGGGTAGCTCATCTACCCAAGCGTGCTTGGCTTTCTCAAGGGTTGCCAACAGCCGTTTCTTTATCCCGTTGCATATTAGGCCATTGGCTTTTTTGACTTGCCCGTTTGTCTTCGGATGTGCTACAGATGCAAATTTTAATTTGATTCCCAATCCTTCGCAATAGTCCTTGAACTCCTTTGACGTGAAATTTGTACCATTGTCTGTGATTATGCTGTGTGGTACTCCGAAGCGAAAGACTATAGACTTGATAAATTTATTGCGGCTTTAGAATCTTGGGTTGTTACTAGGGCTGCTTCTACCCAGTTAGTGAATTTGTCGATTGCCACCAGCATATAAATGTGCCCTCCTGGCTAGGATTTGTGCAATTTTCCCACCATGTCGAGACCCCACTGTGCAAAGGGCCAGGATAATGGTATTGGTTGTAACTCTGTTGTTGGTGCATGTGGCCGAGATGCGAACCTTTGACATGCTTCACACTTTCAAACTATGTCTTTTGCATCCTCGATGGCTGTTAACCAATAGAATCCTGCTCAAAAGGCTTTGGCCACGATAGCTCTGCTACTCGCGTGATGTCCACACACTCCTGCATGAATATCCTTTAAGATTTCTTGTCCTTCTTGAGGAGTGACGCATCATTGCAAGACGCCTGATATACTTTTCTTATATAATTTTCCTTGTAACACGACGAAAGCCTTGGATCATCGTATTATTCTTTTTGCTTCTACCGTGTCTTCGGGTAGTGTTTTGTTTATCATGTACGCTAGATATGGCTGCATCCAATTTTCTTCTATCATCATGACTTCTTCTGGTTCTGCTGCACTTGTTTTTCCAGCCCCCAAGCCTGTTGTTTGTCCCTCTGTAGTCAAGGTTTTGTTGTTTTTTATTAACCGCTCTATGATTTCCTCCTAGAAGACTCCTTGTGGTACGGGCAAGCATTGGGACCCGATGTTTGCTAAATTGTCGGCCTCCTCGTTGCTGGCTCTGCTGACGTGCGAAACTTCGCATCCATCGAACGTTCCTTCAAGATAGTAGTATAAATTTCTGTACGCTGTCATGTTGTCGCTGATGGCGTCACATTTGTTCATTACTTGTTGGACGACGAGGTTCAAGTCTCCAAATATTTTTAGTCGAGTTGCTCCACAAGCTTTTGCCATTTTCATTGCATGGAGCAACGCCTCGTATTCGGCTTAATTGTTAGATGCTTGGGGAAAACTCATCTGTAACACATATTTCAATTTGTCGCCTTGTGGAGATATCAGGACTACGCCTGCTCCTGCGCCTTGGATTCTTTTTGTACCATCGAAATACATCGTCCAAACACTCGATAAATTTGAAGGACCTGCACTTTGTAATTCCAACCATTCTGCTGTAAAATCTGTAGAATTTGTGATTTGATTGCCTTTCACTTTTTGTACGTGATGTCCAGGGGTGACAATTCAATTCCCCATAAAGAGACACGTCCTGTTGCCAAAGGGTTGTTCAATATATTGGACAGTGGTGCTTCGTTGACCACTATAATTGGGTGCACCGCAAAATATTGCCGTAGTTTCCGAGCTGTTGTGAAAACACTGTATGCGAGCTTTTGATAGTGTGGGTACCTTTGCTTTGTTGGAGAGAGTACTTCGCTGATGAAATAGACTGGCCTCTGAACGCCGTGAGCTTTTCCTTCTTTGCTTCTTTCGACTACCAGTACTGTACTCACTACTTGATGTGTTGCTGCAATGTATAGTAGTAGTGGTTCTTTTTCCTTTGGTGCGACCAACACCGGAGGTGTGGAGAGCACTTTTTTCAACTGCGCGAAGGCTACGTCCGCTTCTTCCGTCCACTCGAATTTATCATCTGATTTTTTCATGAGCGCGTAGAAAGGTAGTGCTTTCTCTCCTAGTCGAGCCACAAATCGACTTAGCGCCGTGACGCGCCCTGCGAGCTTCTGTACGTCGTGTAGCTTTGTTGGTTTTCCCATTGTTAATATTGCTTGGATCTTTTCTGGGTTTGCCTCTATTCCTCTTGCTGATACTATAAACCCCAAGAGTTGCCCTACTGATACACCGAAAGAGCATTTTGTCGGGTTGAGCTTGAGCTTATACCTGTTTAGGTTGTCAAAAGTTTCTGCCAGGGCACTGATCAGAGACTCTTCCTTCCTTGTGGTGATGACCACATCGTCGATGTAAACTTGGATATTGCGTCCTATTTGACTTCTGAGGCAATTTTGCATCATCCGCTGATAGGTTGCTCCTGCGTTTTTCAGACCGAAAGGCATGAACTGATAACAGAACACGCCGTATGGTGTGATGAAGGTTGTCTTTTCCTCATCTTCCTTTTTTAATTTGATCTGATTGTAACCAGAGTATGCATCTAGGAAGGAAAGCCTTGCGCACCGCGCTGTTGAGTCGATTATTTGATCAATGCGTGGTAAGGGAAAGGGATCCTTTGGACAGTGCTTGTTGAGGGATGTGTAGTCGACACATACTCTTTGTATGTCTATATTTTTCTTGGGGACTATAACTGGATTAGATACCCAAGTCGACGTTTTGATTTCTCGGATGAACCCTGCATTTTCTAGTCTATGTAGCTCTGACGCTATTGCTTTCCTCTTGGGTTCATCAAATCATCGCCGTGGTTGCTTGACTGGCTTTGCTTTAGGATCCACGTTTAGTGTGTGCTCGACGAGTACCCTGGGAACACCTGGCATATCTGAAGGACACCAGGCAAAGATTTCCCAGCACTCACGGAGGAACTCGATGAGCGCGCTTTCCTATGCGGGATCCAAGTTTACCGCTATGGAGGTGGTCTTGTTCGGGTCCATCGGGTGGACCTGTATTTTCTTCCAGTCTTGACTTGCATCGAAAGCCTGATCTAGCAGGGATCGCCCGACATCGGGTAGCACATTGTGGTCAGTTTCGCCGTTTAGCCTTGCGTACTCTGCTGTCATGCCGAAGGTTTGCGCCAACCTATTAAATTCTTTGTCACAAGTGTTGGATAATTCAAAGCTTCCTTGTACCGTGATCGTTCCTTTAGGTCCTGGGATCTTGAGTGTGAGATATTCATAGTGAGGTACTGCCATGAATTTTGCAAACGCTGGGCGCCCCAGGATTTCATGGTATTGTGAGGGCCAGTCCATGACTTCAAACTCCAGTTTTCTCTGCGATAATTGCTGCTGTTGCTGAAGCAGACGTCGAGTTCTATTTTGCCCAAAGGATAATTTGCGGCTCCTAGTACTATTCCATGGAATGAACAATCTGTTGCCTTTAGATTTTCTAATTATATGCACATTGCTTTCAATGTTCTGGCGTATATTAGGTTTATACCACTTCCTGCATCCATGAATACTCTTCCGACATCATATCCTCCTATTTGCGTTTTGAGCACCATTGGTGAGTGACCCGGTCTAGGAACTTTCCTCGGGTGATCTACTCTGCTGAACCTAACTGGTTGATCAGACCATTTTAGATACTCCGTAGTAGCTGGTGGTGATGTTATTGCCAGGTTGACCTATCTTGATATGCTCTTCCTTTCTTTCTTTGACTTTGGCACTGGTTGGATCATTGCTGATATATATACTTTTGACTCTAGCTGTTTTGTGAGTCATTGCATTTGATATCCTTGACTTATGCTTTTTCCTCCCTGTCGTGCTCCTTGGCTTGAATCCATGGCGTTTTGCAACCTTAGGAAGGTTCTGCAATCCTTCATCTGGTGGTTGGAGACTCTTTTCCCGTCTAGGTAAGCATAATGGATGCGACAAGGACCATATAGCATATCTTCTGCCAAAGGACCCGAGTACCTTGGTTTCTCCTTTCCCCTGCTGTCTCTCATAGAAAATTCGATGTTTTCATAGCCTTCTTCATTCCTCCCGTCATATCCTGCGTCTATCTGATTTCTCCTTCCGTGGTTGTCGCCATTGCGGTATCTTCGCCTTTGCCTGCTTGTTTTGTCAACTTCTGGTGAACGCCCCCTTTTTTTATTGTACGCATCTTCCCCATCGGTGAATCTGTTCGTTGTTTCCATTAGCTCAGATACTGTTCTTGGCCTTGTTCTTCCTATCTCTTCTACTATGTCCGCACGATGAAGGCCGCTCGAAAAGGCATCTATCGCTCTTTCATCGGAGATGTCTTCTGCTGAGTTTTTGATTACACTCCAGCGTTGTATATAAGAGCGTAGGGTTTCACCTTTCTGCTGTACGCACGACTTGACTTCTTCTAGCGATGAGCGAAAGTTTCTCGCGAATTGATTCTCTAATTCTCCCCAGCTTCCAATGGAATCGTTGGGTAGGGTATTTAACCAGGACCGTGCTGCGTCGGTGAGGTGTAGCTGCGAACTTTGCATGGCTATTGCTCTTATTCCCCCTAGTATCTGTGCTGCTTGCAGGTAATCTGACAACCATAGAGTTGGCTCTTGCGACCCATCATACTTCTCTTGGTCATGTGGCAACTTAAAACCTTTGGGTACCCGCGTTTTGCGAACCCTGCGGGTAAAGCATAGCGCGCCTATTTCTTTTTCATCGTCTTCATAATTTTCCTCTTTCCACGCATATCGTGAGTTGTTTACTCGTGCTTGTGCTATTATGTTTCTTGCATCCTCCTTCCTTTTTTGTCGCCTCTCATCTTCTGATGAATCGCTGGAGTTGTTTTGCGAGGGCTTGCGTTTGGACTCTTCTTTTCGCCTTTCCTTTCGATGTGTTGCCTTTCCTTCTAGAAGATTTCCCATCAACCTATTTTCTACTAACCCGAGGCTTCGTATTACGGCCTGATGCATGTGCTCCCATGGATCTCCAGGCTCTGGTTGCATGGTTAGTAGGTATGCCTGCGCTGCTACCAAAGCTGCTTCTGGTGTCTCTTGAATGAAATCTTCTTCCTCTTCTGACTACTGTGCGCTCTGACTCTTCGCGTAGCTCTCTTCTCTTATATGTGCTGTTGTCCTCCTGTTATGCTTTGGATCTCTGTGTCTTTCCATGCTGCTTTCTGATGAGTCGCTGTACTCATCCCAGTATTCTCCGCCTGACATACTATCGTCACCTCGGCTTCTCATGAACATGTCTCTTTCCCCCCTTAACTTCTTTTTGTGCTGGTGCAGTGTGTACTGGTATCCCATCAGAACTTCTCTCCTTGAATCTGCGGGTACCTCTGTGCCGTGATTGATGGCTGTCATGATGATTCTCCACTCTCCTGCTGAAATGTGAATTTTCTCCTTTTCCTTTTTGCTGCTACTCCTTGATTTTTCGACTTGCAGGTCGACTTCTTTGATGCCTTCATGATTGCCCTCTTCTGCTGCTTCAGTGATAATGACATATAACTGATGTATGCTTTTGGGGATGCCACTGCTTTCGATGGCGAGATCCCTTGCGCTATCGCGAGTTTTAGTCGCTGCTTCTTTGTCGAGCTTTCCCCGAGTTTCGTCGAATTCCTCGAGCGTCTCTATCATATCCTCTGTTGCTGTGAGACTGACCGGCGAGTTTGCCTCGCTGGAAGAGCCCACGGATGATCCAGATTCTATGATTCTCTCGGTCTTGCTTGCCAATGGACCTGATTTTGTCGGATCCGAAAGGCGAGTTGAACCTGATGGTCCGATGAAAAAGCTTAAACTTCCAAATGTCAGCTCCATCTCTTGATTTTCGTCGACTCCTGGATTGTTACTAGCTAAAAGTGAAAAAGCCATCGAGTTCATGATTCCAACGCCCAGAGTCCCCACGGTCGGCGCCAATTGACGAGGGGTTAACTCGACAAATGTCCTAGATGAAGGACTTAAGATCGGGAAGATAGGGCATCGGATGAACTCGAAGGTAAAACCAGTCAAACAAGGTGGCTATGAAAGTAAACGTGGGTGTAAAACCTGGCTTGCGCTCTCAATCTGTCCCACACCGTCCCCTCCTGCCCCTATATATAGATGGCCCAGGTCTCGAGGATCGGGTGGGATCCGACACAGATTACAATATCGACATACGGTAAGAACTCGTATTTCAACTAGCATTACAATTGGGCCTAGCTTAACGGGCCTCAGGGGTACTCAACTGACGGGCTCTATTATCTATACCCTTGTCAATGGGAGAATGACAAAGGTAGAAAGTCGGGTATAAATTATGATTATAAATGCATTAAAGCTTTTATGGGAACCGATGACTTTCATAATGTTAGTGCTATTTATGGTCTTGATTCTCAAATACTTGCTAACTGTTTTAAGGCCTTTGCCTCTTATCTTGATATTCCAAATAAGGATTGGAACAAGTACCATGCGTCTTATAAAGATACTGTTAGTTGTGTTCCTGCTAGAACTACTGAAGTTTGTACTGTTGATTGCATTTTGCCTGAGCCTTATTTTGAGAAAGCGCCTTTCCTTGCTAAGGTAAAGGAACATTCTACTTTAATTAGTGTGCTTAATAAAAGTGCAAGTAAATCTTTAAAACCTGATGAGCAAATTATTGTTAAGTCTCCTGTAGCAATAGTGAAGGACCTTGTTACTAAAAATGTAGAAGATGAATATATTATCTTTTATGAAGATGCTTCTAACATTGTTTCACATCCTAGTAGACCTAGGAAAACAAGTGTTCCTGTGCTTTCAGTCAGGATTGGTGATCATTGCTATTATGGTTTATGCGACATTGGTGCAAGTTCAAGTGCTATTCCTTATGAGCTTTACAGAGAAATCATGCATGAAATTGGTCCTTGTGAACTGGAGGAAATCGATGTGGTTATTCAGCTTGCTAACAGAGAGACTGTCTTGCCAATTGGTATTGTTAGAGATGTGGAAGTTTTATGTGGTAAGACTAAATGCCCTACTGATTTTCTAGTACTTGGTAAAGCTGCTAGTAAAACTTGTCCTATTATTTTTGGTAGACCCTTTTTGAATACTTGTGGCGATGTTATAGATTGTAAGAAGGAGAAAATTTTGACTAAGTTTGATGGAAAATCTTATGAGTTTAATTTTTCTAAGTTTACTAAAGCTCCTTATGAAAATGAATTGCCTAATGAAGATTTTCGAGTTGAACAGCTTGCCTCTATTTCTCTTGCTCCTAACAATGCTTTGCAGCAATTTATGGAGGACCATGAAAGTGAGATCTTCAGGGAAGAAAGATATGAGATTGACGAGATTCTTCTTTGTCAACCAGAGGTGATTAAACACAATTTACCTGTGGAGGATTTGGGTACCACTTTGCCACCCAAGGAAGATCTTGTTTTTGATTTAAAACCTTTACCTGATGATCTTAAATATGCTTACATCGATGATAAGAAAATATATCCTATTATTATCAGTTCTAAATTTTTAGGAAAGGAAGAAGAAAGGTTATTGGAAATATTGAGGAAACACCGAGGAGCTATGGGATATACTCTTGATGATCCAAAAGGGATTTCTCCTACTATATGTCAGCATGCTATTAACATGGAGCCAGATGCAAAGCCAGTTGTTGAACATCAACGTCGTTTAATTCCTAAGATGAAGGAAGTGGTACGAAATTAGGTATTGAAACTTCTTGACGCTGGTATTATTTCTCCTATTGATGATAGTAGATGGGTTAGTCCTGTTCATTATGTTCCTAAGAAAGGAGGAATTACTGTTGTGCCTAATGAGAATAACGAGCTTATTCCTCAGAGGGTAGTAGTTGGTTAGAGGATGTGCATCGATTTTAGAAAGGTCAACAAAGTTACTAACAAAGATCATTATCCTTTATCATTTAAAGATCAAATGTTAGAGAGGTTATCTAAGAAAACTCATTTTTGTTTTCTTGATGGTTATTCTGGTTTCTCTCAGATTGCTGTTAAAAAGCAAGATCAAGAGAAAACCACTTTTACTTGTCCTTATGGAAATTATGCTTATAGACGTATGCCTTTTGGTTTGTGCAATGCTCCTGCTACTTTTCAAAGATGCATGTCTGCTATTTTTCATGATTTTTGTGAAGAAATTGTGGAGGTATTCATGGATGATTTCTCCGTCTATGGAACTTCTTTTGATAATTGTTTGCACAATCTTGATAAAGTTTTGCAGAGATGTGCAGAAACTAATATTGTTCTTAATTGGGAGAAATGCCACTTTATGGAGAATGAAGGAATTGTTCTTGGACATAAAATCTCTAAAAGAGGTATTGAAGTTGGCAGAGCAAAGGTTGAAGCAATTGAGAAAATGCCCTTTCCTAGGGATGTTAAAGGTATTCGTAGTATTCTTGGTCATGCTGGTTTCTATAGGAGGTTTTTAAAGATTTCTCTAAGATTTCAAAGCCTCTTACTAATCTTCTTCAAAAGGATGAACCATTTGTTTTTGATGATGATTGTAAGGAAGCTTTTGAAACTCTTAAGAAGGCTTTAACAACTGCTCCTATTGTCCAACCACCTGATTGGAATTTACCCTTTAAAATTATGTGCGATGCTAGCGATTTTGCTGTAGGTGTTGTCCTTGGACAGTGTGTAGATAAGAAATTGAATGTTATTCATTATGCTAGTAAGACTCTTGATGCTGCTCAGAAGAATTATGCTACTACTAAGAAGGAGTTTCTTGCTGTTGTTTTTGAATGTGACAAGTTTAGACCATATATTGTTGACTCGAAAGTTACTAATCATACTGATCACGCTGCTATTAGGTATCTTATGGCAAAGAAGGATGCTAAGCCTAGACTTATTATATGGGTGTTGCTTTTACAAGAGTTTGATTTGCATTTGTAGATAGGAAAGGTGCTGAAAATCCTGTTGCTGATAATTTGTCTAGGTTGGAAAACATTTCTTTTGATCCTATTCTTGTTAATGATAGTTTTCCAAATGAACAGTTGGCTTCAATAAAGGTAACCTCGTGAGAGAATCCTTGGTATGCTGATTATGCTAACTTTATTGTTTCCAAGTATTTGCCTCCAAGTTTTACAGCTCAGCAAAGAAGGAAATTCTTTTATGACTTGAGGCATTATTTTTGGGATGACCCACATTTATATAAAGGAGTGGATGGTATTATGCAAAGATGTGTTCCAGAATATGAACAACTAGAGATATTGAGAAAATGTCATGGTAGTGCTTATGGAGGACATCATGCTGGAGATAGAACTTCTCAAAAGGTTCTACAATTAGGTTTTATTGGCCTACCCTTTTTAAAGATGCTAGAAAGTTTATTTTATCTTGTGATAAATGCCAAAGAGTTGGTAATATCTCTAGACGCAACGAAATGCGTATGAGTTATTCTCTTGTTATTGAGCCATTTGATTGTTGGGGATTTGACTTTATGGGTCCTTTTCCTCCTTCAGAAGGTTATACTCATATACTCGTTGTCGTTGATTATGTTACTAAGTGGGTAGAAGCAATACCTACGAAGAGTGCCAATGGTGAGACCTTGTTAAAAATGCTTAAGGATGTTATTTTTCCTAGGTTTGGTGTGCCTAGATATCTTATAACTGACGGAGGTTCTCATTTTATTCATGGCAGTTTTAGGAAAACTCTTGCTAGATATGATGTTAATCATAGAATTGCTTCTGCTTATCATCCCCAAACTAGTGGGCAAGTAGAGCTATCGAATAGAGAGATCAAGTCTATCTTGCAGAAGAATGTTAATAGATCTAGGAAAAACTGGGCTAGCAAGTTGAACGATGCTTTATGTGCTTATAGAACTTCTTATAAGAACCCCATGGGCATGTCTCCTTACAAAATGGTTGACAGAAAAGCGTGTCACTTGCCTTTAGAATTAGAACACAAAGCTTTTTGGGCAGTGAAAGAGCTTAATAGGGATTTTAAATTTGCCGGTAAGAAAAGGTTGCTTGATTTGAGTTCCTTAGATGAGTGGAGAAATGAAGCTTATGAGAATGCCAGACTTTTAGAAGAGTAAGTCAAGCAATGGCATGATATGAGAATTCTTAAGAGAGAATTTCATGTTGGTGAGAAAGTTCTATTGTATAGGTCTCGTCTCAGATTTTTTGCAGGAAAATTACTCTCGAAATGGGAAGGACCCTTTATTATTGAAGAGGTGTACCGTTCAGGTGCAATAAAGATTGCTTTGCTTAAAGATAATACTATGCAAGTGGTGAATGGGCAAAGACTCAAGCATTATATTTCTGGATATTCTTATAATGAAGATGTCGATGTTATTCAAATGGTGACTCTGGAAGAATTCATCAAAGAACATATGCAGGAAACTACAGAGTCCATTTTTGAATAGGTAACAGTTCTAGTTAGAAAAGGTTTGTGTTAAACTTTTCTGTTAATACTTTTGTTATTTTTATTAAAAATGAAAAATCACGAGACGAAAACGAGTTGGAAACGGAGCCCTGAGGCTCCACACCACCTAGTGGCGCGGGCCCCCTACTGGCCGCGCCACCCTATGGTGAGGTCGCCTCGAAACTCGTTGTCGTCCCGGTTTCCTCCTGTGACTTTGTTTTGATGTTTAATTTTCCCCTATATAACCCCCCGGATTACCCGAGGTCTGTATATCATGTTCTCATCGTGTTTTTGTTTCGACCTGTTTCTGTCAGGAGTTGTTCTCAGTTTTAGAGGCATTATGGCCTCCGCAAGCAACGACAAGGAGAAGACGCCTTCGGAAGATGATCACCAAGACCCCAAGATGAAGGAAGAGGTCGAGAGTGAAGCCAAGGAAGAAGAGATAGAAGAAGAACAGCGTTCGTGCACGCGCTCTATCGTCGCAAGTATTGGAGTGGTGACGAACCCTAGCAAGTTCAAGAGGAGCGCGCGGATAAGCACTGGAGGGGGTGTTCCTTGCCACACTTTAGCTCCATGGACATCTTCTTTAGGCAACAACCCCTTCCATACTCTAATAAATGAGCATCAATTCCAACAGGTGCCTAGATCGAGATTGCCCTCTAGATGGGATATAGATCATTCTAACAGTGCAGGGGAAGAGAGCTCTAAATGTGAAGAAGGATAGGGAAATAATTCCAAGAGCTGGGATTCTCCGCCCGACATGTTCATGAGCCGTATTGAGCACAATTTGGAGATGATTCGTAATCTCACCTACAAGATTGATGAGTTGAAGGAATTGATTGAGAAGCTTATTAAAGACTCACCACCACCGTCGAAGGAATAATTCGTCATTGCTATAGGCATCCCCTTGGATTGTTCCAAGCTTGGGGGAGTGCCGCGGTATCACATCATTACCTTTTACCCATTTACTTTTCAAGTAGAGTCATATCATGAATAGAGAAGTTATCTTATAGAATAGTTTGCAGTGTGGAAGTATCCTCCTTTAGTTGGTTACCTATGTATCCCTTGGTGTGAGTTGCGGTTATAAAATATTAATGAAAAGTCTTATCATTTACTTTTCGCAGACTTTATTTTAGTTGGCAATCTTTCTTATATGATTAGTCTTGTTGATTAGTATTGGTATCACTTTGGGAGCACGAGTAAATCTAGTTGGTTTTGGCAAACTTAGCAGTGGTCAGTAGCAACAATACCTTGAGGCTTGAGTAGAAAAGAGGGAAATACTAGTAGATACATCATTTCAGCTTTCCTTCATGATTGGCTCATAAGCATTAGTATTCTCAAGCTAAAATCGTTTGTACTTTCAAGGAAGTTTGCATTATTGTTTTCTATCACATATATGTTTGTTTGTTTCATGCAACTCTTATGCCTGCTACCCAACTTTGCTAGCCAAAAATATGTACTGAGAGGGAATACTTCTCGTGCATCCAATCCCCAAAAACTGAGTTACTTCCAGAGAGTCAACTATAAATTCCTATGCATGGTATTTCAAGCCATTCCAAGTAAATTTTCATGTGCTACCTTTCAAAAACTTTCAACTACTTCTCATTTTGTGCCACTGTTTTTAGCTCATGAGGACGTAGTGTTTGGGTACTAAATTGAGTACCCCTCGACTTGCATGCTTCATCTGCTCGTCACTAATTTTGCAAGGGAGCTGGTCAGACCATTGTAATCTAAAAAAAGAGAAAAAGAAAAGAAAAAGGCACTCCTCCATGATATGTGAAAGTTGGTGGTCACCCGGTGGAATCGGTTAGCCATGGTTTGAGAAAGGAAAAGTGGGGAGGAGTGCCAACCTATAAAAGAGCACAATTGTGCCAATTAATCAATATCTCGGAACCGCTCTCACTTGTTTAGTATGGAAGATAGCAAGAACTCCGTTGCTAGTCGTTGATAGAAACAACCACCTCTCAAAACAACTTTTACCTCTGTTTTACAAATGAAAAGCTCTAGCATATGTTAATCCCTGCTTCCCTCTGCGAAGGGCCTAACTTTACTTTTATGTCGAGCCAACCTATTCCCCTCTATCTCAAGCAAGCATTTGAGTTGTTATGTTTCATTCATCCATATGTTGATTTGTTCAATCATGTTTACTATCTTCCTTTGTTTAGTATGATGCTTTTATCTGAAAGAATAGATCTTTGAAAGCTTTCTATGATTGTAAAGAGATTGTTATGGTTGAGCATGTGACTTTTGCCTTGTTAGCTCTGATATAAAAAGCTCCATTCAAAATATAAGTACAGTCTGTTCATTGTTCTCTGACCAAGAACAAAGGTTTGCCATCACCAATCATGATTTACCTTGTGCATCTTTATTGTGATTCCCTTTGCTTATTGCAAGTCTAGTTATATGAAGGGAAGTTGCTGTCTATAATGACTTGTGCCTTGGTAAATGTGATGCTTCTTGTCCGTATTTTGTTTATCGACACTTCACTCCATAAACCTGTGATCATGTTTACCGAGTTCAGTTTTCGCTTGGGGACAAGCGAGGTCGAAGCTTGGGGGGGTTGATACATCCATTTTGCATCACTATTTTATATCATAATTTACTGTTATTCATTGATATATTTCATATTTAGAGGTGATACTTATGTTGTTTCCTCTATTTTTACATGTTTGATGATTATTGGAGAACTTGCTGCCGGAGTCAGGATTCTGCTAGAAAAAGGACCGTCGAGACACCATATTTCTGAAGATCAACAATTTCAGGAAAATACCTAGAAATTCATATATTACCAGAAGACGAAAGTAGCCAGAAGGAGAGAGCGAAAGGAGCAGCAGGGGGCCCACACCACCAGGTGGCGTGGGCCAGCCCCTGGCCGCGCCACCCTGGGGTGAGGCCACCCTAGCCCACTTCTGCCATCGCCCCCTCATGTATATTGTCGTCCCTGAAAACCTAAGATAGGAGGGGGGATCAGAGATAGACTCCGCCGCCTCTGCGGGACGGAAAACACAGAGAGAGAAAAAGCTCTCCGGTAGGCAGAAATCTGCTGGGGAAATTCCTTCCTGGAGAGGGGAGATTGTTGCCATCGTCATCACCATTGTGCTGGACTTCATCGGGATCATCATCATCACCATCACCAGCACCTTCATCTCCACCATCACCACGCCATCCCGCTGTAACATCTTGGGTTGAATCTTGTCCAATTCTTAGGAGAAACTTTCCCGATGTTGATTACTCTTGTAGTTGATGCTATTGAGGGGAACCATTGAATTAAGGTTTATGTTCAGATTGTTATTTACCATTATTTCACCTCTGGTCATGATCCATATGATGTCTTGTGAGTAGTTTGTTTAGTTCTTGAGGACATGGGAGAAGTCGAGATGTTTGTAGTGAAACTATGTTGAGTAATATTTAATGGTTTGATATTTATATGTTGTGGTGCTATTTCACTAGTGGTGTCATGTGAAAGCCGACTACATGATACTTCACCTTTATGGGCCTAGTGGAATGCATTGTGCATTTGGCTACTAATTGTGAGGTTGCCGGAGCGACAGAAACTGAAACCCCCGTTAGGAAACCATTGCACCAGGGAGTGTAGGATCTCAGAGTTTAAGGCTGTGGTTAGATTTATCTTAATTACTTTCTTATAGTTGCAGATGCTTGCAAGGGGTATAATCACAAGTGTGTATTAGTCCTAGTAAGGGTAGTGCACTAGCATAGGTTCACCCCCATAACACTTATCAAACCAATGAAGATTACTTAGTTGCATGAAGCGAAAGCACTCGACAGAAACTCCCGTGTGTCCTCAGGAACGTTTGGTAATCATAAGTTACACAACCAGCTTGTCCTTTGCTCTAGAAAGGATTGGGCCACTCGCAGCAATTATTATTATTGTCTTTTATTTACTCGTACTTTATTTACTTGCATTACCAAATACCCCTGAAAACCCGTTTGCTAGTATTTATAATGAATCCTTGATCCAAACCGCTTGTCAACACCTTCTGCTCCTCATTGGGTTCGACACTCTTATTTATCAAAAGTACTATGATACACCCCCTATACTTGTGGGTCACCACTCCTCCCCAACGACCTCCTCTCGGGTGAGCTCCTCCCCAACGAGTTCCTCTCCGGCGACGTCCTCCCATTCTCCATGCGACGTCCTCTCCAACGACGTCCTCTTCGATGAGCTCCTCTCCGGCAACGACTTTTAACGACAACCACGGCAGCCCCGCCGGCCGGCGGCGGCGCCGCCTTTTTTAAAATTTCGAAAAAATTACTGGTAGCGCACGGGGACCTAGTGCGCCACGAGTAAGTAAAAAAATTGAATTTCAAAAATTTACCCACAGCAAACGGACCACATTACCTGTAGCCTATAGGCTGGTGCGCTACGGGTAAGTAAATTACCCGTAGGGCACAGGCCATGCGCTACGAGTAATCAAATACCAGCAGCGTGGTACCCGCAGCGCACCATATGTGCGCTACGGGTAACCAATTTCGATGCGCTGCGGGTAGCCTTTTTCCTAGTAGTGTTGTAAATGCAGGACTCTTTGGTATTTTGGACAGATCCAAAACCTTTGATAAATTCATCAAAACGAAGATTCAAGCTCCGAGATGCTTGCTTAAGTCCATAGATGGACCTTTGAAGCTTGCATACTTTATTAGCATCCTTAGGATCGACAAAACCCTCTGGTTGTACCATGTACAATTCCTCCTCAATGTTGCTATTAAGAAAGGTGGTTTTAGCGTCCATCTTCCATATCTCATAATCGAAATAAGCATCAATAGCTAATAGAATCTAAATCAACTTTAGCATCGCTACGGGAGAGAACGTCTCATCATAGTCAACTCCTTGAATTTGTTGGAAACATTTTGCGACAAGTCAAACCATGTAGATGGTTACATTACCGTCTGTGTCAGTCTTTTTCTTAAAGATCCATTTATTCTCAACGGTCTTGCGATCGCTGGGAATATCTACCAAGGTCCATACTTGGTTGTCATTCATAGACCCTATTTCGGATTTCATGGCTTCTAGCCATTTCTCTGACTCGGGGCCTTCCATTGCTTCCGTCTAGGTTGCAGGTTAGTCATGATCAATTAACATGATAGATAATACAGGATCCTCAAACCACTCAGGGGATTTGCGGGGTCGTGTAGACCAGCGTTCAGTCTGCTTAGTGAGAACACCTTGATTTTCATAAGGCACCCCTTCTTCCTCTTTGATAGAGGGCACATTAGGAACTGCTTCCGTTAAGCTACTCGGTATCTCGAGTGAGGGGTCAACGATCTCGACAAGCTCAACTTTCGTCCACCCACGCCTTTAGCAAGAAACTCTTTCTTGAGAAAGATTCCAGTTTTGGCAACAAAAGTTTTACCTTCGGCCGGATGGTAGAAGGTGTACCCAAGGGTCTCCCTTGGATATCCTACAAAGATGAATTTTTCTGACTTAGATTCGAGTTTGTCCGGCTGTAACTTTTTTACATATGCCTCACATCCCCAAACCCTAAGAAACGACAATGTAGGTTTCTTGCCATGCCATAGCTCGTATGGTGTTGTCTCCACAGACTTGGACGTTGCCCTCTTAAGAATGAATGCAGCAGTTTCTAACGCATAACCCCAAAACGATATCGATAAGTCGGATAGAGACATCATGGACCTAACACTATCGAGCAAGGTGCGGTTACATCGCCCAGACACGTAGTTACGCTGTGGCATTCCACCTGGCATACGTTGTGGCACAATTCCACATGTCTTAAGATGTGTCTCAAACTCGAAACTTAAATACTCGCCCCCTCGATCAGAATGAAGTTGCTTGATTTTCCTATCAAGTTTATTTTTGACCTCATTCTGAAATTCCTTGAACTTTTCAAAGGTTTTAGACTTATGTGTAACACCCCACTTTTGGTAACCCTATTTAAGTAGTGATTAGTGGGCCAAAAATGAGGGCCAACAAAAACTTTTTGTGAAAACCTCTGGAAGTGCTATTTCTTGCTTGTTTTGTCTTGGTTGTTATGTTAATGATGTATGTTTGAGTTGCTTGTTGAACAATATTGTGAAGCAACACAATCCTTGTGCCCTTGTGATCATGCCTTTATTTATGCTTCTAGCTATTTTTCCAAAACCATTATCTTGGCAACCTCACCTTTTTCATATTAATTGTATTTGTCCAAGACAAGAGCCAAGATTTATCGTTGAGACAAAGCTTTTATCCAAAAATAAGTATTTACAGAATTATCGAGACCTACAGAGTAGAGTGGTCCCACTATTTTACAAACTTATATTTTGTTGATATTTATAAAAGGATTTCAAACACCTTTAAGAAAACTTTCTAAAGGAGATGTTATACCTCCATTTGTTTCTGAAAATATCTACCAGAAACTTACTCCTTCCTTTGGAACTCTTTCAAACCTTCCCATGGCTTGATCACTATTTGACACTTGTTTAACCATTCCTTCTAGTGATGTCAGTTTAGCTTCAAATGATTGACCTTGTGTGGTGAATTGACTTTGGGTGACTTTGTTTGGCTTTGATGAGTTGCTTGTGTGTAGATATGATCCCCAGGTAGGCATGTGGCCTAACCTATTCAAAACCAATCAATTAATATTTTTGTCCCAAGTAAGTTATTTTCATTCTATCTTTCAAATAAAACCTATCATGTTATTTTTTCTCTCAATCCTGAAGCCCTAACTCTGGTGTCTTAGTCTTACCATAAGACATTAGGAGCCCCTTTTTGAGGAATTTTAAAACTAATCAAACTAGCCCAAGGAAAGCACCCATGGTGTTATTAGAATCATCTACATCCCCTCTTAGGAATCTCCTCTCAATTTTCGCAAAATATTTTCTTGCGGTCATTTTATCAAACACCTAGTCATTTGAGGCCATCTGATACTTTTTTTAATCCTATTCTAACCCTAATCAAATCACTGACCATTTGACTATTATCAGATGCACTTTTGCTTCCTCTTTTAAATTTCGAAATAAATTGTTCAGAGACCATTCTTTGACCCATCCCTCTTCCTTTTGATCTACTCTAACTACTCATGCACTTGTTGGTGCATTTTGAAGCCTTTCACCCATTTATGTGACTATGCTTTTGATATGGGGTGGCCCGATCTTCTCAGTAAGCTTGCGGTGGTGATGATGATGACGATAGATAACTTGGTGTCGCCGATGATCTCTCCTCGGTAGATCCCTGATGCCAATGCAACAGCTCTCTACCCTTCGGATATTCACGACTTCACACACTTGCGCAACGTAGCCGTCGACCACGAAACGGTATAATTGCAATTCACTAATTCCCAATGGAACAACAGATCACACTTAACTTGCAGTATATAATCTCCAGATCGAAACGAATTGGAGACAAGGATTCTAGATGAATGCTTACAGCAGTCTCGAGAACTAGGGTTTTGTTTTAAATGTGCTCTAACCTCTCTATGGCGCATAGGCACTTAATATATGGGGGGTGCGGCTGGCCAAAGGCAGCCGACCTGACCTGGTCCTATAACGTGGTTCGACTCAACCTTATGTGATACAAACTGACCCAATGGTTGGGTGCAGCCAACTAGGCGCGCAGGCCTTAGGTGTATGGCGCACAAGCACTTGGTGGTGCGCCATATGCAGCCTCCTGCGTGATGTCCTCCTCCTTCTCATGCTGGTCGCCGGCCTCCCTCTCCTCCCTCGCGTCCATGGGCATGATCATCACGTCTTGCTTCAGCTGCTTCAACTCCTCGCTCCCTCGTGCTATGCCTTCTTCTCCCATGAACCTGAGTATGCAAACACACATAGACTTAGGCAGTAAACAATTCTCATTAACAAAATGATCAGATTCTATTAGGAGCAAATTCACCTGTTGTTCTATTAACTTTGCTCGAGCTCTTGTGATAGGTCCAATTCTGATTTCATCATTGGACTTCTTCTTTGCAGCAACTTGCTTGTCATCATCACGAAGTGGAGATGGAACAATAGTAGGGATGTCCTCATCAGCTTTGAGCCCTAGTCAAAACTGTTTTACCCCATTTTATCTTTCCTTAACCTTCTTGGTCACTTGCCAACATCCACCATCAACGCTGGCTATAAATCCAAACCTTCCTCAAATAACATTTGTAAATGTTATCCATGCCTTCTATCATCTCCTTTTCTTCACAAGTATATTTTTATATGACCATCTTCTTATTTTACCTTCCTATTAACCAGAACGCATGGGAATGTCAACTATGCCATTCTTGCAAATCTTTCTCATCAACTAATTTTGATGAAACTCCACCATGCTCTCTTATGAATTTAGAATCATATGAACCCAAAACCCTAGTGGTTCATCTTCAAATTTTCAAAATCTTGTCTCAAGTAGTATAGGGCAAATCTTCACATTTCACTTTTGGTGACCTTGCCTATTACCAAATAAAATCTTCCAAATTGGCAATACTATTAATCTCACCAAATCACACCCATCTAATCCATCTATGCATGCCATTGTTTGGTGCATATGAGACTAGCCAATAATCCAAGAATTGCATCATGCATGAAATTACCACCATATCTATCCCTATCTAATTCGAAATTATTTGAAACTTCACCAAACCACCACCTTGACCTCCCCAGCACTATCACATACCCCTGGTCGAATTGTACTGTAGCAAGGCCTCTCTTTTGTCCTCTAGTGCTTGGAAGGAAACTAGTAGGGAGACACACATGCATTTGCAAAAATCTCTCCATTACTTGTTTAAAAATTGCAGCAGCTATCCCTTCTCCAGCAAGGCATCACCCCTGTCCCCCTCTCACCCTCTCCACCGCCTTCCTCAACCAACCAGAGGCCTCCTACGGACCCCACAAGCCAAACCGACCTAACCATACTACCCCACATCCCTCTCTGAAATATAAGGCCTCAGCCCACACCAGCCTCTCCCTGCCGTCCCATTTCACTCCCATAACACCACCTTACCCTCTCAGAGCACCAGGAACCGTCCTATGGTCTATAGCAGAGGAGGAGGAATGAAAACATGATTTCGATCTGGGAGGGAGAGGAGATGAATGCCACTGATCCAGACCCTCTCCTCCACCTATTTCTGGTTGAATACACTCCCCTCACATTCAGCTACCTAACCCACCCTTTTTCTTGACCCAGGGACACTGGTTCATTGACTCCCTGCATCACCGACGGAAGCTTCCTCGTCGCCGACGCGCAGATCCGCATCCCGGTGTCCAAGTCGACCATCCCGACCCTCGTTCAGCTCGCCAGAGTGAGCCGCGCCTCCCCGTCCTGTCCTCATCGCTGGGGAAGGCCCCTAGGTGAGCCCTGGTGCCTGCTAGCCCCCGCTAGGATTTCGCCCCACGTCTATCGTGGCCAGAGGAAGGAGATGAATGGGAGCCATCGATCTCCCTTTAATCGGACGGCCCCCAATCCCGCGTACCGCTTCGGCCCTCCCGGCCGCTGACCAGCAGGCCCCGCTCGTCAGGCGTTCAAACGCTAGATCCCGCGCGCGCTGCGTCGGAACTGGGCCGGCCCGGCACTGTGCTGCCCGGGTCCGCCTCAGATCAGGCCCAATACATTTTTTTAAGGAAATTTCATTGTTATTTCTTCCAGATCTATGAACTTCTAAAATTCGTAGAAAAATAGATATGAACCCATTTTGAATGATTCAAATTTCTGTAGAACCCTTGTTAAAATATCTAGCGAATGGAACTTGCCCCATTCCATTTGGGCCCCAGTAGAAATAGTTGAAATTAATATTGTAAAACAAGCATATTTTTAATCAAAACTGCAAATCTAGAGTTATATAGATTGAAATGTTGTGCTTCCAATTTTCAGAGATGCTGTGCTATGTTAGTTTGCATGTCCCACTGAGTTTGATATTTTAGGAGCTGTATATCTATAGTAGTAATTGTTTTGGGAAATAGATTATTAAGTCTTGTTTATTTTGTCATTTGAAATAAAATAGGAATTTTGGCATGAAAGCAATTTATATGGTTTGTGTTTAGTAATAGCTTTCCAGAACACCCTCTGGTACATCTTTTAGATGTCCAGAGAATATCTGGGAATTATTTTGGTGTTCTAGTCAAAATTGCTATTAGTTAATTCATAGTATTTCAACCATAAAGTGTTTTGGAGTGAATCCAACTTTGTTGGATTCCTAAGATTATTGTCTACCTGCAAGTATACTGAATGTGTTACTTGGTCTATAGGACCACCTGCATGCTTGTTTAAAGTGAAGTGATGTTGTGTTTGCTTTATTTGAAAAACCCTAGTTTCTAATAGGATTAACTTAATAGCTAAAATCTATAAAATGTTGGTTTGATTTCTAAACATGTTTGTTTCTGATACTCTTTGCTTGTGTGGTACGGAGTGAATGAAATTTTTGCTACTTGTGTATGCGTGTGTATTTATTTGTTTGCTATTATTTTTCCGGTGATAGAATCGAACGGGGAGTGTACCGAGGAGGGGGGAGTCTTTGAGTATCAAGAAGAGGAGGACCAGGGACAAGCCACTCAAGGCAAGCCATCTAAACTTGTTGCATATCTGAATCCTATTCACTGGTTTTGCAGGTTGCATAAATGTTTATTAAACTGCATGTTTTATATATTGCTATAGCTCCTATAGCAGCAATATTATAGGCTTAAGCTCCACAAGCCTATTGTTATCATCCTTCGTGATGACCCCTTTGAACACCTACTACTTATCCTTGTAGTAGTGGCTTGTTGATTAGCAGCAAGGCCTTTGGAAACCCTCTAGTGGAGCCAAAAACTCTAGGATGGGAACACTCAAAAAGTTTTCTTGAAAATGTTTTCCAAAACCTTGGAGTAGCATCTACTCCACTGAAATGTTTTACAAATGGCTTTGAGCAAATGGTGATGCTCATGGAGGATAAAGGAGTTGGTGGTTTTCAAATGACATTGGTGATCACTAGGTATCCACCAGAACAATTTACCCGTGCAACCACATTACCCCGATATGGGACGGGGCCTAGTTCGAAGTTTATTTGCTTTAGTGCGGGGAGTCTCACACAATATAAGGGTTTGTAGGACCCCGGAATCCAGGTTGCCGCAAGAGTATGGGCAATAGTGAATCGGGATCCTTCGGGATTTATCTGGCCGGAAGACACTTGGGTTCTCCCGCCGTGGCACTGGAGCTACACTCGAAATGGAGGTAGGCTGCCAGGGTTTGCCAGGGACGTTAACTCCACAGGACAGGCACCCGTACTAAGGTAGATAGATGGAAGACTTTGTTTGATTATCCGAACGCCGCATACTTGTGTATGACGGTCCGTGGTGGTATCCCAGCGGATTTATCGAATCTTGTGGGTAAAGTGTACAACCTCTGCAGAATGAAATCCTATTCGAATAGCCGAGTCCTTGGTCATGGACGGTTGGAATGGTCGCTATCTAGCCCAATGTCAGTTTTTTTTTCAAAGGATATTTTTGGAAAGAAAAGGAGAAAGGTGCCGGATGGAGTACTCGAAGGGTACTGCCGTGGCACAATGATGGTTCGAAGTACTTGGAGGGTACTGCCGAGGAAAGGGGATGGTCATGTTTGATTGACCATCGTTGTTCTTGGAAAATAAACGAGTTCCCCCTTCCCTAGAGCTTTTACTAAAAATGGTTCTATAAAAGTTCTTCTTTAATAAGGATATAGAGTTGTCGTATGACATGCTATATCGACAAGAGAAACTATGATATAGAGATGTCGTATGACATGCTATATCGACAAAGCTATGATTAACATAGAGCAACTAGCCTGAAACCACTTCCCTTGCTACAGCCATACTGCATGTTAATCACTCTCTCTTAGATGGTTTGCGAGTACAATTCAAAATGTACTCACGGCTTTGTCCCTGGCTATTAACTTGGTCAGATTATGGTGAAGACTATGATGACGATGGTGAGGATTTCGACGACGCCGATGCGAACTAGGAACGTCTGCCAGTCAGTTGCCTGTAGGGTAGTAGGCATGACGTGGGTCATCTACGCTATCTGATATCCGCTGCTTAATTGTAAATTTGCCCTGCGTGGCAATATCAAACTTGGTCATGTGACCAATTGTAAGTCTATTATTCGGTACTCTAATGGATGATGTAATTCTGGCATCAACTCGGATATGTGGATTCACGACACACTGATCATGGGATCGTGAATTGTATGCATATCGGGTATTCCGGATGGGTAATCCGGGGTCCCCACATTATGCTTCATCAAATAGATATACCCATATCTACTCAAATCATCAGTAAAGGTCACAAAGTAACGATAACCATTATGTGTAGCAACACTCATTGGTCCACACACATCGGTATGTATGATTCCCAATAAGTTGGCCGCTCGTTCAACAAATCCGGTGAACAGTATCCTAGTCATTTTGCCTAAAAGGCATGGCTCGCACGTGTCAAAGGAATCAATATCCAATGACCCGAGAAGACCATCACTATGGAGCTTCTTCATGTGTTTTACGCCAACCAGATCAAGACGGCAATGCCACGTGTATGTGGTATTATAATCACTAAGCTTACATCTCTTAGCATCCACGCTGTTGATATGTGTAACATTACATTCAAGATCCAAAATATATAAACCATCATGAACAGGCTCATGAACATAGAAAACACCATCTTTAGAAAACAACCGTTTGTTACAGATTCAAAATGGTATCCGTCTTGCGATAACCGAGACCCACTCACAATGTTCATACTCAAAACTGGAACATAATAAAATTTATTTAAAACTAATATCAATCTAGAGAGAAGCTGCAGATGCAGAGTGCCGTCAGCCATGACATCCACGCGCTGACCGTTGCCGACCCGCATCGTCACCTCGTTCCTCTCCAAGCGCCGCTTACTCCTCAGATCCTACTGAGAATTATATATGTGAGCAACAGAACTGGTATCAAATACCCACGTGTTACTACAGGCACTTGTAAGATAGATATCAATTACATGTATATCAAATATACCTTTGTCTCTGGCAATAACCTTGCCGGCCTTCTTGTCTTCAAGGTACTTGGGGCAGTTGCGCTTCCAGTGACCATCCCCCTTGCAGTAGAAGCCCTTGACTTCGGGCTTCATCTTGGGTGCCTTAGGAGGACCGGCAATGCGCTTGCCGTCCCTCTAAGGCTTCTTGCCCTTCGAACCCTTCGTCGACTTTCCAGACTTCTTGAAGTCCATAGTCTTGTTGACCAGCAACACGTTGTGCTCCTTCTTGATTTCCACCTCGGCAGTCTTGAGCATTGCAAACAACTCAGAAAGGGACTTAGTCATCCCTTGCATGTTGTAATTCAGGACAAATCCCTTATAGGTAGGGGCAATGACTGCAACACCCTATCAATCGCAAGCTTGTTCAGAACCTAGCATTCCAGGGCATTCAAGCATTGAACGTAGCCAGACATTTTGACTACATGCTCGCTCACACTGTTGTATTCGTCCATACGGGAGGAGAAGAACAGCTCAAAAGCCTCGTACCTCTCCCTGAGCCTGAGGTGCAAAAATAGCTTTAAGATCAATGATTATCTCAAATGCGCTCATCTTTTCAAAGCGCTTTTGCAGATCAGACTCCATGGCATACAACATGCCACTATGGACAAACGAAGCACCTTCTACCTTGGTTAGGTAGACGGCCTTCTCATCATTGGAGGCGCCTTCCTTGGGCGCGTCACCAACGGTGGCATCAAGAACATACCCCATCCTATGGAGAGCGAGGATGATCCTCAAAGTGCAAAACCAAGTAGTGAAGTTTGAACCATCGGTTTTGAGTTCTTTTTCTCTAGGAATGCTCCTAAGTTGAATGTTGGGCGAGACATCTACAAATGGATTTGCAAAAACACTTAGAGGTTTGTTCATAATACGAGTTCAAATTGTTTGTGAAAGGGGTCCCACGGGCGACTAGAGGGGGGGGGGGTGAATAGGCGCTACACAAAATTTTACCTTTTTCAATTTTAGGCTTGACACAAAGTAAATTCTCTAGATGTGCAACTAGGTGAATTTCCTAAGTGGCAAGCAAGCAAGTGAACAAGTAAACAAGTAAACAAGTAAGTGAGTTCGGGCAAGAAATAACCGAGGAGCGGAGACCGGAGACACAAGGATGTATTCCCGTAGTTCCTTCCCTTTGAGGGGAAGTACGTCTACGTTGGAGAGGTGTGGTGACACGGAGTCGACCAACGCCACGGAGGCTCACCTTATTCTCCGGTGAGCAAGCCACGGAGGCTAGCTCGTTCCACTAAGCGGTGGTATTGGGGGAACTCACTGAATCCCTTACACGGAGATTGGGGCACACATCCACAACTGAATTGGAGGCTCCCAAGAAAGCCACGGAGGCTAGAATCCACAAAGACTAGAGAAATCTCGAAACAAATCACCTAGTGTTTCCAAAGAACCACTAGGAACAAATCCCTCAAGCAAAAGGAGGGGAAATAGAAATTCCTTCGGTGGAGATGTAGATCGGGACCTCCTCCTTCGATCCTCCAAAGATCTAAGACTTTGGGTGGTTGAGGGTGGAGATCTTGCAGTGGGGTTGGCTCCAAATAGTGTCTTCTTCTTGATAAGGACGAGTAAGCAGGAGAAGAAGAGGGGAGGGGGTATAAATACCCCTTCCCGAATGTATCCGTTGCAGCCTCCAGGGACCGGATTATCCGGCCCAAACTTGAACCGGATAATCCGGCCACCGGATAATCCGGCCCACTTCTGGACAAAAATCCGGCCAATAATCCGGCCAAGAATCTGGGTGACGCGCACTCTGGAACTTTTGGTCCTTAGCCATTTTCACCGGGGGGCGGATAATCCGGCCCACTTTTGGACAAAAATCCGGCCAATAATCCGCCCATGGATCTGGGTGACGCGCACTCTGGAACTTTTGGTCCTTAGCCATTTTCACCGGGGGGCGGATAATCCGGCCCACTTTTGGACAAAAATCCGGCCAATAATCCGCCCATAGATCTGGGTGACGCGCACCCTGGAACTTCTGGTCCTTAGTCATTTTCCGGGATGGCCGGATTATCCGGCCCAGTTTTGGCCTAAAAATCCGGCCAGTCTTCCTGCACAAAAACTTTGGTAAAATGTCTTGGTGTTGTCAACTAACACACAAAACTAGGGAGGCTAGAAAATGCCCTAACAATCTCCCCCTTTTTGGTGTTAGATGACAACACTAAGATTTACAATAGTAGGATCAAAAAAGTAAGGGAGCTCCCCCTAAAGATATGCAAGAGTACAAATGAAGCTCCCTTTAGAGATAAGCAATATAACAAGATTGACAATAGCAATAAGAGCAAGACACTTTAAGCAAACAGACTTTAAACAAGATCCACACACAATAGATCAAACCTAAAGAAGATTCACCAAGCACACGATAACAAAAGTTCGACGATAAGTTCATAAGCAAGAAAAACTGAAACTGAAAAGCAGCTCCCACCAAAGCATCCCAACGAGAAGTCCTACTAGAACAACTTCTCCCCCTTTGGCATCAAAACACCAAAAAAGGGACAAGAGCAAACTACACGCCCCAAGAAGTCATACAAAGTCGTCGTCGTCCTCGTCCTCCTCGTCCTCGTCCTCCTCCTCCTCCTCTTCATCATCTTCTTCGAACTCACCTTCCTCATCCTCTTCCAAGTCCTCTTCATCTTCATCTCCATCAACACGAGTGGTGCGACCAACATAGAGAGCCTTCTCCAGCGTGCCCCAATCAAAGGTCTCGGAATGCCACTTGTTGTAGGCAATGGGAGGAGCAGGAGTAGGAAGAGCAGCTTGGTCCCCACTGAGCTTATGAAGAATCTCTCGCTGAGTATCAAGAATGGTCTTGCGCTCACAATAGGCTTCATAGTTCTCACGATGTATTTCCACCTTCATGCAAAGAACATGCTTCTGAAACCAGCTCAACTTCCTCACCTTCTTGGGCACATCATGGGACACAAACTTGCCCCTTGGCACACTAGAACGAGCATCTCTCATGAAGGAATCGGGACCCATGGGAGCTGGAGCAGAAAATGGCTTCACATAGAGCTTCTTGACCTTGTGAGACACACACTGACTGCTGAAATCCTGACCTTTGCAAGTGTCAATGATGAGCTTCATGATGAAAGGAGCATACGGAAGAGAACCCTTGCTGACCATAGCATCGAACATCTCATTGAAGATGAAGTCCATCACGTCAAGGGTGAAATCTGCATCCGGGTCGGTAGACGTGGCACAAGTATGAGAAAAGACAAGGAGATCCACCAAGGAGCTCCTAATAGCATCATTGTTCCCTCCACTTGGAGCAATGTTCTCCCTGAAGATGCGCACTAGAAGATCATACGGATACCTCAGACCAGCAGCTAGACCAGGAACACCACCAGGTTCATACATATCACAAAGCAGATTCTTGTCGGCAGGAAGCGGAGTGTGAACCCGGTGACCAACAGGATTCGTCGGGCCATTAAAAGGAAAACCCAACAGAGCAGCAAACCGGACGAAGGAAGACTGACAGAACCGAGTCCCGGTCATCCACTTGAAATTCCTGGCATCATCAGCTTCAAAGGCCAAGGTAGCATAAAACTGCAGAATGAGCTGAGGATCATAATCACACTGAACAGTCAACAAACCAGAGATGCCAAGCCTCTCCACAACCTGAATAGCTGGAACAAAATACTCCTTCGACTTCAAGAAAGTGAGATCAAGGGGATGCATCGGACGAATAGGCTTACTCATGCGAGCAAAGATATCCTGAAAGATGTACAGCTGCTCTGGACACCAGAAACGACGGTCTTCAATGTGAGTTGCCCTCTGCTGAGTGGCGAACCAATCTTTCTGCCTCAGGGCAGAATAGGAACTCTGACTCATCTGCTTGTAGTTGACATGAGGTTCTTTTCCCTTGTTGGATCGAGCAGCTCTCTTAGCAGTCCTCTCAGCTGCTTTAGCATCCTTGGCTGCCTTCACTTTCCTGACCGCAGCACGCTGTTTTGTCCGGATGGACACCTCATCTTCCAAAATACCCTCATCATTGTAATGGAAGTAGCGAGGACGTCTCCTCTTGGCTGGACCGGCACCTGTGAAGAGAATAGGTAGGGACCATGGTGATGAGGATGCACACAAGTTACAGGAACATACACTAGGGTGATGAACATAGCAGAGGAACACATGACATTGATGAACAAGAGAAGAGAAACTTACGACAGCATATAACAGGCCGGATTATCCGGTCCAGAACTGGGCCGGATAATCCGCCCCCTGACAGAAATTTCTCAAATCTTGCCCTAACAAGTCAAAATCGAAGATCGGCTAGGTGCATCACTAAAGTATATCACAAGGCCTAAGGAGAGATCAAAGGGAACAACTAAACTCCAAGAACTAGGCAAAATAAATCTCACAAAAGCTTCACCACTAGGGCTAGGAGATGCAAAATTTACCCTCATCCATTGGAGGAACTGCTTGGAGGAACTTGTTCCCGAGAAGGAGGAGAACACGAGCCTTGAAGATCGGCCGGATCCGGCGGCCGGGGAGGCGCCGGCGAGCAAGAGGAGAGGCAGGCGACGGCGGTGGCGGAGAGAGGGGGTGCGGAGGTGGAAGAACTGGCCAAAGTGGCCGGTTCACCCCGCGCCCCCCTTTTTATATGGACTGACCGCATGACCGGATTATCCGGCCCATACTTGGACCGGATATTCCGGCCCCCGGATAATCCGGCCCAGAAGTGGCCCGGATTATCCGGCCTGGAACTCCTTTTGCTCAGGAAATTTGGCAGGAAACTGAACTTGTGTGCATGGAAAGAATGTTTAGGGATGAGATGGGCTTAGGTTAGAAAGCAAACAGGGAGTGGTTCTTGGCACTTGAAGTTGCAAAAACGCAAGAAAACATCGAAAGACCAACCCAAGTGCCTTCCCATAACAAGAACAATCACAAGAAAAACTTAAACCAAACTCAAAAGATTTTCAAGGAATGAACTCTTCAAAAGAAGAGGTCGGTGGCCGAAGCCACCATATATGAGTGTTTTGGCATTGAACCGCGAAGATATATCTTGGGTCCATAACCAATACTCATCATTGAAGCTCACATATCACAAAATGATATTAAGAGAATGATTGCATTACTATCGGCATAATGGGGGGAGGGATAGCCCAATGAATTAGGACCGCACTCCCCCTATGTCCATGCCCACATCTAGAGTCGAACACGTGCTATCGTATGGGAATGAGTGCACACTAACAAGCCACATTGCAAGAATCAATGATATTCAATTCATGCCTCAACTCTCGGAATCTTGCTTCATCAAGGGGCTTCGTGAAGATGTCAGCGAGTTGATCATTTGTACCTACATAAGACAAGTTAATATCACCTCGATTGACATGATCCCGGATGAAGTGATGCCGGATCTCAATGTGCTTCGTCTTGTTGTGTTGAACCGGATTATGAGCGATCTTGATGGCACTCTCGTTGTCACAAAAGAGTGGAACCTTGTCGCAATGAACTCCATAGTCCTTCAACGTTTGCCGCATCCAAAGGAGTTGAGCACAACCACTTGCCGCGGACACGTACTCGGCTTCGGCGGTGGAGAGAGACACACAATTTTGCTTCTTGGAAGACCAACTAACCAAGGACCTACCAAGGAGTTGGCAAGTCCTGGAAGTTGACTTCCTATCAACTTTGTCTCCCGCCCAATCCGAGTCCGTGTACCCAACAAGCTCGAAGCTTGATCCCTTCGGGTACCAAAGGCTGAAAGTTGGAGTATGAATCAAATATCGGAAGATTCTTTTCACGGCCATTAAATGACTTTCCTTTGGGGTGGCTTGATAACGTGCACAAATTCCCACACTAAGCATGATATCGGGTCTAGATGCGCAAAGATAAAGAAGCGAACCAATCATCGAACGGTAAAGCTTTTGATCCACTTCCTTACCACTAGGATCGAGATCAAGAGTAACCTTTGTTGGCATGGGGGTTTTAGCTCCTTTAACCCCGGAATCCATGTTGAATTTCTTGAGCATGTCTTGGATGTACTTGGCTTGATTGATGAATGTCCCTCCTCGCAATTGCCGAATCTCAAAGCCAAGAAAGAATTTCAACTCTCCCATCATGGACATCTCGAATTTGTCTGTCATTAGCTTTGCAAATTCATCATTGAAGAGCTTGTTAGAAGAGCCAAAAATAATATCATCTACATAAATTTGGCATATGAAAAGCTCCCCGTTGACTTTCTTAGTAAAAAGAGTTGGGTCGATGAGCCCAATTTCAAACCCACGGTCTAACAACAACTCCTTAAGGTGCTCGTACCACGTGCGTGGGGCTTGTTTAAGGCCATAGAGCGCCTTATCGAGTTTGTAGACATGGGTCGGGAAATGGGGATCTTCAAACCCCGGGGGTTGCTTCACATAGACCAATTCATATAGAGGACCGTTGAGAAAAGCACTCTTCACATCCATTTGATATAACTTAAAGTTGAAGTGAGAAGCATAAGCAAGAAGGATACGGATTGACTCGAGACGAGCCACGGGAGCGTAGGTCTCCCCATAGTCGATTCCTTCCACTTGAGAGTACCCTTGAGCAACCAAGCGAGCCTTGTTCCTCACAACGATCCCATTGGCGTCTTGTTTGTTCTTGAACACCCACTTGGTTCCAATGACATTCCGGCACTCCTTGGGCTTCTCCACCAAAGTCCAAACTTCATTGCGCTTGAAGTTGTTGAGTTCTTCGTGCATAGCTTCCACCCAATCCGGGTCTTCAAGTGCCTCAAACACCTTTTGAGGTTCCACACAAGAGACGAAGGCATGATGGATGCTAAAGTTGGCTAATTGTCTCCTTGTGGAAACTCCTTTTCTCACACTTCCAATCACACTATCCAAAGTATGACTCCCTTTGCGAAGAGCTTCTTCCACTTTCCTTGCACGGCGAGCTTGAGCTTCTTCAAAAGACTCTTGAGAAGCCACTTGGTCATCACCACTATTTTGGTCCTCGCCTTGACCTTCAACTTGAGCTTGATCAACATCATGAGCATGCTCAACATCTTGAGCTTGGCCTTGATCTACCATTGGTGAGAAATCACCACCGTCCACTTGGTCTTGATCTTGGCCTTGCTCGCTTGAATGAGGGTCTAATGCTTGTCTTTGGTTAGCATCTATCGGTCCTTGAGGAGCTTGTAGAGCTTGTGAAGGTGAAGGCTCCACTTGAGTAGAGCATAGTCCTTCTCCTTCGGCCAAAAGGTGTCCCTCAATGGGTATGAGATGACCCACACCCATTCTTCTTATGGCTTGGGGAGGTATTTCGTCACCTACATCACAAACACCACTTTGCTCCACACGGGAGCCGTCATTCTCGTCGAATCTCACGTTAGAAACTTCAACAACACGAGCGGACTCTTTGTCAAAGATTCTAAAAGCATGAGATTCGGCGGCATAACCAACAAAGATACCCTCAAGAGCTTTAGAGTCAAATTTGGACAAATGAACACCCTTTCTAAGATAGAAGCACTTACAACCGAATACTCGAAAGTATTTGATGTTAGGCTTGTTGCCGGTGAGGATCTCATAAGGAGTCTTGTTCAAGCCCTTGCGAAGATATAGCCGGTTGGAAGCATGACAAGCGGTATTGATAGCTTCGGCCCAGAAGTTATACGGAGACTTAAACTCCGCTAACATTGTCCTTGCCATGTCCATCAAGGTCCGGTTCTTCCGCTCGGCTACACCATTTTGTTGCGGAGTGTAGGGGGAGGAGTATTGATGTTGAATTCCCTCATCACTCAAGAATTCGTTGACGGTGTAGTTCTTGAACTCCGTCCCGTTATCACTCCGGATCATCAAGATATCTTGGCCATATTGACGCTCCACTTCCTTGACGAAGTCCATGACGGTTTGTTGGGTCTCGTATTTGTGCTTGAAGAAGTAGACCCAAGTATATCTTGAATAGTCATCAACAATCACCAAGCAATACTTCTTCCCTCCTAGACTTGCATGAGATGGAGGGCCAAAGAGGTCCATGTGAAGGAGCTCTAAGACCCTCTTAGAGGAAATGATCGTCTTGCTAGGATGAGGAAGTTCATGCATCTTTCCTTCAATGCAAGCTCTACACACACGATCTTTGGCAAATGTTAGATCGGTTAGTCCTAGGATGTGGTTACCTTTGTGGAGTCTTTGCAAAGTTCTCATATTGACGTGGCCTAGCCGGCGATGCCATAGCCATCCCACGTCAACTTTAGCCATTAGGCAAGTTGCGGCTTTAGTGACCTTCTCCGAGAAGTCAATCACATATAAGCCGTTTTCAACATGCCCAACAAAAGCTACTTTAAGAGACTTGCTCCACAAAAGAACCACAATCCCAACATCAAAGAAAGTTGCAAAGCCCATATCGGCAAGTTGAGCTACGGAGAGTAAATTGTAAGAGAGAGACTCAACAAGCATGACATTCTCCACGGAAACAACTTGAGAAATAACAACTTTACCAAGACCCAATACCTTTGACCTTGAGGAATCTCCATAGGTGACGTAGCCCGCACTAGATGAACCGGTGCGAAGCTCCTTCACCAACTCTTTGCTTCCGGACATATGATTGGTAGCACCGCTATCAATTATCCATTGTCCCGCACCGGAAGCAAAGCCCTACAAGAGGTCAAGCTTTGTTTTTAGGTACCCATTTTTCAATGGGTCCTCTTTTGTTAGTGACAAGGGTCTTAGGAACCCAAATAGACCAAGCAATGCATTCATTAGGTGAGCCAACAAATTTAGCATAAACATGTCCATCATAAGCACGACGAAGAACATAAGAGGGGTTATATTTTCCCGCAAAGTCGTTGTGGTTAGGCATTGCCCTCTTGGCATTCCCAACTACCTCCCTCACAAGCTCCCCCTCCTCCTCATAAACATTGCCATCCTCGTCAAAGCATATGTCATTTGGGATGTGCTTCTTAGGAGGAGGAGTGGGCACAAGAAATTGCGTCTTCTTGTTGTTCTTCTTCTTGTTCTTTTTCTTGTTCCTCTTCTTGTTGGACTTGGGAGTGAAACCAAGCCCGGTCTTGTCACCATGTTGCTTTTGAGCACTCAAAAGCTCGTCAAGTCTTGTGTCACCTTTGGGGGCATCTTTCTCATAAAGAGGGTTAGAGTAACAAGTACTTGCAACAAAGGTGCTAGAAGATAACTTGGTTGCTTCTTTAGCAATCATAGCATTTAGTTTCTCATTTTGCAACCTAAGTTCATTAGCTACTGATTGAGCAATATCACGATCATTCTTAAGTCTAGCAATGTCCAAGTTATAGGATTCTTCAAGACCTAACTTGGATGCCTCAAGTGCCATCCTTAGATCTTGCTCAACCTCAAGAGATTGATTGAGAGTTGCAATTTCATCGGCATACTCACGAGCATGCCCTTCTAGCTCAAAGATGCGTTCCTCATTTTTATCATTAAGTTGAAGAGACTCATTATATTGATTTAGGAGAATCTCAAATTGAGCTTTGGTCTCCCCATTCAAGGTTGACATGAAGGTGTCAAAATCATTAGGCTCATCCTTATCACTACTAGTATCAACACAATCCATCAAAGATAAGCTTCTAGGTATGATGGGTATGAAAGTCGGTGATACCTTTGTAGCGTGAGCCATAAGACATGTTCCCTTGGAGTTAAAGCGCTTGGACTCGTTTGCGGAAGCGAAGAGGGATGGTGAAGAGATGGGCTTGGCGATGGCGATGGCGGCCCTTCCTACTTCTTCATCATCACTTGCATCATCACCGGATGGGTAATCTTCTTGAGTCGTCAAGGCATGTATTGGAACGGCTTTCTTCTTATCAAAGTTCCTTGGTGGGTAAGACTTGGCCTTCATCTCCTTGCGAATGAGTCTTCCATTGTGATCTTCCACTCTTTCATAGGGACAATCCGCGATGAAGTGGTGTTGATTCCCACAATTGTAGCATGTCCTCACTCTACTTGTGGCCTTAGGTTTGGAGGGACTTGATGACTTCCACTTCTTCATGAAAGCCCGTTGAGCAAGAGCCATGTGTTCGGCATGAGCATACTTCATGTCTTCGGGACTTCCACTCATAGACTCTTCCTCTTCCATCAAACTTGCTTCTTCATGAAGAGAAACTTTTGCCTTCAAAGCAAGGTTGGGTGCACGCACACCACGTGCACGAGCTAGAGCATCATCCGTATTCTTCTCAGAAATCTTCCTTGCCACAATCTCTTGCAAGATGTCATGAGCGGTCATCTTCCTAAAGTTGGCATCTCCCTTGATTGAGTTCATAGTATCCTTGAAGAAGGGCAAGAGAGCTTGGACAAATTTCCTCTTCATCCATCTTTCATCACATTGAGTGGAGCCGAGGTCGACAAGCTTCACTTGGAGTGCCGAGAGACGACGATGAAGTTCTTCGGGAGATTCACCATCAAGCATAGCGAAGTTGTCCGCTTCATTAGACGCCTCATCAAACTTGGACTCTTGAATGCTCTCATTGCCGATGAAGAGTTTGGTGAGAGCATCCCAAGCTTCCTTGGCGGAAGAGATGTTGCGGACGAAGGCCTTGTCCTTCTCGGAGAGTGACATGTGAATGAGGTGCAAGGCGGAGGCATTGAGCTGCTTGTCGATTTGCTCCCAAGGTAGCAAGTTGGTCAAGTCCTTGGAAGTTGGATGATAACCCTGCTCAATGATCCTCCAAAGCTCAATAGACACGAAATTGATGTGAGAGCGCATGTTATCTTGCCAATTGGCAAAGCTAGAAGCATCAAGTTGTGGCGGAGGGCCGCATGAGGCAAGGTGTGGCATTTGAAGGTGCCTTCCGGAGACATAGCTCGTAGGATGTGGAACCTCCGTGCTATGTCCCCGAGAGGTGTCATCTTTCTTGGGGGGATCCTCGTTGTTCTCATTCCCATCCTTCTCCGGATCTTCCTCGTTTAAGGATGGCTTATCCTTACCCGAGGTGTCATCCGGAGTTGGTGGAGTGGTACTTGATGTTCCACTAGTGAGAGCATCAAGTTGAGATTTTTGGCTTTCCATGGCTGCCATCATAGCATCCATGCGAGTCATTATGTTGTTAAAATCCGCCTTAGTGGCGGGTTCCTCTTCGCCCATGATCTCTTAGGCGGTTAAGCCCAATCAAAGAGCACGAGGCTCTGATACCACTTGAAAGGGGTCCCACGGGCGACTAGAGGGGGGAGGGTGAATAGGCGCTACACAAAATTTTACCTTTTTCAATTTTAGGCTTGACACAAAGTAAATTCTCTAGATGTGCAACTAGGTGAATTTCCTAAGTGGCAAGCAAGCAAGTGAACAAGTAAACAAGTAAACAAGTAAGTGAGTTCGGGCAAGAAATAACCGAGGAGCGGAGACCGGAGACACAAGGATGTATTCCCATAGTTCCTTCCCTTTGAGGGGAAGTACGTCTACGTTGGAGAGGTGTGGTGACACGGAGTCGACCAACGCCACGGAGGCTCACCTTATTCTCCGGTGAGCAAGCCACGGAGGCTAGCTCGTTCCACTAAGCGGTGGTATTGGGGGAACTCACCGAATCCCTTACACGGAGATTGGGGCACACATCCACAACTGAATTGGAGGCTCCCAAGAAAGCCACGGAGGCTAGAATCCACAAAGACTAGAGAAATCTCGAAACAAATCACCTAGTGTTTCCAAAGAACCACTAGGAACAAATCCCTCAAGCAAAAGGAGGGGAAATAGAAATTCCTTCGGTGGAGATGTAGATCGGGACCTCCTCCTTCGATCCTCCAAAGATCTAAGACTTTGGGTGGTTGAGGGTGGAGATCTTGCAGTGGGGTTGGCTCCAAATAGTGTCTTCTTCTTGATAAGGACGAGCAAGCAGGAGAAGAAGAGGGGAGGGGGTATAAATACCCCTTCCCGAATGTATCCGTTGCAGCCTCCAGGGACCGGATTATCCGGCCCAAACTTGAACCGGATAATCCGGCCACCGGATAATCCGGCCCACTTCTGGACAAAAATCCGGCCAAGAATCTGGGTGACGCGCACTCTGGAACTTTTGGTCCTTAGCCATTTTCACCGGGGGGCGGATAATCCGGCCCACTTTTGGACAAAAATCCGGCCAATAATCCGCCCATGGATCTGGGTGACGCGCACTCTGGAACTTTTGGTCCTTAGCCATTTTCACCGGGGGGCGGATAATCCGGCCCACTTTTGGACAAAAATCCGGCCAATAATCCGCCCATAGATCTGGGTGATGCGCACCCTGGAACTTCTGGTCCTTAGTCATTTTCCGGGATGGCCGGATTATCCGGCCCAGTTTTGGCCTAAAAATCCGGCCAGTCTTCCTGCACAAAAACTTTGGTAAAATGTCTTGGTGTTGTCAACTAACACACAAAACTAGGGAGGCTAGAAAATGCCCTAACAGTTTGTTAATTCAGATTAATGCAAACTAGGTGAACTCGCACTTAAACTAACATCTCTCAAAGTTGTTTAGTGATTACATGATCCCAATTCACCACACCACCTCTGATCGTCACGGCCAATGGTATAGTTGCAAAGGTAGACTGGGTCTTTTCAATCACAATCAATATGTGACTCGTGCTTAATCTTTCGCTCACTTGAGTTTTGAGGCCATGTCTACACATACTAGGGCTCGCCAACACAACCATAATGTATGTGCAACACATACATTGCTTATACCAATGCCTTATGCAAACTTATATATGTGTAGCCCCCGATTGTCACGGCCGACTTCATAACTAAGAACTTTGGTGGTGATTTCTCCACTAATGGGGAACACGTTTGTTGGAATTTTATTAGAGGGATCATCTTAAAATTGCTATCGTTGCTATATTGATTAATATAAGCAAATTTTAAGATTACCTTGCCCTTTTGCAAATTTTAAGTTAGAACCTTCTACTTATCTTTTGCAAATTTTACACGGCTACTAGGGCTATGCTAGGAAGAAACAATTCTTTACCTACGTGCATGCAACCACAATGGTGATTCGCTAATTGTTTCTTAACCCCCGCTAAGGGCCCTCCATTGCAAAAACCATGTCCACTAAAGAGGAGAAACTGACACCTCGCCTAAGACACTTGTACGATGCAAGTCATACATCAATCGTGGAACCAGTCTCGCTGAAGCATAAGGCCGGTTTGCGAGGCCGCTTGCAATCCAACAATGTCGCAGACATGAATAGAGCAAATAAAAGGGTAACAATAAGAAAATCAATGCCCGCATCCCCGATGCGTTCTATCCGTACCACGACAACTATGCATAGATCGGCTTTGATACCATTGTTGTGATTCGTAGCAAATTTTTTCCTACAAACCCTTTCCCATGATCTATCTATGTAGTTGAAAGGCAACAGAGTAGCGGTGATATTCATACCCTTTAAGACCAAGTGCGTGGGAACGTTCCCGCATGAACATTGTCGATGAAGACTGACGAAGCCAACCTCAAGGTCGTGTAGTCATACCAGTCAAAGAAGACCAGCACCACAGGAGCAGCGCCTCCGAGTGATTACACATGTACGGTGTATAGACATCATCCAGGCTCTGGTCCAGCAGAGTAGTGGAAGAAGATAAACTAGAACTAGAAAACGCGACGGCATCTGGCACGTGGAGTTTCCTCTAACTCGCAGACACGGCTCTGTTAGCGGTGCTAGCCGCCAGTTGGGAACCCCAAGAGGAAGGTATGATGAGCACAGCGGCAAGTTTCGGTTGTGAAACCAAGGTTTAATCGAGCAATAGGAGAAAGAAACCACTTCTGAAGATTGATGCTAGCTGGCTTTGGCAATGGCTCCAGAGAATTTGTTTATGGTGCCTATCTGGGGTGTAGCTTCGGTGCCAGCAGCAACGTGGAACCTGCACACAACACAACCAAAGTACTTTGCCCCAACTTGCAGTGAGGTTGTCAATCTCACTGGTTTGCTGTAATGTAGTGACCTCACCTTTTAAAGATGACGAGCCCTGTGCTTTTTAGTGCTAGTCCCTGGATCAAACGCTAGCACACATAGTTTAAGATGCAATATCAAGAAACAAAGGTCATTTTATTACATCGCATGATCCAGCAATTACATAAAGAAACTCTACTATGCTCATAGCATAAAGCTTTCAGAGTTTACAGCAAAATCAAAAATACCATGGAGTCCTTCTTCTTCATGTGCCACAGGCGAACATGCTGCGGATAGACTTCTAACCCTGTCGTACCTTTCTTATCGTCAAAACCTACAACATGAAATGTTGCAGCCACAAAGGGTCAATACACTTGAATTGTATTGGCAAGATGTCACTTTTGGTGGACACAAATGGAGCCTAACACTTACATGAATATTTGGCTAAGTGGAGCTTTAGGCTAAGCTTGCAGAAAAGCAATTGTTTTCCTACTTTTCAAAAGATCTCATTTTTCTTTTAAAGCACTATTGGACACACTAGAATCCACCAGGTGCTCCTAGTTAATTATGCACACACAGGAATCCACCAGGTGTACATAATTATGATCACACAACAATCCCTTGTTAACCACTCAAGTTTTAATCTAAAGAAGTTGGGATGAGGAGATCCTTGAACAGCTTCAAAATCATGTCGCTCAAAATTGTCCATAACCGGGGACACAGCTAAGTACTTAGTTTTTAACCCTCTGTAGAGGTGGTGCACTTTCCCACAAGACTCATTCAACCTCTTTTGCCATGATGCTCATTTTGCTCAAATGGCCAAGTGAAGACTAAGGCGAGACTTTTCAGAAGAAATCCCTCAGACCAACCCGGACGTGTTCCATCCTACAAATCACTACCACCCTCTGTCCGTCTGGCTGAGTTCTCGCAACTTAGTTAGTCAAGACAGAGCCCATATGACTCGTGGTTGCACTGGAAGCTTCACGACTTGAATGTCTCCAATCTCTTTGTTCCTGGGTGGCCGTCCACAAGTGAGATACACACGACCGCCATAGAGATGGCTCCGGTGTAACCACTCAACATAAATCCATCTTACCAATTTCCACCCAGGTGTTTCATTAACTTAGTTGTTTTCTTAGTTTTTGCAAAACATAGTTTTCAAACTTAATAAAAGAACATGTGGAATCCCAACCACAAATTCTATAGCACAACTAAGCAATCTACACTTATTGACGAGGGTTAACTTGACAAATGTCCTAGATGAAGGACTTAGGATCGGGGAGATAGGGCGTCGGATGAACTCGAAGGTAAAGTCAGTCAAACAAGGTGTGTATCGAAAGTAAACATGAGTGTAGAACCTGGCTTGCTTTCAATCTGTCCCACACCGTCCCCTCCTAGCCCCTATATATAGGTGGCCAGGTCTGGAAGATCGGGTGGGATCCGATACAGATTATAATATCGACATACGATATGAACTCGTATTTTGACAATATTACAATTTGGGCCTAGCTTAACGGGCCTCAGGGGTACTCAACTGACGGGCTCTATTATATATACCCTTGTCAGTAGCCCCCGAGATTCTACCAGAATTGCAGATTCGGGTTGAATCTCAGATCTTCAATTCTTCGACTTGATCAATACTTGAATTCTTCAGATCTTCAAATCTTCGACTTGGTCTTTTGACTTATCTTTTATTATAATGTCTCGCAAGGGGTTTTGATGAACAAGCCTGACAACTCTGACGGATCAAGAGGCTAGTTAACTACCGGAACAGATACTTGTCACCTACTTCAAATTCAATCCCCTTGGACTTGAATTTGGGAAACCGGTCAAACCCATTCTTTTGCCGCATTTAGGACTTACAAAGAATGAATCCCAGTAGTTCTCAGGGTATCCAGTGCGTCCACCAGGATTTTTCTTCGCGTCATAGACATGGATACATACCATCAGAGCGCATCCATGTGCGTATACCAGGCCACACAGGATGGATCCTGGGGTCTTACCTTCATGATATATTTCAACCACGGCATTCAAGTTTTGTCGCGATGACACAACTCAAGAATCATATTTCATAGCCTTGTGTGACTTTTTCAATATACAAAACATTCGAGTTATCCTTTGCAACTCTCATAAATAGCTCCCGATGGGAGTAATCGATGTTTTATTTTGTCGACAATGTAGTCGAAGCTCATTTCTGACGAAATACAACCGATGGCACCTAAACCATTTGTGCACCAACTAGTTCTTTATTTATCAGCTTCAGCTCTTCTCCTGCCTATTAACTTCTTTCTATCGGGTGCATGATAGCGCTCCCGATGGGAGTAGCCCTCGAGGCTATAGCCGAATTTTGTCGGGTATAGGCTCTAAACTATAGACGTATCTGTGCCATATACTTTGTCTTTCAATCTTTGTCGACATATCTCGCCCTTCTGGTAATTCTTCTCTTCTTTTCTTATGACTTAAGCCCCCGAGTCCAAAATGAGGGATGTTGTACTTCTTGATAGATAACTTCTGCTCTCTTTGTTTTTCCTCGTACCTTCTCCTTTGATACGTTGATCTTTCTTTTATTGTCTGCGCTGGGCAGCATATAAGAGCCTGTAAATATATTTTGGACCTTACCCTTGTAAAGGCCCATTAGTGTGTACTTATACATAAAGCACGTATGGCGAGGGTTAAAACCCTAATCCAGTCATTAGCTTCTCCTTCCGCCGCATCATCTTCTTCCTCTTTAACTCATCTAGGGTTTCTTCTTTCCAACACCTGTCTCCATGGCCGATGCGGGTGGATCGCGCCTGAACATCGGCGCACCAGTGGAGAAACGGGGTTGCGGCCGCACTCGCGGCAGTAAGAACAAAGCTACAATCGAGGCTGCAGTGGCTTCGTCGTCCGCTCCGGTGAAGCAGTGCCCCGGCCATCCGGCCGGGAGCAAAAATAAACACAAGGTGCCATCTGCTGCACCAGGTCCAAGTGCTCCTTCTGCTAATGCTTCTTCTCCTCCACCCAGAATCTATTCCTTCTTCTGCATCGCTGGCCCGCAGTGTCGTGAGATTCAGCGTTTGCCGCTGAAATTTACCAAGTTTATGGATGGGCGAGAACTGCGGGAAGCGGTTCTTCATGAACACTCTGGGGGAGGAATTCCCTATGAAGTGGAGGTCTTGTACAACGGCGCCGGTGAGTAGTACTTCAAGGGCGGCTGGTCATAGTTTGCAGAGGACCATGACCTCCATCAAGGTTTCTTTATGACTTTTGACTTTCACGTTGGGACGTTGAAGTTCGACATGAGGATCTACGACTGCACCCAGTGCCAGAAAGAGTATGAAGCTAAAGTGCATTTTCACTAGATTCTCTTTGTGTAATCCCTTTATTCGAGTTTTTCTTCTTATAATAAGTAGTCGTATTTGGATTATGTATTGTCCTTGCTTTATTATCGGGTTCCTCTGAACCGTGCGTGTTGCTGCCGAATGTCGGGTTGCGAACAACCTTGTAGTATGTCGAAGATATTCACATATCTCAATAATAACTTGTTAATCTTTATTTCGTACGACTCGAGGGTCTGAGCCCTCGAGTGGTAAATAAAATATTTACATGTATTGTCGAGTTGACCCAAGGAACCCGACCTATGGCCTCATGTTCTGGGTTCGGAAGGTCATAACTCGAAGAATCCTTTGTCGCTTTATGTCGCCTATGCATAGAACCATCGTAGTTGCTCTGCATTCCACGGGTTACTCTCGTCTTTCCCTGTTTTCTTGTCTTGTAGTCGATAAGCTCCTCCCGGTATTACTTCTATCATGATGTAAGGTCCCACCCATGGGGACTCGAGTTTTCCATGTCCATCTTGCTTGAGTCGTAAGACTAGGTCTCCCACTACGAAAGATCGTGGACGAACTCGACTATTGTGGTAGTTTTGTAGGCTTTGCTGATATTGAGTGGCTCTGGCGAGTGCTACGTCCCTCGCCTCATCGAGTGCATCGACATCGTCCTGAAGCGCTTCTGTAGAAGTTGTCTCATCATACACCGCAATTCTTGGAGCTTCGTATGTGATCTCGACTGGAAGCACAGCTTTTGCGCCGTGGACCATAAAGAAAGGTGTTTCTTGAGGAGCTACATTGGGTGTAGTTCGTAGACTCTAGAGCACGGAGGGTAGCTCGTCTACCTAAGCGTGATTGGCTTTCTCGAGGGGTGCCAATAGCCGTTTCTTTATCCCATTGCATATTAAGCCGTTGGCTTTTTTGACTTGCCCATTTGTCTTTGGATGCGCTATAGATGCAAATTTCAATTTGATTGCCAATCCTTCACAGTAGTCCTTGAACTCCTTTGATGTGAAATTTGCACCATTGTCTGTGATAATACTGTGTGGTACTCCGAAGCGAAAGACTATGGACTTGATGAAGTTTATTGCGGCTTTAGAATCTTGGGTTCTTACTGGGGCTGCTTCTACCCACTTGGTGAACTTGTCGACTACCACCAGCATGTAAACATGCCCTCCTGGCCAAGATTTGTGTAATTTTCCTACCATGTCGAGAGCCCATTGCGCAAAGGGCCAAGATAATGGTATTGGTTGTAATTCTGCTGCTGGCGCATGTGGCCGAGATGCGAAGCGCTGACAGGCCTCGCACTTCCTCACTATATCTTTCGTGTCTTCAATGGCTGTGAGCCAATAAAATCCTACACAGAAGGCTTTGGCTGCAATGGCTCTGCTGCTAGCGTGATGTCCACATACTCCTGCGTGTATATCTTTTAAGATTTCTTGCCCTTCTTGAGGAGTGACGCATCGTTGCAAGACGCCTGTTATACTTTTGTTGTATAATTTTCCTTGTAACACAACGAAAGCCTTGGATCGCCGTATTATCCTCTTTGCTTCTACTGTGCCTTCGGGTAGTGTTTTGTTTATTATGTATGCCAGATATGGCTGCATCCAAGTTTCTTCGATCATCATAACCTCTTCTGGTTCTGATGTACTTGCTTTTCCAGCCCCCGAGCCTATTGCTTGGTGCTGGCCTTGCTCCTCTGTAGTCGAGGTTTTGCTATTCTTTATTGATCTTTCTATGATTTCTTCCCAAAAGACTCCTTGCGGTATGGGTAAACATTGGGACCCGATGTTTGCTAAATTGTCGGCTTCCTTGTTACTGGCTCTGCTGACATGCAAAACTTTGCATCCATCGAATGTTCCTTTGAGATAATAGTATAAGTTTTTGTATGTTGTCATGTTGTTGCTGATGGCGTCGCACTTGTTCATCACTTGTTGGATGACGAGATTCGAGTCTCCAAATATTTTCAGTCGAGTTGCTCCGCATGCTTTTGCCATTTTCATTCCACGGAGCAGCGCCTCGTATTTGGCTTCGTTGTTGGAAGCTTGGGGAAAACTCATCCTTAACACATACTTCAACTTGTCGCCTTGTGGTGATATCAGGACTACTCCTGCTCCTGCGCCTTGGATTCTTTTCGAACTGTTGAAGTACATTGTCCACACACTCGACAAATCTGGCGGTCCTGCACTTTGTAACTCCAACCACTCTACTGTGAAGTCTGGTACGATTTGTGATTTTATCGCCTTTTGCTTTTCGTACGTGATGTCCAGGGGTGATAGCTCAATTCCCCATAAGGAGACACATCCTGTTGCTGAAGGGTTGTTCAATATATTGGATAGTGGTGCTTCGTTAACCACTATAATTGGGTGCACCACAAAATATTGCCGTAATTTTCGTGCTGTTATGAAAACATTGTATGTGAGCTTTTGATAGTGCAGGTACCTCTGTTTTGTTGGAGAGAGTACTTCGCTGATGAAATATACTAGCCTCTAGACACCGTGAGCTTTTCCCTCTCCACTTCTTTCGACTACCAATACTGTACTTACCACTTGATGTGTTGCTGCGATGTACAATAGTAATGGCTCTGCGATGTCCAATACTGTACTTACCACATGAGCTTTTCCCAGGTGTTTCATTAACTTAGTTGTTTTCTTAGTTTTTGCAAAACATAGTTTTCAAACTTAATAAAAGAACATGTGGAATCCCAACCACAAATTCTATAGCACAACTAAGCAATCTACACTTATTGACGAGGGTTAACTCGACAAATGTCCTAGATGAAGGACTTAGGATCAGGGAGATAGGGCGTCGGATGAACTCGAAGGTAAAGTCAGTCAAAAAAGGTGTGTATCGAAAGTAAACGTGGGTGTAGAACCTGGCTTGCTTTCAATCTGTCCCACACCGTCCCCTCCTGGCCCCTATATATAGGTGGCCAGGTCTCGAGGATCGGGTGGGATCCGATACAGATTACAATATCGACATACGACATGAACTCGTATTTTGACTATATTACAATTTGGGCCTAGCTTAACGGGCCTCAGGGGTACTCAACTGACGGGCTCTATTATCTATACCCTTGTCACTTATGGTGTTTCTTCTAACAGGGTAATCAGGGATATCCTAAATAGGAGATAGCAAGCCTAACAATCTACACATGCATATTATTAAAAGAAGAGAAACACTACATGCATAGTAAAACATCATTGGGAATTTTATGAACAAGAGTGACACTTGCCTTAAAAATTTCTGAAGATTGTACTTCTCTTAATCAACACACGTGGCTCTCCGTACAACTATAAGATAGCAAGTAACATACCATAAACAGACCATTCAAAGCAACATAATCAACAAGACAACACAAGTGTTTATTTGTTTTAGCTTATTCTTCAGTTGTCTTAGTGATATTTGAACAAAAGGTTGTGCCCTGAAGTTGACTTGATAGGGATGGAGAGATTGGCTAAGTCAAGGACTTGAAGATTGATGGGGGTTTTCTAAATTGTTTAGGAAGTGTTAAACACTTAGCAAAAATAGCTTAAGGATATTCTTTAGGCTTGGTTTGAGAAGTTGGATGAATAATTTCTGAGTCATGAGGTCTAACACTTTCATCTTCTTGACTTGGTCTCTCTTCTCTTGATCTTCTTGTCTTTCCTTCATCTCTTGTCTTCACTTCAACTTCTTATTTTTCCTTCATCTCCTTGTCTTCTCCTTCAACTTCTTGCTTTTCCTTCAACTCCTTGTCTTCTCTTCAACTTCTTGCTTTTCCTTCAACTCCTTGTCTTCTCTTCAACTTCTTTTCCATGGTATTGATATGGGAAAACTTATATGCCATAATGTTTAGATAGGGTGGTCAAAACACTTAGAAGAATTTAGATGAGATGGAGTTGATAGTTTTTGCACTTGGCAAAGGATAGAGAGTACATTTTTACTAAGTCATGGTAGGTTTGATGTGGTCATTAGGACTTAGGATAAATTCACACCATTTGTAGAGCCAAAAGGCACAAGGTGCACAATAGGAATTTGATATTTTTGCAAGGTGCTTAGAAACACAACTATTGCTTGCAAAAGGATGAACTAGTGGAGTTGACATTTGGATAAGTGTGAAAATTGTGTGAGAAGTATTCTGATGGGTTTTTAGTATCAAGGTAGGCAATGCCTAAAATATTTATAGAATTAAATCTAGGGAGAAAATACTCAAATCCTCATTTGAATTTGAATACTTGCTAAAATTGGTTCAAATAATTTGTGCAATGGTTCTACTGGATAGAGGAGAACAATATGATCCTACTGCAAAAAGAATCAACTAAAAAGGATTTATAGAATTTGAACTATATTAAAAACACTCAAACTCACATATTTAAATTTGAATGTTTTCAACTAGTTCAAAAGACAAATTTTATTACAGAATAGTGTTCTACAAATTTTTAGGAATCCAGGGACATATTATTTTCTATTTTTGGATCTGTGGTTCAGAAGAAATGATTTTACAAAGTTTCAGCACAAATCTGTCTATTTTCTAAATCGATTTTCTATTTAAACGAGGGGCTGGCCATGATACGTCCATTTTGCATCACTATTTTGTATCATAATTTACTGTTATTCATTGATATATTTCATATTTAGAGATGATACTTATGTTATTTCCTCTGTTTTTACATGTTTGATGATCATTGGAGGATTTGCTGCTGGAGTCAGGATTCTGCTGGAAAAAGGACCATCAAGACACCATATTTTGAAGATCAGGAAAATTCCAGAAAAATACCAAAAAATTATATTTTGCCAGAAGACGGAAGAAGCCAGAAGGAGGAGGCGAGAGGGGCCACAGGGTGGCCTCACTACCAGGGGCGCGGCCCAGCCCCTGGCCGCGCCGCCCTGTGGTGAGAGCCCCCTGGCCCACCACTGCCATCGCCCCTTCGCGTATTTCATCATCCCCGAAAACCTAAGTCAAGGGGGGGCTCAGAGATAGACATCGCCACCTCTGCAGGGCGGAAAACACCAGAGAGAGAAAAGCTCTCCGGCAGGTAGAAACCTGCCGGGGAAATTCCTTCCCGGAGAGGGGAGATCATTGCCATCGTCATCACCTTCACACCGGACTTCATCGGGATCATCATCATCATCTCCATCACCAGCACCTTCATCTCCATCATCACCACGCCATCCCGCTGTAACATCTTGAGTTGAATCTTGTTAAATTCTTAGGGGAAACTTTCCCGGTGTTGATTACACTTGTGGTTGATGCTATTGAGTGGAACCGTTGAATTAAGGTTTATGTTCAGATTGTTATTTACCATTATTTCACCTCTGATCATGATCCATATGATGTCTTGTGAGTAGTTCATTTAGTTCTTGAGGACATGGGAGAAGTCAAGATGTTAGTAGTGGATTATTGTTGAGTAATATTTAATGGTTTGATATTTATTTGTTGTGGTGCTATTTCACTAGTGGTGTCATGTGAATGTCGAGTACATGATACTTCACCATTTATGGGCCTAGTGAGATGCATTGTGTATTTGGCTACTAATTGTGGGGTTGCTGGAGCGACAGAAACCTAAACCTCCGTTAGGAAACCATTACACCAGGTGATGAGGACATCCCTACTATTGTTCCATCTCCACTTCGTGATGATGACAAGCAAGTTGCTGCAAAGAAGAAGTCCAATGATGAAATCAGAATTGGACCTATCACAAGAGCTCGTGCAAAGTTAATAGAACAACAGGTGAATTTGCTCCTAATAGAATCTGAGTATTTCGTTAATGAGAATTGTTTACTGCCTAAGTCTTTGTGTGTTTGCATACTCAGGTTCATGGGAGAAGAAGGCATAGCACGAGGAGTTGAAGCAGTTGGAGCAAGACGTGATGATCATGCCCATGGACGCGAGGGAGGAGAGGGAGGCCGGCGACCAGCATGAGGAGGAGGAGGACATCACGCAGGAGGCTGCATATGGCGCACCATCAAGTGCTTGTGCGCCATACACCTAAGGCCTGCGCGCCTAGTTGGCTGCACCCAACCATTGGGTCAGTTTGTATCAAATAAGGTTGAGTCGAACCACGTTTAGAGGACCAGTCAGGTCGGCTGCCTTTGGCCAGCCGCACCCCCCATATATTGTGTGCTGATGCGCCATAGAGAGGTCAGACCATGTTTTAGATAAAACCCTAGTTCTTGAGACTGCTCTAAGCATTCATCTGGAATTCTTGTCTCCAATTCGTTTCGATCTGGAGATTATATACTACAAGTTAAGTGTGATCTGCTGTTCCAATAGGAATTAGTGAATTGCAATTATACCGTTTCGTGGTCGACGGCTGCGTTGCGCAAGTGTGTGAAGTCGTGAATATCCGAAGGGTAGAGAGCTGTTGCATTGGCATCAGGGATCTAGCAAGGAGAGATCATCGGCGACACCAAGTTATCTATCACCATCATCATCATTACCGCAAGCTTACTGAGAAGATCGGGCCACCCCATATCATCTTGGTATCAGATTTCCAGTGTTTCCTCGGTAAGCATCCACCAGATCATCCGTAGTTTAGTTTTGATTTTCGTCCTATCCAGAAAAGCCAAAAAAAAATTTAGGGTTCATAGTATTGCCATAGCCTAGATTGCATCGTAGATTGGTTTTAGTTGCTGGTCGTTTTTCCTTCTTTGATCCGATCTGTTTCTTGTTCCGTAGGAGTCTAGGTTCTAGTCGGTTTTCAGTGTTGGATCTGAGTTGTGTTTTCCACCGAGTCCACATTCATCTCGAGTTTCCGCCGCTTTTGTTCTGATCCGAGTCGGCAGATAAACCCTAGAAAAGCAAGAAACAAAGTGCTGACCGATCGCTGTTTGCAGCCTCCGCGCTATCCGCGTTTCAGTACCGAACGCTCTCGACCAGACACCGCGGGAACGTTTGTCTGGTCCAGCGCGTTGGCAATCTTGCTCAGAATCCTGCCGCGGCACGCGTTCCGTGCGTTCTCCTGCCGTGGTACAAATCCGATTCTGCTTCGTTTGTTTTTCCAAACCGAGTCCACATAGCGTTCCTTTCTGCATCTTTTGACAAACATAGCCACAGCCTTTCTACTATACAATTGTGTAGGAGCTTACCTACGAGACTAGCATATTTTTGTTGCTCCACGGGCTGCTCTGTTTAGGGTTTTCAAGTGCATTTTTGTCTGCCGTGCTGAAAAGTGAGAAGCGGAGTTTCACTTCTTTCAGAGGCCGAAGCATATCTCTAATTTGCTGCACTAGTAGATTGAGGAATCTTGTGCCTGTTTACATTGAGCATTGCTAGTGTCTCTCTTGCGCATTGCAACATATCCTGTTTTATAGTTGCTTTGCCACGTTTATCTCCACGTGTGTGTTTCCCTTGGGTGTTTTGTTCACACGATCAGCACTAGGACTTGTCTTTGGTGTAGTTAGGATACCATACCTACAGCTCCACCATATACTCCTGCTTTGTCGTGTGATTGCTCTTATACCCTGGTATTTGTGCTTATGTACAAAGGCGAGGTGTTAGTTTCTAATGATATGCAACCTGTTTCTCTTGGTGTTTCTAATGTATTGCAGGAGTATGACGATGTGTTTCTGGAGGAGGTGCCCGCAGGACTGCCACCATTGCGTGGAATTGAGCATCAAATTGATTTGATCCCTGGTGCCACTCTTCCAAACCATGCGCCGTACAGGACCAACCCCGAAGAGACAAAGGAAATACAGCAACAAGTACAAGCGCTTCTGGACAAGGGGTATATTCGTGTTTCTCTTAGCCCTTGTGCTGTTCCTGTTATTTTGGTGCCTAAGAAAGATGGTACATGGCGCATGTGCGTAGATTGTAGAGCTATTAATAACATCACTATTCGATATCGTCATCCCATTCCATGCTTAGAGGATATGCTAGATGAATTGAGTGGTGGTGCTATTTTCTCTAAGATTGATTTGCGTAGTGGATACCATCAAATTAGGATGAAAGAAGGGGATGAATGGAAAACTGCTTTCAAAACTAAATTTGGTTTATATGAGTGGCTAGTTATGCCTTTTGGTCTTACTAATGCACCTAGCACATTCATGCGCTTAATGAATCATGTTTTGCGAGAGTTTATTGGTCGTTTTGTGGTTGTATATTTTGATGATATACTTATTTACAGCCGCACTGAATCTGAACATTGTGAGCATATTAGACAAGTTTTGCAAGTGTTGCGTGATGCTAAATTGTATGCTAACCTTGAGAAGTGCACATTTGCAAAAGATAAAGTGATATTTCTGGGATATGTTGTATCTATGCATGGGGTAGAGGTAGATTCATCTAAAATTGAAGCAATTCAAAATTGGCCTACTCCCATGAATGTTAGTCAAGTACGCAGTTTTCACGGTCTTGCTGGTTTCTATCGGCGTTTTGTGAAAGACTTTAGTACTATTGCTGCACCATTGAATGAATTAACTAAGAAAGGAGTGCCTTTTGTATGGGGCGCTGCCCAAGATCATGCATTTGATGAGCTGAAACATTTGCTTACTTCTGCACCATTGCTTGCACTACCAGATTTTTCTAAGCAATTTGAAGTTGAATGTGATGCTAGTGGTATAGGAATTGGTGGTGTGTTGATGCAATAAGGTAGACCTATTGCTTATTTCAGCGAGAAACTTTCTGGTGCTAGACTGAATTATCCTGTTTATGATAAAGAATTGTATGCGCTTGTTCGAGTTCTTGAGGTTTGGCAACATTATTTGTGGCCAAAAGAATTTATCATACATTCTGATCATGAAGCTTTAAAATATCTGAAAGCTCAATCTAACTTGCATAGGCGCCTAGCTAAGTGGGTTGAGTTCATTGAGTCGTTTCCCTACATCATCAAGTATAAGAAAGGGAAAGAAAATGTTGTTGCTGATGCTCTATCTAGGAAGAACATGTTATTGACGCATCTTGATGTTAAAATTCCTGGTTTAGAGAGCTTGTGTGATTTGTATGCTACTGATCATGATTTTGCTGAACCATATCGTTTGTGTATGCTTAGAAATGCATGGGACAAGTACCACATACATGATAGATTTTTGTTTCGTGCTAACAAACTATGTGTTCCAGAATCGTCGGTACGTTTGCTATTGTTGCAGGAATCACATGCTGGCGGATTGATGGGTCACTTTGGGCGTGAGAAGATGCTTCTCATGCTCGCTGATCATTTTTATTGGCCCAACATGAGGCGTGACGTGGACAGATTTGTTAGGCGCTGCATTGTATGCAACACGTCCAAGTCCAAGCTGAAGCCTCACGGTTTGTATACACCACTACCTGCACCTACCACACCATGGGAAGATATAAGTATGGATTTTGTGTTAGGTTTGCCACGCACTAAAAGAGGTCATGATAGTATATTTGTGGTAGTGGATAGATTCTCTAAGATGGCACATTTTATTGCATGCCACAAAAGCAACGATGCGTCGCACATAGCTAATCTGTTTTTCAGGGACATTGTTCGCTTGCATGGAGTGCCCAAGACAATTGTTTCTGACAGGGACGTGAAGTTTATGAGCTACTTCTGGAAGACACTATGGGGCAAGCTGGGAACAAAGTTACTGTTTAGCACTACATGTCATCCCCAAACTGATGGTCAAACGGAGGTGGTGAATAGAACATTGTCACAATTGCTGCGAGCCATGATCAAGAAAAATCTGTGTGAGTGGGAGGAGTGTTTGCCACATGTTGAGTTTGCATATAACAGAGCGGTGCACACTACTACTCAGCTTTGTCCTTTCGAGGTGGTGTATGGTTTCAAACCAATCACACCACTAGATTTGCTGCCTCTTCCATTGCATGAGAGAGTTAATATGGAGGCATCAAAAAGAGCAGATTATGTGAAGAAATTCATGAGAAGACACCAGAGGCCATTGAGAAGAAAGGCAAGAACATTGCTGCTACACGAAACCAATCAAGAAAGCAAGTTTTGTTTCAGCCTGGAGATATGGTTTGGGTGCATCTGCGCAAGGATAGGTTCCCACAGCTGCGGAGTTCCAAGTTGAGGCCGCGTGGTGCTGGTCCTTACAAGGTGCTAGCCAAGATAAATGATAATGCCTACTCGATTGATATTCCTATTGCTGAGTTTGGTGGCGTTAGCAACAGCTTCAACGTTGCTGATTTGTCACCATATGATGGAGAAGACCTTGGAGCGTCGAGGTCGACGCCTTTTGAAGGGGGGGGGGGAGATGATGAGGACATCCCTACTATTGTTCCATCTCCACTTCGTGATGATGACAAGCAAGTTGCTGCAAAGAAGAAGTCCAATGATGAAATCAGAATTGGACCTATCACAAGAGCTCGTGCAAAGTTAATAGAACAACAGGTGAATTTGCTCCTAATAGAATATGAGTATTTCGTTAATGAGAATTGTTTACTGCCTAAGTCTTTGTGTGTTTGCATACTCAGGTTCATGGGAGAAGAAGGCATAGCACGAGGAGTTGAAGCAGTTGGAGCAAGACGTGATGATCATGCCCATGGACGCGAGGGAGGAGAGGGAGGCCGGCGACCAGCATGAGGAGGAGGAGGACATCACGCAGGAGGCTGCATATGGCGCACCATCAAGTGCTTGTGCGCCATACACCTAAGGCCTGCGCGCCTAGTTGGCTGCACCCAACCATTGGGTCAGTTTGTATCAAATAAGGTTGAGTCGAACCACGTTTAGAGGACCAGTCAGGTTGGCTGCCTTTGGCCAGCCGCACCCCCCATATATTGTGTGCTGATGCGCCATAGAGAGGTCAGACCACGTTTTAGATAAAACCCTAGTTCTTGAGACTGCTCTAAGCATTCATCTGGAATTCTTGTCTCCAATTCGTTTCGATCTGGAGATTATATACTACAAGTTAAGTGTGATCTGCTGTTCCATTGGGAATTAGTGAATTGCAATTATACTGTTTCATGGTCGACGGCTGCGTTGCGCAAGTGTGTGAAGTCGTGAATATCCGAAGGGTAGAGAGCTGTTGCATTGGAATCAGGGATCTAGCAAGGAGAGATCATCGGCGACACCAAGTTATCTATCACCATCATCATCATTACCGCAAGCTTACTGAGAAGATCGGGCCACCCCATATCACCCGGGAGCGTAGGATCTTAGAGTTAAAGCTGTGGTTAGATTTATCTTAATTACTTTCTTGTATTTGTGGATGCTTGCAAGGGGTATAATCACAAGTGTGTATTTATCCTAGTAAGGGTAGTGCGCTAGCACAGGTTCACCCCCATAACACTTATCAAACTAATAAGGATTATTTAGCGGTATGAAGCGAAAGCTCTTGACAGAAACTCCCGTGTGTCCTCGAGAACATTTGGTCATCATAAGTTACACAACCGGCTTGTCCTTTGTTTCAGAAAGGATTGGGCCACTTGCTACAATTATTACTACTGTCTTTTATTTACTCACACTTCATTTATTTGCATTACCAAATACTCCTGAAAACCCGTTTGCTAGTATTTACAGTGAATCCTTGATCAAAACCACTTGTCAACACCTTCTGCTCCTTGTTGGGTTCGACACTCTTATTTATCGAAAGTACTACGATACACCCCCTATACTTGTGGGTCATCAAGACTATTTTCTAGCGCCGTTGCCGGGGAGTGAAGCGCTATTGAAGAGTGGAATTGGTAAAGGTAACCATCGCTGTGAGTATTGTTTTTATTTCTGTCTTTTATTTTTATTTTATTTTTCTATGGAGAGTTCTCCATTTGGTTTCCTATTCGGGAACACTACTACGACTGCTGCACATGTGGATAAACCATCACCACCACCACCTGCTCAATTAGATCCTTTTAAAATACCTATGAAAATTGTTGAACGTATTATGGATAACTGCTATTCAGGAGATGGGACTGTCCATCCGGGTGATCACTTACTTTTTATACATGAATTGTGCGAGTTGTTCAAGTGTGCAGGTATTTCACCGAGCCAGGTCAAGAGGAAGCTATTCTCTTTATCACTGAAAGGCAGAGCTGAGGAGTGGTATCGGCTGCTTAAAGATGGTCCATCTATTGCTTGGGAGGAAATTGTGCCTCTCTTTTATTCCAAGTTTTACAAGTGAAATTCATAAAGATCGTAATCGAATATATAACTTTTGGCCTCATGATGGAGAAAGTATTGCCCAAGCATAGGGGATATTGAAGTTACTAATGCTCAAATGTCCCATTCATGAGCTCCCCAATAATATTGTTATTGATAATTTTTATGCGCGGCTTACTCTTCATGATAAGGATTAGTTGGATGCTTCTTGTTTTGGATCATTTACTCATATGAAAGAAGATGCTAAGTGGAAACTTCTTGACCGTATCCAAGAGAATGCGGAAGGATGGGAAAACGGCAAAGGTAGGAAGTCAGGTATAAATTATGATTATGAATGCATGAAAACTTTTATGGGAACCGATGACTTTCATAATGTTAGCACTGCTTATGGTCTTGATTCTCAAATACTTGCTAACTGTTTTAAGGCCTTTGCCTCTTATCTTGATGTTCCAAAGAAAGATTGGAACAAATATCATGCGCCTTATAAAGATTCCATTAGTCATATTCCTGTTGCAGCTACTGAAGTTTGTACTGTTGATAGCATTTTGCCTAAACCTTATTTTGGGAAGACACCTTTCCCTGCTAAGGTAAAAGAGCATTCTACTTTGGTAAGTGTGTCTAATAAAAGTACTAAGAAAGCTGTAGAACCTGATGAGCAAATTACTATTAAGTCTCCTGTGGCTATAGTGAAGGACCTTGTTACTAAAGATGTAGGGGATGAACATATTATCTTTTGTGAAGATGCTACTGACATTATTTCACATCCTAATAGGCGTAGGAAAACAAGTGTTCCTGTTATTTCTGTCAGGATTGGAGATCATTGCTATTATGGTTTATGTGACATTGGTGCAAGTTCAAGTGCCATTCCTTTAGAGCTTTACAGAGAAATTATGCATGAGATTGGCCCTTGTGAACTTGAGGATATTGATGTGGTTGTTCAGCTTGCTAACAGAGAAACTGTTTGGCCTCTTGGTATGGTTCGAGATGTTGAAGTTCTATGTGGTAAGACTAAATATCCTACTGATTTCCTAGTACTTGGTACGGAAGCTAGTAAAACTTGTCCTATTATTTTTGGTAGACCCTTTTTGAATACTTGTGGTACTGTGATAGACTGTAAGAAGGAGAAAATTTTCACTAAGTTTAATGGAGAATCTTATGAGTTTAATTTTTCTAAGTTTGCTAAGACTTCTTATGAAAATGACATGCCTAATGAAATTTTTTGAGTTGAATAGCTTGCTTCTATTGCCCTTGCTCCTAATAATGCTTTGCAGCAATTCATGGAGGACCATGAAAGTGATGTTTACAGGAAGGAAAGGGAGGAGATTGACAATATTTTCCTTCGTCAACCACCGTTGATCAAGCATAATTTACCTATGGAGGATCTTGGTACCACTTTGCCACCTAAGGAAGATCCTGTGTTCGAATTAAAACCTTTACCTAATGATCTCAAGTATGCTTATATAGATGATAAGAAAATATATCCTGTTATTATCAGTTCTAAACTTTCAGGAAAGGAAGAAGAAAGGTTATTGGAGATATTGAGGAAACATCGAGGAGCTATGGGGTATACTCTTGATGATTTAAAAGGAATTTCTCCTACTATATGTCAGCATGCTATTAACATGGAGGAAGACGCAAAGCCAGTTGTTGAACATCAGTGCCGCTTAATTCCCAAGATGAAGGATGTGGTAAGAAATGAGGTATTGAAGCTCCTTGATGCTGGTATTATTTATCCTATTGCTGATAGTAGATGGGTTAGTCATGTTCATTATGTTCCTAAGAAAGGAGGTATGACTATCGTGCCTAATGAGAATAATGTGCTTATTCCTCAAAGGGTAGTAGTTGGTTATAGGATGTGCATTGATTATAGAAAGGTTAACAAAGTTACTAAGAAAGTTCATTATCCTTTACCGTTTATAGATCAGATGTTAGAGAGGTTATCTAAGAAGACTCATTTTTGTTTTCTTGATGGTTATTCTGGTTTCTATCAGATTGCTGTTAAAAAACAAGATCAAGAGAAAACCACTTTTACTTGTCCTTATGGAACTTATGCTTATAGACGTATGCCGTTTGGTTTGTGCAATGCTCCTGCTACTTTTCAAAGATGCATGTCTGCTATTTTTCATGGTTTTTGTGAAGAAATTGTGGAGGTTTTCATGGATGATTTTTTCGTTTATGGAACTTCTTTTGATAATTGTTTGCACAATCTTGATAAAGTTTTGCAAAGGTGTGAAGAAACTAATCTTGTTCTTAATTAGGAGAAATGCCACTTTATGGTGAATGAAGGAATTGTCCTTGGACATAAAATTTCTGAAAGAGCTATTGAAGTTGACAAAGCAAAGGTTGAAGCAATTGAGAAAATGCCCTGTCCCAGAGATGTTAAAGGTATTCGTAGTATTCTTGGTCATGCTAGTTTCTATAGGAGGTTTATTAAAGATTTCTCTAAGATTTCAAAGCCCCTTACTAATCTCCTTCAAAAAGATGTACCATTTGTCTTTGATGATGATTGTAAGGAAGCTTTTGAAACTCTTAAGAAGGCTTTAACTACTGCTCCTATTGTTCAACCACCTGATTGGAATTTACCCTTTGAAATTATGTGTGATGCTAGTGATTTTGCTGTTGGAGCTGTTCTTGGACAGCGCGTAGATAATAAGTGGAATGTTATTCATTATGCTAGTAAGACTCTTGATGCTGCTCAAAAGAATTATGCTACTACTGAGAAAGAGTTTCTTCCTGTTGTTTTTGCATGTGATAAGTTTAGACCTTACATTGTTGATTCTAAAGTTACTATTCATACTGATCACGCTGCTATTTGATATCTTATGTCGAAGAAGGATGCTAAGCCTAGGCTTATTAGATGGGTGTTGCTTTTACAAGAGTTTGATCTGCATATTGTAGATAGGAAAGGTGCTGGAAATCCCGTTGCTGACAATTTGTCTAGATTGGAAAACATTTCTTTTGATCCTATTCCTGTTAATGATAGTTTTCCAAATGAACAGTTGGCTTCAATAAATGTAACTTCGCAAGACCTTCCTTGGTATGCTGATTATGCTAACTTTATTGTTTCCAAGTATTTGCCTCCAACCTTTACAGCTCCGCAAAGAAGAAAATTCTTCTATGATTTGAGGCATTATTTTTGGGATGACCCACGCCTATATAAAGAAGGAGTTGATGGTATTATGCGAAGATGTATTCCGGAATATGAGCAACAAGAAATATTAAGAAAATGCCATGGAAGTGCTTATGGAGGACATCATGCTGGAGATAGAACTGCACAAAAGGTTCTACAATCAGGTTTTTATTGGCCAACCCTCTTTAAAGACGCTAGAAGGTATGTTTTATCTTGTGATGAATGTCAAAGAGTTGGTAATATTTCTAGACGTAATGAAATGCCTATGAGTTACACTCTCGTTATTGAACCATTTGATCATTGGGGATTTGACTTTATGGGTCCTTTTCCTCCTTCAAAAGGCTATACTCACATACTTGTTGCTGTTGATTATGTTACCAAGTGGGTAGAAGCCATACCTACAAAGAGTGCCGATGGTGAGACCTCGTTAAAAATGCTTAAGGATGTTATTTTTCCTAGGTTTGGTGTGCCTAGATATCTTATGACTGATGGAGGTTCTCATTTTATTCATGGCGGTTTTAGAAAAACTCTTGCTAGATATGACGTTAATCATAGAATTGCTTCTGCTTATCATCCCCAAACTAGTGGGCAGGTAGAGCTTTCCAATAGAGAGATCAAGTCTATCTTGCAAAAGACTGTCAATAGATCTAGGAAAAACTAGGCTAGCAAGTTAAACGATGCTTTATGGCCTTATAAAACTGCTTATAAGAACCCCATGGTCATGTCTCCTTACAAAATGGTTTACGGAAAAGCATGTCACCTGCCCTTAGAATTAGAACACAAAGCTTTTTGGGCAGTGAAAGAGCTTAATAGAGATTTTAAACTCGCCGGTAAGAAAAGGTTGCTCGATTTGAGTACCCTAGATGAGTGGAGAAACGAAGCTTACGAGAATGCCAGACTTTTCAAAGAGAAAGTCAAACAATGGCATGATAAGAGAATTCTTAAGAGAGAGTTTCACGTTGGTGAGAAAGTTCTATTGTATAGGTCTCATCTCAGATTTTTTGCAGGAAAATTACTCTCAAAATGGGAAGGACCATATGTTATTGTGGAAGTATACCGCTCAGGTGCAATAAAGATTGCCTCATTAAAGGATGACACTACAAAAGTGGTGAATGGTCAAAGACTCAAACATTATATTGCGGGAGACTCTTATAATGAAGATGTTGATGTTATTCAAACAGTTTCTCCGGAAGAATTCATCCAGGACAATATGCAGGAACCTGCAGAGTTCGTTTTCGAATAGGTAACAGTTCTAGTCAGAAAAGGTTCGCGAAGAACTTTTCTATTAATATTTTTATTGTTTTTGCTAAATATGAAAAATCACGAGACGAAAATGGGCAGGAGATGGAGTCCGGTGGCTCCTCACCACCAGGGGGCGCGAGCCCACTCCAGGCCACGCCACCCTCGGGTGAGACCACCCCGGAGCTCATTTCCGTCCCGGTTTCCTCCTGTGATTTCATCTCGATGCTTAATTTTTGCCTATATAACCCCCCAGAATACCCGAGGTCTGTATATCGTGTTTTCATCGTGTTTTTGTTTCGAGCTGTTTCTATTAGGAGTTGATCTTAATTTTGAGAGCACCATGGCCCCTTCAAGCGATGACAAGAGCAAGAGGCCTAGGGAAGAAGACCCCAAGCTGAAGGAGGAACAGGAGGCTGGAAGATCAAGGGCGAGAAACTCTACTTTTGTAGGATCAATGAACGCCGGACGTGCCTTTTCTCATGATATGTGGGGACCAACGTTTCTAGTCTTGGATCTAAATTTCATGCCCGTAATAAAAGAGGGCTTCGCAGGATGCTGGAACATTTAATTAACCCAAGGATGATCCTACCACCGCCAAAGGAGTAATTTGTCATGGGTATAGGCATCCCCTTGGCTTGTTCCAAGCTTGGGGGAGTGCCGCGGTATCACATCATTATCTTTTACTCATTTACTTTTCAAGTAGAGTCATATCATGAATAGAGAAGTTATCTTATAAGATAGTTTGCAGTGTGGAAGTATCCTCCTTAGTTGGTTATCTATGTATCCCTTGGTGTGAGTTGCGGTAATGAAATATTAATGAGAAGTTTTATCGTTTACTTTTCGCAAAATTTATTTTAGTTTGCAATCTTTCTTATATGATTAGTCTTCTTGATTAGTATTGGTATCACTTTGGGAGCATGAGTAAATTTAGTTGGTTTTGGAAAACTTAGCTTGGTCAATAGCAACATTACCTTGAGGTTTGAGTAGAAAAGAAGAAAGAAGTTCTTGTAGTTACATCACTTCAGTTTTCCTTCATGTTTGGCTTATAAGCATTATTATTCTCAAAGTTAAAATCGTTGTACCTTCAAGGAAGTTTGCATGATTGTTCCTATTATATGTATGTTTGTTTGTTTCATGCAACTCTTATGCTTGCTACCCAGCCTTGCTAGCCAAAAACCTGTACTGAGAGGGAATACTTCTCGTTCATCCAACTCCTAAAAGCCAAGTTACTTCCAAAGAGTCCACTATAAATCCCTATGCATGGTATTTCAAGCCATTCCAAGTAAATTTTCATGTGCTACCTTTCAAAAACCTTCAAATACTTCTCATTTTGTGCCACTGTTTTTAGCTCATAAGGATGTAGTGGATGGGTTTGTTATCTTCCATACTAAATTAAGTACCCCTCGACTAGGCAGCTTCATCTACTCGTCAATAATTTTGCAAGGGAGCTGGTTAGACCATTGTAATCTAAATAAGAAAAGAAAAAAGAGCACTCCTCCTTGGTATGTGAAAGTTGGTGGGCACCCGATGGAATCGGTTAGCCATGGTTTGAGAAAGGAAAAGGTGGGGAGGAGTGCAAAGCTATAAAAGAGCACCAATGTGCCAATTAATCAACATCTCGGAACCGCTCTCACTTGTTTAGTATGGAAGATATCAAGAACTCCGTTGCTAGTCATTGACAAAAGCAACCACCTCTCAAAATAACTTTTTACCTCTGTTTTACAAATGAAAAGCTCTAGCACATGTTTAATCCCTGCTTCCCTCTGTGAAGGGCATGTCTTTTATTTTTTATGTTGAGTCAACCTATTCCCTTCTATCTTAAGCAAGCATTTGAGTTGTTATGTTTCACTCATCCATATGTTGATTCGTTTAATCATGTTTACTAACTTCTTTTGTTACTACAATGCTTTTATCTGAAGGAATATATCTTTGAAAGCTTTCTATGAATACAAAGAGTATGTTTCATTGAGCATATGGTTTTTGCTATATTAGCTCTGTTTTAACAAGGCTATGTTCAAAAGAAAGAATAGCTTGCTCATCGTTCTCTGACCAAGAACTAAGGTTTGCCATCACCAATTATAGTTTACCTTGTGCATCCTTATTTGTAATTCCCTTTTACTTATTGCAAGTCTTTACCATATAAAGGGAAGTTGCTGTCTATAAATTGTGCCTTGGTAAATGTGATGCTTCTTGTCCGTATTTTGATTATCGACACTTCACTCCATAAACCTGTGGTCATGTTTACCGAGTTTAGTTTTCGCTTGGGGACAAGCAAGGTCTAAGCTTGGGGGGGTTGATACGTCCATTTTGCATCACTATTTTGTATCATAATTTACTGTTATTCATTGATATATTTCATATTTAGAGATGATACTTATGTTATTTCCTCTATTTTTACATGTTTGATGATCATTGGAGGATTTGCTGCCGGAGTCAGGATTCTGCTGGAAAAAGGACCGTCAAGACACCATATTTCGAAGATCAGGAAAATTCCAGAAAAATACCAGAAAATTATATTTTGCCAAAAGACTGAAGAAGCTACAAGGAGGAGGCGAGAGGGGCCACAGGGCGGCCTCACCACCAGGGGGCGCGGCCTAGCCCCTGGTCACGCCGCCCTGTGGTGAGAGCCCCCTAGCCCACCATTGCCATCGCCCCTTTGCATATTTCATCGTCCCCGAAAACCTAAGTGAAGGGGGCTCAGAGATAGACACTGCCGCCTCTACGAGGTGGAAAACACCAGAGAGAGAAAAGCTCTCCGGCAGGCAGAAATCTGCCGGGGAAATTCCTTCCCGGAGAGGAGAGATCATCGCCATCGTCATCACCATCGCACCGGACTTCATCGGGATCATCATCATCATCTCCATCACCAGCACCTTCATCTCCACCATCACCACGCCATCCCGCTGTAACATCTTGAGTGGAATCTTGTTAAATTCTTAGGGGAAACTTTCCCGATGTTGATTACTCTTGTGGTTGATGCTATTGAGTGGAACCGTTGAATTAAGGTTTATGTTCAGATTGTTATTTACCATTATTTCACCTCTGATCATGATCCATATGATGTCTTGTGAGTAGTTCATTTAGTTCTTGAGGACATGGGAGAAGTCAAGATGTTAGTAGTGGATTATTGTTGAGTAATATTTAATGGTTTGATATTTATTTGTTGTGGTGCTATTTCACTAGTGGTGTCATGTGAACATCGACTACATGATACTTCACCATTTATGGGCCTAGTGAGATGCATTGTGTATTTGGCTACTAATTGTGGGGTTGCTGGAGTGACAGAAACCTAAACCTCCGTTAGGAAACCATTACACCAGGGAGCGTAGGATCTTAGAGTTTAAGGCCATGGTTAGATTTATCTTAATTACTTTCTTGTATTTGCGGATGCTTGCTAGGGGTATAATCACAAGTGTGTATTTATCCTAGTAAGGGTAGTGCGCTAGCACAGGTTCACCCCCATAATACTCATCAAACCAATAAGGATTATTTAGCGGCATGAAGCGAAAGCTCTTGACAGAAACTCCCGTGTGTCCTCGAGAACATTTGGTCATCATAAGTTACACAACCGCCTTGTCCTTTGTTTCAGAAAGGATTGGGCCACTTGCTGCAATTATTACTACTATCTTTTATTTACTCGTACTTTATTTATTTGCATTACCAAATACTCCTGAAAACCCGTTTGCTAGTATTTATAGTGAATCCTTGATCAAAACCACTTGTCAACACCTTCTGGTCCTCGTTGGGTTCGACACTCTTATTTATTAAAAGTACTACGATACACCCCCTATACTTGTGGGTCATCAGGCCACATGGCGAGTTGTGGTTGGCCGGTACTGATTTGGCCAGATCGTGGCTGTGAGACATCGAATCTTATGAGATCTAGACGATACAGATCTGGCTATACCTATTCGATTAGTGATCTAATCTGCATCGCTGGATCTAGATCTGACGGCCGAAAATAAAAGGAGGGGAGATGCTCACTGTGGCTAGGGTTCCGATCACCGGCGGGGACTCCGGCAGCTCTGGAGATCACGATGAGGTAGCTACCGTGGTTTTCCTGACCAAAGAAGGTGATGATTGTGTTCCACTTGATGCGCCAGAGATGATGGCAAGACGACGGCATCGGGGGTTTCCTAGAACAGAGGTGAGGCACGAGTGGAGATTAATGGTGGGTCGGGGTTGCCCCGGGCACGGATAAGAGTGGTGCATGAAGAGGTTCCTGGGACGCGAAGTTCTTACCAGGAAGTGGAGGGCGTCGAGGAGATCTCGGTGGTGAGGTCTGAGAGCTCGATCTGCTATGGTTCCCCTCAAATCCCTCACCGGAGTTGAGGTCGCAGACGGATGCTTTGGGTCGTCGTCGAGGAGCTCGATTGGCTACAGGTTTTGGCAAAATAAAATCATCAGGAGGGCGCCGGAGATAGGAGAAGGTGATAGGAGAGAGGAGAAGGCGTGCAGCTCACCGGTGGCTACGAATTTGGCCAGGTGAGCTCGCAGATGGGTGGAGTCCGACATGCGATTTCATCAGATTGAGGCGGTCTTCGTGAGAGGGAAGAAAAGAGGGCAAGTGAGGAGTCCAGGGGGCTTTTATAGGTCGCCTTGGCATGGGAAGGGGGTTAGGGTTAGGGCTGGATTGCATCGGGCGGCTGGGTGGCATCGTGCAAGAGAGGGACGGCATCCAGAGGAGGAAGGAGGCCCCGACAGGTGGGGTCCACCAATTAGCGGGAGGAGGAGACGGGGCGGATACCCGTTTGGGTAGAAGGGATAGTGGGCCGGGGCCGAATTCGGGGCTGGGCCAGAATCGTCCCCCCTCCCACGGCCTTTTATTCTTTTTTCTATTTCTTTTCCTTTTTCTTTTCTGTTTCCTGATTTAATTCAAAGTCTTTCTGCAAATTTAATTCAAACCAATTCAAACAAAGTTCTAAATTATTCAAACATTTACTGCAACGTTTTAAACCAGTAAGAAATATGCTTTCGAAACAAAATATGATTTTGGGTAAATCTTTATGTTTAAGCAAAGTAGCTTTGCTTACATAACATAAAATATGGATGAGGTTTTGAAATCAACCCTTTTGAGAATAGAAGAATAATATTTGGTAAAATAATAATTGAGAATTATTCTCAATCTTAATTCTGAAATACAATGTTTATAAACGCATTTGAAATTCATTCCTTGCAAGCAACTTGCATAAGTTTGAATAAAAGATATAGGAAATAGCATTTTTGAATTCTTTCATTTTCTCAAAGAAGATCTTCAAGAAAGATTAGGGAGTTTGAAAAGGTTTTTGAAATAAAGCTTATAAATAAATTCAAAAAGTTTAAAATCTCTATGAATCTCCAATCAACACAAGCGAAACAAAAACAAAAAAATTTCCCCAAAATTTGATAAAATCTTGTGATGTTACAGACTACCACCCTTAAAAGAAATCTCATCCTCGAGATTGGAGAGGCTAGAAAGAAAGTAGGTTTTGGGTTACCTAGGTGGCTACCACCCTTAAAAGAAACTTTTGTGGGTAGTTTAGGTCTTTGGGTTCAGACGGGGCACTCCTTGGTTTTTACTTGGCACCGGGTCATCTTCCATTTTAAGTCGTCTTCAACAGTAAGCTTGTGGTTCATCCTCACCGGATTCCTACGTTTTGGCAACACTTGCCTTTTTATAAGGGTATAGTATCCTATCCATCCTATGGTTTAGGCTTAACGACATCATCTCTCTTGTAGGTATGTCTCTCAAGATTTACCATTCTTCATATCAAGAGCGAACAATTGGAGTAGTCGTCATGGGGGCCAATCCATAACGCACCCAATCATTACCTTGTATTTCAGTTTGGTACATCTCATACACTAACTCTTGGTCAACCTCACTAGTTTTGACAAAAGATTCTATGGATATTGAATCCATGCTTCAATTCCTGTTAAGAATTTTAGAAAACAATTCTATCAATACTTAGCTAGTGTTTGCGTGGAGAAATTCCTATATGGTATTATCTCACAAGTGGTAGAATTCCTTCAATGATCTTTTTTTTCCTTGGCAAATTTGCTTTCCATACAACCTCATCTCATGGGCATTAACAATATTATTAGAGCGAGATTGCATAAAAGATTGATTCAAAAGGATACATGAAGATTTTCATTCCACCTTATTACATCATGAGAGTACTATCCACACCACATAGTCTATTATTTCACTCCTTACAAATCCTTATGACATTTATTACAAAACAACAGCTGCATACGACATCTTCTATGTTGGTTGCTTGTCGATGTGCCATCATATCCCACTAGTGTGTCATCCTTCAGTTGTCCTTATTTACTGGTGCTCTGAGTACTTCTTAGGACACTTATTTGCATAATGTCCTTTGTCGCCACATTTGTAACAAGTGACAAGGCTGAGATCCTTTCCTACTTGGCTGATACCTTTCTTCTTCTTTGGCTTCTCCAGGGCTAGAAGATCTTCCAATTCTTGCTTCTCATACTCCATCATGATTGTCGGAAATCTTTCCCTCTTCTTGCGGTTATTTTTGGTTACTTGTAGTCTTCCGCTCGGGTTGTTCCTCTTGGTGGTGACAAAATATTTCGCCTCCTTAGGCTCGAATTCAGCACCTGCTTTCCTGAGTGAGTGATGTAACTTCTGCTTGACTTGTTGATTCACTTCATCCACCGTAGCGTAGAGATGACATTCTGCAAGGACATGATTTGTTCCTTCACACAAAAGACACGTAACCCTCGACAAGCAGCATTCTTCATTACTATGATCTCTTCCACAGTTATGGCATTGCTCCTCACAATCTTTAGATATATGTCCTATATCTCCACAGAGTTTGCAAGCTTGGTTTCTTGTCACAACATGTTCTTCGGGCTTGTCATTGCTAGGGTCACTTGGTGATATGTTGTTGTTGTTGTTAGTCATGATCTGAGATGCCATTTGCACAATGTGAGTATGTGCATCTAGTAGTTGCTACACTCCTGGGGGTAACTCATTGCTCTTGCTGCTGATCATATTTTGGGTTACCACCTGAGTCAACTGGGTATGCGTTTCCATCATCCTCTGCATCACTAAGTCCATCTGAGAGTTGTTGAGGCTGTTCTAGCTTTGACAACGCATCTGTTTAAGTTTTAGGGTAGGGTTTAGGTTTTTAATAGGGAGAAGAATAGAGTGGAAAGCTCTAGAGAATGTTCCTACTAGTTAACAACAATTCAAGGCAATCACCTTATAATCAATAAACATTCAACAAGCATTCAACTCATTAAGAAATCAAGTTTTAATACAAATGAAAGGTACGATCATTCCACAAGTCGGTATGATCATAAACATTTATTACAACAATGTCGCTTATTAAAAGTCTTAAATGGAGGTCCAACTAAAGCCTCTTGGTCCCTTTTCAGACAGATCCATTGTTTTGGTCTATCTGCTTCTTCAGAGCTGCAATCTTATCATCCTTGGTGATGTTGAGATCATCTTGAACACTAAGCTTGAATGCAAGTTCTACCATGTCACCTTGAAGTTGACTTATGGTTTCCTTCAGTTCAGTAGTATCCTCTTTTTCTTCTTTGAGGTCCTTCTGAGTATTATAAAGTCTCCACTTGAGTCTCTCTCCAAGTTCTTTTATAGCTTCCCATGCAGCACATCTTGCGGAGTCAAAGAATGATGGATACATCTCGAAGCTGGTGAACATCCAGAGTCTCATCTTCTTGTGGTCGTATTCCTTGTTCTTGTATAGGTGGAGTTGTACCCACCAATATTCTTGACCCTCATTAAACACGGGAAATCCCTTGTAGACAGCTTCTCCTTGCATTCCCATGCTTAACATGAGGTTCTTCAGTGCTTTGGGAAATTCAGTCTCACACTTCAGGGTCACGGTCATCACGGGTCCTTTCTTGATAGATTCGTTGATGCCGGCCATCTAAAAGATTTTAAAATAACGGGATAAGTAGTGAAAGAAAATTATAACAAGAAAGTAAAACTTGGATAAAATCCTAGGGTATTTCCTAAGCTCGTCATCTTTTCCTTCTCCTTGAGTGGGCAAGTAGCTCATCGTTTGCAAAACAGTTCGTTGGTCCTATTGTTATCCAGATCCTTCATAAGAATTTCTAAGTCCTAGAACTATTGATGCTTAGACCTTAGACTCCTTCAATTTGCATCCTTTGATGATGGAGGTGGGTGGATCTTGAAGTCCTTTGAGGTGTTGAAGTTGAAGCTCTTCATCTTTGAGTTGAAATAAAGAGAAGTAAAGACAACAATGACTAAGGTAAGAGTTTACAAGGTAATGAGTGTGTTTTTTTTACTTAGAAATAAAAGCAACTCCTATATTTCTAAGGGGTCATTGTCCAGTCCTAGGGTCACGATCCTAAGGGCAACACTTTGCTCTGATACCATCTGTAGTGACCTCACCTTTTAAAGATGACGAGCCCTATGCTTTTTAGTGCTAGTCCCTGGATCAAACGCTAGCACACATAGTTTAAGATGCAATATCAAGAAACAAAGGTCATTTTATTACATCGCATGATCCAGCAATTACATAAAGAAACTTTACAATGCTTATAGCATAAAGCTTTCAAAGTTTACAACGAAATCAAAAATAGCATGGAGTCCTTCTTCTTCATGTGCCACAGGCGAACATGCTGCGGATAGACTCATAACCTTGTCGTACCTTTCTTATCGTCAAAACCTACAACATGAAACATTGTAGCCACAAAGGGTCAATACACTTGAATTGTATTGTCAAGATGTCACTTTTTGTGGACACAAATGGAGCCTAACACTTACATGAATATTTGGCTAAGTGGAGCTTCAGGCTAAGCTTGCAGAAAAGCAATTGTTTATCCTACTTTTTAAAAGATCTCATTTTTCTTTTAAAGCACTATTGCACACACTGGAATCCACCAGGTGCTCCTAGTTAATTATGCACACATAGGAATCCACCAGGTGTACATAATTATGATCACACAACAATCCCTTGTTAACCACTCAAGTTTTAATCTAAAGAAGTTGGGATGAGGAGATCCTTGAACAGCTTCAAAATCATGTCGCTCAAAATTGTTCGTAACCGGGGACACGGCTAAGTACTTAGTTTTTAACCCTCTGCAGAGGTGGTGCACTTTTCCCACAAGACTCATTCAACCTCTTTTGCCATGATGCTCATTTTGCTCAAATGGCCAAGTGAAGACTAAGACGAGACTTTTTAGAAGAAATCCCTCAGACCAACCTGGACGCGTTCCATCCTACAAATCACTACCACCCTCTGTCCGTCTGGCTGAGTTCTCGCAACTTAGTTAGTCAAGACAGAGCCCATATGACTCGTGGTTGCACTGGAAGCTTCACGACTTGAATGTTTCCAATCTCTTTGTTCCTGGGTGGCCATCCACAAGTGAGATACACACGACCGCCATAGAGATGGCTCTGGTGTAACCACTCAACATAAATCCATCTTATCAATTTCCACCCAGGTGTTTCCTTAACTTAGTTGTTTTCTTAGTTTTTGCAAAACATAGTTTTCAAACTTAATAAAAGAACATGTGGAATCCCAACCACGAATTCTATAGCACAACTAAGCAATCTACACTTACGGTGTTTCTTCTAATAGGGTAATCAGGGATATCCTAAATAGGAGATAGCAAGCCTAACAATCTACACATGCATATTATTAAAAGAAGAGAAACACTACACGCATAGTAAAACATCATTGGGAATTTTATGAACAAGAGTGACACTTGCCTTAGAAATTTCTGAAGATTGTACTTCTCTTAATCAACACACATGGCTCTCCGTACAACTATAAGATAGAAAGTAACATAACATAAACACACCATTCAAAGCAACATAATCAACAAGACAACACAAGTGTTTATTTGTTTTAGCTTAGTCTTCAGTTGTCTTAGTGATATTTGAACAAAAGGTTGTGCCCTGAAGTTGACTTGATAGGGATGGAGAGATTGGCTAAGTCAAGGACTTAAAGATTGATGGGGGTTTTCTAAATTGTTTAGGAAGTGTTAAGCACTTAGCAAAAATAGCTTAAGGATATTCTTTAGGCTTGGTTTGAGAAGTTGGATGAATAATTTCTAAGTCATGAGGTCTAACACTTTCATCTTCTTGACTTGGTCTCTCTTCTCTTGATCTTCTTGTCTTTCTTTCATCTCTTGTCTTCTCTTCAACTTCTTCTTTTTCCTTCATCTCCTTGTCTTCTCTTTCAACTTCTTGCTTTTCCTTCAACTTCTTGCTTTTCCTTCAACTCCTTGTCTTCTCTTCAACTTCTTCTCCATGGTATTGATATGGGAAAACTTCTATGCCATAATGTTTGGATAGGGTGGTCAAAACACATAGAAGAATTTAGATGAGATGGAGTTGATAGTTTTTGCACTTGGCAAAGGATAGAGAGTAGATTTTTACTAAGTCATGGTAAGTTTGATATGGTCATTAGGACTTAGGATAAATTCACACCATTTGTAGAGCCAAAAGGCACAAGGTGCACAATAAGAATTTGATATTTTTGCAAGGTGCTTAGAAACACAACTATTGCTTGCAAAAGGATGAACTAGGGGAGTTGACATTTAGATAAGTGTTAAAAGTGTGTGAGAACTAGTCTGATGGGTTTTTAGTATCAAGGTAGGCAATTTTGCAAGAGGAATTATGCCTAAAATATTTATAGAATTAAATCTAGGGAGAAAATACTCAAATCCTCATTTGAATTTGTATACTTGACAAAATTGGTTCAAATAATTTGTGCAATGGTTCTACTGGATAGAGAACAACAATATGATCCTAGTGCAAAAAGAATCAACTGAAAAGGATTTATAAAATTTGTACTATATTAAAAACACTCGAACTCATATATTTAAATTTGAATTTTTTCAACTAGTTCAAAAGACAAATTTTATTACAGAATAGTGTTCTACACATTTTTAGGAATCCAGGGACATATTATTTTCTATTTTTGGATCTGTGGTTCAGAAGATATGATTTTCCAAAGTTTCAGCACAAATCTATCTATTTTCTAAATCGATTTTCTATTTAAACGAGGGGCTGGCCACGTGGCGAGTTGTGATTGGCCAGTACCGATTCGGCCAGACCGTGGCTGTGAGACATCGGATCTTATGAGAGCTGGACAATCTAGATCTGGCTATACCTGTTCGATTAGTGATCGCATCGCTGGATCTAGATCTGACGGCCGAAAATAAAAGGAGGGGAGATGCTCACTGCGGCTAGGGTTCCGATCACCGGTGGGGACTCCGGCGGCTCTGGAGATCATGCCGAGGTAGCTACTATGGTTTTCCTGACCAAAGAAGGTGATGATGGTGTTCCACTTGATGCGCGAGAGACGATGGCGAGACGACGGCGTCGGGAGTTCCCTGGAACAGAGGTGAGGCACGGCTGGAGATTAATGGCGGGTCAAGGTTGCCCCGAGCACAGATAAGAGTGGTGCGGGAAGAGGTTCCTAGGACACGAAGTTCTTTTCAGGAAGCGAAGGGCGTCGAGGAGATCTCGGTGGCGAGGTCTGAGAGCGCGATCTGCTCTAGTTCCCCTCGAATCCCTCACTGGAGTTGAGGTCGCGGACGGATGCTTCGGGTCATCGTCGAGGAGCTCGATTGGCTGCAGGTTTTGGCAAAATAAAATCAGCGGGAGGGCGCCGGAGATAGCAGAAGGTGATAGGAGAGAGGAGAAGGCGTGCAGCTCACCGGTGGCTACAAATTTGGCCGGGCGAGCTCGCAGATGGGGTGGAGTCCGACGTGCGATTTCATCGGCTTGAGGCGGTCTTCGCGAGAGGGATGAAAAGAGGGCGAGGGAGGAGTCCAGGGGGCTTTTATAGGTGGCCTTGGCATGGGGAGGGGGTTAGGGTTAGGGCTGGATTGCATCGGGCGGTTGGGCGGTGTCGTGCAGGAGACGGACGACGTCCAGAGGAGGAAGGAGGCCCCGACAGGTGGGGTCCACCTGTCGGCCGGAGGAGGAGACGGGGTGGATACCCTTTCGGGTAGGAGGGATAGTGGGCCGGGGCCAAATTTGGGGTTGCGCCAGAATCGTCCCCCAGCCTTTTATTCTTTTTTCTATTTCTTTTCCTTTTTCTTTTCTGTTTCCTAATTTAATTCAAAGTCTTTTTACAAATTTCATTCAAACCAATTCAAACAAAGTTCTAAATTATTCAAACATTTACTGCAATGTTTTAAACCAGTAAGAAATATGCTTTCAAAACAAAATATGATTTTGGGTAAATCTTTATGTTTAAGCAAAGTAGCATTGCTTACATAACATAAAATATGGATGAGGTTTTGAAATCAACCCTTTTGAGAATAGAAGAATAATATTTGGTAAAATAATAATTGAGAATTACTGTCAATCTTAATTCTAAAATACAATGTTTATAAACACATTTGAAATTCATTCCTTGCAAGCAACTTGCATAAGTTTGAATAAAAGATATAGGAAAATTGCATTTTTGAATTCTTTCATTTTCTCAAAGAAGATCTTCAAGAAATATTAGGGAGTTTGAAAAGGTTTTTGAAATAAAGCTTATAAATAAATTCAAAAAGTTTTAAATCTTTGTGAATCTCCAATCAACACAAGCAAAACAAAAACAAAAAAATTCCCCAAAATTTGATAAAATCTTGGGATGTTACATGTAAACAAAGGATTAAAAGTATCGTGTGGTAAAAGATATTTGTTTGCAAGATAGGAAATAATGCTTGTAGAAAGTAAACAGTAATATATATGTAAAAGAATGGTCCGGGGTCCAGAGTTTACTAGAGGTGTCTCTTCATAAAGATAAATAACATGCTGGGTAAACAAATTACAGTTGGGCAATTGATAGAATAAAGAATGCAAAGCAATGCATGTACATGTCATGAGGATCACTATGAGATTCACTTGGGCATTACAACATAATACATAGATCGTAATCAAACTGCATCTATGACGAATAATCCACCCGCCGGATGCCATCCGAGCAACCGTTGGGTATTAAGTTGCAAGCAATAGATTATCGCCTTAAGCAAAGTGTGTAATGTAAACAATACAAATGTCCTTGAACACAAGATTGTTGTTTTCTCCCTAGTAGCAACAACACATCTACAACCTTAGAAGTTATTGTCACTCTCCCAGATTACTAGAGGCATGAAACTGCTATCGAGCATAAATACTCCCACTTGGAGTTACTAGCATCTACTCGGCCAAGATATCTACTAGCAACGGAGATCATGCAAGATCATAAACAACATAGAGATGATAAATCAATAAATCAACTTGACATAGTACTCAATATTCATCGGATCTCAACAAACACAACATGTAGAATTACATAATGATGATCTTGATCATGATAGGCAGCTCACAAGATTTAAACATGAAGCACATGGAGGAGAAGACATCCATCTAGCTACTTCTATGGACCCATAGTCCAAGGTAGACTACTCACACATCACTCCAGAGGCAGGCATGGTGATGAAGAAGGCCTCCGGTGGTGATTCCCCTCTCCGGCAGGGTGCCAGGAAGAGCTTCTAGACCCTCCCGATCTCGCATCAATGATGACAGCAGCTTGCAGTATGTTTTCTGGAAAAGAGTTCGGGCCCTTAGGGTTTTCCCATCGAGGGGAATAAATAGGCGGAAGGGCGATGTCAGGAGGTGGAGCAGGTGGTCACACCACCTGGTGGCGTGGCCTAGGGGTGGCCCGTGCCACCACCTGGTGTGGCTGCCCCTTGGTCCGCCTCCGGCTCTCCTTTGGACTCTGTCTTCGTGTCAGGTAATTAGGAACTTCAGCTTTTGTTTCGTCCAATTCCAAGAATATTTCCTATGTAACTTTTCTGAAACACAAAAACAGCATAAAACAGGAAATGACATTGTGGCAACTTGTTAATAGGTTAGTTCCGGAAAATGCATAAAACACCACGAAGTGTAAACAAAACACAAAGCAAATGGTGTATAACCAGCATGGAGCATCAAAAATTATAGATACGTTTGAGACGTATCAGGCATCCCCAAGCTTAACTCTTGCTCGTCCTCGAGTAGGTAAGTGATAACAAAACAATAATTTCTGAGGTGACATGCACCAACACAATCTTGATCAAAACGATGTAAAGCATTGAGTGCTGAGATCAAAGTACTCTAAACATGGGCATAAGAGATATAATCTTGGCAATAGAATTTAGCAACCATATTATAACATGAAAAGTAACACAAACAAAAGATCATGAGTAATAATGCATTGAAAGTCATTTGTTTGTTTCGAGCATATAGAAAAACATAGCAAAGTGGTATTCAGCTTATCCCTCATGGAGTAGCAAAACATAAATGCATAGGACACCTTCAAGTTTAAGAGGGCGACTAGATACAAATAATTTGAGAACAAGCAATACCATAATTATGAATCAATCAATAATAAATTTTGGGACTATGCACATTATACTCAGAATGACAACTATGCTCTCTTAGATGGTACATAAAGGTACAAGGTGAAGACTCAACATAAAGTAAAAGAAAGGCCCTTCTGATAGGGCAAAGGTGTCCGATCTTTCGATGAGATCTTGATATGTCGATTTGGTGGGTGGAGTTCGTGCTTGACGATCCGACTACACGTGCGAAGCTCGTGCGCCAATGCAATCGCTAGGACAATCTCCGGGAGTTACTGATCTTGCGGATGCACAATTAGCCTGACCAGCGAGGGTCTTAATTCCTACCTGAAATCGAGAACAAGTAAGAACTAATACTGCAATCAAGATATTGCGGATGAAAGATGTATGCTTTATTCCAAAGGTGGGATTCCGAATAGGCAGTCTTCTTCTGGGCGATTGGCCTCAAAAGTCGAGCTCGTAGTTGCAGCAATGGCTAACTTTAGTCTAATCAAAATCAGAGTTCTAATGACGGCTACGGGGGGTATTTGAGGAGGAAAAGGTAGGGGTGCGACCAGCCATGGGTATGGTGGTCGAACGGAACCCTAACAGGCCTTTTCTCCTCAAATTCGGACTCCTAAAAGTGGCTGTCTTATTTGCTGCGAAAATTACATGGGCCTGGCCCAAAAATAAAAGTGACGCAGCACCATATCTATCTAAGGAGGAATTTATGAAGTAGTTCTTTGTATATTTCTTCCAAGTCTTCATCCTTCATTACGGTGGCTTCAAAGTTCTGAAATCTCCACTCGTGGCATCTTCTTCAATCCTCAAACGCTTGCTGCCATCTCCATGCATAATCATGCTCCAATGCTTGTCCCTCTCATCCATGCTAGGTCCATCATTCCTAAGAGTAACAAACATATCTGATTTAGGCAGCATCATATTCTCATGTATGTGAGAAAGAGTTCCAAGAAACGAAAGTACCTGATAGTTAAGTTGCTTGGCACGACCTCGAGTGATGGGTCCTTGTATGTGTTCCGCTGTAGGTGCAGCGGTTGTATCAATAGATGGGATGTCCTCATCACCTTCGCAGAGGGAAGCAGTGTTGCAAGTTTTATAAACCTTCTAAAAATTATGGTACTAACTAGCTTTGAGCTCTCATTGCCCCCATCATAGGCATTTTGAGTGGTTAAGGTTAATGCGAGTACAAATATGAGATATATGCTTGACAAATCATAAGTTGAAAATCTCATGTCCCGTGAATACGAGTACTTAAACAGTGCTAGTCGACTTAGGTCCCAAGCAAGTTCTTGTCATTGTAAGCGTACATGTATCATCAAGAACACCAACGGGGTACCTCCTGCCCGATGACATGGAAACTAGCCCACATTAAAATTACAAGACAAATAGACAATGAAGACCTTGACATCTCTTTTATTTACCATAGGGTATAGATTTTTATTTTGAGATGCGTCGTTGAATGTCCACTATGGTTATGCTGTAAATTTCCACCATGAATGATGCATGGTTTAGATTAGCGGCCCAGGCGTTTCTCTAACACATATACAAACTCCATGAACTCCACAAGTTTTCAACTCCTTTCACAAAGATAAACATCCATAAACAAAAGATCACAATATCAACTAAATAAGAATAAGTGCAATGTTGAAAGTGTGCCCCATGACAGCATGGCTGAGCGAACTCCCAACTTACAACTTGCAAGCATATAATCAACATAAGAGAGCCACAATGGTCAAGTTTATTAAGTGCAAGAAAGTAAATGTGCCGTCAGGTTCATGAGAGCTTTACTAACTAATTTTCACATAATAAAAAATTTAATTTGGAAGATAGATAAAAGCAAGATGAATATACTTGGAATAGCAAATTGCTAATAGGTAGATATGGTGGACACATTGGAAAACTTTGGTTTTTTGGGAGTTGGATGCACGAGAAGTATTCTATCTCAGTACAGATGAAAGCTAGCAAAATACTGGGAGCGACCAACTAAGAGAGCAATATTGGCCATAATCATGCATAGTGACAAAACATTATTAACCAAAGCATAAAGTGGTATCACAAGTCAAAAACCAAATGATCATAGAGGCTTGAGGCGACTGGTTAAAGTCAAACATGGTGTGAGCATGCGCCAAGTCAACCCAAATAAAGCATCAAAGGAGAATACCACAATAATATGCTCCCACATAATAAAAACAATGCATGATTCTTTCAAAGGCGCATTAAGCAATCTCAGTCATTTGAGACAAGTCATGATACAGCAATAACTACTAAGCATATAATCAAAATAACATCAAGCATGACATGCAAAAGTTTAAGCCACAGTCTAAACAAGCTCCCATTTGTACCACTATAAGCACAAAACTTTTTACTCTTTTTGAACATCAATCAACCTTTTTGAAACAACTATTAAAGATGAAAAGCAACAAAGACCAGAGGTCTAAACACACCTAGCTACAAAGAACTAACAAGTTCTAAACAAAAATCAAGGTGAAAAATGAAAGCTAAACGCAGTACTAGAAAAAGAAAACACTCATTGTATGATAAGAGTGAAAACTAGAGTGTTCTAGGCAATGAAAACGTAGTGTGTCTTCTCCAAAAGAAATATGTTGGGGTCCAACCATTTATTGCAGCAAACAAAACAAAAGAAAACTAAAAGCGAAAATAAATACGCTCCAAGAAAAACACATACCATATGAAGCAATAAAAATATAGTGTCTTGAAAGATGACCTGATATTTTGTTGATGAAGAAGGGGTGCCTCGGGGCATCCCCAAGCTTTGACGCTTGTACTTCTTGGATATTTCTTTGGGTGACATGGGCATCCCCAAGCTTGAACTTTTGTCCATACTTCATCTCATCTCAACATTCTCCTTTCCCTACACTTGAAAACTTCCTTCATATAAAACTTCACACAATTCTTATTAGCAACATTAGTATATGCAAGATAGTAAAACCACTCTTTTGTTCAGTTTCAACTCAAGTATAACACCCATTAAAACATTAGCTACTATAGCAACTTCCTCAAAAGTTTTGTGATCAAAAGAACTAAAAAAGAAAGAGATCAAGAGGCAAACGCAAATAGTGGCAGAAATCTGTCAAAACAGAACAACTGGTAAAGATCGATTTTTTTCAAAATCTTCTGTTACTCAAATCGAAAAGTTTAAAACTAATGAAAGTTAGACAACAACCTGGGGCATGTGCACAAGAAATCGCAGATCAAAATGATGTTCTGGGAATTTTCACGAATTTTTACGGTACAGCGTAGAAATCTGTTTCAGGACAGCAACTTCCCCAAATCTTACCTTCCTCCATTAGAGGTTCTTCTTGGCACAAAAACAAAATAAAAATGATAAGGAGAGGTCATTACAGTAGTAATAATATCCAAGACTCAACAAAAAGAAAAAGTACTAAAAAGAAAACATTGGGTTATCTCCCAAGAGTGCTTTTCTTTAACACCTTTGAGCTAGGCGCAAAAAGTAGTAATCAAGTATGAACACTCTTGGGTTCACTACTTTCATCAAGTAAGATCAATAGCAGAAGTATTTTCAACAAGGAATTGTATTTTATCCAAATGAGTTTTAGAAGATCCTCTATGAACACTCTTGGGTTCACTACTTTCATCAAAAGGGTTTTCAGGAACAATCCAATCAAAATTCTTTTCCAACGCTTCATGCATTCCTACGAGTTTGAAAGGTATTGGTACTTCGATTTCTTCCTTATTTGTACCAACAACATCTACATGTGAGCCAAGCATATTAAAACGCTCAAAAACTTTCCTAGCTTCTATAACAACATCTCTAAATTCTTTACGCAAAGTCTCCAAAATAAAATCTCTCTTTTCAGAGTCTTTGATATCATGAAGCTTAAGAAACATTTGTTGCATAAAGGGATTAAGGTTAACAAACCTAGCCTCTAACATGTGAACTAAGTAAGCAGCAGCAACTTCATAACTAGGAGCAAGTTCGGCTAAAGATCTATCCTCAACATCTTTGTGCTTACTGACATGATTAAAGAACTCTTCAATGTTATCTTTCCCAATTATAGAACCACTACCTACTGATAGGTCTTCCAGGACATACTTAGGGAACAACATAATGAACTAAAAGTAAAAGTAACGAAATACCAACTATAAAAGGAACTAATTTTTTTTGTATTTTTGATAAAAAGATGCAAACAAAAATAAAGTAAAGAAAGTAAGCAAAACAATAACAAAGTAAAAGATTTGAAGCGAGAGACTCCCCTTGCAGAAATCCTCTTTCTCCCGGGCAACGGCGCTAGAAAAATGCTTGTTAGCGGAGCTAGCTGCCCAGTTGGGAACCCCAAGAGGAAGGTATGATGAGCACAGCGGCAAGTTTCCCTTGATTGTGAAACCAAGGTTTAATCGACCAGTAGGAGAAAGAAACCACTTCTTAAGGTTGATGCTAGCTGGCTTTGGCGACGGCTCCAGATAATTTGTTTATGGCGCCTATCTGGGGCGTAGCTTCGGTGCCAGCAGCAGCATGGAACCTGTACACAACACAACAAAAGTACTTTGCCCCAACTTGTAGTGAGGTTGTCAATCTCACTGGTTTGCTGTAAACAAAGGATTAAACGTATCGTGTGGTAAAAGATATTTGTTTGCAAGAAAGTAAATAATGCTTGTAGAAAGTAAACGGTAATATATATGTAAAAGAATGGACCGGGTCCACAATTCACTAGAGGTGTCTCTTGATATATCTCAAACGTATCTATAATTTTTGATGCTCCATGCTTGTTATTACACCATTTGCTTTGTGTTTTGTTACACTTCGTGGCATTTTTATGCATTTTCTAGAACTAACCTATTAACAAGATGCCACAGTGTCAGTTCCCTGTTTTTGCTGTTTTTGTGTTTCAGAAAAGCTACACAGGAAATATTCTCAGAATTGCACAAAAAAAATCCGAACCTCCTATTTTTACCGAAGCTTCATGAACACCGAAGATGAGACGGAGGGGGGCCAGGGGCCAGCCTCACCACCAGGGGCGCGGCCTAGCCCCTGGCCGCGCCCACCTATGGTGAGACCACCTAGTCCACCTCCTGACGCTGCCCCTTCGCCTATAAAGTCCCCTCGACGGGAAAAACCTAAGGGACGGATCTCTTTTTCACGAAACATACTGCAAGTTGCCGCCGTCGCCGTCGCGAGATCGGGAGGATCCAGGAGCTCTTCCCGGCACCCTGCCGGAGAGGGGAATCCCTGCCGGAGGCCTTCTACACCACCATTGTCGCCTCCGGAGTGATGTGTGAGTAGTCTACCTTGGACTATGGGTCCATAGCAGTAGCTAGATGGTTGTCTCCTCCACCATGTGCTTCATGTTTAGATCTTGTGAGCTGCCCTACATGATCAGGATCATCTTTATGTAATCATACAGGTTGTGTTTGTTGGGATCCGATGAGTATTGGTACTATGTGATGTTGATGTGCTGTGATATGGGGTGGCCCGATCTTCTCGTGAGCGATGCGATGGTGATGATGGCAGCGGATGATTGTCGGGGATAACTTGGTGTCACCGATGAACTCTCCTCGCTTGAACCCTGATGCCAATGCAACAGCTCTCAAACCCTGTAGGATATTCACGACTCCACACACTTGCGCACGTAGCCATCGACCATGAAACGGTAGTTTGCAATCTACTGATTCCCAATGGAACAACAGATCACACTAAACTTGCAGCAGTATGACACCAAATCCAGATGAATTGGTGCGGAGGAATTCAGATGAATGCTAACAGCAGTTCAACGAAGTAATCTTTAGTCTAAACGTGGTCTAACCCTAATTGAGGGGGCGCCCAGGGCTACTTATAGGTGGCTGGGCGTCCTCAGCAAAGACCTGGCCCAAAACATGTCCGGTTTGGGCCCAAACTAACTCGGTTCGACTCAAATGGGTACATACCGACCCATATATGGGTTCGGCCTAATTTTAGCACGCAGGCCAAGTGTGTAGCGCGCCTTAGACATGTAGACATCGTGTCGTAGGCATGCCATCACGTGCTCGTGCTCATCCAGACTTGATCTCCTTCACGTGGTGATGTCCTCCATGCTTGTGGCGCCGGCCTCCCTCTCCTCCCTCGCGCTCTCTTGCTTGATCACCACGTTGTGCTCCATGTGTTGCATCTCCTCGCTCCCTCGGACCCCTTCGTCTCCAATGAACCTGATCATACATATGAACAAAGACTTAGGCAGTATAAAATTCTCATTACAATAAATATTAGATTCAGCAAGAAGTGAGTTCACCTGCTGTTGTAACAACTTAGCACGGGCTTGAGTAATTGGTCCAATCTGAATCTCGTCATTGGACTTATCTTGATCAGCAACAATAGGATCATCAACAGTTGGTGGAGATGGCTGTGTAGTAGGGATGTCCTCATCATCTCCCCCCCCCTTCAAAAGGCGTCGACCTTTATGCTCCAAGGTCATCTCCATCATATGGTGATAAATCAGCAACGTTGAAACTGTTGCTAACACCACCAAACTCAGCAATAGCAATATCAATCGAGTAGGCATTATCATTGATCTTGGCAAGCACTTTATAGGGACCAGCACCTCGGGGCCTCAACTTGGAACGCCTAAGCAAAGGAAATCTGTCCTTGCGCAGGTGCACCCATACCATATCGCTGGGCTGAAAAAGAACCAGCTTTCTTGACTTGTTGCGAGTAGCAACAGTATTCTTCCCTTTCTTCTCAATAGCCTCTCGAGTCTTCTCATGAATTTTCTTCACAAAATCAGCTCTCTTTGATGCCTCCATATTAACTCTCTCATGCAATGGAAGAGGCAACAAATCTAGTGGTGTAATAGGTTTGAAGCCATACACCACCTCAAACGGACAAAGCTGAGTAGTAGAATGTACCGCCCTGTTGTATGCAAACTCCACATGCGGCAAACAATCTTCCCACTCCCGTAGATTTTTCTTGATCATTATCCTCAGCAGGTATTACACGTCGGGCACCAAGGCCATGTGGGGGCCGACCATGTTGTCCAAGACCACGCGCACGAGCATTGGGGCCTAGTAGATTGGCATTGTCATGGACACTGTCATCATCAGCAAAGTCAGCAGCAGGCTGCACAGGCGGTGGTACCATGGGTCGACACAGCTCCGCTAGGGATTGGTTCAACTGATCAATGTTGTTCTGGAAAGTAGTGAATTGAGCTTGCATAGCTTGAACAGTATTTGCGGTGCCTTGCACTTTGAACTGGAGTTGCTGATGTGCAGTCACAGCGTCAGCAGTAGAACGATCCAACACCCCCTCCAGATGAGTGCGCAGTCCAACAAAGTCTGTCCAAACCACAGGTGTATCCCCATCTTTTTCCTGCATCACATCATAACTACTAGTAGACATGATTAGTAGATTAGTGCATGAAATCAAAAACGTGTGGTGCCTCTCACAACTCACTCAAAAACTGACAAGAAAAGGTAATCTTACCGTTCCAAAGTGAATAGTAGTGCGTACCAGAATGAAGTATCAAACTCGTGCACGGATGTGATGAAGTGAATACCGAGGGTATAAGAGCGATCGCACGACAAACCAGGAATATATGGTGGAGCTGTAGGTATGGTATCCTAAGTACACCGCAAATAAGTCCTAGTGCTGATCGTATGTCAAGACCCACGAAACACACACGGTGGAGATAAGCGAGGCAAAGCAACTCTGAAAAAGAGCTCAAGAGATATAAGTGACAACGCACAGTAGCTCGTGTTGCAATGCACAAGAGAGATGTTAGCACTGGCTCGATGAACAGGCACAAGATTGCGCACACGGCAGCAGCCTGATGAGCATGAAGTAGCTAGTCTCATATGGGTAAGGTCCTAACACGATGTTGTAGACAGGCTGTAGCTAAAGCGATCAAAATCGTGTAGAAAAGGACGCTATGTGGACACAGTGGTAACACGCTGTCGTGGTAGAGAAATCGACGAAAAATGCGGCGCGACAGAGATATACGACGCCGGAAATGCATGGCAGCGTGACGGCGACGCAAAACGGACAAAGTAGTTTGTCTCTTTTTTTATATAGGTGCGGCGTGTGCAGGCACGTCCCCTGTGTTTTTTTCTGTTTTTTTTTTCTAACTCGAATTTGGGCCTAAAATTGTTTAGCCCGATCTGGCGCTAGACCGCAGAGGCTGTCTGGGGTCGGGCGACCCCATCCCAGCGCCTAGCGAGGCGAGCGCGTGCTCGACCGCGGAGCTTGTCTGGGCTCGTGCGAGCGGAGGCGTGGCTTTGTTTTTTTTTGATTTTGGAAACTGATCAATCGGTGTACACGGCCTGGACGCTCCCAGTACGATGGATGGCTGGGGTCGGGCGAGCTGACTCTGTAGCGACTTTTTTTTGAACAGATCGATCGGTGCAGGGACTGCCAGAGGAAACCGATCTACACAGGCGACCTTGCTCTTTGTTTTTTTTTGGACTTGGCGATGAGGGACTGCCGATCGGATCTGGCCAGGGGACGTGCTCGATCGGATCTGATGACTCATAACCGAGAAAGAACAGGCCGCAGGAACCAAGCACAAGGCGATGATCAAGGATACTTCAAACAAGATCCAAACTCGAAACTAATATACAAAAAAGACTGCTAGACCTAGACTCCTACGGATGGAAGAACGAAAACGAAAAAATGATCAGCGACTAAAACTCAAGAACGGTGCAATCTAGGCTATGGCAGAAACTAAGAACCCTAATTTTTTTTGGCTTTTTCTGGATAGGACTGAAAACAAAAATGAATTGCAGGGATGAATTTGTGGATGCTCACCGAGTAAACCGTGGAAATTTGATACCAAGATGATATGGGGTGGCCCGATCTTCTCGTGAGCGATGCGATTGTGATGATGGCAGCGGATGATTGTCGGGGATAACTTGGTGTCACCGATGAACTCTCCTCACTTGAACCCTGATGCCAATGCAACAGCTCTCAAACCCTGTAGGATATTCACGACTCCACACATTTGCGCACGTAGCCGTCGACCACGAAATGGTAGTTTCCAATCTACTGATTCCCAATGGAACAACAGATCACACTAAACTTGCAGCAGTATAACACCAAATCCAGATGAATTAGTGCGGAGGAATTCAGATGAATGCTTACAGCAGTTCAACGAAGTAATCTTTAGTCTAAACGTGGTCTAACCCTGATTGAGGGGGCGCCCAGGGCTATTATAGGTGGCCGGGCATCCTCAGCAAAGACCTGGCCCAAAACATGTCCGGTTTGGGCCCAAACTAACTCGGTTTGACTCAAACGGGTACATACCGACCCATATATGGGTTCGGCCTAATTTTAGCCCCCAAGCCAAGTGTGTAGCGCGCCTTAGACGTGTAGACATCGTGTCATAGGCAGTCCTAGTGCGCCATCACGTGCTCATGCTCATCCAGACTTGATCTCCTTCACGTGGTGATGTCCTCCATGCTTGTGGTGCCGGCCTCCCTCTCCTCCCTCACGCTTTCTTGCTTGATCACCATGTCGTGCTCCATGTGTTGCATCTCCTTGCTCCCTTGAACCCCTTCGTCTCCAATGAACCTGATCATACATATGAACAAAGACTTAGGCAGTATAAAATTCTCATTACAATAAATATCAGATTCAGCAAGAAGTGAGTTCACCTGCTGTTGTAACAACTTAGCACGGGCTCGAGTAATTGGTCCAATCCGAATCTCATCATTGGACTTATCTTGATTAGCAACAATAGGATCATCAATAGTTGGTGGAGATGGCTATGTAGTAGGGATGTCCTCATCATGCTGAATATTATATCTGATGTTATCTCTATAATGTTTATGATCGTGCATGCTTTCCGGTGCTAGTAGCTATTTTGGCCGAGTAGATGCTAGTAACTCCAAGAGGGAGTATTTATGCTCGATAGTCGGGCTCATGCCTCTATTTAATCTGGGGGAGTGACAGAAACCTCTAAGGTTGTAGATGTGTTGTTGCCACTAGGGAGAAAACAACATTTTTGTGTCTAAGGACATTTGCTTTGTTTACATTACACACTTTGCTTAATGCGATTATCTGTTGTTCGCAACAATACTCAAGGGGTCCTCGGATGATTCCCCGCGAGTGGATTTTTAGTCGTACATGCAGTTGGATTACGGTCTATGTATTTCGTCGTAATGCCCAGAGTAAATCTCATAGTGATCCTCATGACGTATATACATTATCTTTGCTCTATCAATTGCCCAACTGTAATTTGTTTACCCAGCATGTGTTATTTATCTTATGGAGAGACACCACTAGTGAACTATGGACCCCGGTCCAATTTCCTTTACATAGTTTTACCATTTTACTATTACTCGCTCTATTTACTTTCTTGCATTACTATTATCCTATTACCACTTGATACGCTCAATCCTTTGTCTACAGCAAACCGATGAGCTTGACAATCTCATCGTAAGTTGGGAGCAAAGTTCATGGTTGTGTTGTGTGCAGGTTTCACGTTGCTGCTAGGTGAAGAAGCTCCCACGTCAACTACGCACCAGCAAGTTGTCTAGCACCATTGTCCGGAGTGTCGCGAAGCTAGCAAGCATCACCTTCTGAAGTTTGGCTTTCTCCTACTGGTTCGATAAACCGTAGTTTCACAACTGAGGGAAGACTTGCTACTATGTTCATCATACCTTCCTCTTGGGGTTCCCAACGGGCTGTTATTACACGCCATCAAGCAGTTTTCTGGCGCCGTTGCCGGGGACCGAAGAAGAATAATCTCCCTCGTCAATTGGGCGCCGTCAACAAGTTTTCTGGTGCCATTGCCGGGGAGGAAGAAGTCTTCTGCAAGGGGAGACTCGCACGCACAATCTTTTACTTTGTTTTTGTTTTGCTTTACTTTATTTTTGCTTGCATCGTTTTATCAAAAATACAAAAAAATAGCTTCCTTTATAGTTGCTTTTATTTACTTGCTTTTAGTTTTGTTAGAATGAGTAATCCTGAAGTTGAAGTTCATACTTTTAAGCAACAAGGGGGAGAGAGTTTGAAAGATGCTTGGTACCGTATTAGCAATGCTCATCATAGGTGTACGAAGAAGCATTCTACCATGATTCTCCTTAGAAATTTTTATGTTGGTATATCTAGTTGGAATAGGTATGTTCTTGATACTCTTGAGGAGGTAATTTTCTGGGTACTCCCGCTCTTGAAGCATGCACTTTAATTGAAAGTTTAGTGGGAGTGCCACCTATCCATGTTGTTAAAACTGAGGTCACTTTGGATAAAGTTTTAGAAAAGCTTAGCTCTTTAGAAAAAAGTTTGCCAAATATCCTTGATAACGCTAGCCAGGCTAATGAATCGATAGAAAGTATCGGTAAGAGAATCACCGTTTTAGAGGCTAGCACTACTCTTGATAATCAAAACCTTAGGATTGGGAAACTAGAGGAATCTATGGAAACTTTAAGTTCAATTTTCTCTTCTCTTAAGTTTAAGAAGGAGAAAGCTTTTGTTGGAAAAGAGCCAAAAATTATGTATGTTCCCAAGGTGTCTGTGCCTAAACCGCAGCATATTTTTAAGATTGGTAAGACTTTTAGTTCAACTAAGAGTGACTTGCAGGTTGAATCATCTTTGGGAACTTCTAAAGTGCCTAGTGTGGTAAGTGGTGATCTTGAGGAAACAGTTGATCTTAATGCTTCATTTGATAATACTTGATTTGCACTTTCTGCGCCTAGCTCAAAGGCGTTAAAGAAAAGCACTCTTGGGAGATAACCTATTGTTTTCTTTTCAGTACTTTTTCTTTTATTTGAGTCTTGAAAGTTATTACTACTGTAATAACCGCTCCTTATCCTTTTTATTTCGTTGTTGTGCCAAGAAGAACCTCTAATTTGAGTGAGGTAAGATTTGGGGAAGTTGCTGTCCTGAAATAGATTTTGGTGCTGCACCGTAAAAATTCGTGAAAATTCTCAGAATATCTTTTTGACCTGAAATTTCTTGTGCATATGCCCCAGGTTATATCCAAACTTTCATTAGTTTTACACTTTTCGATTTGAGCAACAGAAGGTCCTCGAAAAAATCGACCTTTGTCAGCTGTTCTGTTTTCACAGATTTCTGTCACTATTTGTGTTTGCCTCTCGATCGCTTTCTTTTTTAGTTCTTTTGATCACTGAACTTTTGGGGAATTTGCTAGAGTAGTATATGCTTTATATGTGGTGTTTTTGAGTTGAAACCTGAACCAAAAGGGGTTGATTTACTATTATGCTTATGCTAACGTTGCTAATAGAATTGTGTTGAGTTTTGTATGAAGGAAGTTTTCAAGTGTAGGGATTGGAGAATGATGAGATTAGATGAATAATGGACAAAAGCTCAAGCTTGGGGATGCCCATGCACCCCAAGAAATATCCAAGAGGTACAAGCATCAAAGCTTGGGGATGCCCCCGAGGCACCCCTTCTTCATCGGCAAAAATCAGGTCACCTTTCAAAATACTACATTTTTATTGCTTCATGCACTATGCGTTTTTCTTGGAGCGTCTTTACTTTTGCTTTCAGTTTTGTTTTGCTTTTTTTGCTGCAATAAATGGTTGGACCCCAACAAATTTCTTTTGGAGAAGATGTACTCATTTTTCATTTGCCAAGAACACTCTGTTTTTCACTCTTATCGTTCAACGAGTGTTCTCATTTTCTAGAACTGCGTTTAGCTTTTGTTTTTCTCCTTGATTTTTGTTCAGATCTTGTTTTATATTTGCATCAAGGTGTATTTGGACCTCTGGTCTATGTTGGTATTCATCAAAAGAGTTGTTTTAAAAAGGTTCGAATGGTGTTGGAAAAGAGAAAAAGTTTCATGCAAAAAAGTGGTACAAAAAGGAGCTTGCTTAGACTGCGGCTTAGACTTTTTCATGCCATGCTTGATGTCGTTTTGATAGTATGCTTAGTGATTTTTGCTGTAGCATGACTTGTCTCAAATGACTGAGATTGCTTAATGGGCCTTTGAAAAAATCATGCGTTGTTCTTACTATGTGGAAGCATTTATTTGGTTTTCTCCTTTGATGCTTTATTTGGGTTGACTTGGCGCATGCTTATAACATGTTTGACTCTAACAAGTCGCCATAAGCCTCTATGATCATTTAGTTTTTGACTTTTGATGCCATTTTATGCTTCTTTTAATGATGTTTTGTCGCTATGCATGATTATGGCCGTTTTTGCTCTCTTAGTTGGTTGCTCCCAGTCTTTTGCTCGCCCTCACTTTGTACTGAGTATGAGCTCTACTCGTGCATCCAACTCCCAAAAACCAAGTTATTCCAAGTGTCCACTATAAATCCCTATGCATGGTATTTGTAAGCCATTCTAAGTAAATTTTCATGTGCTACCTTTCAAATAACCTTCAAAATACTTCTTGTTTTGTGACACTATTTTCAGCTCATGGGGACATAGTGGTCAGATTTGCTATCTTCCATATTGCTAAATTCCAAAAAGAAAAAAAGAAAAAAAAGAAAGTGATGAGACTGTTTGGCCCGATCTTTCACGATGCACCTTCTGATCTGATAGATCTCCCAATCACGTGAGCGGAACACGCGACCTGAAGATGGGGGAACGTCAATCCTGCGAGCAACTCGTCGATGTAGATGAACCTCACGCCAAACAGATGAATCCAACGAGCAACTCGATGATGAACAGCAAGCCTCACACCGAAGCACGACAATACTTGTATAACAAGCACCTTCACGCAAAGTATACTGGATAACTAGACGAACGTCGGAGACGCCGTCTCAATACGCCAACCCCGGAGGGATGGTACACACACGTGGGAACTATAAGTTCTACATAATTTTCAGCCTCCCTAAACCCTAGCCGTCCAGCCTCCTTATATAGACGGCTAGAAAACTATTGGGCTTGGACAGGCCCAAACCTAAAACATAAAATAAAACCTAAGTGGCCCATAACATGACCTAGCACACGGAATGACATGAACATAGATACAAATTAATGACACAGCCTTAGACTTAATTATCACATATCGTAGGTCGTCCTGGCGTGCCAATCCTCGTCATCCTCCCCTTCTTGGAAAGGCGCTGTCCTCAACGCCAGAGGGTCTTCTCGTAAAACGTGGCGTCAAATATGCAATATCGCCACTGTCCATCTTCAAGCCTTGCTAGCCTTCCTCACCACATCCTCCCTCTCGGCTAGCTTGACTTGCTCTTGGCACCTTTTAGTCTTCGGCGCCACCAACCAACAAACCTGATTGAGACACAAACGATCACCAGAAAGCAGTCTCAAAGCATATGAGCAGATCACCCAAAACGGACAGGACATACTCCTGCACACTGAGGGTCCAAATGAGCTGAATATACCGTCAGACGCAAACTGAATTTTGGTAGCAAACCAAGCACATTACCCAAAACAAACAGAACAAACTTCTGCACGCCATGGATCCAAATGAACATAGCTGCCACCACTTTGGAATGACTAACAGTGTCTCTGTTTTCTTCTTCACCCTTGTTCACACGCAAAAGCTGCCAGTACCAATGCAATCTGCGACTTTTTTTCTTTCTCTCAAGCAAAATGTGCACCAAACCAAACACATATACAACACCATGCAATCTGCTCTTTGGTTTTATTAGTTCCAGTCCGATGCAAGCTTCTCAAATTTGATTTACGCAAACCGATGCAAACCTGTACCGATCCATGTGCCAATGCAATGCAGTTTCCCTTCCTGTTGACTGTCGTACCAGAGATTGCCAGGCGCGGGCGAGCATTCGCTGGAGGACAGACGACCTCCATCCTCATGCGTGCACGACCGAATGCTTTTTTTTTACAGCAATCGGTCCTGCAAGCAGTGTCTTGGGCGGACTCTTGGCATGGATCGTGGCAGGACTTGCAGATTGAATCGATCCGCCTTGACTCCACAAAAATAAACAATCAACGGACTGAACCTGTGGTGGGGCATGATGATCACCCCCGCGACGAGCCAATGCAGCGAGCGATCCCAGACGCGGGCAACGAGTCTCGCGCGACGAGAGACCGTCTTCGTGGTGCAGTGCATGGACGATCTTGGCAACCCTTTTTTTAACTTGATCGATCCAACCAAACTAGCCATCTGATCTAGACTTGTAGATTCGATCTCCAGGAAACGCTCCACGCGGCTTGGAACTCCACGCAGAGAATCAATCGGAACAGATGCGTCGACTAACTCGATGTGACTTTGCAAAACCGATCTGACTGACGAACTCGCCGAGAATAATTCCATCGCCGCCAGCAACTTGTCTCACAACAAATCAATGATCAGCGTGAAGACACGATCACACCAACCGCACCTTTGCACCATGATCAACCTGGCGCTCTGATACCAAGATGATACGGACTGTTTGGCCTGATCTTTCATGATGCACCTCCTGATCTGATAGATCTCCCAATCACGTGAGCGGAACACGCGACCTGAAGATGGGGGAACGTCAATCCTGCGAGCAACTCATCGATGTAGACGAACCTCATGCCGAACAGATGAATCCAACAAGCAACTCGATGATGAACAGCGAGCCTCACGCTGAAGCACGACAATACTTGTATAACAAGCACCTTCACGCAAAGTATACTGGATAACTAGACGAACGTCGGAGACACCATCTCAATACGCCAACCCCGGAGGGATGGTACACACACATGGGAACTATAAGTTCTACATAATTTTTAGCCTCCCTAAACCCTAGCCGTCCAGCCTCCTTATATAGACGGCCAGAAAACTATTGGGCTTGGACAGGCCCAAACCTAAAACATAAAATAAAACCTAAGTGGCCCATAACATGACCTAGCACACGGAATGACATGAACATAGATACAAATTAATGACACAGCCTTAGACTTAATTATCACATATCATAGGTCGTCCTGGTGTGCCAATCCTCATCGGAAAGAAAAAAAGGCACTCCTCCATGGTATGTGAATGTTGGTGGGCACCCGATAGAATCGGTTAGCCATGGTTTGTGAAAGGAAAAAAGGTGGGGAGGAGTGCCAAGCTTTATAAAAGAGCACCAAAGTGCCAATCTCTCTCTCAAAAACTTGCTTCATTTTTGTATGGAAGATAGTAAGAACCCCATTGCTAGTCGTTGACAAAAACAACCACCTCTCAAAACCCAGTGTTTATCTCTCTGTTTTACAAATGAAAAGCTCTAGCACATGTTTAATCACTGCTTCCCTCTGTGAAGGGTCTTTCTTTTACTTTTATGTTGAGTCTCCACCTTCTACCTTTATGCACCGTCTAAGAGAGCATAGTTGCCATTCTGAGTTTAATGTGCATTGTCCCAAAGTTATCATTGATTGATTCATTATTCTAGTTTCACTTGTTCTTAAATTATTTGTATCTAGTTGCCCTCTTAAACTTGAAGGTGTCCTATGCATTTATATTTTGCTATTCAATGAAGGACAAGCTGAAAACTATTTGCTATATTTTCCATATAATTTGAACACACACTTGACTTTCATTGTTTCATTATTCGTGATCTTTCGTTTGTGTTCCTTTTCATGTTATAACATGGTTGCTAAGTCTTATTTTCAAGATTATGTCTTTTATGCCCATGTTTTAAGTTCTTTGATCCCAGCACTCAATGCTTAGATAGATGATCAAGATTGTGATGGTGCATGTCACCTCAAAAATTATTCTTTTGTTATCACTTACCTACTCGAGGACGAGCAGGAGTTAAGCTTGGGGATGCTTGATACGTCTCAAACGTATCTATAACTTTTTATGCTCCATGCTTGTTCTTACACCATTTGCTTTGTGTTTTGTTACACTTCATGGCGTTTTTATGCATTTTCTGGAACTAACCTATTAACAAGATGCCACAGTGCCAGTTCCCTGTTTTTGCTATTTTTGTGTTTCAGAAAAGCTACACATGAAATATTCTCAAAATTGGACGAAACAAAAGTCGAACCTCCTATTTTTACCGAAGATGAGACGGGGGGCTAGGTGCCAGCCTCACCACCAGGGGATGCGGCCCAGCCCCTGGCCGCGCCCACCTGTGGTGAGACCACCTGGTCCACCTCCTGACGCTGCCCCTTCGCCAACAAAGTCCCCTCGACGGGAAAAACCTAAGGGACGGATCTCTTTTTCACGAAACATACTGCAAGCCGCCGTCGTCGCTATCGCGAGATCGGGAGGATCCAGGAGCTCTTCCCGGCACCCTACCGGAGAGGGGAATCCCTGCCGCAGGCCTTCTACACCACCATGGTCGCCTCTGGAGTGATGTGTGAGTAGTCTACCTTGGACTATGAGTCCATAGCAGTAGCTAGATGGTTGTCTCCTCCACCATGTGCTTCATGTTTAGATCTTGTGAGCTGCCCTACATGATCAGGATCATCTTTATGTAATCATACATGTTGTGTTTGTTGGGATCCGATGAGTATTGGTACTATGTGATGTTGATGTGCTGAATATTATATCTTATGTTATCTCTATGTTGTTTATGATCTTGCATGCTTTCCGTTGCTAGTAGCTATCTTGGCCGAGTAGATGCTAGTAACTCCAAGAGGGAGTATTTATGCTTGATAGTTGGGTTCATGCCTCTATCTAATCTGGGGAAGTGACAGAAACCTCTAAGGTTGTAGATGTGATGTTGCCACTAGGGAGAAAACAACATTCTTATGTCTAAGGACATTTTCTTTGTTTACATTATGCACTTTGCTTAATGCGATTATCTGTTGTTCGTAACTTAATACTCAAGGGTCCTCGGATGATTCCCCGCGAGTGGATTTTTAGTCATAGATGCAGTTGGATTACGGTCTATGTATTTTGTCGTAATGCCCAGAGTAAATGTCATAGTGATCCTCATGACATATGTACATTATCTTTGCTCTATCAATTGCCCAACTGTAATTTGTTTACCCAGCATGTGTTATTTATCTTATAGAGAGACACCACTAGTGAACTGTGGACCCCAATCCAATTTTCTTTACATAGTTTTACCGTTTTACTATTACTCGCTCTGTTTACTTTCTTGCATTACTATTATCCTATTACCACTCAATACGCTCAATCCTTTGTTTACAGCAAACCTGTGAGATTGACAACCTCATCGTAAGTTGGGAGCAAAGTTCATGGTTGTGTTGTGTGCAGGTTTCACATTGCTGATAGGTGAAGAAGCTCCCACGTCAACTACGCACCAGTAAGTTGTCTGGCGCCATTGTTCGGAGTGTCGTGAAGCTAGCAAGCATCACCTTCTGAAGTTTGGATTTCTCCTACTGGTTCGATAAACCTTGGTTTCACAACTGAGGGAAGAATTGCTACTGTGCTCATCATACCTTCCTCTTGGGGTTCCCAACGGGCTGTTACTACATGCCATCGAGCAGTTTTTTGGCGCCGTTGCCGGGGACCGAAGAAGAATAATCTTCCTCGTCAACTGGGTGCCGTCATCTCTCCATAAAGATAAATAACATGTTCAGTAAACAAATTATAGTTGGGCAATTGACAGAATAAAGTATGCAAAGCAATGCATGTACATGTCATGAGGATCACTATGAGATTCACTTGGGCATTACAACATAATACATAGACCATAATCCAACTGCATCTATGACTAATAATCCACCAACCGGATGTCATCCGAGCAACCGTTGGGTATTAAGTTGCAAGCAACAGATTATCGCCTTAAGCAAAGTGTGTAATGTAAACAATACAAATGTCCTTGAATACAAGATTGTTGTTTTCTCCCTAGTAGCAACAACACATCTACAACCTTGGATGTTATTGTCACTCTCCCAGATTACTAGAGGCATAACCCACTATCAAGCATAAATACTCCCTCTTGGAGTGTAACGACCCGGAAAATACCCCTAATTAGAATTGCTTGTTATTTTCTTTTTTGCATCATCATGACGTCATGCATCATCATGCATCAATAACCTTTGCATGTTTTTTGTCAAAACTTAAAATTATTTAGAATAAAATCTATTTCCTTTTTACTTGTCTTGTTTTATAAAACAACCCTCGTCTCTTTTTATTATTTTGAATTAAAACTAAACCAAAATATTTTTCAAACCTTTGGATCTATTTTGAGACAATAAATCAAGTTTATGAAAATTATTTTGCAAAGCTTCCCTTCTCTTTCTTTGTACTTTTCTGTCTACCAATTTTCTACCAATTTCTGAAATTCTCTATCGGCTATAACTTTCCTTCTACCCCGGTGGCCCACGTTCTTCATACTCCAAATCAGCCTGCCAGAAGCCCAGCTTACCCCCAGCAAAGCATCCATCGTTCCTGTCGCTTTCTTCTTAGTACGGCGCTTCATCGAGAGCTCCACGTCGCCACCTGAGGGATGGGATGGACGAGCAGTCCGTGCTCCTCCTATAAATCCCCAGCCGTCCTACCCTAGCCTGCTAACCCTAGCCGCCGCCACTCTCTGTTCCCTGCAGCGCCGCCGTCCTCTTTGCTCCTACGACACCCTAGCTCACCTCCTTGTCCAAGAAGTCCAGCCCGGAGCTCCTAGTCCACGTCAAGGTCGCCAACGTCCTCGTCTCTGGCCACTATCATTCCGATGAAAATCATCTCCAGCCGCGCATCCTCGACCTCATCGTGCACCGCCGGGCGCCATCAAGTTTTCGGGGATGTCCTCTTCCACAGCACCTGCAAGCCCGGTCGTGTTCCCAGGTTCATCTCTCCGCTTCCCTGGGGCGTGCATGTCCAGGCTCCCAACGCCGCCTCTTCCTCGCTCGTTCCGTCCAGCGCGCTCCAACACCGACGTCCTCGCTCCCCTGCACGCCGACCTCATCACCCGCGGCCGCGTGCGCCGGCTCGCCAACCGTGTCCGTCTCTGATGCCAAGCAGCAGCAGCAGCTCCGCCTCCTCGTCATAGTCCGCTTCGCCATGCGCGTCCCTGCCAAGCTCGCCAGCATGGTCTCCTTCCGACGCCATCGTCGACCTCCACCAAGAACCAAGCTTCGCTGTGACTTATCAGTTATCACGCCGTCGTCCTCATCAGCGCCAAGAACTCCAGACTACGGGAATCATTCTCCAACCTCGCTCTGCAGCAAGCTCAGCTGACCGCCTCTGCATCTGGGCGCCTCCGGGCTGTGGACCGTGCCGATGTCCTCGTCTCCGTCCGCGTAATTGTTCATCTGCAGCCAACATCGTCGCGTTCAGTTCCGTCAGATAAAAGAGTTCCTTTTCACAGCTCTTAAAGTTTCTGCTTCCTATTTGTGCAAATGAAATCAGCAGCCCAACTGGTTTGTTCCCTTAGCGTGGCTCTGCAGGTCCTGAGTTCGAATCTCCTCGGTGGCAAATAAAGCCCATCTTTTTATCATTTTTTTCTGCTTTCTGACATGTGGCCCCCTCTCGTCAGTGATCCCAGCGCCAGCGCAGCAGTCAACGATCCAGTCAGCGCCTTCCGGTCCTGCGGTCAGCCTCCTCGCTTAGAGCCATCTGGGTGAGAAAAGTTCCCGTTTCTTGTCCTATTCCAGTTTTCTGAAAATGGCAGAAAATGTTTGAATCTTGTTTAAATCGTATCTTTCAAACCGTAACTCGAAATAAAAAGTGTTTTATATGAAATTTTATCAGAAAAATGTGTAGAATCTGAATATGCCATCCTTTTAAGTATTTGCATCTTGCATCATGTAGTGACGTGGTAATTGCATCTCACTTAACAAATAACACATGAAGTAATTGTGAATTGCCAATTATGGTATCACCACTTCATTTAATTTTGTGTAGCTCACCCATGTCTTGTTTTGACGTGCTAATAAACAATTAAATTGTCGGTAGTAAAATAACTTGAACCATATATGTTTGAATCGGGATTCTGATTCCGCTTAATTTTGATAAGTTGCATTGCATCATAATTGCCATGTCATGCATGCATGCTTCACATGATCATGCCGATTCTTTTACCATAGTAGTAAGTGTTGCATCCGTTGTTTGTTGTAGCAATTTGCTTCTTCCCGGATAGGACGCTTCGTGGTGATGTGAGCAACGATAAGTTCTTCGGGTGTTCTTCGACCATCTTTTCAGGCGAGCCCTTTTCTCTCTACCCATTTAACAGTTTTGCTCTCGCTAGCTCTACATTCTAGCCTTGTGTCGCGATGCTTTATTCGAGTCACGTGTCCTATCCACCTGTTTATCCAAAGAAAAGCCGTAGAACCTTCCATACATCCTATTAACCGTGTGCTTGTTGTTCGAGTTGGCCTTGCGAGTCGTAGGCATTATCAGGTTGTTGTAAGTGGTGTTATCTTGTTGGGTTGGAAAGTTTATCACATGCTCTCCTTTATGGATACATGTTGTTGGAGATACTCATGGCTTACTTTACTGTTAATACTTAAAATTGAATTAAGCAGAGGCATCGGTGACTCATTTTTGCCAGTTTTCCGACGGCTCACTTGTGTCCCCTAGGACCCCGAGATCGCATGAACTGTTCTGAGACTGAGCGCTCTAACCATACGTGGGTATGCTTCTGGGCCTCCCCTTGACACTGCCGGAATCTACATACTTGTCCAGTGGCTACAACTAGTTTGAGGTTTTCCATTTGTTTCTTGTCGGGCGTGCAGCTTGTCTCTTATGGTCCGATTTACTTTGGGGGAAGCCGTGTGTGCCTTGTAACCCCTTGTTCTGCACGTCCGTCTAGGCGCGTACGCATTGTTAAGTGGTCATCCCCTAGTGGGCTCCGATCCATCTTAACCGTTCACGCATCAGCTAAGTCTGTCTCAGAGATTCGGCCGGACTCTCGATACGGGTTAAACTTAGTTAGGTGGCTTCCTGTACTTGTTTGTAGTGAAGGAGAGTGCGAGTCGTGACTATCCTGATGGTGCACCTGTTTTTATTAAGGGTGCGAGACTTGCCTAATGGATTGATCGTACGTGTGGGTACATTTGGGCACCCCTGCAGGGTTAAATCTTTTCGAAAAGCCGTGTCCGCGATTATGGACGACTTGGAGCTGTACTACTCGATCATAGAACAACTTGCACCTGCTTTTTCAATACTAATAAACTTGTGTAGTAAGCTAGCACAACTACAACAATAAACCTGCAATAAAACTTGGTAACCGTGTGAGTGCCTTTGATACTTGCTTCTTCGTTTGGTCACGAGGAGGTGATTCATCGGCTGGGTTATGTTTGGTGTTAGTATCTAGTTGGTTCTTTTATGCGCTCTCTTATCTTATTCTATTTAGACAAAAGTTGTAGTGTGTCTCTGTAGTTTAGTGCTTTTGTTGCCGCTAAGTCCACCATATAGCCTGTAGGCGAGCACAGCTGAATTCCAGTCTCGCGAGTACGTGCCTCGGTACTCACCCTCGTTTTTTTCCCTCCTTGTTCGGCAACCATTGGCCCGACGATCTTCACAGGTAGGGGAGCGATGACGTTAGCAAGGTTACCCTTCCGGCTTGGCCTGGGCAGGGTTTGGACGCCATCGTTTATCTTCAGGCCTCTTAGGCCCATTTGTATTCTTGTCCATACTCGGATGCTATTTGCTTTATGTATGATTTGGGATCTTTGCATGAATATTTGGATTCTTGACTCTTGGAGTCTTCGTGGTTATTATATATTGTTTTGTGGGTTCCATCGTGAACTTGTGTAACTGTTGCTAACTTGATTCCACCCGCATCGCGTGCATGTTGCACATGCACGAGTCGCTTGGTGGTGCGTTTCCAAAGCGACATCATGTAGATTGTGGCACGATCGCTATGATCTGCAAGGTGCCGATTTTGGGGCGTTACAAGTGGTATCAGAGCCAGGTTTTGTCGATACCCACGGGTCTAGTCTGCCTGTAGGATAACCTTGCCAACGGACGTTGTAGAGTTTAGTGTCGAAAACTATTTTACTAAAAATGAGTTGGATAGATCTAAGTAGTCTGCATTTTTCTCCTTATCTCTCTGCTTCTCTCCTCTTACCTTTGCGAGTTTGAGTTCTTTCTCTTACCTTCTTTTTCAAGTCTAGGTTCCTACGTGGGTGGACGATCTCTTGCCTTTACCCTAATAGGTTCGTTCCTCGGAAGTTCTTCATCGTCATCGTGAGCAAGCATCCCTTGTTGGTGGTGTCGAGAAGAAACCTCTTGTTAGTGGTGTCATGAAGATCAACACGGTTCAAGAAGACTCGATAGTTCAACCACTCTCCTCCCCGCCTTATCGTGGATCTCGGGGCGAGATCCCTTGTTAGTGGTGTCGATTGTAACGACCCAGAAAATACCCCTAATTAGAATTGCTTGTTATTTTCTTTTTTGCGTCATCGTGACGTCATGCATCATCATGCATCAATAACCTTTGCATGTTTTTGTCAAAACTTAAAATTATTTAGAATAAAATCTATTTCCTTTTTACTTGTCTTGTTTTATAAAACAACCCTCGTCTCTTTTTATTATTTTGAATTAAAACTAAACCAAAATATTTTTCAAACCTTTGGATCTATTTTGAGACAATAAATCAAGTTTATGAAAATTATTTTGCAAAGCTTCCCTTCTCTTTCTTTGTACTTTTCTGTCTACCAATTTTCTACCAATTTCTGAAATTCTCTATCGGCTATAACTTTCCTTCTACCCCGGTGGCCCACGTTCTTCACTCTCCAAATCAGCCTGCCAGAAGCCCAGCTTACCCCCAGCAAAGCATCCATCGTTCCTGTCGCTTTCTTCTTAGTACGGCGCTTCATCGAGAGCTCCACGTCGCCACCTGAGGGATGGGATGGACGAGCAGTTCGTGCTCCTCCTATAAATCCCCAGCCGTCCTACCCTAGCCCGCTAACCCTCGCCGCCGCCACTCTCTGTTCCCTGCAGCGCCGCCGTCCTCTTTGCTCCTACGACACCCTAGCTCACCTCCTCGTCCAAGAAGTCCAGCCCGGAGCTCCTAGTCCACGTCAAGGTTGCCAACGTCCTCGTCTCTGGCCACTAACATTCCGGTGAAAATCATCTCCAGCCGCGCATCCTCGACCTCGTCGTGCACCGCCGGGCGCCATCAAGTTTTCGGGGATGTCCTCTTCCACAGCGCCTGCAAGCCCGGTCGTGTTCCCAGGTTCATCTCTCCGCTTCCCTGGGGCGTGCATGTCCAGGCTCCCGATGCCGCCTCTTCCTCGCTCGTTCCGTCCAGCGCGCTCCAACACCGACGTCCTCGCTCCCCTGCACGCCGACCTCATCACCCACGGCCGCGTGCGCCAGCTCGCCAACCGTGTCCGTCTCTGATGCCAAGCAGCAGCAGCAGCTCCACCTCCTCGTCACAGTCCGCTTCGCCATGCGCGTCCCTGCCAAGCTCGCCAGCATGGTCTCCTTCCGACGCCATCGTCGACCTCCACCAAGAACCAAGCTTCGCTGTGACTTATCAGTTATCACGCCGTCGTCCTCATCAGCGCCAAGAACTCCAGACTACGGGAATCATTCTCCAACCTCGCTCTGCAGCAAGCTCAGCTGACCGCCTCTGCATCTGGGCGCCTCCGGGTTGTGGACCGTGCCGATGTCCTCGTCTCCGTCCGCGTAATTGTTCATCTGCAGCCAACATCGTCGCGTTCAGTTCCGTCAGATAAAAGAGTTCCTTTTCACAGCTCTTAAAGTTTCTGCTTCCTATTTGTGCAAATGAAATCAGCAGCCCAACTGGTTTGTTCCCTTAGCGTGGCTCTGCAGGTCCTGAGTTCGAATCTCCTCGGTGGCAAATAAAGCCCATCTTTTTATCATTTGTTTCTGCTTTCTGACATGTGGCCCCCTCTCGTCAGTGATCCCAGCGCCAGTGCAGCAGTCAACGATCCAGTCAGCGCCTTCCGGTCCTGCGGTCAGCCTCCTCGCTTAGAGCCATCTGTGTGAGAAAAGTTCCCGTTTCTCGTCCTATTCCAGTTTTCTGAAAATGGCAGAAAATGTTTGAATCTTGTTTAAATCGTATCTTTCAAACCGTAACTCGAAATAAAAAGTGTTTTACATGAAATTTTATCAGAAAAATGTGTAGAATCTGAATATGCCATCCTTTTAAGTATTTGCATCTTGCATCATGTAGTGACGTGGTAATTGCATCTCACTTAATAAATAACACATGAAGTAATTGTGAATTGCCAATTATGGTATCACCACTTCATTTAATTTTGTGTAGCTCACCCATGTCTTGTTTTGATGTGCTAATAAACAATTAAATTGTCGGTAGTAAAACAACTTGAACCATATATGTTTGTATCGGGATTCCGATTCCGCTTAATTTTGATAAGTTGCATTGCATCATAATTGCCATGTCATGCATGCATGCTTCACATGATCATGCCGATTCTTTTACCGTAGTAGTAAGTGTTGCATCCGTTGTTTGTTGTAGCGATTTGCTTCTTCCCGGATAGGACGCTTCGTGGTGATGTGAGCAACGATAAGTTCTTTGGGTGTTCTTCGACCATCTTTTCAGGCGAGCCCTTTCTCTCTACCCATTTAACAGTTTTGCTCTCGCTAGCTCTACATTCTAGCCTTGTGTCGCGATGCTTTATTCGAGTCACGTGTCCTATCCACCTGTTTATCCAAAGAAAAGCCGTAGAACCTTCCATACATCCTATTAACCGTGTGCTTGTTGTTCGAGTTGGCCTTGCGAGTCGTAGGCATTATCAGGTTGTTTTAAGTGGTGTTATCTTGTTGGGTTGGAAAGTTTATCACATGCTCTACTTTATGGATACATGTTGTTGGAGATACTCATGGCTTACTTTACTGTTAATACTTAAAATTGAATTAAGCAGAGGCATCGGTGAGTCATTTTTGCAAGTTTTCCGACGGCTCACTTGTGTCCCCTAGGACCCCGAGATCGCATGAACTGTTCTGAGACTGAGCGCTCTAACCATACGTGGGTATGCTTCTGGGCCTCCCCTTGACACTGCCGGAATCTACATACTTGTCCAGTGGCTACAACTAGTTTGAGGTTTTCCATTTGTTTCTTGTCGGGCGTGCAGCTTGTCTCTTATGGTCTGATTTACTTTGGGGGAAGCCGTGTGTGCCTTGTAACCCCTTGTTCTGCACGTCCGTCTAGGCGAGGTACGCATTGTTAAGTGGTCATCCCCTAGTGGGCTCCGATCCATCTTAACCGTTCACGCATCAGCTAAGTCCGTCTCAGAGATTCGGCCGGACTCTCGATACGGGTTAAACTTAGTTAGGTGGCTTCCTGGACTTGTTTGTAGTGAAGGAGAGTGCGAGTCGTGAATATCCTGATGGCGCACCTGTTTTTATTAAGGGTGCGAGACTTGCCTAATGGATTGATCGTACGTGTGGGTACATTTGGGCACCCCTGCAGGGTTAAATCTTTTCAAAAAGCCGTGTCCGCGGTTATGGACGACTTGGAGCTGTACTACTCGATCATAGAACAACTTGCACCTGCTTTTTCAATACTAATAAACTCGTGTAGTAAGCTAGCACAACTACAATAATAAACCTGCAATAAAACTTGGTAACCGTGTGAGTGCCTTTGATACTTGCTTCTTCGTTTGGTCACGAGGAGGTGATTCATCGGCTGGGTTATGTTTGGTGTTAGTATCTAGTTGGTTCTTTTATGCGCTCTCTTATCTTATTCTATTTAGACGAAAGTTGTAGTGTGTCTCTGTAGTTTAGTGCTTTTGTTGCCGCTAAGTCCACCATATAGCCTGTAGGCGAGCACAGCTGAATTCCAGTCTCGCGAGTACGTGCCTCGGTACTCACCCTCATTTTATTTTTTCCCTCCTTGTTCGGCAACCATTGGCCCGACGATCTTCACAGGTATGGGAGCGACGACGTTAGCAAGGTTACCCTTCCGGCTTGGCCTGGGCAGGGTTTGGACGCCATCGTTTATCTTCAGGCCTCTTAGGCCCATTTGTATTCTTGTCCATACTCGGATGCTATTTGCTTTATGTATGATTTGGGATCTTTGTATGTATATTTGGATTCTTGACTCGTGGAGTCTTCGTGGTTATTATATATTGTTTTGTGGGTTCCATCGTGAACTTGTGTAACTGTTGCTAACTTGATTCCACCCGCATCGGGTGCATGTTGCACATGCACGAGTCGCTTGGTGGTGCGTTTCCAATGCGACATCATGTAGATTGTGGCGTGATCGCTATGATCTGCAAGGTGCCAATTTTGGGGCGTTACATGGAGTTACTAGCATCTACTCGGCCAAGATATCTACTAGCAACGGAGAGCATGCAAGACCATAAACAACATAGAGATGATAAATCAATAAATCAACTTGACATAGTACTCAATATTCATCGGATTCCAACAAACACAAAATGTAGAATTACATAACAATGATCTTGATCATGATAGGCAGCTCACAAGATGTAAACATGAAGCACATGGAGGAGAAGACATCCATCTAACTACTGCTATGGACCCATAGTCCAAGGTAGACTACTCACACATCACTTCGGAGGCAGGCATGGTGATGAAGAAGGCCTCTGGTGGTGATTCCCCTCTCTGGCAGGGTGCCGGGAAGAGCTTCTAGACCCTCCCGATCTCGCGTCGACGACGGCGGCAGCTTGCAGTATATTTTTTGGAAAAGAGTTCAGGCCCTTAGGGTTTTCCTATCGAGGGTAATAAATAGGCAGAAGGGCAATGTCAGGAGGTGGACCAGGTGGTCACACCACCTGGTGGCGCAGCCTAGGGGTGGCCCGTGCCACCACCTGGTGTGGCTGCCCCTTGGTCCGCCTCCGGCTCTCCTTTGGACTCCATCTTCGTGTCAGGTAATTAGGAACTTCAGCTTTTGTTTCGTCCAATTCCGAGAATATTTCCTGTGTAACTTTTCTGAAACACAAAAACAGCAGAAAACAGGAACTGGCACTGTGACATCTTGTTAATAGGTTAGTTCTAGAAAATGCATAAAAACGCCACGAAGTGTATACAAAACACAAAGCAAATGGTGTATAAACCAGCATGGAGCATCAAAAATTATAGATACGTTTGAGACGTATCAGGCTCCAAACGTGGAAGCCAAGCAAGGGAGAAGGGATGAGGAGATGAGATGAATGAACCAAGGGGGCACGGAGGGTTTATATAGGCTGTGGGGGGGGGTAGGTGGCCGTCGGCCCTAGGGGAAACCCTAGGCGCCACCGCCCCCACTTGGCCGCCGTCGGCCCCTAGGGGAAACCCTAGGGAGCCCGACCCTTTGGCCCTTGGTCGGCCTTCCCAATGGTCCTAGCCCATTAGGCATTTCCCATTTTCTTTCTTTTAATTATTAATTAATTCTCTTTTAATATATAATTACTTTAGTTAAATACTAAACCCATTAATTAACAATCCCCTTGGGATAATTCTTTCACCGGAACGTCTTCGATAAAGCCCGGAACATTTCCAATGTCTCCGGAACCCTTCCGATATTACTCGGAACATTTCCGGTTAACTCCTTTTGATTTCCGATAATTCTAAATCTATCCCTGAGCATCGTGTACCCTTAAGTGTGACACCATACGGGTCGGGGAATACTCCAGACATGATCGAGACTCCTCTCTTATCAATGATCAACAATCAGTTCTGGAAAACCGTGTTGATCCCTGTGCATTCCACGAAGCTCTTCATTGATCCGAAACATCGTATCCCATTCCTTTTGACTCGGGATACTAGATCTTGTCCAAGGTCAGATCAGCGATATCATTATATCGTGTTCATCCTCATTATCATCAAGTATTTTACTCATGCATGACATTGCATCCTCCGTGACCTAGCCACACTCTTGCGAGCTTCGTAGATGCAACTGTCACCGAGTGGGCCCAGAGTATCTATCTATCACGCGGATGGACAAATCCCGCTCTTGGTGCACACGCCTCAACCTACCCCATTGGCATACCCAAGAGACACCTTTTAGTCAATCTTTTACGGTAGAGATGGTTGATGCAATCAAAGCAGCCTCCGGATGTAGTGACTAGATGTGATCTCACAATCTAAGGATTAGGTTACTTTGTTTCTTAGTTAATTGCGATGTTGAAACCTGTGACTGATCTTATCACAATACTGGTGTTTGGGTGTGTGTCCATCATATCAATATATGACCTCAATGTTCATTGACGTATTTGCCCATGATCAGGAAACCTTGATCATTAGATGACACATGAGCTGGTTAACCTAGAGATAACTAGGGACCTGTTTGTTTATATGCCACACGTGTACTAATGTTTCCGCTTAATACTAATATTATGAAGAAATGAAATATGACAACAAAATACACTTTATTATTTGTCTCTAGGGCATATCTCCTTCACTTTTAGTATCTAGATACATCTCCACTACTTATTAAAAGAGCAAACTTAAACTTTCCTACGTCTACCAGAAGAAATGTACATAGAACAACCAATATTGTTTGATCATCCCCATCTCAAGGAAATCTAACAGGTCTTATTAGTTTAATTGTATAATTAAATGGACGCGGCTAGGGAGCACTCGGTGCTGATTAGTCTAATCAAACACTCGGATACTCATTAGTCTAATCAAGCACTCGGATGCCTGTTTTCTCGAACTAGCACCGCGTGTTGTATTCTTCCGCAGTGAGTCTGTCGTTCCACCTAAGGCCTGACGAGTAGGGGACCCGGTCACCGCCGTCTTCTACTCCGGCCGATGCTAGCCTTCTTCCACGTGGGCGTTCCCCAACGTGAAGGCACTAGGACGGCTTGCAAGGAGCACCAGAGCCACGTGCCGACGGTCAACTGCACTACGCTGGGCGCGGGGAGGCTGAGGGCGTCGGTCACCTGTCCACACTCCATAGTGAATCACGCGCGTCGTAGGTTGAGGAGGCGGCCGTGGGTGAGCCGAATTCGGCCGGGAAGTCCGGGAGATAGCGACTCGACAGTGGAAAGAGGCGGTCAGGGTCGGGGAAGACGACGCCCATATGCTCGATTCATGGTGGCTCGGATCGATTCCTTCTGAGGGGATGGACGGGACGACAGGCCGGAGCTCTGATGAGGACATCCCATCTATTGATACACCCGCTGCACCTACAGCGGAACACATACAAGGACCTCTCACTCGAGCTCGTGCCAAGCAACTTAACTATCAGGTACTGTTGTTTCTTGGAACTCTTTCTCACATACATGACAATATGATGCTGCCTAAATCAGATATGTCTGTTACTCTTAGGAATGATGGACCTAGCATGGATGAGAGGGACAAGCATTGGAGCATGATCGTGCATGGAGATGGCAGCAAGCATTTGAGGATGGAAGAAGATGCCACGAGTGGAGATTTCAGAACTTTGAAGCCACCATAATGAAGGATGAAGACTTGGACGAAATATACAAAGAGCTACTTCATAAATTCGTCCATAGATAAATATTGTGCTGCGTCACTTTTATTTTTGGGCCAGGCCCATGTAATTTTTGCAGCAAATAAGACAGCCACTTTTAGGAGTCCGAATTTGAGGAGAAAAGGCCTGTTAGGGTTCCGTTCGACCACCATACCCATGGCTGGTCGCACCCCTATCTTTTCCTCCTCAAATACCCCCCATAGCCATCATTAGAACTCGGATTTTGTTTAGACTAAAGTTAGCCATTGCTCCAACTACGAGCTTGACTTTTGAGGCCAATCGCCCAGAAGAAGACCACCTATTCGAAATCCCACCTTTTGAATAAAGCATACATCTTTCATCCGCAATATCTTGATTGCAGTATTAGTTCTCACTTGTTCTCGATTTCAGGTAGGAATTAAGACCCTCGCTGGTCAGGCTGATCGTGCATCCGCAAGATCAGTAACTCCCGGAGATTATCCTAGCGATTGCATTGGCGCACGAGCTTCGCACGTGTAGTCGGATCGTCAAGCATGAACTCCACCCACCAAATTGACATATCAAGATCTCATCGAAAGATCAGACACCTTTGCCCTATCAAGCTCTCACACTGATTAGATGCACGCGGGAGTGTTCATCGCAGCGGTACAACACGATGGCGTGGCGGCGGGGAAAAACGAGGGCAGCGGCGGTAGGAGGTTGGGCAGGTGGGAGGCGTGCCGGAAACTATGTATGCACGGCGGTGGCGCCCTTCAGGAAATTAACCGGGGCGGGAGCGGGTTGCGCGTAGAGGAGCAAGCTCGACAACGATCGGTGCTCATCCATCGCAGTTCGTCTTGAAACCATTCGGGAGTGTCCTGAGATCTTATCTCTTCTTCTTTTTATGCATTTATTCCTCCAACTTTTCATGAATTCCACGCACAAGTACAATTTGCTCCCCTATTCATTATTTTCTTGGCTTAGATAAATGTTGCATTTTAGTCCCTTGCTCTTCATCTCACGCGATTTGCTCTTGCCGCCAACGTACGCCGAGTTGCACGGTCCGCCCTCCATCTCGCCATTTCCATCGTCCCAGGGCACCACATTGATCGATGTGGAGTTGTAAACCCCTGCCGTGGACATACATCGAGTTTGATTGTTTGGCCTCCATCTCGTCCTCCCATAGTTGTACGTTTGATTGTCTGGCCTCCATCTCGCCCTCCCATAGTTGTACCTCGTGACGATAATGACAACGAAGACATTGAATTGCTCCTTTATACATGCGTTAAGTTGTATTTTCGGTGGTATTATTGGTTCCATAGATGATCTAAATCGTTTTTTTTTGCACAAAATAAATTGTTCTCTCACATATTTCTTAGTCCACCCAGTTACTACCCCGCTGTTCAAAAAAAACCTTATTTATGGAGTGGCAATAACTATAACATGCATGAAACTTCTTCATCTCGCTTGCTTCGCTCTTGACGTCCACGTGTGCTGAGCTGGACAGTCCACCCACCATCTCATCCTCCCCATCGTCTTAAAGCTCCGACCCGAAACTTTTTGATTTGGCCCTACGAACGCTTGGGCATAGCTAGTCTCAAAGCGACACCTCCTTTGGCTTCTTGCACCTCTCATTGCACCCTATGTCGTGGCTCGTGGCACTAGTGACACCCGTGTTGATCGAGCTAGAGTTGTACCTCGCGGCGGCCATGCCACGAAGACAATAAATTATTTCTTCACATATGTGCTATGCTAAGTTATCTGATGGTATTATTGGTTCCACATATGATAAAAGTTGTATTTTTGTACACAATAGAGTGTTCTACACATTTGCTAATTCATATTCATAAACAGTAAATTGTTTCTTCACACAAGTGCTTAGCTGTATACCCACTATTTGCTAAGTTGTATGCCCACTAGTGCTAAGTTGAATGTCAATATTGTTAAGTTGTATTCTCACTAGGGTTAAGTTTTATACTCATTAGAGTTAAGTTGCATCCATTGTCCAACATATTTGTATATGGAACACGATTTGCACATTGTTTGCTACTAAATTGTATTTTTGTTACTACTAAATTGTCTAACTCGAAAACCAAGTTGCAGCATCAACCACATCCGCGTTGATCATGGAGTTATATCTTGGGACGTTGAGTGCAATGAATATAGTAAATTGTTTCTTCACATGTGTGCTCAGTTGTAGTTTTCTGATGGTATTATTGATTCTAGAGTTAAGATAAGTTGTACTTTGCACACAATAAATTGATTCAAATACAACTTCTAAATTGTTTCTTCACACACGTGTTATGACCCACAAGTATAGGGGGTGTATCGTAGTACTTTCGATAAATAAGAGTGTCAAACCCAACGAGGAGCAGAAGGTGTTGACAAGTGGTTTTGATCAAGGATTCACTATAAATACTAGCAAACAGGTTTTCAAGGGTATTTGGTAATGCAAGTAAATAAAGTATGAGTAAATAAAACACAATAATAGTACTTGCTGCAAGTGACCCAATCCTTTCTAGTGCGAAGGACAAGCCGGTTGCGTAACTTATGATTACCAAACGTTCCTGAGGACACATGGGAGTTTCTGTCGAGAACTTTCGCTTCATGATGCTAAGTAATCTTCATTGGTTTGATAAGTGTTATGGGGGTGAACCTGTGCTAGCGTACTACCCTTACTAGGACTAATACACACTTGTGATTATACCCCCTGCAAGCATCCACAAATACAAGAAAGTAATTAAGATAAATCTGACCACAACATTAAACTCTGAGATCCTACGCTCCCTGGTGCAATGGTTTCCTAACGGGGGTTTAGGTTTCTGTCACTCTGGCAACCCCACAATTAGTAGCCAAATACACAATACATTCCACTAGGCCCATAAATGGTGAAGTATCATGTAGTCGACGTTCACATGACACCAGTAGTAGAATAGCACCACAACATATAAATATCAAACCATTAAATATTACTCAACATAGTTTCACTACTAACATCTCGACTTCTCCCATGTCCTCAAGAACTAAACGAACTACTCACAAGACATCATATGGATCATGACCAGAGGTGAAATAATGGTAAATAAGAATCTGAACATAAACCTTAATTCAACGGTTCCACTCAATAGCATCAACTACAAGAGTAATTAACACCGGGAAAGTTTCCCCTAAGAATTTGACAAGATTCAACCCAAGATGTTACAGCGGGATGGCGTGGTGATGGTGGATATGAAGGTGATGATGATGATGGTGATGATGATCCCGATGAAGTCCAGCACGATGGTGATGATGATGGCGATGATCTCCCCTCTCCGGGAAGGAATTTCCCCTGCAGATTTCTGCCTGCCAGAGAGCTTTTCTCTCTCGGTGTTTTCTGCCCCGCAGAGGCGGCGGTGTCTATCTCTGATGCCCCCTCCCCTTGACTTAGGTTTTTGGGGACGACCATATACGCGAGAGGGTGATGGCAGGAGTGGGCCAGGGTGGCCTCACCACAGGGCGGTGCGGCCAGGGGTGGGCCCGCGCCACCTGGTGGTGTGGCCCACCTGCTGCTCCCCTCGCTTTCTCCTTCTGGCTACCCTCGTCTTCTGGTAATATATGAATTCCTGGGTATTTCTCTGGAATTGTTGATCTCCAGAAATATGGTGTCTTGATGGTCCTTTTTCTAGCATAATCCTGACTCCGACAGCAAGTTCTCCAATGATCATCAAACATGTAAAAGCAGATGAAACAACATAAGTATCACCTCTAAATATGAAATATATCAATGAATAACAGTAAATTATGATATAAAATAGTGATGCAAAATGGACGTATCAACCCCCCCAAGCTTAGACCTCGCTTGTCCCCAAGCAAAAATTGAACTTGGTAAACATTACCACAGGTTTATGGAGTGAAGTGTCAATAAACAAAATATGGACAAGAAGCATCACATTTACCAAGGCACAAGTCATAATAGACAACAACTTCCCTTCATGTAACTAGACTTGCAATAAGCAAAGGAAATCACAATAAAGATGCACAAGGTAAATCATGATTGGTGATGGCAAACCTTTGTTCTTGGTCAGAGAACAATGAACAAATTGTACTTATTTTTGAATGGAGCCTTTTAAAACAGAGCTAATATAGCAAAAACCATATGCTCAATGTAACAAACTCTTTGCAATCATGGAAAGCTTTCAAAGATATATCCTTTCAGATAAAAGCATTGTACTAAACAAAGGAAGATAGTAAACATTATTGAACAAGTCAACATATGGGTTAATGAAACATAACAACTCAAATGCTTGGTTGAGATAGAGCGGAATAGGTTGACTCAACATAAAAGTAAAAGATAGGCCCTTCGCAGAGGGAAGTAGGGATTAAACATGTGCTAGAGTTTTTCATTTGTAAAATAGAGGTAAAAGTTGTTTTGAGAGGTGGTTTCTTTTGTCAATGACTAGCAACAGAGTTCTTGATATCTGCCATAATAAACAAGTGAAAGCGGTTTCGAGATGTTGATTAATTGGCACAATTGTGCTCTTTTATAGCTTGGCACTCCTCCCCACCTTTTCCTTTCTCAAACCATGGCTAACCGATTCCATCGGGTGCCCACCAACTTTCACATACCATGGAGGAGTGCCTTTTTCTTTTCTTTACTCTTTTTTTAGATTACAATGGTCTGACCAGCTCCCTTGCAAAATTAGTGATGAGAAGATGAAGCATGCAAGTCGAGGTGTACTTAATTTAGTATGGAAGATAACAAACCCAACCAATATGTCCTCATGAGCTAAAAAACAGTGGCACAAAATGAGAAGTAGTTGAAGGTTTTTGAAAGGTAGCACATGAAAATTTACTTGGAATGGCTTGAATACCATGCATAGGAATTTATAATGGACTCTCTGGAAGTAACTTGGTTTTTTTTGGGGATTAGATGCACGAGAAGTATTCCCTCTTGGTGCAGGTTTTTGGCTAGCAAGGTTGGGTAGCAAGCATAAGAGTTGCATGAAGTAAACATACATACATGTGATAGAAAACAATCGTGCAAATTTTTCTTGAAAGCACAAACGATTTTAACTTGAGAATACTAATGCTTATAAGCCAATCATGAAGGAAAACTGAAATGATGTATCTACTAAAACTTCCTTCTTTTTCTACTCAAACCTCAAGGTAATGTTGCTACTGACCAAGCTAAGTTTGCCAAAACCAACTGGATTTACTCATGCTCCCAAAGTGATACCAATACTAATCAACAAGACTAATCATATAAGAAAGATTGCAAACTAAAATAAAATGTGTGGAAAGTAAACGATAAGACTTCTCATTAATATTTCTCAAGCGCAACTCACACCAAGGGATACATAGGTAACTAACTAAAGGAGGATACTTCCACTGATGAGGACATCCCTACTACACAGCCATCTCCACCTACTGTTGATGATCCTATTGTTGCTGATCAAGATAAGTCCAATGACGAGATTCGGATTGGACCAATTACACGAGCCCGTGCTAAGTTGTTACAACAGCAGGTGAACTCACTCCTTGTTGAATCTGATATTTATTGTAACGAGAATTTTATATTGCCTAAGTCTTTGTTCGTATGTATGATCAGGTTCATTGGAGAAGAAGGGGTTCAAGGGAGTGAGGAGATGCAACACATGGAGCACGACGTGGTGATCAAGCAAGAGAGCGCGAGGGAGGAGAGGGAGGCCGGCGCCACAAGCATGGAGAACATCATCACGTGAAGAAGATCAAGTCTGGATGAGCACGAGCATGTGATGGCGCACTAGGACTGCCTACGACACGATGTCTACATGTCTAAGGCGCGCTACACACATGGCCTGCATGCTAAAATTAGGCCGAACCCATATATGGGTCGGTATGTACCCGTTTGAGTCGAACCGAGTCAGTTTGGGCCCAAACCAGACATGTTTTGGGCCAGGTCTTTGCTGAGGTCGCCCGGCCACCTATAAGTAGCCCTGGGCGCCCCCTCAATTACGGTTAGACCACGTTTAGACTACAGATTATTTCGTTGAACTGCTGTAAGCATTCATCTGAATTCCTCCGCACCAATTCATCTGGATTTGGTGTTATACTGCTGCAAGTTTAGTGTGATCTGTTGTTCAATTAGGAATTAGTAGATTGCAAACAACCGTTTTGTGGTCGACGGCTACGTGTGCAAGTGTGTGGAGTCGTGAATAGCCTACAGGGTTTGAGAGCTGTTGCATTGGCATCAGGGTTGAAGCGAGGAGAGTTCATCGGTGACACCAAGTTATCCCCGACAATCATCCGCTGCCATCATCACCATCGCGTCGCTCACGAGAAGATCGGGCCACCCCATATCATCTTGGTATCAGATTTCCACGGTTTACTCGGTGAGCATCCACAAATTCATCCCTGCAATTCGTTTTTGTTTTCGGTCCTATCCAGAAAAGGCCAAAAAAAATAGGGTTCTTAGTTCTGCCATAGCCTAGATTGCACCGTTCTTGAGTTTTAGTCGCTGATCGTCTTTTCGCGTATCTTTTCTTCCAATTCGTAGGAGTCTAGGGTCCTCGATCTTTTCTGTATCTTCGTTTCGAGTTTGGATCTGGTTTGGCGTATCTTTGAACATCATCTTCTTCGTTGGGTTGTGTGGCTGTTCTTCACGTACAGCATCGTTCCGATCGCAAAAGTCAATAAAAAAAAACAGATCGGATCCTTCGCTGGAGTCCAGCTTGGTCACGACCTGCTCGATCTGTTTTGAACTATATCCAGAACGAAGTCCCTGGCATCGATCGCTGGTCCAGTCAACATAAAAAAAAGGCCAGCGCTGCAAGCCCCGCGCCCACCTTCAGATGTCCTCCGCGGTGGGGCGTCCTCGATCGGATCTCGGGCGCTGTCGCTCACGCCCAGGGGCGGAGATCGTCTAGCCCCTGGCGACAAGTTGTCTCGTCGATCGTTGTGCCTCGCGTCCGAGCGCGGAGGCTGTCTGGCCCCAAGCACCACCGGCTGAAACAGCTTTAGGCCCAAATTCGAGTTAGTAAAAAAAAGGAAAAAAAAAGAAAAAGAAAACAGGGGACGTGTACGCATGCCGCACCTTTTTTAAAAAAAAGAAGACAAACTACTTTGTCTGTTTCGCGTCGCCATCGCGCTGCCGTGTGTTTTCGGCATCGTACATCTCTGCCGTGACATATTTTTCATCGTTTTCTCTGCCGCGACAGCGTGTTCCACTGTGTCCACATAGCGTCCTTTCTACACGATTTTTTTTGATCGCTTTAGCTACAGCCTATCTACAGCATCGTGTTAGGAGCTTACCCATACGAGACTAGCTACTTCGTGCTCATCAGGCTGCTGCCGTGTGCGCAATCTTGTGCCTGTTCGTTGAGCCAGTGCTAGCGTCTCTCTTGTGCATTGCAACACGAGCTACTGTGCGTTGTCACTTATATCTCTTGAGCTCTTTTTCAGAGTTGCTTTGCCTCGCTTATCTCCACCGTGTGTGTTTCGTGGGTCTTGACATACGATCAGCACTAGGACTTATTTGCGGTGTACTTAGGATACCATACCTACAGCTCCACCATATATTCCTGGTTTGTCGTGTGATCGCTCTTATACCCTCGGTATTCACTTCATCACATCCGTGCACGAGCTTGATACTTCGTTCTGGTACGCACTACTATTCACTTTGGAATGGTAAGATTACCTTTTCTTGTCAGTTTTTGAGTGAGTTGTGAGCGGCACCACACGTTTTTGATTTCATGCACTAATCTACTAATCATGTCTACTAGTGGTTATGATGTGATGCAGGAAAAAGATGGGGATACACCTGTGGTTTGGACAGACTTTGTTGGACTGCGCACTCATCTGGAGGGGGTGTTGGATCGCTCTATTGCCGACGCTGTGACTGCACATCAGCAACTCCAGTTCAAAGTGCAAGGCACCGCAGATACTGTTCAAGCTATGCAAGCTTAGTTCACTACTTTCCAGCACAGCATTGATCAGTTGAACCAATCCCTCGCGGAGCTGCGTCGACCCATGGTACCACCGCCTGTGTAGCCTGCTGCTGACTTTGCTGATGATGACAGTGTCCATGACAATGCCAATCTACTAGGCCCCAATGCTCGTGGGCGTGGTCTTGGACAACATGGTCGGCCCCCACATTGCCTTCGTGCCCGACGTGTAATCCCTGCTGAGGATGATTTTCTAGGGAAGCCTAAGTTCTCGATACCCAGATTTGATGGTGAAGGTGATGTGGAGGATTACCTCACTTGGGAGCTCAAGATCGACAACCTGTGGCGTTTGCATGCTTAAACTGAAGATAAGAAGATCAAACTTGCATCCTCAGAATTTGATGGTTATGCCCTGCGTTGGTGGGATAATATTCTGTCACAACGATGAGCAGCTCATGAGCTTCCTGTTTTGCGATGGACAGAGATGAAGGAAATCATGCAGGCTCGTTTTGCACCCACCAATTATTTGCGTTCAGTTTTTGATAGATTGACACAGCTGAAGCAAGGATTTTTGACAGTTGATGCTTATTACAAGGAGATGGAACTGTTGATGCAGCGATCGCGAGTTCAAGAGTCTAGTCAGATGACTATGCAATGGTTTTTGCACGGACTCAGACTTCCTATCAAGAACATCGTCCGGCATCATACTTACAATGATATGAATCAGTTGCTTCACCATGCTATGGAGGCTGAGGCATAGCTTGCTGAAGAGGCGCAACAAAAATCTCGCTTTTCACCTGCCAGTCGATACACTGCCAGGGCACCTTCTAGCCCCGCCCCAGCGCCACTGGAGGGGACTCCTACTCGACCCTCCTCATCCACTAGGCCAGCGACCTCTGGAGCTCAGTCCAGATGTCCCGCTGCCACACCAGCCGCTAGTTCTGGTTCAAGTGCCTCCGTGACTCGTGCTACTGAGAAAGTATGTCATACGTGTGGAGGCAAGGGACACTTTAAAAGAGATTGTCCCAACAACAAAGTGATAGTGGTTACTGAGAACGGTTATGAGACCGGAGAAGATGCTGATCCGTTTGGTTCTGATGATGAAGGTGAAGATGCTTATGCTGACTCTTCTCCTATTATTGTTGTCTCTCCACGTACATTGAGTGTGCAGCCCAATATTGATTCTCAGCGCTGCAACCTGTTTCAAACCAAGGCACTAGTTGGTCCCAATAAAGCTTGCAAGGTGATCATTGATGGCGGAAGCTGTCGCAATCTCGCAAGTAAGGAGTTATGCGCCAAGCTGGGTTTGAAATATTTACCTCATCCTAACCCATATTATATTTAGTGGTTAAGTGACAATGGTGAGACGAAGGTAAACTACATGGTACGTGTGAACTTTGAGATAGGGCCATACAAGGATTCTATAGATTTTGATGTGATTCCTATGACGGTTTGTCATCTCTTGTTGGGTCGGCCATGGCTCTATGATCGACATGTGCAGCACAATGGTCGAGCCAATACTTATCACTTGGAGTTCAAGGGCAAGAAAATCAACCTACTGCCTATGTCACCACAACAAATTATTAATGAATCTCGTCAGAAGACTGAAGTGAAACTCGAACAGCCACCTCCACGAGATAATGTAACAGCCGTGAGTGATATAACGAAAAGTGAGGGAGTGCCCAACTTGTTAGTTTTAGCCACCAAAGAAGACATGAGAGAATTTCGTGAGGATCCTACAGCCATGCCTCTTGTGCTCATGTACAAGGGCGAGGTCTTAGTTTCTAACGATATGCAACCTGTTTCTCTTGGTGTCTCCACTGTTTTGCAGGACTTTGATGATGTTTTTCCGGCGGAGGTACCTGCTGGGCTGCCACCATTACGAGGCATCGAGCACCAGATCGACTTGATCCCTGGCGCCTCCTTGCCCAACCGCGCCCCCTACAGGACCAACCCCGATGAAACAAAGGAGATACAAGCACAAGTGCAAGCTCTTCTGGATAAAGGGTACATTCGTGTCTCTCTTAGTCCTTGTGATGTTCCTGTGATTTTGGTGCCTAAGAAAGATGGTACATGGCGCATGTGCGTAGATTGTAGAGCTATAAACAACATTACTATTCGATATCGTCATCCTATTCCCCGTCTCGAGGATATGTTAGATGAATTGAGTGGTGCTGCTGTTTTCTCTAAAATTGATTTGCATAGTGGTTACCATCAAATTCGCATGAAAGAAGGAGATGAATGGAAAACTGCTTTCAAAACTAAATTTGGTTTATATGAGTGGCTAGTCATGCCTTTTGGTCTTACTAATGCACCTAGTACATTCATGCGCTTAATGAATCATGTTTTGAGAGAGTTCATTGGTCATTTTGTGGTTGTCTATTTTGATGACATCCTTATTTACAGCCGCAATGAAACTGAACATTGTGTTCATATTAGACAAGTTTTGCAAGTGCTGCGTGATAATAAATTATATGCTAATCTTGAGAAGTGCACATTTGCAAAAGATAAGGTCATATTTCTGGGTTATGTTGTTTCTAAGCATGGAGTAGAGGTAGATCAATCTAAAATTGCTGCTATTCAAGATTGGCCTACTCCCATGAATGTTAGTCAAGTACGAAGTTTTCACGGGCTTGCTGGTTTCTATCGCCGTTTTGTGAAAGACTTTAGTACTATTCTTGCACCATTAAATGAGTTAACAAAGAAAGGTGTTCCTTTTGTGTGGGGCGCAGCCCAAGATCATGCATTTGATGAATTGAAATGTTTGCTTACTTCTGCACCTTTACTTGCATTGCCTGATTTTTCAAAGCAATTTGAAGTTGAATGTGATGCTAGTGGTATAGGCATAGGTGGCGTTTTGATGCAAGAGGGTCGTCCTATAGCTTATTTTTCTGAGAAATTATCTGGTGCTAGACTGAATTATCCTGTTTATGATAAAGAATTGTATGCACTTGTTAGAGTTCTTGAGGTTTGGCAACATTATTTGTGGCCAAAAGAATTTATCATACATTCTGATCATGAAGCTTTGAAATATTTGAAAGCACAATCCAACCTGCATAGGCGTCTCGCTAAGTGGGTTGAGTTTATTGAATCTTTTCCGTACATCATTAAACATAAGAAGGGAAAAGATAATGTGGTTGCTGATGCTCTCTCTCGGAAAAATATGTTATTGACACAACTTGATATTAATATTCCTGCTTTAGAGAGTATTTGTGAGCTTTATGCAACTGATCATGATTTTGCTGAACCATATCGTTTGTGTGCTTTGAAAAACGCTTGGGAGAAATATCACATACATGATGGGTTTCTATTTCGAGCTAACAAACTATGTGTTCCAGAGTCGTCTTTGCGTTTGCTCTTATTGCAGGAATCACATGCTGGAGGTTTGATGGGTCACTTTGGGCGTGAGAAGACATTACTCATGCTAGCTGATCACTTCTTTTGGCCCAGGATGAGGCGTGATGTGGACAGGTATGTGCGGCGCTGCATTGTGTGCAACACATCCATGTCCAAGCTGAAGCCTCACGGTTTGTATACACCACTACCTGCCCCTATTACACCATGGGAACATACTAGTATGGATTTTGTGCTAGGATTGCCAAAAACTAAACATGGTCATGATTCTATATTTGTGGTAGTGGATAGATTCTCTAAAATGGCACACTTTATTGCATGTCATAAGAGCGACGATGCGTCGCATGTGGCTAACCTGTTTTTCAGGGATATCGTACGCTTGCATGGAGTACCCAAGACTATTGTTTCTGACAGGGACGTCAAGTTCATGAGCTACTTCTGGAAGACCTTATGGGGAAAGCTAGGAATGAAGCTGCTGTTCAGCACTACATGTCTTCCCCAAATTGACGGCCAGACCGAGGTGGTGAATTGAACTTTGTCACAGTTGCTGAGGACAATGATCAAGAAAAATCTGCGGGAGTGGGAAGATTGTTTGCCGCATGTGGAGTTTGCATACAACAGGGTGGTACATTCTACTACTCAGCTTTGTCCGTTTGAGGTGGTGTATGGCTTCAAACCTATTACACCACTAGATTTGTTGCCTCTTCCATTGCATGAGAGAGTTAATATGGAGGCATCAAAGAGAGCTGATTTTGTGAAGAAAATTCATGAGAAGACTCGAGAGGCTATTGAGAAGAAAGGGAAGAATACTGCTGCTGCTCGCAACAAGTCAAGAAAGCAGGTTCTTTTTCAGCCCGGTGATATGGTATGGGTGCACCTGCGCAAGGACAAATTTCCTTTGCTTAGGCGTTCCAAGTTGAGGCCCCGAGGTGCTGGTCCCTATAGAGTGCTTGCCAAGATCAATGATAATGCCTACTCGATTGATATTCCTATTGCTAAGTTTGGTGGTGTTAGCAACAGTTTCAATGTTGCTGATTTATCACCATATGATGGAGATGACCTTGGAGCGTCGAGGTCGACGCCTTTTGAAGGGAGGGGAGATGATGAGGACATCCCTACTACATAGCCATCTCCACCTACTGTTGATGATCCTATTGTTGCTGATCAAGATAAGTCCAATGACGAGATTCGGATTGGACCAATTACTCGAGCCCGTGCTAAGTTGTTACAACAGTAGGTGAACTCACTCCTTGCTGAATCTGATATTTATTGTAACGAGAATTTTATATTGCCTAAGTCTTTGTTCATATGTATGATCAGGTTCATTGGAGAAGAAGGGGTTCGAGGGAGCGAGGAGATGCAACACATGGAGCACGACGTGGTGATCAAGCAAGAGAGCGCGAGGGAGGAGAGGGAGGCCGGCGCCACAAGCATGGAGAACATCATCACGTGAAGAAGGTCAAGTCTGGATGAGCACGAGCATGTGATGGCGCACTAGGACTGCCTACGACATGATGTCTACACATCTAAGGCGCGCTACACACATGGCCTGCGTGCTAAAATTAGGCCGAACCCATATATAGGTCGGTATGTACCCGTTTGAGTCGAACCGAGTCAGTTTGGGCCCAAACCAGACATGTTTTGGGCCAGGTCTTTGCTGAGGTCGCCCGACCACCTATAAGTAGCCCTGGGCGCCCCCTCAATTAGGGTTAGACCACGTTTAGACTACAGATTATTTCGTTGAACTGCTGTAAGCATTCATCTGAATTCCTCCGCACCAATTCATCTGGATTTGGTGTTATACTACTGCAAGTTTAGTGTGATCTGTTGTTCCATTGGGAATTAGTAGATTGCAAACTACTGTTTCGTGGTCGACGGCTACGTGCGCAAGTGTGTGGAGTCGTTAATATCCTACAGGGTTTGAGAGCTGTTGCATTGGCATCAGGGTTCAAGCGAGGAGAGTTCATCGGTGACACCAAGTTATCCCCGACAATCATCCGCTGCCATCATCACCATCGCGTCGCTCACGAGAAGATCGGGCCACCCCATATCATCCACACTATAAACTATTCTATAAGATAACTTCTCTATTCATGATACCACTCTACTTGAAAAGTAAATGAGTAAAAGATAATGATGTGATACTGCGGCACTCCCCCAAGCTTGAAACAAACCAAGGGAATGCCTATACCAATGACAAATTACTCCTTCGGCGGTGGTGGTGAGTCTTTATCATCATCAGACTTCCAAGGCAAAGGTTCCCCATCAATAAAAGATGACTTTGTCTCCAATATCCTGAAACTGGCAGCAGCACTCATTTGTTTAAACCTAGCCTCATACTCACAATTTTGGTTTTGCAAGTCGTAGAGTTGTGCTTGTAATTTGTTGGTGGTCTCATGGAGTGACAAGATGTCATCCCAAAGCTCTGCGGTCTCCTTCTTGTGCTTGGTGATGAGTTCTTGATTTATCCTATGGATGATGTCCACCTCGCATTCCACCATCTTCTTGTATTTAAAGACTTCTTGCTCCAGCGCTTCCATCCTAGCTTCAAGACTTCCTTCTCCTGTAGGGCCCTGAACATCTTCTATCTGCAACTTCCCATCCTTGAGCGACAACTCTTTTGGATGCATCTTCAGCTCCCTCATGTACGGATTAATGATGTCCGCAAGAGAGTTCTCCTCGGATGAACCAGACGAAGACATGACGGCTCCAAAGCTGGGAACCACTCCTGACAGAAACAGATCGAAACAAAAACATGACGAGAACACGATATACAGACCTCGGGCAATCCGGGGGGTTATATAGGCAAAAATTAAACATTAAAGCAAAGTCACAGGAGGAAACCGGGACGGAAAAGAGTTCCGGGGTGGACTCACCACAGGGTGGCGCGGCCAGTAGGGGGCTCACGCCACCAGGTGGTGAGGAGCCACCAGACTCTGTTTCCAACCCGTTTTCGTCTCGTGATTTTTCATATTTAACAAAAACAACAAAAATGTAAGTAGAAAAGTTTAACGCGAACTTCTTCTGCCTAGAACTGTTACCTATTCAAAAACGGACTCTGCAGATTCCTGCATATGTTCTTTGATAAATTCTTCCGGAGTTATCATTTGAATAACATTGACATCTTCATTATAAGAATCTCCAGAAATATAATGCTTGAGTGTTTGCCCATTCACCACTTGCGTAGTGTTATCTTTAAGAAAAGCGATCTTTACCGCACCTGAGCGATACACCTCTTCAATAACAAAGGGTCCTTCCCATTTTGAGAGTAATTTTCCTGCAAAAAATCTGAGATGAGACCTATACAATAGAACTTTCTCACCAACATGAAATTCTCTCTTACGAGTTCTTCTATCATGACATTGCTTGACTTCCTCTTTGAAAAGTCTGGCATTCTCATAAACTTCGTTTCTCCACTCATCTAAAGAACTCAAATCAAGCAACCTTTTCTTACCGGCAAGTTTAAAATCCCTATTAAGCTCTCACACTGCCCAAAAAGCTTTGTGTTCTAATTCTAAAGGCAAGTGACAAGCTTTTCCATAAACCATTTTGTAAGGAGACATGCCCATGGGGTTCTTATAAGCAGTTCTATAAGCCCATAAAGCATCGTTCAACCTGTTGGCCCAATTTTTCCTAGATCTATTAATAGTCTTCTGCAAGATAGACTTGATCTCTCTATTCGATAGCTCTACTTGTCCACTAGTTTGGGGATGATAAGCAAAAGCAATTCTATGATTAACGTCATATCTAGCAAGAGTTTTCCTAAAACCGCCATGAATAAAATGAGAACCTCCGTCAGTCATAAGATATCTAGGCACACCAAATCTAGGAAAAATAACATCCTTAAGCATTTTTAACAAAGTCTCACCATCGGCACTCTTCGTAGGTATGGCTTCTACCCATTTAGTAACATAATCAACAGCTACGAGTATTTGAGTATAACCTTCTGAAGGAGGAAAAGGACCCATAAAGTCAAATCCCCAGCAATCAAATGGTTCAATAACAAGAGAATAACTCATAGGCATTTCATTACGTCTAGAAATATTACCAACTCTTTGGCACTCATCACAAGATAAAACAAATTTTCTAGCATCTTTAAAAAGGGTAGGCTAATAAAAACCTGATTGTATAACTTTTTGTGCAGTTCTATCTTCGGCATGATGCCCTTCATAAGGACTACCATGGCATTTTCTCAATATCTCTTGTTGTTCATACTTTGGAACACATCTTTGCATAATACCATCCACTCCTTCTTTATATAAGTGTGGATCATCCCAAAAGTAATACCTCAAGTCATAAAAGAATTTCCTTCTTTGCTGAGTTGTAAAGGTTGGAGGCAAATACTTGGAAACAATAAAGTTAGCATAATCAGCATACCAAGGTATTTCTCATGAAGTTACCTTTATTGAAGCCAACTGTTCATTTGGAAAACTATCATTAACAGGAATAGGGTCAAAAGAAATGTTTTCCAATCTAGACAAATTATCAGCAACAGGATTTTCCGCACCTTTCCTATCTACAATATGCAGATCAAACTCTTGTAAAAGCAACACCCATCTAAAAAGCCTAGGCTTAGCATCCTTCTTCAACATAAGATATCTAATAGCAGCGTGATCAGTATGAATAGTAACTTTTGAATCAACGATATAAGGTCTAAACTTATCGCATGCAAAAACAACAGCAAGAAACTCCTTCTCAGTAGTATCATAATTCTTCTGGGCAGCATCAAGAGTCTTACTAGCATAATGAATAACATTCAAATTCTTATCAACGCGCTGTCCAAGAACAGCACCTACAGCAAAATCAATAGCATCGCACATAATTTCAAAGGGTAAATTCCAATCAGGTGGTTGAACAATAGGAGCAGTAGTTAAAGCCTTCTTAAGAGTTTCAAAAGCTTCCTTACAATCATCATCAAAAACAAATGGTACATCTTTTTGAAGAAGATTAGTAAGGGGCTTTGAAATCTTAGAGAAATCTTTAATAAACCTCCTATAAAAACCAGCATGACCAAGAATACTATGAATGCCTTTAACATCCCTAGGATAGGGCATTTTCTCAATTGCTTTGACCTTTGCTCTGTCAACTTCAATACCTCTTTCAGAGATTTTATGTCCAAGAACAATTCCTTCATTCACCATAAAGTGGCATTTCTCCCAATTAAGAACAAGATTAGTTTCTTCACATCTCTGCAAAACTTTATCAAGATTGTGCAAACAGTTATCAAAAGAAGTTCCATACACGGAGAAATCATCCATGAATAGCTCCACAATTTCTTCACAAAAACCATGAAAAATAGCAGACATGCATCATTGAAAAGTTGCAGGAGCATTGCACAAACCAAAAGGCATACGTCTATAAGCATAAGTTCCATAAGGACAAGTAAAAGTGGTTTTCTCTTGATCTAGTTTTTTAACAGCAATCTGAGAGAAACCAGAATAACCATCAAGAAAACAAAAATGAGTTTTCTTAGATAACCGCTCTAACATTTGATCTACAAACGGTAAAGGATAATGATCTTTCTTAGTAACTGTGTTGACATTTCTAAAATCAATGCACATCCTATAACCAACTACTACCCTTTGAGGAATAAGCTCATTATTCTCATTAGGCACAATAGTGATACCTCCTTTCTTAGGAACAAAATGAACAGGACTAACCCATCTACTATCAGCAATAGGATAAATAATATCAGCATCAAGGAGCTTCAATACCTCATTTCTTACCACTTCTTTCATCTTAGGAATTAAACGACGTTGATGTTCAACAACTGGCTTTGCATCTGGCTCCATGTTAATAGCATGCTGATATATAGTAGGAGAAATCCCTTTTAAGTCATCAAGAGTATATCCCATAGCTCCTCGGTGTTTTCTCAATATTTCCAATAATCTTTCTTCTTCCTTTCCTGAAAGTTTAGAGCTAATAATAACAGGATATATTTTCTTATCATCAATATAAGCATATTTAAGATCATTAGGTAAAGGCTTTAAGTCAAAAATAGGATCTTCCTTAGGTGGAAAAGTGGTACCCAAATCCTCCACAGGTAAATTGTGTTTAATCAACGCTGGTTGACGAAGAAGAATATTGTCGATATCATCTCTTTCTTCCCTGAAGATTTCACTTTCATGGTCCTCCATAAATTGCTGCAAAGCATTATTAGGAGAAAGAGCAATAGAAGCAAGATGTTCAACTCAAAAATCTTCATTAGGCAATTCATTTTCATAAGGAGCTTTAGTAAACTTAGAAAAATTAAAATGATAAGATTCTCCATCAAACTTAGTCAAAATTTTCTCCTTCTCACAATCTATAATAGCGCCACAAGTGTTCAAAAAGGTTCTACCAAAAATAATAGGGCAAGTTTTACTAACCTCTGTACCAAGTATTAGAAAATCAGCAGGGTACTTAGTCTTACCACATAAAACTTCCACATCTCTAACAATACCAATTGGAGAGATAGTTTTCTATTAGCAAGCTGAATAACCACATCGAGTTCCTCCAGTTGACAGGGACCAATTTCATGCATGGTTTCTCTATAAAGCTCGAAAGGAATAGCACTTGCACTTGCACCGATGTCGCATAAACCATAATAGCAATGATCACCAATCCTGACAGAAAGCACAGGAACACTTGTTTTCCTAGATCTACTAGGATGTAAAACAATGTTAGAAGCATCTTCATAAAAGACAATATGTTCATCTCCTACATGTTTAGTAACAAGGTCCTTCACTATAGCTACAGGGGACTTTATAATGATTTGCTCATCAGGTTCTACAGCTTTCTTTGCACTTTTCTTAAGTACACTAATTAAAGTAGAATGTTCCTTTACCTTAGCAGGGAAAGGCGTTTTCTCAAAATAAGGCGCAGGCAAAATGCGATCAATAGTACAAACTTCAGTAGTTCTAGCTGGAATACAACTAATAGTATCTTTATAAGGCGCATGGTACTTGTTCCAATATTTCGTTGGAACATCAAGAAAAGAGGCAAAGGCCTTAAAATAGTTAGCAAGTATTTGGGAATCAAGACCATAAACAACACTAACATTATGAAAGTCATCGGTTCCCATAAAAGCTTTAATGCATTCATAATCATAATTTATACCTGACTTTCTACCTTTGTCGTTCTCCCATCCTTTGGTATTTTCTTGAATACGGTCTAGAAGATCCCATTTAGCTTCTTCTTTCAAACGTGTGAATGATCCAGAGCAAGAAGCATCCAATAAATCCTTGCTGTGAAGAGTAAGCCTTGCATAAAAGTTATTAATAACAATATTACTGGGGATCTCATGAATGGGACATTTGAGCATTAGTGACTTCAGTCTCCCCCATGCTTGGGCAATACTCTCTCCATCATGAGGCCAAAAGTTATATATTTGATTCCGATCTTTATGAATCTCACTTGGAGGGTAGAATTTAGAATAAAAGAGGGGTACAATTTCCTCCCAGCCAATAGATGAACCATCCTTTAGTAGCCTATACCATTCCGCAGCTCTGCCCTTCAGTGATAAAGATAATAGCTTCCTCTTAACCTGGCTTGATGAAATACCTGCACACTTGAACAACTCGCATAATTCATGTATAAAGAGTAAATGATCACCCGGATGGACAGTTCCATCTCCTGAATAGCGGTTATTCATAACACGTTCAACAATTTTCATAGGTATTTTAAAAGGATCTAATTGAGCAAGCGGTGGTTCATCCTCTACCGTAATAGAGGCAGTATTATTCCCAAATAGGGAACCAAATGGAGAATTATCCATAGCAAAATAAAATAAAAGCCAAAAATAAAAACAATACTCACAGCGAAAGTTGCCTTTACCAATTCCACTCTTCAATATCGCTTCACTCCCCGGCAACGGCGCCAAAAAATAGTCTTGATGACCCACAAGTATAGGGGGTGTATCATAGTTCTTTTGATAAATAAGAGTGTCGAACCCAACGAGGAGCAGAAGGTGTTGACAAGTGGTTTTGATCAAGGATTCACTGTAAATACTAGCAAACGGGTTTTTAGGGGTATTTGGTAATGCAAGTAAATAAAGTATGAGTAAATAAAAGACAATAATAGTAATTGCTGCAAGTGGCCCAATCCTTTCTAGTGCGAAGGACAAGCCGGTTGTGTAACTTATGATTACCAAATGTTCCAAAGGACACACGGGAGTTTCTGTCGAGAGCTTTCGCTTCATGATGCTAAGTAATCTTCATTGGTTTGATAAGTGTTATGGGGGTGAACTTGTGCTAGCGTACTACCCTTACTAGGACTAATACACACTTGTGATTATACCCCCTGCAAACATCCACAAATACAAGAAAGTAATTAAGATAAATCTAACCATAGCCTTAAACTCTGAGATCCTACGCTCCCTATTGCAATGGTTTCCTAATGGGGGTTTAGGTTTCTGTCGCTCCAGTAACCCCACAATTAGTAGCCAAATATACAATGCATTCCACTAGGCCCATAAATGTTGAAGTATCATGTAGTCGATGTTCACATGACACCACTAGTAGAATAGCACCACAACATATAAATATCAAACCATTAAATATTACTCAACATGGTTTCACAACTAACATCTTGACTTCTCCCATGTCCTCAATAACTAAACGAACTACTCACAAGACATCATATGGATCATGACCAGAGGTGAAATAATGGTAAATAACAATCTGAACATAAACCTTAATTCAATGGTTCCACTCAATAACATCAACTACAAGAGTATTTAACACCGGGAAAGTTTCCCCTAAGAATTTGACAAGATTCAACCCAAGATGTTACAGCGGGATGGCGTGGTGATGGTGGAGATGAACGTGCTGGTGATGATGATGATGGTGATGATGATCCCGATGAAGTCCAGCGAGATGGTGATGATGATGGCGACAATCTCCCCTCTCCGGGAAGGAATTTCCCCGGCAGATTTCTGCCTGTTGGAGAGCTTTTCTCTCTCGGTGTTTTCCACCACGCAGAGGCGGCGGTGTCTATCTCTGATGCCCCCCTTTGACTTAGGTTTTTGGGGATGACCATATACGCGAGAGGGCGATGGCAGGAGTGGGCCAGGGTGGCCTCACCACAGGGCGGCACGGCCAGGGGTGGGCCCACGCCACCTGGTGGTGTGGCCCACCTGCTGCTCCCCTCGCTTTCTCCTTCTGGCTACCCTCATCTTCTAGTAATATATGAATTCGTGGGTATTTCTCTAGAATTGTTGATCTCCAGAAATATGGTGTCTTGACGGTCCTTTTTCAGCAGAATCCTGACTCCAGCAGCAAGTTCTCCAATGATCATCAAACATGTAAAAGCAGATGAAACAACATAAGTATCACCTCTAAATATAAAATATATCAATGAATAATAGTAAATTATGATATAAAATAGTGATGCAAAATGGATGTATCAACGTGCTCAGTTGCATGCGCAATATTTGTTAGGTTGTATGCCCACTAGTGCTAGTTTGAATGCCAATATTATTAAGTGGTAGTCTCACTAGGGCCAAGTTGTATACTCATTAGGGTTAAGTTACACCCATTGTCCAACATAGGTGTTGATAGAATATATACAATTGCATTTTGTCTCTAAGTTGTGTGATGCACCTAATTTGCATATTGTTAGCCACCAAGTTGTAATTTTGTTGCTACTAAGTTGTCTACCCTAAAACTAAGTTACAACATCAACAACATTCTTGTTGCCTTGGGACGGTGAGTGGCACAAAGACAACAAATTGTTTCTTCACACATGTGCTTAGATGCATACCCTTTATTTCCTAAGTTGTATGCCCACTAGTGCTAAGTTGAATGCCAATATTGTTAAGTTGTATTCTCACTAGGGTTAACTTGTATACTCATTAGAGTTAAGTTGCACCTATTTTCCAACATATTTGTAGATGGAACATATAAAATTGCATTTTCTCTCTAAGTTGCCTAAGCACCCAATTTGTGTATTGTTTGATACTAAGTTATATTTTCATTGCTACTAAGTTGTCTACCTCAAAAACCAAATTGCAGCATCAGCCACATCCACGTTGATAGTGGTGGAGTTATATCTTGGGACGGTGAGTGCCACAAAGATAGCAAATTGTTTCTTCACACATGTGATGTGTTCCATACACACTATTTCTGAAGTTGTATGGCCACTAGTGCTAAGTTGAATGCCAATATTATTAAGTTGAATTCTCACTAGGGTTAAGTTGTGTACTCATTAGTGTTAAGTTGAACCCATTGCCCAACATAGTTATAGATGAACATATACAATTGCATTTTGTCTCAAAGTTATCTGATTCTCTTAATTTGCATATTGTTTGCTACTAAGTTGTATTATCATTGCTACTAAATTGTCTATCTCAAAAACAAAGTAGAGTGTATCTGCCACATTCGAGTTGATCGTGGTGGAGTTATATCTTCGGATGGTGAGTGTCGCGATGACAGCAAATATTTTCTTCGCACATGTGCATAGTTGCATACATGTTGAATAGTGGGAATGCAACTTAGCATATGTGTGAAGCAATATTTTACTATCCACAACACGACTTGGCAAATGTATGAGTGAACAATTTATTGTCTGCAAAATACAACTTAGCTCATCTGTTGAACCAGTAATACCATAAAAAATATACAACTTAGGGCATATGTGAAGAAACGAGTTTGTTGTCTTCATAGCAGCCACCTAAAGGGTTTCGCAGCATAGTAAATCAAAAAAAATCCTACGGATGCGAACAAGCAAGCCAAGATCTAATCTAGGAGATGTAATCAATGAGAGAGATAGATGAGATCTTCATACCCTTGAAGAAATCACACAGCGGAAACATTCAAAAGAACATGGATGATGTAGTCGTACTAGCCTTCTCCTCCTTGTGATCCGATCCGATCCAACGCCGCAAGTGGCAACGCCTCCGAGAGATGCACACGTGTGGTGCAGCAATGTCTCCTCCTTCCTTGGTCCAGCAAGTATGGTGGAGAGATAGATTGGATCAGCAGCACAACGGCGTGGTGCTTATGGTGGAGAATTTTTGCAGCAGGGCTTCGCCTACGTGTAGTTGCGAGAGAGGGAAGTGGAGGAGCAGCAATCGGCTGGCGGCTAGGGTTGGGAGAGGGGGAGGCTGCGCCCCAGCCCTCCCTTATATAGGGGGCTGGGCGGCCAGCTTGGCCCATCCTCCAAGCCTTAGGGCGGCGGCCAAAGGGGGAGGAGTGGGGGGCAAGTTTCCCCCCTCCTTCTAGAACATTTGCCCTAGGGTTTCCCCTTGGGCTTGGTCGGCTAGGCCATAGGGGCTTGGTGCACCTAGCCCAAGTGGCCAGGACACTCCCCTTTAGGCCCATGCAGGCCTCCGTCAAGTGGGCCCACAATGGCCCCACTCTAGAACCTTCTAGAACATTCTGGTACAATACCGATAAACTCTGAAACTTTTCCGGAATCCAAAAACTGCTTTCCTTTATATGAATCTTATTCTCCGAACCATTTCGAAACCTCTCGTGATGTCCGCAATCTCATCCGAGACTCTGAATAAAACTCAATAACCAATTATCCATTCTATGCTAGCATCGATGCACGTTAAGTGTGTGACCCTACGGGTTCGAGAATATGCAGACATGATCTTCTATCAATAATCAATAGCGGGATCTGGAAACCCATATTGACTCCCACATATTCATCGATGATCATATCGGATGAACCACGATGCCAGGATTCAATTAATCCCGTATATGTATTCCCTTCGTCATGCGATATTTTACTTGCCCGAGATTCAATCGTCGGTATCGACATACCTAGTTCAATCTCGTTCACAGCAAGTACTTTACTCATTCCGTAATCTGATACCACTTTGTGATTAACTCCTTAACCACGTGGTTGCAAGCGATGTTCATATCGATTACTAAGTGGGCCCGAAGTATATCTCTCCGACTTGGGAGGGAAAAATTCCATCTCGATACATGCAACCCAACAAGTACTTTCCGATCACTTGAGAGATACCTTTATGATCACCCTTTCATAGGATGATGTTTGATGACCTCAAAGCTCTCTTCCGGCACTAGGGAGTTGCATTATCTCATGGTCTAAGGAATACAATACTTGACATAGGAAAAAGCTTCGCAAAGATGAACACAATGACACGATCTAATTGATGTGCTTTATTTGGGTATGTCCATCACATCATTCTCCTAATGACATGACCTCATTATTAATCGACAACTCATGTCTATGGTTAGGAAACCTTAACCATCATTAATCAATGAGCTAGTCTAGTAGAGGCGTACTAGGGACACGGTGTTGTTCATAAACCACACAAGTATTAATGTTTCCGCTTAATACAATTATAGCATGGAGTATAAACATTATCATGAACAAGAAATATGATAATAACAATATTATTATTGCCTCTAGGGCATATTTCCTTCAGTCTCCCACTTGCACTAGAGTCAATAATCAAGTCATACTTGCGCCTTTAACACCTATGGCATTCTGGTGTTATTCATACGCGTTGCACGTGGTAAACCTTATCTATGGGTCTGACACTTTCAGGTCCGTTTGTATTTACATATTCTTTTGCATCAGCATGCATTAATCATCTTGTATGAGATGGCATCGTATAAACTTGGTCTTTTGATGAAACCTTTGTTTCTTTGCCAAAACTATGTTGTCACTATTGTCATACAATAGAACTACATAGTACTAGCACACTTGGAACTACACCTCCACGATCGGATCGCAGAAATTTAATTTTCCTGTTACGATGGTTTTCCACTTTGTTCTGAAATTCTTTGAACTTTTCAAACATTTCAAATTTATGTTTCATTAAATAGACATACCCATATCTACTTAAGTCATCAGTAAAAGTGAGAAAATAGCGATATCCACCGCGCGTCAAAATACTCATTGGTCCGCACACATCGGTATGTATGATTTTCAATAAGTCTGTTGCTCGCTCCATTATTCTGGAGAATGTGGTTTTGATCATCTTGCCCATGAGGCATGGCTCGCACATGTCAAATGATTCAAAATCAAGAGACTCCAAAAGTCCATCAGAATGGAGTTTCTTCATGCGTTTTACGCCAATATGACCTGGACGACAGTGCCACAAATAAGTTGGATTATCACTATCTACTTTGCATCTTTTATGCCGCTTCTAAAGCGATTATACACTTAGTCCTCGTTGCAGTGTCCGCCACAATGTTAACATTGGAACTCATCCAAGTCATCATGGAACTTTCTTCCATCTTATTGTGCCACCTTCTAACTCAAAACAAATAGCTTAAAATTGAGATAAAATTTTACCTGTATATGTGACAAAGCCAATGTAACACATTGCAATGAACCATTTTTCACTCTTGCATACAGAATATATTCTTAGTTCTTCGAAAGTACATAAGAATATTCTTACTATTGTTCAACGATCATTATATGAATGCTCGTAACCTTTTAGAGCATCGGACATATCTGGATCTACATATCATGGTATACAAGATTGATAAAATCATTCTTGCGGTTTCACTCATCAAGTGTCAAAACAATTGATTCTTGCTCCAACCTCTTCCATGCAACAAGAACCGTTCTTATTGTTTCCATATTGAACAAATTCAATATTTCATCTATGTACTCTGGCAAAACTATATTAGTGCCTCAATCTATCTATATAGACATTGATGCTCAATATTCTGGTTTTGCCTAAGTCTTTCATCAAAAATCCAATTTTAATGAAATCTTAACAATATCAGGAAAAACACATAATTTCCAATGAACAATATGTCGTCTACATAAAGCATTAGAAATATGTCTCAGCGCTCCCACTTACTTTCTTGTAAATACAAGCATCTTCAAATATCTTGATGAAATTAAACCCTTTAACATTTTCATCATTGAAGATTCCAACTTTGCTATGCTTACTTCTACCATAGAAGTTTGCATACATATCTAGCAAACTTTGAATCAACAAAACCCATTGGGTTGTGTCAGGTACATGTCCTTGGTGTGCATTCCGGTAGAGGAACGTTGTTTCGTTTATTCAACTATCATATCTCAATATGTAATTGTTGCTAGAATAATTCATATGACCAAGTCAGGGCCCATCACCGCTTCTTCGTATATTGTTGGTTACTATTATCTAATAATATCTCATCCTCAAATCTTGCTATTTGATTATGACCAACTTGGTTAAATAGGAACTTCGATGCCGTGACTATAACATATTGTAGACGCATGATCCATGAATGCATTTGCCGCTTCCAGAACATTTTCTGGTGCTGTGCTACTCTGATCATCTTGCTCAGATTCAATAACCTCATCAAGTTCTATCTTCCTCCCACTTAAACCTTTCACGAGAAAACTCCTTCATAAGAAATTCACTTTTAGTGACAATCACTATGTGTTTGGGTTCATAGTAGAAGGAATACCCATTGACATTATTTGGGATAACCTACAAATACTTACTAATCCTATTTTGGTTGTAAACATTTTACATATGCTGTGCATACCAAAATTTAAGAAAAGACAACTATAACTTGTACGGTGTCATTTCAGCGGATTATGATGGTGCTCTATTTACTGAAAAGCGGTAGTCTCTAAAGCATAATCCACAAATTATATTGGTAGTTTTATTTCATCATTGATCTAACCATGTCAAACAAGGTTTGATTACATCCATCGAAAACTCCATACTCCTATGATGTTTATCACAATGCAAGTTTGTGGAACAATTCCTCTAACTCTTAGATGTTTGCTAAACTTGTAACTCAAATATTCTTCTATATGATCCAATCATAAAAACTTTAATTTTCTTGTTACAATAATTTCCACTTCATAAATTGAACAATTTCAATTGTTTCATACTTCTATCTCATCAAGTAGATATACCATATATCTATTCGAGTCATTGATGAAATAGAAAATACACCATGATCGACTTCACACCATGGACTACATACATCAATATGTACGATCGCCATTTAGTTAGTCGCTTGTTCTGTCCATGGCCCATGAACGGAGTTTAATCATCTTTAGGAAAAGTCTCACAAGCGTCAATTAATTCAAAATCAAATGACTTGAAAAATCTATCAATATAGAATTTCTTTCATGTTTTGTTTCCAATATGACTTAAACGGCGGTGTCATATATAAGTGAAATTCGTTTTGTCTTGCGACCTTTAGCATCAGTGTTATAAATGTCTATTTCACCAACAAGATAATAATAATCTATCCATCGATTATGGAAGACGGTAATAATTTGAACAACCATTGCTCTCATAATACCAGAACAAAATAACAATTATTAAGTTCTTAACAAATCTAGAAGGCTAGGTTTTATGCCAATGAAAAATACAATAACACATTTATTTGTTTCTCGATACGCATTGTTACCACATTCTTTTGCTAGTTACTTAGTCCATTGTAGTTCTTGTATTGTTGCTTTGTATGGCATTTCTTACCAACAATCTAGTATCCAATACCCAAGAATTATATTATGTACTAGCAAAGAATACATATATAACATGTATATCATTTATATACCTGTGCTAGACATTTCTAGTCTTTTCCTTTTCTACCAAATACTTTTGCAGATCCTATTTATCATTTCCTCTCTTTTTAGAAGAATCTATCAACATCAATAGTGGCGTCAATCATTTGACACATAGTCCAAAGGATGTCAGTCAAATACTAATGACATTGGACTTTGCAAATTGAGGTGGATCACCATCATCATATAATTGGTATTCTTCCAGATTCCATTCTTTAGTATTTTTTTGGTATAGCAAAACAATTTAGCCGATACCTTTTCATTCATCCTATCATGACATCTTTCATGATGAAACTACTATAGCTCTTAAGGACAAATGCAAGTATAATATTATTTTCCCAAACTTTTGGGTGATCGGGATGCCTAGCGTCTTCAATCTTTGCATACATTCATACAATATGAGCATATGTTCTTTTACAAAATTATACTTAATCATTTTGCAAACTATCAAAGTTTTAGATATCAAATATCTTTTACTTCTTGTTAGTTTCTGAAACAATTCTTTCAGCTCCAAGATCACTTTGATTCTCAAACAATTTTGAAGATCAATTTCTCATGGAGGCAAACATGATCTTAGATGCTAAACTTGAATCATTGCTCTTAGATTAATAAAACTTATTAAATCGCATGGAGCAAGTGAGGTTTGCTAAAGTTTGCAATAACACTTAATCCTTACTCTTGACATTCTAACTAAACGGTATTAGTCCGTAAAGTGATTATCCAGAATTCTATAGTTCTTTTAACTCAATTAAGCTAACGCTTTGTTTGGATGCACAGAAATGATTTCTAGAATCGAATTGAGTGGGAATTCCAAATTCGACGTGGAAAGGAAATAGCTTACAATTCAAATTCTGCGGTTTGGATGGCTTGTATTTTGTTGTTGGAATCACAAAGTGGTACTCATTTCCAATTCCTGTTTGGACGTATAAACCATGAATTGGATGTATTTTTTATTTTGGACAATATAAAGTTGCATACATCTATAAATAATCGCATTTCTATATTAAAGCATATAGATATTATTTTCCAAACATAATAACGGATGAAGCTTGTCGATACAAAAAATCACTTTGGACCCGAATATCAACCAAGCTGCAACGTGATGTTCAAGCTTTAATTACTCCTAGCACTAGCCAATTTGATACAGCGACCGGGTGAACAAGTAAAAGCTACCCAGAGTTGCAAATCCATCACACCTCTAGCAGCGACTTTGGAAGTGAGGGAAACTACAACATCTCAACAGATACTCAGAGCGACATCTCCTTCTGACCACCTATGCTGCACGGGTAGTACTGCAATTGCTGGGCAGACATCACGGTAGCGAAATAAGCATACAACATTGATATAGGCGATCACGTCAATCAGAGCACAAGATAATGAATTCAGGTATGAGCCACCAGTAGTATCAGAAGACATATTTTCAATATTTGCAGCGGCCCCCATTAATTCTGAGTTCAGATTTCAGAAACGTCAGTAAGCTGACTTAGAACAGCAATGCACAACGCCATGGCATACAAGATTTAGCAGAAGAACAGAGAGTGCCACGATATGGAGTGCCGGGGAAGGAGGCCAATGAATCTGCTCCGCCGGAGAGAAGTCACCACCCGCCGCCAGGAGCCCCTGATAACCCACAAGTATAGGGGATCGTGTGTAGCCTTTTCGATAAGTAAGAGTGTTGAACCCAACGAGGAGCTAAAGGTAGGATAAATGTTCTCTCAAGTTCTATCAACTGCTGATACAACTCTACGCATACTAACCGTTTGCATCATCTAGGAAATAAAACTAGAGCAACAATACGGGTATGAGAGATAGCTTTGCAAGATAATAAATACAAGAAAGTAATTGTTAGTGCTGCAGCAATAAAATATACTAAGTAACCATAAACTAACAGTACCATGAGTGTGGAAAAGTGGTGGTAATAGTGGTGGCTTTGTCTACGTTCAATTAGTGAATAAATCGGGTTCATTGTCTTCGATGCAGTTTTCTATGTGGGAGAGGCTAAATATACAAGCACTTCACTACTTGGAAATACAAGTACTATATGATTAGATTGTTAGCAAGCATCCGCAAATGCTAACATTGCATTAAGGTTTCCCCAACCATAGCCTTAAGTTAAAGGTCCTCTTACTCCCATACGTGCAACGTTCCGGTTTGCATCCTCAGGTTTCTGTCACTCCGGCAGAACTACCCCCTTCCTTTTGCACATACTACTAACCCTAAGATGTTTAATCCATGCGCGCATAAATATAATAGACACCAAAGGACAGTACCATATCAACATACAACTCTAATGAACCAAAGACATTCAACAAATCAATCTAAGAACAAATAAACTATGCAAACATGACATAGATCATAAGATAAATATTATAGCATCAAAAACCATGTTTACATAGGATGGTACAGAGGTGTGTGGGAGGATGAACCACTGCATAATAGGAGGAGTCGGTGGTAGAGATAGCGGTGAAGATGGCGGAGATGAGCAGCGAGGGGCGCGGACGGCGACGGCGGCGCCGGCGGCGGCGCGGGGGACTCCCCCGCCGCCGGCATCATGGGGAGCGCCGCCCCTTAGCCCCCTTCCTTCATGGCTTCATGGGAGCCCTACCCCATGGAGATGGGATCCATGGGGGAGGCAAAAACGTGGCTCTGGTGGCTGCAAATTCGTGGGTGGAGGTGTCCCCCACGAGCTAGGGTTCCTCCCTTTATATAGTCTCTCGGATTCCCGTCTCCCCATCTTGGGCCACAATGGAGCAGGCTTAGCTCGGCCGTCCGGACTCGCAATCAGGTGAATTTTATGTCCAGAACGTTCGCCGTGAAATTCCCTACAACTTTGTAATTGAAGAGTTTTCCGTTTGACGCCGGCTTCGACCCGTGACGTGACCATCTTCGAAAAGAGTTCTGGCACAGATTTCTGGAAAGTCCCAATTTGACTCCAACAAGGTTTCCACTTGTATTCTTGGTAATTCCTACACATCAAAGTGTAAAATAAGAACATTCTGCACTTTTGCAACTATTAGTAGGTTAGTCCAAATAAATCATAAAAGTGTCACAAAGTGTAGACAAAACATATAGCAATTGGTGTAAAACAAGCATGGAGCATCAAAAATTATTGATACGTTTGCAACGTATCAACATCCCCAAGCTTAACTCCTGCTCGTCCTCAAGTAGGCAAGTGATAACAAAAGAATAATTTTTGAGGTGACATGCACCATCATAATCTTGATCATCTAAGTAAAGCATTGAGTGTTGGGATCAAAGAACTTAAAACATGGGCGTAAGAGACATAATCTTGACAATAAAAACTTAGCAACCATGTTATAACATGAAAAGAAACACAAACAAAAGATCATGAATAATGAAACAATGAAAGTCAAATGTGTGTTCAAATCATATGGAAAAATATAACAAATGGTTTTTAGCTTGTCCTTCATGGAATAGCAAAACATAAATGCATAGGACACCTTCAAGTTTAAAAGGGCGACTAGATACAAATAATTTAAGAACAAGTGAAACCATGATTATGAATCAATCAATGAAAACTTTGGGACAATGTACATTATACTCAGAATGACAACTATGCTCTCTTAGATAGTGCATAAAGGTAGAAGGTGGTAACTCAACATAAAAGTAAAAGAAAGGCCCTTCGCAGAGGGAAGCAGTGATTAAACATGTGCTAGAGCTTTTCATTTGAAAAACGGAGAGATAAAAATTTGGTTTTGAGAGGTGGTTGTCTTTGTCAATGACTGGCAATGGGGTTCTTACTATCTTCCATACAAAAATGAAGCAAGTTTTTGAGAGAGAGATTGACACTTTGGTGCTCTTTTATAAAGCTTGGCACTTCTCCCCACCTTTTTTCCTTTCACAAACCATGGCTAACTGATTCCATCGGGTGCCCACCAACATTCACATACCATGGAGGAGTGTCTTTTTTTCTTTCCTTTTTTCTCTTTTTTTTTCTTTTTGGAATAAAACAATATGGAAGATAGCAAATCCGACCACTACGTCCCCATGAGCTGAAAACAGTGTCACAAAACGAGAAATATTTTGAAGGTTTTTTTGAAAGGTAGCACATGAAAATTTTACTTGGAATGGCTTGCAAATACCATGCATAGGAATTTATAGTGGATACATTGGAATAACTTGGTTTTTAGGAGTTGGATGCACAAGTAGCGCTCATACTCAGTACAAAACGAGGGCTAGCAAAAGATTGGGAGCGGCCAACTAAGAGAGCAATAACGGCCATAATCATGCAAAGCGACAAAGCAACATTAAAAGAAGCATAAGATGGCATCAAAAGTCAAAAACTAAATGATCATAGAGGCTTATGGTGACTTTGTATGCGTCTAACATGTGTGAGCATGCGCCAAGTCAACCCAAATAAAGCATCAAGGAGAAAACCAAAATAATGCTTCCAAATAATAAAAACAACAAATGATTTTTTCAAAGGCTCATTAAGCAATCTCAGTCATTTGAGACAAGTCATGCTATAGCAAAAATCACTAAGCATACTATCAAAAAGACATCAAGCATGACATGCAAGTCTAAGCCGCAGTCTAAACAAGCTCCTTTTTATACCACTTTTTGCATGAACCTTTTTCTCTTTTCCAACACCATTTAAACCTTTTTGAAACAACTCTTTTGATGAATACCAACATAGACCAGAGGAAAAAATACACCTTGATAAAAAGATATAAGAAGACCTGAACAAAAATCAAGGCGAAAACTGAAAACTAAACGCAGTAGCAGAAAAAGAAGAGTACTCGTTGAACGATAAGAGTGAAAAACTGAGTGTTCTTGGCAAATGAAAACGAGTACATCTCCTTCAAAAGAAATTTGTTGGGGTCCAACCATTTATTGTAGCAAACTAAACTAAACTGAAAATTAAAACAACTGACGCTCCAAGAAAAACGCATAGTACATAAAGCAATAAAAATATAGTGTGTTGAAAGGTGACCTGATTTTTGCCGATGAAGAAGGGGTGCCTCGGGGGCATCCCCAAGCTTTGACACTTGTACTTCTTGGATATTTCTTGGGGGTTGCATGGGCATCCCCAAGCTTAAGCTTTTGTCCATTCTTCAACTCATCTCATCATTCTCCAATCCCTACACTTGAAAACTACCTTCATACAAAACTCAACACAATTCTATTAGCAACATTAGTGTAAGCATAACAATGAATCAACCTCTTTTGCTTCAGGTTTCAACTCAAAATCACCACATATAAAGCATATACTACTGTAGTAACTTCCCCAAAAGTTCTGTGATCGAAAGAACTCAAAAAGAAAGCGTTCGAGAGGCAACAAAGAATAGTGGCAGAAATCTGTCAAAACAGAACAGCTGACAAAGGTCGATTTTTTAAGGGGTTTTCTGTTGCTCAAATCAAAAAGTGTTCAACTAACGAAAGTTTGGATATAACCTGAGGAATTAGCACAAGAAATCGCAGGTCCAAAAGATTTTCAGAGATTTTTCACGAATTTTTACAGTATAGTACGAAAATCTGTTTCAGGACAGCAACATCCCCAAATCTTACCTCACTCGAATTAGAGGCTTCTCTTGGCACAACAACGGAATAAAAAGGATAAGGAGCGGTTATTATAGTAGTAATAACTTCCAAGACTCAAATAAAAGAAAAAGTACTGAAAATAAAACAATGGGTTATCTCCCAAAAGTGCTTTTCTTTAACGCCTTTGAGCTAGGCACAAAATAGAGAACCAAACAAAGAAGCAAAACAAAAGAAACTATTTTTGTTGTTTTCAATTTATAAGTGAAAGTAAAGAAGCAATAAAAACAAAATAAAGAGCCTAATAAAACTAAAGAAGATAAAACCAAGACATATAAAAGCAACTATAATACAAGTTAACACAATACATATCATGTGGATGGGTAATATAGAGTATGAAGGAGACAACCTCATGTTAGTTGATGAATAGGGGGATGACTCGGGCATCCCCAAGCTTAGATAATTGTATCTTCTTGAATATATTATTGGGATGCACCTAAACATCCCCAAGCTTGAGCTCTCGTGTCTTCTTGTTCATCTCATATCACCATATTGATTAGAACTTATAAGCTACATCCACATAAAACTTCACAAAACTCATTAGTAGGGTTAGTACTCATTAAATAAAATCCACTAATTTTCAAGCATTGACAAGTTTCATAATCTATACTCAACATTAGCCACTGTATACACTAAGGTATTCATGATTTCCGTTGTCCGTCGAAAAACTAATGAAACTAATAACACCAAGTACAATATTGAATAAACTAAGAAATCTATCAAAACTGAACAGTCTGTAAAAATGACACTCAACGAGATAGTTAAGTAGCTCAAATCAAAAAACTCCAAACTAAAGAAAGACAGATCATAATCTCAGGTTTATGTGCAAAAACAATTCAGACCAAAACACTATTCTGAGATTTTTCACAATTTTTTATAGTGAAGCACAGAAATCTGTCTAAACAGAACAGTTGGTGAAAATCGAATTTTTTTGAGATAGCTACGTAACTCAAATCAGAAAAAGTTAGTCTAATGAAAGAAAGATAATAAGCATTACTTTGCACTCAAGAAATTTCAGGTCAATATCACGTTCTGGTGATTTTAAACATTTTATACGATGAAGCACAGAAAATCTGTTTTTGGACAGCAAATCAAAACTATCAACTTCCAAGTAACTAGGAACTACAATTATCACTTTACTTTTATGGTACAGAGGAATATGTACAATATATACAATATATACAAGTTTTTAACTGAAAAGCTTCCATGGAAAGATTTGTTTCGGTTTTGATAGGCATAAACACAAGTGTTCAAGGTCGACCCCCACTTAACCATTACTCATCTTTCCAATCACTTTCCTTTTTGAAAATGTTTTTAGGTAACAAGTACAACTAATTTTTTTTGTAATTCGCATTCCCTATCCATATAAGATAGAGAACAACTTAAAACTAGAAGTAAAAACTATTTCGAGATAAAGCAAACAAGTGCACACAAGAATATTCACCCACACGCTATTGCTCCCCGGCAACGGCGCCAGAAAAGGTCTTGATAACCCACAAGTATAGGGGATCGTGTGTAGCCTTTTCGATAAGTAAGAGTGTTGAACCCAACGAGGAGCTAAAGGTAGGATAAACGTTCTCTCAAGTTCTATCAACCGCTGATACAACTCTACGCACACTAAATGTTTGCATTATGTAGGAAATAAAACTAGAGCAACAATACGGGTATGAGAGATAGCTTTGCAAGATAATAAATACAAGAAAGTAATTGTTAGTGTTGCAGCAATAAAATATACTAAGTAACCATAAACTAACAGTACCATGAGTGTGGAAAAGTGGTGGTAATAGTGGTGGCTTTGTCTAAGTTCAATTAGTGAATAAATCGGGTTCATTGTCTTCGATGCAGTTTTCTATGTGGAAGAGGCTAAATATACAAGCACTTCACTACTTGGAAATACAAGTACTATATGATTGGATTGTTAGCAAGCATCCGCAAATACTAACAATGCATTAAGGTTTCCCCAACCATAGCCTTAAGTTAAAGGTCCTCTTACTCCCATATGTGCAACGTTCCGGTTTGCGTCCTCAGGTTTCTGTCACTCCGGCAGAACTACCCCCTTCCTTTTGCACATACTACTAACCCTGAGATGTTTAATCCATGCGCGCATAAATATAATGGACACCAAAGAACAGTACCATATCAACATACAACTCTAATGAACCAAAGACATTCAACAAATCAATCTAAGAACAAATAAACTATGCAAACATGACATAGATCATAAGATAAATATTATAGCATCAAAAACCATGTTTACATAGGACGGTACAGAGATGTGTGGGAGGATGAACCACTGCATAATAGGAGGAGTTGGTGATGGAGATAGCGGTGAAGATGGCGGAGATGAGCAGCGAGGGGCGTGGACGGCGACGGCGGCACCGGCGGCGGCGCGGGGGACTCCCCCGCCACCGGCATCATGGGGAGCGCCGCCCCTTAGCCCCCTTCCTTCATGGCTTCATGGGAGCCCTCCCCCATGGAGATGGGATCCATCTTGGGCCGCAATGGAGCAGGCTTAGCTCGGCCGTCCGGACTCGGAATCAGGTGAATTTTATGTCCAGAACGTTCACCGTGAAATTCCCTACAACTTTGTAATTGAAGAGTTTTCCGTTTGACGCCGGCTTCGAGCCGTAACGTGACCATCTTCGAAAAGAGTTCTGGCACAGATTTCTGGAAAGTCCCAATTTGACTCCAACAAGGTTTCCACTTGTATTCTTGGTAATTCCTACATATCAAAGTGTAAAATAAGAACATTGTGCACTTTTGCAACTATTAGTAGGTTAGTTCAAATAAATCATAAAAGTGTCACAAAGTGTAGACAAAACATATAGCAATTGGTGTAAAACAAGCATGGAGCATCAAAAATTATTGATACGTTTGCAACGTATCAGCCCCCAACCGCCGCCGCTCTACCTAGGGGCTAGGGTTAGGGCTGCAGAGAGGACACAAGATGACGGGGATGGCGCCGGCTGGTAGACAGGAGGAAGAGGACGAGGGAGGAGGCCAGCCGACTGGGGGAGACGAGAGAGGAGGGAGGAGGAGTAGAGGCATCGGAGCTTCACCTAGTTCTGGTCGCCACCGCCGAGTAGAAACGCGAGCGAGACGAAGCGGTAGCAAAGTTTCCAGGCGATTTTAGAGGGTACGAGGTCAGAAACGAGCGATGCTGTAGCTGGAATTCAGGAGTCTCTGATGGAATTTGGGCCGAATTCCAGGCCTAATTTCCACGCCCCTCCAAACGCTGGAATTTGGGGCCGAATTCTAGAATTCCTATTTCCAGGCCCAATTCTGTACATCCAAACGGGGTGTAAGTGTTAGTGGGAAACGGTGCCAAAGACTACAACGACTTATGCAAATACATCAAGATTTAGTTCATGATAATTAGTTCAAGTTAATCAAATTACTAATGAACTCCCACTAAATTCAACATCCCTCAAAGTTGTTTAGTGAAGCATGATCCAAATTCACTACACCAAGACCGATCATCACGTGAATGATGTAGCTTTAATGGTGAACATCAACATATTGATCATATCATCCATATGACTCATGCTTGACCTTTCGGTCCGTGTGTTCCGAGGCCATGTCTGTACATGCTAGGCTCGTCAAGTTTAACCCACGTATTTTCGCATGTGTAAATCTGGCTTACACCCGTTGTATGTGAACGTAGAGTTTATAGCACCCGATCATCACGTGATGCTTCAAAATGACGAACTTCCGCAACGGTGCATACATGGGGAGAACACATTTTATCTTGAAATTAAGTGTGAGGGATCATCTTATAATGCTACTGTCGCGATCAAAGCAAAATAAGATGCATACATAAAGGATAAACATCACATGCATATACAATATGTGACATGGTATAGGAAATCTTCGCGCATTGATCTCCATCTTGTGTGCACCGACATGATCTCCATCACTCCACCATGATTGTCTCCACCACAAATAGCAACTATGACTATTGCTAACTACTTAGAAATAAAGTAAAGCTATTACATGGCGTATAACAAGTTGACACGCAGGTCCTACAAAATTATAAAGACAACCATATGGCTCCTGCTGGTTGTGAACTCATCGACATGCAAGTCGTGAAATATTACAAAACATGATCATCGCATACATCACATATATCATATCACATCTTGTGGCCATACCATATCACAAAACACTCCCTGCAAAAACAAGTTAGACGCCTCTACTTTGTTGTTGCATGTTTTACGTGGCTTATGGGACTAACAAGTTAAGAACGATTCTTATCTATGAAAAGCCACAACGGTGATATTATGGTTGCTAACATCCGTTGTAAATCTCATGACTACTATAGTGAGAGAAACTGGCATCCACCAGCCGCATGTGTGGAACAAGCCACACGTCAAGTGCGGAGCCGGTCTCGCGAACGAGGTCGCGTAAAGTTGGCCTGGACCGCTTTGATCTCACTATGCCGTGCCATAAGAAATACACAACATAGAGGTTTGCAACAGAAAACATCAACGCCCGCAACAAGCATGTTGTGTTCTACTCGTGAAACACATCTACGCATAGATCTAGCTCTGATACCACTGAAGGGTTTCGCAGCATATTAAATCAAAAAAATTCCTACGGATGCGAACAAGCAAGCCAAGATCTAATCTAGGAGATGTAATCAATGAGAGAGATATATGAGATCTTCATACCCTTGAAGAAATCGCACAGCGGAAATGTTCAACATAACATGGATGATGTAGTTGTACTAGCCATCTCCTCCTTGTGATCCGATCCGATCCAACGCCGCAAGTGGCGACGCCTCCGAGAGATGCACACGTACGGTGTAGCGATGTCTCCTCCTTCCTTGGTCCAGCAAGTATGGTGGAGAGATAGATTGGATCAGCAGCACGACGGCGTGGTGCTTATGGTGGAGAATTTCTGCAGCAGGGCTTTGCCTACGTGCAGTGGCGAGAGAGGGAAGTGGAGGAGCAGCAATCGGCCGGCGGCTAGGGTTGGGAGAGGGGGAGGCTGCGCCCCCGCCCTCCCTTATATAGGGGGCTAGGTGGCCAGCTTGGGCCCTCCTCCAAGCCCTAGGGCGGCGGCCAAAGAGGGAGGAGTGGGGGCAAGTTTCCCCCCTCCTTCTAGAACATTTGCCCTAGGGTTTCCCCTTGGGCTTGGCCGGCTGGGCCTTAGGGGCTTGGTCCACCTGGCCCAAGTGGCCAGGACACTCCCCTTTAGGCCCATACAGGCCTCCATCAAGTGGGCCCACAATGGCCCCACTCCGGAACCTTCTAGAACATTTCGGTACAATACCAATAAACTCTGAAACTTTTTCGGAATCCAAAAATTGCTTTCCTTTATATGAATCTTATTCTCCGGACCATTCTGGAACTGAAAGGATCGATACGAGCGACTAGAGGGGGGTGAATAGGCGCTAAGTCAATTTTTAATCTTTTTCAATTTTAAGGCTTGACACAAAGTAAATTCACTAGATGTGCAACTAGGTGAATTTCCTATGAGTGGCAAGCATGCAAGTAAACAAGTAACTAGCAAGATACAAGTAAGGAAAAGGAATAACCGAAGAGTGGAGACCGGAGACACAAGGATGTATTCCCGTAGTTCCTTCCTTTTGAGGGAAAGTACGTCTACGTTGGAGAGGTGTGGTGACACGGAGTCTACCAATGCCACAAAGGCTCACCTTGTTCTCCGGTGAGCAAGCCACGGAGGCTAGCTCATTTCCACTAAGCGGTGGTATTGGGGGAACCACGAATCCCTTACATGGAGCTTGGGGCACACATCCACAACTCAATTGGAGGCTCCCAAGAAAGCCACGGAGGCTAGAATCACCACAAAGATGAGTTAATCAACCAATTACACCACCTAGGCTCACAAGATCCCCTAGGCACAAATCCTCCAAGCAAATGGAGGGGGAAATGAAATTCCTTCGGTGAAGATGTAGATCGGTGCCTCCTCCTTGAATCCTCCAAAGATCAAGAGCTTTGGTTGGCTAGAAGGGGAGACCTATGGAATTTGGTGTTTTGCAATGGGGGTAGGTGAAGTTCTCACCCTACCCCAGCTGGAAGAAGGGGTATTTATAGGTGGGTGGAAATCTGGCCGTTGGAAGCTGCCCGAGAAGATGTCCGGGGATAAGTTTGGCGGCGTCGGCCTCTAGGCCGGACGCTCTGGCAGTAAGTCCGGCGGGGCGGACGGTCGGCCGGAAGTCCGGCGGCCCGCCGGGCGGATTCAACGACACGCCGAAAACCCTTGCAGAATAGCAGTTCGGCGGCTCCGCCGGACTGGCCCGGTCTGCCGTCGGATGGTCCGGCCAGGGGACCAGCCAGACCGAACCAGGACAACTTCTGGGAGGTAGTTCCACCATCTTTCTTTTTGTGCATGAAAACCCCGTCACCTGTGAACTTAACCATGTATGCATACATTTCAAATATTAGTTCACACAAAGCATAGTCATGTCATCGTTAATCAAAAAAGTAGAAAGGGACAAATGTCCTTTCAATCTCCCCCTTTTTGATTTACGATGACAAACTATGATAGAGTCACATAGGAATGACATAGCATGGTATCTAAGGAATAGTGAGAGTGCTCCCCCATAACATGTGCACATGGTTGAGTTTGCTTTTGGAATGCAAGGTGCAAAACTTAAATTATGAGGAGCTCCCCCACCATCTTTAGGAACCAAGCATGATATGGACAAGATAATATCATGGATAGCTAAGAATATACGCAAGCATAAACATATCCAAACATAGAGATAAGGCATAATTAAGGTACACACTTGTCCACACATGAAATAAGGAGTTTGAGAGATAAAAAAATGGCAAATAAGAGCGCAAATGGACACAAGCCACTTAAGAACCAAGGAAAATGAAGCTAGGCTTGTGTCATGCGACGTTATTCCTAGAGACTCTACACTCTTCTCCCCCTTTGGCATCGAAACACCAAAAAGGGACAAAAGAGTAGAATATGCTAGCGCTCAAAAATCATCACTCGGAACAGGAGAGCCATCGCGTTCTTCTTCTTCACAGGCACCTTCATCTCCATCAGTATCTTCTGGCTCAGAGGGTGGCTCAAAATCTTCAAAGTCTTCAACACCAGCGAACATGTCATCATCAAGAGGTGGCATGACATAGTTGACATACAGGATCGGATCCAACTCGGTTCCAACAGGAGGAACAACACCTCCCCTAGCAGCCAAGAAGTCATTCTGCCTCTTCCGAGTCTCCTGACTCATCTCCATGCTCTTCTGAGCCACATCATAGGAGCTGCGACACATATCCCACAAATTCTTGAAGAAGGCAGCAAGGCCCTTCTTGCGAGAGGACCTATGGTGGCGACGATGGTGGCGGTGATGATGATGGCTAGATCCAGAACCTGAGCCATGGTGAGGATCAGGAGCATCCATGGTGTGACCTCTAGCCCTGGCACGGAGCAAACTCGGAGCCTCTTCAAACGAGCCCTGGAAGCCCACAGTGAAGGTTTCCATGTCAATAATTTGTCCACCACTAGTAGGAAAAGCCACATTAGTGGCGCACCATTATACATATTCTATGGCGCATGGGTGGTGCGTAAGCCCGGCAATTTGACCCATGGGTATGTGCGCCCATGGGCACCCGACCCGAATGGGCAGGGTATGGGTTGCCATGTTTGCCCATGGGTGCGACCCATGGGCGACCCGATTATTCGTGGGCAGGGTATGGGTATATGTCTATGCCCGTGGGTGACCCGATGGGCGACCCGATTACTGTGAAAAATACACAAACATGGTGGTAGAATTTATATCTATCTAATCATCTAATAGATACATACAATGTAGATAACACACTAAAAGTTATACATATATAATCAGTTTATATATATACTACTATAGCAGTCTAGCACACAGGAAAAATAGAACGCAAAGAGGAAAAAAGCTGATAGCCGATACACATCACTAAGTGGGCTATATGTACATGCAAAAGAGAAGAACATGGCCCATGTGCTGCTAGCGTGCGATGCAAACATACAGCCGGTGATTGTTTTAGTACCACCTCGAAAGTGGAAGTAAGAAGACAGAGAAGGCATGCCTATATAAGAGTCCCCATGGACGCATATCTCTGTGCGCTCTAATTTTGGAGTGACAAGCGAACAATTCGTCCACGTCGTCTGCTTTAATAAATATTAATTTAAAATTATTATACCAAAGTTTATAGATCCGATGGGTTTCTTGTCGGGTCGGGCAACCCGACGGGTTCGGGCATGGGTTCCATCTCAGACCCATGGGCAGGGTCGTGGGCAGAGATCCTTGCCCATTTGTTAATCGGGCATGGGTCTGGAAGAGGTAGACCTGGTCAAACCTGACCCGATTGCCAGGTTTAGTGGTGCGCCACAGAATCTTCGCCACAAAAATAAGAATTCGGTGGCGCACCAGTCTATGCGCCACAGAAATAAGGCATTCTATGGCGCACAAGTGACTATGCACCACAGAAATAAGGCATTCTGTGGCGCATGTGTCCTAGGTGTGCCACTGAATTAAGTTTTAGTGAGCCACAAAAATAATGTACAGGTATACTCGATCTTGTTCTGTTTGGTGTAGATAAATAGGTTTTATATAGATTTTATATACAGTATACAGGTTATATACAGATAGAATATAGATAGATATAATATAGCAACATTATAAAACATCATCACATTACTTAGAGCCCGATCGAGTTATACATATAGATCCATACAACTCATAATACATATAGCTCCATACAACTCATAATCCATGCAAATTAAGTGCATCATCTCGAGATACAAATGAAGTGACACCGGCCGCCGCCTACACTAGGATGAAATAGAGTACCACTGCGACGATGGTGAGCAAGAGCAAGAGCACAACGAAGGTCTTCATCTTGCTGTTGTTCGACTGGTGCTTCCTCCACTTGGCAACCGCCTCTTGTTGAGTCGGGTATCCTTTGTAGCAGGTGCCGCTGATTTTGTGCACCTGTTTCTTGCAGTCCGCCCACTCCTCGTAGACTCCTGGAACCCGCCCCTCGAACACGACGTACCACGTCATCTCTATGGACACAAGGCATATTAGTATATAATACAATGGAAAGAATTAGAGGGTTCACATGCATACATATTCACAAGAATTAAAGCAAGGAAATAATAATAAACCTAAAAGTCATATAGCATCGGTATCACATAAGTAATCAAGTTCAACGACAACGACTACAATAGTAATTGAAGTCCAACAACGATGACCGTTTCGAGCAAATTAAGCAAGTTTAGTTTACAACACAGTACACACATTGTCCATCGATTCAAAGTAATGGTAGGCACACCGGCCTCTCGATCAACGAGACATCTTGTTCATGGGCTCCGGGAATGGTTTGTACATGTCCTTCGTCGTCCACGTCCTTCTATCCCCCTGCCTATGTAGGCGTTCTTTGATATCCCTCTTACACAACCCTCTGAGTTGGTGTAAGAGCTCCGATCTATTGCATATATCTTCTACGATAATTTCTGATAGCTTTACTTGGATGCGATGGAAGTCTTCTCTAAGATCAGCATCGCTGATCTCCCCCGCCATTTTATTGGTGTCTCGCATACTAGGTGGCAGACGCATCATCTCTTCATCCGCGACAAACCCTTTAAGGTGATGGAGGACATAGAAGGCCTCCTTCATGCTGTCATCTGGCTGCTTGATGCAAGGGAAGTTGATCACGTGCTTGAACCCATGCTCTTTAGTGTCCGGCCTGATAAATTTCCCCTTCTCGTGGAAGATGCCTCCATTTTTGGAGTAGAAAAGGATAGCCTCATCGAGAACACCCCTTATTCTCTTGTAGTCTTTCTTTGTCGTCGTACTCGATGAGTCGAAATACTGGGCTAGTGACCACTTCGGGCAAAGGACGACGAGTGTGTAGTATTTGTCCCTTCTCAACACATGCAATTGAAATGGAATGTTGGAAAGGATCGGCAATGGAAGAAATATATAAGAAAGCATAAGTTATGACGGCCGCGAGAAAATGTGTACTTACTCGGGAAAGACAGGCAGAAGAATGGTGTTCTTCTCTTTGTTCATGAGCATGAAGCTCTGGAGGTACCGCACCGCCTTGGTCCGTGTGCTTGAGCCATCCACCAGCTGGCTATCGCGCATGTAGTAGGGATCCGCTACCGCGATGTTGGGGGGCCTCTCTCTCTTGATCTTCATCTGAAGATTGATCGCGTATAGGCGAACCAAGTTATAGTCGAGCCGTTTCCAGTGAAATAGATTGAAGACGTCCTCGAACGCTATGAAGAAGATATCCGCGGGGTCTGCTTGGACGAAGTTCAGGTCTACTGCTGGCACCTTGACCGTGAACACCGGGTAATTTGGATCATTGTCTTTAAGAAGGAGGGTCTCTAGAAATTGAATATTTTGCTGCAAAGTGATCATTGGTCCACTTGCAAGGTGTTCGATGTCCTTAGGCAGTATCAGTTTACCAGCTTCATGAAGCCGGGGCAAGCCATCCGTTGTCTGTGGTACCATGTCGTCGGCCTGCATCCTCTTAGGAAGAGGCTGGCTCGAAGATGTGCCCTTCTTATTTCCTCTCTTCCTTGGCTTCTTCACTTGACCTGTTGGGGGTGCTTCGGGTGCTGGTGGTGCTGATGGTGGGGTTGCTTGAGGTGCTGGTGTGTAACAACCCAAATATTTGTAATCCATTCCCTATTAATTAAAGTGCCAAATTTTGGACCAAGATAAAACTTTTTCATTCATATTGCATGTATGCATGAATTTCCATTATATGTCTTTTATGATTTCATGTGTGTTATAATTTGTTGGGCAATGATTAGTTAATTCCAACTTAACCAACATAAGTATTAGAGAAGAACTATAAGAGCTAAAGAAACCAGAAACAAAAGAAGTAAAGAAAAAGAGAAGAAAAGTTTGATCTAGAAATTATTATTGACTACCCTACTTTGGACCCTTAGATTAAGCATTCTGTAACTCAACTCAAGGTGTGATCAGTTAGTTGAGCTTGACTAGGGTGCATACTAACTAGACCAAGAAATTTCAAACCAAAATTCAAATCAGAACTTAACTCAAACATCAGCCAAAGTTGGAATCTGAATCAGTGACCAAACCTTAATTTTGAATTAAGATTTCTGCAAAACCTCATCTCTTTGCTCAACAAAAATATGTCTGGAATCCTTGTGGGGTATCTTGACAAACCACAGTGGCCGTTTTCAAAAATTCGAAATTTGAATTCTTGCGGGCATTGTGTCGAGCACCTGGTGGGCAAAAATCCGGGAAAATCGATTTCACTGTGACCAACGCTGTTCCCGTTCGCTCTCACCCTGTAGCCATGCCTGTGGAGTCCCCTTGGTCGAGCCCCAGCCCCCTCTGCCCCGACCCAGGCCGTGCGGCATGGAAGGAGAAGGAAGAAGCCGCCCAGACCCCCCCCCTCTCTGTCCCTCTTCTCTCTGCACGATGCCGACCGTCGTGGTCTCGCCACCGCCTACCCACAGTGCCCCGTCGCCATGACCAAGCCCCGCCAGCACGCCCCCAAGGCCGTCGCGCCCGGCATCGCCGATGCACGTCGCCAGGCCCCCTTGCGCAGGCCACCTACTGGACACCCTCGCCCCCGGCCTCCTGGCCTATAAAAAGCCCCTCCGAGCACACGAGTGAACTCACACCACTCCCAGCGAGCTCCCAGACATCTTCCCTTCCCCCAGTTCTCTTCCGTTCGACGTAGCCAGCTCCGCCGGCGAGCTACTGTACACGGGTGGCGCCACCGCGTTCGGCCGCCGTTGGACACGCCGCCGGTGCCAGGCGGAGGAGTCGAGCTGCCGCCGCCATTCTGCGTCATCGCCGACGACCCCTGCTTCCTCTCCGTCGAGCCCCCGCCGTCGAACACTCGTCTCTGCACGCGCCGGTGAGCTCCAGCCCTAGCCGAGGTAGATGACGCCTGTGAGCCGTTAGATCTCGATCCATCGGTCGCGTACCAATTCGGGTGACTTAAGTGACCTGACCGGTGGGCTCCACCTGTCAGGTTTAAATTTAGAAAGGCCTCCCGCCCTGTGAAGCGGTATTTGGGCCGGCCCGTTCGGAAACCCTCGGTGCGGCCCAGTTCTCATTAGAATTCGGTCCGAATCGTTTTTATTTATTTTCCCGCTCATTTCAAATATGTTTCAGATATGAATTTCAAACTTTAATTCCAAGAGTTTTAGAAATCCGTTTTGAGCAAATAAATATGCGTTGGAAAGCTTAGGAAATTATCTAGCCTCTGAAACTAGTTAGAATCCAATTTGAGTTAGTGATTTACTTCAATAAGAATAATTTGACCATAGCCCTATTAATCTTAGGAAAATTCTAGAAAATTGTTTACAACTCCTAAAATCTTGAAACTTGGTTTATGAGCTCACTAGTTAACTTGTCTACTGTTTAGCTCAACCTTAATCAGTTAAAACTTGATTAGTGCTTTCAATTAAGCTCTAATCCAACCCTAGTGTGTAGCATAAAATGATAGATCCCAATTATACACTTAGCTTAGTTTTCCCTCAATACCAATTCACTTAATTATTTCCTCTCCACTTGAACTAGCCCTATTACCCCTAGTTTAATACCAATGCTAAGAAAGTAAACAATCTAGTGCACATGGTAGAAAATCTAACTTACACAATCAATGAAAACTTGGGAGAAAACTTGCAAATCCCACTCAATAAAATCCAACATGAATTCTATTGTTTGAAAACAAGTATGTGTGCTTGGAGTGTTGTTAGCATTGTGTAGTGATTGTGTGCCTTGTGTTTATTCGTTATTAGACGCTAGTGTTGTTGAGGAGGATATTGAGGGGGGATTTTATCAAGAAGACGAAGACTACCCCGGACACTTTGCCAACCAAGGCAAGCCATCTTTACTATTGCATTCTACTTGTTTTTAAGTAAATTGCATGATTGAATTGCTAGAGTAGAATGATAGTTTTGTAGTGATATCTTGGTTAGCAAGAGTATCAAGCTGAGTTTATCCAACCTTATCTAGTGGTATCATCACCCAATATAGTTGCTTAGTCGCTAATAAAATTAAGGCCATCTATAAGGGGAACCCTATTGGAAATTGGTGACTTGAACTTGACAACTTGAATTGGAGATTTCTCCTACATGATGGTTTTATGAAGGAAAATAATCTTGACTAAGGACTATGGAATGTATTTGCTAAATGATAATAAGTGATGTACCATGTGAGCCAACCATTACCGTACGACCACATTACCCCTAAATGGGAAGGGGCTTAGTCCGTAGCTTGTTTATTCTAGTATGGGGGATCTTGTATCATCTTTTATAGAAGTAAGCCATGCGTGGGTGCTTCCGAACCGAGTGGAAAATTTCCATTCATCCAGCACTCTGCAGCGGGCAAAACTATGAGTGCCAAAATGGACTCTTAGGGAAGAATCCTATACTAGAGTAGACAAGTGAAGGAGTTTGTTTGATTATCTGAATCTCGCATACTTTGTGTATGACGATCCATGGATTTCTCCCGGCAGATGTATCGAATCTTGTGGGTAAAGTGTACCCCTCTGCAGAGGTTTCAAAACTATTCGAATAGCCGCGTCTGCGGTCATGGACAGTTGGCAAGCTATACTTGACTTTTGTCAAGAATGATAATAACTTATGATGAACTTGGTGAATGACTTGACTTGACTTTGATGTTGACCAACACTTGAGGTTCCTCTTTAGATTGAACTTAGAGAATTAAATCTTCTTCTCTATTAATGAACATTCTTGGGAAATCAAAACTAGCTTTTGCAAATAAACTTAGTGCTTAGTCCACCATATCAACCTTGCATATCTACTTCATCATTTTGTTTATAAGATGGTTTGCGAGTGCATCCAATGTACTCATGGCTGTGTCCCTGGCTATCAACTTGGCCAGACTATGGGGAAGAGTATCCGGAGGAAGGTTATGAAGAAGAAGAGTACCAGAACTAAGACCGTCTCCTGAGTCGCCGTTGCCTGTAGGGTCAAGGCATGGGCCCGAAGACGTTATTTCCGCTGCTATATTGTGTTGTAATATGAACTTGGTCACTATGACCATTGTATTTGACTATTCGTATTGTAATGTCTATGGAACTGGTTACCAACTACGTTATGTGTATCACAACAATGATTCTGGGATTGTGGTGGAATACATAATGGGCACTTCGAATTTGTGATAAATTCGCGGGTGTTACAAGTTGGTATCAGAGCCTAGGCTGACCATAGGAGACCTTAGTTAGAATGGGCGTTAAATGAAACCTTTATAAAAGCAAAGATATAAGTAATGGTTTAAAATTGCTTAGTCTTTTCCTCTTGATTTACAAAGCTTTGTACATGATTCAGTTTTTGCCTACTTAAAATTTTGCACACTGGAGTTGATCACTAACTTAATCTAATCTAAAATTTTGTAGATGGCCCCGGTGTTCACTGAGCAGTACCAGTTGGGCCATGGTGGTAGCCTTTGTTTCGAGCGCGACCTCACCACCCTGACCTTGTTTCTGGATCGTCTGTATCCAGAGTTCAAGGGAGCCGTGCTCAATGAGCACCCGGATGGAGAGCTACGGTGGCTTATCAGGGCAAGTTGCCGTGGCAAGAAGGGAGATCTCAGTTCTCCAAGGATCAAGTTTGAGCTTGTGGAGAACACTTGGGTCGATGGTTTGGTCTGAGGTATGCAGGAGATGCATGCCCGCTTGTGCGGACTGCATGTGGAGGAGGTCCAGGGGGAGCGCTTTAGGAACTTTGCTCGGCGTGATGCGGAAGGGCGTCCCGCAAACATGCCAGGGCAAAATGAACCGAGTACCTATATCGATCACATGGACTTCTTGCTGTACTCCACTCAGCAGGAGGCAGATCGTGCCCATACCAAGGCCAACCTTGAGCACTTCGCACTTGTGGAGGCAAGGAGCACTATCAGGATCCTTGCTAGGGATCGCAAGAGCCTTCGTCGCCAGCGCGATGAGAGGGATCAGACCATTGAGGAGTTGAAGGCCAATGTGGCTGAGCTGACTGAGTACATTGAGGATCTAGAGAGCCACCTTGGTGAGGAGGAAGGCATTGACCTCTGCAAGGAGGATAATGCCCTCATTAGTGACGAGGATGACTTCATGGAGGACCTTGATGATCAGGAGAATGATGAGGATGCTGGATTCATTGAGGATGATGAGGAGGAAGACCCCGAGGAGCCCGATGTTTAGATCGGAGATCCAAGTGATATCTAGTTATGAGTTCACTTTAATTCACTTCGTGTAGGTGTGAGTTGTATCCCCCTCTCTAGTAGACGAGTCGCAATGGTTTGATGTAAACCATTTGTAATGTGTGAACTCGTATGTGTGGTATGTTTGATGTTTGTTGAAATATGAATTTGGCCCTTAAGGCCTTAGTAAGACAAAAATTGCATCATCCATGTTACATTTAAATCTTAGTAATTAGTTGTTCCCTCTTGTCTTACACACCTTATCTTCAGATGCCGCGAGTACCCCCACCCCCGAACCCGGAAGTGGCACAACTGCTAAGGTTGATCATGGAAGATCGGGAAGCAGCCCGAGCTGAGCGCCAAGCTAACTTGGCCACTCTTCAGCAGCTAACCCAGATGGCAATGAACCACAACAATGGCAATGGAAATGGCCATGGTGAAGGAGAAAACAATGGCCATGGTGATCACCGATCCAAGTTAAGGAGTTTCCAAAACACCAACCCACCTATGTTCACTAAGTCTGAAGAACCCTTAGATGCTGATGACTGGCTTCGTACTATGGAGAACAATTTGGCAGTCACCGAAGTTGGCAAAAATGAGAAGGTCTTGTACACCACCCACTATCTTGCTGGAGCCGCAAGAGCTTGGTGGGATAGCACTCGTGCAATGCAAGCCCAAGGGTATGTGATGCCTTGGGAGGAATTCAAGAGCAAGTTCAGCAAAGCCCATGTTCCTTTGGGATTAGTTAAAAGGATGAGAGATGAGTTCAGAAATCTGAAGCAAGGTTCCCTATCTGTGGTTGACTACTGTGACTAGTTCCTTACCTTGTCTAGGTATGCCCCAGATGACACCAACACAAATGAGAAGAAGCAAGAGAGGTTTCTGAATGGACTTCATGATGAGATGCAATGTGTCTTGGTCAGCATTCCCTTTGCAGACCTGGAGTCATTGGTGGACTCTGCCATTCAGATGGAAGGCAAACTCAAGCAAGCTGCAGAGAACCGCAAGCGCCGTATGATGTATCAAGGCAAATCAAGCAACTCGCAGAAGCCAAGGGGAAATCCACCTATGGGTTTCGCCCCTAGACCTATGAGGCCATCTACACCTGCTCCACGTCCCAACTTTCCCAACCGTCCGACCGGCAACAACTTCAACCGTGCACCTCCAAGACCTAATGGCAACAACTTCAACCCCAATACTCCAAGGCCAAATGGCGCACCTGCGCCGCCCAAGTCTGGTGACAAGTCTGGTGTTACCTGTTATGAGTGCGGAATCAAGGGGCACTACTCCAATGAGTGCCCGAAGAAGATGAATGATGCATCCAAGACCACTGCTCCTGCTCAACAACAGCGCCGTGTTGGAAATGGCAAGAATTATCCACCAAGGAACCAGCCTCACCCTCGAGGCCGTCTGAATCACACGAATGTTGAAGAAGCTCAGGAAGCAACCGACGTTGTGCTTGGTATGTTCCCTGTTAATTCAGTTCATGCAAGAGTTCTGTTCGATTCTGGAGCTTCACACTCATTTGTTACTAAGTTATTTGTTGACAAAAGTGGACTTCAACCAACACCCATGAAACATGCCATGTTAGTACAAATACCTGGGTCAACAACAAGGGCTGAGTGGAACTGTTTGGCAGTTCCCATAGAAATTCATGGAATAGCTTTCTTAGCCAATTTGATAGTGTTGGGAACTAAAGGTTTGGAAGTAGTTCTTGGTATGAATTGGATGTCTTCCCATCAAGGAGTGATAGATTGTGCCAAGAAGACCATCACCATGAAGAGTAGCACGGGAATTGTAGTAAAGCATGTGTCTGTAAAACCACCCCAAACCACCAGATGTCATAAGAGTATCTCAGGACCGACTCTAGAGCAAGTTCCCATCGTCTGTGAATACCCAGATGTTTTTCCCGATGAGCTACCCGGAATGCCACTGGATCGGGATATTGAGTTTATCATTGAGCTTATCCCCGGAACTGGACCTATAGCCCAGCGACCCTATCGTATGAACCCAGCCGAACTAGTGGAGTTAAAGAAGCAATTCGATGACCTTTTGAGTAAGGGATTGATTCAGCCAAGTTCATCCACTTGGAGATCACCTGTCTTGTTTGTGGATAAAAGTGACGGTTCCAGCCGACTGTGCACTGATTACCGCAAGCTAAATGATGTCACCATCAAAAATAAGTATCCTCTTCCAAAGATAGATGATTTGTTTGACCAATTGACTGGAGCTCAAGTCTTCTCAAAGATAGACCTTAGAACTAGATACCATCAACTGAAAATCCGTGCAACAGATATACCCAAAACAGCCTTCACTACCCGATACGGATTGTATGAGTACACCGTAATGTCCTTTGGATTAACCAATGCCCCTGCCTATTTCATGAATCTCATGAATAAGGTTTTCATGGAGTTCTTGGATAAGTTTGTTGTTGTCTTCATTGATGACATTCTTATCTACTCCAAGTCTGAAGAAGAGCATGCGACCCACTTGAGATTAATCTTAGCGACTCTGAGAGAGCATCAGCTTTATGCCAAGTTTAGTAAGTGTGATTTTTGGTTGAAGGAAGTTGGATTCTTAGGCCATGTATTATCAGCTGGAGGAGTGTCAGTGGACCCAAAGAAGATCAAATCAGTCATGGAATGGGAAGCCCCTACCACTCAAACTGAAGTTAGAGGTTTTCTCGGATTGGCAGGATATTACCGCAAATTTGTTGAAGGGTTTTTAAGCATTGCCAGACCCATGACCCAACTATTGAAGAAGGACAAGAAGTTTGAATGGACCCCTAAATGTGAAGAAAGTTTTCAAGAACTCAAGAAGCGATTGGTGACCGCCCCCGTCCTAACCATGCCCGATATCACCAAAAACTTTGGTGTCTATTGCGATGCCTCCAAACTTGGACTTGGTTGCGTGTTAATGCAAGAAGGCAAGGTCATAGCTTACCTCTCCCGGTAGCTTCAACCTCATGAAGAAAACTATCCAACCCATGATCTGGAGTTAGCAGCCGTAGTTCTAGCTTTGAAGACCTGGAGGCACTATCTTATGGGTAACCGTTGCGAGATCTACACCGACCACAAGAGTTTGAAGTATATTTTCACCCAGAAGGAGTTGAACATGAGGCAAACAAGATGGATAGAGTTGATCAAGGATTACGATCTGGAAATTCATTACCACCCCGGTAAGGCCAATGTAGTGGCCGATGCATTGAGTAGGAAGCCATGCACATTGAATATGATTATCAAAGAGGAGCAACCCATGTTGCACCAACAGTTTGAAAGGTTTGGATTGGAACTAGTCAGTCAAGGATTCTTAGCCAGCCTTGAGTTCCAACCCACCTTGATGAGCCAAATCAAAGAAGCCCAGAAGGGAAATGAGAGTATTGACGGAATTAAGCGCAGAATTAGTTCCGGCAAGGTGCCAGGATTTGAAGAAGATGATCAAGGAGTTCTCTGGTATAAAGGACGTATTTGTGTGCCTGCTGACTCAGAACTGAAGGAAGTTATTATGAAGGACGCCCATGAGACACCTTACTCCATCCACCCCGGTGGAACTAAGACGTATCAAGATCTGAAGGAGCAATTTTGGTGGCATGGGATGAAGCGTGAGATTGCATCGTTCATATCCAAGTGTGACATTTGTCAAAGAGTCAAGGCTGAACATCAATGTCCTGCTGGACTGCTGCAACCTTTGCAAGTTCCGGAATGGAAGTGGGAATCAGTTGGTATGGATTTCATCACTGGATTTCCAAGGTCTAGTCGCGGAAATGACTCTATCTGGGTCATTGTGGATAGACTGACCAAAGTTGCCCACTTTATCCCTGTCAAGACCACTTATACCTCAGGACAGCTGGCAGATCTTTACCTATCCAGAATTGTTAGTTTGCATGGAGTCCCTAAAACCATAGTTTCCGATCGAGGAACCCAATTCACCTCGAGATTTTGGAAAAGTTTGCATCAAGCCTTGGGAACCAAATTAGCCTTTAGCACAGGTTACCACCCTCAGACTGATGGACAGACTGAAAGAGTAAATCAGATACTTGAAGATATGCTGAGAGCCTGTGTTCTAGCCTATGGAGCTAAGTGGGAAGATTGTTTGCCTTTTGCGGAGTTTTCCTACAACAACAGTTATCAAGCCAGTTTGCAAATGGCCCCATTTGAAGCTTTATATGGAAGAAAGTGTCGTACCCCTTTGAATTGGTCTGAAACCGGAGACAGTAAGATATTTGGACCGGACATTCTGCAAGAGGCTGAAGAGAAGGTTCGCATGATTCGTGATTACCTCAAGGCAGCCCAGTCTAGACAGAAGAGTTATGCCGACAAGAGACGTAGAGAACTGACCTTCAAGATTGGAGATTTTGTTTATCTTAGAGTATCACCTCTCAAGGGAATGCAGAGATTCCAAGTAAAAGGAAAGCTTGCACCTAGGTATATTGGACCCTTCAAGATACTAGGCCGCAGAGGAGAAGTGTCTTATCAGTTGGAAATGCCCCCTGAATTGTCTGAAGTGCACGATGTTTTTCACGTGTCCTTACTTCGGAAATGTCTTGAAGTGCCGGAGAAGCCAGAGATCTTCAAGAATATTGATCACCATTCTGTGGACATCAACAAGGATTTGACCTATCGTGAAATGCCTATCCGTATCCTCGAAGAAGCCTATCGAACCACTCGAACCCGAAGCATCAAGTTTCTGAAAGTTCAGTGGAGCAATCACATAGAAGAGGAAGCCACTTGGGAACGAGAAGATTACCTTCAGAAAGAATTTCCCAATCTTTTCAGTTCTTAGTTAGTGAATCTCGAGGACGAGATTCTTTTTAAGGGGGGAAGATTGTAACAACCCAAATATTTGTAATCCATTCCCTATTAATTAAAGTGCCAAATTTTGGACCAAGATAAAACTTTTTCATTCATATTGCATGTATGCATGAATTTCCATTATATGTCTTTTATGATTTCATGTGTGTTATAATTTGTTGGGCAATGATTAGTTAATTCCAACTTAACCAACAGAAGTATTAGAGAAGAACTATAAGAGCTAAAGAAACCAGAAACAAAAGAAGTAAAGAAAAAGAGAAGAAAAGTTTGATCTAGAAATTATTATTGACTACCCTACTTTGGACCCTTAGGTTAAGCATTCTGTAACTCAACTCAAGGTGTGATCAGTTAGTTGAGCTTGACCAGGGTGCATACTAACTGGACCAAGAAGTTTCAAACCAAAATTCAAATCAGAACTTAACTCAAACATCAGCCAAAGTTGGAATCTGAATCAGTGACCAAACCTTAATTTTGAATTAAGATTTCTACAAAACCTCATCTCTTTGCTCAACAAAAATATGTTTGGAATCCTTGTGGGGTATCTTGACAAACCACAGTGGCCGTTTTCAAAAATTCGAAATTTGAATTCTGGCGGGCATTGTGTCGAGCACCTGGTGGGCAAAAATCCGGGAAAATCGATTTCACTGTGACCAACGCTGTTCCCGTTCGCTCTCACCCTGTAGCCATGCCTGTGGAGTCCCCTTGGTCGAGCCCCAGCCCCCTCTGCCCCGACCCAGGCCGTGCGGCATGGAAGGAGAAGGAAGAAGCCGCCCAGACCCCCCCCCCTCTCTGTCCCTCTTCTCTCTGCACGATGCCGACCGTCGTGGTCTCGCCACCGCCTACCCACAGTGCCCCGTCGCCACGACCAAGCCCCGCCAGCACGCCCCCAAGGCCGCCGCGCCCGGCATCGCCGATGCACGTCGCCAGGCCCCCCTGCGCAGGCCACCTACTCGACACCCTCGCCCCCGGCCTCCTGGCCTATAAAAAGCCCCTCCGAGCACACGAGTGAACTCACACCACTCCCAGAGAGCTCCCAGACATCTTCCCTTCCCCCAGTTCTCTTCCGTTCGACGTAGCCAGCTCCGCCGGCGAGCTACTGGACGCGGGTGGCGCCACCGCGTTCGGCCGCCGTTGGGCACGCCGCCGGTGCCAGGCGGAGGAGTCGAGCTGCCGCCGCCATTCTGCGTCATCGCCGATGACCCCTGCTTCCTCTCCGTCGAGCCCCCGCCGTCGAACACTCGTCTCTGCACGCGCCGGTGAGCTCCAGCCCTAGCCGAGGTAGACGACGCCTGTGAGCCGTTAGATCTCGATCCATCGGTCGCGTACCGATTCGGGTGACTTCAGTGACCTGACCGGTGGGCTCCACCTGTCAGGTTTAAATTTAGAAAGGCCTCCCGCCCTGCGAAGCGGTATTTGGGCCGGCCCGTTTGGAAACCCTCGGTGCGGCCCAGTTCTCGTTAGAATTCGGTCCGAATCGTTTTTATTTATTTTCCCGCTCATTTCAAATATGTTTCAGATATGAATTTCAAACTTTAATTCCAAGAGTTTTAGAAATCCGTTTTGAGCAAATAAATATGCGTTGGAAAGCTTAGGAAATTATCTAGCCTCTGAAACTAGTTAGAATCCAATTTAAGTTAGTGATTTACTTCAATAAGAATAATTTGACCATAGCCCTATTAATCTTAGGAAAATTCTAGAAAATTGTTTACAACTCCTAAAATCTTGAAACTTGGTTTATGAGCTCACTAGTTAACTTGTCTACTGTTTAGCTCAACCTTAATCAGTTAAAACTTGATTAGTGCTTTCAATTAAGCTCTAATCCAACCCTAGTGTGTAGCATAAAATGATAGATCCCTATTATACACTTAGCTTAGTTTTCCCTCAATACCAATTCACTTAATTATTTCCTCTCCACTTGAACTAGCCCTATTACCCCTAGTTTAATACCAATGCTAAGAAAGTAAACAATCTAGTGCACATGGTAGAAAATCTAACTTACACACTCAATGAAAACTTGGGAGAAAACTTGCAAATCCCACTCAATAAAATCCAACATGAATTCTATTGTTTGAAAACAAGTATGTGTGCTTGGAGTGTTGTTAGCATTGTGTAGTGATTATGTGCCTTGTGTTTATTCGTTATTAGACGCTAGTGTTGTTGAGGAGGATATTGAGGGGGGGGGGTTTATCAAGAAGAAGAAGACTACCCCGGACACTTTGCCAACCAAGGCAAGCCATCTTTTGAATCATACTCCAAATGCCTAGCTTTACTATTGCATTCTACTTGTTTTTAAGTAAATTGCATGATTGAATTGCTAGAGTAGAATGATAGTTGTGTAGTGATATCTTGCTTAGCAAGAGTATCAAGCTGAGTTTATCCAACCTTATATAGTGGTATCATCACCCAATATAGTTGCTTAGTCGCTAATAAAATTAAGGCCATCTATAAGGGGAACCCTATTGGAAATTGGTGACTTGAACTTGACAACTTGAATTGGAGATTTCTCCTACATGATGGTTTTATGAAGGAAAATAATCTTGACTAAGGACTATGGAATGTATTTGCTAAATGATAATAAGTGATGTACCATGTGAGCCAACCATTACCGTACGACCACATTACCCCTAAATGGGAAGGGGCTTAGTCCGTAGCTTGTTTATTCTAGTATGGGGGATCTTGTATCATCTTTTATAGAAGTAAGCCATGCGTGGGTGCTTCCGAACCGAGTGGAAAATTTCCATTCATGCAGCACTCTGTAGCGGGCAAAACTATGAGTGCCAAAATGGACTCTTAGGGAAGAATCCTATACTAGAGTAGACAAGTGAAGGAGTTTGTTTGATTATCTGAATCTCGCATACTTTGTGTATGACGATCCGTGGATTTCTCCCGGCAGATGTATCGAATCTTGTGGGTAAAGTGTACCCCTCTGCAGAGGTTTCAAAACTATTCAAATAGCCGCGTCCGCGGTCATGGACAGTTGGCAAGCTGTACTTGACTTTTGTCAATAATGATAATAACTTATGATGAACTTGGTGAATGACTTGACTTGACTTTGATGTTGACCAACACTTGAGGTTCCTCTTTAGATTGAACTTAGAGAATTAAATCTTCTTCTCTATTAATGAACATTCTTGGGAAATCAAAACTAGCTTTTGCAAATAAACTTAGTGCTTAGTCCACCATATCAACCTTGCATATCTACTTCATCATTTTGTTTATAAGATGGTTCGCGAGTGCATCCAATGTACTCATGGCTGTGTCCCTGGCTATCAACTTGGCCAGACTATGGGGAAGAGTATCCGGAGGAAGGTTATGAAGAAGAAGAGTACCAGAACTAAGACCGTCTCCTGAGTCGCCGTTGCCTGTAGGGTGAAGGCATGGGCCCGAAGACGTTATTTCCGCTGCTATATTGTGTTGTAATATGAACTTGGTCACTATGACCATTGTATTTGACTATTCGTATTGTAATGTCTATGGAACTGGTTACCAACTACGTTATGTGTATCACAACAATGATTCTGGGATTGAGGTGGAATACATAACGGGCACTTCGAATTTGTGATAAATTCGCGGGTGTTACATGGTGGTGCTAGTGGTGCTGGTGGTGCTGATGGTGGTGCTTCGGGTGCTGGGGTTGCTTGGGGTGCTGGTGGTGCTGATGGTGGTGCTTCGGGTGCTGGGGTTGCTTGGGGTGCTGGGGTTGATTCGCGTGGCTCCCTGACGATCGTCTTATACAGCGTGTTAGGGTTGAAAATGGTAGCCGGCTTGACTTGAGCTGGATTGCCAGCCTCCGGAGGAGTGTCTTGCAGAGAAAAACCCATGAAGGTCAGGCGCTGCGTGACTGTAGTGGGACGACCAAGTTGATCGCTGTGAGTAAAGAAGGCTTCTTCATCCATATGAGGCATGTACATATCTTGGCTGCAGGCGCCAGTGTTGATGTAGGCATCGATGTCATCATCATCATCGTTGCCATCAAGTGGCGCCATGTCCTGGAAGTTAGGTGGTGGCGGTTGCGATGCCACCACTTGGCGTACCTTGCGTTTGGTCGACGGTCGTTGCGGTAGCTTTCCCAACAGCTATTGGTGGCGTGTGGTGGTGGCGGCGATCGTCGATTCCTTCCGGGTGGCGGCGGCGATTGCCCGTTCCTTCTGGGTGGCGGTGGCGACCGCCGGTTCCTTCAGGGTAGTGGCAGCGGCGACCACCGGTTCCTTCAGGGTAGTGGCGGCGGTGACCGCCGATTCCTTAAGGGTGGCGGCGACGCGGGGCCAGACGATCTTGGGCCGGATGATAGGGGAGGTGGCGCCGATGTTGCGCCTAACACTCGGAAGACCCCCCCTCCCCAGACGAATCTGGTTCTTCGGCCATGTCATAAGCCAATCGGTGCAATTCCCAAGGACCATAACATCGTCCTCCTCTGCGCCCGGAGGTTGATGGGGGGAGGATGTCGCGGTACTCCGGCACTACCATTGCCAACTTGACCTTCATCAAATCTTCTGCAATTATTTTGTGGTGCATAGTTCGGCCGGGCATGGCAGTGCCGCTAGCAACATCCATCAACTTGCCGCCGGGCTCCACCACATGCAGGAGTATGCAAGGTTCGTCCTAAGTCAGGGGCATGTTGGATAAGATCAGCGCAAGGCATATATAGTTAATTAAAGAAGATGACGCGGAGGACTAACTAATGAGTTACCTTCTTGACGGTGTTGATCTCGGCTAATGTCGATACAAGGGCGTCGGTGCCGGCGCTGGGCCGCTCACTCTCAGGTGCATTATCAGGCACCGCCACCCTATCAGCTTCCGCGGTTGGGGGCGTCGATGCGACCAGCTGGAGCGGCGGCGTCAGGGTCACCAGCGGCGACACTTGGTGACTTGAGTTACTGCCGCTGACGCTGGGCACATATATCGGCCCCTGTTGACCTGCCGCATTCCAAGCAGCTAACCCCTCCATCAACCCAGGGGGGATGATCTACCGGAGCCTCTCGTCCAGTAACTTACTCATCTCAGTCGGGTCCACTATCTTCTCTAGTGACTCCACCTTCTTCTTCAGCTCCTGAACCTTGGCTTTATCCTTAGTCGACCTCCTCTCCTTTCTCGTCTTGGCATCCGATCCGTAGTACTTGGATACCTTCATAATTGTGCCAAAGCCGGACACACGGCCAGCCGACGTCGGTGGCTTGTCCAGGTCCCTATCCTTGTATGCGTTCGTCGCCCTGTTGAAAGGCGTGTCCCACGGTTTCGTCGACCCCTGGGACGACAGGCCAGCCGTAGAACTAGCCTTCAACTCATCATCCTTCAGACAAAGGAACTTAAGGTTAGCCCATTTGGCTTCATTGCCTAATAAGATCAGTGCAATAATAATATAGACTATCCTTACCAGGAGTTTCTCGAACTTCTTCACGTCGGGGCAATCTGTAACAAATTCCCCCGTATCCCAGTCTAAGTAGTAGCAGGACTGGACATAGTTCCTAGTCTGTAAATCCGCGATTTTTAGCCAGGGGTTTTCTTTCCCCAGACGTATCATCTCAGCATCCTCCTTGTCCCAAGTGGGCTGTTTTCCTCGGTAACCGCCGCTTCCGCAATGGTGAGCCCCTAGGTTCAATTCCCGCATTTTCTTCCCCCAGGCGGTCCATTTTTTAGCCTCGTCAGTCTCTAAGGACGACTTGAATGCTTCAAAATCTTCTCTAGAGAGCGACGGGTCTTTGCTACTTATCTGCTCCCAGCTTTTACCTTTCTTGATCTTGTTCTTTAGCCGGGTTTTCCAGCTACTCAAGGCGGTGCTCATCTTCGTGAGAGCTAAAGAGTCCACCTTTTTATTGAATGGCTCTGGGAACGTGTATCGTTGGTGAAGCTTCTGGATGAGGGTTCCGGCCAAAGCCTCGTTGGCCTCGCTTCTGAGGTCTTGAGTGTTGAGCGGCATGGTTTCACGGACGATGCACCCTAGTTGCATGGCGTACCCTTTGGCAACCACCGAAGGCTCCAAGGGTAGGCCACTTTCAGAGACTAACATGAAAGGATCGGTGACGTTGGCGAGCACTTGCGGCCTCCGATCCCTCCTTGGCCTCTTCGCCTTCCTCCTCTTCTTGGCCTCCTCAGGATTGCCGCCGCTATCACATTCCGTGCGGTTGGTGATCTCTTCAACGGTCTTGGTGGCGTCATCCCGGCCCTCTTCCTCATCGCCGCTCTCGGAGGCGGCCCCCCAGCCCTCTTCCTCATCCCGACCCTCTTCCTCATCGCTGCGATTGGCGGCGCCCCCCGGCCCTCTCTCTCATCGTATTCCTACCACCATTCCTTGTTGGCCTCTCTGGCGACTTCCTCCTGGCTCTTAGGGTTAGAAGTGTCCGACATGTTTATTTGCACTTCATTAAAAAGAGGCAAATATTTAGTACAGAATGCAACCAAAAAATTCAAAATTTCAGCATGACTTTTGCTAATTTTTCTACCTAGGAGTGCCCATTTCTCAACCGAAACGGAAGTGAATCAACACTTCGGGAGAAACGGGCAACTCAATCTTGAAACATAGGAAAAAAACCACAGAATATAGAAACTGTTTATGATACACCTTGATGAGGACATCCCATCTATTGATACACCCGCTGTACCTACAGCGGAACACATACAAGGACCCATCACTCGAGCTCGTGCCAAGCAACTTAACTATCAGGTACTTTCGTTTCTTGGAACTCTTTCTCACATACATGAGAATATGATGCTGCCTAAATCAGATATGTTTGTTACTCTTAGGAATGATGGACCTAGCATGGATGAGAGGGACAAGCATTGGAGCATGATCGTGCATGGAGATGGCAGCATGCGTTTGAGGATTGAAGAAGACGCCACGAGTGGAGATTTCAGAACTTTGAAGCCACCATAATGAAGGATGAAGACTTGGACGAAATATACAAAGAGCTACTTCATAATTTCGTCCATAGATACATATGGTGCTGCGTCACTTCTATTTTTGGGCCAGGCCCATGTAATTTTCGCAGCAAATAAGACAGCCACTTTTAGGAGTCCGAATTTGAGGAGAAAAGGCCTGTTAGGGGTCCGTTCGACCACCCAACCCATGGCTGGTCGCACCCCTACCTTTTCCTCCTCAAATACCCCCCATAGCCGTCATTAGAACTCGGATTTTGATTAGACTAAAAGTTAGCCATTGCTGCAACTACGAGCTCGACTTTTGAGGCCAATCGCCCAGAAGAAGACCGCCTATTCGGAATTCCACCTTTTGAATAAAGCATACATCTTTCATCCGCAATATCTTGATTGCTGTATTAGTTCTTACTTGTTCTCGATTTCAGGTAGGAATTAAGACCCTCGCTGGTCAGGCTGATCGTGCATCCGCAAGATCAGTAACTCCCGGAGATTGTCCTAGCGATTGCATTGGCGCACGAGCTTCGCACGTGTAGTCGGATCGTCAAGCACAAACTCCACCCACCAAATCGACGTATCAAGATCTCATCGAAAGATCGGACACCTTTGCCCTATCAAGTGGTATCAGATTTCAGGTTGCTCGGTGAGATTTACTGTTTTCATAGTTTAGATTGCATCTGTGTTCATACCTATAAACCACGAAAAAGCCAAAAATAACTTTTGACGGTTTCAGTCCGATTTCAGTCCGATTTCAGTCCGATCGCAATACCTATATGTATCTAGTGCAGTCCGATTTCAGTCCGAATTGGACAGTTTCGTCAGTTTTTGACGGTTTTCGACAGCAAATTTCAACTGGCCATAACTTTTGCATACGAACTCCGTTTTCAACGTGCGAGTACTCAAAATGTTCGTAGCGAAAAGATCTACGTGACCACAACCACTATGTGGTTGTGCGACACTCAGAACTCCCAAAAAAGGCCGGGAAGGCCGAGTTTTTGCCCTCCGAAGTTTCAGACCTGCCAATTCCTGCAGATCTTCACTTATTTTTTGCTTGGGAGCTGTTCCTTTCTGCTTGTTGGGCCACGCCGTGACTTTCTTAGTGTTCTCAGCTCGCGTCTCTAGCTCGGTATAGCCTAGGACCAGCACAGTACTGCGGTTGAGCATTCTTTCAGCTTTGCATTGCTGTTTTGATACTTGCTGTTGTTTTTGCTACCATATAAGCCATCCTACAGCTCCACATATTTCTGCACGTGCTTTGTATCGACACCTGGTAATCGCTTGTGCAATTTTGGGAGTCGCTGTTCTTTGCTGGTTGCATATCACCTTCCTCCTGTTGGGTAAGAACTTGTAAGAGCTTTGTATACCGCTTGACGGATTACGCGTGATCCCACCATATTCCGTAGTGCATAGGTATATATATTTGTGCTTGCTTCCACGCTAACCATGACAGGAACCCCGAAGGATGATGTTGATCCTGAGAAGATGACTAGTGCAGAGTTGCATGCCCACTTCACACGGCTGTTGGTGGGGCGTGCACAAGATGTGGACACACGCTTGGGTGATGTTGATTCCAAGCTTTCTGATGCGATGGACAAGATGGCTGGTCTTGAGGCATCCTTCAACACCAAGCTCGACGCTCGGTTCCAGGAAGTCCTGGCCCGTTTACCACCACTGCCACGGCCGGCCATTCCTGTACCACGTGCTCGCCGAGTTCCTCTTACAGCTGCGGCAGCTGCTGCGGCCGCTACGGAGGCGGCCACCCAGGACGGATATGCTGCTGACGAGGGGGAAAACGAGTTCGAAGATGACAACGAGCTCGACGAGGACGAGGTCCAACAACCTGCACCTGGCCGTCCGCGGCAATACAACCGCAACGCTCGTCCACCTCCGCGTCCGGTACGTGATGATGACCATGTGGCTAAGCTAAAATTAAATATTCCGCCATTTGAGGGTCGATATAATCCTGATGCATATCTCACTTGGGAATTAGAGGTAGAGCAACGTTTTGCATGTTTACGCTACCCTGAGCATTTGCGTGTTAGTGCTGCTACATGTGAATTTACTGATTTTGCTTCTATCTGGTGGTCTGAATATTGTCGAGTCAATCATGCTAATATTCCTGCTACTTGGCTTGGTCTAAAACATGCCATGCGTACTTGTTTTGTACCTCCACATTATCAACGGGACTTGCTTAAGAAATTAACTCGTTTAGAACAAGGCAAAAATTCGGTACAAGAGTATTATCAAGAGTTACAAACAGGCATGATTCGTTGTGGTATTGTAGAGGATAATGAAGCTATGCTTGCACGTTTCTTTGGTGGTTTAAATAAGGAGATTCAGCATATTTTAGACTATAAGGAGTACAACACTATTACTCGTTTATTTCACCTTGCTTGCAAAGCTGAACTTGAAGTGCAGGATCGTCAACCATCGTGGAGAAGAGCTAATAATTCTGTAGGTCGTACTTCCTCATGGTCTGCGCGCCAATCAGCTCCACCTTCTCGTGGGGATGCACCAGGTCCTTCCACCTCCAGGTATACCACGCCGACGTCAAGAACGCCACCTGCTCCTGCTCCTGCTCCATCACCATCTGTTGGTCCGACACGGAGTTCTTCTTCCATGGCCTCCACGGGGAAGACTCGCGATATTCAATGTCGCAAGTGTTTTGGGTTTGGTCACATTGAAAAAGAATGCAGAACCAAACGTGTGATGGTGGTACTTGAAGATGGCGAATATGACTCTGCAAGTGATTTTGATGATGATACATTGGCACTTATTGCTGCACGTGATGGTGCCAATTCTGATTCTGACAAGGAGATGGAGGTAATGGGAGCTGAAACTGCTGATCAATACAAGAGCTTAGTTGCACAACGTGTCTTGAGTGTGCAATTGAGCAAGGCTGAGCATGATCAACGCCACAACTTGTTTCAAACAAGAGGCGTTGTTAAGGAGAGAGCTATCCGGATCATCATTGATGGAGGGAGTTGTAACAATCTGGCTAGTATTGACATGGTGGAGAAGCTTGCTCTGCCCACACGACAACGACCTCATCCATATTACATTCAATGGTTTGAGAGCTCCCGTAAGCTCAAGGTAACAAGAACTGCACGCGTGCATTTTACTATTGGTACTTATTCAGATTTTGTTGATTGTGATGTTGTACCTATGCAAGCTTGTTCTTTGTTACTTGGTAGACCATGGCAATTTGATAGAGAATCTGTACATAATGGTAAAACAAATCAGTATTCTCTTACACATGCTGGCAAGAAAATTGGACTTAAACCCATGACTCCGGAACAAATTTTGAAAGATGATCTTGCTAGAGCTAGTAGAGTAAAAAATGAGGACAAACATAAGAGTGAGAATCAGATTATTGCTGCAGATTTTGTACCACCTAAGCATTCTTCTAAATCTGATTCTAACCATGCTACTGAAATTCGTTTGAAGAATCCTTGTTTACTTGCTAGCAAATCTGATCTTGCTGAAATTGATGTCAATATTACTCCATGCTATGCTATTATTTGCAAAGAAGTACTGTTTTCATTTGAGGATATGCCTCCTTCTTTGCCACCTGCGGTTGCTAACCTTTTGCAGGAATACATGGATGTTTTTCCACAAGATGTTCCACCTGGACTTCCACCTATTCGTGGAATAGAACACCAAATTGATTTGATTCCAGGAGCTTCGCTGCCCAACCGTGCGCCATATCGCACCAATCCTGAAGAAACAAAAGAGATACAACGACAGATCCAGAGTTTATTGGACAAAGGTTATATTCGTGAGTCTCTTAGTCCATGCGCTGTTCCTATTATTTTAGTACCTAAGAAAGATGGTTCTTCGCGCATGTGTACTGATTGTCGTGCTATTAATAATATTACCATTCGATATCGTCACCCTATACCTCGTTTGGATGACATGCTAGATGAGTTGAGTGGTTCTATTATGTTCTCTAAAGTTGATTTGCGTAGTGGTTACCACCAAATTCGTATGCAATTAGGAGATGAATGGAAAACAGCTTTTAAAACTAAGTTTGGTTTATATGAGTGGTTAGTAATGCCGTTTGGTTTAACTAATGCACCTAGTACCTTTATGAGACTGAGGAACGAAGTTTTACGTGCTTTTATTGGTCGTTTTGTGGTGGTATATTTTGATGACATTCTCATATATAGCAAATCTTTAGAGGACCATTTGGATCATTTACGTGCTGTTTTCAATGCTTTACGTGATGCACGTTTGTATGGTAATCTTGAGAAGTGCACCTTCTGCACAAATAGAGTTGCTTTTCTTGGTTATGTTGTTACAGAACAGGGAATTGAAGTTGATCCAGCCAAGATTGAAGCTATTGATAATTGGCCACAGCCCAAGACGGTCACACAAGTAAGGAGTTTTCTTGGTCTTGCTGGGTTTTATAGGCGCTTTGTCAAAGATTTTGGTTCTATTGCTGCGCCATTGAATGAGCTCACAAAGAAGGATGTGCCCTTTGTTTGGGGCGATGCACAACAAGAGGCCTTCATGATACTGAAAGATAAGTTAACACATGCTCCATTACTCCAACTTCCTGATTTTAATAAGACGTTTGAACTTGAATGTGATGCTAGTGGCATTGGTTTGGGAGGTGTGTTATTACAAGAGGGCAAACCTGTAGCATATTTTAGTGAAAAATTGAGTGGGCCTAGTCTGAACTATTCTACTTATGATAAAGAATTATATGCGCTGGTTCAGACATTAGAAACTTGGCAACATTATTTATGGCCTAAAGAATTTGTTATACATTCTGATCATGAATCTTTGAAGCATATTCGTAGTCAAGCAAAACTGAATCGTCGCCATGCCAAGTGGGTTGAATTTATTGAATCTTTTCCTTATGTTATCAAACACAAAAAGGGTAAAGATAATATTATTGCTGATGCTTTGTCGCGCCGTTATACTATGTTATCTCAGCTTGACTTCAAAATTTTTGGGTTGGAAACTATAAAGGAACAATACTTGCATGATGCTGAATTTAAAGATGTGTTGCAAAATTGTAAAGATGGTAGGACATGGAACAAATTCATCCTTAATGATGGATTTGTGTTCCGTGCTAACAAACTATGCATCCCAGATGGTTCCGTTCGTCTTTTGTTGTTACAGGAGGCACATGGAGGAGGATTAATGGGACACTTTGGTGTCAAGAAGACGGAGGATGTTCTTGCTGCACACTTCTTTTGGCCACGCATGCGGCGAGATGTTGAGAGATTCGTGGCACGCTGCACTACTTGTCAAAAAGCTAAGTCTCGCCTTAATCCACATGGTTTATATATGCCTCTTCCTGTTCCTAGTGTTCCTTGGGAGGATATTTCGATGGACTTTGTTTTGGGATTACCTCGTACACAGAAGGGGAGGGATAGTATTTTTGTTGTTGTGGATCGGTTTTCTAAGATGGCACACTTTATTCCTTGTCACAAGACCGATGATGCTGCGCTCATTGCTGAATTATTTTTCCGTGATATCGTTCGTTTGCATGGTGTGCCAAATACTATTGTTTCTGATCGTGATACTAAATTTCTTAGCCACTTTTGGAGATGTTTATGGGCTAAGTTGGGGACTAAATTGTTGTTTAGTACTACATGTCATCCCCAAACTGATGGACAAACTGAAGTAGTTAATAGAACTTTATCTACCATGCTGCGGGCTGTTTTAAAGAAGAACTTAAAATTGTGGGAGGAATGTTTGCCTCATATTGAGTTTGCTTATAATCGTTCGCTGCATTCTACCACAAAGATGAGCCCTTTTCAGATTGTCTATGGTTTTGTTCCACGTGCACCTATTGATTTGTTGCCTTTACCATCTTCAGTGCAAAATAATTTCGATGCTACACAGCGTGCTGAATTGATTTTAAAATTGCATGCAACTACTAAAGACAACATAGAACGCATGAATGTTAAGTATAAAGTTGCTGGGGATAGAGGACGAAAGCATGTTGTGTTTGAGGTTGGTGATCTTGTTTGGTTGCATTTGCGCAAAGATCGTTTTCCTGATTTGCGCAAGTCTAAGTTAATGCCACGTGCTGATGGTCCTTTTAAGGTGATAGAGAAAATCAATGATAATGCATATAAACTGGAGCTTCCTGCAGATTTTGGTACGGTAAGTCCTACATTTAACATTGCAGATTTAAAACCTTACTTCAGTGAAGAAGATGAGGTTGCGTCGAGGACGACTTCAATTCAAGAAGGGGAGCATGATGACGACATCCCATCTATTGATACACCCGCTGTACCTACAGCGGAACACATACAAGGACCCATCACTCGAGCTCGTGCCAAGCAACTTAACTATCAGGTACTTTCATTTCTTGGAACTCTTTCTCACATACATGAGAATATGATGCTGCCTAAATCAGATATGTTTGTTACTCTTAGGAATGATGGACCTAGCATGGATGAGAGGGACAAGCATTGGAGCATGATCGTGCATGGAGATGGCAGCATGCGTTTGAGGATTGAAGAAGACGCCACGAGTGGAGATTTCAGAACTTTGAAGCCACCATAATGAAGGATGAAGACTTGGACGAAATATACAAAGAGCTACTTCATAATTTCGTCCATAGATACATATGGTGCTGCGTCACTTCTATTTTTGGGCCAGGCCCATGTAATTTTCGCAGCAAATAAGACAGCCACTTTTAGGAGTCCGAATTTGAGGAGAAAAGGCCTGTTAGGGGTCCGTTCGACCACCCAACCCATGGCTGGTCGCACCCCTACCTTTTCCTCCTCAAATACCCCCCGTAGCCGTCATTAGAACTCGGATTTTGATTAGACTAAAAGTTAGCCATTGCTGCAACTACGAGCTCGACTTTTGAGGCCAATCGCCCAGAAGAAGACCGCCTATTCGGAATTCCACCTTTTGAATAAAGCATACATCTTTCATCCGCAATATCTTGATTGATGTATTAGTTCTTACTTGTTCTCGATTTCAGGTAGGAATTAAGACCCTCGCTGGTCAGGCTGATCGTGCATCCGCAAGATCAGTAACTCCCGGAGATTGTCCTAGCGATTGCATTGGCGCACGAGCTTCGCACGTGTAGTCGGATCGTCAAGCACAAACTCCACCCACCAAATCGACGTATCAAGATCTCATCGAAAGATCGGACACCTTTGCCCTATCACACCTACCAGAATTCGGCCTCTTGCTGATAAAAAATTACATTCATGGTCTGATTTGGAACTAACAAAATGTAGAAACTCAAAACAATTTTTTGGGACTGGATAACAGCAAATTATAACTTTATACGACTATTTATAACTTTATACGTTCATTCGTCAGTCCAGTACTACTTGTTTGATTGCTTAAATCGGAACTCATGAACAGAGATGATTTCTATAAATTATTCAGTGAACTCGTTGACATGAAACGTTTGTTTCGTCTTGGTGTTGTTTGCACAAACTTTCAGTGAGATTATGCAGGGCTCTTTGTCTGCATGTATAAATTCTAGTGTTATTGCACAAATACCACAAAACAAACGGTACTGATAGCTTGTCTAAGTGTCACGGGGTTCTAGGATAAAACCACTTATTTCTGAATCTAGGATAATACAAGCTTCAGAAAAACTACAATCATGTTAACTAATCAAGCTTAAACATAACGTCATATAGGCAAGAAAATGCTGCTCAACTGACAAAACCCACTGTTAACATTAACTACTCACACAAACTTTCTCTCATTCTATCTGTTCCTTGCCCTTAGAAAAACTTGGCAAACAAACTTGAATTATAATACTAACAGTCAATCAGTCCTAGTGTTGTTTCAGTGGGGTCAAGCTGAGCAACTCCAGATATTATCTGCTCCAACTGTAGCTGCTACTGTTAATTAGGCCTCATTTTACAGTGAGGTTGCAGAGATTGTTATGAGCATCAGCTATGTTACACGGAGTATATCGACAAAAATCGTAGATAGCTCCTTCAGTGTCATAAATTTTACAAACTTAGAAACTACAACCTTGAGATTGCAGAGGATGCGGCCAGAGGCCCGGTGGAGCTTTTTCTCTTCCTAGTAGTATTTCTTAGATTGACTCATGACATGTCCCACCATGTGAGTATATACGACTTAGCATCCAACTAACAGGAATGCTACAAATCAAGCTATGTCTAGAAACAAATGCAATAACAGGAACAAAAAATAGTAGCAGATGCAATCATAATCATCAGCAAACAAGAACATTGTAATCTTCCACAAAGACACACACAAGGAAATCATTTCCTAGAAGTCAAAGGGAGCAGAATCCAACACCCCAAAACATGAAGCATATATATCACTTAGCAAGAATTGCACTACATCAAACGTCTGTGGCCAATGATCTACTACACCAGTAGAAAAAAAGAACATCCATACCTCATCGACGTACTCGTCTAGCTGGAAGCTCCTGTGGCGGCTAGAACGCGCCAGAGACATGGACGCCGGGCACGGCGAAGAAGAGGCGGCGGCGCTGAGGTCGGCGGCTGGAGCTTCGCGGTGGCGCTCTCCTCCGACGGCGGCGCTGTAGAAGCTAGGGTTCAGCGCAGGAGGGGAATCGAGAGAAAGAGAGAGTGCGGGGAGAGTGAGGAATGCCTCAACAGTTTTACCCAAGTCAAAACATTCTGTGGCGCATCTAGTCAGCAGATGCGCCACAGAATTGGAGAATTCTTTGACGCATCCCACCAGTAGATGCGCCACAGAATTGGTTTCCTTTTTTTTAATATTTTAGTTATTAGATGCGCCACCGCTAGTAGATGCGCCACTAGGGATGAAAACATGTGCATACACACAAAATCTTGTTGCTCTTTCTTGTCTAACACACACATGTGTATACACACACAAAAAAAGTCTCGATCACACACACATGTGCATACACATGTGCATACATAGAAAAGTCTTGATCACACACACATGTGCATACACAAACTTAAAAGTCTTCTCCGTCCGGTTCCGAGCTAGCTTAGCGTTTCTTCACAATCTTCTTGCCCTTCTTGTTGGCGGTTGAATACTTTATGCCGACCACCTTGAGATTTCTTCGTGTGAATGGACAACCTTTAATAGGTAGGGAGGTCTTCCTTCTTACTTTACTAGTAGTAGGCATGTCGAAGTGCTTGTCAAATTCCTCCTCGATCTTCGGGTCACCGTTCTTGTCCAAGTCTTCCTCATTTGCGTCTCCTTGCATTCCTATGATGCTCCTCTTGCCCCTCCTTATGACAACACGGCTAGGCCTCGACGGGTTGGTGATGAAGAATCATTGGTCAACTTGGCTACCGAGTACCCATGGCTCATTTTTCGCGGATGCGTTCTTCGATTTGGCATCCGGTATAACCATGGTGGTGAAATATCGGCCTTCTTTTTCGACCTTCTTGGCCCATCTCACATGGAACATTGGCACCGTCTCTCCACAGTAATTGAGCTCCCATATCTCCTCGATCCTTCCGAAAAATCTTTCCTTGACATTAGTCTCATCATCGGCGTATGATAGCATAGTTACTCCTGAGTTTTGATTTTCACTATTCCTGTCCTTTTCCTCGGTGTAGAATCTGTAACCGTTGATGTTGTACCCCTGATAGGTCCTTACGTTATGCCCGGGGCCCTGTGATAAGGTGTATATGAGTTTTTCATCTTCGGTAGAAGGCCTTCTACTCTGTGCTTGAAGCAGTTGACGTTGATTAAACCAACGCGTGAAGCTTGAGTTGTGCTCTTTGGTTACGTCTCCCATCTTCCTTGGTCGGCCCATATCGATGTAATTCTGATCGATTATGCTTTTGTGCTCTTGCACGAAAGGTTCGATCAATTTTAAGTGTTGTAGCACGACCCGGTGAGCCCTTTCAAAGTCGTCGCGTTAATTGACAATGCCGACATGGACTGAGCGGTAGCCCTCGCGGTGACCGACTCCAGCGAGCCCACCGAGGTGTGTCCTGGTGGGTATACCAACATGATCCTGGTCATCCTTGGTGCTTAGATAATTCTGGCAGAAGGAGATGCACTCGTAGGTTAGAAACCCCTTGGCCATGCTTGCGTCTGGACGGGCCCTATTGCAAACGTATCCTTTCATGACACAGTTCTGCCTTTTGAAAGGCATCATGTTGTGGAGGAACATCAGGCCGAGCTGCCTGATGTCATCAATGACATGGAGAAGGAGATGGATGCATATATCACAGAATGCGGGCGGGAAGTAAATCTCGAGCTCACATAGTATCACCACAATCTCATCCTGTAGCATCTTGAGCTGCCTCACGCCGATCGACTTCCTGGTGATAATGTTAAAAAAGTTGCAAAGGCCAAACAGCGTATCACGGACGTGCTCGTCCATTATCCCTCGGATCGCAACGAGAAGTATCTATGTCATGAGCACGTGACAATCATGAGACTTCATCCCGGTGAACCTCTTCTTCGCTACATCCAGATATCTGCTTATATTCCCCGAGTAACCATGAGGAACTTTCACTCGTAGGAGGCACTTGAAAAACTGCTCGAGCTCCTCTGGACTCATTGTGAAGCAGGCAGCGGGAAGCACCACCGCATTCTTCTTAGCCCTTTTGTGGAGACGTTGAGTCCCTTCCATCTGATCATCATCATCATCATCGTCGTTGTCATCAGTATCGGGGGCTTGAAGATCTTTCCTGATGCCAAAATGTTTCAGATCGTATCTTGCTTTCGGCCCATCCTTGGACTTTTCTGAGTTGCAAAGAGTGCCAAGCAGACTCTCAGTAATGTTCTTCGTAATGTGCATGACATCGAGGCTGTGGGGCGTGTGGAGGACCTTCCAGTACTCCAAGTCGTGGAAAACAGACCTCGCTTTCCATACACCGAGCAGCGGCTCTGGCTTCGGTCGCTTCTTTCCTGGCGCTGGGCACTCCTTCCAATTTTTGAGAAGATCGTCGATTTCTGCGCCGATCCTCGGGCGTGGGGGTCCATCGGGCTCATCTTTACCATTGAACAGATCACAGCATTTTCTCCACGGGTGATCCAAGCGAAGCCACCTTCGAGCACCTGGGTACACGGTTTTCGAGGACCCAGGATCCCTTGGTAGCTGTAGATGCGGGGTCTCATCCATGCACTTCACACAGCCGTAGAATTCGTGGCTGACCTGGGCATATACATATGCGCAACCAGGATAGTCCGTGACCGTCGTGATCAACGCGGCTCTCATATCGAAATAAGTTCTAGTGTAGGCGTCCCACGTACGGGGTGGCGTCTTCCACAGCATGTCTAACTCCTCTTTCAGCAGCCCGAGATACAAATGCATGTCGACACCTGGTTGTTTTGGCCCCTGAATGAGAATACTCAGGTGTATGTACCTTTGCTTGGTGCACAGCCACGGGGGTAGGTTGTAAGGCCATACAAACATAGGCCAGGTGCTATGCGTGCTACTCTGGTTGCCGAACGGATTGAGTCCATCGGTGCTCATACCCAGCCTGATGTTCCTTCCGTCGCCCCCGAACCTAGGGAAGGCGATGTCCAATGCTTCCCACTGGCCAGCATCTGAAGGGTGTGTCAGCATATAGCCCATCTCTGGATCTTCTTCGGGCTTCTCCCTTTCCGCGTGCCATTGCATGAGCTTTGCTTCCTTAGGGTCCACAAAATACCACTGTAGACGGGGAGTGATAGGAAAGTACCATACCACTTTTCGAGTTAGCTTCTTGTTCCCAACCTTGTACCGTCCATGGCCGCACACCGGACATGTGGTCATGTCCTTGTACTCGCCCCGATAAATCACGCAATCATTGATGCAGGCGTGGTATCTTTCGTGTGGTAGGTCAAGAGGGCACACAACTTTCTTGGCCTCCTCGATACTACTTGGCAATGTGTTCCCCTCTGGGAGACGATCGTGCCAGAATTTCAAGTTCTTGCTGAAGCTGGAATCGGTCCATTTGTTTTGCGTCTTCATCTGCAGACAATCAAGCGTTACATGCAAGCGCATATCCTGCGGACGACACCCGGGAAAGATCAAAGTCATCCCGTCTTTCTCCATTTGCGCCAGCTTGGCTCTCTCTCTGGCTGCAGCTCTGTCATTGCTCGTCTCTTGGAGGAGCAGATCTTGAACATGAGAGTCCCACAAGGCCGAAATTAGCAGAGTCACGCTGGAATCTTCTTCTTCATCATGATCTTCTCCGCCGACAACTTCTACTTCATGATGATCTTCTCCGCCGACTTCTTCTTCATGATGATATTCTCCGTCGACATGTGGTGCTTCATCATCTCGCTCGCCACCATGGTCTTCATGCGCACCATTTGTTGGGGACGGCCGCGCCTGGTTTTCCTGCATGAAACCACGCCTCAGTAGGTGCTCCTCCAGTTGTCCGGAATCAGGGTTGATGATAAGGATCACACCGGTGATCCTATGAATTTTGTCCCGATCTTTCACAGCGAGTCTACCCAGATAGAAATCTTCCAATAACGCGAAGAATGTCACCTAAAGAAGAGGAACGAATCCAGCAAGCAACGTGATGAAGATCACCACGCCTCAAACCACAGCTCGATAATCCTTGATGAAGCAAGAACCCTCGCAGCAATCTTTATTAGATAACACGGCAGCGCCGTTTCCCCGGAGGGATGATACACGGTGGAGCACACAATAGTTTTTAACTAAACAACTGAACTCCTTTAAACCCTAACCGGCTGGCCTCCTTATATAGATGGCCAGAAAACTATTGGGCTTGGACAGGCCCAAACCCAAAACACAAATAAACCTAAGTGGCCCATAACATGACCTGACACACGAAATAACATAAACAGATATATAAATTGCTGACACAACCTTAGACTAAATTATCTCATATCGTAGGTCATCCTGGCATGCCAATCTGCAATGACCTTCCCTCATCTTGGTGGAGTCCTGAAATTGGGCTTCACCTCCTCCTTCGTGCCCATATCATCCCCCCCCCCCCCCCCCCCCGCCTTCAAAAAGCGTTGTCCCCAACGCGTGAGGGTCTGCTCGAAAGGGTGGCAGAATATCAACAATAGCACCATGCATATTCGCCGTCTTCAAGTCTTGCTTGCCTTCCTCACCACATCCTCCCTCTTGGCCTGCTCGAATTGATACAGCCTTGGGTGGTTGCACCTCTTTTCTTCGCCAAATGAACTTGTTTTTAGGCGTCACCACCTTCTTCTTTGCAACTCTTGATGGAGCTCTTTGCGGCTGAACATGAACCTTCTTAGCATGACCCTGCAAAGTAGTAATGCCTAGGCCACAGAATTGACGAACACGTCCATCTTTGCCTATATGCACACGCGCTGCTGCTCCAACAAAACGTCTCCGAGGTGTTCTAACAAAACTGTGGCTAACTACCCGTGGCACCATATGCACCGGAACACGATCAGCACCATTGTCATCGGTCTAAACACCCATGTCAACACGAACTGGAAGTGGAACACATGGAACACATGCTGACATATCCTTCCCTTCATCAATATGAGGCTTGACTTCAACCGGCTTGTCACTAACAAGAACAACTGGCTTGTCATCTACAGGCTTGGCTGAAACAATATCACCACTAATGCTTGTCGCATCATGCTCCTCATGCTGCACCTTAGCTAGCCCTGGTTGTGGCTTAGCTTTATGCAACATCTCCTTGCGAACCACCAACACAATATCGGACTTGATTTGATCATCTCTCATAGGCTTCAAAGTCCGTTGTTTGCCATCATGCACAAAAGAATATGTATTTGCTCTCCCAGCATGCATAGCATTGCGATCATACTGCCATGGATGTCCAAGTAACAGCCCACACACCTCCAATGGCAACACATCGCATTCCACCTCATCAACATAGTCATCAACTGTAAATGGCACACATACCTTGTGAGTAATCTTCAGCATACCGCAACTATTAACCCACTCAACATGCCTCGGTTTTGGAATACGCCATGTGGATAAACCCAAAACCTCCACAACTGACTTGCTAATGCCATTACAATAACTACCACTGTCAATCATCAACTTGCATGCTTTGCCCTTAACCATGCATTGAGTCTGAAATAAACTCCAACACTGACCCTTGTCAACTGGTTTGCAAGTCTCATCACGTACCCGCTTGAGATGCATATTCAGCCCACTCAATGGTTCAACCTCTTTCATGACAGCCTTGCCAACATCAACCTTCATATCCGCAGAAGGAACAATTGTGGTCGTAGCCTGACTAGCCTGCTTTACCATATAATCTGCTGGCATGAAACGCTGCCTCAAAAGACTCTTCAATACTTCCCAACTGCAGGTGAAACTCTGGCCTTTTTGGTGCATATCATATTTGTAACGCTTCCACCAAGCTGTAGTTATTTGATCAAAGCGATCAACAACTGCAGTGTAACGAGTAGTTGGCCCGTAATCTAGAGAACGTGGCAGTAACCAGCGGTCCATCACATACTCCCATGCTAAATATTCTTGTGGCGTAGCATCAAACTTTAGCCAAAGCCTTCTCAAACCTCCCAATGATCTGGCTGCAGAAACAGCAGCAGGGTTAAAAATGGGTGCTTCATCCGCTTCGCCTAGCCAACGAGCTTGATAATAATCTGGTTCCTTTGTGGAAACATCTGCATCAACACCTCCTACCATAGCTGAAGTGCTGCTCTCTATTTCAATCTAAACAAATGAGTACACGCACCACCAAAGGAAAATAGCTAAGTCCAATCCTTTTTCTTCAGACTTTGGTAGCTGATAACTATCAGGGCGCCGGCGGAGGATCCTCGATCGCTAGGTGCGCGCCAGGAGGCAGACCTCCTCCGTCCTATGGCGAGCAGGGGCGATCGTCCAGCGCACGGCTGAGCGAATCGTTTCCAGATGGGCCGAGTGTGCCGCGACCGGCCTAGGAAGGCGCCAGGCGCGAACGATCCAGGCGGGTCTGGCATTCCTAGGATCGATCCCACGATCGGCTAAAACGAGTGGGGCGAGCGAGGCCAGTCTCGCTCCACCGCAGAGACCGTCTGTGGTCCAGCGCCCGCAGCTACGCGCAAAATTTTTTTTATGGATCGGATCTGAGATTTGTGCTGCCTGGATTTCCTTTGACCCGAGCTGGATGCAGCGTGGAGTGCCTGGACTCCTGCACCACGCATGATCCCAGCTGAAGACACGCGCGTGGAGTGCGTTGGCTTCGATCTGGTATGTGTTGTTTGCCAGGAAAGAAAAGATCTGCAGGGATCAAACAATTGGTTCACGCCGCCGTGATACGTCCATTTTGCATCACTATTTTGTATCATAATTTACTGTTATTCATTGATATATTTCATATTTAGAGATGATACTTATGTTATTTCCTCTATTTTTACATGTTTGATGATCATCAGAGGATTTGCTGCCGGAGTCAGGATTCTGCTGGAAAGGGACCGTCAAGGCACCATATTTTGAAGATCAGGAAAATTCCAGAAAAATACCAGAAAATTATATTTTCCCAGAAGACTCAGGAAGCCAGAAGGAGGAGGCGAGAGGAGCTACGGCGCAGGCTCACACATAGGGGGCGCGGCCTGACCCCTGGCTGCGCCGGCCTAGTGTGAGGCCACCCTGGCCCACTTCAGGTCTCGCCCCTTCGCGTACTTCATTGTCCCCGAAAACCTAAGTCAAGGGGGGCTCAGAGATAGACACCGCCGCCTCTGCGGGGCAGAAAACACCAGAGAGAGAAAATCTCTCCGGCAGGCAAAAATCTGCCGGGGAAATTCCTTCCCGGAGAGGGGAGATCGTCGCCGTCATCATCAGCATCGCATTGGACTTCATCGGGATCATCATCATCATCTCCATCACCAGCACCTTCATCTCCACCATCATCACGCCATCCCGCTGTAACATCTTTAGTTGGATCTTGTTAAATTCTTAGGGAAAACTTTCTCGGTGTTGATTACTCTTGTAGTTGATGCTATTGAGTAGAACCGTTGAATTAAGGTTTATGTTTATATTGTTATTTACCATTATTTCACCTCTGATCATGATCCATATGATGTCTTGTGAGTAGTTCGTTTAGTTCTTGAGGACATGGGAGAAGTCAAGATGTTAGTAGTGAATTATTGTTGAGTAATATTTAATGGTTTGATATTTATTTGTTGTGGTGCTATTTCACTAGTGGTATCATGTGAACATCGACTACATGATACTTCACCATTTATGGGCCTAGTGAGATGCATTGTGTATTTGGCTACCAATTATGGGGTTGCTGGAGTGACAGAAACCTAAACCTCCGTTGGGAAACCATTGCACCAGGGAGCGTAGGATCTTAGAGTTTAAGGCTGTGGTTAGATTTATCTTAATTACTTTCTTGTATTTGCGGATGCTTGCAAGGGGTATAATCACAAGTGTGTATTTATCCTAGTAAGGGTAGTGCGCTAGCATAGGTTCACCCCCATAACACTTATCAAACCAATAAAGATTATTTAGCGGTATAAAGCAAAAGCTCTTGACAGAAACTCCCGTGTGTCCTCGAGAACGTTTGGTCATCATAAGTTACACAACCGGCTTGTCCTTTGCTAAAGAAAGGATTGGGCCACTTGCTGCAATTATTACTACTGTCTTTTATTTACACACACTTTATTTATTTGCATTATCAAATACCCCTGAAAACCCGTTTGCTAGTATTTACAGTGAAACCTTGATCAAAACCACTAGTCAACACCTTCTGCTCCTCGTTGGGTTTGACACTCTTATTTATCGAAAGTACTATGATACACCTCCTGTACTTGTGGGTCATCAAGACTATTTTTTGGCGCCGTTGCCGGGGAGTGTAGTGCTATTGAAGAGTGGATTTGGTAAAGGTAACCGTCGCTGTGAGTATTGTTTTTATTTTTGTCTTTTATTTTTATTTTATTCTGCTATGGAGAATTCTCCATTTGGTTTCCTATTTGGGAACACTTCTACCACTGCTGCACATGTGGATGAACCACCACCACCACCACCTGCTGAATTAGATCCTTTTAAAATACCTATGAAAATTGTTGGGCATGTTATGGATAACTGCTATTCAGGAGATGGAACTGTCCATCCAGGTGATCATTTACTATTTATACATGAATTATGCGAGTTGTTTAGGTGTGCAGGTATTTCACCAAGCCAGGTCAAGAAGAAGCTAATCTCTTTATCATTGAAAGGCAGAGCTGAGGAGTGGTATCGACTGCTCCAAGATGGTCCATCTATTGCATGGGAGGAAATTGTACCTCTCTTTTATTCCACGTTTTATCCTCCAAGTGAAATTCATAAAGATCGTAATCGGATATATAATTTTTGGCCTCATGATGGAGAAAGTATTGCCCAAGCGTGGGGGAGATTGAAGTTACTAATGCTCAAATGCCCCATTCATGAGCTCCCGAATAATATTGTTATTGATAATTTTTATGCGCGGCTTACTCTTCCTGATAAGGATTATTTGGATGCTTCTTGCTTTGGATCATTTACTCATATGAAAGAAGATGCTAAGTGGAAACTTCTTGACCGTATACAAGAGAATGCTGAAGGATGGGAAAACGACAAAGGTAGGAAGTCAGGTATAAACTATGATTATGAATGCATTAAAACTTTTATGGGAACCGATGACTTTCATAGTGTTAGCATTGCTTATGGTCTTGATACTCAAATACTTGCTAATTGTCTTAAAGCCTTTGCCTCTTATCTTGATGTTCCAAAGAAAGATTGGAACAAATATCATGCACCTTATAAAGATTCCATTAGTCATATTCCTGCTACAGCTACTGAAGTTTGTACTGTTGATAGCATTGTGCCTGAACCTTATTTCGAGAAGACACCTTTCCCTGCTAAGGTAAAAAAGTATTCTACTTTGGTAAGTGTGTCGAATAAAAGTACTAAGAAAGCTGTAGAGCCTGATGAGCAAATTACTATTAAGTCTCCTGTAGCTATATTGAAGGATCTTCTTACTAAAGATGTACGGGATGAATATATTCTCTTTTGTGAAGATGCTTCTAACATTCTCTCACATCCTAAAAGGCATAGGAAACAAGTGTTCCTGTTATTTCTGTTAGGATTGGAGATTATTGCTATTATGGTTTATGTGATATTGGTGCTAGTGCAAGTGCTATTCCTTTAGAGCTTTACAAAGAAATTATGCACGAGATTGGCGCTTGTGAACTTGAAGATGTTGATGTGGTTTTTCAGCTTGCTAACAGAGAGATTGTTTGGCCTCTTGGTATTGTTCGAGATGTGGAAGTTCTTTGCGGTAAGACTAAATACCCCACTGATTTTCTAGTACTTGGTAAGGAGGCTAGTAAAACTTGTCCCATTATTTTTGGTAGACCCTTTTTGAATACTTGTGGCACTGTGATAGACTGTAAGAAGGAGAAAATTTTCACTAAGTTTAATAGAGAATCTTATGAGTTTAATTTTTCTAAGTTTGCTAAGACTTCTTATGTAAATGAAACGCCTAATGAAATTTTTTGAGTTGAACAGCTTGCTTTTATTGCTCTTGCTCCTAATAATGCTTTGCAGCAATTCATGGAAGATCACGAAAGTGATGTTTTCAGTAAGGAAAGAGAAGAGATTGACGATATTTTTCTTCGTCAACAACCGCTGATTAAGCACAATTTACCTGTGGAGGATCTTGGTACCACTTTGCCGCCTGATATGTCTCCAACATATCTATAATTTTTGATGCTCCATGCTTGTTTATACACCATTTGCCTACTATTTCATTACACTTCGTGGCACTTTTATGCATTTTCCGGAACTAACCTATTAACAAGTCGCCACAGTGCCAGTTCCCTGTTTTCTGCTATTTTTGTGTTTCAGAAGTGATACACAGGAAATATTCTTGGAATTGGACGAAACAAGTTCCTAAAGTCTTATTTTTCCCGGAAGCTTCCAGAGATCCAAAGAGGAGTTGGAGGGGGGCACGAGGGCCCCACACACCAGGGCGGCGTGGCCAGGGGCCTGGCCACGCCCCCTATGTGTGAGAGCCTCTCGGGCCACCTCTGACGATGCCCCTTCGCCTATAAAGACCCCCCGATGGAAAAAACCTAAGTACCCGATCAATTTTCCAGAACACATCGCGATCCGCCGCCGCCATCGACCCAAAGATTGGGAGGGTCCAGAAGCTCTTCCCGGCACCCTGCCGGAGAGGGGAATCGCCACCGGAGGTCTTTTTCATCGCCATGCTTGCCTCCGGAGCGATGAGTTAGTACTCTACCTTGGACTATGGGTCCATAGCAGTAGCTAGATGGTTGTCTCCTCCACCATGTGCTTCATGTTTAGATCTCATGAGCTGCCCTACATGATTGAGATCACCGTTATGTAATTCTACATGTTTGGTTTGTTGGGATCTGATGGATATTGGTGTTATGATTGAGTTGCTATACTGAAATATATCTTATGTTATCTCTATGTTGTTTATGATCTTGCATGCTCTCCATTGTTAGTAGCTATCTTGGCCGAGTAGTTGCTAGTGACTCCAAGAGGGGGTATTTATGCTCGATAGTGGGTTCATGCCTCTATTTAATCTGGGGGAGTGACATAAACCTCTAAGGTGGTAGATGTGCTGTTGCTACTAGGGAGAAAACAACATTCATATGCTCAAGGGCATATGCTTTGTTTACATTACACACTTTGCTTAATGCAATTATCTGTTGTTCGCAACTTAATACTTGTGGAGTTCTCGGATTGATTCGCCACAAGTGGATTATTAGTCATAGATGCAGTTGGATGGGGGTCTATGTATTTTGTTGTAATGCCCAGAGTAAATCGCATAGTGATCTTCTTGACATATCACGTTTATCTTTATTCTATCAATTGCCCAACTGTAATTTGTTTACCCAGCATGTGTTATTTATCTTATGGAGAGACACCACTAGTGAACTGTGGACCCCAGTCCTATTTCCATCATATTGCTATCACCTGTTTACTTTACTCGCACTATTTACTTTACTCGCATACTTCAACTATTTTCCACTCGATACGCTCATAACCTTTGTTTCAAGCAAACCGGTGAGATTGACAACCTCATCGTAAGTTGGGAACAAAGTATTTGGTTGTGTGTGTGCAGGTTCCGCGTTGCTACTGGCCGAAGATGAGTCAACAAGTGTCGTAAACGGCGCCCTTGTTGGAGTGCTATTAAGCCAGTCCGCATCACCTTCAGTCGTAATTGTCTGCTTTTCTCCTGACCGACATACCTTGGTTTCTTAACTGAGGGAAAACTTGCTGCTATCTTCATCAAACCTTCTCTTGGGGTTCCCAACTGGCCGGTTATTTACTTCATCAACTTGGTAGCATCACCGCCTAAGGAAGATCCTGTTTTCGAATTAAAACCCTTGCCTGATAATCTTAAGTATGCTTATATAGATGATAAGAAAATATATCCTGTTATTATTAGTTCTAAACTTTCAGGAAAGGAAGAAGAAAGATTATTGGAGATATTGAGGAAACACCGAGGAGCTATGGGATATACTCTTGATGATTTAAAAGGAATTTGCCCCACTTTATGTCAGCATGGTATTAATATAGAGAAAGACGCGAAGCCAGTTGTGGAGCATCAACGCCGCTTAATTCCCAAGATGAAGGATGTGGTAAGAAATGAGGCATTAAAGCTCCTTGATGCTGGTATTATTTATCCTATTGCTGATAGTCAATGGGTTAGTCATGTTCATTGTGTTCCTAAGAAAGGAGGTATGACTGTTGTGCCTAATGAGAATAATGAGCTTATTCCTCAAAGGGTAGTAGTTGGTTATAGGATGTGCATTGATTATAGGAAGGTAAACAAAGTTACTAAGAAAGATCATTATCTTTTACCGTTTATAGATCAGATGTTAGAGAGGTTATCTAAGAAGACTCATTTTTGTTTCCTTGATGGTTATTCTGGTTTCTCTCAAATTGCTGTTAGAAAGGAAGATCAAGAGAAAACCACTTTTACTTGTCCTTATGGAACTTATGCTTATAGACGTATGCCATTTGGTTTATGCAATGCTCTTGCTACTTTTCAAAGATGCATGTCTGCTATTTTTCATGGTTTTTGTGAGGAAATTGTGAAGGTCTTCATGGACAATTTTTCCGTCTATGGAACTTCTTTTGATAACTGTTTGCACAACCTTGATAAAGTTTTGCAGAGGTGCGAAGAAACTAACCTTGTTCTTAATTGGGAGAAATGCCACTTTATGGTGAATGAAGGAATTGTCCTTGGACATAAAATTTCTGAAAGAGGTATTGAAGTTGACAGAGCAAAAGTGGAAGCGATTGAGAAAATGCCCTATCCCAGAGATGTTAAAGGTATTCGTAGTATTCTTGGTCATGCTGGTTTCTATAGGAGGTTTATTAAAGATTTCTCTAAGATTTCAAAGCCTCTTACTAATCTTCTTCAAAAAGATGTTCCATTTGTCTTTGATGATGATTGTAAGGAAACTTTTGAAACTCTTAAGAAGGCTTTAACTACTGCTCCTATTGTTCAACCACCTGATTGGAATTTACCTTTTGAAATTATGTGTGATGCTAGTGATTTTGCTGTTGGTGCTGTTCCTGGACAGCGCGTAGATAATTAGTTGAATGTTATTCATTATTCTAGTAAGACTCTTGATGCTGCTCAGAAAAATTATGCTACCACTGAGAAAGAGTTTCTTGCTGTTGTTTTTGCATGCGATAAGTTTAGATCTTACATTGTTGATTCTAAAGTTACTATTCATACTAATCACGCTGCTATTAGATATCTTATGACTAAGAAGGATGCTAAGCCTAGGCTTATTAGATGGGTGTTGCTTTTACAAGAATTTGATTTGCATATCGTAGATAGGAGAGGTGCTAAAAATCCTGTGGCTGACAACTTGTCTAGATTGGAAAACATTTCTTTTGATCCTATTCCTGTTAATGATAGTTTTCCAAATGAACAGTTAGTTGTTGTAAATGTAACTTCGCGAGACCTTCCTTGGTATGCTGATTATGCTAACTTTATTGTTTCCAAGTATTTGCCTCCAACTTTTACAGCTCAGCAAAGAAGAAAATTCTTCTATGATTTGAGGCATTACTTTTGGGATGACCCACACTTATATAAAGAAGGAGTTGATGGTATTATGCGAAGATGCGTACCGGAATATGAGCAACAAGAAATATTGAGAAAATGCCATGGCAGTGCTTATGGAGGGCATCATGTTGGAGATAGGACCGCACAGAAGGTGATACAATCAGGTTTTTATTGGCCAACCCTCTTTAAAGATGCTAGAAGGTATGTTTTATCTTGTGATGAATGTCAAAGAGTTGGTAATATTTCTAGACGCAGTGAAATGCCTATGAATTACACTCTTGTTATTGAACCGTTTGATTGTTGGGGATTTGACTTTATGGGTCCTTTTCCTCCTTCAAAAGGCTATACCCACATACTTGTTGCTGTTGATTATGTTACTAAATGGGTAGAAGCCATACCTACAAAGAGTGCCGATGGTGAGACTTCGATAAAAATGCTTAAAGATGTTATTTTTCCTAGGTTTGGTGTGCCTAGATATCTTATGACTGATGGAGGTTCTCATTTTATTCATGGCAGTTTTAGAAAACCTCTTGCTAAATATGATGTTAATCATAGAATTGCTTCTGCTTATCATCCCCAAACTAGTGGGCAGGTAGAGCTTTCAAATAGAGAGATCAAGTCTATCTTGCAGAAGACTGTCAATAGATCTAGGAAAAACTGGGCTAGTAAGTTAAATGATACTTTATGGGCTTATAGAACTGATATTAAGAACCCCATGGGAATGTCTCCTTATAAGATGGTTTACGGAAAAGCGTGTCACTTGCCTTTAGAATTAGAATACAAAGCTTTTTGGGCAGTGAAAGAGCTTAATAGAGATTTTAAACTAGCCGGTAAGAAAAGGTTGTTAGATTTGAGTTCTCTAGATGAGTGGAGAAATGAAGCGTATGAGAATGCCAGACTTTTCAAGGAGAAGTCAAGCAATGGCATGATAAGAGAATTCTTAAGAGAGAGTTTCATGTTGGTGAGAAAGTTCTATTGTATAGGTCTCGTCTCAGATTTTTTGCAGGAAAATTACTCTCAAAATGGGAAGGACCATATGTTATTGTGGAAGTATACCGCTCAGGTGCGATAAAGATTGCTTCTTTGAAGGACGACACTACACAAGTGGTGAATGGACAAACACTCAAACATTATATTGCTGGAGATTCTTATAATGAAGATGTTGATGTAATTGAAACAGTTTCTCCAGAAGAATTCATCCAAGACAAATTGCAGGTACCTGCAGAGTTCATTTTTGAATAGGTAACAGTTCTAGTCAGAGAAGTTTCGCGTTGAACTCTTCCTTTATTATTTTTGCTGTTTTTACTAAATATGAAAAATCACGAGACGAAAACTGGCAGGAAAAGGAGTCCGGGTGCTCCTCACACACAGGGGGCGCGGATCCACCCCTGGCCGCGCCGCACTGGTGTGAGAACACCCCAGAACTCGTTTCTGTCCCGGTTTCCCCCTGTGATTTCCCCTCGATGTTTTATTTTCGCCTATATAACCCCCCGGATTACCCGAGGTCTGTATATCGTTTTCTCGTCGTGTTTTTGTTTTGAGCTGTTTCAGTCAGGGGATTGTTCTCAGCTTTGAGTTGCAATGTCTTTGTCCGGTCCATCCGAGGATAACCCTCTTATGGATACCATTAATCCGTATATGAGGGAGCTGAAGATGCATCCGAAGGAGTTGTTGCTCAAAGATGGGGAGTTGCAGATCAAAGATGTCCAAGTTCCTAAGGGAGAGGGGAGCCTCGAAGCCAGAATGGAAGCACTGGAACAAGAAGTTTTTAAATATAAGAAGATGGCGGAACGCGAGGTGGATATCATCCATAGGATCAATCAAGAGCTTGTTACCAAGTACAAGAGGGAGACTACAGAACTTTGGAAGGACATCTTTTCACTCCATGAGACCACCAACCAATTACAAGCACAACTCTATGACTTGCAGAACCAAAACTGTGAGTATGAAGCTAGGTTTAAACAAATGAGTGCTGCTGCAAGTTTCAGGATACTGGAAACCAAGACATCCTTCCTTGACGGAGGACCTCTACCCTGGAAGTACGATGATGATAAGGACTCACCGCCACCGCCAAAGGAGTAATTCATCGGTATAGGCATCCCCTTGGCTTGTTCCAAGCTTGTGGGAGTGCCGCGGTATCACATCATTACCTTTTGCTCATTTACTTTTCAAGTAGAGTCATATCATGAATAAAGAAGTTATCTTATATAATAGTTTGCAGTTTGGAAGTATCCCCCTTAGTTTGTTATCTATGTATCCCTTGGTGTGAGTTGCAGTAATGAAATATTAATGAGAAGTTCTATCGTTTACTTTTCGCACACTTTATTTTAGTTTGCAATCTCTCTTATACGACTAGTCTTGTTGATTAGTATTGGTATCACTTTGGGAGCATGAGTAAATTTAGTTGGTTTTGGCAAACCTAGCTTGGTCAGTAGCAACATTACCTTGAGGTTTGAGTAGAAAAAAAAAGAAAGAAGTGCTTGTAGCCACATCACTTTAGTTTACCCTTCATGTTTGGTTTATAAGCAATATTATTCTCAAAGTCAAAATTGTTGTACCTTCAAGGAAGTTTGCATGATTGTTCCTATTATATGTATGTTTGTTTGTTTCATGCAACTCTTATGCTTGCTACCTAGCCTTGCTAGCCAAAAACCTGTACTGAGAGGGAATACTTCTCGTGCATCCAAATCCCAAAAGCCAAGTCACTTCCAAAGAGTCCACTATAAATTCCTATGCATGGTATTTCAAGCCATTCCAAGTAAATTTTCATGTGCTACCTTTCAAAAACCTTCAAATACTTCTCATTTTGTGCCACTGTTTTTAGCTCATGAGGACGTAGTGGATGGGTTTGTTATCTTCCATACTAAATTAAGTATCCCTCGACTAGGCAGCTTCATCTGCTCGTCATTAATTTTGCAAGGGAGCTAGTCAGACCATTATAATCTAAAAAAGAGAAAAGAAAAAAAAGAGCACTCCTCCATGGTATGTGAAAGTTGGTTGGCACCCGATGGAATCGGTTAGCCATGGTTTTAAAGGAAAAGGTGGGGAGGAGTGCCAAGCTATAAAAGAGCACCAATGTGCCAATTAATCAAACATCTCGGAACCGCTCTCACTTGTTTAGTATGGAAGATATCAAGAACTCTGTTGCTAGTCGTTGACAAAAGCAACCACCTCTCAAAATAACTTTTTACCTCTGTTTTACAAATGAAAAACTCTAGCACATGTTTAATCCCTGCTTCCCTCTGCGAAGGGCCTGTCTTTTACTTTTATGTTGAGTCAACCTATTCCCCTCTATCTCAAGCAAGCATTTGAGTTGTTATGTTTCACTCATTCATATGTTGCTCCATTTAATCATGTTTACTATCTTCCTTGTTTTGTACAATGCTTTTGTCTGAAGGAATATATCTTTGAAAGCTTTCTATGAATGCAAAAAGTTTGTTTTGTTGAGCATATGGTCTTTGCTATATCAGCTCTGTTTTAAAAGGCTCCGTTCAAAAGAAAGAGTAGCTTGTTTATTATTCTTTGACCAAGAACTAAGGTTTGCCATCACCAATTATAGTTTACTTTGTGCATCCTTATATGTGATTCCCTTTTACTTATTGCAAGTCTATATCTTACAAAGGGAAGTTGCCGTCTATTATAATTTGTGCTTTGGTGAATGTGATGCTTCTTGTCCGTATTTTGATTATCGACACTTCACTCCATAAACTTGTGGTCATGTTTACCGAATTTAGTTTTCGCTTGGGGACAAGCGAGGTCTAAGCTTGGGGGGGTTGATACGTCCATTTTGCATCACTATTTTGTATCATAATTTACTGTTATTCATTGATATATTTCATATTTAGAGATGATACTTATGTTATTTCCTCTGTTTTTACATGTTTGATGATCATCAGAGGATTTGCTGCTGGAGTCAGGATTCTGCTGGAAAGGGACCGTCAAGGCACCATATTTTGAAGATCAGGAAAATTCCAGAAAAATACCAGAAAATTATATTTTCCCAGAAGACTCAGGAAGCCAGAAGGAGGAGGCGAGAGGAGCCAGGGGCAGGCTCACACATAGGGGCGCGGCCTGACCCCTAGCCATGCTGGCCTAGTGTGAGGCCACCCTGGCCCACTTCAGGTCTCGCCCCTTCGCGTACTTCATCGTCCCCGAAAACCTAAGTCAAGGGGGGCTCAGAGATAGACACCGCCGCCTCTGTGGGGCGGAAAACACCAGAGAGAGAGAAAAGCTCTCCGGCAGGCAGAAATCTGCCGGGGAAATTCCTTCCCGGAGAGGGGAGATCGTCACTGTCGTCATCACCATCGCACCGGACTTCATCGGGATCATCATCATCATCATCTCCATCACCAGCACCTTCATCTCCACCATCATCACGCCATCCCGCTGTAACATCTTGAGTTGGATCTTGTTAAATTCTTAGGGGAAACTTTTCCGGTGTTGATTACTCTTGTAGTTGATGCTATTGAGTGGAACCGTTGAATTAAGGTTTATGTTCAGATTGTTATTTACCATTATTTCACCTCTGATCATGATCCATATGATGTCTTGTGAGTAGTTCGTTTAGTTCTTGAGGACATGGGAGAAGTCAAGATGTTAGTAGTGAATTATTGTTGAGTAATATTTAATGGTTTGATATTTATTTGTTGTGGTGCTATTTCACTAGTGGTATCATGTGAACGTCGACTACATGATACTTCACCATTTATGGGCCTAGTGAGATGCATTGTGTATTTGGCTACCAATTGTGGGGTTGCTGGAGTGACAGAAACCTAAACCTCCATTGGGAAACCATTGCACCAGGGAGCGTAGGATCTTAGAGTTTAAGGCTGTGGTTAGATTTATCTTAATTACTTTCTTGTATTTGCGGATGCTTGCAAGGGGTATAATCACAAGTGTGTATTTATCCTAGTAAGGGTAGTGCGCTAGCACAGGTTCACCCCCATAACACTTATCAAACCAATAAAGATTATTTAGCGATATGAAGCAAAAGCTCTTGACAAAAACTCTCGTGTGTCCTCGAGAACGTTTGGTCATCATAAGTTACACAACCGGCTTGTCCTTTGTTAAAGAAAGGATTGGGCCACTTGCTTGTCCTCGAGAACGTTTACTCGCACTTTATTTATTTGCATTATCAAATACCCCTAAAAACCTGTTTGCTAGTATTTACAGTGAAACCTTGATCAAAACCACTAGTCAACACCTTCTGCTCCTCGTTGGGTTCGATACTCTTATTTATCGAAAGTACTACGATACACCCCCTATACTTGTGGGTCATCACGCCGCTGCCCAGGTACTGCTCCTTTGCTCGCTGCGCGCCGCCGCCGGTAAAACAAATGAGCTGATCTTCTCTTGATTAATTCGGCAATCCTCGCAGAGCGCCAACTCATGCAGAAATCTTCCAACCAAAACAATCTTCAATCTGTTCGATCCGACAACTACCCTGATGATGAGCAATCAGCAAATCAATCTCGCTGTGATCAACCTAGTAATCTGATACGACATGATAAGGATCACACCGATGATCCTATGAATTTTGTCCCGATCTTTCACATCGAGTCTACCCAGATAGAAATCTTCCAATAACGCGAAGAACGTCACCTGAAGAAGAGGAACGAATCCAGCAAGCAATGTGATGAAGATCACCACACCTCAAACCATAGCTCGATAATCCTTGATGAAGCAAGAACCCTCGCTGCAATCTTTATTAGATAACATGGCAGCGCCGTTTCCCTGGAGGGATGATACACGGTGGAGCACACAATAGTTTTTGACTAAACAACTGAACTCCTTTAAACCCTAACTGGCTGGCCTCCTTATATAGATGGCCAGAAAACTATTGGGCTTGGACAGGCCCAAACCCAAAACACAAATAAGCCTAAGTGGCCCATAACATAACCTGACACACGAAATAACATTAATAGATATATAAATTGCTGACACAACCTTAGACTAAATTATCTCATATCGTAGGTCGTCCTAGCGTGCCAATCTGCAATGAGCTTCCCTCATCTTGGTGGAGTCCTGAAATTGGGCTTCACCTCCTCCTTCGTGCCCATATCAGTTGATCCAGTGCTCGAGTTTGCATGATCGACACGGACATCTTATCTGGCGCCTATTGTTCTGAATCATGTCCTCCTTCGCGTCTTTCTTGTATCTACTAATTCAAGCGGAACTCATCGAGAGGACCATGGTTGCCTGCCAATGGTATACATAGAGCAGAAAATTAGAACCGCAACACATGCACACACATGCATGGACCTCTCCTAAAGGTATACATAGAGCGGAAAAATTCGGCATGACCTCTCCTAAAGGTAGGACGTATGGGTAGTGGAAAAATTTGCCGAAACGGAAATGAATCAATGTCTCGACAAACATCCATGCACCACACCGGCACACACACAAGCGCTTCACGTGCAACAATCATCCATACACAAGATCGACATGCATATGCATGTCCCCTCCAAATACTCACCTTGTAGATTCGATACCGAGACGAGACTGCGATAGATGAGTTGAAGAGGAGGAGAGAGTATGGAGAGGCTTCTCCTCACCACCAATTATGTATCAACCAAAGTAAGTGCAATAAGTACCAAAGAAAGTGAAAAGTATGGCCAAAATGGGATGAGAGGGAAGGGGGAAGAGCTAGATGGAGGAGAGGAAGATGAATGGCTTGGGAGTGTGGTAGGTGGGAGGTTGGCACTTTTCTAGGTGGGACGAGCTAATTCTGTGGCGCACCAAGACAAGTGCGCCACAGAATGACTTATTTCTGTGGCGCACCAGGGGCAGTGCGCCACAGAATTACTGCATTCTGTGGCGCACTGGTCTTGGTGCGCCACGGAATGCTCTAATTCTGTGGCGCACTGATCTTGGTGCACCACAGAAATAGAGGAACCAATGATTGGGGCTGGTAGGGTGTGGGTCCCACCCTATTTCTATGGCGCATGATCTGTTGGTGAGCCACAGAAATAACATATTTTTGTGGTGCATCTAGTTTGGTGCGCCACAGATATTATTTCTGTGGCGCACTAGTAGCTGGTGCTCCACAGAATTGCATCCCATCTATAAGGGCTTTCCTACTAGTGCACGCACCTGACTAGTCTGAGCCCTGGGCTATCTGTTGATCAAACGCTGAACAAACTGGCAGTAGTTAGGAGTCATGCGCTTCAGAGTAGATCGCTTGATTTCCTGAAAGATGAAGTCACATCCATCTATATTCCGAAGCTTCTCGGGCTAGCAATAGTACAGCAGATTCCTATGATAGCCCCTGACACTAGCATCATCTCCAGCCTTACTCACAAGATTCTGACGAAAGAGCTTGGCAAGAGCGTTGTAGTAGTAGTAGTACATCCTTGAAATGGCAGGAGCAGGTTGGGATGGCTCATCTGGATAGCAAATGCGAGAGATCTTCTCCGTGGTAAAGGCCCCTCAGAGTGAATCTTGAACCCACGTGCCCTACCACCACCATAGCCCAAAGCCTCACAGAAATCAGCAAAGTTGGCAGTGAGAACATCTTTGACCTTGTCACCCTCTCGAAGCCTATTCAGCCTTAGTATAGAGTCTCTAGGAATAATGTCGCATGACACAAGCCTAGCTTCCTTTTCCTTGGTTCTTAAGTGGCTTGTGTCCATTTGTGCTCTTATTTGTTGTTTTTTTATCTCTCAAACTCCTTATTTCGTGTGTGGACAAGTGTGTACCTTAATTATGCCTTATCTCTATGTTTGGATATGTTTATGCTTGCGTATATTCTTAGCTATCCATGATATTATCTTGTCCATATCATGCTTGGTTCCTAAAGATGGTGGGGGAGCTCCTCATAATTTAAATTTTGCACCTTGCATTCCAAAAGCAAACTCAACCATGTGCATATGTTATGAGGGAGCACTCTCACTATTCCTTAGATACCTTGCTATGTCATTCCTATGTGACTCTATCATAGTTTGTCATCATAAATCAAAAAGGGGGAGATTGAAAGGACATTTGTCTATTTCTACTTTTTTGATTAACGATGACATGACTATGCTTTGTGTGAACTAATATTTGAAATGTATGCATACAGGGTTAAGTTCACAGGTGATGGGGTTTTCATGCACAAAAAGAAAGATGGTGGAATCGCCTGCCAGAAGTTGTCCTGGTTCGGTCTGGCCGGTCCCCTGGCCGGACCATCCGGCGGCAGACCGGGCCAGTCCGGTGGAGCCGCCGAACTGCTATTCTGCAAGGGTTTTCGGCGCATCGTCGAATCCGCCCGGCGGGCCGCCGGACATCCGGCCGACTGTCCGGCCCCGCTGGACTTACCGCCGGAGCGTCCGGCCCAGAGGCCGGCGCCGCCGAACTTATCGCCGGACATCTTCTCGGGCAGCTTCCAACGGCCAGATTTCCACCCACCTATAAATACCCCTTCCTCCAGCTGGGGTAGGGTTAGAACTTCACCTACCATTGTTCATCCTTGAAGCTCTCACCTACCCCCATTGTAAAACACCAAATTCCATAGATCTCCCCTTCTAGCCAACCAAAGCTCTTGATCTTTAGAGGATTGAAGGAGGAGGCACCGATCTACATCTTCACCAAAGGAATTTCATTTCCCCCTCCATTTGCTTGGAGGATTTGTGCCTAGGGGATCTTGTGACCCTAGGTGGTGTAATTGGTTGATTAACTCATCTTTGTGGTGATTCTAGCCTCCGTGGCTTTCTTGGGAGCCTCCAATTGAGTTGTGGATGTGTGCCCCAAGCTCCGTGTAAGGGATTCGTGGTTCCCCCAATACCACTGCTTAGTGTAAACAAGCTAGCCTCCGTGGCTTGCTCACCGGAGAACAAGGTGAGCCTTCGTGGCGTTGGTAGACTCCGTGTCACCACACCTCTCCAATGTAGACGTACTTCCCCTCAAAAGGAAGGAACTACGGGAGTCTCTGGTCTCCACTCTTCGATTATTCCTTTCCCTTACTTGTATCTTGCTAGTTACTTGTTTACTTGCATGCTTGCCACTCATAGGAAATTCACCTAGTTGCACATCTAGTGAATTTACTTTGTGTCAAGCCTTAAAATTGAAAAAGATTAAAAATTGACTTAGCGCCTATTCACCCCCCCCTCTAGTCGCTCGTATCGATCCTTTCAATTTTAGCAATATCCAAATTGTGAGATTCTTCAAGACACAACTTGGATGTCTCAAGTGCCACCCTTAGGTCATGCTCTTCCTCAAGAGATTGAGTAAGAGAAGCAATTTCATCGGCATAGTCACGAGCATGCCCCTCAAGCTCGAAAATGCGTTCATCATTTTTATCATTTATTTGGATGGCTTCATTACATTGATCTAGGAGAATCTCAAAGCGAGCTTTGGTCTCCCCATGCAAGGTTGACATGAAAATGTCCATTTCATTTAGATCATCATTATCACCACTTTGTTCAACACAATCCATCAAAGATAGGCTTTTAGGTATGATGGGTGTGAGAGGAGGTGATACCTTTGTAGCGTGAGCCATGAGACAAGTCGCATTGTGGTTGGTGCGCTTTGATTCATTTGCGGAAGCGAATAGGGATGATGAAGGCAATGGCAATGGCGGCCCTTCCTACTTCCTCATTATCACTTGCATCATCCCCGGAGAGGTACTCTTCTTGAGTTGTCAAAGCGTGAATTGGGAGGTCTCTCTTCTTGTCGGAGTTCCTTGGGTATGACTTCGACTTCATTTCCTTGCGGACAAGTCTTCCATTGTGATCTTCAACTCTTTCATAAGGACACTCCGCAATGAAGTGGTTAGTGTTACCACAATTGTAGCAAGTCCTCACTCTACTTGTAGCCTTGGGCTTGGAGGGGCTAGATGACTTCCACTTCTTCATGAATGCCCTTTGAGCAAGAGCCATGTGCTCGCCATGAGCGTACTTCATGTCCTCGAGGCTTCCACCCATTACTTCTTCCTCTTCCAACAAGCTTGCTTCTTCATGATAAGTGACTTTGGCGTTCAAAGCAAGGTTGGAAGCACGCACACCACGTGCACGAGCTAGAGCATCATCCGCATTCTTCTCGGAGATCTTTCTTTCCATTATCTCTTGCAAAATGTCATGTGCGGACATCTTCCGAAAATTGGCATTTCCCTTGATAGAGTTCACGGTCTCCTTGTGGAAGGGCAAGAGAGCTTGAATGAACTTCCTCTTCATCCACTTCCAATCACATTGGGTAGAGCCAAGATCCGTTAGCTTCACTTGAAGTGCCGAGAGATGCTTATGGAGTTCTTTGGGAGTTTCACCATCAAGCATGGCAAAGTTGTCCGCTTCATTGGAGGCTTCGTCAAACTTGGATTCTTGAATGCTCTCGTTCCCAATGAAGAGGTTGGTGAGAACATCCCAAGCTTCCTTGGCGGAGGTGATGTTGCGGACGAACGCCTTGTCCTTCTCGGTAAGAGACATGTGAATGAGATGCAAGGAAGAGGCATTGAGTTGCTTGTTGATTTGCTCCCAAGGTAGCAAGTTGGTCAAGTCCTTGGAAGTTGGATGAAAACCCTGCTCAATGATCCTCCAAAGCTCAATAGACAAAAAGTTTATGTGATAGCGCATGTTATCTTGCCAATTGGCAAAGCTAGAAGCATCAAGTGGTGGCGGTGGGCTGCATGAAGCAAGGTGTGGCATTTGAAGGTGTCTTCCGGAAACATAGCTCGTAGGATGTGGAACTTCCGTGCTATGACCCCGAGAGGTATCATCTACCTTGGGGGGTTCCTTGTCGCCCTCATCCCCATCCTCATCCGGATAATCCTCGTTTAAGGTGGGCTTACCCGAGGATTCAATCGGGATCGGTGGAGTGGTATGATACGTCCAATTTGCATCACTATTTTGTATCATAATTTACTGTTATTCATTGATATATTTCATATTTAGATATGATACTTATGTTATTTCCTTTGCTTTCACATGTTTGATGATCATCGGAGGAGTTGCTGCCGGAGTCAGGATTCTGCTGGAAAAAAGGACCATCAAGAGACCATATTTTGAAGATCAGGAAAATTCTAGAAAAATACCCAGAAATTATATTTTCCCAGAAGACTCACGAAGCCAGAAGGAGGAGTCGAGAGGAGCCAGGCCGGCCCCACACGCCAGGGTGGCGCGGCCAGGCCCCTGGCCGCGCCAGCCCTGTGTGAGGGAGCCCTGGCCCACTTCTGGTCTCGCCCCTTCGCGTACATCATCGTCCCCGAAAACCTAAGTCAAGTGGGGGCTCAAAGTTAGACACAGCCACCTCTGCGGGGCGGAGAACACACAGAGAGAAAAGCTCTCCGGCAGGGAGAAATCTGCCGGGGAAATTCCTTCCCGGAGAGGGGAGATCGTCGCCATCGTCATCACCATCGCACCGGACTTCATCGGGATCATCATCATCATCTCCATCACCAGCACCTTCATCTCCACCATCACCACGCCATCCCGCTGTAACATCTTGAGTTGGATCTTGTTATATTCATAGGGGAAACTTTCCCGGTGTTGATTACTCTTGTAGTTGATGCTATTGAGTGGAACCGTTGAGTTAAGGTTTATGTTCAGATTGTTATTCACCATTATTTCACCTCTGATCATGATCCATATGATGTCTTGTGAGTAGTTCGTTTAGTTCTTGAGGACATGGGAGAAGTCAAGATGTTAGTAGTGAATTATTGTTGAGAAATATTTAATGGTTTGATATTGTTGTGGTGCTATTTCACTAGTGGTGTCATGTGAACGTCGACTACATGATACTTCACCATTTATGGGCCTAGTGAGATGCATTGTGTATTTGGCTACTGATTGTGGGGTTGCTGGAGTGACAGAAACCTAAACCTCCGTTGGGAAACCATTGCACCAGGGAGCGTAGGATCTTAGAGTTTAAGGCTGCGGTTAGATTTATCTTAATTACTTTCTTGTATTTGCGGATGCTTGCAAGGGGTATAATCACAAGTGTGTATTTATCCTAGTAAGGGTAGTGTGCTAGCACAGGTTCACCCCCATAACACTTAGCAAACCAATAAATACTATTGGCTCTATGAAGCGAAAGCTCTTGACAGAAACTCCCGTGTGTCCTCGAGAACGTTTGGTTATTATAAGTACACAACCGGCTTGTCCTTTGCTGAAGAAAGGATTGGGCCACTTGCTGTAATTGTTACTACTGTCTTTTATTTACTCGCACTTTATTTATTCGTATTACCAAATACCCCTAAAAACCTGTTTGCTAGTATTTACAGTGATTCCTTGTTCAAAACTGCTCATCAACACCTTCTGCTCCTCATTGGATTCGACACTCTTATTTATCGAAAGTACTACGATACACCCCCTATACTTGTGGGTCATCAAGACTATTTTCTGGCGCCGTTGCCGGGGAGTGTAGCGCTATTGAAGAGTGGAATTGGAAAAGGTAACCGTCACTGTGAGTATTGTTTTTATTTTGTCTTTTATTTTTGTTTTACTCTGCTATGGAGAACTCTCCATTTGGTTTCCTATTTGGAAACACATCTACTACTACTGCTGCACATGCGGAGGAACCACCACCGCCACCGCCTGCTAAAATTGATCCTTTTAAAATACCTATGAAAATTGTTGGGCGTATTATGGATAACTGCTATTCAGGAGATGGAACTGTCCATCCGGGTGATCACTTATTATTTATACATGAATTATGCGAGTTGTTCAGATGTGCAGGTATTTCACCAAGCCAGGTTAAGAAGAAATTATTCTCATTATCATTGAAAGGCAGAGCTGAAGAGTGGTATCGACTACTCCAAGATGGTCCATCTATGGCATGGGAGGATATTGTGCCTCTCTTTTATTCCAAGTTTTATCCTCCAAGTGAAATTCATAAAGACCGTAACCGGATATATAATTTTTGGCCTCATGATGGAGAGAGTATTGCCCAAGCGTGGGGGAGATTGAAGTTACTAATGCTCAAATGCCCCATTCATGAGCTCCCCAATAATATTGTTATTGATAATTTTTATGCGCGGCTTACTCTTCCTGATAAGGATTATTTGGATGCTTCTTGCTTTGGATCATTTACTCATATGAAAGAAGATGCTAAGTGGAAACTTCTTGACTGTATACAAGAGAATGCTGAAGGTTGGGAAAACGACAAAGGTAGGAAGTCAGGTATAAACTATGATTATGAATGCATTAAATCTTTTATGGGAACCGATGACTTTCATAGTGTTAGCGCTGCTTATGGTCTTGATTCACAAATACTTGCTAATTGTCTTAAGGCTTTTGCCTCTTATATTGATGTTCCAAAGAAAGATTGGAACAAATATCATGCGCCTTACAAAGATTTTATTAGTCATATTCCTGCTGCGGCTACTGAAGTTTGTACTGTTGATAGCATTGTGCCTGAACCTTATTTTGAGAAGACACCTTTCCCTGCTAAGGTAAAGAAGTACTCTACTTTGGTAAGTGTGTCTAATAAAAGTACTAAGAAAGCTGCAGAACCTGATGAGCAAATTACTATTAAGTCTCCTGTAGCTATATTGAAGGATCTTGTTACTAAAGATGTAGGAGATGAATATATTCTTTTTTGTGAAGATGCTTCTAACATTCTCTCAGATCCTAAAAAGCATAGGAAAACAAGTGTTCCTGTTATTTCTGTCAGGATTGGAGATCATTGCTATTATGGTTTATGTGATATTGGTGCTAGTGCAAGTGCTGTTCCCTTAGAGCTTTACAAAGAAATCATGCACGAGATTGGCGCTTGTGAACTTGAAGATATTGATGTGGTTGTTCAGCTTGCTAACAGAGAGACAGTTTGGCCTCTTGGTATTGTTCGAGATGTGGAAGTTCTTTGCGGTAAGACTAAATACCCTACTGATTTTCTAGTACTCGGTAAGGAGGCTAGTGAAACTTGTCCTATTATTTTTGGTAGACCATTTTTGAACACCTGTGGTGCTGTGATAGATTGTAAGAAGGAGAAAATTTTTACTAAGTTTAATGGAGAGTCTTATGAGTTTAATTTTTCCAAGTTTGCTAAGACTTCTTATGAAAATGACACGCCTAATGAAAATTTTCGAGTTGAACAGCTTGCTTCTATTGCTCTTGCTCCTTGACAAGGGTATAGTTAATAGAGCCCGTTAGTTTAGTACCCCTGAGGCCCGTTGAGCTAGGCCCAATTGTAATGATAGTCGAATACGAGTTCTTACCGTATGTCGATATTTGTAATCTGTGTCAGACCCTACCCGATCCTCGAGACCTGGCCACCTATATATAGGGGCCAGGAGGGGACGGTGGAGGGCAGATTAAAAGCAAGCCAGGTTGAACACCCAAGTTTACTTTCGATACACACCTATTTCGACTAATTTTACCTTCGAGTTCATCTGACGCCCTATCTCCCTGATCCTAAGTCCTTCATCTAGGACATTTGTCGAGTTAACCCCTCGTCAATTGGCGCCGACCGTGGGGACTTTGGGCGTTGGAATCATGAATTCGACGGCTTTTTCGCTTTTAGCCAACAGCAGTACAGAAGTCGACGAAAATCAAGAGATGGAGTTGACAATCGGAAGCTTAAACATCCTCATCGGACCGTCGGGTTCATCTCGCCTTTCAGATCCGACGAAACAAGATCCACCGGCAAGTGAGCCCGAAACAACAGCAATGATGGAATATTCTGAAGGCTCTTCTAGCGAGGTAAACTCGCCGGTCAGCCCAGAGGAAGTGCAAAAAGAAAAGAACGCAGAGGACAATGAAGAAAAGGAAAAATTTCACGTAGGAATCCAACTCGAAGATCTCACGATCTGCCTCGATGATATTGCGGACAAATCAACGGACACATGGAAGATAGGATTAGAGCTTTCTGAGGATAGTAACTCGATCTTCTCAAGCTTCAAGGGTAACATCGGCGAACAATGCCAGGTGCTCGCCATTATAGGAGATAACTCAGAAGAGTTCGACGAAAACAACAATCCAGTACTAAACCCAGCAAATATCGATAGGGGAGCAAATCACCTAGCAGAGGGGCAAACACCAGAATCCCTCGCAAGCAGGGAAAAAATTCGACTATCAGTCGACGAATGGAGGATAATAAGAGAAGCCGTAGAACACGGCACGCCAATACCATCAAATTCTAGCAAAGACATACTTTTGGGGTATCACTACGCCCTAAGGCAGCAGGCCAAGCAATTAGAAAAAGAGAAAATAGAGATACAAAGAAGAAAAGATTCAGCCATTGCAGCTAGCGAAGCTGCTAGAAAAGCGCGAAGTGACGCATCATACAGCAACGCAAGGAAAAATCGTCGACACGGTTCAAGGTACGATAACCTCGAGTACTCCGACAGGCAAAGTATTTCTAAAAACCTCGACTCGTCCTTCCTATCGGTCGACGAGCAAGGAAACATCCTACCAAAAACTCCTGAAGCAGCATTAGTGGCAGCACAAGCATATCTACTTACAACTCGACCAAGTCCAGGAGATCCTAGGGAGCACATGCATAGAGCAGCATTGAACGGACTCAACATGGTGGGTCACAAGCTCTCAGCAAAAGGAGAAGAAGCACATCATCACAAGGAAGCACACAAAGCAAGGTCACCTCGCCGTCATAATAGTCCTCGACATAGGAGCAGCAAACACCGATCTCGATCGCCGTCACCAAAACAGCATGGGGGAACCAGAAGATCGCGATCCCCAAATGAAAGGCGCGACCATGAAGACGACGAAAAAGAGATGGGGGCACCGTGCTTTACCCGCAGGGTTTGCACCACTCCAGTTCCCAAGGGATTCAAGCTACCTCATGATCAGCAAAAGTACGACGGATCACAGGAACCACAATCGTGGCTCGCAGATTACTTACAAGCAGTTCAAATATTAGGAGGAACCAAAGAAACAGCAATGCAAAGTTTGCAATTACACCTCACCGGCGCAGGAAGGTCATGGTTGAGCAAACTAGAGAAAGAATTTGTTGGAAGCTGGGAAGACCTCACAAAGCAATTTACAAGCAACTTCAGGTCGACATACAAACGACCAGCATCAATAGAAGAAGTCAAAGTGTGCGTACAGCAACGCGACGAAACACTACGGGCATACATCCAAAGATGGAGCCTCATCAAAAACTCAGCAGTCGAAGTTTCAGACGAAAGAGCAATAGACGCATTCATCATCGGATTAAGGCGAAGAGACCTAGTCGAAGATATGGGTAGAATCAAGCCGAAAACAGTGTCAGACCTCATGGACACAGCAAACAGGTTTGCAGATGGAGAAGATGCGTGCAACAACAAGCGGACGCGATCTCCAGAGGACGACAGAAGAAACAGATATGGAAGTCAAAGGAGACGATCCCAAAACTACGACACCTACGGCTCGCATAGCCAAGTCGCCGCAGGATATAAAGACAACAGCTATCAAGGAAATGATCGCAGAAGCTCAGGATATAGAAGCTACGGAAAGGAGGACTATAAGAAGTTCCCTATAAGGGAGTCCAGAGAGTACAACCCATCACCAGAAGATATGCTCAACGGGCCTTGTCATATACACTCAGCGTTCGTCGACGGGAAGCGAGTATCAAGGCATGCAATGAAAGATTGCACAACATTTTTAAAACTGCAAGAAGCAGCAATAAACAAGCAAACCGAAGCAAGGCGACAAGGATTTGAAGGAAGCAACAATCCTCCAACAAAGCAGCAAGGAAACAATGGAGCGCCTCAAGGACAAGACCAACAAAACCAGGGACAGGACGACTACGAAGGGTATGTACCATCAAAAGGACACATCATATCAATGATACAACCTGTACCCAAGTCGAACAAAGAAGAGAAGAGCATAACTCGACAAGTCAACTTAGCAGTCATATCACCTCCAGCTGCAACGGAGTATCTGCACTGGTCAGAGCAACCAATAGAGTTCAACAGAGAAGATCACCCTATAACAGTACCTCGGCCAGGAAACGCGCCTTTGGTACTCAAAGCTCAAATCGGCGCGTATGATGTCGACAGAATATTCATGGATGCAGGGAGTGGAATTAACTTGATATACGCGAAAACACTCCGAGCAATGCATATATCACTAGAGTTCCTGAAGCCAACAGATTGTTCCTTCCATGGAATCGTACCAGGAAGTGCCAATTACCCGCTGGGTCGAATAGCACTCAATGTTTGCTTCGGCAACCGACAAAATTATAGAAGAGAAAAGCTAGACTTCGAAGTCATGGATTGGCCATCACAATATCACGCGATCCTCGGACGACCCGCGTTTTCGCGATTCATGGCAGTGCCTCACTATACATATTTGGTACTTAAAATGCCAGGACCAAGAGGAATCATTACAGTCAAAGGAAGTTTTGAAGTCTCAGACCTTTGCGACAGGGAGTTCCACAAGATGGCGCAAAACTTTGGCATGATAGCCAACTATGCAGAAAAGGCGAAGAACACGACTGCAGAAGGCATCAAGCTACTCGAGGGACGCGCTACGGAGCCTGAGACGAAGAAACCACGAGTAGAAGCATCGGGAGAAGACAAAGACGCAGGAAAAGAAGAACAAACCATGATAGCATAAGCACCAAAAGAGTAGAGTACAAAAGTAATGGCTGTAAAAGCCACGAGTTATACCAGGGGCAATGCCCTCTAGATCCAGAACACAGGTCATAGGCCGGATCTCTTGGGTCACCCCATGTATCTTACATTACAAGTATAAATAAAGACAAAGCGTTCCTCATATTCGAGTTTACGAGTCTTTCAACGAGAAGATGCGGCAAACGCACGAATCATACAAGTACGCCTTGAGAATCAAATTCAGACATATAGTCGCGAAATAAACTCTCGCGTTACACATACACCTTACAACATCGGATTGTCAGAATCATCTACGCCTAAAGGATCTAGATAATGATACTCGTGGAAAAACGCAGCATCCGCTTCTAGAAGCCTAGCTACGAGTCTTCGAGCAGGCTGCAGCGTATTCTCCATATGTACCCGAAGGCTAGCTCCACCCGGAGCCAAACTCAGGGACATTGTGCTATAATTCAGCCTGGGGTGCCACTTGCGTATCCACCCGAGAGCAAAATTGGCACCAGCCACTAAGTTTAGCTCTATCAACCTATGAATACGATGGCTGGATCTGAAAGTATCAAGAAGAAGTGGGAAAGTAGCAGGCAAAGGATTACGAGGAAGCATAATGGAGTGCATAGTTGTGAGAGCTCGCCGGCAACCATCAACTGACTCGCCAATATGTTGGGTACGGTCTTGAAGCAATACAATGGCGCTTCGGCGTCGAGGATCAGACCACAAAGTCTCACAGCCAGTCGACATTTTCTCCAAAGCCGCATTTCGCTCAGCAACTCGACGTTCTTCAGCAGCAAAATCCAAACAAGTACCTACAATGGTAAAAGATGTCACAAAAAACAGCAATACACAAGCAGGGAAAGGAGGAGTCGAAAGAAAACTCACATCGCAACATCTCACAGGCAGACTCAATAATGCCAAGAATGAAAGATTCGCATTCTTCATTATGAAGAACCTTCGCCATCAAGCCAGAGACCTTTTCATCAAGGGAAGAGATTTTCTTCATATAACTACCGTCTTGGCTAGGCTTTTTAATAGCCATCTGAGCCTGACATTTGGCCAAAGTTAGGCGAGCCTCAAGGTCAGATATCCTGGAAGAATACTCTGCGCATTGACTGCATCGGCTAGGAGTCGACGAAATCTGAGGATCGAGTCCACGGGCAGAGGAAGGAGCAGTAACATGAGTCAAAGGAACATTGATGCGTATCGACTGCAAGTCAAAAAGGAAAGGAAAGAAGAAAACATTTCAGAGAGACAGCATAATACTTCATACGCTGGAAATATATTTACATAAAGTGCAAGACCCTATGACTAAGGTTCTCGGGTTGCACGCAACTAGAATTTCTTGCATCCAAAAGGGGAAAAACTAAAATACTACAAAGGAAGCCAAGTCTACGCCACCTCAGCATTGTGCTCCGTGGAAGAAGGAGGCGCGGCTGGTTCCTTACTAGAAGTCGACGGTGGCACTGGATCTTTCGCCGCTAGAGGTGGTGCAGCAGGCATGGCAGAGGCTGCCGAAGGAGAAATTGTTGTCAACAATGCAGGTGCCAACTTCTTCGCCCTCTCGAAAAACACCTTCATCTCGTCACGGGTGTGGCCATGGGGGGAGCTAACCCTCTCCCAGTCAAAGTCTGTACCGTGCGCAAGAGAAAGTGCAATGGCACCCTCGGCGCCGCGCTTAATGGACAGCCCTTTCAGCTGGAGAGTAGGGTCTTCAGTGGTGTCGAAGGACTTGGCAAGTTCATTCAGGTTGTCCTTCGGGATTGCCGCCCTTTTCTTTGGCCATAACCCAGCAGATAGCCGTGACAGAACGCGGCCAACCAACTCAAAAGTCTCCTGGATAGATATCCAGTTTTCCTCGAGTAGGTTAACTGCATTCATCAGAGGATCATCGTCTGTTTGCAAAGCCGACGGAGATAACCCGGTAAATTCTGCGCAAATAGAAAAGAAAAGAAGAGATAAGTGATAACAGGTATACCAGTGCAACAGAAGTCGAAAATAGAAGTCGAAGAACCTACTTTCAGCGGCAGTAGACATGGTATGAAGACGCTCTGCCACGGCCTGTTCCCGCTGAGCATGTTCCTTGTTGGCATCAGTTAAAGCCCTTTCAGCTTTTTTCGCCTTGGCAAGCGCAGATTTCTGTGACTTCTCAGAAATTGCCTTGGCAGCAGTCGCAACGTCATAAGCTTTCTGCGAAGCTTTGAGTTCCGCCTCCAATGAAGCAATTCGAGCATTGGCGGTTGCTAAAGCAGCTGCATAAGAAGTCGACAGGGAGTCAGATAGACAACAAAGGACAAAGTGCAGAAGACAAGTGGTGATTGGACGTCAAAGTTATACCTTCGGAAGCTTTCGCAACCTTTAGGTACCCTGCACACTCCGTGCCTAGGGCAATAAACCTCTTGACTAAAGCCTGAGAAAAGAAGTGTGTAAGAGCAGAAGTGCGTAAAAAGAAAGCAAGTAACGAAGAAGTGCTCACGTCATCAGAAGAAACCGTAGATGCGTGGGTTTCCAGAGAAACGTTGGCTTCCTTAGCCTTCTTTGAGCGCTTAGGGTATCGGGATTGAGCAACCTTCTTCACACCGGATCTGGTAGCCCTCGGTGCAACATCTGGTTCGACAGGCTCATCAATGGCCGAAGGAGAAGGTGGTGGAGCAGCTGTTGCATATGTCGGTGGTTCTTCATCATCTCTGCATGAAGAATATAAGTTATGACAACAAGACAAGAACAATGTAGTTGAAGAACTCGACTACAATACTTACGATGCTAGCATGTCGAAATACTCCATACCTTCTGCAAGAACGGGAGCTTTACCAGCCGCCGCAGAACTCGATGAAGCGATGTCGTTGACACGCTTCCTTTTCTTGTCGACACCAGCATCTTCAGCAAGTGTAGGAGGAGGCGATGTTGACGAGCTAGTTTCCTCTTCTGATTCCTCAACATCATCTCCGTCCTGACTTTCGTCAGCCTCGGGGGCTTCAGATGCAGGAGAGGCTAGATCAGCCGGAAGGGGCCCTTCCTCTGGAAGAGGAGGACGAGAAACAAGGAATTGGTGACCCTGCATATAAATGTGTCAGTAGAATGCAAAGGCAAAAACAAACAAAAAACAAGTCGAAACCAAGCAGAATTTGACAAACAGTAGGCGCGGAGATACATACCTCAGGAAGAGGGTGCACGGAGTCGAAGAAATCCGCAGTCAAATCAGCAACTGCATGCTCCTTGGTGAGATTTCGGACTCGCTTGTCGACATCTTCTTTCGATATCAGATCTTCAGATATGCGAGTAGGGTCCTCCAAGCCAGAGTAATTCCAAAGTTTGGTAAGGCGGTGTTGTAGAGGTTGAACTCGACGTTGAATAAAAAACGCCATGAGTTGCATACCCGACAGAGCACCCCCTTGACCTCCTTTTAAAGCCTTGATGCGGGAAAGAAGAGGAAGAATTTCTTGTGCTTCTGCATCTGAGGGGAGTGTGTCCCACGATGCCAATTTCTTCACCTCCTGGGAAGCATCAAAAGGAGGCAGGCCGAATTCGTCTTCAGGCGAGGATTTGCGGTCCTTGATATAGAACCACTTCATCCTCCATCCTTGGACAGATGCGGCCATGGAAAATTCAAAATATTGTGCTTCAGGACGCACAGAAACGACGGCTCCGCCCAGTTCGGGTTTCCTTGCCAGAGAAACATTGGGGCGGAGTCGAAAGATTGATCTCCAGAGAAGGAAGTGGGGCTCAATGCCCAAGAATGACTCGCAGAGAGTCACGAAGCAAGCAATGTGAAGAAGGGAATTGGTGTGAGCTGATGGAGCTGCACACCGTAAACAAACAGAAGCCCACGGAGAAACTCGTGGGCAGGAAGAGAGAAACCGCGGAGGAGGAAAGCAAGGAACATTACCCGATAACCGCTCGGGGGCTTCGGGATCCGCTCAGTACTGGGAAATTTGATGGAATCTTCGGCGGTGATGAGGCCGTCCGTCGTGGCCTTCTCCACCTCCTTCTTGGTGATGGTGGAGCGAACCCAGTTGGTGGCAGAGGTCTTGGCCATGGCGCTCTTGGTGGCCAGATGTTTCACGCGCATCCAGCACAAAGTGCGTTTGGCGGCTTCGCAAGAGAGGAAGAGACAGAGGAGATCAGCAATGGAGGCGGCGGAGGGAACGAGCTGGTGAACAGTACGATTCCCCACTAAGCCATTTATATATCTTCTGGGAGAAGCATCATGGGCTGAGACGTGGCGCAAAGATCGGAAACGGTAGCCCACCAACGGTCAAAAATCGTGCAGCCCACTAAACGGTCAAAAAATCGTGAAAGTTACAGTGCTACCCATAAAACGGTTCGCACTAATGAAGAGCTACGTCTTCATTGACGTCATAAAGTTATATATAAAGGAAAAAGGATGGCGCCGACAAATGCAGAAATTGATGAAAAGGATCGTTTGTGAAGGATTTTTTATAGCCTTGAGGGCTGTTACTTGCGAAAAGTATCGAATAGAACTCTTCACTAAAGTGGTGGATTCATATTCATCCGACAAGGTGTTCTTAAAAAGAAAGTATCTCGAATTGAAGAACCTCGAAGTTAAAGTATCTCGAATTGAAGAACCTCGAAGTTGAAGTGTTTTGAGTTGAAGTATGAAGAGCTACATTATCTCTTGATCCTATACTCGAAAAACTCTTTTTTCGACTATAGCCTCGGGGGCTACTCCCATCGGGAGCGCTGAGCGCGCACCCGACGATATTTATTGGTAAAGCAGTAAAATTGGGGAAGTGCGGGAGTGTTACTCCCATCGGGAGCGAGTTTTATGGTTGAAAGAAACCCGAATATTTTCAGTCAAAATTTGACTGCGACATAAGATTCTCGAGTTGCGTTATCGCAACGTGACTCGAATGCCGTGACTCGTCACGAAGGTAAGACCCCGGGATCCGTCCTGTGTGGCCTGGTATACGCACATGGATGCGCTCTGCTGGTATGTATCCGTGTCTACGACGCGAACAAAATCCTGGTGGACGCACTGGGTACCCTGAGAACCACTGGGATTCATTCTTTGTAAGTCCTAAATGCGGCAAAAGAGTGGATTTGACCGGTATCCCGAATTCAAGTCCAAGGGGATTGAATTTGAAGTAGGTGACAAGTATCTGTTCCGGTAGTTAACTGACCTCCTGATCCGTCAGAGTTGTCAGGCTTGTTCATCAAAACCCCTTGCGAAAGAATATCATGAAAATAGGTCGAAAAGACTAAGTTGAAGATTTGAAGATAAGAAGAAGTCGAAGAACTGATCAAGTCGAAGATTTGAAGATTAGAGATTCAACCTGAATCTACAATTCTGGTAGAATCTCAGGGGCTACTAACAAGGGTATAGTCAATAGAGCCCGTTAGTTTAGTACCCCTGAGGCCCGTTGAGCTAGGCCCAATTGTAATGATAGTCGAATACGAGTTCTTACCGTATGTCGATATTTGTAATCTATGTCGGACCCTACCCGATCCTCGAGACCTGGCCACCTATATATAGGGGCCAGGAGGGGACGGTGGAGGGCAGATTAAAAGCAAGCCAGGTTGAACACCCAAGTTTACTTTCGATACACACCTATTTCGACTAATTTTACCTTCGAGTTCATCCGACGCCCTATCTCCCCGATCCTAAGTCCTTCATCTAGGACATTTGTCGAGTTAACCCCTCGTCACTCCTAATAATGTCTTGCAGCAATTCATGGAAGATCACGAAAGTGATGTTTTTAGCAAGGAAAGAGAAGAGATTGACAACATTCTTCTTCGTCAACCACCATTACTCAAGCATAATCTACCTGTGGAGGATCTTGGTACCACTTTACCTCCTAAGGAAGATCCTGTTTTTGAATTAAAGCCTTTGCCTGATAATCTCAAATATGCTTATATAGATGATAAGAAAATATATCCTGTTATTATTAGCTCTAAACTTTCAGGAAAGGAAGAAGAAAGATTATTGGAGATATTGAGGAAACACCGAGGAGCTATGGGATATACTCTTGACGATTTAAAAGGGATTTCTCCCACTTTATGTCAGCATGCCATTAATATGGAGAAAGATGCGAAGCCAGTGGTGGAGCATCAACGCCGCCTAATTCCCAAGATGAAGGATGTGGTAAGAAATGAGGTATTAAAGCTTCTTGATGCTGGTATTATTTATCCTATTGCTGATAGTAGATGGGTTAGTCCTGTTCATTGTGTTCCTAAGAAAGGAGGTATGACTGTTGTGCCTAATGAGAATAACGAGCTTATTCCTCAAAGGGTAGTTGTTGGTTATAGAATATGCATTGATTATAGGAAGGTAAACAAAGTTACTAAGAAAGATCATTACCCTTTACCGTTTATAGATCAAATGCTAGAAAGGTTGTCTAAGAAGACTCATTTTTGTTTCCTTGATGGTTACTCTGGTTTCTCTCAAATTGCTGTTAAGAAGGATGATCAAGAGAAAACCACTTTTACTTGCCCTTATGGAACTTATGCTTATAGACGTATGCCATTTGGTTTATGCAATGCTCCCGCTACTTTTCAAAGATGTATGTCTGCTATTTTTCATGGCTTTTGTGAAGAGATTGTGGAGGTTTTCATGGACGATTTCTCCGTCTATGGAACTTCTTTTGATAATTGTTTGCACAACCTTGATAAAGTTTTGCAGAGGTGTGAAGAAACTAACCTTGTTCTTAATTGGGAGAAATGCCACTTTATGGTAAATGAAGGAATTGTCCTTGGACATAAAATTTCTGAAAGAGGTATTGAAGTTGACAGAGCAAAAGTGGAGGCAATTGAGAAAATGCCTTGTCCAAGAGATGTTAAAGGTATTGATAAGGGGAGCATAGCTACTACTCCTACTATTTTACCACCTCCTTATATTCTGAAGCTTGGACAATTCTGCTTTGAAGTGCCTCCACTAGATGATGTGAAGCCCAACTTTCGTACACCTCCGATGGAGTTTCATGTTCGCCGAAGTGCTGCAGCGAAAGATATATAGGTGTTCTATTTTAATTAAGTTCGCGTCATGTTTTTATTTCAGTTTGGTTTTATTTGTGTGTGATGGTTTTGGGCCTGTCCAAAATCAAGTGTGTTTTGGCCATTTGGGCTTTTAGTTTGGTTTGGGGCCTAGCCCAGCCAAGGTAGCATTCAGAGTCACCCATATAGGGTTATGGCAGCCGCCTTGTATCGATCAGACTTGTATTTTCGAGCTAAGAAAGAGACCAGAAAAGTCCCAATGTTTGGGGGCACATATCGGTGTGTTTGATTGCTGATCTTCAAGATCTGATGTTATGCCATGCGTGGGAGTTGATTCCGGTCAGTTTCAGCGCGAGGAATTGAAGAGAGATCAGTTTGATCTATTTCAGGTTGAGTTCTCTTCCGCTATCTTGCTGTTCGTTTGATCGCCGTGAAAGATTGGGCCAAACCCCTTTCGGATCACGTTGATCCGTATCATCTTGGTATCAGAGTCGTTGGGTTTCTCACGGCGGTTCTTGCTGAGATTTATCTGCTGAAATTTGCTCTGCTGTTGGCGGCGACCTGCAGTTGTCGATCTTGACGAGATCCGATCGATTTCCGTGAAGTCTACTCCAAATTGGTAAAGATCTGATTGTTTCCAGAATTGCCGATCAAGAAGTGCTGCAGGCAGATCCGATCCGATCTGCAAAACAACAAACAAAAAAAACTGCTCTCGTCCGCTTGCGCTAGAGGACGGAGGCTGTCTGCCCTCGTACGCGCGTCGATCGCCCCGTGCTCCTGAGCGTTCGAGGTCTCCATCGCGGGCCAAGCAGCTGGATCGAGCTGATCCGATCGGAAGCCAGCGAAAAAAAAAAGGGAACGCTCGCCCGCGTGCCTGGGGGCATCCACGAGCGAGCTTCGCCCGCTCGCCTCGATCGGCGACCGCCCGCCCTCGCGCCTGGGATCGAGAACGCCCTCTTGGGCCGGCCCATCAGCGCACGGGAGCCAGCTGCCTAGCTCGGAACGGCCTGCGCTCGCTCGCCAGGCCTCGTTCGATCGCTTGTTCGCTCGCCCACGATCGATCCTCGCCCAGCTCGCCCCAGGACGGAGACCGTCTAGGGTCGGGCGTCGCTGTCTCGCGCCCGACGCTACCCATCGATCGAGCTGCTGTTTCTTCTGCCGTTTGCCCCGTCTGCCCGTGGCGTTTACAGTTCGGATTTCAGTGGTCTTTTTCAATACCATAGCTGCTGTTTGGTGCTATTTTTCTGTGTGTTGTTTGCACAACATGGTGAAATCTGTTGACGGAGAGAATTCAGTAGCTGATGGAGAGAAGATAGCAGAGATTGTACCGCCTGTTTTTGCTGCTGATCTAGCTCCTAATGTTCGGGCTGGTTTTGATAGTACATGTGGTTTTATTATGCGGACTCATGCCGCGTTGACCGCACAAATTGCACAGCTAGCTACCCGGATTGATGCAATGGGCGATGCTACTGCCCGTGCACCCGTGCAGCCCCCTCCTGCTGCACAACCTCGCGACGTGGTTCCACGCCGCCCTGCTGAATATCATGATCATCGACCCGTGGCACCCGCTTATGAAGGAGAACTTGCCGATGACGCTGATTATGCACCCCAACAACGACAGTTTGCTACTCGTCCTGCAGGTGCTCATCGTGTACAGCCACATGATCGTGACCGTCTTGGCCATGCTGGTCGTGTTCCACTTGATGATGGTGGTCTTGGACGCATCAAATTATCCATACCTCCTTTTTCCGGTGACCGCGGACCTGATGATTATTTGGAGTGGGAGATGCGCATGGATCAGATTTTTGCTACTCACTATTACACTGAGGAGAAGAGACTTCAACTTGCTGCTGTTGAATTCACCGGTTATGTGCTGATTTGGTGGAATCAAATTCTGCGTATGCGTACTCGCCCAACGTCATGGACAGGTATGAAAGATCTTATGCGACATCGCTTTGTTCCTGAACACTACAAGAGAGACATGTATAATAAGTTGCAGCAGCTCACTCAAGGTACTAAATCTGTGGATGAGTATTATAAAGAGATGGAGTTGTTGATGATACGTACAGGGACAAGGGAGGATCTAGAGGCCACGATGTCTCGGTTCTTGAATGGACTGAATTTTGAGGTGCGTGATCGTGTGGAGATGGTTTACTATAATGATCTTCAGGATCTTGTGCACCAAGCTGAGCGTGCGGAGCAACAAATCAAACGACGCCAAGCTGCCACACCTACAAAATCATGGCCTCGTTCTCATACCGAGGCTGCTGGTCCTAGTGTTCAGCCGACACCTTCTACACGCTCTAATAGTGTTTCTCATAGCGTGGCACCCAAATCTGGGGTGTCCAAAACTGCATCTGCGCAGTCCACAGCAAACATCGAGTGTTTTACTTGTGGTGGACGAGGACACATGAAGCGTGATTGCCCTAATAGAAAAAGGGTGATGCTCACACATGATGGCTATGTTTCTGCTAGTGATGAAGAGAAAGCTGATGCGTCATCAAGTGAGGAATCTGAGGAAAATTCTGAAGTGATCGTGGATGGGTATGCACTTGCTGCAAATTTAAAAAATCTAATGGTGCAACGCGTACCAGAAGATCGCATTCACGACCAAGGGCAGTGCTGGAATATATTTCAGACCCAATGCATCGTCAAAGACACCACTTGCAAACTGATTATTGATGGTGGCAGCTATACAAATATTGTTAGCAAGAGTTTGGTGGATTCTCTATCCTTGCCTACATGGAAGCACCCGCAGCCACATTGTGTTGAGTGGTTGTATAATTTAGGGAAGCTGAAGGTCACACATAAGGTGCGCCTGAAATTTTCAGTAGGTAATTATGAGGACACAGTGGTCTGTGATGTTTTGCCTATGGATGCATGTCATGTGCTGCTAGGACGACCGTGGCAATTTGATAGGCGTTCCACTCATGAAGGCAGGTCCAATGTTTATTCCTTGTGGCATAAGGGGAAGCGTCATGTGTTGCAGCCTATGCTCGATAAGGATATCAAAATGGATGTGCTTGCTGCTCAGAAAAAGGTCCAACACATTCAGGCGAAACCGAGGACGGTTTCCTTTCAAGTTGGGGGGATGATAAGGGGAGCATAGCTACTACTCCTACTATTTTACCACCTCCTTATATTCTGAAGCTTGGACAATTCTGCTTTGAAGTGCCTCCACTAGATGATGTGAAGCCCAACTTTCGTACACCTCCGATGGAGTTTCATGTTTGCCGAAGTGCTGCAGCGAAAGATATATAGGTGTTCTATTTTAATTAAGTTCGCGTCATGTTTTTATTTCAGTTTGGTTTTATTTGTGTGTGATGGTTTTGGGCCTGTCCAAAATCAAGTGTGTTTTGGCCATTTGGGCTTTTAGTTTGGTTTGGGGCCTAGCCCAGCCAAGGTAGCGTTCAGAGTCACCCATATAGGGTTATGGCAGCCGCCTTGTATCGATCAGACTTGTATTTTCGAGCTAAGAAAGAGACCAGAAAAGTCCCAATGTTTGGGGGCACATATCGGTGTGTTTGATTGCTGATCTTCAAAATCTGATGTTATGCCATGCGTGGGAGTTGATTCCGGTCAGTTTCAGCGCGAGGAATTGAAGAGAGATCAGTTTGATCTATTTCAGGTTGAGTTCTCTTCCGCTATCTTGCTGTTCGTTTGATTGCCGTGAAAGATTGGGCCAAACCCCTTTCGGATCACGTTGATCCGTATCAGGTATTCATAGTATTCTTGGTCATGCTGGTTTCTATAGGAGGTTTATTAAAGATTTCTCTAAGATTTCAAAGCCTCTTACCAATCTTCTTCAAAAGGATGTACCATTTGTCTTTGATGATGATTGTAAGGAAGCTTTTGAAACTCTTAAGAAGGCTTTAACTACTGCTCCTATTGTTCAACCACCTGATTGGAATTTACCTTTTGAAATTATGTGTGATGCTAGTGATTTTGCTGTTGGTGCTGTTCTTGGGCAGCACGTAGATAATAAGTTGAATGTTATTCATTATGCTAGTAAGACTCTTGATGCTGCTCAGAAGAATTATGCTACTACTGAGAAAGAGTTTCTTGCTGTTGTTTTTGCTTGTGATAAGTTTAGATCTTACATTGTTGATTCTAAAGTTACTATTCATACTGATCACGCTGCTATTAGATATCTTATGACTAAGAAGGATGCTAAGCCTAGGCTTATTAGATGGGTGTTGCTTTTACAAGAGTTTGATTTGCATATCGTAGATAGGAAAGGTGCTGAAAATCCTGTGGCTGACAATTTGTCTAGATTGGAAAACATTTCTTTTGATCCTATTCCTGTTAATGATAGTTTTCTAAATGAACAGTTGGCTGCAATTAATGTAACTTCGCGAGACCTTCCTTGGTATGCTGATTATGCTAACTTTATTGTTTCCAAGTATTTGCCTCTGACCTTTACAGCTCAGCAAAGAAGAAAATTCTTCTATGATTTGAGGCATTATTTTTGGGATGACCCACATTTATATAAAGAAGGAGTTGATGGTATTATGAGAAGATGCGTACCGGAATATGAGCAACAAGAGATATTAAGAAAATGCCATAGCAGTGCTTATGGAGGGCATCATGCTGGAGATAGAACCGCACAGAAGGTTCTACAGTCAGGTTTTTATTGGCCAACCCTCTTTAAAGATGCTAGAAGGTATGTTTTATCTTGCGATGAATGTCAAAGAGTTGGTAATATTTCTAGACGCAACGAAATGCCTATGAATTACACTCTTGTTATTGAACCCTTTGATTGTTGGGGATTTGACTTTATGGGTCCTTTTCCTCCTTCAAAAGGCTATACCCATATACTTGTTGCTGTTGATTATGTTACTAAATGGGTAGAAGCCATACCTACAAAGAGTGCCGATGGTGAGACTTCGTTAAAAATGCTTAAGGATGTTATTTTTCCTAGGTTCGGAGTGCCTAGATATCTTATGACTGACGGAGGTTCTCATTTTATTCACGGTAGTTTTAGAAAAACTCTTGCTAAATATGATGTCAATCATAGAATTGCTTCTGCTTATCATCCCCAAACTAGTGGGCAGGTAGAGCTTTCAAATAGAGAGATCAAGTCTATCTTGCAGAAGACTGTTAGTAGATCTAGGAAAAACTGGGCTAGTAAGTTAAATGACGCTTTATGGGCTTATAGAACTGCTTATAAGAATCCCATGGGTATGTCTCCTTATAAGATGGTTTACGGAAAAGCGTGTCACTTGCCCTTAGAATTAGAACACAAAGCTTTTTGGGCAGTGAGAGAGCTTAACAGAGATTTTAAACTAGCCGGTAAGAAAAGGTTGTTAGATTTGAGTTCTCTAGATGAGTGGAGAAACGAAGCGTATGAGAATGCCAGACTTTTTAAAGAGAAAGTCAAGCAATGGCATGATAAGAGAATTCTTAAGAGAGAGTTTCATGTTGGTGAGAAAGTTCTATTGTATCGGTCTCCTCTCAGATTTTTTGCAGGAAAATTACTCTCTAAATGGGAAGGACCATATGTTATTGTGGAAGTGTACCGCTCAGGTGCTATTAAGATTGCTTCATTGAAAGATGACTCTACACAAGTGGTGAATGGGCAAAGACTCAAGCATTATATTTCTGGAGATTCTTATAATGAAGATGTTGATGTTATTGAAACAGTTTCTCCAGAAGAATTTATCCAAGACAAACTGCAGGAACCTGCAGAGTTCGCTTTCGAATAGGTAACAGTTCTAGTCAGAAAAGTTTCGCGAAAAGTTCTTCCTTTAATATTTTTGCTGTTTTTACTAAATATGAAAAATCACGAGACGAAAAACGGCACGAAAAAGAGTCCGTGTGTGTCTCACACACGGGTGGCGCGGGCCCACCCCTGGCCGCGCCACCTGGGTGTGAGAACACCCAGGAACTCTTTTCCGTCCCGGTTTCCTCCTGTGATTTCGTTTCGATGTATAATTTTCGCCTATTTAACCCCCCGGAGTCCCCGAGGTCTGTATATCGTTTTCTCGTTGTGTTTTGTTTCGAGCTGTTTCTGTCAGGGATTGCCCTCGGCTTTGGAGTTATAATGTCTTCGTCTGGTTCATCTAAAGAGAACCCTCCTGTGGATTCCATCAATCCGTATATGAGGGAGCTGAAGATGCATCTGAAGGAGTTGTCACTCAAGGATGGGGAGTTGCAGATTAAAGATGTTCAAGGACCCAAGGGAGAAGGGAGTCTCGAAGCAAGGATGGAAGCATTGGAACAGGAAGTTTTCAAATACAAAAAGATGGCGGAACGCGAGGTGGACATTATCTACAGGATTAATCAAGAGCTTGTCGCCAAATACAAGAAAGAGACTACAGAGCTTTGGAGGGATGTCCTCTCACTCCAAGAGACTACTAGCCAATTACAAGCACAACTCTACGACATGCATAACCAAAATTGTGAGTATGAAGCTAGATTTCAACAAATGAGTGCTGCTGCAAGTTTCAGGATTTTGGAGACCAAGACATCCTTCTTTGATGGAGGACCTCTGCCTTGGAAGTACGACAACGATGAAGATCCACCGCCGCCACCAAAGGAGTAATTCGTCATCGGTTTAGGCATCCCCTTGGCTTGTTCCAAGCTTGGGGGAGTGCCGCGGTATCACATCATTACCTTTTGCTCATTTACTTTTCAAGTAGTGTCATATCATGAATAGAGAAGTTATCATATAGAATAGTTTGCAGTTTGGAAGTATCCTCCTTAGTCAGTTATCTATGTATCCTTTGGTGTGAGTTGCGGTAATAAAATATTAATGAGAAGTTTTATCGTTTACTTTTCGCACACTTTATGTTAGTTTGCAATCTCTCTTGTATGACTAGTCTTGTTGATTGGTATTGGTATCACATTGGGAGCATGAGTAGATTTAGTTGGTTTTGGCAAACCTAGCTTGGTCAGTAGCAACTTTACCTTGAGGTTTGAGTAGAAAAGAATAAAGAAGTGCTTGCAGTTACATCACTTCAGTTTTCCCTTATGTTTGGCTTATAAGCATTGTTATTCTTAAAGTTAAAATCGTTGTACCTTCAAGGGAGTTTGCATGATTGTTCTTATTATATGTATGTTTGTTTGTTTCATGCAACTCTTATGCTTGCTACCCAGCCTTGCTAGCCAAAAACCTGTACTGAGAGGAAATACTTCTCGTGCATCCAATTCCCAAAAGCCAAGTCATTTCCAAAGAGTCCACTATAAATTCCTATGCATGGTATTTCAAGCCATTCCAAGTAAATTTTCATGTGCTACCTTTCAAAAACCTTCAAACACTCCTCAATTTGTGCCACTGTTTTTAGCTCATGAGGACGTAGTGGATGGGCTTGTTATCTTCCATACTAAATTAAGTACCCCTCGACTAGGCAGCTTCATCTGCTCGTCATTAATTTTGCAAGGGAGCTGGTCAGACCATTATAATCTCAAAAAGAAAAAGAAAGAAAAAAGGCACTCCTCCAATGGAATGTGAAAGTTGGTCGGCACCCGATGGAATCGGTTAGCCATGGTTTGAGAAAGGAAAAAGGTGGGGAGGAGTGCAAAGCTATAAAAGAGCACCAAAGTGCCAATTAATCAAACATCTCGGAACCGCTCTCACTTGTTTAGTATGGAAGATATCAAGAACTCCGTTGCTAGTCGTTGACAAAAGCAACCACCTCTCAAAACAATTTTTACCTCTGTTTTACAAATGAAAAGCTCTAGCACATGTTTAATCCCTGCTTCCCTCTGCGAAGGGCCTATCTTTTACTTTTATGTTGAGTCAACCTATTTCCCTCTGTCTAAAGCAAGCATTTGAGTTGTTATGTTTCACTCATCCATATGTTGATCCGTTTAATCATGTTTATTATCTTCCTTGTTTTGTATAATGCTTTTGTCTGAAGGAATACATCTTTGAAAGCTTTCTATGAATGCAAAAGTTTACTTTGTTGAGCATATAGTCTTTGCTATATTAGCTATGTTTTAAAAGGCTCCGTCTAAAAGAAAGAATAGCTTGTTCATCGTTCTTTGACCTAGAGCTAAGGTTTGCCATTGCCAATCATAGTTTACCTTGTGCATCTTTACATGTGATTCCCTTTTACCTATTGCAAGTCTATATCTTATAAAGGGAAGTTGCTGTCCATTATAATTTGTGCCTTAGTGAATGTGATGCTTCTTGTCCGTATTTTGATTATCGACACTTCACTCCATAAACCTGTGGTCATGTTTACCGAGTTTAGTTTTCGCTTGGGGACAAGCGAGGTCTAAGCTTGGGGGGGTTGATACGTCCAATTTGCATCACTATTTTGTATCATAATTTACTGTTATTCATTGATATATTTCATATTTAGATATGATACTTATGTTATTTCCTTTGCTTTCACATGTTTGATGATCATCGGAGGAGTTGCTGCCGGAGTCAGGATTCTGCTGGAAAAAAGGACCATCAAGAGACCATATTTTGAAGATCAGGAAAATTCCAGAAAAATACCCAGAAATTATATTTTCCCAGAAGACTCACGAAGCCAGAAGGAGGAGTCGAGAGGAGCCAGGGCGGCCCCACACGCCAGGGTGGCGCGGCCAGGCCCCTGGCCGCGCCAGCCCTGTGTGAGGGAGCCCTGGCCCACTTCTGGTCTCGCCCCTTCGCGTACATCATCGTCCCCGAAAACCTAAGTCAAGTGGGGGCTCAGAGTTAGACACAGCCGCCTCTGCGGGGCGGAGAACACAGAGAGAGAAAAGCTCTCCGGCAGGGAGAAATCTGCCGAGGAAATTCCTTCCCGGAGAGGGGAGATCATTGCCATCGTCATCACCATCGCACCGGACTTCATCGGGATCATCATCATCATCATCTCCATCACCAGCACCTTCATCTCCACCATCACCACGCCATCCCGCTGTAACATCTTGAGTTGGATCTTGTTATATTCATAGGGGAAACTTTCCCGGTGTTGATTACTCTTGTAGTTGATGCTATTGAGTGGAACCGTTGAGTTAAGGTTTATGTTCATATTGTTATTCACCATTATTTCACCTCTGATCATGATCCATATGATGTCTTGTGAGTAGTTCGTTTAGTTCTTGAGGACATGGGAGAAGTCAAGATGTTAGTAGTGAATTATTGTTGAGAAATATTTAATGGTTTGATATTGTTGTGGTGATATTTCACTAGTGGTGTCATGTGAACGTCGACTACATGATACTTCACCATTTATGGGCCTAGTGAGATGCATTGTGTATTTGGCTACCGATTGTGGGGTTGCTGGAGTGACAAAAACCTAAACCTCCGTTGGGAAACCATTGCACCAGGGAGCGTAGGATCTTAGAGTTTAAGGCTGTGGTTAGATTTATCTTAATTACTTTCTTGTATTTGCGGATGCTTGCAAGGGGTATAATCACAAGTGTGTATTTATCCTAGTAAGGGTAGTGCGCTAGCACAGGTTCACCCCCATAACACTTACCAAACCAATAAATACTATTGGCTCTATGAAGCGAAAGCTCTTGACAGAAACTCCCGTGTGTCCTCGAGAACGTTTGGTTATTATAAGTACACAACCGGCTTGTCCTTTGCTGAAGAAAGGATTGGGCCACTTGCTGTAATTGTTACTACTGTCTTTTATTTACTCGCACTTTATTTATTCGTATTACCAAATACCCCTGAAAACCTGTTTGCTAGTATTTACAGTGATTCCTTGTTCAAAACTGCTCATCAACACCTTCTGCTCCTCGTTGGGTTCGACACTCTTATTTATCGAAAGTACTACGATACACCCCCTATACTTGTGGGTCATCATGGTACTAGACGTTCCACTAATGAGGGCATCAAGTTGAGATTTTTGACTTTCCATGGCACCCATCATGGCATCCATTTGCGCCATGAGGTGATTAAGATCCGCCTTAGTGGCGGGCTCCTCGTCACCCATGATCTCTTAGGCGGTTAAGCCCAATCAAAGAGCACTAGGCTCTGATACCAATTGAAAGGATCGATACAGGCGACTAGAGGGGGGTGAATAGGCGCTAAGTCAATTTTTAATCTTTTTCAATTTTAAGGCTTGACACAAAGTAAATTCACTAGATGTGCAACTAGGTGAATTTCCTATGAGTGGCCAGCATGCAAGTAAACAAGTAAGTAGCAAGATACAAGTAAGGGAAAGGAATAACCGAAGAGTGGAGACCGGAGACACAAGAATGTATTCCCATAGTTCCTTCCTTTTGAGGAGAAGTACGTCTACGTTGGAGAGGTGTGGTGACACGGAGTCTACCAACGCCACAAAGGCTCACCTTGTTCTCTGGTGAGCAAGCCACGGAGGCTAGCTTGTTTCCACTAAGCGGTGGTATTGGGGGAACCACGAATCCCTTACGCGGAGCTTGGGGCACACATCCACAACTCAATTGGAGGCTCCCAAGAAAGCCACGGAGGCTAGAATCACCACAAAGATGAGTTAATCAACCAATTACACCACCTAGGGTCACAAGATCCCCTAGGCACAAATCCTCCAAGCAAATGGAGGGGGAAATGAAATTCCTTCGATGAAGATTGAGATCGGTGCCTCCTCCTTCAATCCTCCAAAGATCAAGAGCTTTGGTTGGCTAGAAGGGGAGATCTATGGAATTTGGTCTTTTGCAATGGGGGTAGGTGAGAGCTTCAAGGATGAACAATGGTAGATGAAGTTCTAACCCTACCCCAGCTGGAAGAAGGGGTATTTATAGGTGGGTGGAAATCTGGCCGTTGGAAGCTGCCCGAGAAGATGTTTGGTGATAAGTTCGGCGGCGCCGGCCTCTGGGCCAGACGCTCCGGCGGGGCCGAACGGTCGGCCGGATGTCCGGCGGCCCGCCGGGCGGATTCGACGACGCGCCGAAAACCCTTGCAGAATAGCAGTTCGGCGGCTCCGCCGGACTGGCCTGGTCTACCACCGGATGGTCCGGCCAGGGGACCGGCCAGACCGAACCAGGACAACTTCTGGCAGGCGATTCCACCATCTTTCTTTTTGTGCATGAAAACCCCGTCACCTGTGAACTTAACCCTATATGCATACATTTCAAATATTAGTTCACACAAAGCATAGTCATGTCATCGTTAATCAAAAAAGTAGAAACGGACAAATGTCCTTTCAGGAACCTCTCGTGATGTCCGCGATCTCATCCGAGACTCCGAACAAAACTCAATAACCAATTATCCATTATATCCTAGCATCGATGCACGTTAAGTGTGTGACCCTACGGGTTCGAGAATATGTAGACATGATCTTCTATCAATAATCAATAGCGGGATCTGGAAACCCATATTGACTCCCACATATTCATCGATGATCATATCGGATGAACCACGATGCCAGGATTCAATTAATCCCGTATATGTATTCCCTTCGTCACGCGATATTTTACTTGCCCGAGATTTGATCGTCGGTATCGACATATCTAGTTCAATCTCGTTGACAGCAAGTACTTTACTCGTTCCGTAATCCGATATCACTTTGTGATTAACTCCTTAACCACGTGCTTGCAAGCGATGTTGATATCGATTACTGAGTGGGCCCGAAGTATATCTCTCTGACTTGGGAGGGACAAATTCCATCTCGATACATGCAACCCAACAAGTACTTTCCGATCACCTGAGAGACACCTTTATGATAACCCTTTCATAGGATGACGTTTGATGACCTCAAAGCTCTCTTCCGGCACTAGGGAGTTGCATTATCTCATGGTCTAAGGAATACAATACTTGACATAGGAAAAAAGCTTCACAAAGATGAACACAATGACACGATCTAATTGATGTGCATTATTTGGGTCTGTCCATTACATCATTATCCTAATGACATGACCTCATTATTAATTGACAACTCATGTATATGGTTAGGAAACCTTAACCATCATTAATCAATGAGCTAGTCTAGTAGAGGCGTACTAGGGACACGATGTTGTTCATAAACCACACAAGTATTAATGTTTCCGCTTAATACAATTATAGTATGGAGTATAAACATTATCATGAACAAGAAATATGATAATAACAATATTATTATTGCCTCTAGGGCATATTTCCTTCACCACCGCCGCGAGGTACAACTCCACCTTGATCGATGCTGATTCGTGTCTTGTGCCATGAGGCATGACACAACGCGCTAGATGAACTACAAGAAGCCGAAGCGGATGCCACTTTTAGACCGGCGATGCCTAGCCCTCCACGGAGTTAAGCCAAACAATGGCGGGTTGGTGCTCTAGGATGATGGGAAGGGAATGATGAGGGAATACTATCTAGCCCGGCTGACAAGGGTATAGCTAATAGAGCCCATTAGTTGTGTAACCCTGAGGCCCGTTAAGCTAGGCCCAATTGTAATGATAGTCGAATACGAGTTCTTACCGTATGTCGATATGTGTAATCTGTGTCGGACCCTACCCGATCCTCGAGACCTGGCCACCTATATATAGGGGCCAGGAGGGGACGGTGTAGGGTAGATTGAAAGCAAGACAGGTTGAACACCCAAGTTTACTTTCGATACATGCCTATTTCGACTAACTTTACCTTCGAGTTCATCCGACGCCCTATCTCCCCGATCCTAAGTCCTTCATCTAGGACATTTGTCAAGTTAACCCTCGTCAATTGGCGCCGACCGTGGGGACTCAGGGCGTTGGAATCATGAATTCGACGGCTTTTTCGCTTTTAGCCAACGGCAGTTCAGAACTCGACAAAAATCAAGAGATGGAGTTGACAATTGGAAGTTTGAGCATCCTCATCGGGCCATCGGGTTCATCCCGCCTCTCGGATTCGACGAAACCAGATCCGTCGGCAAGCAAGCCCGAAACAGAGGAAACATTGGAGTCATCAGAAGGCTCTTCCAGTGAGGTAAACTCGCCGGTCAGCTTAGAGAAAGCATCAATCGCAGAAGGCGACAAAATTTAGGAAAATTTCGACTCAGAGGAAAAAGCGTATCAGACGCACAGCAACACAGAGGACCTCGCCGCAGGAAGCAGCGTCTCCAAAGTGCATCAGTTATGCGTCATTATTACCGAAGCAGAGGAGGAAAGTAACAGCGAAAGAAGTAAAAAGGTCGACAGGCAAGTCGACAAAGTAAAAGAACACAACAAAAAGGAAAAGGAGAAAGTCCACGTCTCGGCTGGCGAATGGAGAATGATCAAATCAGCTATCAATAATGGTACAGAAGTACCCAAAGGATCGAGAAGAGAAGTTTTAATGGGATATCAGTATGCATTATACCAACACAGGAAGAAACTAAGGGAGGAAAGAGACATGGTGTTTCAAGACAATAACAGTATATCAAGGGAGGAATACCGGGAAGACTATAGTGGAGATTCAGAATATAGCAGAGAAAGGCACGGAGACCCAAAACACAACAGGGGGACGACAACATGCGGCAGAGAAGAAGGGTACTCGAGGAGCCCCACCCCGCAGCTAGAAGAGGAGGAAGATAACCTGATACAAAAAACACCAGAAGCAGCATTAGCAGCAGCACAAGCGTATTTACTAGCTACAAGACCAGAACATGGAGACCCGCGAGAAGATATGCACCGAGCCGCGATACGAAGCCTCGGAATAGTAGAAGGTAAGATCAGGGAACAAGGCCCAGAGACGAAGTCAACAAGCTACAAGGGAAATCGAAAGGAGAAGTTCAGATACAATTGCGCAGACAACGAGTATAGCGAGTCATCAGAAGAGAAAAAGCGACAGAAAAGAAAAGAGGACGCAAGAAGTATAATAGCGCAAGCTCGAGTAAATAAATCGCGACATGCTTGGAGGGAAGAGAATTACGAAGACAACGATAAAGATATGGGTGCGTTATGCTTTACCCGGAGGGTTCGCAAAACGCGGGTACCCAAAGGATTCAAATTACCACACGACCAGAATAAGTACGACGGGTCGCAAGAACCTACCTTATGGCTATCAGATTATCTACAGGCAGTGCAGATATTAGGGGGAACAAAGGCGACTGCAATGCAAAGTTTGCAGCTGCACCTCACCGGCGCCGCACGGTCCTGGTTGAACACCCTACCCGACGAATCCATAGGAAGCTGGGGGGAACTCGAAAGTCAATTCACAAGAAATTTTCGTTCCACCTACAAGCGCCCAGCCTCACTGGAAGAAGTTAAAGCATGTGTGCAGAGGAAAGGCGAAACGCTACGTTCTTATATACAACGCTGGAGTATAATCAAGAACTCAGCAGAGGACGTCTCCGACGAACGAGCAATAGACGCCTTTTCAGAAGGACTTCGTCGCTCAGATCTCGTGGAAGAAATTGGAAGAACAAGACCTACGACAGTAGCTGAGCTAATGGAACAAGCCAACAAATTCGCTGATGGAGAGGACGCGTATAACAACAAAAGAGGACGTTCGTCAGAAGTCGACAGAATAAGTCGACAGAGGAGACGACACCGCAGCAGGGATAACCAAGGAAGGCGAAATCAGGTAGCCGCGGGTTACATACTAGAAGAAGAGGAAGGGTATGAAAGTAGGAGGTTTCAGACAAAAGGAGTAGAAAAATCGAGATACTCTGATCCTTCGGCCGAGGATATGCTATACGGACCTTGTCGAATCCACTACGCGTATCTCGACGGGAAAAGGGTCTCAAATCACCAGATGAAGGATTGCAGAACATTCCTAAGGTTGCAAAGCGCCACGGGCTCAAGCCAAGAAGGGAGGCAAGGAGAAAGACGTAGAAGTCAAGGATATCAAATGCAAAGGCTCGCAAAGCACTTAGAGTCAAAAGTGTACATATCAGCCATGATTCAACCGGTGCCCAAGTCAAAGAAAGAGCGAAAGAGCATATCCAGGCAAGTAAACCTAGCAATATCATCACCACTAGCTACCACAGAGTACCTACGATGGTCAGAGCAACCAGTCAAGTTCAGTAGAGCAGACCACCCAAGGAAAGTTCCCAGGCCGGGCCACTCGCCTATGGTTCTAAAAGCACAAATAGGAGGGTACGACATCGGAAGAGTGTTCATGGATGCAGGGAGCGGCATAAACTTAATATATGCTAGAACACCAAAAGCAATGTGCATCTCGCTGACGAGTCTGAAGCCAACAGATTGCTCTTTCCACGGAATAATACCAGGAGCAGCAAACTACCCCTTGGGAAGAATAGAACTCGATGTCTGCTTTGGCAGCAGCGAAAATTATAGAAGACAGAAACTGGAGTTTGAAGTTATGGATTGGCCGTCACAATATCATGCAATCCTGGGGCGCCCAGCATTTGCAAAATTCATGGCAGTACCACACTACGCGTATCTTACGTTAAAAATTCTAGGGCCCAAAGGAACAATTACAGTACAAGGGAGCTTTGAAGTAGCCAACACATGCGACAGAGAATTCAACAGGATGGCGCAAACCTTCGGCACGACAGCAGAATATGAGAGGTTAAAAGGAGAAACGGATCATAATGTGCTACCTGACGTTGGACGATCCCTGCCAGATAAGGCTTTCGACACAACGCAGGACTCAAAGAAAATTCAGGTCCACCCTACTGATCCAAACAAGACAACATCAATTGCGGTGAACTTGGATCCCGCATAGGAAGGCGCGCTCATCGAGTTCCTCCGTGAGCGCTGGGAAATCTTCGCCTGGTGTCCATCGGACATGCCAGGGGTTCCCAGGGAACTCGTCGAGCATGCACTAAATGTAGATCCCAAGGCAAAACCAGTCAAGCAACCATTGAGGCGATTTGATGAACCTAAAAGGAAGGCGATAGCGTCAGAATTGCACAGGCTAGAAAATGCCGGATTTATCAGAGAAATCAAAACTTCGAGTTGGGTATCAAATCCAGTCATAGTACCCAAGAAGAATACAGATGTACAAAGAGTGTGTGTCGACTACACATCTCTCAATAAGCATTGTCCAAAGGATCCCTTCCCTCTACCCCGCATCGATCAGATAATCGATTCCACAGCGGGATGCGCGAGGCTTTCATTTTTGGACGCATATTCCGGTTACAATCAGATCAAATTGAAGAAAGAGGACGAAGAAAAAACGGCCTTCATCACACCATACGGAGTATTTTGCTACCAGGTAATGCCGTTCGGCCTAAAAAATGCAGGAGCAACTTATCAACGGATGATGCAAAATTGCCTCGGAAGCCAAATAGGACGCAATATCCAAGTCTACATTGATGATGTAGTCATCACAACAAGAGAAGAGAAATCTTTAATCAGCGACTTGGCAGAAACCTTCGACAACCTGAACAACTACAAGCTTAAGCTGAACCCGACAAAGTGTTCCTTTGGAGTATCAGCAGGGCAACTTTTGGGGTTCTTGGTATCAGCACGAGGAATAGAGGCAAATCCAGAGAAGATTCAAGCAATTTTAACAATGGGGAAACCTACGAAACTCCACGACGTACAGAAATTGGTAGGACGCGTCGCGGCACTAAGTCGCTTCGTTGCGCGATTAGGGGAGAAGGCGCTTCCTTTTTATGCACTTATGAAGAAGTCAGACGATAAATTTGAGTGGACAGAAGAAGCAGATGCAGCGTTTGCACAGTTGAAAAAAGTGCTTTCCACGTCACCAGTGCTGGTCGCACCAAAAGAAAAAGAGCCACTGCTGTTGTACATCGCCGCAACCCATCAGGTGGTGAGTACAGTCCTAGTAGTCGAAAGAAGCGAAGAAGGAAAAGCCCATGGCGTCCAGAGGCCGGTATATTTCATTAGTGAAGTGCTATCTCCAACCAAACAGAGGTACCCGCATTATCAGAAATTGGCATACAGTGTCTTCACAACTGCACGTAAACTACGACAGTATTTTGCGGTGCACCCAATTATAGTGGTCAATGAAGCGCCACTATCGAACATATTGAACAACCCTCTAGCGACGGGACATGTCTCTTTGTGGGGAATCGAGTTATCTCCCATGGACATCACGTACGAAAAAAGGAAGGCGATCAAGTCGCAAGTCTTGCCAGACTTTATAGCAGAGTGGCTCGAGCTGCAAAGCACGGGACCACCAGATTTATCGAGTACTTGGACAATGTACTTCGACAGTTCTAAGAGAGTCCAAGGCGCAGGCCCAGGAGTAGTGTTGATATCACCTCATGGCGACAAACTAAAGTACGTCTTAAGGATGAGCTTTCCGCGGGCTTCTAACAACGAAGCGGAGTACGAGGCTTTGTTGCACGGAATGAAGATGGCTAAAGCATGTGGAGCAACTCGCCTAAAAATATTTGGAGATTCCAACCTTGTTGTTCAGCAAGTTATGAACAGATGTGACACAATCAACGACAACATGATGGCCTACAAAAATTTGTACCATTATCTAGAAGGAACGTTTGATGGATGCGAAGTCTCGCACATAAGCAGGAACAACAATGAAGAAGCCGACACTTTAGCAAATATCGGGTCACAGTGCTTACCTGTGCCGTCCGGAGTATTTTGGGAGGAAATAGTGGAAAGATCCATAAAAGTGGAAGAAGTTCGACTACTACAGCAAGCTCGGGGGCTACGTCAGAACCAGAGGAGGTCATGATGATAGAAGAAACATGGATGCAGCCATATCTCGCGTACATGATAAATAAAAAACTACCAGAAGATGCAGTGGAGGCCAAGAGGATAACTCGAAGATCGAAAGCGTTTGTCGTGTTGGAGGGGAAATTATACAGGAGAAGTATTACCGGCGTTTTACAGCGTTGTGTAACGCCCCAGGAAGGACAAGCAATATTGAAAGACATACACGGCGGAGTATGTGGCCATCATGCTAGCAGCAGAGCAATAGCGGCAAAAGCTTTCCGAGCAGGATTCTATTGGCTAACAGCCATTGAGGACGCAAAAGATATAGTTCGAAAGTGTGAAGCATGTCAAAGGTTTGCATCTAGACCGCATGCACCAGCAGCAGAACTGCAAACTATACCATTATCTTGGCCCTTCGCACAATGGGGCCTCGACATGGTGGGAAAGTTGCACAAATCCTGGCCAGGAGGGCATGTCTACATGCTAGTGGCAGTCGATAAATTCACAAAATGGGTGGAAGCGGCCCCGGTAACAACTCAAGATTCTACAGCAGCAATCAGCTTCATCAAGTCATTAGTTTTCCGTTTTGGTGTACCATACAGCATCATCGCAGACAACGGGACAAATTTCACTACGAAGGAATTCAAGAGTTACTGCGAAGGACTAGGGATCAAGCTCAAATTCGCATCTGTGGCGCATCCGAAGACAAACGGGCAAGTCGAAAAAGCCAATGGCCTAATATGTAGTGGAATAAAAAAGAGGCTTTTGGCACCTCTCAAGAAAGCCAAGAGCGCTTGGGTAGAGGAATTACCCTCCGTTCTTTGGAGCCTAAGAACTACGCCCAATGCAGCAACTCAAGAAACTCCTTTTTTCCTGGTCCATGGCGCAGAAGCCGTGCTTCCAGTCGAAGTTATGCACGAGGCTCCAAGAGTGACAGTGTATGACGAGACAACGTCAACAGAAGCATTGCAAGATGATGTCGATGCATTAGATGAAGCAAGAGATAAAGCATTAGAAAGGGCTACGCAATATCAACAAAGCCTACGAAACTACCATAGTAGTCGAGTTCGTCCACGATCCTTCGTGGTGGGAGACCTTGTTTTGCGACTTAGGCAAGACAGCCACGGCAAATTGGAGTCCCCTTGGGTGGGACCTTACATCGTCACCGAAGTAATACCAGGAGGAGCGTATCGACTACAAGACAAGAAGACTGGGAAGGACGAAAGCAACCCGTGGAATGCAGAGCAGCTACAACATTTTTACGCGTAGAATAAATATAGTGGTATAAATAAATTCGAGTTAGCCCTCTGAACCCAGAACATGAGGCCACGGGTCGGGTTCTTTGGGTTGAACTCGACAAAAATTGTACAATTATTTTGTTACTTCTCCGCCCGGGGGCTTCAACCCCTGGGTCGTACGAAAGGGATTATTATTGCAAGTTGGAGGTCCTTTTTCACTGAAAGGTTGTTTAGACAACCCGACAAATACTTACACAACTTGGTTCATAAAAGGAACCCGATATTCTTCCTACATTTTGGTTCGCAAAGAACCCGATATATGGAAAGCATACCTCAGAACATGACTTGTTCTCATGGTACTAGCAAAAGACATCGACACAAAGTACGAATATGCATTACAAATATCATTGCAGCAAGGACATTATCAAACAAAATTACATGTATAGCAGATCCTAATGGAACTAGACTTCAGCTTCATATTTCTTCTGGCACTGGGTGCCATCATAGATCGTCACGTCGAACTTCGACGTGCCGATATGGAAGTCGAAGACCATGAAGAAGCCTTGGTGGATGTCGTGGTCTTCTGCAAACTCTGACCAGCCGCCCCTAAAATATTGCTCGCCGTCGCCATCATACCACACCTCCACCTCGTATGGGATGCCACTGCCAGACTGTTCACGGAGAACCGCCTCTCGCAGTTCGCGGCCATCCATGAACTTGGTGAAATTCAGCGGCAGGCGCTGAATCTCACGGCACTGCGCCATGGCAATGCAGAAGAAGGAGAAGATTCGGGGAGGGGCAGCAGGAGCAGCAGGAGCAGCAGGAGAAGGAGCGATTGGACCTGAAGCAGCGCCAGTCACCTTAGGCTTGTTCTTGCTACCAGGTGGACGGCCGGGACGACGCTTAGCCGGAGCGTCCGATGATGTTCCTGCGGCGGCTGAAGTGATGTTGCTCCTGTTCTTACTTCCACGAGGGCGACCCCGACCTCGTGGCGCCACCGGGGAGCCAAGGTTCAGACGAGAACCTTCAGCATCCGCCATGAGAACAAGGAAAAAACCTTGGAAAACCCTAGTTGAAGAGAGAAGATGATGCGGCGGAGGAGGAATCTGATTAGGGTTTTTTACCTTTACTAGATGGTGCTTTATTTATAAGCACGTATTATTGGGCCCCCGTGCTACAGCACAGCCCGTAAACATATTTTACAGCAGGAGTTAAATTCTGCGCAGAGCAGACGATAATATCAAAGAAGAAAAACAAGAAAAGGAGACTATGGTTGCATGACATGAAAACCTCGACTTGGACTCGGGGGCTCGCCAACAGAAGAAAGAAGAGCTGAACTTTGAGCCTATGCCTGACTACGAGTAGCCAAACATAGCCTCGGGGGCTACTCCCATCGGGAGCGCTGAGCGCGCACCCGATAGAGGATGAGATAATCAATATTGAAGATGCAGAAAGGATAAGCATGAAAACTTCGACTACGTAGTCGACAAAAGAAAAGAAAAGCTTACTCCCATCGGGAGCGAAGAAGATCAATTTAAAATCCGAAATTCTTTGGTTTTATCAGTCAAAAACTTGGCTGCGAATATAAGATTCTCGAGTTGCGTTATCGCAACGAAACTCGAATGCCGTGATTTATCACGAAGGTAAGACCCCGGGATCCGTCCTGTGTGGCCTGGTATACGCACATGGATGCGCTCTGCTGGTATGTATCCGTGTCTATGACGTGAAGAAAATCCTGGTGGACGCACTGGGTACCCTGAGAATCACTGGGATTCATTCTTTGTAAGTCCTAAATGCGGCAAAAGAGTGGGTTTGACCGGTATCCCGAATTCAAGTCCAAGGGGATTGAATTTGAAGTAGGTGACAAGTATCTGTTCCGGCAGTTAACTGACCTCTTGATCCGTCAGAGTTGTCAGGCTTGTTCATCAAAACCCCTTGCGAGCAAATTATCATGAAACATAAGTCGAAAGACCAAGTCGAAGATTTGAAGATATGAAGAAGACGAAGAATTGATCAAGCCGAAGATTTAAAGATTAGAGATTCAACCTGAATCTGCAATTCTGGTAGAATCTCAGGGGCTACTGACAAGGGTATAGCTAATAGAGCCCGTTAGTTGTGTACCCCTGACGCCCGTTAAGCTAGGCCCAATTGTAATGATAGTCGAATACGAGTTCTTACCGTATGTCGATATGTGTAATCTGTGTCGGACCCTACCCGATCCTCGAGACCTGGCCACCTATATATAGGGGCCAGGAGGGGACGGTGTAGGGTAGATTGAAAGCAAGACAGGTTGAACACCCAAGTTTACTTTCGATACACGCCTATTTCGACTAACTTTACCTTCGAGTTCATCCGACGCCCTATCTCCCCGATCCTAAGTCCTTCATCTAGGACATTTGTCGAGTTAACCCTCGTCACCGGCATACTTCAGCGGAAGACCTGAATCGAGCGCGGTGAAGAGGACTTTGTGATAGGAAACAGTGCACAACTTAGGTGCATCAGTATAAAACTTCGGGATAATTCTATGCTACTTCACAACAATGATGCTAGCTGACTTAGTACCGTCGGTAGGCAAGTTGGGCACGGTAATAGGAAAGTTCACGATAATGGCACATAACTTCACCATAATAATGCTAGCCAACTCAGTATTAGTAGTATACAACTTACGTATGGTAGCGAGACTTAGTACTAGTGGTAGGCAACTTAGGCGTGATCCTAGCCAACTTAGTACTAGTGGTTGGCAACTTTGGCATAGCGGTAACAATTGCCGGTAGAAAACTTAGTCTTGATAGAACTAAGCCCTATAGTGCAACTTAATTTCCTATGTTTAAGCAACTTGAATCGTGGGATAAGCAACTTACTCGATGTAGAAAATGCACAATATAAAAGCTACCCAAAAACTAACTAATAGGGACATAAATGCAAATGTGTATGTTCCATCTACAACTTAGTGTTGTGACAAAGAAACTTTGTACAAATAGTTGCTTACACTACCTTTTTTATACATTTCATACCAACTTAGCAACAATATCCATCAACTCGATAGTACCAAGATCCGCAACTTTGCACTGATAATCATACTTTCTAGTATTGGTGGTAACGTGGTTTTCGAGGTAGACAACTTAGTAACAATGGAAATACAACTTCATAGGAATCAATACGCAACTTAGGTGCATCAGTATGCAACTTCCTGATAATGCTATGCCACTATATAAATAGTAATTTTATCTAACTTTTTTTGAATGGATGATTTTAACTAGTAGGCAACTTAGACACGGTGATACACAAGTTCACGATGATGCTGCCCAACTTTACCATAATGCTGCTAGCCAACTCGGTACAAGTGGTACACAACTTATATGTGGTGCTAGCGGATTTAGTACTAAGGGTAGGCAACTCAGGCGTGGTGCTAGCCGACTTAGTATTAATGGTATTTAACTTAGGCATGGTAGCAGGCGACTTCATAACAAAATGGTGCACAACTTCATAACCATGATACTAGCCAACTTAGTATTAATGGTATGCAACTTCAGACATATATTAGTGAGTATACAACTTAGCAATAGTGGGTATGCAACTTTGCCAAGTCGGCTATACAACTTAGCAATAGTGAGATGCTAGTGGATATACAACTTAGCAAAAGTGGAAATGCAATTTAGCACATGTGTGAAGCAACAACTTACTGTGTACAAAATATAATTTAGCAAATGTATGCGTGAAGAATTTGTTGTGTGGAAAATACAACTTAGCTGATCTATGGAACCAATATACCATCAGAAAAATATAATTTAGCGCATGTGTGAAGAAACAAATTTGTTGTCTCTGTGGCAGCCGCTGCCACGAGGTACAACTCCACCTCGATTGATGCAAATATGGCTAGTGTTGTGATCCCCGACACAAGACGCTACATGAACCGTAAGAAACCAAAGGAGATGCCGCTTTGAGAGCGGTGATCCCTAGCCCTCCATGGAGCTAGGCTGGGTGGTGGCGGACTGGAGCTCTAGGTTGATGGGGAGGCTGTGATGGAGGGCGAACCGTCTGGCCCGACGTACTTCAGCGGCAGCGTGAATCAACTTCACAAATAGGATATACAAGTTAGCACATGCGAACAACAATTTATTATTTACAAATACGACTTAGCAAACTGTGTTAGTGACCAATTTACTGCGTACAAAATTATACAATAGTGAAGACCAACCCGACTAAATTACACAATAGTCAAGACCGACCCGACCAGACCCGACTCGACCGAATGATCCAAAAATTGTGCTCAACCTAGTAGATTTATATAGTACAAGATTAACAGATCCAAAAAATAAGAATATGTCCATTTGTCTAGAACAAAAATAATGGATTACATCCTAACAATCATCCGCACAATACACTAGAGAAGCTATTCCAAGCAACTTCATTCACACATCGTCCACGGTATATCAGATGAACGCATACTTATGCATAAATGGAGTAAAATTTTGGGGCTAAACGAAAATAGCCAACGAGATAAGGTCGTCTTCTTTGGAGGCCCCGTCTTCTTTCTTCTCCAGAACAAATGTGTGAGCACCGACTCTGTCCTGGCCTTGGCCTTGGCCATGGGAGGATTTCCCATGCTTGCCGGACCACCCACGACTGCATATCAGAGCCGCTGCCCCTACCTTCGGTCACGTGGGGCGCCTCTGCGTGTGCTGGTCGCCTAGTCCGAGACGGCCCGCACGTACGGGAGATGGAGCAGCGGGAGGCACTGCAGCCTTGGTGAGATACGGCGGCTGGAGGCAGGTGGCTCGCCGGAATACAGGATTATACGGCGTCAGCGGAGCAAATCCACAGTGGAGGTGGCCTCGAGATCGACCTGAAGCAGCCGGAGGCCTCGAGCTCGATCCCAACGAGCATTCGGCCGAGCACAAAATCGAGCTCCATGGCCGGCGATAGGCCCAACATGGGCCGCGAGGAGGAGATGCGCAAGGGCAGCCCTGTCGCGCTCGTGGGTGAGCTAGGAAGGGCATCGCGGTGGTTGGCTGCAGATCCCGAGTTGGAGGCCAAGGCGGTGCGCCGGCAGCAGGAAGCAAAGCGGGGACCGCGACGGCGCGCCGGCAGTGGGAAGCAAGGCGGGAACCGCGGAGGGTCGCTGAAGGAGGAAAGTGGGGCGGAGGCCGCGACGGACTACCGGCGGCAGGGGGCGCGGTGCAGGGGTGGGGTGTCTCCCTCCACGGCGGCGTGTGTTGCAACTTGCAAGGTGAGGACCACGTGACTTTTTTTTGTCGGAACATGGCGTGATGGACTCGATCGGACGGCCACCAAGCGGATGCTCGATCCGCTAACCAGCATCCAAGCGCTTTTTAGCACTTGGGTTAAATCAATGATTGAGATGAATTCTATCAACCGCAGACCATGGTCTGGCAAACAACCCGCCCATATCTCCGTTGTTTCGATCTTAAACTAGCGCAACAAACCGTGACCCCTCTCTCTCCTCCTTTGGTCGCCGTCCAGCGCCACTCCTCCATCCTCATCCACGCCGCAACAGCCTCTTCCCGACGACGGTGCCCACGTCCCAAACTTGGAGGTTCAACTTCAACTCCATGTCCCATATCCAGTTCCCACCTGATGCGCACCACAGCGATACAGGCGAGACTAGCCATGGTCACTTCCTCTACTGCACCCCCTTCAGGACTCCACCGCACCGCCACCTCTTCCTCCCTCGAGGTGCACGCCAATGAGATGGCGTATGGAGGGGGTTTGCCGAGTACGGGAACGGGAGCGTGTGGGAGAGGAATATGAGTTCATCTGCCCCATCCATCACAACGTCCAATTGATCATCCTCCAAGGCCGCCCATGGCTCCATGACGCGACGCTATCGTGTACGTCAGCCGAGCACGGATCAGGGCCATGCCGTCGTCTCTGTCGACTGAGACATCAAGTTATGGTTCATGGAACCCACACCGAGAAGTAGCCGTATGTGTCGTTCTGAAGTGTGCGAATATCACGGATCACCCACACTTTGGTGCTCCCTTCTCCGCTCAACCACGTGAGGCCCCAATTTGTTGTGCTGTGGTCTACACCATTTGGTACTGCAGCTTAAATCAATTTTTTCACAGATGAGAGAAGATGGATTAGTAACAAAATTATGTTCAGATTTCCATTAGTGAACAGGTAGTGTATTGATCTGTTTATCATCTCTTGCTTCTAGAATAATCCATATACATATAGTACCATTTATATATCAATGAGAAGACATTTTATCTGTTCTTGCAGTATATGATGTCAACAGTCGAGTTCATGGAGTTGGAGCTCCTGGTGATGCATAGTTGGTTGCCGAATCTTTTACTTGTTGCGAATTATCTAGAAAATATGGGGAAACAAGTGGGTAAGTAGGTATTCAATTTGGCTAGAATTTGTTTTGATGCCATGCTCGGATGTGTCTGAATGTTCAAACGCACTTGCGACCTGTTCAGACAAACTCAGCATTTTTTACCTCCTGAGCCTTCATGTGGAGGAATTTCTTATCAGTAATATCACCTGCCACTTGCAGATACAAATGCCACTTGAGGATTAGGGTTCATGTTTTTATCTGTCTTAAATTAGTGTTGAACAATTTCATGACATATACAAGTCAAGTGGTGTGCTGCACAGAATTGCTGAATTTTTCTTGTAATAGCTCATACATGTCGTTTTAAGTTATCATTTGTACCTTTTTTATGATTTACTTTTCTAGTATACAGATGCAGCCTTGCGCATAACATATCAATAAACAAAGCCTTCATCACAGTAGATGCAGAATTCGGTTAGCTAAGCCTTGTTTTGCTCCAAATAAGAAAATATGAAAAGAAAAGGAGTTGTACCTCTGCATACCAACAATCAGCTGTTCTCCATTATTTTGGTTTGCAGGTTTGCCCTGCCTCGGGGTAGTTTTCCTGTATTTTGCTTAACATAACCATGGGGTTTAAGCTTTCAAATAGGAAAAATTAGAATGGTTGTTCATGTTTATTTTCCCCAATATTTTAGTTCCATTACTTCTATTCTTAAAAGGAAGTGGAAATTGTCAACCATTCCATGGTATATTTTTCTGTCACCATTTCCGTAGGTAATAGTATAGTTGATAATATCATAAAGAAATAGTGCTTCTCCATCAGAGAATGATTTTCCGGTTTAGTTCATTTATTTTAGTATGGGATGCATGCATGTATGAATTCTTATGTGCTTTTGTGTATGCCCTTTAAAGATTGTGTGATTTTGTGTTTCTCGGTGCTATCAAACTAAGGATGTGTTTGGATGTTGTAATTCAGGCTTGGAATCGTTCTTTTAGAATTTGCAAAGCCGAATTCATGTGTTTGGATAGCTTCAGAATTGGAGCTTGGAACTGGAGGCAATTCCAAGTCCTGCTCCATCGCGTGTAAGTCCGACCCATAAAAATTCCAAGCCTTTCCGCTTGGAAATGCTCAGAAAAGGACACCGCGCGTAAGTAAGCTGCGCGTACGTAGGCTGAGCACGCACACGTTGATCATTTTAGCTCGCACTAGCACGTCACGCACACAAGTGAAAACTCGATCAATTTATGTACCGTATCGGTCCTTCTGATTTTATTCCTCAATCTCACCACAGATTACATGGGGTACATGAGATTATATAGCAGTTAACCTACATGATTCCAAATAAAACATGTTAACCTAATTCTACTCGGAAGTACGCCTATTAAAGGGACATTAAGGGGATATGTATATTGTCAGAACTGAACAAAAAATTCAATTCCATCGTGTCTACATCCAAAGAGGATTCGGAATTGGGTTCTACCCTTTGATTCTAATAACAAATTTCATGCACATCCAAACAACAGAATTGAAAATAGTGATCATTTCCTTTCCATCTTGGATTTGGAATCTTAAGTCTAATTCATTTCCAGGCTAAAATTCCGACATCCAAACAGACCCTAACAATTAAATGGTTCTTGTACATATAAAATAAGTGTAAGGATATACTCTACAAATCATTATGACCACATTTTGTAATTGATCAAGATGCGTTGCATGTACACGTTTATTAATCATGTTAAAGATACTAGTAATTATGTACATGCACACACGTATATGTCAGGTGAAAATACTCCCTCCGTCCCTTAAGAAGTTTTGTCAAAATTTGAATGTATAAATCTAGACACGATTTAGTGTGTAGATACATCTAAATTTTGATAAATATTCGACAACCTTTTAGAGACAGAGGGAGTATATAAGATGAGCACACTTTGCAAGTAAAACCGTTTTTGCCAGCCAAAAATTGTTAATAATTAAAGATACAAACCGGCAAAAGACACGCCTAACATAAAAAATAATGAGAGTGTATTTGATCCGAGGGGTACCTCAACAATAGGAAAATTAAAACTTCACCATCATGGTACAAGCTTCTTTTGCCGACGTCTCATGTCCTCTGCTAGCTAGCTGAAACAAAAGGGCTCCTCCTGGCAACGCCCAATTGCAGCAACACTTCAACTTCCAAGGCCGATATTTCTCAGAGATAATCTAGCCTTAGGCCAATCACTCCTCAGCTGGTGACAAGGGTATAGCTAATAGAGCCCGTTAGTTGTGTACCCCTGAGGCCCGTTAAGCTAGGCCCAATTGTAATGATAGTCGAATACGAGTTCTCACCGTATGTCGATATTGTAATCTGTGTCGGACCCTACCCGATCCTCGAGACCTGGCCACCTATATATAGGGGCCAGGAGGGGACGGTGTAGGGCAGATTGAAAGCAAGCCAGTGGAACACCCAAGTTTACTTTTGATGCACACCAATTTCGACTAACTTTACCTTCGAGTTCATCCGACGCACTATCTCCCCGATCCTAAGTCCTTCATCTAGGACATTTGTCGAGTTAACCCTCGTCAATTGGCGCCGATCGTGGGGACTCTGGGCGTTGGAATCATGAATTCGACGGCTTTTTCGCTTTTAGCCAACAGCAGTTTAGAACTCGACGAAAATCAAGAGATGGAGGTGGCAATTGGAAGTTTAAGCATCCTCATCGGGCCATCGGGTTCATCCCGCCTCTCGGATTCGACGAAACCAGATCCGTCGGCAAGCAGGCCCGAAACAGAGGAAACATTGGAGTCATCAGAAGGCTCTTCCAGCGAGGTAAACTCGTCGGTCAGCTTAGAAAAAGCATCAATCGCAGAAAGCGACGAAATTCAGGAAAATTTCGACTCAGAAGAAAAAGCGTGTCAGACGCACAACAATGCAAAGGATTTCGCCGTGGAAAGCAGCGGCGTCTCCAAAGTACATCAGTTATGCGTCATTATCACTGAGGCAGAAGAAGGAAACAACAGCGAAGGAAGTAAAAATGTCGACAAGCAAGTCGACAAAATGAAAGACTACAACAAAAAGGAAAAAGAGAAAGTCCATGTCTCGGCTGGTGAATGGAGAATGATCAAATCAGCCATTAATCATGGTACAGAAGTACCCGAAGGATCGAGAAGAGAAGTTCTAATGGGATATCAGTATGCATTGTACCAACACAGGAAGAAACTAAGGGAGGAAAGAGAGATGGTTTTCCAAGACAATAACAGCATGTCAAGGAAGGAATACTGGGAAGACTATAGTGAAGATTCAGAATATAGCAGAGAGAGGCGCGGAGACCCAAAACACAACAGGGAGGCGATAGCATGCGGCAGAGAAGAAGGGTACTCAAGGAGCCCCACCCCGCAGCTAGAAGAGGAGGAAGATGACTTGATGCAAAAAAACGCCAGAGGCAGCATTAGCAGCAGCACAAGCGTATTTGCTAGCTACAAGACCAGAACATGGAGACCCGCGAGAAGATATGCACCGAGCCGCGATACGAAGTCTCGGAATAGTAGGGAGTAAGATCAGGGAACAAGGCCCAGAGACGAAATCGACAAGCTACAAGGGAAATCGAAAGGAGAAGGTCAGATACAATTGCGCAGATAACGAGTATAGCGAGTCATCAGAAGAGAAAAAGCAACAGAAAAGGAAGGAGGACGCAAGAAGTATAATAGCGCAAGCTCGAGTAAATAAATCACGACATGCTTGGAGGGAAGAGAATTACGAGGACGATGATAAAGATATGGGTGCGTTATGCTTTACCCGCAGGGTTCGCAAAACGCGGGTACCCAAAGGATTCAAACTACCGCACGACCAGAATAAGTACGACGGGTCGCAAGAACCTACCTTATGGCTATCAAATTATCTACAGGCAGTGCAGATATTAGGGGGAACAAAGGCGACTGCAATGCAAAGTTTGCAGCTGCACCTCACCGGCGCCGCACGGTCCTGGTTGAACACCCTACCCGACGAATCCATTGGAAGCTGGGGGGAACTCGAAAGTCAATTTACAAGAAATTTCCGTTCCACCTACAAGCGCCCAGCATCACTGGAGGAAATTAAAGCATGTGTGCAGAGGAAAGGCGAAACGTTACGTTCTTATATATAACGCTGGAGTATAATTAAAAACTCAGCAGAGGACGTCTCCGACGAACGAGCAATAGACGCCTTTTCGGAAGGACTTCGTCGCTCAGATCTTGTGGAAGAAATAGGAAGAACAAGACCTACGATAGTAGCGGAGCTAATGGAACAAGCCAACAAATTCGCTGATGGAGAGGACGCGTATAACAACAAAAGAGGACGTTCACCAGAAGTCGACAGAATAAGTCGATAGAGGAGACGACACCGCGGCAGGGATAACCAAGGAAAGCGAAATCAGGTAGCCGCGGGTTACATACTAGAAAAAGAGGAAGGGTATGAGAATAGGAGGTTTCAGGCAGAAGGAGTAGAAAAATCGAGATACTCGGGTCCTTCGGCCGAGGATATGCTATACGGACCTTGTCGAATCCACTACGCGTATCTCGACAGGAAAAGGGTCTCAAATCACCAGATGAAGGATTGCAGAACATTCCTAAGGTTGCAAAGCGCCATGGGCTTAAACCAAGAAAGGAGGCAAGGAGAAAGACATAGAAGTCAAGGATATAAAATGCAAAGGCTAGCAAAGCACTCAGAGTCGAAAGTATACATATCAGCCATGATTCAACCAGTGCCCAAGTCAAAGAAAGAGCGAAAGAGCATATCCAGGCAAGTAAACCTAGCAATATCATCACCACCAGCTACCACAGAGTACCTACGGTGGTCAGAGCAACCAATCAAGTTCAGTAGAGCAGACCACCCAAGAAAGGTTCCCAGGCCGGGTCACTCGCCCATGGTCCTAAAAGCGCAAATAGGAGGATATGACATCGGTAGAGTGTTCATGGATGCAGGGAGCGGCATAAACTTAATATATGCTAGAACACTAAAGGCAATGTGCATCTCGCTGACGAGTCTGAAGCCAACAGATTGCTCTTTCCACGGAATAGTACCAGGAGCAGCAAACTACCCTCTGGGAAGAATAGAACTCGACGTCTGCTTCGGCAGCAGCGAAAATTATAGAAGAGAGAAACTGGAGTTCGAAGTTATGGATTGGCCGTCGCAATATCACGCAATCCTGGGGCGCCCAGCATTTGCAAAATTCATGGCAGTACCACACTACGCGTATCTTACGTTAAAAATTCCAGGGCCCAAAGGAACAATTACAGTACAAGGGAGCTTTGAAGTAGCCAACACATGCGACAAAGAATTCAACAGGATGGCGAAACCTTCGGCATGACAGCAGAATATGAGAGGTTAAAAGGAGAAACGGATCATAATGTGCTACCCGACGTTGGACGATCCCTGCCAGATAAGGCTTTCGACACAACGCAGGATTCAAGGAAAATTCAGGTCCACCCTACTGATCCAAACAAGACAACATCAATTGCGGTGAACTTGGATCCCGCATAGGAAAGCGCACTCGTCGAGTTCCTCCGTGAGCGCTAGGAAATCTTCGCCTGGTGTCCATCGGACATGCCAGGGGTTCCCAGGGAACTCGTCGAGCACGCACTAAATGTAGATCCCAAGGCAAAACCAGTCAAGCAACCGTTGAGGCGATTTGATGAACCTAAAAGGAAGGCGATAGCGTCAGAATTGCACAAGCTAGAAAATGCCGGATTTATCAGAGAAATCAAAACTTTGAGTTGGGTGTCGAACCCAGTCATAGTACCTAAGAAGAATACAGACGTACAAAGAGTGTGTGTCGACTACACATCTCTCAATAAGCATTGTCCAAAGGATCCCTTCCCTCTACCCCGCATCGATCAGATAATCGATTCCACAGCGGGATGCGCGAGGCTTTCATTTTTGGACGCATATTCTGGTTACAACCAGATCAAATTGAAGAAAGAGGACGAAGAAAAAATGGCCTTCATCACACCATACGGAGTATTTTGCTACCAGGTAATGCCGTTCGGCCTAAAAAACGCAGGGGCAACTTATCAACGGATGATGCAAAATTGCCTGGGAAACCAAATAGGACGCAATATCCAAGTCTACATTGATGATGTAGTCATCACAACAAGAGAAGAGAAATCTTTAATCAGCGACTTGGCAGAAACCTTCGACAACCTGAACAAGTACAAGCTCAAGTTGAACCCGACAAAGTGTTCCTTCAGAGTATCAGCAGGGCAACTTTTGGGGTTCTTGGTGTCAGCGCGAGGAATAGAAGCAAACCCAGAGAAGATTCAAGCAATATTAACAATGGGGAAACCCACGAAACTACACGACGTACAGAAACTGGCAGGACGCGTCGCGGCACTAAGTCGCTTCGTGGCTCGATTAGGGGAGAAGGCGCTTCCTTTTTATGCACTTATGAAGAAGTCAGACGATAAATTTGAGTGGACAGAAGAAGCAGACGTAGCGTTTGCACAGTTGAAAAAAGTGCTTTCCACGCCACCAGTGCTGGTCGCACCAAAAGAAAAGGAGCCACTGTTATTGTACATCGCCGCAACCCATCAGGTGGTGAGTACAGTTCTAGTAGTCGAAAGAAGCGAAGAAGGAAAAGCCCATGGCGTCCAGAGGCCGGTATATTTCATCAGTGAAGTGCTATCTCCAACCAAACAGAGGTACCCGCATTATCAGAAATTGGCATACAGTGTCTTCACAACTGCACGTAAACTACGACAGTATTTTGCGGTGCATCCAATTATAGTGGTCAATGAAGCGCCACTATCGAACATATTGAACAACCCTCTAGCGACGGGACGTGTCTCTTTGTGGGGAATCGAGTTATGTCCCATGGACATCACGTACGAAAAAAGGAAGGCGATCAAGTCGCAAGTCCTGCCAGACTTTACAGCAGAGTGGCTCGAGTTGCAAAGCACGGGACCACCAGATTTATCGAGTACTTGGACAATGTACTTCGACGGTTCTAAGAGAGTCCAAGGCGCAGGCGCAGGAGTAGTGTTGATATCACCTCATGGCGACAAATTAAAGTACGTCTTAAGGATGAGCTTTCCGCAGGCTTCTAACAACGAAGCGGAGTATGAGGCTTTGTTGCACGGAATGAAGATGGCTAAAGCATGTGGAGCAACTCGCCTAAAAATATTTGGAGATTCTAACCTTGTTGTCCAGCAAGTTATGAACAGATGTGACACAATCAACGACAACATGATGGCCTACAAAAATTTGTACCATTATCTAGAAGGAACGTTCGATGGATGCGAAGTCTCGCACATAAGCAGGAACAGCAATGAAGAAGCCGACACTTTAGCAAATATCGGGTCACAATGTTTACCTGTGCCGACCGGAGTATTTTGGGAGGAAATAGTGGAAAGATCAATAAAAAGTGGAAAAATCTGGACTACTACAGCAGGCTCGGGGACTACGTCAGAACCAGAGGAGGTCATGATGATAGAAGAAACATGGATGCAACCATATCTTGCGTATATGATAAATAAAAAACTACCAGAAGATGCAGTGGAGGCCAAGAGGATAACTCAAAGATCGAAAGCGTTTGTCGTGTTGGAGGGGAAATTATACAAGAGAAGTATCACCGGCGTTTTACAGCGTTGTGTAACGCCCCAGGAAGGGCAAGCAATATTGACAGACATACACGGCGGAGTATGTGGCCATCATGCTAGCAGCAGAGCAATAGCGGCAAAAGCTTTCCAAGCAGGATTCTATTGGTTAACAGCCATCGAGGACGCAAAAGATATAGTTCGAAAGTGTGAAGCATGTCAAAGGTTTGCATCTAGACCGCATGCACCAGCAGCGGAGCTACAAACAATACCATTATCTTGGCCCTTCACACAATGGGGCCTCGATATGGTGGGAAAATTGCACAAATCTTGGCCAGGAGGGCATGTCTACATGCTAGTGGCAGTCGATAAATTCACAAAATGGGTGGAAGCGGCCCCGGTAACAACTCAAGATTCTACAGCAGCAATCAGCTTCATCAAGTCATTAGTTTTCCGTTTTGGTGTACCATACAGCATCATCACAGACAACGGGACAAATTTCACTTCGAAGGAATTCAAGAGTTATTGCGAAGGACTAGGGATCAAGCTCAAATCCGCATCTGTGGCGCATCTGAAGACAAACGGGCAAGTCGAAAAAGCCAATGGCTTAATATGTAGTGGAATAAAAAAGAGGCTCTTAGCACCTCTCGAGAAAGCCAAGAGCGCTTGGGTAGAAGAACTGCCCTCCGTTCTTTGGAGTCTAAGAACTACACCCAATGCAGCAACTCAAGAAACTCCTTTTTTCTTGGTTCATGGCGCAGAAGCTATGCTTCCAGTCGAAGTTACACACGAGGCTCCAAGAGTGACAGCATATGACGAGACGACGTCGACAGAAGCATTGCAAGACGATGTCGATGCACTAGATGAAGCAAGAGATAAAGCACTAGAAAGGGCTACGCAGTATCAACAAAGCCTACGAAACTACCATAGTAGTCGAGTTCGTCCACGGTCCTTCGTGGTGGGAGACCTAGTTTTGCGACTCAGGCAAGATAGCCACGGCAAATTGGAGTCCCCTTGGGTGGGACCTTACATCGTCACTGAAGTAATACCAGGAGGAGCGTACCGACTACAAGACAAGAAGACCGGGAAGGACGAGAGCAACCCGTGGAATGCAGAGCAGCTAAGGCGTTTCTACGCATAAAATAACAACAGTGATATCCGCAAATTCGAGTTAACCTTCTGAATCCAGAACATGAGGCCACAGGTCGGGTTCTTTGGGTTTAACTCGACAAAATTGTACAATTATCTTTAGTTCCTCGCCTCGGGGGCTTCAACCCTCGGGTCGCACGAAAGGAGTTTTTATCGTGACTTGGAAGACCTTTTTCATTATAAGGTTGTGTCGACAACCCGACAAAATATTCCAACAAATTGGTTCGCAAAGGAACCCGATATTCTTCTTATAAATTGGTTCAAAAAGAACCCGATAGATGGAAAGTATACCTCAGAACATGACTTGTTCTCATGGTACTAGAGAAAGCATCGACACCAAGTGCGAATATTCATTACATGGTAGCAAGGACTCATCAAACGAAATTACATGAAAAATAAGTCCTAATGGAAGTGAACTTCAGCTTCATACTTCTTCTGGCAAAGAGTGCCGTCGTAGATCTTCACGTCGAACTTCAACGTGCCAATATGGAAGTCGAAGGCCATGAAGAAGCCTTGGCGGATGTCGTGGTCTTCTGCAAACTGCGACCAGCCACCCTTAAAATACTGCTCGCCGTCGCCGTCATACCACACCTCGACCTCGTACGGGATGCCACTGCCAGATTGTTCGCGAAGAACCGCCTCTCGCAGTTCGCGGCCATCCATGAACTTGGTAAAATTCAGCGGCAGGCGCTGAATCTCACGGCACTGCGCCATTGCAATGCAGAGGAAGGAAAAGATTTGGGGAGGCGCAGTAGGAGCAGCAGGAGCAGCAGCAGGAGGAGCAATTAGACCTGGAGCAGCGCCAGTCACTTTGGCCTTGTTCTTGCTACCAGGTGGGCGGCCGGGACGACGCTTAGCCGGAGCGTCCAAAGAAGTTCCTACGGTGGCCGGCGTGGTGTTCTTGTTCTTACTTCCACGAGGGCGACCCCGACCTCGTGGCGCCACCGGGGAACCAAGGTTCAGACGAGAACCTTCAGCAGCAGCCATGAGAACAAGGGAAAAACCTCGACAAACCCTAGATGGAGAGAGAAGATGATGCGGCGGAGGAGGAATCTGATTAGGGTTTTTACCTTAACCAGCAGATGCTTTATTTATAAGCACGTATTATTGGGCCCCCATGTTACGGCAAGGCCCGTAAATGTATTTTTCAACAGGAGTTAAATTCTGCGCACAGCAGACGATAATATCAAAGAAGGAAAAAAAAGGAAAAAAAGGAGAAAAGGAGAATATGGACGTATGATGTGAAAACCTCGACTTGGACTCGGGGGCTCGCCAACAGTAAGACATTTACAGAAGAAAGAAGAGCTGAACTTTGAGCCTATGCTCGACTACAAGTAGACAAGCATAGCCTCGGGGGCTACTCCCATCGGGAGCGCAGAGCGTGCACCCGATAGAGATGAGATAATCAATACTGGAGATGCGGAAGGGTAAGCATACAAACTTCGACTATGTAGTCGACAAAAAAGAGAGATTACTCCCATCGGGAGCGAAGAAGTTCAATTTAAAATCCGAAATTCTTTGGTTTCATCAGTCAAAAACTTGGCTGCGAATATAAGATTCTCGAGTTGCGTTATCGCAACGAAACTCGAATGCCGTGATTTATCACGAAGGTAAGACCCCAGGATCCGTCCTGTGTGGCCTGGTATACGCACATGGATGCGCTCTGCTGGTATGTATCCGTGTCTACGACGCGAAGAAAATCCTGGTGGACGCACTGGGTACCCTGAGAACCACTGGGACTCATTCTTTGTAAGTCCTAAATGCGGCAAAAGAGTGGGTTTGACCGGTATCCCGAATTCAAATCCAAGGGGATTGAATTTGAAGTAGGTGACAAGTATCTGTTCCGGCAGTTAACTGACCTCTTGATCCGTCAGAGTTGTCAGGCTTGTTCATCAAAACCCCTTGCAAGCAAATTATCATGAAATATAAAGTCGAAAGACCAAGTCGAAGATTTGAAGATATGAAGAAGATGAAGAGTTGATCAAGTCGAAGATTTAAAGATTAGAGATTCAACCTGAATCTGCAATTCTGGTAGAATCTCAGGGGCTACTGACAAGGGTATAGCTAATAGAGCCCGTTAGTTGTGTACCCCTGAGGCCCGTTAAGCTAGGCCCAATTGTAATGATAGTCGAATACGAGTTCTCACCGTATGTCGATATTGTAATCTGTGTCGGACCCTACCCGATCCTCGAGACCTGGCCACCTATATATAGGGGCCAGGAGGGGACGGTGTAGGGCAGATTGAAAGCAAGCCAGGTGGAACACCCAAGTTTACTTTTGATGCACACCAATTTCGACTAACTTTACCTTCGAGTTCATCCGACGCCCTATCTCCCCGATCCTAAGTCCTTCATCTAGGACATTTGTCGAGTTAACCCTCGTCAGCTGGGAAATCAGGGCGTATTGCAGACTACCTCTTCCACATCACCAAATCACAAAACCCTAGATGTGCACTACATGTTGTGTTGTTGATTCCATATCTAAAGTGGGGACTGCGGGTCAATTGCTTGCAATCATCATATGGGCGAAGGCATTGCCATCGTAATCTCCCGTGCGCTGCGAAGAAGTGAAGCTGCGGGTCCTACCGGCCGTTGACCCCGTGCGCTGCCTCACCATCTCTCCATCTAGACCTCGCCCTCGTTTGGAGTTATGCAGAGCCTTCCGCAGCCACGATGGCCGATGGCTGGCTGGGGTTTGATGACTGGGGTCAGCGCCCTACGCCCAGACCATCTCTCCACATAGACCTCCACGCTCTCCTCTCGAGTTCAGGGTGGCCTTCCGCAGCCGCGATGGGCGTTGGTCGTGATGCTCCTGTGACGCGGATTGATAAGTGGATGGAGGAGCCCTCGATGGGTGTGGCGTGCGCGGAGCAAATTTTGGCAGCGTCCGCTTGGCAGAACTTGCAGCAACACTTCAACTTCCAAGGCCGATATTTCTCAAATATAATCTAGCCTTAGGCCAATCACTTCTCAGCTGGGAAATCAGGGCGTATTGCAGACTACCTCTTCCACATCACCAAATCACAAAACCCTACACGTGTACTACATGTTGTGTTGTTGATTCCATATCTAAAGTGGGGACTGCGGGTCAATTGCTTGCAATCATCATATGGATGAAGGCATTGCCATGATAATCTCCCGTGCGCTGCGAAGAAGTGAAGGTCCTACCGGCCGCTGACCCCGTGCGCTGCCTCACCATCTCTCCATCTAGACCTCGCCCTCGTCTGGAGTTCTGCAGAGCCTTCCGCAGCCGCAATGGCCGGTGGCTGGCTGGGGTTTGATGACTGGGGTCAGCGCCCTACGCCCAGACCATCTCTCCACATAGACCTCCACGCTCTCCTCTCGAGTTCAGGGTGGCCTTTTGCAGCCGCGATGGGCGTTGGTCGTTGGTCGTGATGCTCCTGTGACGCGAATTGATAAGTGGATGGTGGAGCCCTCGATGGGTGTGGCGTGCGCGGAGCAAAATTTGGCAGCGTCGTGCGCGGAGCAAATTTTGGCAGCGTCCGCTTGGCAGAACTTTACATCTAAACCATTTGATTAGATCGCAAACAATTGTAGTTATTTGGACGGTTAGATATCACTAAACGGGAAAGATCCTATGGTCCTGATTAAGCTGTGTACGTAAAGTTTGGTGGATGTAGGAAAGTTTATGTTTGCTTTTTTATATGTAGTATAGATATAGATATATTAGTGGTAGTAGAAACTGTACATTTTAAAAACGACCTAAAAAAATTACGACCGCCCATGCCGTTTATCTCTACTAATAATATTGCTAGAGGTATGGTCCGTAGCGGTCGTAAAATACGTTTTCGTTCACCTGAAATACGCTTTTGTCCGGCCTGGCTAGCACGCTCGCCCAATCCTTCATCCGTTGTAGGTTCAGTAGAGTCCAACTCCAACCCGCTGGATACTCCAAGACAAAGACGAGGATGAGTAAGAATTGGAGCCGAACACCAGCACAATGCGGGCTGCTCGAGAAGAACACAAAGCGGGTTGGCTCGCCATGAAAAGCGGCAACAAGTGGTACGAGCCTACGAAACAGCAAAGACAATGATGAGTAGGCATTGGAGGCTTTGAGCCGGAAGAGGACGACGTCGGGCTGCTCAACAAGGCCACGCCGGCGGTTGCCCGACATGGCCAAAGACCGCTCGACAAGGCCACACCGGCGGTTGCTCCGCATAGCCAAGACGAGGATGAGGACGGATTAGAGCCAGCTACCATGGCTCAAGTTCAGACATGATTACGCCAACCTAGGCTGGTGCAATTTCGTCTGTCCCATCACACGAGGCGAGACGAGCGATTCTCCTACCCAACAGCGGCGGGTTGGCTGTCTCCGCAATCGATTTGGGATGCATGTTTTGGTCTTTCCATGGTCACAGGTGCTTGCAAAATCACCTGCAGCCGGTTGCAGATGGAGCAGGCCAAGTGATAGGATGGCCCGCCCAGCGGCTTCAACTACTGAGTCCTGCGACAAGATCGCTCACAGGCCGCCACCGCCAGCTTCAAGTACTAGGTCTACACCGACAAATAGAAGAAATCTGGTGATTGATATGGCTCAAGTAGGAGGGGCGGCGGGAACGCCGCCAAGATGTACCAGCTCCAGGTCGACTTAACCAAGCATTACCCCATGTGCGCCTTAGGTGATTCTCTCCAGACGAGTCAATCTTCCGGCTCACGGGGGATAGGAGCGCCTACTTGGTCTCTTGGCCAGCTCGATAACGTTGTCCGTCGCATGAAGAACCAAAATAGCTCGACGCTGAGAAGGACACTGCAGGTTCGCGCGTTTGGCCAGGCGGTTGTGGAGGAAGAAGAGCGGCTGTTGCTGAGGCAACACGCAGAGGAGATGGAGTACGCTGGCCCTTTTCATCAATCGACATTGCGATGGTACCCTGTCGGCTGCATCGGAACGTGCGGTGCACCCCAACCCTGTGTCCGAAATAGTGGCAGAGATGGAGGCAACAGCCGAGGCACCACAAACTCAATCTTTGCGATGGTGGAAGCTACGGCCAACGGCCTGCTTGACACCACACCTCTCCATCTGACCCCTCACCGCGATGGTGGACTCAAAGCTGGATGAACCGAGTAAACTGGAGTGCATCGGCCTATCATCTATGTCGTGGGCTGGTCTGGTGGAGAGTACCATATTAAGAGCATGTCTAACAGTATTCTGTTTTACAGGGCGGGGATACGGGGTCTGCTAGCTCGGACGAGTTTTCAACCCCTCAAAACAGGGTTTTAGATTGTGATCAAACATAGCAAATCCAAAATATGTGATGCATAATTCATAGTTTTACATCACCAATACCATCAATGCGATCAACCATCAACGAGTCCATCGCCAGCGCCACCACCACTCGTCGGAGACTCACCTCGAGGAGTCGACGCACCAACAGCACTTGCGGCATGAGCTTGACGCGCGAGCATCTTCCTCGCCATGATATCCGCCTTGGTCTCCTTCCACCATGCCAGCTGATCCTCGTCCATGTCGTCGGTGCGCATCATCATGATCTCCCTCTCCTCGGCCAAGAGCTCCTTCATCGCCTTGGCTTCTTTGAGTGCGATCATCCTCGATTCCAGTTCGGCCTTTGCCTTGGCATCTTCTCGCCTTGCTTCCACCATGGCGAGCTTCACCTCCTTCTTCTTCTCGGTGATGAGGAGCTTGGTCTCCAATGTCTTCATCGTCAATGACTCCTTGGACTTCATGAGTTGATCCAACTTCTCCTTGAAGCTAGCTGCTTTGCCTTCTACCTTCATCCTCTCCTTGGCTTTCTTGCAGCCCTCGGGCTTGTCTTTGTTTCTCGTACTCATGTCCCCCCCTTCATCATCCATGCTGAGCATTGCTTCCTTCTTGCACTTTGGTTCATTGTCCCTCAACTTCCACTTAGGAAGATGTTGAAGCAAGGAAAAGCAATGTTGGAACTGAAATTCCTTGTTCTTGGAGCCGGCCATGTCTTTGTACCTTAGTTGAGCATACTTGGGCTGCACAACAACAATGTTTGCACATCATCAACACATAGTTGGGATAGCAACAAGAACAAGCTTGGAAAACTTACATAGTCCTCCGGCACGCATCCACTAGGGGGGTTGTCGGCCACTTGGTCCATGGCAGCACTCCAACGAGAACAAGCTGGTTTGATGATGTTCCACCGGCCTTCAAGGGAGCGGTAGGATCTGTCGGCCGTGCTCTTGGTGTGAGGCTTCAGCTGGTGGTAGAGATCCTCGATGCGCTGCCAATAGCGCTTGCCGCCTTGGTCCACTCTGGTGCACGCATCCATGCCCACCCTACTCCAAGCACGGACCAAGGTCGTGTCTTCAATCTCGGTGTAGTTCGCGGTGCGTGGCTTCGACCCGGAAGAACCGGCGGAAGCTGGATCAACCTCAACCACGTCGTCATCGACCCCTTCATCACCCTCACCCTCCTCCTCCTCCTCCTCATCATCGACATTGTCCTCCCCATCGAACGCATCGATGCCGGCGGTCAAGTCCACCGAGGAATCGTTGAGCATGTCCATATACGATGTTGTGGACTCAACATCGAACACCTTGTCTACGTCCATGAAGGGTGGCGGCGGCGCGGGCGTCGGCGCGGACGGAATGGAGGGAGAAGGGGCCGTGGCTTGGAGGGCGGTGGAGGCGCGAGGCCGATGCGGCTGACCGCCTTTGTCTTCACCCTGCTCAGCGGGGCGCCCCTCGGCCGGACCGCCTTTGTCTTCACCCGGCCCTTCTTGTCAGCTGCACCAATCACAGCCGGCGGAGTCACAGCCGGCGGAGCTGTGGCCGCCGCAGGGGCGTCGAAGTGTTGCTTCGGGATCCTGTTCCTCTTCAACGGGATGGCGGCGGAGATCATGGCCGCCACGTCGCCGGTGGTAGGCGGACCTCCAACGGGGACATTAACCACCGCGGTCGAAGGTGGTGCACCGCCGGCGGTCGGCGGGGCTTGCGGGGGATCCATGACAGCGAGATTCGGTCGCGTCGTTGCCGGGAAGGGCGGGGCGGAGGAGATCGGGCGGCGGTGGCGGCGGTTGGGTTTCCGTGAAACCCTTCGCGCGCAGTGGATGGGAGAATGTAGGTTTCGCCCTGTATTCCCCTTCCCACCCCACACAAGTAGGGAGCGAAGAGCCGCCCCGTAGCCAAAACTGCAAAAAATCGATTCGAGGGGCCGATTTACGGGGTCTGCTAGACGGCCGGATAGAGCTCTACCCCATATATCGGCAGTTATTTTATGGGGTTGGGCCTTTTAAGGGGTCTGTTAGACATGCTCTAAGTACAATACAGGTGAATTATCTACACAATGGGAGTCGTTTAACCATCAGAGATCAGCTCTATAGTGCAGAGTTTCAGCAATTCAACAGTAAGGGGAAGAAACAAACCTGCAGAAGACCTACTAAAACTGAACATTGATGGCAGTGTACTAACCCGGGGAGCTACTGGTGCTTGTTGTAGAAACTCAGCTGGCGGCGACGACATTTGTTCCAAAGCAGGTTACATGGTTCATGTGCAAAAAAGTGTGCACGCTAAAGCAGAAGAATTATGAACGAGTGGCGGTGAATGGAAATGTAAAGATTTTGCTATCAATGAAGCCATCTTTAGGGAGACTAATTAACAAGATCGGTAGAACTTTTGCTTTTTTAAATTTCACATTGCCCAGGGTTTGCAATAAAGTTGCGGACCCTATTGCGGCACATGGTGCAGTTCTGCTAGGTGCTAGCCAAAGATCTCTACTATATTAATTGTCTAAAGGTGATGGTTGGTAGGTAGGTTGGTACGTCCTAAATTCCCACCGCCTAAAAAATCGAGAAAAGAACCGCTACCGCACGCGCCGCACATCGCTCCTCCCATACAACCTCCCTGCAAATCCCCCGATTCCCCTGCCCTCGTCGTGCGCTCTGCCGTGAGCTCCTCTGTGCCCCGCCCCGCCTCGCCAACACAAGCTCCCTTACAGATCGCCTCGGTTTCCTACGGCCGGCGACCCGGTGTGCTCAAATTTACCCCGTGGTCTACCATATAACGCGGCGTGGCCTCAAGCGAAGCTCCCTGGAGGAAGGGCGATGCGTCGCTGGCGTCGTGCCCCTCCACCTTGAACGGGTCACACCCCTGATGGGCGAGCGTGGAGAAGAACGCGGAGCGCACGCTCTCTCTCTCTCTCTCTCAACGAGCGTGGAGAAGGGCCTGCCCTACCTCGCCTCCTCCGGCCTCCCCTACTCACTCTTGTGGAGGTCTCTTGATGTGCCCCGCTGTTGTGGGCAGAGAGAGGGCACTGGCGCTGAGCGGCGCGCCCGCCGGCCCACCCCGCCCATGGAAGCCGAAGTTGAGAAGCCAGAGAAGGTGGGGATGCAGTGCTGGGACGCCTACGACCTCTCTGGTGGCCTACATGGAGTTCGTCCTCTTACCAATTTCCTCTACAGGTAACAAGTTGAGAAGCCAGACAAGGTGGGGATGCAATGGTGAGACGCCTACGACCTCTGTGGCAGCATACATGGAGTTCGTCCTCTGCAGGTAATAGCGCGATGGAGGAGCTCCAACGGCAAGGACGAACAGCGTATATTCCCCGCCGAACCAGAAGCTTAGCTTCTTTGTGATGCCTACGGCAGATGCTTCAGGGAGCCAAGATCGTCTATACTGAGGAGGTCGTTTATGTCGAAGTTTGCCTTGAATTTGTTGGTTCCTCGCTTGATTTGTTTCTGAAAGACAGCTTCAGTAAAAAAAAACTGCTCTATTATCCCAGGTCCTATCAACGCCAACTAAAAGAATGGTCATCTACTTTGCTATATGCTACACGCATGAAGGTATTGCTCAAAGTGGGTAAGATTGAGAGGATTCAGAAGTTATGTAGAACCAGCCAGATCTAAAGCTAGGCTTTGTGTTTCTCCTTGCGCGTACTTTGTAGATACATGGGGAGGTTCTATTCTGTCTAACTTCAATTTGCTAAATCATCATCTGTTTTGTATATGCTCTTCCCGGAGCTACAATCTCTAAGGAGTACCAAGCATGGTTGCAATGATCCGTGTCGTGGAGTAAAGTTCATGGGCAAATAGTTTTGATAAAAAAATGAGTTGACCTTGCTGTGTATTAGATTTGCCAAATGCCAACAAATGTCTCTAATCTTGCACCACTTTAAGTTAGAAAATGCTGAAGTTTGTATATTGGGCTACCACTATTTTCTTGGTTGATTTAAAGAGATGAAATACAGCATCATTAGAATGGATAAATATTTTCTGATTTAATTACTTTCATCAATTGATATAGGAACCACGGAATTTTTGCGGCTGGGAAGTATTGCGTAGGCGACATAGATGGGACTCCATTTTAAATAAGAGGACGTGGCTGCTAAATTTATTCTAGCTAAGTGAAGTCATTTTAATCGCTTCCCTAGCTGTTTGATGTTACCTCTTGATTTTTTTACTTTAAGAGACTAATTTTATTATTTATATGTCCATGTAGAAATTTATTCAGCCGTAGTGTTTGTGCTAGCGATTACATAAATACAGATTATTTGCCTCATGGTTACTGGTATTGCCGTCTTCAGGCCAGGTTCCCGCTTCCTCCTTTTATCTTTGAAACATGTCTATTTCCAATATTGTCAATGCTTTGTTTCAGGATCTGAAGAGGCGATTTTTGCACTACACTTGAAATGGATATGGTCCAGTGAAGTGGAAACTCATAAATTATTGCAAGACCCTGGATGAAGATTTATACATAATCTAACTTGAAGGTGATTTATCCATTCCACATATCCATTACTGCATATCCATTAGTGAATTATTGGTAGTCTACTGCATATCTAACTCTCGTACTTCAACACATCTGTATGTCAGCTTAAATTGTACATTTCATTAGTGAATTATGTTACTGCATACAAATTTGTGGACCACGCTGATTCCATTTATTGCAGCAAACAAACAAACTAAACCAACTAAGAAAACTAAAACAACTGACGCTCCAAGAAAAACACATAGTGCATGAAGCAATAAAAATATAGTGTTTTGAAAGGTGACCTGATTTTTGCCGATGAAGAAGGGGTGCCTCGGGGGCATCCCCAAGCTTTGACGCTTGTACTTCTTGGATATTTCTTGGGGTGATGCATGGGCATCCCCAAGCTTGAGCTTTTGTCCATTCTTCAACTCATCTCATCATTCTCCAATCCCTACACTTGAAAACTTCCTTCATACAAAACTAAACACAATTCTATTAGCAACATTAGTGCAAGCATAACATATAATCAACCCTCTATTTGCTTCAGGTTTCAACTCAAAACCACCACATATATAGCAAATACTACTGTAGCAACCTCCCCAAAAGTTCCTTGATCAAAAGAACTCAAAAGAAAGCGATAAAGTGGCAAACACAAATATTGGCAGAAATCTGTCAAAACTGAACAGCTGACAAAGGTCGAATTTTTGAGGGATTTTCTGTTGCTCAAATCAAAAAGTGTTCAACTAACAAAAGTTTGGATATAACCTGGGTCATATGCACAAGAAATAGCAGGTCCAAAAGATAAACAGAGAATTTATACGAATTTTTACGGTGCAGCACCGAAAACAGTTTCAGGACAGCAACATCCCCAAATCTTTACCTCACTCAAATTAGAGGCTTCTCTTGGCACAAAAACAAAATAAACAAGATAAGGAGCGGTCATTACAGTAGTAATGACTTCCAAGACTCAAATAAAAGAAAAAGTACTGAAAAGAAAACATTGGGTTATCTCCCAAGAGTGCTTTTCTTTAACGCCTTTGAGCTAGGCGCAGAAAATTGCGAATCAAGTAATATCAATAGATGAAGTGCTAGTTACCTCAGTAGGCTCTTTGAAGGTTCCCGAAGATGATTCAACCTGCAAGTCATCCTTAGTGGAACTAAGAGTCTTACCAATCTTAAGAACATGTTGAGATTTAAGCGCAGAAACCTTGGGAACATACATAAATTTTTGCTCTTTTCCAACAAACACTTTCTCCTTCTTAAATTTAAGAGAAGAGAAGATTAAGCTAAGAGTTTCCATAGACTCCTCTAGTTTACCAATCCTTAAGTTTTGATTGTCATGAGTAGTGCTAGCCTCTAAAATGGTAATTCTCTTACCAATGTTTTCCATTAATTCACTAACGCGGCTAGCATTTTCTAGGATACTTGGCAAACTTTTCTCTAAAGAGCTGAGCTTTTCTACCACCTCCTCCAAGGTGGTCTCAGTTTTAGCAACATGAATAGGTGGTATTCCCACTAAACTTTCAATTATAGTGCATGCTTCTCCAGCGGGAGTACCCAGCAAATTACCTCCTGTAAGAGTATCAAGAACATACCTATTCCAACTGGATATACCAACATAAAAATTTCTAAGGAGGATCGTGGTAGAGTGCTTTTTGGTACACCTATGATGAGCATTGTTAATACGGTACCAAGCATCTTTTAGACTTTCTCCCCCTTGTTGCTTAAAACTACGGACTTCTATTTCAGGATTACTCATTTTAACAAAACTAAAAGCAGATAAGTAAAAACAACTACCAAGGATTCTAAATTTTTTGGGTTTTTGATATAAAGCAATGCAAGTAAAATAAATAAAGTAAAGCAAAACAATAACAAAGTAAAGGATGTGTGTGCAAAAAACTCCCCTCGCAGAAGTCTTCTCTTCCTCCCCGGCAACGGCGCCAGAAAACTGGCTGATGGCTGATGATGGCCCTCAGTTGATTCCTTGTGCGTGGTGAAAAACCAGCCCGTTGGGAACCCCAAGAGGAAGGTATGATGAGTATAGCAGCTAGTTTTCCCTCAGTTAAGATACCAAGGTTTATCGATCAGGAGAGGAGAGACGGCGACAACTGAAGGTGATGCGGAACCTGCACACACACAACCAAGTACTTTGTTCCCAACTTACGATGAGGTTGTCAATCTCACCGGTTTGCTTGAAACAAAGGTTATGAGTGTATCGAGTGGAAAACAATATAGTATGCGAGTAAAGTAAACAGTGCGAGTAAAGTAAACAGGTGATAGCAATATGATGTAAATAGGACCGGGGTCCATAGTTCACTAGTGGTGTCTCTCCATAGATAAAATAACACATGCTGGGTAAACAAATTACAGTTGGGCAATTGATAGAATAAAGATAAACGTGATATGTCAAGAAGATCACTATGAGATTTACTCTGGGCATTACAACAAAATACATAGACCGCCATCCAACTGCATCTATGACTAATAATCCACTCCCGGGGATATCAATCCGAACACCCCAGTAGTATTAAGTTGCGAACAACAGATAATTGCATTAAGCAAAGTGTGTAATGTAAACAAAGCATATGCCCTTGAGCATATGAATGTTGTTTTCTCCCTAGTAGCAACAGCACATCTACCACCTTAGAGGTTTCTGTCACTCCCCCAGGTGAAATAGAGGCATGAACCCACTATCGAGCATAAATACCCCCTCTTGGAGTCACTAGCAACTACTCGGCCAAGATAGCTACTAACAACGGAGAGCATGCAAGATCATAAACAACATAGAGATAACAAAAGATATAATTCAGTACAGCAACTTAATCATAAACACCAATATTCATCGGATCCCAACAAACCAAACATGTAGAATTACATAACGGTGATCTCAATCATGTAGGGCAGCTCATAAGATCTAAACATGAAGCACATGGTGGAGAAGACAACCATCTAGCTACTGCTATGGACCCATAGTCCAAGGTAGACTACTCACTCATCGCTCCGGAGGCAAGCATGGCGATGAAGAAGACCTCCGGTGGCGATTCCCCTCTCCGGCAGGGTGCCGGGAAGAGCTTCTGGACCCTCCCGATCTTCGGGTCGACGGTGGCGGCGGATCGCGATGTGTTCTGGAAATCTGATCGGGTACTTAAGTTTTTTCCGTCGAGGGGTCTTTATAGGCGAAGGGTCGATGTCAGAGGAGGGGCCAGGCGCCCTCACACGGGGGTGGCACGGGCCAGGGCCTGGCCGCGCCGCCCCTGTGTGTGGGGCCCTGGTGGCCCCCCTCCTACTTCTCTTCGGATCTCTGGAAGCTTCCGGGTAAAATAAGACTTCAGGAACTTGTTTCGTCCAATTCCGAGAATATTTCCTGTGTATCACTTCTGAAACAAAAAAACAGCAGAAAACAGGAAACTGGCACTGTGGCACTTGTTAATAGGTTAGTTTCGGAAAATGCATAAAAGTGCCACTAAGTGTAACGAAACAATAGGCAAATGGTGTAAAAACAAGCATGGAGCATCAAAAATTATAGATACGTTTGAGACGTATCACCTCTCTGGTGGCCTACATGGAGTTCGTCCTCGTACCGATTTCCTCTACAGGTAACAAGTTGAGAAGCCAGACAAGGTGGGGATGCAGTGGTGAGACGCCTACGACCTCTGTGGCAGCATACATGGAGTTCGTCCTCTGCGGGTAATAGCGCGATGGAGGAGCTCCAACGGCAAGGACGAACAGCGTATATTCCCCGCCGAACCAGAAGCTTAGCTTCTTTGTGATGCCTACGGCGGATGCTTTAGGGAGCCAAGATCGTCTATACTGAGGAGGTCGTTTCTGTCGAAGTTTGCCTTGAATTTGTTGGTTTCTCGCTTGATTTGTTTCTGAAAGACAGCTTCAGTTAAAAAAAACTGCTCTATTATCCCAGGTCCTATCAACGCCAACTAAAAGAATGGTCATCTACTTTGCTATATGCTAATCGCATGAAGGTATTGCTCAAAGTGGGTAAGATTGAGAGGATTCAGAAGTTATGTAGAACCAGCCAGATCTAAAGCTAGGCTTTGTGTTTCTCCTTGCGCGTACTTTGTAGATACATGGGGAGGTTCTATTCTGTCTAACTTCAATTTGCTAAATCATCATCTGTTTTGTATATGCTCTTCCCGGAGCTACAATCTCTAAGGGGTACCAAGCATGGTTGCAATGATCCGTGTCGTGGAGTAAAGTTCATGGCAGATAGTTTTGATAAAAAAATGAGTTGACCTTGCTATGTATTAGATTTGCCAAATGCCAACAAATGTCTCTAATCTTGCACCACTTTAAGTTAGAAAATGCTGAAGTTTGTATATTGGGCTACCACTATTTTATTGGTTGATTTAAAGAGATGAAATACAGTATCATTAGAATGGATAAATATTTTCTGATTTAATTTACTTTCATCAATTGATATAGGAATCACGGAATTTTTGCGGCTGGGAAGTATTGCGTAGGCGACATAGATGAGACTCCATTTTAAATAAGAGGACGTGGACTTGCCGGGGGTGTTCTTGAGTGTTATTCTTAGGCTAGGCCATGTGATATTATTTCTCTCATTGTAACACATGGGCATGTTTGCTAAATTTATTCTAGCTAAGTGAAGTCATTTTAATCGCTTCCCTAGTTGTTTGATGTTACCTCTTGATTTTTTTACTTTAAGAGACTAATTTTATTATTTATATGTCCATGTAGAAATTTATTCAGCCGTAGTGTTTGTGCTAGCGATTACATAAATACAGATTATTTGCCTCATGGTTACTGGTATTGCCGTCTTCAGGCCAGGTTCCCGATTCCTCCTTTTATCTTTGAAACATGTCTATTTCCAATATTGTCAATGCTTTGTTTCAGGATCTGAAGAGGCGAATTTTGCACTGCTCTTGAAATGGATATGGTCCAGTGAAGTGGAAACTCATAAATTATTGCAAGACCCTGGATGAAGATTTATACATAATCTAACTTGAAGGTGATTTATCCATTCCACATATCCATTACTGCATATCCATTAGTGAATTATTGGTAGTCTACTGCATATCTAACTCTCGTACTTCAACACATTTGTATGTCAGCTTAAATTGTACATTTCATTAGTGAATTATGTTATTGCATACAAATTTGTGGACCACGCTGATTCCTAATCTCTACTATATTAATTGTCTAAAGGTGATGGTTGGTAGGTAGGTTGGTACGTCCTAAATTCCCACCGCCTAAAAAAATCGAGAAAAGAACCGCTACCGCACGCGCCGCACGTCGCTCCTCCCACACAACCTCCCTGCAAATCCCCCGATTCCCCTGCCCTCGTCGTGCGCTCCGCCGTGAGCTCCTCTGTGCCCCACCCCGCCTCGCCAACACAAGCTCCCTTACAGATCGCCTCGGTTTCCTACGGCCGGCGACCCGATGTGCTCAAATTTACCCCGTGGTCTACCATATAACGCGGCGTGGCCTCAAGCGAAGCTCCCTGGAGGAAGGGCGATGTGTCGCTGGCGTCGTGCCCCTCCACCTTGAACGGGTCACACCCCTGATGGGCGAGCATGGAGAAGAACGCGGAGCGCATGCTCTCTCTCTCTCTCTCTCTCAACGAGCATGGAGAAGGGCCTGCCCTACCTCGCCTCCTCCGGCCTCCCCTACTCACTCTTGTGGAGGTCTCTTGATGTGCCCCGCCGTTGTGGGCAGAGAGAGGGCACTGGCGCTGAGCGGCGCGCCCGCCGGCCCACCCCGCCCATGGAAACCAAAGTTGAGAAGCCAGAGAAGGTGGGGATGCAGTGCTGGGACTCCTACGACCTCTCTGGTGGCCTACATGGAGTTCGTCCTCGTACCGATTTCCTCTACAGGTAACAAGTTGAGAAGCCAGACAAGGTGGGGATGCAGTGGTGAGACGCCTACGACCTCTGTGGCAGCATACATGAAGTTCGTCCTCTGCAGGTAATAGCGCGATGGAGGAGCTCCAACGGCAAGGATGAACAGCGTATATTCCCCGCCGAACCAGAAGCTTAGCTTCTTTGTGATGCCTACGACGGATGCTTCAGGGAGCCAAGATCGTCTATACTGAGGAGGTCGTTTCTGTCAAAGTTTGCCTTGAATTTGTTGGTTTCTCGCTTGATTTGTTTCTGAAAGACAGCTTCAGTTAAAAAAAACTGCTCTATTATCCCAGGTCCTATCAACGCCAACTAAAAGAATGGTCATCTACTTTGCTATATGCTACACGCATGAAGGTATTGCTCAAAGTGGGTAAGATTGAGAGGATTCAGAAGTTATGTAGAACCAGCCAGATCTAAAGCTAGGCTTTGTGTTTCTCCTTGCGCGTACTTTGTAGATACATGGGGAGGTTCTATTCTGTCTAACTTCAATTTGCTAAATCATCATCTGTTTTGTATATGCTTTTCCCGGAGCTACAATCTCTAAGGGGTACCAAGCATGGTTGCAATGATCCGTGTCGTGGAGTAAAGTTCATGGGCAAATAGTTTTGATAAAAAAATGAGTTGACCTTGCTGTGTATTAGATTTGCCAAATGCCAACAAATGTCTCTAATCTTGCACCACTTTAAGTTAGAAAATGCTGAAGTTTGTATATTGGGCTACCACTATTTTCTTGGTTGATTTAAAGAGATGAAATACAGTATCATTAGAATGGATAAATATTTTCTGATTTAATTTACTTTCATCAATTGATATAGGAATCACGGAATTTTTGCAGCTGGGAAGTATTGCGTAGGCGACATAGATGGGACTCCATTTTAAATAAGAGGACGTGGACTTGCCGGGGGTGTTCTTGAGTGTTATTCTTAGGCTAGGCCATGTGATATTATTTCTCTCATTGTAACACATGGGCATGTTTGCTAAATTTATTCTAGCTAAGTGAAGTCATTTTAATCGCTTCCCTAGCTGTTTGATGTTACCTCTTGATTTTTTTACTTTAAGAGACTAATTTTATTATTTATATGTCCATGTAGAAATTTATTCAGCCGTAGTGTTTGTGCTAGCGATTACATAAATACAGATTATTTGCCTCATGGTTACTGGTATTGCCGTCTTCGGGCCAGGTTCCCGCTTCCTCCTTTTATCTTTGAAACATGTCTATTTCCAATATTGTCAATGCTTTGTTTCAGGATCTGAAGAGGCGATTTTTGCACTGCACTTGAAATGGATATGGTCCAGTGAAGTGGAAACTCATAAATTATTGCAAGACCCTGGATGAAGATTTATACATAATCTAACTTGAAGGTGATTTATCCATTCCACATATCCATTACTGCATATCCATTAGTGAATTATTGGTAGTCTACTGCATATCTAATTCTCGTACTTCAGCACATCTGTATGTCAGCTTAAATTGTACATTTCATTAGTGAATTATGTTACTGCATACAAATTTGTGGACCACGCTGATTCCTAATTTGGTATAGGTTGTGTATTTGTTCATGGTTTTTCAGATAAGCCAACACCATATATAGAAAAAAATTATCTTCCTTTACTTCATGATCAGGTATTCTCATTCCCATGGATCATAAGTAGCCTGGGTTCTTCTTCTGTGCACAACTGAATATGTACATGATATAATTGTAATCAATTGCAGGTATTTGGAGTATTCATGTGCACCAGGAGCACAAGGAGTTAGGAAGGAAGGAGTCCACGACCATCCACCGGCGGCGACAGGTGATGCAGGGTCGAGTTGAAGGCGAGCAGCAAGAGGCACACAAGAGGGCCACTATCGCTCGAGCACACCATAGCTCAGAGCATCAACACAAGAATTTCCCTAAAGCAAACTAGGTAAAAGTTCTCTGAATAGTAATTGTTAACCTGCTTGTTTGTGTGTTATCTGATGTGTGGGTGAGAGAAAGAGAGCAGATTTTGGATGGGGAAGTAAACTGTCACTCCATGTTCTATTTTCGTTGGCTATCCAAGGATCTGTTCATTCTTTTCTCAGTTTTTCACATATGTATGCCCATACACACACAATCTTCAGTTCAGTGTTATCACAAACAGGAAGGTTCAGTTAAAGCTATTGTGGGCTTGGATGTCTTGCATCTCAGATTTGTACTTACGATAAAATCACAAGTTTCTTTGATATTAGGCCACCATGTAGATATCTGGGAAGGTTTTATTAAAAAAAGCTAGATTATATGCTCATAGGTAGATGAGTAGTACAGGAGGAAAAGATTGGGTCATGTATTTATACAGTGTGATAATTTGAATCATGAACACTGGAAGTAAGGTTATGAATTTCTTCTATTTACGGCTGCTAGAAAACTAAAGCACAAGCTGTATAAATACATATTAGTGCAAGTTAATGTAAAAATGCATGAATAACTTTGCAAGCTCAATTTTGTGATAAATTTCAGCTAACCAGTATACTAGCAGGTAGCATAGGTTCTGACCGCTAACTGAACAATTTAAATTGGGTATCTCTGAAACTACAGCAGGACCTATTCCTAAAATTAGAACTTTCAGTGTTGTTTATGCGATCATCTTGTTGTGTGCTTGTCTTAATAAGGAGCTTGGTGCTCGGTCGGTTCCAGTGAGTATTAATTTTTTTATACTCAATGTATATGCTCGTGGTTAGAATTGACATTGCCATCAGCTTTTTCATATGGCATAAATTAATAGTGCAATCCTGCTCAAAATGACACACTTCACTTTACTTGTGATTCAGGGTTAGCCTAAACTTTTTGAAACTGCTTTCAAGAAAAAGTCTATGTCCACTTTTTTTGTTCTTCCCTTAGTTTGAACAACTAAGGCGACCAACTTCCATTGCTGCATCTTGCATGCATTTTCTGCAGCTTACTGTTCCATAAGAGCAAGAACATGATGATTATTCCCTAAATCTGCAGTAATGGATAAGTCAATCTTTGACGTTATAGCGATGTCAACATACGGTGAAACGTGTTTAGTGAGACAAGGACAAATTCCTCTGACAAGTACTCTTGTAATTATTACATTAACTGTTTTTCTCTTATAATTTTGCACGTTTGAATCCACTTCATGTTAAGATCACCACATTGTTGATTGTTTGAAATTTAATGTCAACAATGCACAGTTTTTATCAATAATATCATAAATGTTGTATCATGGGAACATCTTATTCATGCCCAAATCGGAGATGAGGGGTGTCATGTCGTGGTATTATTTGTTGTTCTCCCACATAAGTATGATTGATCTACGATTATTGGATTTCTTGGTACTTTTATTCACTAGCACGATGATGATTATTGAAGTTAGCCAGTTAGGATCTATAAATAATATATAGTCATGATGCAACGCCCGATATTTGAAAGATCTAAGGGATTAACACATCAATGCATTCTTTTTCACGCATGCCCGGGTGTTAGTCTTATTATCAGATCTAACTATGTTCGGCTGTAGCAACGCACGGGCATTCAACTAGTCTTCGTTGTTCCATCTCAATCTAAAAAAAATCATTAAATTTTAAAGTCGTAACAATCGCACGAGCATTTAGTTAGTACTCCATAATCTTCCGACTCCGGACTCCCGGCTCCAGATCTCCTGAAAACCCTAGCCCCTAGAACACTCTAGAATTCCCATGGACGGCCTCGCGGCGCCCTCGCCTTCCCATTCCGGCGCCACCTCGGGCGGCGGCGCTTCCCACCGCAAGCGGAAGCTTCCGCCGCCGTCCCTCTCGGACGCCACCGCCGACGAAGACGACGACACCACCGCGCCTTCGTCCCCCGCCACCTCCCCATCTTCGCCCTCCCGCCCGTCATCCCCGTCCTCCTCTCACTCAGACGAAGATGACGACGATTCCCTTACCACTTTCACCGCCGCCCGCCTCGACGCCGCGCCGTCATCCTCATCTGGCAGGCCCCCCAAGCCCGACTCTTCGTCCGCATCTGCCGTCACAGCGGCGGCGGCTCCCAAGAACGAAGTTGCGTCTGCGGCCGCGGTCGACGGAAAGGATGACCCCAAGGGGCTCTTCACGGACAATATCCAGACCAGCGGCGCCTACAGTGCCCGCGAGGAGGGCCTTAAGCGCGAGGTGAAGAATTAGTTTCGAGTTTCTTGTTTTATTATTGGTAACCGCTTGCTGGGTTGTAGAGCAATCAAATGTTCATTAGAATGTGAATTTGCTAAGGTAGGTTATTTTGATCTGCAGGAAGATACGGGGAAGCTGAAATTTCTGTGCTATTCTAATGATGGAGTTGATGAACATATGGTTTGGTGCGTATCCTAATTCATTTCACAGCTATGAGCATATGATGGTAAGTTTTTTATGTCTGATTTGTCTTTCCCAGGTTGGTAGGTTTGAAGAATATCTTTGCACGGCAGCTCCCAAATATGCCTAAAGAGTATATTGTCCGACTTGTTATGGATAGGTAATTTTTCAATCTAATGTGCTTACGGTTGATAAAATTAGATACTCCCAATGTGGCTTACTTTTGAAAGTTGCTTAAATATCTTGATTCTTTATTAGTAGTACTTGCAGTGTAACTAATTGTATTTTCTTGGTAGAACTCACAAGTCAATGATGGTTATCAGGAATAATAATGTTGTAGGAGGCATTACTTACCGCCCGTATGCAAGGTAATGTTGACATTTCAGAGTTAACATTTTATTCGGCCTAACCGGATTGTGAGTTCATAGTGATTTTTAATGATGTGATTGTCTCATACTTCCAGACAACAGTACTCATTCATGGAATCTATGTTTCATTGATCTCAAAACAGTTAGTGGATTAGATTTAGGATAGTGATATGTTTAGATTGCAGGATGGTATATTCACTTTGATATCTGCCTGTTAGTTTGAACATAATATACTCTGTTCCACACTATGTCAATGATGTCCCTTTTCTGTTGCACAAGTTATTGTCAGAATGCATAAGTCGTGGCCTAATTCTGCTTTAAAATATTGTAGCCAGAGGTTTGGAGAAATAGCATTCTGTGCCATTACAGCTGATGAGCAAGTTAAAGGCTATGGAACAAGGTTAATGAATCATCTGAAGCAACATGCTCGAGATGCTGATGGTCTCACTCATTTCTTGACTTATGCAGATAACAATGCTGTTGGCTATTTTGTAAAGCAGGTTTTGGCTATCTGACCTTTTGTAAATTATTCTGAAATTTATTTTGTGTGGCTATCTGAAGCAGCATGTAAAATTACACTTTAGCCTTTATATTCCACGTGTACATGGTCTCCAATACCATCATTAGTCTTTGTAGGCATATTTGTTCTACAGGTTGTAGAAAATCATGAAATTTTGTATTATGAAATTATTTTTCAAGAAAATCAAACATACTGTTGTTACCATACCAATCTATTCTTTTTTTATTTGTTAGTAGTCAACCTTGTTAAGGTTTGACTGCTCGCTTCCTAGGAGATCATCTATTTATGAATAGAGGCAGTATAATTTATTAATAACTAAAAATAGATTTTTTTCATTCGCAGGGTTTCACAAAGGAGATCACTTTTGACAAAGAAAGATGGCAGGGGTAAGCCTGTTGTGCAGCATATCTTTGTAAATTATATTGTCTTATCAACGTATTATGTTCCTTGAGAGTATGCTGTTGATATTTCTAATTGTCACATTACAACTGATTATTTTAACAGTTGTCTGGTTCTAGGTACATCAAGGACTATGATGGAGGAATATTGATGGAGTGCAGAATTGATCAAAAGTTGCCGTATGTTGATCTGGCAATGATGATTCGGCGTCAAAGGCAGGTGTAGTGACAGGACAGTAGCTGACCCGGCATTAATTGCAAACAATTAGCTTCTACCAATTCTTCATTGATGTCATGTACCATTACTAAAGTAGGTGCAATGTTCTAAAAGCAAATCTACTAGGCCTAAGGTATCGTTACTTGGCCAAGTACTCATAACAGGCGGGCTTCCTGCTCATGAGTATGCAGAATAAGGTAGTCAACAGTTTTAATAGAGTGTGTCAACCGGTTGTTTACTCGGTATGTTCTATTTACTGGCCTTCACTTAGGTGCATGCCTTGCTGATGGTTACCGAATAGCAAGTTTATGAGTTGTGCAACCCATTTGTAATCACTAGTCGATTCAGCTCACAGCCCAATGTGATGCAGCACAAGGTTGTGGAGGAACAACTCCACCTTGCTGCTACAATGCGGACAGCACAAATGTTGAGGGAACCGCCTCAACGTGCTGCTCTAGATATCGCTCTAGGGGCGTTGTGCTAGATATCGCTCTAGGAGCGGGGCTGTCAAGAGCTTAGTCCAAAGCTCTCAACACAATCTAATCCAAGATCTTAGACAAGAACACAAAGTTCTTATTGATAGGTAGTGGGTACATAGTCTGGTTACATAGTTAGAGGTGAGGACCTCTATTTATAGGCTGCATAAGCCTTTACTACTTAGCTCTACTCATGACTAGAGGGCTCTAGAGAATACTACTCAGAACTAGGAGAGAAATACAAATATCTAGATACAACTTATAGTAGAACACTCTGGAAACTACTACACATGTGAATAAAGGACCATATTACCTAGAGTATAGTAGAAGTGTGTAGAAGCTAGTACTAGATTTTACTCCTGTTTTATTTTATTTTATTTTCTCTGATGTCCCTCATCATCCTCCCCTGGTTGTTTAGAACTCGACCTCGAGTTATCTTCGTAGAGTGCTTGTTCCGGAGGATAAAGAGTCAAGTCTTATCACTAGCTTGGAATGATTTTATCCTCTGTTTGGAGTCACTTTTCCTTTTCTCCTTGGAGCTATTACGATTCGATTGGTTGGGTAGAATGGTGATCTTCCGCTTGTTCCAAGTGAAAGAGTAAGAATTTTCCTTCCCTTTGTGTGTAGTATCCACATCAAATTGCCAAGGTCTTCCAAGGAGAACATGGCTGGCATCCATATCAACGACATCACATAGCACATTTGAGCGATAGTATTTGCCCAAAGAGAGTGGTAGGTTGCATTGTTTGGTGATCCTTATATTCACCCCTTTCTTGATCCATCCTATAGTGTAGGGATTTGGATGATCATGTGTCTCAAGCTTTAAATGGTTCACCAAATTCTGAGAGATAAGATTCTCACAACTGCAACTATCAATCATTAATTTGCATACCTTGCCATTCACTGTGCATTTGCTCTCAAATATCTTCTTTCGTTGTGTGTTGTCGGGCTGTGGTGTTGAGCACAAGAGACGCTGAGTCATGCATACCACCTCTTTGCCCTCTTCTTCACAAACATCTTGTGCTTCTATTTCTTCAGATTCATATTCTTTGTCATCTTCACCATCATGGATAGTTGTGTTGACAAATTTTCTCAATGGGCAGTTGCTAGATACATGTCCCTCCTCACCATATTTGTAGCATTTTATAATGGCTCTGTCCTACTCTTTACTCCGGTTTGCTTTGGGACAAGTTGTTTTCTCTTAGGGGCCGTTTGGAACACAGGAAAATCGTAGGAAAAGTAAAGGAATACTATTCACACAAGAAACTTTTCCTTTGTTAGCGTTTGGAACAAAGGAATGAGCGTAGGAATTTTGTAGGATAGGAACTCAATTCCTGTGCTTTTGTAGGAAGTTCACAGGATTCCAAACATCCAGTCCAAGCTCATTTTCTTTCTTTCCTTCACGAAGTCCGAGGCACCTTAGACGCTAACAAAGCTGTTTTCAAATGGACCACCAATCTGTGTCCTTTAGAGGGTAAACAAATACCATAGGCACACCTCTTAATAGCTTCTTTTACTAATCTAGTTTCCTTAGGCTGTGTTCGGTTAGGCCCGGTCCGGCGGGGAACACAGGCTAATCCCGCGTGGGTCAGTCCGACCCAGATTTATTCCTGCCAACCCGCGTGGGTCAGTCCGACCCAGATTTATTCCCGGCTCCTATGTAACTGTGCGTTCGGTTAGACCCGGCATTGAACTGACCCCGGCCCAATTTCTTCCGACCCCGTCCGTTCCGCGTTGGATCCTAACATCGTCTCCCGAGTCACGGAAGAAATCCCGTGCCAGAGCGCCTCGTGGACATCGTGCTGCGGGGAAAAAAGTGACGAGGAGATTCAACTCTAATCCCGTCTGGTTTGAAACATCCTCGGGAAGCAAACTTCCCGAACCGAACAAGGCCTTAAGCAAACATCGTTTGTCTAGTTCCCTGTAGGTTTTCTTCCTACGTTCCAAACGACCTTTTGTGAAAATTTCCTACGTTTTTTATTCCTCTGGTTTCTATATGTCTTCCTTTCCTATTCCTCTACTTTTCTTATTCCTGTGTCTTTCCTATCCACAGGGCCTTAGGTTGAACGGCCTTTTCTTCAACTCTATGGGAGTAATTCCCGGATGAACCTTCTGTATGAGGATATGGATTCTTACTTGCCCTTCTTGTCCTCACCAACCTCTCAGCCTTTAAAGCTAGAGCTTGTGCTTGGTCAATGGACCAAATTTGCTGCATCATCAAACGATCCTGGATAGCATCATTGAGACCATTGACATACCTTGCAACTTGTTGATCTTCAGTTTCAGCAAGGTTGCACCTCACTTGTAGCCTTAAAAACTCTTCGGTGTATTCTGAAACAGTCCTATCTTCTTGAACACAATTCTGAAACTGGATAAATAGGATTTGATCATAATCTGCAGGCAGAAATCTCCCTTTCAAAAGATTCTTCATCTGCCACCAAGATCTCACACGAGGTTCTCCTCTTAGTCTGCGGTCTTCTTGAAGACGATTCCACCATGCACCGGCTCCTCCTTTCAGCTTGTATGCGACCAAAGAAACTTTACGGTCTTCCGGAATATTCATGACCTCAAAGAAAGTCTCTACCTCATACAACCAATCAAGGCACCCTTCAATATCAACATTTCCATTGAAAGTAGGAATCTCAGCCTTCACCTTGTATGTATCTCTCCCATATGTAGCACTGGGTACTCTAGGATGTGCATAGAGATCAGGTTCTTCAAGGCCCTCATCATATCCGTCACCTTCAGAAGCTTCAACATACATTGGCCTCCTTGAAGTACGCTGAACAACATGGGGATGAGGTGTTTTTGCTTCAAGACGACCTCCCATTCTTCGCCGTCGATCATCTTCCTCCTTTGATGATTCTTCATTGGTAGCAGGAGGAACACCCTTTCTTATCATCTCAACCAGTTGATCAAATCTCCGATTAAGATCCTCACGTAGTGCTTGGATTTGTTGTTCTGTAGCATCCATTCTCTTTCCCAATTCCTCCATTATTTGCTACAGCTCTCTCTTAAACAAGATCAGCAAGGCTCTGATACCACCTGATGCAGCACAAGGTTGTGGAGGAACAACTCCACCTTGCTGCTACAATGCGGACAGCACAAATGTTGAGGGAACCGCCTCAACGTGCTGCTCTAGATATCGCTCTAGGGGCGTTGTGCTAGATATCGCTCTAGGGGCGGGGCTGTCAAGAGCTTAGTCCAAAGCTCTCAACACAAGATCTATTCCAAGATCTTAGACAAGAACACAAAGTTCTTATTGATAGGTAGTGGGTACATAGTCTGGTTACATAGTTAGATGTGAGGACCTCTATTTATAGGCTGCATAAGCCTTTACTACTTAGCTCTACTCATAACTAGAAGGCTCTAGAGAATACTACTCAGAAGTAGGAGAGAAATACAAATATCTAGATACAACTTATAGTAGAACACTCTGGAAACTACTACACACATGTGACTAAAGGACCATATTACCTAGAGTATAGTAGAAGTGTGTAGAAGCTAGTACTAGATTTTACTCCTGTTTTATTTTATTTTATTTTCTCTGCTGTCCCTCATCACAATGTTCTCAAAACAATTCTACTAGGTCAAGCACTATTAGTAGTATAAGCTTTTGGTTCAATCATGTTAGTCATTTATGTGAGTAAACATTTAGTTAGAAGGCACTATTAGTTGGTCACTCATGAAGGGATTAAGCGACAAAGCAGAGAGCCAGAGACAGCTGACAACATTCCGTTCCCCACCCTTGAACGGAGGGCTGTTGTGACCTTGGAGATCAATGACCAACTTGATGCATCGGTTTGAAACAGTGTATACTGGTGCCAGTGTGACAGGAGATCAAAGTGGGAGGAGATTGATGACTTGATTGTTAGATTTAGGGTATGGGGAAGCTTTAGCAAAGGCCCAGGCTCTGAGGGGGAATAGGTTGTCTTGGGGCTTGGTTCGGCTGACGGGGCATTGTGGACACTAAGGAGCCCCTTGGGGCTCAAAATTTTCCTTTCCCTGCCTTTTTAGTGTAGGATTTCGCAGAGGATCAGGAAATGGGGCCCATGGCCATAATTATGGCATGTCATAGTTGTTTCAACTGATATCAACTGACCTAGAAGTTGTCAACTCACTTGCTAACTTCTTACTTCCCATTTCTCACTGATGGGTTACAATCGAAGTGCATTACATCAGCTTCATGTTGTGGTCCCTCTAGCTTAGTTTTCTGTTTCATGATGAATATAGCCATTTTGTCATGTCATGCTTTTTCTTTTCACCCTTCTAGCATGCAATATGACAATTGTTTTGTATTAATTTATTTTGGTAATTTAGTCTTTTTCTACTCTGCAGGCAATTGATGAGAAGATTAGAGAGCTTTCTAACTGCCATATTGTTTATTCAGGAATTGATTTTCAAAAGGTTAGCTTTTCCTAAGGTGGAATGTTTTCCACTGAAAATTGTGTTGTATAGAGAAATGTTGTGGGGGCTGTGTGTGTGTGTGGGGGGGGGGGGGGGGGGGGGGGGGGGCTACTAGGGTGTTACTTAAAAACTAAAAAGGGACTATTCAACTTTTATCTCCCCTTGATTGTATTTGTTATCTCTCTTTTCCTATTTTTTACATGAATGCTTGCAGAAAAAAAGGATAATGCTATCTTATACAAGGAAGGCATTAAGTGAATAACTTGATCTCTTGCATGGATGAATGTCTTCTGTCGGATGTTGTTTTCATTTTTGATAACTACTCTTTCCTACTTAGAAAATTCTGAGATGGTGGTGACTTGTGAGTTCACTTCTCCGACATCCACTCTTACTAGCATTTGGGACTACAATTTTTGCATGTCTGCTAATATTCTCATACCGTCTCTAACTTCATGCACCAGGTTATTATGTGGTAGCTAACTTGTTATCTTGAAGGTGTGATTGTTTGCCACAACTTATTTGTTGCACAGAACTGATGATTGAACAAAACTAAGCAGTTCATTAAATTTCTAACCTCGTTCTGTACTTTATAGTTCCGTAGCAAAGCTCGGGGCACTATGCTGCGTCTTTTTCGGAATGAAACATCACTGAGCTATGCATCTTGTTATATTTTGTCTCATCATGTTTTTTCTTCTGGGATCTACACTAAACATGACAAGACGCAGGAAATAAATAACTTAGCTTTTTCTGATGTCTTAATGCACTGGTGCATACATTTTGTTTTGTGCAAGATGGTGTTTAATGGTTTCCAAAAAAGAGATGGTGTTTAACGGGTCCATTCGATTCTTTTCAGAAAGAAGCTGGTATTCCAAGAAGACTGATGAAACCAGATGATATCCCTGGTTTGAGTAAGTAATTTCCATGTAAACCTGTTATTATGTGTAACCCTGGGCATCCTCGGTTTAGTTGGTTTTGGGCGGTTCCTTGGAACCAGCGTCGAATAGTCGAATTAGCGGTTTTGGGCAGTTTGGTTTGGACGGATTACACGGTCTAAACTGTCGGGACGTGCAAAAAAGATATGCAGGCCGGTCGGCATGCAGGACGTGAGCCACACAGCTGGGAACCCCTCGTGCTGCGTATGTCATGTAGCTCCAAGCTGACGCCGGCGAGAAGGCGTCGTTGTCGGTTTGTCGCCATTCATAACTCTTGTGCAACCTCGATGGCGGCAATGTCAGACTGGCCGCCCTGGCAGAGGAACTGAATGGTGAGTTGGCCCCTGTCCCCTGCTGGTCTCGTGCAACGCCGCCGGTGACGGGGACGACGAGCTCACATGACACTCGCGTGTGCACCCAACAGAGCAGGTGAGAGCTTGCATGGATGTCAATGGCGACGTGGCGCACTGCACCGGCTGGCCACCGGCATGCACAATGTCCTGCGGCAGAGCAGAGAAGAAAACAGAGGAATCCAAGAGGATTCAAACCGCCTGGAACCTTCGTCGCTGATTCTCTGTCGTCACTGAAACAACCGGCGAGGAGCTCCGGTGACATGTTCTACCTCCTACCCAGCGAAGAACTGCTAACGCTCTCACCCCCAACCATGCCGACGTCTTGGTTGAGGCTCTACTCCGGGCGTAATCCATGACGAGCTCAGGCTGCACAGACACACAGCACATCGATGGCCGCAGCCACTAAGCTTTGCTGCACGTGCGTTTGGCACTTTGGATCGGCAACAAGTTGCTGTAGCTGTTGGCCATGGTTGAACGGCCAAGAAGAGACGAAGACGGGTTAAACGGTTTAGAACGGGTTGGTTCGACGTGTTTGATCGGGTTACACCAGACCAGTGCCCAGGCTTAATTATGTGTTCACACTATAAATCTGGTTCGATAGTCTCTATTTAACTGGAACACCATTTGCAATACTTCTCTACCTTGTACAGCTGGCTATCTTAAAGCCAACTCAAAGGCATATATTCAACTGAAATACTTGCAGCATGTCAATACGTCTAATAGAGATGCTGGCTGCTGTAGCGTATAGGATACTTCCTCTCCCTTCTCCAATACTGTGTAGGGTCTCACATACTTGTTTTTACTCCAAATCCTTCAACCCAACACGTTTTACCTGAAGATATCCAGGTGTTCTGATACTTCTGGTAGGCCGGTAGCCAGGCTTTTGGAATCTCTCATTGGTAGGAACATCAGCAAGAGTGCAGCACCCACCTTGTATTGACCAAACAAACTTGTATACAATTGTAAAACAGAACTTGTAGACTGTACAGTTGTAGTACGATGCTATTGAATATTTAATGATTTCTCAAAATAAAGGTGCATCAATATTTTTCTACTTCTGGACGTTTAGTTTTGTCTTGCTGATTTAGCAATGAACTAATGATGCAAATTTGACAGAACTGTAATGTTATGCAGGGGAAGCTGGATGGACTCCTGATCAGTGGGGGCATTCCAAATCACGTTCATCATTTTCCTCAGATTACAACACTTACAGACAGCAGCTTACTGGCCTCATGCGGTTGTTATTGAAGGCAAATATTTTATCTTCACAAATCTGTTTATATGGCATGTGTGTTGCTTGTGCTTAGTATACTTGATTGTGTTGGATAGTGCTCCCTCCATCCACGAAAGAGTGTACTTCCAGCTTTCTTGGAGACTATTTTAAACTGGGTCAAAGTTTAAAATAGTCTTGACTCTTGAAGAAAGTTGGAAGTATACTCTTTCGTGGACAGGAGAATGCACTTTTCTTTCGACAATCATAAGAGCTTATGCACCCTCCTATTCCAAACACTTGGCAAATCTGCAACAGGAGAATGTCTGCTTGTATTTACAGAAAAAAATGAAGCCTGCCAGTTTAATGAGGACTACTTGTGTTTCAGAGTTTGATTGATCATACTGATGCCTGGCCGTTTAAAGAGCCGGTAGATTCACGTGATGTTCCAGACTATTACGATATTATCAAAGACCCTATTGGTGAGTTTTAACTGATTTTGTTGCTTTACCTTCCTGTCATCCAGACGTCAACCTTTCAAACCATATGTATCATGCTGGTTTAAGTTGAGCAGTTGCTGCTTCTCTGCAGATTTGAAGACCATGTCAAGAAGAGTCGAGTCGGAGCAGTACTATGTGACCTTAGAGATGTTTGTAGCCGACTTGAAGAGAATGTTTGTCAATGCGAGAACCTACAACTCTCCTGATACAATCTATTTTAAATGCTCCACTCGGTAAGTGATGAACTTAGAAGTTGTCTTTGCATATCCGTTGATGACCCTGTCAGGGATCTATCTATATTTCTTTGAAATATTGGTTCTGGCCAAGTTATCAGGTGGCTTCTGTTTTTTTTGCTGCTCGCTTTATTAGCTGATTTTAGAACTCTGACAAAATGTTTGATCACTGTTTTGAAAATCCAACACCCTACCTCACAGTGATTTGGTTTTTGTTGATTTTGATCCTGCAGGTTAGAGGCCTACTTCACAAACAGAATTCAAGCTCACCTTGCCCAGGCTGCCTCAACCAAGAACTAGGCTGATGATCGGCACACTTGATATGATTACTTGTTATAGAGTGTGATAGCTGCACACATGCTACTTATGCCTTCGAGCAATGTGTTATTAATGTAGTATCTTGTCACAATTATACTTGGAAGTAAGTTTAATTTATTTCTCCTCAGCCTCATTAGTTTTCAAATGCTCTCCTTGCAAAATAGTGCTTTTGAAAATACTTTGAAGTTCTTGGATCTATGTGAGATATTTCTTGAACCAGACTACGATGTTGAGGAAGCTCTAGAAATCCTATTGTGGTCTGCATACCAAAACCAAAAAAGAAGCTGATATGATGATACATATCCAACAGTAAGAGGCAGATGAACTGGAATCTTTTTATTCTGCGACTTTGAGTCATAGATATTGATTTCATCTATGTCCTCCTAGCGCTGCCTCCAACCCAGTCCCACTCCCCGTCCCAGTCCCATCCTTGAGCTCCGGTCCCTTCGGCTGAAGGTAGTGGAGTGGTTCCCTTAGTGCTCGTCTTACTCTGCTAACCCCTCGTTTGGCGGAAGGGGTTTGTAGTGATTTTCTGAGTATTAACCGGGGGAGATTGGGGGAAGGTGGTGTTTCCGGGGAGTATTCGCTGCTGTAGCTGGGCCGTTTTGGAAGCGCCACGGACCCTTTCTTGGAATTGGGGCCAGACTTCCACACTGGTGGCTCCAAAAGCGTCGGCTCCAATTTTGCAAAAAATTTCAAAACCGTCATTTCATTGAAATTTTGGAAGATTTGCATGGTTTTTACATTAAAATTAACTATTTTTTTTTAAAAAAAACTAGTCCTAGCCGTCGCCGGCATCCTCCTAGAACTCCTCCTTCACCTCCTTCTTCAGCTCCGATATGTCGTTGTCGTCCTTGGTGACATGGACAAGGTTGTCGCTCTCCCCCACCGACCACAGGACGGGGTGGTCTCCTCCATCGGCTGGGCCTTGGAGAACGACCTCACATACATCAGGTGAAGGCCCGGCTCGTCCGCGGGATCGTCGGGGTGACGCGCTGCGTTCCGCAGCTCTCTTTCCTTCACCACCATGGCCTCTCGTCCTCCTCCGGCGCCGGCTCTTCTTGCGGCTCATCTTTCACCGCCGGCTCCTTCACGCGTGGCGGCGCCGAAGAAGGCCCGGCGTGGCCCTCCCGGATGACGATCCTGCCGGAACGCCGCGGCGGTGGAGGGTACGGGACAGAGCACGCGGACGAGTGGCCGTCCGAGGAGGCGCTCCTGGACGTCGACCTCGTCGGCGGCAAGGGCGCAGAGCGGGCCGGACTGCGTGCTGGAGGTGTCTCACGGTACTCGGGGCGGTAGCTATGCTCCCGAAGCACGGTGTCGACGTCGCGCCGCCGCCAGTACGCCCAACGGCCGGACATGTTGTAGGGGCCGTAGTAGCGGCCGAGCTCGTTCTGTAGGATGGGGAGCCAAACAACGCACATCAGTGCCCACTCGAGAAGGTCGCGCTGCGCCAGCGGCAGCGCTTCCCAGCGCTGCTCGATGTACTCTTCGAGCAGCCGCCCCTCCGTCGGAATGGGGGCGACGGTGTACCCGCCGACAGACACGTGCCAGCCGTGCGGCAGGTGCCACGCCGGTGGGACAAGGATGTTGTTGTCGGCGAGGATCTTGTACTCATCACTGTTGAGGCTGTAGCCGTCGCTGCCACGGCTGCCGCTAGCTTGGTCGTTGTGCGCCATCGGAGCTCGGTCGCGGGTGCGAGGTGGGCGACGGTGAGGGACATGGAAAGGGAAAGAAAGCGCGGGCGAGTGCACTGGGCGACGGTGAAGCGAGGTTTTGTAGAGCGATGCGGCGTGCTCGGCGCATTGAAGTGGCAGCGCGGAAGGCATGGCGTCGCCCTGTGGGAGTCCGCGTGGCCGTCGAGTTCTGCAACGCCTCGGAACCGACGCCCATTCATGGCAACGAGCGAACCGCCTTTTGTCGTCATAAAATAGCTTGATCTGCTGCTGGTCGCTGGCAAGCGGGCTCGGTCGGTCAGATACCCGCTACTGCGGGTTGTCGGCGCTCCTAAGAGGATCCTATCGTGTTTCTGCACTGGCTTATTTATTAGGCTCGAGGACGCCCTGATAAGGATCAAGCCGATGATCCTTGAGTTTTGTCCCGATCTTTCACAGCGAGTCAACCCGGATAAATAATCTTCCAATAACGCGAAGAACGTCACCTGAAGAAGAGGAACGAATCCAGCAAGCAACGTGATGAAGATCACCACGCCTCAAACCACGGCCTGATAATTCTTGATGAACACAAGAACCCTCGCAGCAATCTTTATTAGATATAACACGGCAGCGCCGTTTCCCCGGAGGGATGATACACGGTGGAGCACACGATGGTTTTTGACTAAACAACTGAACTCCCTAAACCCTAGACTGCTGGCCTCCTTATATAGATGGCCAGAAAACTGTTGGGCTTGGACAGGCCCAAACCCAAAACACAAATAAAACTAAGTGGCCCATAACATGACCTGACACACGAAATAACATAAGCATGAATATAAATTGCTGACACAACCTTAGACTAAATTATTTCATATCGTAGGTCGTCCTGGCGTGCCAATCAGCAACGAGCTTCCCTCATCTTGGTGGAGTCCTGAAATTGGGCTTCACCTCCTCCTTCGTGCCCATATCATCCTCCCCCCCTTCAAAAAGCGTTGTCCCCAACGCGTGAGGGTCTGCTCGAAAGGGTGGCGGAATATCAATAGCACCACGCATATTCGCCGTCTTCAAGTCTTGCTTGCCTTCCGCACCACATCCTCCCTCTTGGCCTGCTCGACTTGATACAGCCCTAGGTGGTTGCACCTCTTTTCTTCGCCAAATAAACTTGTGCTTAGGCGCCTCCACCTTCTTCTTCTCAAACTTTGCTGGAACCTTGCGTTGCTGAACATGAACCTGCTTAGCACGACCCTGCAAAGTAGTAATGCCTGGGCCACACAACTGACGAACACGTCCATCTTTGCCTGTATGCACACGCACTGCTGCTCCAACAAAACAACTCCGAGGTGTTCTAACAAAACTGTGGCTGACTACCCGCGGCACCATATGCACCGGAACACGATCAGCACCACCGTCATCGGTCTGAACACCCATGTCAACACGAACTGGAAGTGGAACACATGGAATACATGCTGACATATCCTTCCCTTCATCAATAAGAGGCTTGACTTCAATCGGCTTGTCACTAACAAGAACAACTGGCTTGTCATCTACAGGCTTGGCTGAAACAATATGACCACTGATGCTATTCACATCATGCTCCTCATGCTGCACCTTGGCTAGCCCTGGTTGTGGCTTAGCTTTATGCAACTTCTCCTTGCGAACCACCAATACAATATCGGACTTGATTTGATCATCTCTCATAGGCTTCAAAGTCCGCTGTTTGCCATCATGCACAAAAGAATATGTATTTGCTCTCCCAGCATGCATAGCATTGTGATCATACTGCCATGGACGTCCAAGTAACAGTCCACACACCTCCAATGGCAACACATCACATTCCACCTCATCAACATAGTCATCAACTCTAAATGGCACACGCACCTTGTGAGTAATCTTCAGCATACCGCAGCTATTAACCCACTCAACATGCCTTGGTTCTGGAATACGCCATGTGGATAAACCCAAAGCCTCCACAACCGCCTTGCTAATGCCATTACAGTAACTACCACTGTCAATCATCAACTTGCATGCTTTGCCTTTGATTATGCACTGCGCCTGAAATAAATTCCATCGCTGGCCTCTATCCGATGTCATACAAGTCTCATTATGTACTCTTTTGAGTTGCATATTCAGCCCACTCAATGGTACAGCCTCCCCCACGATATCCTTTACAACATCAGCCTTGACAACATCAACCGCTGACAATTCAGAATTCGTGGCTACCACCTTGCTAACTGTCGGCAATGGAACAACTGTCAACTTCTCATGAGTAGTCACAGCTGTCGCGACCTTCGGGATAGGAGCTATGCTCTTGCCAACATCCTCTATCCGATGCACAACCTTGGGTGGCTGCTGAATAACTTCTACGGTTACCATGGGCTTTCGAGAAGGAACCACAGTGCTAGAAGGGATAAAGCACTCTCGCAGAAATTTTCTGAAATTCGCCCAAGTTGCAGAGGTAATGCTCTTCTCCTGCAATGCTTTATGCCACCAACTGTATAGCCTGGCATCCACGCGTCGGTCTGCAAGAGCCAAACGGTGAGAATCATTCAAGTTTTGATCATAGGTAGCACACCTGTAGAAACCCTGTAGCATATGACGTTCCCATGACTCATACTCTTCAGCTGTTGCATCATAGGTCAGTTGCCAATTGATCTCATATGCATCATATGCTAAAACACCATCCAGCAGGTCAAGATAATCATTGAAAATATCGCTAGATTTCTTGCCACGGCGACACTTATAGCCGTAATAATCATCCGGAAAAGAATCCATCTTGTGCCTCTTGGTCCGTCACACCAAAATCTGAAATAACGTGTGTACCAAACCCAGCCTTCACTAATTTTGCAATACAAAACAATTTTACCTGTGAAATTGCAGTCAAAACCAGCACAGGAAACTGACAAAACGAAGTGCTTCCGGGGGCGCCCGACCACAGAGATGGTCTGTGGTGGAGCGAGCAGGCAGGAACGCGTGCAGTAGCGGTAATGGGCCGGCCCACCGTGGAAGGCGAGCGCGCCTGACGAGCACGCTCTCCAGGCGATCCTCGATCCCGCGCTGGTGCAGCCCGCTACAAGCCGAGCCAGGCGCACGATCCCCCGCAGGTGCCAGGCGGGCGAGCAAGGCGCGCTCCCCCGAGCGATCTAGGCGGCCGGCTCGGTTTCCCCGATCGAGGCGCTGGGCGAAGGGTGCGGGGCACCAGGGGGCGCGATCGATCGGTGGAGCACCAAGATGAGACGGATCTGAAGGCGTTGACCGGTAGACTCTTGGCAGGATCGGAGCCTTCCCAGGCGCGCGGGAGGATGGGCCGGCCTGCTCGCTGTGGGCCACCGCCAACCCTGCTCGCTGTTGGCGCGTCGGGCGAGCGAGTCACGCTCCGATCGAGCGGTCTCGCCTGGGGGCAGACAGCCTCCGCCCCTGGGCGAGCGAGGTAGTTCCTTCCTTAAAAAAAAAAAACTCGATCGGATCTGTATCCTGCACAGCTGCCTCGTCTCGTGGTAGATCGATCCAACCTCAATTCTGACGAAACAATCCGATAGAATCCGATCTACAAATTGCAGCCAATCTGCTCCAATCTCTTCGATCTGACAACTGCTTGTATGATGAACAATCAGCAGATCAATCTCGCCGTGAGCAACCCAGTACTCTGATACCACATGATAAGGATCAAGCCGATGATCCTTGAGTTTTGTCCCGATCTTTCACAGCGAGTCAACCCGGATAAATAATCTTCCAATAACGCGAAGAACGTCACCTGAAGAAGAGGAACGAATCCAGCAAGCAACGTGATGAAGATCACCACGCCTCAAACCACGGCCTGATAATTCTTGATGAACACAAGAACCCTCGCAGCAATCTTTATTAGATATAACACGGCAGCGCCGTTTCCCCGGAGGGATGATACACAGTGGAGCACACGATGGTTTTTGACTAAACAACTGAACTCCCTAAACCCTAGACTGCTGGCCTCCTTATATAGATGGCCAGAAAACTGTTGGGCTTGGACAGGCCCAAACCCAAAACACAAATAAAACTAAGTGGCCCATAACATGACCTGACACACGAAATAACATAAGCATGAATATAAATTGCTGACACAACCTTAGACTAAATTATTTCATATCGTAGGTCATCCTGGCGTGCCAATCAGCAACGAGCTTCCCTCATCTTGGTGGAGTCCTGAAATTGGGCTTCACCTCCTCCTTCGTGCCCATATCACGCCCCGTCAGCCTTTTGGGACTGCGGGATGTAGCCTCGTTTTCGCCCTCGAGTCCAAATAACACCTCAGATAGTTTTGGAAGATATTTTAAAAACGCAAGTGAAGATGCTTTAAGCTTTGCTAGACAAAAACGATCAGCTTTAAGTACACGTGGCCGCATGTACGTAAACAAAAAACAGCCAAGCTGATGCTAGACCGATCGCGTGCTACCAGTAGGAGCGCTAAGAGCATCTCCAACAGGCACAGTAAAATTCACGCGTGGGTAAATTAACCGCCGGTTTGTCGCGCGGGAGAGCTCGCGCGATTCTCCAACGGGCGCGCGAAAATCTTGCGCACACCAAATATTTTGCCGCGCGCGCTTTTGCGCCATCCTGCACGGTAAACTTGCCGCTTCGGCTGCCGCGCGCCCTATTTCACGCCGCGCCTGCGCGCAGCCCAACCGCCCTGAAAGTTCCCACCCTCCGCGTGTCGCTCGCTCCGCTGCCCACCTTGCTCCGCCGCCGCCCTCCTTGCTCCGCGCCGCCCCACCTCGCGCGCACCACCGCTCCGCCGCCGAGATGCTGCCCCGCCGCCGCTCGAGCTCCGTCTACCGCGGCGTCTGCGCACGCCCGAACGGCACGTTCTATGCCGAGATCCGCAGCGGCGACGAGCGCATCGGGCTCGGGACATTCGAGACGGCGCACGAGGCGGCGCGCGCGTACGACGCGATTTCCTGGCGCCTCGGCCGCTCCTGTCGCTCGATGAACTTCGACGACGTGTCGACGCGACAACAGGCGGAGATGCTCGCGCCGCCGCCTCCGGCCGTCACGCGCGAGCAGCGCCAGGCCAGTGCGAGCTCAAGCAGCGGCTCCTCATCGTGGAGCGCGACGAGTGCCTCCGCCTCGAGTGGGCGCAGTAGTTCCCGGAGGACGTCGTCGCGATGGAGGCCTTTTAAGCCGAGAAGGAAGAGGAGAAGGTGGCGGTGAAGGCAGCGAAGAAGGCGGACCACGAGGAGCAGAAGGCGAAATCGGCGGTGAGGAAGAAGGAGAGGGAGGAGAAGGCCGCGAGGAAGGTGGCGAGGAAGGCGGAGGAGAAGAAAAACGGCGCCGGCCCGTCGACGATCGTCGTGTCCTCTTCCTCCTCCTTCGAGTGGACATCCACTCCGGTGTCGTCGACGACTCTGTCGTCTAGCTTCTAGGATTCTGAGGAGTAGGGTAGTTTCGAGTTTAATTTGGTTGTAGCGGTGTAATATTTTCTATCTATTTTCAGTGTTAAATTATCTATCAAATGTGTTTGTGGTGCTGCAAAATAGCGCACATGTTGGGGGGAGATTTTTGGGTGGTCGACATACGCTGCAAAATAGCGCCTCCGATGGAGGATTCGTTGGCGCAGCGCGCGGTAAAGCTTTACAGCACTCTGGAAGCGATATTTGCAGCGCCGAGTTTTAGCGCGCACTGTTAGAGATGCTCTTAGCACGGAGGTTATCTGCCCCTGGCGACTCTGCGTTTTGCTTGCTCCGCGCTGCGGTCGTCCAGGTTCGTTCGCCTTGGCCGCGTTCCTGTCTGTTCCAGTTTGATCGCTCGGAATCACACGCTCCCGATCAGACTAGGCACGATTTTTCTCTGGCTGTGTGCGTTGCCTTGCACCCACTCGCCACGCTGTGCCCTACTCTCGTTCAGTCGCAACATTTTTTCTTCAGCTCAGTTGGACAGGCTAGGCGGTGCATCACGTGGTCAGATTTTGTTTAGTTTGGCATCAATCAGATTGATTAGACGCAACAAATATACACAAAGGAGCTTGGACGTCAATTTGACTCGTACTACTTTGCTTTTGGCCGCACGAGTTCTTAGAAATCAGATCAGTTAGGTGTAATATCCCAAGATTAGAGGTTATAAAATAGAGACAACAGAGGTATGCATTGCATTCATGCATAAGAAAAACCGGATAATTTTTGCGCTTTTAAATAAAACTTCTCAAAGTGATTGAAGTTTCTCTTAAGTTGGTGGAATTGAAGTAGCTCATCAACCGAAGCGCGATAAACTTCAATATGACCTTTGTTTTGGGTAGAGATAATCACTATACTTTAAAAGAGAGTGAAGTGAGGAAGAACTCAAATACTAACACACCAATTCAAGAACCACTATCCACTCTTACCATGATCAACATGGTATCCCTTTAAATCTAATTATTAAACTCATATATAGTGCATACTTATGATTTGGTGATGGGATTGATAAGTAGATATCACCCTAAGAAAGTATGGAGTAGGAAAGCTTCAGTGGGTATATATCAACTAGGAGGTAACTATTCCTATGAAAGCCATTTAGGAGACTTTAGTGTCTACTCATATTTCCACTAGGCCAGGTAACTTGTTATAGGAGAGGAGATCACAAGCATGTTCTCTAAAATCTTGGAATAGATAGAGCATATGTCATGTTAGTTATATCTCAAGAGTGATCACTTTATTCTTATGAGAGTGATAGGATACTATCAAACTTCATACCCTTCATCATCCATTTAGAAACCCATCTTATCTATTTCAATTCTAACTTATGCATCACTAGTGAACATAAGCAATGCCTATGCTAATGTCTTAACTCTAAATCCTAGGATTGTGTCTAAGCATTCATTCTTACAAGTCCACTTAAATCCATTACCCTGATGATCAATTCACAAGTGTGTACCTAGATCTTAATCTCAAACAAACCTTTCTTGGGGAGATAACAAAGATATACCCAAGATATCAGAGTAAAGAATTAATAAAACCAGCAGTAAACTTGGAGAAGTCCTTCGGGCATTTCCAAGTCAATGGGAAGATTTGAATAGCATAAAATTATGTTATATGAAACATGTACCTAATTATAAAACTCAATAATAGTTAAGGTTCTATATAAGTGATATCCCATCACCTAACCACATAATACACATTCCCAAATTATTAGGAATGTATGCAAGTCAGATAAAAATGTTTGGAAACTCAAATAGAAGTATTTGAAACCATCTCCATTAAAATCGTTAATTAATACCTTCACAAATATCAACACTATTCCTTATGCTAATGCATATGAAAATTTTCATAGCATAATTGAATAGGCTAGGTAAATTCCTGGATAGTTTTATAAGAAGCCCTAAATCCAAAACCTGCAAACAGAATTGTAATTAAATTAGTAAAATACAAAATAGAAAAGTAGAAAAAGAAAAGAAACGTAAACAGAAAAAAAGAGAAAAGAACTGGCCGAACCGCAAATGGGCCGCAGCTTACCGATCCGGCCCAAACTAGCCCAGCTGATCCCAGCTTACCGCTTCGTTCTATCGCAGCGGAGGAGCTCGAGAAGGCCATCTTCGTCTTCGTCTCTGCGCATGGACAACACGGCGATGACCAGGGCCACGACGCCGGCCGCCCTTGAAGACCGCCGCCAAATCCCGCTGACCTCCACGTATCCGTTCTTATCTCTCTGCGTCCACTGGCAGGCAAGGTGAAGTGATTCGCGCCTGAAAAAGACGCCCACATCTCCGTTGCATCTCCACCGTCGCTGCAACCGTATCGTGGTTCCCGAGCTCACCTTGCTCTATAAAACCACTGAGAGCACCTACAGGAAACCCTAAAGCCCCGCCGCTCTCTCACAATCTCTCTGTATCTCTCTATCTTCCTGATTTTTCCATCTCGCCGGAGTTCACTGTCGGCCGAACCTCCGAGTAGCCGCCGTTCCTGATCATCCCTGAATCAGTGGAGTGGCCGAGGAGGTGCGCCTCGTTTGCTACATCATCACGAAGGAAGGAATCGGGGAGGGAAGGCTCCAGTTGCTGGTAATCCGCCATTCCCCTTCGCAGCAGCTCGCCGGAAATGGCAAAACCGAGCTCGCCTCTGTCGTCAATCGTTATCTTCGACCATTCTGCAAGCATCACGGTGAGCTAGTGCATCTTCAGAGCCCTTTCCCGCATCATCTCGTGTCCCGTAGCAAATTTTCATCATAGGCCCGTGTACGCCGCCGTATGTTATGGTCACCGGCGACACTCCGGTGAACTTATGCTAGCAGTGCTGCCCTTTTGTGGTTAAGCTCATCACCCCGAACCTGTCGCGCATAGCCGCGCATCCACGCGGGGGTCGGAATCGCTGTCTCCGGCGTTCGCCGGAGATTGCTAGCGTCGGTGTTGACCATGTCAGCCTGTTTGACCTGGTCGTTGCCTTGGTGGCATCTCACTTGGCATCAGACCCCACCAGTCAGCGTGTTTGGTTAGGGTTACTATCGGTGAAAAATGTTTCCCTGTTAATTAGAAACTCCAGGAAATAGTTACAAAATGTCAGAAAATATCCAAATTTTTAGAAAATCATATCTAATTCAATTTAAATCAGACTAATACAAATGATATATCAAAATGATCCTAAAAACATTATCTATTTGTTTAAGCTATAATCTTGAATGCTTATATGAAATAATTTTGAACTATATTTAAAAGCTTGTCTAAGTAGTATTTGAATCTCAAATTTAAAACCAACTATAATAATTCAAACCAAATTTACAAATACCAAATAAAATTGAGACAACTTCAAAAAATGTTATTTCAATTAATATTTTATTATTCCAAAAATATAAATTCTAAACTTTACTATTAGGATTTTAAAACCCTCAAATCATTTTCCTTAATCATTTTTAAATACTAAACTTTAGGAAAAATCTTGAATAAATAAAAACTTGTGGATTAGAATTATTTATTAATTCCAAATTGTTTTCATCCATTGTGTTATTAAGAGAAAATCTAAAACCCATTAAATCAATTATAATCACTTAAAACTGATTCAAACCCTAAAAACCTAGTAACAGAAATAACTAGGTTTTCCTAATTATTTTTGAATACTAATAGAAACCTAAAATAAACTTATAATACTATAACTCATTAAGGGATATGTTCTTCAAAAGTTATTTTTTTGAAGTACATATAACTTAACTTCTACCATTACTTTTTAGTACTAAAACAAATAACTACCGTGGTGTGCTAGTCTTGCCATGCCTCCTAATTCAACCATGATTGTTTAGGTTTGATGTTCTATTTCAATACGGTCTACCATAGTCAAATAGTTGTTTACAACACCTTTGTTGCAACTAAAAAATTGTTACCTTCCTAACATTACCTAATCTCCATTCCTTTATGTAATAACAAAATGTCCCGTAAGGGCTATGTTCTTCAAAAGTTATTCTTTTATAGAACATATCAAGTAAGCATCACCCCATTCTTGCCTAGATGCTAGCAATGACCTATGCATGTTTAAGAGTATTAACAACCCTAGACTCAACCATGAATTGCTTACTTTAGCACTACTTACTCATGACTAACTAATTGGGTGCTAATCACAACCTGCTTCATTAAAATTCTTTCAATATGGAATAAACCTTAGTTTGTTTCTTTGATATGTTCCATCTAATAACTACTCTTTGATTATGATAGAATCAGGATAAACCCTAGAACACTAAACCTTATGTGTAGTACTTCTGTTCACTAAGAAATATGTTCTTCAAATGTTATTCTTTCAAGAGACATTGAAAGTAAGTAACAAACCATTCCATTAAGCTTGAACATAAATAACTCTATTTTGTGTTAAGATTGTTGTCAACCCTAAAACTAACTAGGTATTTTTATCAAATATGCATTACCTCAACTTTGCTTGCCCATAACCAACTACTTGATTGCTAATAATAAAATACCACTTAAAAGTGTTACTTTCAAGTCTTCACTTATTGCTATACCAGTCTTTTGCAATAAATCTTGTTTGAAACTTTATTCTATTGCTTATGAAGAATTGTCAGCTAACCTAAAATCCTTAACAACCTTGTTGTGGAGTGAATCTAAAAGTGCAACTCATTATAAAGAAATCATCTCAATCTTGAATACTAAATCATCAGGGTTAGGTTACGCTTAGAGCGATGCATAGCATATATCATGCATATCATGCTGCAGTTCTTTTAACATCATCTTTACCAGATGATGGTGCTATTTCAGTATTTGGATATCTTACGTATCGAAGACCTTGACTTGCATAATCTTGCAGTCAAAAAGGCAAGTTCACTCTTGCTCATATCTCTTGATTTTTTATCAAATTAATTGCAAATATATACCTGTAGTACTACTACTGCATCTAAAAGCAAAAGGTTCTCTTTTCATAATTAATATGACTAGCTGGTTATCGACCCGAGTGGTGGTAACCTAGGATGGCTGGCAAATGGAACCATGGTATGATTGTTGTGGTGGAGGTTCCATTTGCACGGGAAAGTGAACCCTAGGACTGAACAACCAATGTCGCCAGTGATTCTTGCACCGTACAATGCGCGTTAACCATGAGATCTATAATGGCTCTAGGGAAGTCAGCTGGATCTTCTTCCTTTCGCATGTCAACGGACGTACCTTACCGGAGAGTCAGGATGTAATTCGGACTTGGCCGTGGCCTGACGACAAAGGGTGAGACCCCTAAGTTCCCCGGTACCTGGTGTCTATGATGGATTGTGGGGTTCAGGCGGTAATTCGGGGCTCGCCGTGGGCTGTGCCGTAATTCAGGGCTTACCGTGGCCTGAGCGAAGCAAAAGGGTGGGCATGCGAGGTCGCAGAGAAGGGAAGTGATTGGCTTGGATCTTAGACTGAGCCCCATACCAAGGAAGTGTGGACAAGCCTGCAACTTGGTTGTGCAACAAAGCTAAGGTCTCTCATGGGTAAAGCAATTCACCTCTGCAGAGTGTATCAAACAGTGGCTTGTCACTCCTTGTTCCGGGAAACTAAAGGAACTGCGAACGCGGTAGGAAAGGAGCTCTACCTAAGCTCTAATCAACCTATGAAGACTGTTGGACATAGTTCTTCAGAATAAAAGCAACCTCTTGAAGAAATGTTTATGAAAACTTGCATTGCCGAACGACTTTTTAGTCTATGGCTGTAGATAGTGCATGAAAACACCTTATTCTCTATATGAACTTGCTGGGTAACGCTCGTTACTCACCCCACTCCCTCTTAACCCTTGCTTAGATTGGAGGCATCAGGAGGAGGCAATCCCAATGAACCAAAGCTGAAGATGAAGTCTTGATCAAAGGTGGGAGCTGTCAGTGGAGTCAACAACTATATCAAACTCGGTGGAAAACTAGAATAGGAATAGAAGGGAACCAATTCCCTAATCCTAGAACCTAAGTAGCTAGGTTATTTCTATAGCTAACCAACTGCATTAGAGGTAGTCATAGTCTTCTTTTAGTCTTCATTGTATTCTTTCTTGATTGTAGTCGCCAGAACTAAACCTCTACCTGTTGAGGAGGTTCTGAAGATCTTCTGTATGATGAAAATTGTAATTCTATAGTCATGCCTTGGAACTGCGATGTTTCTGTTGTACCACTTTGAGGGATGTAATACTAGTGAGACGGTGTTTCATTGGTGTTATGTCAACGACTTGCATACTACACATGCAGTGGTATGCTGGGTCACCGCAGCTGGTATCAGAGCAAACGCTTTGACCCTAGGATTCAAACACTTTAAAGGAGACCTGCAGGTTGGGTAGTGACTATAGGAAGCCATCTTATCCAAACAACTTCTACTTATGACTAGGGATGGATATTCAATAAAAGAATAATCCTGACACACTCGAGTCAAATTTTCTTATCTGTTATTCTTAAGTGAAGATATATATCCTGTTCCATACCAAGTAGTTATGACATCATTTGTGGAAGTGGATTATATTTGGTATACAGTACATGGCAATCCAAAGAGAGGATACAACCGGAATGGGAACTATCCTATTGGAAGAAGTATACCAAAGTAAGTTGTGAGTGATATTGTCATCCGGAACTATAGTAGGATGATGTTAAGTGACAAAGTGAGGTTATATAATGTAGTAGGACCTTAGGCTAAGTCATGTATGTGGATACTCAAGAATGCCATATACAAGTAAGAGGTATCAATAGTATAAACACTTTAATCATGTTAGATTCACCTGAGAATCTTTACATGATGAAGTAGAGCTTTATAGTAAACCAACAATTTCAAGCTAAGGAGGAAGATGCTTAAATAGGATGGCGAATGAAGTGTCCAAACCATAATAACTAGGTCAAGTGTACCAAAACTATAGCCTTTAGTCAGTGAAGATTTAACAAAGCACAATGGAGAAGCCCTATAAAAGTCATGGTGTTGTGTGAACCATGCTTAGTGAAGTATGTATGATGTATAGGAATACCAGAAGTTTTGAGAGAACATGTGAGGATAGTCTTCAATAGAACGGAATGTAAGCTAGAAGTAGTTGTCCTAAAGGAATATGGATCCGTTAGAGTGGTTCCCAAACCCCTTTGCTCAAATTTATTCGAATGCAATTGGGAAATTGAGGTAAGTATTGAGACAAAGAGTAGTAGTCCACCACTACGTGCAATATAGCACAATATAAACCTATATTATTTGGTGCTATAAGGTGCACATTTAAGCCTGAACTCTAGAGATGTTTTATCCAGTTACTATCTCACAGGCTTATGATGATGTATGTTGCGTGCACAAATTTGGATTTTCTTGGATTTTATTGTGTGACTAGATCTATACATAAAGTTGGACTTTGATGTGCAAGTGCATGTTGCAGCATCGAGTTCTTACTTGGTGTTATAGTTCTAGAGGGTTAAGGGATTCGTGTAAGGGAGAGACGGATTCTGAAGGCAATTAAACCAAAAGATGAAGAATCACCAGATAAAGGAAGCCAAAAGAAGGAAGCTTCAGTGATACTTCAAAGGAAGGATCAACTACAATCAACTTTCCAAACATTATTGAAGTAGTGCTTTAGATTAGGAGAAGTTGGAGCGAGAAGAATGATAAAAAGTTGGAATTTAGTAACACTCTAAGTTCTTAAATACTAGATCTAACCTCAAATTATTGAGTAGAACTACTAATTAGGTAACCCGCAGTTGAGTTTAAGGTATTTGAGCTCATTGTTATGCAGCCTTGGTTATGCTTAGTACATCACGGGTTGATTGAGGTGTTGTAGTACCGATGATCCATTCCGGTATTGCCTGCTGCTTTATTCAGCCTGGGAGTGAGATGATACGGATCAACGTGATCCAAAGGGGTTTTAGGCCCAATCTTTCACGGCAATCAAGATAGAAGGTAGATGAACTCAGTCGTTGAGCAGATTAGATCTACTCCACGAACTGCAAAACAGATCCTTACGAATCAGCAAGCAAAACCAACAATATTGGTGTCTCCCGACATGGGACCTTTTTCCTGTGTATTCTCAACTCCAAAATTCAACTCCCCCTACGTTGGTGCGCACCCCTTTGGCTTTATAGTTGCAGCCAACCTCCCTATTACTTGACTTACAAGCAAAATGAAAATATAGAAATAAAATAAACTCAACAACTCGGACCGCTATTTCCTAAACCAAAAACTAAAATAAACAGAACTAAAATAAAAAGGACTCTTTTGTTGGTGCGCCACCATCTTCAACACGCTGCTAGGTGGTCCCCAACCGGACTCCTTCAAGGACAACACGCTCCACCAATATTGTACTCCAATTGCGTCCCTAATCTTTTCCTTGCGTGGTAGAAATAGGATAAAAAACTTTGTCTTGGTAGTATCAGCAACAACATAACCAGAGATAGCATACTAAGCACTATCATACATGGAAGGCGCCACATCATCCTCCGCCCCTTCAGGAGAAACCGTCCTCGGTTTCGAGTAAATCTGAAAAACGTGATGAGGAACGTTTTCAAAAAATTCAGCAGCAGGGTTGAGTTCTTGTGCACTGGATGGAACAAGCATGGAAAAGAGTGCAGCCTCATTGACTTCCCTCTTCTTTGGCTCTTCATGCTCTCTAAATTTTGCTTCAGCCGCTTGCATCTTCATCGCGTCCTCTTTATTTGTCTTGTCCTGCAATCTGTCATCTCTCCATGTCTTAAACAACGCCATATCCATGGATAACAAATTGTATGTAACCCGGCCACATGTAACAACATATCGATAGTAATAATTATTCATGTGATCGAGGTAGGGAACTGCACCTTGTTCACTGCACCATGGCTTTCCTAGGAGCAAATGACATGAGACCATGTAGACTGGAAGAATGTCGCAACAAACCTCTCCAGAAAATTTTCCCATACAAAATTGCACCTTGGTCTGGTGGGTGACGTTGAACTAGTCGGAACCCCAACGCAAATAATATGGTTGCGGATGTAACATCTTCGGCAACCCCAGCTTGTCCACCATCTCGATGCTAGCAGCGTTGATCAAACTCCAATGATTGATCGTCAAAGCGCACGCTCTGTCACGCACAACCGTCTTCGTGTGAAAGAGTTTATCATGGTAGCCTCTCTCTTCAAGCCAAAAACCTGCAGACATGATGGCCATATCTTCCATAGTACGCGGCAAAGAACACAGATTGCGACAGTACATTGTGTGACAACTGATTAATTCAGTGCAGCAAATAGAATCAGCCCTTTCCGAGAAAAATTGCAGTCAAACGAAAGTTTAGCGTCATGGCTAAATATGGCAGCTGAAATATCTGAACTTTAGAAAAAGATTCAGTCAACAAGTTGCAGCCAAAATTGAAAGGAGCAGTGCGCTCGTGAAAGTAGTCAATCCGATCGTAACTTCTCCTTTGCCTTTTTATAATTCTAGCTTGGACAGCACACACGAACGGAAATCAAGATCAATCGCTGCAGGAAGATGGAACCGATCTGGATGAGATCGATCAAACGGAACTGCAGGCTCGAGCGAGCTCTCCTGAGCGATAGCGAGGCCACGCCCGCGCTCGACCACAGAGTTGGTCTGGGGTCGGGCGAACGGCCAAGTTTGTTTCACCTATTTTTTTTTGGAGTAGCGCTCGGTTGCAGGGAAACGTCCGGGCGGTGGGCTCCCTGGAAGATCGATCAAAGCAACGATGAAGCAACGTGGGCATGCTTGACTCCTGGGGTCGATCCGATCTGAAGAGATCGATCTACCGAAGCTGTGCAACCAAAACAATGCCGACGAAGCGACCAAAATTGATCGACAGATGGAACTCGGCGATCGTCAATCTTGGAGCAAAAACCAACAGATCAACGACCTCAATAGACAAAACTCAGCAGAACAAATCGATCTCAACAACAAATTCCGCCGTGATAAACCCGACGAATCTGATACCAAGATGATACGGATCAACGTGATCCAAAGGGGTTTTAGGCCCAATCTTTCACGGCGATCAAGATAGAAGGTAGATGAACTCAGTCGTTGAGCAGATTAGATCTACTCCATGAATTGCAAAACAGATCCTTACGAATCAGCAAGCAAAACCAACGATATTGGTGTCTCCCGACATGGGACCTTTTTCCAGTGTATTCTCAACTCCAAAATTCAACTCCCCCTACGTTGGTGTGCACCCCTTTGGCTTTATAGTTGCAGCCGACCTCCCTATTACTTGACTTACAAACAAAACGAAAATATAGAAATAAAATAAAGGGATTTCTATTTTTGTGCCCTCGGGTCCTTAGTTGTACTCAGTTTTCCCCAGCTCCTTAGTTTTTCCTCAGTTTTGTCCAAGCCCTTGTCTGAAACCGTCACAAGTGCTGGAACGGCCGGTTGCCCGACGGGTCAACACCTTTGACCGTTAACTGCTGACTAGTGGGGCCACGTAGAGCCCGCAAAGACACGTCAGAGCATCCATCTTTGTTTGACCGTAAGCATCGCCGTATCCCTGACCAAAACGCGGACGAGTGGGGCTTCGGTATATCGAATGACAAATAGGGCCATGACGCTGATACAAGAGGAAATACACGGGTAGGATTAGATTTTTAAACGGAGCTCTACAGCGATGGCACGGAGGAGGTGGCCTGCGGGGTGCCGAGATGAGATCGACGTCCACAAAGAACTGCATGAGGCGAGACCAGACGCATTAGATAGATATGAACTAGACGCACAAAGAAGAGAAGAAATGGTCGAGGACATCGACGATGACCTCAACACTTTGACTGACGGTGTCGGACACGAACGCGAGCAATGTAGAGAAAACTAGTGTCTCTCCTTTCTGGCGTGTATAGATGGGTGCTAGGGTAGTGTGGTGGCGAAGGGAAAGACCTCGCGGTGGTCTGTGGCGTCCAGCATAGCGGGGTGGCGTGGCCGTGCCCACAGCGGCGTGCATGTTCGGCATTGGCATCAGCATGTACGTTCGTCATTGGCCTCAGTGGTATCTCTGGTGTGTCAGTGATCGAATGAGGGGACGGGATTGAGGGTGCATCCCGACGGTGACCTAGCAGTGGCGGCGAGCATGCATAGCCGTTCTGACCATGCCGATATCGGCATCGGCATCGTTTGGAGGCTGTGGTGCTCGAATCATAGTGGAAATTGCGATTCCCTATTATTTTTACATGTATAATATATAGAAAATAGCTAGATCTCTAAATCGATGCATATGAAGCTACATATATATTCTTGGTCATAATCCCCTTAGATGCATGGCTTCACGTCGTCGTCGCTTTCATCGTCAGTATCTTCGTCGTCCGTGTAGTAGTACTTCCTGCACAATGTTACGTCGAACACCTTCACTGTGAGCACATCATCGCCTTCATATTTGAAGTGTAGGATGTAGCCGAAATCCACACCGTGCGCGATGGTGAAATTCTCCCAGCCCTTGTCGAGGTACATCCGGCCTTGTCCGTCAAATAGGACCTCCACGGTCTAGAGACGAGGACCGCAGTCAGCTGCTCGCAGATACACCTTTGCGGGCTCCTGGCCGTCAAGATAGTCCGCAAACTTTTGTGGGAGTGCCTGCAAAGAGATCGAGCACCGATCGTTTGAAATTAAAGGCTTTTTGGAACATGCACATAATTAATCACATGCATCATATATGTGGGAACACGTACGTACCTTCTTGGCCAAAGGGTCTTCATAGATGACGATTAAGAACTCCTCTATGATCAATGGCAGTGTTGACGGTGGTGGTGGCAATGATGATGATCCACCACCCAGGCCGCCCCTTCCCCTTCCCCTTCCGTTCGGCGTCCGAGACGTGGAAGCCATGGCAATGGATCAAGCGTATGTGAACAAAGAAGAGAGAGGCAGAAACGAAGAAGAGAGAGGCAGAACCTATTGACATGAGGGATGGCCGTTGTGGGGGTTTATAAGGGAGAGATGACCGTTGTGGAGTTTACACAATAAATTAAGGAGGAGATGACCATTTTGGGTGTTTATATCTCAACAAAAAAGTAATGCCTAAAAGAAATGGAAATTCGTGATAGTTTATTATTTTACCGTGAAAAGTAATGTCTAAAGGAAATTCGTGATAGTTTATCATTTCACCGTGAAAAGTAATGCCTAAAAGAAATGGAAATGCGTGATAGTTTATCATTTTACCGTGAAAAGTAATGCCTACAAGAAATGGAAATTCGTGATAGTTTATCATTTTACCATGAAAAGTAATGCCTACAAGAAGTGGAAATTCGTGATAGTATATCATTTTACCGTGAAAAGTAATGCCTACAAGAAATTCGTGATTACCAAACTTGTTGAATCCGATGGCAAACTCGTTATTTAGCATACATAGAGGGGTAGTAGTTTGCCACCGACAGATAGAGAGAGGGTGGCACGATCCTGCCCGTTAGATCATAGGATCGACGGTAGGTGGGCACGATCCGTGTGACAACAGCTCGACCAATCAGGCCAAGTTTGGGCTTCTGTGAGAAGGGAGAGGGTAAAACTGAGTAGTATCAAGGATACAAGGGCAAGTAAATAGTAAACAGGCTAAGGAATTCAAATAAGAGATTTAGAAAAAGAAAAACACATGTTTTGTATAATGAAACCCAGGTTGGCCTACCTCAAAGTATTAGCAATTCAAATATACATGAGTGTAAAAATTATGGCCTCATTCAGATAAATTATGTTTTGGGTATAGATGTTTTGAGAAGGGGTTTGAGTGGAAAGCCATGAACCTTCATAGGTACTAGTGATTTGAGAAGTGGCCATTTGTGTTAAAACTTGATTTATATATGATTGTCTAAGTGGCAGGTCGCGTAACAAGACTCCATGAGTAGGAGGCACTATGATTTTATTTTTTTGAATTTTTTTGCGCATGAAATGACTCAATTAGATAGCTTAATCCCATTTGTTGACTCTCTGTTGACCAGCCACTTGAGGGTAAAACTGAGTATATTGCACTAGCCAGTATTAGTACTCTGAGTACAGATATTTTTCCAGTGTAAGACTCGAGGGTAGAACTGAGTACACGTAACGGTGCAGACGTGCAGTCCCACGAACGCGTGTCGCGGTTAGCAGCGGTTAGCCGCGTGGTGCGCGTGTTGAGACCAAACGTCAACTGCTGAGACGAACCATCACTTTGCCAGTACAGAGCCCCTCTCTCCCTCCCTCTGCACACAGTCTTATTATAACTCACGCACGCAACCATGCCTCTCACGTCCCATCACCTTCTCCAAATCCAAAAAACCCCAGCCGCCCTACGCGCGCTCCCCTGCCGGCGATGGAGAAGAAGAATGCGCCGGCGGCCGTCGCCCCGAGCCCGTCGCCTCCGAGCCCATCGCCTTCGAGCACATCGCCTCTAAGCCCGTCACATCTGAGCCCGTCGCCGCCGAGCCCGTCGCATCTGAGGGCGGCGCATCCAAGTGCGGCGCCTCCGTGAACTGGGCCTCTCTTAAGGGTGACAGACCACTTCAGAAGATTGGCGACTGCTTACTGGCGAACGAGGAGTACGTGGACACCTACGCTGCTTTGAGGCAAGTTTGTACAAATTGGCGCTCAGATCTACCTGAGTTCGACGTGCACCTGCACGAATGGATCATGGTAGAACACGCCCTTCCACGCGCTGCTGAGTTCTCCTTCCTCAACCTCCGCACATCCCGCTACGTCACCATCGATCTAACGGAAATTCATGCAAGGTTCAAATTCCTCCATATCTATAGAGTTAATCTATTTTTATTTTCAATCGTAAACATCTTAGTGCTAAATGTTATCTTCATCAACTCCCTTTTAGATACTACTTCGTCGGCTTTTACCGTGGCGTCATCGTGCTTGCTCAGAAGAACCAGCCACACAAGATACGACTTCTGAACCCACTCACAAAGACATTGAACTCTACGTTTGAGGCGCAGATGCCATCTATGATTGTGAAGTCAGTCGCTGTAATGAAGTCCCTGACTATGGTCTTCATTTGCACAGGTTACCCCAATGAAATTGCTTGGGTCGATAAGAGCTCTCCAACTAAGGATATAGATGTAGATGATTGGGGAGAAGGAAGATTTACGATCGAGGACCATTCTCTGCGTTGCATTACCCCGTTCAATGGTGAATTGTATGCAATAGCTGTGAATGAGTTCGGAAGAATAGTGTGCACCAACAATGTCCAGTTGGAGCAGCGCGCGAGCACTGTCAACATGAAGACACTATTTTCATTTCCAGAACTTGGAAATGATTATGATTCCAAGTTCTACCTTGTGGAGTCGGATGGTGATCTGCTGCTTGTGTTGTTGGGCGGCAGCACTGACGACAACAGGCATTTGGAGGAAGGTCAACCATTGGTGTACCGTGTGGACACTGAGAGCCGCTCTCTCCATGCCGTCAGTAACATTGGCAGTCGTGCCCTCTTCGTCAGTTTTATCCGGTGTATCTCCGTCGACACCAGAGTGCACCCGACAGTTTGACCTGGCTGCATCTACTACGTAGATTTGGGTTATATGAGAGAGTAATTTGATGATAGAAAGGCCTGGGATGAGTGGCCACGACGTGTGGATAGAATAGGATATGGTCCAAAAAATGAACAAAGGCCATACCGTTTGGAGGATGTATTGGCTGCACACTGCAGACGGAAGGAGTTCAGTGAATATTTCCTTCATCTCATGGAATGTAGCGACGACGAAATATAAGAGGAATGAAGAACAGATTCGTTATTGGCTGCTATTGGCTGCTGTATGTAGTTTATGTATTATACTTAGTTTTCTGGATTTAATATGCTGCTGTGAATTTATCCTATACTAGCTTCTAGATTTGCTACTAGATTTGTTACCATATTGGGCAAAAAACGAGGGCCAAAAGGCAACAATCATTGAAGAAAGACAGAAATAGAAGCTTCTCTAGATTTGATACTAATTTGGTGAAAAGAGAGAGAACTGTTACAGAGAGAGAGGGGAAAAAGGCGCTCTGAAAAGGCGCTCTGAAAAGGCAATGCCAATTTGGCCCCAGAGAGACAGAACCGAGCTCTCACGTACAACCAAACGCGGTCTCGTCCTGTCCCACACGGTCCCTTTCTACCAGCCCCACGCGACGCGGCCCCACACGACGCGGCCCCACACGTCAGCATGGAAACGGTCAACTAAACGGGAATCCTCCCGTCCGAGCTCCTTCTGAGGGTTTCAGACAACGGCTTGGGGAAAACTGAGGAAAAACTAACGAGCTGGGGAAAACTGAGTACAACTAAGGACCTGAGGGCACGAAAATAGAAATCCCTAAAATAAACTCAACAACTCGGACCGCTGTTTCCTAAACCAAAAACTAAAATAAACAGAACTAAAATAAAAAGGACTCTTTTGTTGGTGCGCCACCATCTTCAACACGCTGCTAGGTGGTCCCCAACCGGACTCCTTCAAGGACAACACACTCCACCAATATTGTACTCCAATTGCGTCCCTAATCTTTTCCTTGCGTGGTAGAAATAGGAACAAAAACTTTGTCTTGGTAGTATCAGCAACAACATAACCAGAGATAGCATAGTAAGCACTATCATACATGGGAGGCGCCACATCATCCTCCTCCCCTTCAGGAGAAACCGTCCTCGGTTTCGAGTAAATCTAAAAAATGTGATGAGGAACGTTTTCAAAAAATTCAGCAGCAGGGTTGAGTTCTTGTGCACTGGATAGAACAAGCATGGAAAAGAGTGCAGCCTCATCGACTTCCCTCTTCTTTGGCTCTTCATGCTCTCTAAATTTTGCTTCAGCCGCTTGCATCTTCATCGCGTCCTCTTTATTTGTCTTGTCCTGCAATCTGTCATCTCTCCATGTCTTAAACAACGCCATATCCATGGATAACAAATTATATGTAACCCGGCCACATGTAACAATATATCAATAGTAATAATTATTCATGTGATCAAGGTAGGGAACTGCTCCTTGTTCACTGCACCATGGCTTTCCTAGGAGCAAATGACATGAGACCATGTAGACTGGAAGAATGTCGCAGCAAACCTCTCCAGAAAATTTTCCCATACAAAATTGCACCTTGGTCTGGTGGGTGACGTTGAACTCGTCGGAACCCCAACACAAATAGTATGGTTGCGGATATAACGTCTTCAGCAACCCCAGCTTGTCCACCATCTTGATGCTAGCAGCGTTGATCAAACTCCAATGATCGATCGTCAAAGCGCACGCTCTGTCACGCACAACCGTCTTCGTGTGAAAGAGTTTATCATGGTAGCCTCTCTCTTCAAGCCGAAAACCTGCAGACATGACGGCCATATCTTCCATAGTATGCGGCCAAGAACACGGATTGCGGCAGTACATTGTGTGACAACTGATTAATTCAGTGCAGCAAACAGAATCAGCCCTTTCCGAGAAAAATTGCAGTCAAACGAAAGTTTATCGTCGTGGCTAAATATGGTAGCTGAAATATCTGAACTTTAGAAAAAGATTCAGTCGACAAGTTGCAGCCAAAATTGAAAGGAGCAGTGCGCTCGTGAAAGTAGTCAATCCGATCGTAACTTCTCCTTTGCCTTTTTTATAATTCTAGCTTGGACAGCACACACGAACGTAAATCAAGATCGATCGCTGCAGGAAGATGGAACCGATCTGAATGAGATCGATCAAACGGAACTGTAGGCTCGAGCGAGCTCTCCTGAGCGATAGCGAGGCCACGCCCGCGCTCGACCACAGAGTTGGTCTGGGGTCGGGCGAACGGCCAAGTTTGTTTCACCTATTTTATTTTGGAGTAGCGCTCGGTTGCAGGGAAACGTCCAGGCGGTGGGCTCCCTGGAAGATCGATCGAAGCAACGAAGAAGCAATGTGGGCATGCTTGACTCCTAGGGTCAATCCGATCTGAAGAGATCGATCTACCGAAGCTCTGCAACCAAAACAATGCCGACGAAGCGACCAAAATTGATCGACAGATGGAACTCGGCGATCGTCAATCTTGGAGCAAAAATGAGCAGATCGACGACCTCAACAGACAAAACTCAGCAGAACAAATCGATCTCAACAGCAAATTCCGCCGTGATAAACCCGACGAATCTGATACCAAGATGATACGGATCAACGTGATCCAAAGGGGTTTTAGTCCCAATCTTTCACGGCGATCAAGATAGAAGGTAGATGAACTCAGTCGTTGAGCAGATTAGATCTACTCCACCAACTTGAAAACAGATCCTTACGAATCAGCAAGCAAAACCAATGATATTGGTGTCTCCCGACATGGGACCTTTTTCCTGTGTATTCTCAACTCCAAAATTCAACTCCCCCTACGTTGGTGCGCACCCCTTTGGCTTTATAGTTGCAGCCGACCTCCCTATTACTTGACTTACAAGCAAAACGAAAATATAGAAATAAAATAAACTCAACAACTCGGACCGCTGTTTCCTAAACCAAAAACTAAAATAAACAGAACTAAAATAAAAAGGACTCTTTTGTTGGTGCGCCACCATCTTCAACATGCTGCTAGGTGGTCCCTAATCGGACTCCTTCAAGGACAACACGCTCCACCAATATTGTACTCCAATTGCGTCCCTAATCTTTTCCTTGCGTGGTAGAAATAGGAACAAAAACTTTGTCTTGGTAGTATCAGCAACAACATAACCAGAGATAGCATAGTAAGCACTATCATACATGGGAGGCGCCACATCAGAGTGGTAACCCTAGTAACCCTCATTGATAGCATGACTAAGACACATAACATCTGTGTATAACTTTGATCCCTAGTCCCGAAATCTTGAATTGTCAATTGGTGGTTGAGATGTTAGTAAAATCTTTCCTCATCTTTGAGCTGTAGTCTTTGTCTAAGGACCAAGACTTGGGAGTTTTTCGTAGATATTCTTGTTACTAATGATCCGTTGAAGCCATTGGTTCATTTATAACCCTGTTAGTTCTGATTTTGTTCAACTTATACAATTGCCTGTCGTGGATGTCCTTCGGTATAAGAGAAACTCTGCCGGATTTCTCCCGTGGCTTTGTATATATCCTACCATCTGAATTAGGATACCTAACGATGGGAAAACCCAATTCTCATCAACTATTAGAACTTTTGGGTAAGTACATGCATCCAAACGTGGAACAGAAGACCTACCTAAATACATAACCGAGGAATTCGTACCGGATATCCACAATGGTGTGGGTACACCGCAGATTTCTTTGAGAAACCATTAGAAAGACGTAGTAGTAAGACCGACCAAGACTTATAGTCTAACCATGGAGTCCAAATGGTTAGAGAACAATAAGTTTAAAGACCATTAGGAAAGTCTAAGGGGGAGAGTTAAGCAATGAGTTGGATGATTTTTTTACCATGAACCACAACTAGTGTGAGCCACAGCTGGAGAAGATTGATATTAGAGTTAACCATAGTCTTGAACCTAAAAGACCTGTTAAGACTTATAGAATTGGATCGGAAACCTTAAATGGACACACCAAACGTGTCTAATCCATTCTTAGGTGGTAAACCAAGAACTCAATTAGGAAGAATCGCTGGAACAACTAGTAGCACCGTATAAGCCATACAAGGGTTGAAAACATGGATAATCGAAGGGAATGACCAAGGAGAGATAATGTTGAATGGAATTTAAGTGATTGTTGTTCAGAGTTAGACAATAGAAGATTCAGAGAAACTCTGGACAAGGGATATCATCTATATCCAAATTAGTTGGAGAAGGAATTGCAAGTTAGATGATATCAACAACAAGTTCATCCCACAACGTAGGAGAACGAAAACTTTGGGACGAAGTTTAGTTTAAGGGGGAGAGAATGTAATATCCCAGGATTAGAGGTCATAAAATCGAGACAACAGAGGTGTGCATTGCATTCAGGCATAAGAAAATCCGGGTAATTTTCACGCTTTTAAATAAAACTTCTCAAAGTGATTGAAGTTTCTCTTAAGTTGGTGGAATTGAAGTAGCTCATCAACTGAAGTGCGATAAACTTCAATATGACCTTTGTTTTGGGTAGAGATAATCACTATACTTTAAAAGAGAGTGAAGTGAGGAAGAACTCAAATACTAACACACCAATTCAAGAACCACTATCCACTCTTACCATGATCAACATTGTATCCCTTTAAATCTAATTATTAAACTCATATATAGTGCATACTTATGATTTGGTGATGGGATTGATAAGTAGATATCACCCTAAGAAAGTATGGAGTAGGAAAGCTTCAGTGGGTATATATCAACTAGGAGGTAACTATTCCTATGAAAGCCATTTAGGAGACTTTAGTGTCTACTCATATTTCCACTAGGCTAGGTAACTTGTTATAGGAGAGGAGATCACAAGCATGTTCTCTAAAATCTTGGAATAGATAGAGCATATGTCATGTTAGTTATATCTCAAGAGTGATCACTTTATTCTTATGAGAGTGATAGGATACTATCAAACTTCATACCCTTCATCATCCATTTAGAAACCCATCTTATCTATTTCAATTCTAACTTATGCATCACTAGTGAACATAAGCAATGCCTATGCTAATGTCTTAACTCTAAATCCTAGGATTGTGTCTAAGCATTCATTCTTACAAGTCCACTTAAATCCATTACCCTGATGATCAATTCACAAGTGTGTACCTAGATCTTAATCTCAAACAAACATTTCTTGGGGAGATAACAAAGATATACCCAAGATATCAGAGTAAAGAATTAATAAAACTAGCAGTAAACTTGGAGAAGTCCTTCGAGCATTTCCAAGTCAATGGGAAGATTTGAATAGCATAAAATTATGTTATATGAAACATGTACCTAATTATAAAACTCAATAATAGTTAAGGTTCTATATAAGTGATATCCCATCACCTAACCACATAATACACATTCCCAAATTATTAGGAATGTATCCAAGTCAGATAAAACTGTTTGGAAACTCAAATAGAAGTATTTGAAACCATCTCCATTAAAATCGTTAATTAATACCTTCACAAATATCAACACTATTCCTTATGCTAATGCATATGAAAATATTCATAGCAAAATTGAATAGGCTAGGTAAATTCCTGGATAGTTTTATAAGAAGCCCTAAATCCAAAACCTGTGAACAGAATTGTAATTAAATTAGTAAAATACAAAATAGAAAAGTAGAAAAAGAAAAGAAAAGTAAACAGAAAAAAGAGAAAAGAACTGGTCGAACCGCAAATGGGCCGCAGCCTACCGATCCGGCCCAAACCAGCCCAGCCAATCCCAGCTTACCGCTTCGTTCTATCGCAGCGGAGGAGCTCAAGAAGACCATCTTCGTCTTCGTCTCTGCGCATGGACGACACGGCGATGACTAGGGCCACGACACCGGCCGCCCTTGAAGACCGCCGCCAGATCTCGCTGACCTCCACGTATCCGTTCTTATCTCTCTGCGTCTACTGGCAGGCAAGGCGAAGTGATTCACGCCTGAAAAGATGCCCATAGCTCCACTGCATCTCCGCCATCGCTGCAACCATATCGTGGTTCCCGAGCTCACCTTGCTCTATAAAACCACTGAGAGCACCTACAGGAAACCCTAAAGCCCCGCCGCTCTCTCATAATCTCTCTGTATCTCTCTGATTTTTCCATCTCGCCAGAGTTCACTGTCGGCCAAACCTCCGAGTAGCCGCCGTTCCTGATCATCCCTGAATCAGTGGAGTGGCCGAGGAGGTGCGCCTCGTTTGCTACATCATCACGAAGGAAGGAATCAGGGAAGGAAGGCTCCAGTTGCTAGTAATCCGCCATTCCCCTTCGTAGCAGCTCGCCAGAATCAGCAAAACCGAGCTCGCCTCTATCGTCAATCATTGTCTTCGACCATTCTGCAAGCATCACGGTGAGCTGGTGCATCTTCAGAGCCCTTTCCCGCATCATCTCGTGTCCTGTAGCAAATTTTCATCGTAGGCCGGTGTACACCGCCATAGGTTATGGTCACCGGCGACACTCCGGTGAACTTATGCTAGCAGCGCTGCCCTTTTGTGGTTAAGCTCATCACCCCGAACCTGTCGCGCATAGCCGCGCATCCACGCGGGGGTCGGAATCGCTGTCTACGGCGTTCGCCGGAGATTGCTAGCGTCGGTGTTGACCATGTCAGCCTGTTTGACCTGGTTGTTGCCTTGGTGGCATCTCACTTGGCATCAGGCCCCACCAGTCAGCGTCTTTGGTTAGGGTTAGTATCGGTGTAAAATATTTCCCTGTTAATTAGAAACTCTAGGAAGTAGTTAGAAAATGTCAAAAAATATCCAAATTTTTAGAAAATCATATCTAATTCAATTTAAATCAGACTAATACAAATGATATATCAAAATGATCCTAAAAACATTATCTATTTGTTTAAGCTATAATCTTGAATGCTTATATGAAATAATTTTGAACTATATTTGAAAGCTTGTCTAAGTAGTATTTGAATCTCGAATTTAAAACCAACTATAATAATTCAAACCAAATTTACAAATACCAAATAAAATTGAGACAACTTAAAAAAATGTTATTTCAATTAATATTTTATTATTCCAAAAATATAAATTCTAAACTTTACTATTAGGATTTTAAAACCCTAAAATCATTTTCCTTAATCATCTTTAAATACTAAACTTTAGGAAAAATCTTGAATAAATAAAAACTTGTGGATTAGAATTATTTATTAATTCCAAATTGTTTTCATCCATTGTGTTATTAAGAGAAAATCTAAAACCCATTAAATCAATTAGAATCACTTAAAACTGATTCAAACCCTAAAAACCTAGTAACAGAAATAACTAGGTTTTCCTAATTATTTTTGAATACTAATAGAAACCTAAAATATACTTATAATACTAAAACTCATTAAGGGATATGTTCTTCAAAAGTTATTTTTTTGAAGTACATATAACTTAACTTCTACCATTACTTTTTAGTACTAAAACAAATAACTACCGTGGTGTGCTAGTCTTGCCATGCCTCCTAATTCAACCATGATTGTTTAGGTTTGATGTTCTATTTCAATACGGTCTACCATAGTCAAATAGTTGTTTGCAACACCTTTGTTGCAACTTAAAAATTGTTACCTTCCTAACATTACCTAATCTCCATTCCTTTATGTAATAACAAAATGTCCCGTAAGGGCTATGTTCTTCAAAAGTTATTCTTTTATAGAACATATCAAGTAAGCATCACCACATTCTTGCCTAGATGCTAGCAATGACCTATGCATGTTTAAGAGTATTAACAACCCTAGACTCAACCATGAATTGCTTACTTTAGCACTACTTACTCATGACTAACTAATTGGGTGCTAATCACAACCTGCTTCATTAAAATTCTTTCAATATGGAATAAACCTTAGTTTGTTTCTTTGATATGTTCCATCTAATAACTACTCTTTGATTATGATAGAATTAGGATAAACCCTAGAACACTAAACCTTATGTGTAGTACTTCTGTTCACTAAGAAATATGTTCTTCAAATGTTATTCTTTCAAGAGACATTGAAAGTAAGTAACAAACCATTCCATTAAGCTTGAACATAAATAACTCTATTTTGTGTTAAGATTGTTGTCAACCCTAAAACTAACTAGGTATTCTTATCAAATATGCATTACCTCAACTTTGCTTGCCTGTAACCAACTACTTGATTGCTAATAATAAAATACCACTTATAAGTGTTACTTTCAAGTCTTCACTTATTGCTATACCAGTCTTTTGCAATAAATCTTGTTTGAAACTTTATTCTATTGCTTATGAAGAATTGTCAGCTAACCTAAAATCCTTAACAACCTTGTTGTGGAGTGAATCTAAAAGTGCAACTTATTATAAAGAAATCATCTCAATCTTGAATACTAAATCATCAGGGTTAGGTTACGCTTAGAGCGATGCATAGCATATATCATGCATATCATGCTGCACTTCTTTTAACATCATCTTTACCAGATGATGGTGCTATTTCAGTATTTGGATTTCTTACATATTGAAGACCTTGACTTGCATAATCTTGCAGTTAAAAAGGCAAGTTCACTCTTGCTCATATCTCTTGATTATTTTTTTATCAAATTAATTGCAAATATATACCTATGGTACTACTACTGCATCTAAAAGCAAAAGGTTCTCTTTTCATAATTAATATGACTAGCTGGTTATCGACCCGAGTGGTGGTAACCTAGGATGGCTGGTAAATGGAACCATGGTATGATTGTTGTGGTGGAGGTTCCATTTGCACGGGAAAGTGAACCCTAGGACTTAACAACCAATGTCGCCAGTGATTCTTGTGCCGTACAATGCGTGTTAACCATGAGATCTATAATGGCTCTGGGGAATTCAGCTGGATCTTCTTCCTTTCGCATGTCAACGGACGTACCTTACTGGAGAGTCAGGATGTAATTCGGACTTGGCCGTGGCCTGACGACAAAGGGTGGGACCCCTAAGTTCCCCCGGTACCTGGTGTCTGTGATGGATTGTGGGGTTCAGGCGGTAATTCGGGGTCGCCGTGGGCTGTGCCGTAATTCGGGGCTTACCGTGGCCTGAGCGAAGCAAAAGGGTGGGCATGCGGGGTCGCGGAGAAGGGCAGTGATTGGCTTGGATCTTAGACTGGGCCCCATACCAAGGAAGTGTGGACAAGCCTGCAACTTGGTTGTGCAACAAAGCTAAGGTCTCTCATGGGTAAAGCAACGCACCTCTGCAGAGTGTATCAAACAGTGGCTTGTCACTCCTTGTTCCGGGAAACTAAAGGAACTGTGAACACGGCAGGAAAGGAGCTCTAACTAAGCTCTAATCAACCTGTGAAGACTGTCGGACATAGTTCTTCAGAATAAAAGCAACCTCTTGAAGAAATGTTTATGAAAACTTGCATTGCCAAACGACTTTTTAGTCTATGGCTATAGATAGTGCATGAAAACACCTTATTCTCTATATGAACTTGCTGGGTAACGCTCGTTACTCACCCCACTCCCACTTAACCCTTGCTTAGATTGGAGGCATCAGGAGGAGGCAATCCCAATGAACCAAAGCTGAAGATGAAGTCTTGATCAAAGGTGGGAGCTGTCAGTGGAGTCAACAACTATATCAAACTCGGTGGAAAACTAGAATAGGAATAGAAGGGAACCAATTCCCTAATCCTAGAACCTAAGTAGCTAGGTTATTTCTATAGCTAACCAACTGCATTAGAGGTAGTCATAGTCTTCTTTTAGTCTTCATTGTATTCTTTCTCGATTGTAGTCGCCAGAACTAAACCTCTACCTGTTGAGGAGGTTCTGAAGATCTTCTATATGATGAAAATTGTAATTCTATAGTCATGCCTTGGAACTGCGATGTTTCTGTTGTACCACTCTGAGGGATGTAATACTACTGAGACGGTGTTTCATTGGTGTTATGTCAACGACTTGCATACTACACATGCAGTGGTATGCTGGGTCACCGCATTAGGCCTCGGTTTTGGCAGCTTGGTTTGGTCTTCAAGTGGACACAAATTTCTGGGAATTTCTATTGCTAGGTGCTCACTTATGTGGAGAACGACAGTTTAACCAGAATATTCAGGTATGGATTTATCGAGGCCTACTCACATAACTGATAAGTTAGATGATGTATACCATGACTATCTTAATATCGTGGTCGGCTACTCATTTGATGCAACTAAAATTCAGTGGAGATTGAAGGAAATATGCCCTAGAGGCAATAATAATATTGTTATTATCATATTTCTTGTTTATGATAATGTTTATATTCTATGCTAGAATTGTATTAAGCGGAAATATTAATACTTGTGTGGTTTATGAACAACACCGTGTTCCTAGTACGCCTCTACTAGTCTAGCTCATTGATTAATGATGGTTAAGTTTTCTAACCATGGACATGAGTTGTCGATTAATAATGAGGAAATGTCATTAGGAGAATAATGTGATGGACATACCCAAACTAAGCACAGCAATGATATCATGTCAATGTGTTCACAATTGCGTAGCTTTTTCTATATCAGTATCCTATTTCTTAGACCATGAGATAATGCCACTTCCTGGTACCAGAAGAGACCTTTGAGGTCATCAAATGTCACACTATGAGAGGGTGATCATAAATTTGTCTCTCAGGTAATCGGAAAGTACTTGTTGGGTTGCATGTATCGAGATTGGGATTTATCCCTCCCATGTTGGAGGGATATACTCCGGGCTCACTCGGTAATCAATATCATACACCGTTTGCAAACACGTGATTAATGAGTTTAATCACATGGTGATATTGGATTGTTGAACGAGTAAAGAGTACTTGCTGTGAACGAGATTGAACTAGGTATGGCGATGCCGACAATCGAATCTTGGGCAAGTAAAATATCATGAGACAAAGGAATTTGGATATGGGATTAATTGAATCCTAACATCGTGGTTCACCGATAATGATCTTCGTTGAATATGTGGGAATCAATATGGATTTCCAGATCCCGCTATTGATTATTGATGGTGATCATGTCTGCACATTCTCGAACCCGTAGGGTCACACACTTAAGGTTCATCGACGCTAGGGTAGTTTCGGGATTTATAGAAATTGTTTTGGGAAATTACAGAATTTCCAGGAAGAAGATTAATAATTTATTTATTAATTTAATTAATAAATATTAATACATATATTTATTTACTGGAAATAAATAGGACTAAAAATTAGTCTATAGAAAGTTTTTTTAATGGACTAATTTTGTAGTCCATTTAGACAAACTACTAATAAAAAGATAAAAAAGAAAAGGCAAAAGAAAGGAAAAAAAAGAAGGACGCCGCAGTTGGGCCGGCCGGCCGTGCTGCCTCACGCCCCGCGGAGCACACACTGGGTGCCACTCACTTAGGCCGGCTGGGCCGGCCGCCCGCCAGGCCGATGGGCCTGCCACACGCGCCAGGCATGGCTCGCTGCAGAGCGCTCCACCAGATCGATCGATTCGATCAATCGATGGTATCAGCAAGTGCTGTACAAGATCCAGTTTTTGGCCTTGAGTTGCACGCAAGCAACAGGGACATGTCCCACATGCATGAGATGGCAACAGGCACACATGGCCCACATGCATGAGATGCATCATGGCATGCACGGCTGGCCAGACGCTATTCCTTGGCGTGCATGATGCTGAGCATTGCGCCACTTATAAAAGGAAAAGACAGCACGACGCGTGTGATGTGAGTTTTGATCAGCCTCCACCGTCTTATATGTAGCTCTCTTTTGTCCTAGTTTGATAGATATTTTGTCTATCTTTTTTCACCTCGCGCGCGTAGGCGAAGCTCTGCCCACAGATACTCTCCACCATAAGCACCACACCGTCGTGCTGTTGATCCCATCTACCACTCCACCACACCTTGCAGGACCGAGGAGGAGGAGACGTCGTTGCGCTGTACGTGTGCATCGCTCGGAGGCACCGCCCGTTGTGGCGCTTGGATCGGATCGGATCGGATCGCGAGGATGAGACGCTAGTATGACTACGCCGACCACGTTCATCTGAACATTTTTCGCTGTGCGATCTACAAGGGTATGTAGATCTAATCTCTCCCGCTCGTTGTTTTGCATCTCGTAGATTAGATCTTGGCTGTTCTTGTTCGTCTTCATAGGAAATTTTTTGTTTTCTATGCTGCGAAACCCTTTCAGTGGTATCAAAGCGAGATTTATGTGTAGATGTTTTACACGAGTAAAATGCAACAAAGTTGTTGCGGGCGTTGATGTTTTTGGTGCAAGCTTCCTTTCATATACTTCTTGATGTCGCGATATAGTGGGATTGAAGCGGCTCAGGCCAACTTTATATGACCGCGTTCATGAGACCGGCTCCGCAGTGGCCTGCTCCACAAATGCGGCTGGTGGGTGTCTATATCTTCCACTATAGTTGTCATTGGGTTTACAACAAGACTTTGGCAACTCTAATATCAACGTTGTGGCTTTGCGTAGGTAAGAACCATTCTTAAGCGTAGCTGCCATAAGCCACGTAAAACATGCAATCAACAAATTAGAGGCGTCTAACTTGTTTTTGCAGGGAGTATTTGTGATATGGTATTGCCACAAGATATGATGTGTATGTTGATATATGTGATGTATGCAATGATCATGTTTTGTAATGTTTCATGACTTGCATGTTGATGAGTTCACAACCGGCAGGAGCCATATGGTTGTCTTTATAATTTTGTATGACCTGCATGTCAACTTCTTATACGCCATGTAATAGCTTTACTTTATTGCTAAGTAGTTAGCAATAGTCCTAGTTGCTATTCGTGGTGGAGACAATCATGGTGGATGGATGGAGATCATGCCGGCGCATACGCGATGGAGATCAATGCGCGGAGATTGGCTATACCATGTCACATATTGTATATGCATGTGATGTTTATCCTTTATGCATCTTATTTTGCTTTGATCACGATGGTAGCATTATAAGATGATCCCTCACACTTAATTTCAAGATAAAATATGTTCTCCCCTCGTATGCGCTGTTGCGAAAGATCTTTGTTTTGAAGCATCACATGATGATCGGGTGCTATAAACTCTACGTTCACATACAATGGGTGTAACCTAGATTTAAACATATGAAAATACGTGGGTTAAACTTGACAAGCCTAGCATGTACAGACATGACCTCGGAACACACGGACCGAAAGGTCAAGCATGAGTCATATGGATGATATGATCAACATATTGATGTTCACCATTAAAGCTACATCATTTCACGTGATGATCGGTCTTGGTGTAGTGAATTTGGATCATGCTTCACTAAACAACTTCAAGGGATGTTGAATTTAGTGGGAGTTCATTAGTAATTAGATTAACTTGAACTAATTATCATGAACTAAATCTTAGTGAATTTTCATAGGTCGTTATAGTCTTTGGCAACCGTTTCCACCAACACTTAGTTTTAATTGAGTTAATAGAACTATAGAATTCTGGATAATCACTTTTCAGACTAGTCCTGTTTAGTTAAAATATCAAGATCAAACATTAAGTCCTATCGCAATTTTAGCAAACCTCACTTGCTCCTTGCGATTTAATAAGTTGTATAAATCTAAGAGCAACGATTCAAGTTTAGTATCGAAAGATCAATATTTGCCTTCATGAGAAATTGATCTTCAAAATTGTTTGAGAATCAAAGTGATCTTGGAGCTGAAAGAACTGTTTCAGAAACAAACAAGAGGTGAAAGATATTTGATATCTAAAACTTTGATTATTTGCCAAATGATTAAGTATAATTTAGTAAAAGGAACATATGCTCATATTGTATGAATATATGTGAAGACTGAAGACGCTTGGCGTCCCGATCACCCAAAAGTTTGGGGAACTAATATTATACTTGCATTCGTCCTAATGAGCTATAGTAGTTTCATCATGAAAGTTGTCATGATAGGATGAATAAAAAGGTATGGGCTAAACTGTTTTTGCTATACCAAATGAATGCTAAAGAATGGAATCTAGAAGAATACCAATTATATGATGATGGTGATCCACCTCAATTTGCAAAGTCCAAGGCCATTAGTATTTGACTAACATCCTTTGGACTATGTGTCAAATGTTTGACGCCACTATTGATGTTGATAGATTCTTATAAATGGAGAGGAAACGCTAAATAGAATCTGCAAAATATTTGGTTGAAAAGGAAAAAACTAGAAGTGTCCAGCTCGGGTATATAAATGATATACATGTTATAGATGTATTGTTTGCTCGTTAACAATATAATTCTTGGGTATTCGATACTGATTTGTTGGTATGAAATGTCATACAAAGCAACACAATACAAGAAGTACAATGGCCTAAGCAACCAACAAAAGAATATGGTAATAATGCGCGTCGAGAAACAAATAAAAGTGTTATTGTGTTTTTCGTTGACATCAAACCTAGCCTTCAAGATTTGTTAAGAACTTAATAATTGTTATATTGTTCTGGTGTTATGAGAGCAATGGTTGTTCCAATTATTACCGTCTTCCATAATCGATGGATAGATTATTATTATCTTGTTGGTGAAATAGACATTTATAACACTGATGCTAAAACGTCGCAAGACAAAACAAATTTCACTTATATATGACATCGCTGTTTAAGTCATATTGGAAACAAAACATGAAAGAAATTCTATATTGATGGATTTTCGAGTCATTTGATTTTGAATTGATTGACGCTTGTGACTTTTTCCTAAATATGATTAAACTCCGTTCATGGGCCATGGACAGAACAAGCGACTGACCAAATGGAGATCATACATATTGATGTATGTAGTCCATGGTGTGAAGTCAAGCACGGTGTATTTTTTATTTCATCAATGACTCAAATAGATGTATGGTATATCTACTTGATGAGATAGAAGTATGAAATGATTGAAATTGTTCAATTTATGAAGTGGAAATTGTTGTAACAAGAAAATTCAAGTATTTATGATTGGATCATAAAGGAGAATATTTGAGTTACAAGTTTAGCAAACATCTAAGAGTTGAGGAAATTGTTCCACAAACTTGCATCTTGAGAAACGCCATAGGAGTATGGAGCATCTGGTAGATGTAATCGAACCTTGTTTGACATGGTTAGATCAATGATAAAATAAACTACCTGTAGCGTCCTACCTTTTGAAAAAGGCAGAACTCCTGTGTTAAGTGCTATTCCCTGGATCACAGATAGCACCACAGTACAAAATATAGTATTCATTGCAAAGTATCCAATATTACAACGTAAATCCAGTTAGACAAGTCACAAATCTTAAAAATTCACTGTGGAATAACATAATGGCAATGAGCCTCCATATTCATCACGTGCCACATGCAGACATGTTGGAATGCAGACTCGAGATCCTACTAATCGTTTCTCATCTGAATAACCTGCACATTTGAATATGCAGCCCCAATGAATGGGGGTCAATACAATGATGTACTGGCAAATGACACATATTTGGTGGCTATTGTGAAAAGACTATACTATATGGTATTTGGCTGGTGGAGTTTTGGGCTAATTTGCATAAAGCAAATTTTATCCTATATTTTCCAATTCAAAACATTTTTAATCATTTAAAGGCTTTAAGGGTCAAGATAACCCCCAGGTGAAAACCACTACATACTTGCAGGGTATGTGGCCCTGGGTAGTTACTCAACAAAACCAGGATAACTCTCAGGTGAAAACCACCACACAAATCCTGGGTTGACAACCAGGTGTGCAACCCTGAGTAGTCCCTGTCCCGAGTGTTTCTAAATAAATTTTAATCATTCAGAAATGGTGATGAGATTCTTCCGTACATCCTTGTCTAGAGACTCAAATTATCCATAACTGGGGACACAACTAATCAATTAGTTTTACACCCTGTAGGGGTTGTGCATTTTCACCTTAAGACCCATTCTACCCATATAGAATGAGACAAGACCTTTCAGAAGGAGAATTCAACCATACAAGCAAGACCTGTTCCCAAATACCATCGATGTCAAGCAACAAGTTGAACCCTCACATCATACTCAATCAAGACAGAGCCCATAATGTCATAAGACTGCACTGGAAGTACTCTAAACATGGAAGACATAATAACCTCCTTGTTCCTGGGTGGCCACCCATAAGTGCACCCCCAGGTGAAAACCACCAAACAAATCCTGGGTTGATAGCCAGGTGTGTGGCCCTGGGTAGCCACTCAACATAAACCAAGCAATACCAATTCCACCCAGGTGTTTCATTGGGGTTGTAGTTAAAATTTTGGAACAATTCATCAACACAGCATGGCATCATTTTCCATAGTAAGTTTGCAATCCTAAAAAGTGGGGTTTAAAGGATGGCTACACACTACTAGGATCTAAGCATTTCATAAACTTCTTTAAAATCAACCTATCATGCATACTACTAGAAAATACTAATGCAGTAGTAAAAATGGGTAGAAGGATGTGTGTCACTTGCTGACAAGGGTATAGCTAATAAAGCCCGTTATTTGTGTACCCCTGAGGCCCGTTAAGTTAGGCCCAAGTATAGTCATAGTCGAAATATGAGTCAATGTCATATACAGACACTGTAATATGTATTGAACCTGACAGGTTTCTTGAGACCTGTCCACCTATATGTAGGGGCCAGGAGAGGTCGGCTAGGGACAGATTGAGATTAAGCCAAGTTCATCACCATGTTTATTCTCGATACACGCCTCGTTTGACTGATCTTTACCTTCGAGTTCATCTGATGCCCTATTCCCCTGATCCTAAGTCCTTCATCTCAGACATTTGTCGAGTTAACCCTCGTCAATTGGCGCCGACCGTGGGGACTCTGGGCGTTGGAATCATGAATTCGATGGCTTTTTCATTTTTAGCCAGCATTAATCCAGAAGTCGACGGGAACCAGGAGATGGATTTGACGATCGGAAGCCTGAACTTTCGCGTTGGATCTTTGGGTTCGATTTGCCTTTTAGATCTGGCAAAACCAGATCCGTCGGCAAGTAAAACCACAACAAGCGCAATGTCAAAATCATCGGTGGGCTCTTCCAGCAAGGCAAACTCGCCGGTCAGCCTTGCAACAGCAGAAAATTTAGAAGGAAAAATCAAAGAACTCGACGAAGCCATGGGAAACCTCGGCTTAGGAGGAGCAATGGATCAAACATATCTTAGTCAATAGGACTTCACCACCCGAAGCGGTGGTGTCTCCAGCAATATACACCAACTATGCATCATCATCACTGAAGCAGCAGAGGAGAACGATGATGTAGACAACGCAGCAACCCGCGAACAAGGCGACGAGTCAAGGAGCAACATTAAAAAGGAGAAGGAGAAAATCCACGTCTCCATCGGAGAGTGGAGAATTATTATGTCAGCTATCAATCACGGCACGGAGGTACCCGCCAACTCAAGAAGAGAAGTCTTGATGGGGTATCAGTATGCCCTGCATCAGCATAAAAAGAAGCTACGCGAGGAAAAAAGATGAGTTCAGGAGAAGTCAAGAAAACAATAGTGTATCAAGTGGAGCATACTGGGACGAATACAACGAAGCATCGGATTCCAGCAGAGAGAGACATCGAGAGCCAAAGTACAATAGAAGAACAACATTGCGAGCAAGGGAAGAGAACCGTGCGAGAAGCATATGCACATAGGCATCAGACGAAGAGGAGGATTTGGTGCAAGAAACACCAGAAACAACACTAGTAGCGGCACAGGCGTATATTCTAACTACACAACCAGAACCCCGAGATCCACGGGAGCATATGCATCAAGAAGCAATAAAAAGTCTTGGGTTCGTAGAAGACAGGTTAAGGAAATACTCTCTAGAGAAAAGCCGACATATTACGAGGATAAGGGAAAGAAAAGCAGAAAAAACCAGTCCTCGCAAAGCCAAACAAGTGACTCATCAGGCGACGAAAAGCGTAAGGCGTGAAGGGATGATGCAAGGAATATGATAGCACAAACAAGGGTGAACAAAGCACGCTATGCATGGAAGGAGGAAAATTACGAAGATGACAAAAAGGAGATGGGCACACTATGCTTTTCCCGAAGGGTTCACAGAACGCGAGTACCCAAAGGATTTAAATTACCACACGATCAGCAAAAGTATGATGGGTCGCAAGAACCTAGACTGTGGTTATCAAACTACCTGCAGGCAGTGCAAATACTCGGAGGAACAAGAGCAACAGAGATGCAAAGTTTGCAATTACACCTCACCAGCGCAGCACGGTCTTGGTTAAGCACTTTACCCAATAATTTCATCGGAGGTTGGGGCGAACTAGAAAGTCAATTCGCAAGAAATTTTCATTTGACATACAAATGTCTAGCGCCACTAGAAGAAGTCAAATCCTGCATGTAGAGAAAGGGCGAAACTCTATGTTCATACATACAACGATGGAGTATAATAAAAAAATCCGCAGAAGACGCCTCCGATGAGCAGGCAGTAGATGCTTTCTCAGCCAGCCTTTGCCGTTCGGATCTCGTGGAAGAATTAGGGAGAACAAGGCCTGAATGGTATCAGAATTAATGGAGATAGCAAGCAGATTTGCCGACGGAGAAGACGCTTACAACAACAAAAGGACGCGTTCACCAGAAGTCAACAAAGCAAGCAGGGAAAGGTGTAGATCTCGCAATGAGGATAGCCGCACAAGACGCAACCAAGTAGCCGCAGGGTACGAAAGAAGAGACGAGGAAGACGACGAGAGCAGGAAGCACCAAGACAAAAATAGTCGCAGAAGTGATAAGCCAAAATATTCTGACCCATCGGCAAAAGACATGCTTCATTGACCTTGCTGCATCCACTATGCGTACTTAGGTGGGAAGAGAGTTTCCAATCACCTGATGAGAGACTGCAGAACATTCCTAAGATTACAAGACGCTCTAGAACTAAGTCAAGGAACACATCGAGGAAGTACAACCACAGGTCAAGGATATCAAGTGCAAAGAAATGCAGGACATCTAGAGTCAAAGGTGTACATATCTGCGATAATCCAGCCGGTCCCAAAGTCCAAGAAAGAGCTGAAAAGCATATCAAGGCAAGTAAACTTAGCAATATCATCACCGCCAGCCACTACAGAATATATGCGATGGTCCGACCAGCCAATAAGGTTCAGTAGAGCAGACCACCCAAGGAAAGTACCCAGGCCAGGACACGCGCCAATGGTGTTGAAGGTGCAAATAGGAGGATATGACATCGGGCGAGGATTTATGGATGCAGGCAGTGGCATAAACCTGATATATGCAAGGACTCTAAAGGCAATTAGCATCTCCCTAGAATGGTTGAAGCCAACAGATTGCTCTTTTCATGGAATAGTACCAGGAAGCGCAAATCACCCCCTCGGGAAAATTGAACTCGACGTCTGTGATGAGGATACAATCATGGATCATGCTGATTTTGAGTGTTTGAGCTGGAAGGAAATATTGAGTCTAATTGATGATTATTATAAGGTGAATTATTTCCTTGTTGAAAAGAATGTCTTGATATCTCCGAATTATATACTACCTAAAGCGATGTATAATGTTGTGTTTAGGTATGTCATCTGTCAAGATATCGCCAGCGGGAGGAGAGGGAGGACGGCGATTGAGAGACAAGTGGAGATCAAGTCTGGATGAGCACGAGCACGTGATGGCGCACTAGGACTGCCTTCGACATGATGTCTACATGTCTAAGGCGCGCTATACACATGGCCTGCGTGCTAAAATTAGGCTGAACCCATATATGGGTCGGTATGTACCCGTTTGAGTCGAACTGAGTCAGTTTGGGCCCAAACCAGGCAGTTTTTGGGCTAGGTCAAAGCTGAGGACGCCCGGCCACCTATAAGTACCCCTGGGCGCCCCCTCAATTAGGGTTAGACCACGTTTAGACTAAAGATTACTTCATTGAACTGCTGTAAGCATTCATCTGAATTCCTCCGCACCAATTCATCTGGATTTGGTGATATACTACTGCAAGTTTAGTATGATGTGTTGTTCCATTGGGAATCAGTAGATTGCAAACTACCGTTTCGTGGTCGACGGCTACGTGCGCAAGTGTGTGGAGTCATGAATATCCTACAGGGTTTGAGAGCTGTTGCATTGGCATCAGGGTTCAAGCGAGGAGAGTTTATTGGTGACACCAAGTTATCTCCGACAATCATCCGCTGCCATCATCACCATCGCATCGCTCACGAGAAGATCGGGCCACCCCATATCATCTTGGTATCAGAGCTCCATGGTTTACTCGGTGAGCATCCACAAATTCATCCCTTCAATTCATTTTTGTTTTCAGTCCTATCCAGAAAAAGCCAAAAAAAATTAGGGTTCTTAGCTTTGCCATAGCCTAGATTGCACCGTTTTGAGTTTTAGTCGCTGATCGTCTGTTTCGCGTATCTTTTCTTTCAATTCATAGGAGTCTAGGGTCCTCGATCTTTTCTGTAACTTAGTTTCAAGTTTAGATCTTGTTTGGAGTATCTTTGATCGTCTATCTTTTTCCTTGGTTCATAGGAGCTGTTCTTCACGCTACAGCCCTGCAGATCCGATCGATATCAGTAAAAAAATAAAAATTGAAGCGAGATCAACCGGGTCTGCCAGATCCGATCGCTTATATAAAAAAAACAATGAGGAGTTTGCGCGTGGATTGACTGATTTGTTTCCGTTCCGATCTGTAGCGTTACATGCACGTGAAGTCTAGGAAAAAAAAACAAAGAGCAAGGTCGCCTGTGCAGATCGGATTCAGCTGGCAGTCCCTGCACCGATCGCGATTCAAAAAAAAAACGAGCGACGTACCTGCTCACCGCACCCCAGACAATCTTCGTGCTCGAGCGCGTCGCTGGGATCCCGTGGCTCGCGTGGCCTCGCCCCAGCGCGGAGGGCGTCTGGGGTCGAGCGCCCGCTCGCTCGCCTGACCGCGGAGACCGTCTGGCCTCCAGCGCCAGCTCGGGCCTCTTCTTTTTAGGCCCAAATTCGAGTTAGTAAAAAAAAGAAGAAAAAAATAGGGGACGTGTCTGTACACGCCGCACCTATTAAAAAAAAGAGACAAACTACTTTATCCGTTTCGCGTCGCCGTCGCGCTGCCGTGTGTTTCCGGCGTCGTATATCTCTGCCGTGACACGTTTTTCGTCGGTTTCTCTGCCGCGACAGCGTGTTACCACTGTGTCCACATAGCGTCCTTTCTACACGATTTTGATCGCTTTAGCTACAGCCTGTCTACAACATCGTGTTAGGAGCTTACCCATACGAGACTACCTACTTCGTGCTCATCAGGCTGCTGCCGTGTGCGCAATCTTGTGCCTGTTCGTCGAGCCAGTGCTAGCATCTCTCTTGTGCATTGCAACACGAGCTACTGTGCGTTGTCACTTATATCTCTTGAGCTCTTTTTCAGAGTTGCTTTGCCTCACTTATCTCCATCGTGTGTGTTTCGTGGGTCTTGTCATACGATCAGCACTAGGACTTATTTGCGGTGTACTTAGGATACCATACCTACAGCTCCACCATATATTCCTGGTTTGTCGTGTGTTTGCTCTTATACCCCCAGTATTCACTTCTTCACATCAGTGCATTGGTCGTTTATTCGATTTGGAGTAGAGTGTTTCACCATATATATATATTTGTTGCTGCACTAATTATGGCATATGACGTTATGGATACTGTGGAGGCTAGAAGATACCAATTTTTCTGCCACAGATATTGTAGTGCCACTTTTTGGGAGGAAGAACGTGGCAACTTTGATGGTGATGGGCTCTTTCACCATGGTGTGATGATTGGACATAGATGTGCTGCAACCACCATTGACCACATCTCTACCATCAGTTTAATTAGCATTGAGGTCGTCGAGACGTTGCACCTAGCCACATGTGCTAGTACAGCGCCATGCCTCTTGCGTTCCTCATATGGCACCTTGCTGATTTCACACATCGCTGACGTTCCTGTTACTTTCAGAGGGCATACCGAGGTTATTCGTTGTGGTGTATCCCCAATGCCACTTCAATCTTGTCATATTCTGTTGGGTTATCCTTGGTTCCACACCTATCATGCTCAGCCTTGTCGTGATAGGCCAACAATTTCTTTCAAGTGGAATAAGCAGCGGCGTGCTTGGCTGCGTCTAACAGCTGAACAGTTTCATAAGAATCATCTTCTTTGCAAGGAGAGGATAAAGGAGTTCTGCTTGTCGCCTAAGCAGAAGGTCATAATGGATGGTGGCAGTCCCATTATTTGCCATCTTGACCATGGTGTGCTTCACAACCCATGTGAGAATGAGAGGCACATAGCCAAATTGAGTGAGAGTGTTATAAACAGTGAGCTGTGTGATTCCACCAAACGTGAGGTTGAGAGCATACACTTTGAGAGTATGAGCAAAAATCAAAACACAAGAGTAGTCGACGATAGGATATGTGAGGATATTTCAACTAATGTAACTCTGTCTACTCCTAGTGTAGTTTCTTGTGATATGCAGGTTGCTTTTGAAGAAAGGGAGCCGCCTATTTTACAACCTGCATCACCGGTTTGTGCATTATCACTTGAGGAGGATGTTCCAGTGCCTACTTCTTCTGAGGAGCATGTCATTGACATAGGTACTGATTTGGAACCACAACCAGTAACTATGGATAATATTTGTGAGTCTACTCCTTTGTTGGTTCCTTCTAGTGATTTATCTTGCACTAATGTTTCAGCACCGTGTGATAATTTGCATATTTCGGATTTTGATCATGTGGTAGTGCTGACACATAAGGAAGTACTTGCTAGAATACCATCGAATGACATTGTGTATTCCATCATGCTAAAAGAACCTCTTAGTTTGCGTTGTGCTATGAAAAAGATTTCTGAAATTTCATATTTGAATTCTAGCACACATGCCTACTGCTTCATGTTTAACTTGATTGGTGAATATAGCATGAATGATAATTTTCTTGTCGATCACATATGCATAACCTGTGATAGAATTAATAATCTGAAACTTGCTATTTTTAGTCCTATATGCTATGCGTCGCAGTCCTTTTGCTGTGGGACACTAGATTATGTTTGAAATAGTTTGATGCATTCTGGTCTAGTTGAAGTGTTTCAGCCCACAAAACTTGATATGTTGGGTTGCTCTAATCTTGCTAGTTTGCCATCAAATTGGTTCAATTCATTGTGTTTGTTCCACAATTTGTTGCCTACGTGTGCTACTGATCCCTACTTCACTTATATTAGCACTTTGAGTTGCATGTTACCTACATGACATAATGATCATGCACACATCACTGAATACTATTGTGTCCATTCATCACTTGTTCATAATAATCTGAGTAGCACAGCTGAGGCATGGCATAAACCACTTTTGTTTTCACATGTTTTGGACTGGTTTGACCTTATTCATCATAAATTTGATCATCGGTCTTCTTTGCGAAAACTGAATTTAATATTGAACAATAAGACTATATATCTCTTTGTTTTTCACCATTATGATGATTCTTTGTACATCATTTATATCTGCAATTTAAGTTGCTTGATGTCTAGTCGACATATTTTTCATGTGAACAAAAATAATAACAATATACATATACTCTGCATACACATTGTTCTTTTTGTTCCTACCACTTTCAGCTTACCCAAAGCCGAGGACGACTTTTCTTGAAGAAAGGGAGGATGATGAGGATACAATCATGGATCATGCTGATTTTGAGTGTTTGAGCTGGAAGGAAATATTGAGTCTAATTGATAATTATTATAAGGTGAATTATTTCCTAGTTGAAAAGAATGTCTTGATATCTCCGAATTATATACTACCTAAAGCAATGTATAATGTTGTGTTTAGGTATGTCACCTATCAAGATATCGCCAGCGGGAGGAGAGGGAGGACGGCGATCGAGAGACAAGTGGAGATCAAGTCTGGATGAGCACGAGCACGTGATGGCGCACTAGGACTGCCTTCGACACGATGTCTACACGTCTAAGGCGCGCTATACACATGGCCTGCGTGCTAAAATTAGGCCGAACCCATATATGGGTCGGTATGTACCCGTTTGAGTCGAACTGAGTTAGTTTGGGCCCAAACCAGGCAGTTTTTGGGCCAGGTCAAAGCTAAGGACGCCCGGCCACCAATAAGTACCCCTGGGGTGCCCCCTCAATTAGGGTTAGACCACGTTTAGACTAAAGATTACTTCATTGAACTGCTGTAAGCATTCATCTGAATTCCTCCGCACCAATTCATCTGGATTTGGTGATATACTACTGCAAGTTTAGTGTGATCTGTTGTTCCATTGGGAATCAGTAGATTGCAAACTACCGTTTCGTGGTCGACGGCTATGTGCGCAAGTGTGTGGAGTCGTGAATATCCTACAGGGTTTGAGAGCTGTTGCATTGGCATCAGGGTTCAAGCGAGGAGAGTTCATCGGTGACACCAAGTTATCTCCGACAATCATCCGCTGCCATCATCACCATCGCATCGCTCACGAGAAGATCGGGCCACCCCATATCAGTCTGTTTCGGCGATAGCGGCAACTTCCGCAGAGAGAAGCTAGAATTCGAAGTAATGGACTGGCCCTCACAATACCATGCAATCCTGGGGTGACCAGCATTTGCAAAGTTTATGGCAGTTCCTCACTACGCATATCTAGCACTCAAAATTCCAGGACCCAAGGGGGTCATCACAGTGCAAGGAAGCTTCGAAGTATCCAATACCCGTGACAAGGAATTTAATAGGATGGCACAAACCTTCGGCATGACAATTGAATATGCAAGACTCAAAAGGCGAAACTGATCACAATGTACTACCCGATGTCAGTCGATCCCTGCCAGACCTGGCTTTCAATGCAACACAAGACTCCAAGAAAATTCAAGTTCATCCTGTGGACCCAAACAAAACCACCTCCATAGCAGTAAACTTGGACCCCACATAGGAAAGTGCGCTCGTCGAGTTCCTCCGTGAGCGCTGGGAAATCTTCGCCTGGTGTCCTTCAGACATGCCAGGGGTTCCCAGGGAACTCGTCGAGCACGCACTAAATGTGGATCCAAAAGCAAAGCCAGTAAAGCAACCTCTGCGACGGTTCGATGAACCCAAAAGAAAAGCAATAGCAGCCGAGCTACACAGGCTAGAAAGCACAGGCTTCTTTAGCGAAATCAAAGCATCAACTTGGGTGTCTAACCCAGTAATCATCCCCAAGAAGAATACAGACGTACAAAGAGTATGCGTCGACTACACATCTCTCAACAAGCATTGCCCTAAGGATCCCTTTCCGCTAACTCGCATCTATCAAATAATTGACTCAACAGCGGGGTGCGTGAGGCTTTCCTTTCTAGACGCATACTGCGGCTACAACCAGATCAAGCTGAAGAAAGAAGACGAAGAAAAAATAGCTTTTATCACACCATACAACGTCTTTTGCTATCAAGTCATACCTTTCGGCCTCAAGAATGCAGGAGCAACCTATCAACGGATGATGCAAAATTGCCTCGGAAGTCAAATAGGCCGCAACATCCAAGTCTACATTGACGACGTGGTTATCACTATAAGAAAGGAGGAGTCTTTAATCAGCTACCTGCCGGAAACCTTCGACAACCTCAACAGGTACAACCTCAAGCTCAACCCGACAAAATGCTCTTTCAGCGTCTTCGCAGGGCAACTTTTGGGATTCCTGGTATCAGCAAGAGGAATAGAGGCAAACCTAGAGAAAATCCAGGCAATACTAACAATGGGGAAACCAGCAAAGCTACATGACGTATAGAAACTCGCAGGACGCATAGCGGCACTAAGTCGATTCATCGCACAATTAGGAGAAAAAGCCCTCCATTTCTACGCACTCATGAAAAAGTCCGATAACAAATTTGAGTGGACAGAAGAGGCAGATGCAGCTTTCGCGCAAGTGAAAAAGGTGCTTTCCACACCACCAGTGTTGTTCGCACCGAAAGAAGGGGAGCCACTACTACTATATATCGCAACCACACATCAAGTGGTAAGCACGGTACTAGTAGTCGAGCGAAGTGAAGAAGGAAAGGCGCTTGGAATCCAGCGGCCAGTATATTTCCTCAGCGAAGTCTTGTCACCAACAAAGCAGAGGTACCCGCATTACCAGAAACTTGCATACAGCGTGTTCACAATAGCATGAAAATTACGACAATACTTTGCAGTGCATCCAATCATAGTGGTTAACGAAGCCCCACTATCAAATATATTGAACAATCCTGATGCAACAGGACGTGTCTCCTTATGGGGAATCGAATATCTCCCTTGGACATCACGTACGAGAAAAGAAAAGCAATCAAATCTCAGGTGCTGCCAGATTTCACAGCAGAGTGGCTCGAACTACAAAACACATGACCACATGACCTGTTGAGCGTATGGACAATGTACTTCGACGGGTCGAAAAGGGTCCAAGGCGCAGGAGTAGGGGTAGTCTTAATATCACCACAAGAAGATAAGCTAAAGTACATGTTAAGGATGAGTTTTCCGCAAGCTTCTAACAACGAAGCCGAGTATGAGGCCTTGCTTCATGGAATGAAGATGGCCAAAGCATGTGGAGCAACCCGACTAAAAATATTTGGAGACTGAAACCTCGTGGTCCAGCAAGTAATGAATAGGTGTGATGCCATCAGCGACAACATGACGACGTACATGAATTTGTACTACCACCTGGAAGGAACTTTTGATGGATGCAAAGTCTCACACATTGATACGTCTCCAACGTATCCATACTTTTTGATGCTCCATGCTTGTTTTTACATCATTTGCCTAATGTTTCGTTACACTTCGTGGCACTTTTATGCATTTTCCGGAACTAACCTATTAACAAGTCGCCACAGTGTTAGTTCCCTGTTTTCTGCTATTTTTGTGTTTCAGAAATGCTACACAGGAAATATTCTCGGAATTGGACGAAACAAGTTCTAGGACTCCTATTTTCCCCGAACGAAGGTTGAAGACCGAAAGAGAGCCGGAGGGGGGCCAGAGGCCGCCCTCACACGTAGGGGGCGCGGCCCAGCCGCTGGCCGCGCCCACCTGGTGTGAGGAGCCCCTGGCTGCCCCCTGACGACGCTCCTTCGCCTATAAGAAGCCTCAGGACAGAAAACCCTAGAGGAGTCGACGAAATTTCCAGAAGAGTTTTGCATCTCCGCCACACCCGCCGACGAATTTCGGGGGACAGAAGTCTTTATTCCGGCACCCTGTCGGGACAGGGAAGTGCCCTCGGAGCCATCTCCATCGGTCTCCATCACCGTCTCCGCCGTCTCCATCGACCTCACCGCCATCTCCATCAACCTTGCTGTCTCCTATGATGAGGAGGGAGTAGTTCATCCCCGGGGCTGAGGGCTCTACCGGCAGCTATGTGGTTCACCTCTCTCTCCCATGATGTGATCTTTATGTGATCGTGAGCTTTGTATCATGTTGAATAAGTAGATGTTACTCTTCTTCATTATGTGTACTCTAGTGTGTTATTAAAGTAATCTATTCCTCCTGCCATGGTGTAACGGTGACAGTGCGTGCATCGTGGTGGTACTTGGTCTAGGCTACGATTGTGATTTTTATGGATTATGAGAATAATTATCACTATGATAGTATTGAAGTGATCTTTTCCTCCTTTCATGGTGTAATGTTGACAGTGTGTGCACCGTGTTAGTACTTGGTCTAAGTTGCAATAATATTTATCTTGAGTTGTGATTTGATTTGGATATCTCTATGAGTGGTGTTTGTCAAGTACTTGATGAACTTTGAGGAGTGCTTCGTAGCCCTACGCGATGATTAGTGTTATTCAATAGGAGAGTAATTCAGAGTACCATAGTGAAGAGAAGTTATTTATTTGTTCAATTATGTTATATTTGTTGGGAGTGTGTCCACTAGTGAAAGTATGATCCCTAGGCCTTGTTTCCAAGCTTTGCACACCGTTTACTTCCTGTTTTGTTACATGTTTGCTTGCTGCCATTTTTATTTCAGATCACATTTACTATTTATAATCATGACAATTACTTGTATTTCACTATCTCTTCGCCGAACTAGTGCACCTATACATCTGACAAGTGTATTGGGTGTGTTGGGGACATAAGAGACTTTCTGTATCGTAATTGCAGGGTTGTTTGAGAGGGATAGCTTTGACCTCTTCCTCCCTGAGTTCGATAAACCTTGGGTGATCCACTTAAGGGAAACTTGCTGCTGTTCTACAAACCTCTGCACTTGGAGGCCCAACACTGTCTACAAGAACAGACGCGTGCATAGACATCAAGCTCTTTTGTGGCGCCGTTACCGGGGAGGTAAGGTAAAAGGTACTCGCATCCTCCTGTGTGAGTGCTCAGAGTTATTTCCTTTAGATTCTGCAATTATATCTTTTTGTTTCTTGTTTTTATTTTCACTAGTTAGGCTTAATGGAAAATAAAGAGTTCTTTAGTCTTTTTTCTGAGTTTAGATTTGAAGAGAAAATTGAAAAACCTTTGGAGCTTAATTTGCATGCTAATAGTGTTGTTAGTACGAATGCTTTGAATCTCGTTATTACTAATGCTATAGAAAAGTCTAAGCTTGGGGAAGCTGGTTTTGTTAAGCATGATATTTTTAGTTCCCCAGCTTTAGTGGAGAAAGTTTGTTCTGATAATATTTTATCTCCCATATGTGATGTTCCTTCTTATGATGATATGTTTGAAGAATATGATTTGCGAAATAGCTGTTCTCTAGCTGGTGATGATACTAAACCTCTAGTTTGTGATGGTTATGATGATGGGTATAATATTTTCAGTCCACCTACTTTTGAGGAGAAAATTAGTTATGATTACAATATGCCTCCTGTTTATGATGATTATGGTGATGAGAATAATTATTCTGTTGAATCTGCTCCTACTACGATTGTTCATGTGGGGAGTATTAATTCTTTTATGCATGTGGCTCATGATAGGGAAGCTTTTTGTGTTAGTTATATTGTTAATTCTATTCATGATGCTACTGAAAGTTATTATGAGAGAGGGAAACATGGTTTGATGGATCTCAACAATATTGAGTTTCCCCTCTTTATGTTGCAATTCTTGAAGTTGTACTTGTTTTACCTTCCTATGCTTTTTGCTTTGCGCTTTCATGACTTGTCTCTTTACAAGACTATTTTTCATAGGAAGTGGTTTAGATTTAAATGTGTTCCATACTTGCTTTTTGATGCTCTCTTTTGCTTTAAGTTCCTATATGGCGCCTTTGCCTCAAGCTCTTATATGGCGCCCACATGAGCATCTTCGCAATTTTCTGCGCCTAGCTCAAAGGCGTTAAAGAAAAGCACTCTTGGGAGATAACCCAATGTTTTATTTTCAGTACTTTTTCTTTTATTTGAGTCTTGGAAGTCATTACTACTGTAATGACCACTCCTTATCCTTTATATTTTGTTGTTGTGCCAAGAGAAGCCTCTAATTTGAGTGAGGTAAGATTTGGGGATGTTGCTGTCCCGAAACAGTTTTCGGTGCTGCACCGTAAAAATTCGTGAAAATTCTGTGTATATCTTTTGGACCTGCGATTTCTTGTGCATATGCCCCAGGTTATATCCAAACTTTAATTAGTTGAACAATTTTTGATTTGAGTAACAGAAAACCCTCTAAAAATTTGACCTTTGTCAGCTGTTCTATTTTGACAGATTTCTGCCAATATTTGTGTTTGCCGCTTTATCGCTTTCTTTTGAGTTCTTTTGATCATGGAACTTTTGGGGAAGTTGATAAAGTAGTATATGCTATATATGTGGTGGTTTTAGGTTGAAACCTAAAGCAAAAAGGGTTGATTCTATGTTATGCTTACACTAATATTGCTAATAGATTTGTGTTTAGTTTTGTATAAAGGAAGTTTTCAAGTGTAGGGATCGGAGGATGATGAGATGAGATGAAGAATGGACAAAAGCTCAATCTTGGGGATGTCACCCCAAGAAATATCCAAGAAGTACAAGCGTCAAAGCTTGGGGATGCCCCCGAGGCACCCCTTCTTCATCGGCAAAAATCAGGTCACCTTTCAAGACACTATATTTTTATTGCTTCATGCACTATGCGTTTTTCTTGGAGCGTCAGTTGTTTTTGTTTTTAGTTTTCTTTTGCTTTGTTTGCTGCAATAAGTGGTTGGATCACATCATGTTTCTTTTGGAGGAGATGAACTCGCTTTTCATTTGCCAAGAACACTCTAGTTTTCACTCCTATCATTTCAATGAGTGTTCTCTTTTTCTGCTACTGGGTTTAGCTTGCATTTTTCGCCTTGATTTGTGTTCAGATCTTGTTATATTGTTTCATCAAGGTGTATTTTTGCCTCTGATCTTTATTGGTTTTCATCAAAAGAGGTGTTTATAAAAAGTTTGAATGGTGTTGGAAAAGAGAAAAAGCTTTATGCAAAAAAGTGGTACAAGAAGGAGCTTGTGTAGACTGCGGCTTAGGCTTTTGCATGTCATGCTTGATGTATTTTTGATAGTATGCTTAGTGGTTTTGCTGTAGCATGACTTGTCTCAAATAACTGAGATTGCTTAATGAGCCTTTGAAAAAATCATGCGTTGTTTTTATCGCTTGGAAGCATTATTTTGGTTTTCTCCTTGATGCTTTATTTGGGTTGACTTGGCGCATGCTCACACATGTTAGACTCTTACAAAGTCGCCAATAGCCTCTATGATCATTTAGTTTTTGACTTTTGATGCCATCTTATGCTTCTTTTAATGGTGCTTTGTCGCTTTGCATGATTATGGCCGTTATTGCTCTCTTAGTTGGTCGCTCCCAGTCTTTTGCTAGCCCTCATTGTGTACTGAGTAGGAGCTCTACTCGTGCATCCAACTCCTAAAAACCAAGTTTGCCATTGTGTCCACTATAAATTCCTATGCATGGTATTTGCAAGCCATTCCAAGTAAATTTTCATGTGCTACCTTTCAAAAAACCTTCAAAACACTTCTCGTTTTGTGACACTATTTTCAGCTCATGGGGACGTAGTGGTCGGATTTGCTATCTTCCATATTGCTAAATTCCAAAAAAACAAAAAAAATGAGAAAAAAGGCACTCCTCCATGGTATGTGAATGTTGGTGGGCACCCGATGGAATCGGTTAGCCATGGTTTGAGAAAGGAAAAAAGGTGGGGAGGAGTGCCAAGCTTTATAAAAGAGCACAAAAGTGCCAATCTCTCTCTCAAAAACTTGCTTCATTTTTGTATGGAAGATAGTAAGAACCCCATTGCCAGTCGTTGACAAAGACAACCACCTCTCAAAACCAATTTTTATCTCTCTGTTTTACAAATAAAAAGCTCTAGCACATGTTAAATCACTGCTTCCCTCCGCGAAGGGCCTTTCTTTTACTTTTCTGTTGAGTCACCACCTTATATCTTTATGCACCGTCTAAGAGAGCATAGTTGTCATTCTGAGTATAATGTGCATTGTCCCAAAGTTTATCATTGATTGATTCATGACTATGGTTTCACTTGTTCCTAAATTATTTGTATCTAGTCGCCCTCTTAAACTTGAAGGTGTCCTATGCATTTATGTTTTGCTATTCCATGAGGGACAAGCTGAAAACCATTTACTATGTTTTTCCTTATGATTTGAACACACGTTTGACTTTCATTGTTTCATTTTCATGATCTTTTGTTTGTGTTCATTTTTATGTTATAACATGGTTGCTAAGTTTCTATTATCAAGATTATGTCTTTCATGCCCATGTTTTAAGTTCTTTGATCTCAGCACTCAATGCTTTACCCATATGATCAAGATTGTGTAGGTGCATGTCACCTCAAAAATTATTTCTTTTGTTATCACTTACCTACTTGAGGACGAGCAGGAGTTAAGCTTGGGGATGCTGATACGTCTCCAACGTATCCATAATTTTTGATGCTCCATGCTTGTTTTTACACCATTTGCCTAATGTTTCGTTACACTTCGTGGCACTTTTATGCATTTTCCAGAACTAACCTATTAACAAGTCGCCACAGTGCCAGTTCCCTATTTTCTGCTATTTTTGTGTTTCAGAAATGCTACACAGGAAATATTCTCAGAATTGGACGAAACAAGTTCCAGGACCCCTATTTTTCCCGGACGAAGGACGATGACCAAAAGAGAGCCGGAGGGTGGCCAGAGGCCGCCCTCACACGTAGGGGGCGCGGCCCAGCCCCTGGCCGCGCCCACCTGGTGTGAGGAGCCCCTGGCTGCCCCCTGACGACGCCCCTTCACCTATAAGAAGCCTCGGGACGGAAAACCCTATAGGAGTCAATAAAATTTCCAGAAGAGTTCCGCATCTCCGCCACAGCCGCCGATGAATTTTGGGGGACAGAAGTCTCTGTTCCGGCACCCTGCCGGGACGAGGAAGTGCCCTTGGAGCCATCTCCATCGGTCTCCATCACCGTCTCCGCCGTCTCCATCGACCTCACCGCCATCTCCATCAACCTTGCTGTCTCCTATGATGAGGAGGGAGTAGTTCATGAAAAGGGGTGTCCCGATCTTCTCAGCGAGCGCGATGTAGATGGTGATGATGGTGATGAAGATAACTCAAGTGTCGCTGTAAACTCTCCGGCTAATCCCTGCTGCCAGCGCAACAGCTCTCAACCCTTTGGATATTCGCAATGTCACACGCTTGCGCACGTAGCCGCCGACCACGAAGCGGTGATGCAATATACTAATTCCCAATGGAATAGCAGATTACACTCAGACTTTCAGAAGAACAAACACCAGATCGATACGAATTGGTGCGAATAATTTCAGAGGAACACTTGGTTCTGTCTAGAAACTAGGGTTTTGTTTAAACGTGATCTAAGGGACTTGAGGGGGCGCCCCTGGCTACTTAAGGGAGGCTGGGGCGTCCTCAGCATGGACCTGGCCCAAAACCAACCTGGTTTGGGCCCAAACTGACTCGGTTCGACTCAAACGAGTAGACACCGACCCATACATGGGTTCGGCCTAATTTGGCACGCAGGCCATGAGTGTGGCGCGCCTTAGACCTGTAGACATCGTGTCGTAGGCTGTCCTAGTGCGCCATCACGGACTCTCTCATGTCGACTTGACGTTCTGGTGATCTCGTGGTGCGCCTGCCTCCCTCTCCTCCCTCGCACACTTGATCATCAAGTCTTGCTCTTCTTGCTACGACTCATCTCCTCCTCGTGCAACGCTCGTGTTATCAACAAACCTGATCATACATAGATGCATAGACTTAGGCAGTATAAAGTTCTCATTAAATAAAAGATCAGGTTCAATTAAGAGTGAGTTCACCTATTGTTCCAATAGCTTTGCATGTGCTCTTGTAATTGGTCCAATCCTAATCTCATTGGACTTCTTCGCAGCAACATCTTCATCAAAAGGAGTCGGAGATAATGGTGGTGTAATAGGGATGTCCTCATCATCCTCGCCCCCTTCGAAAGGCGTCGACCTCGATGCTGCAAGGTCTTCACCTTCATACGGTGTCAAATCAGCAACGTTGAAACTATTGCTGACACCATACTCAGCTGTAGGAAGATCTATCTTGTAGGCATTATCGTTGATCTTGGCAAGAACCTTGTAAGGACCAACACCACGGGGCAGCAACTTGGACTTACGTAGCTGTGGAAATCTATCCTTGCGAAAGTGAACCCAAACCATATCACCGGGCTGAAACAGTACCTCCTTCCGCTTCTTGTTTGCACGATATGCAGTATACTTGCCTTTCTTCTCAATAGCCTCTTTAGTCTTCACATGTATCTTCCGCACAAAATCTGCCCTCTTTGATGCCTCCATATTGACTCGCTCTTGAATAGGAAGAGGCAACAAATCAAGTGGCGTAATGGGTTTGAAACTATAGACCACCTCAAAAGGACATAGCTGCGTGGTAGAGTGAACCGCCCTGTTATATGCAAACTCCACATGCGGCAAACAATCTTCCCACTCATGCAGGTTCTTCTTGATCATGCATCGCAGCACTGTTGAAAGTGTGCGATTTACCACCTCCGTTTGACCATCAGTTTGGGGATGACATGTAGTACTGAAAAGTAACTTTGTGCCCAGCTTTCCCCAAAGTGTCTTCCAGAAGTAGCTCATAAACTTCACATCACGATCAGAGACAATTGTCTTGGGTACTCCATGCGAACGTACAATGTCCCTGAAAAACAGGTTAGCAATATGCGACGCATCGTCGCTTTTGTGGCAGGCAATAAAATGAGCCATTTTAGAAAATCTGTCCACTACCACAAATATAGAATCATGGCCTCTTTTAGTCCTAGGCAAACCTAATACAAAATCCATGCTAATGTCCTCCCATGGTGTAGTAGGTGCAGGTAATGGAGTATACAAACCGTGAGGCTTCAGCTTGGACTTCGACTTGTTGCATGTAATGCAGCGCTTGACGAACCTGTCCACATCACGCCTCATCCTAGGCCAATAAAAGTGATCAGCGAGCATGAGTAGCGTCTTCTCACGCCCAAAGTGACCCATCAAACCGCCGGCATGTGATTCCTGCAACAATAGCAAACGCACGGACGATTCTGGAACACATAGTTTGTTAGCACGAAACAAAAACCCATCATGGATGTGATATTTATCCCATGCTTTCCCACCAGTACACATGCTATATGGCGCTGAAAAATCATGATCAGTAGCATATAAATCACACAAGCTCTCTAAACCAGGAACCTTAATGTCTAATTGTGACAACAACATGTTCTTCCTAGATAGAGCATCAGCAACCACATTGTCTTTACCCTTTTTATGTTTAATGATGTAAGGAAAAGACTCAATAAACTCAACCCACTTAGCAAGACGCCTATGCAAATTAGATTGAGCTTTCAGATATTTCAAAGCTTCATGATCAGAATGTATGATAAATTCTTTTGGCCACAAATAATGTTGCCAAACCTCAAGAACTCTAACAAGCGCATATAATTCTTTGTCATAAACAGGATAGTTCAACCACGCACCACAAAGTTTTTCAGAAAAGTAGGCAATAGGCCGACCCTCTTGCATCAACACACCACCAATACCAATGCCACTAGCATCACATTCAATCTCAAATTGCTTATTAAAATCTGGTAGTGCAAGCAATGGTGCAGAAGTTAATAAACGTTTCAGTTCATCAAAAGCATGATCTTGGGTGGCGCCCCATACAAATTCAACACCTTTTTTAGTTAACTCATTTAAAAGTGCAGCAACAGTACTAAAGTCTTTCACAAAATGGCGATAAAAACCAGCAAGACCATGAAAACTTCGTACTTGACTAACATTCATGGGAGTAGGCCAATTTTGAATAGCTTCAATTTTAGATGCATCGACTTCTACTCCATTTTTAGAAACAACATATCCAAGGAAGATGACCTTATCTTTGCAAAATGTGCACTTTTCAAGATTACCATAAAGCTGAGAATCATGCAACACTTGCAAAACTTGTCTAATATGATCACTATGGTCAGATTCATTGCGGCTGTAGATTAATATATCATCAAAATACATAACCACAAACTTGCCAATAAAATTTCGCAAAACATGGTTCATTAATCTCATGAAGGTACTAGGTTCATTAGTTAAACCAAATGGCATGACTAACCACTCATATAAACCAAATTTTGTTTTAAAGGCAGTTTTCCACTCATCCCCCTCTTTCATCCTAATCTGATGGTAACCACTACGCAAATCAATCTTAGAGAAAACAGCAGCACCACTCAACTCATCAAGCATATCATCCAAGCGTGGAATAGGGTGACGATATCGAATAGTGATGTTATTAATAGCTCTACAATCTACACACATGCGCCATGTACCATCTTTCTTAGGAACGAGAATAACAGGAACAGCACAAGGGCTTAAGCTCACACGAATATAACCTTTGTCGAGTAGCGCTTGCACTTGTTTCTGAATCTCCTTAGTTTCTTCGGGGTTGGTGCGGTAAGGAGCGCGGTTTGGCAAGGTGGCACCAGGGATGAAATCAATCTGGTGCTCAATGCCGCGCAAAGGAGGCAAACCAGCGGGGACCTCCTCTGGAAACACATCGTCAAATTCCTGCAAGACACTAGAAACACCAAAAGGAAGAGGAGTCATGTCGTTAGAAACCAAAATCTCACCCCTGTACATAAGCACAAGTGGCATGGCTATAGGATCCTCTCTAAATTCTCTCATATCTTCTTTGGTGGCTAGCAGGACTAGAGAATTCACTCGCTCACTGTGGTGTGGCTCTCTCGATGTGGCTGGGTGGCTCTCACTCACCGAGGTAACAGTCTCTCGTCTGGCTACTCTTTCATTCTCATGTTCTAAGTTCACTTCAGTTTTCTGACGAGACTCATTTACAATATGCTGTGGAGACATAGGCTGCAAGTTAATTTTTCTGCCCTTGAACTCCAAATGATATGTGTTGGTGCGGCCATTGTGTAACACGTTGCGATCAAACTGCCATGGGTGGCCCAGCAAGAGGTGACAAACCGTCATAGGAACCACATCAAACTCAATGGAGTTCTTGTATGGTCCAATCTCGAAATCAACTCGCACCATGTGGCTGACCTTCATCTCTCCATTGTCGCTGAGCCACTGGATATAATATGGATGCGGGTGCGGGATGTATTTCAGTTTTAGCTTTGCACACAACTCTTTGCTAGCAAGGTTGCGGCAACTACCACCATCAATGATGAGTTTGCAAGCTTTGTCCGGTCCAACAAGTGCTTTAGTTTGGAACAAATTGCACCGCTGACTTTCAGATGTAGGAGACACATTGAGCACATGCTGCGAGCAAACTATGTTATTGGCGGTGGAAGGATAGGCATCAACACCGTCATGACCAAAGTCATCATCATCAGAACCATCCGGATCAGCATCATCACCTGTCTCGTACTCATTGGTGTCCTCATTGACAATCATCACTTTTCGATTGGGGCAATCCCGTTTAAAATGACCCTTTCCACCACAAGTATGACACTCCATATCACGATTACGTGCTGTAGACATGTTCGAACCTGTACCACTAGCAGCAGGTGCGGATTTCTTCGCATTGGCATCAGATCGCGATGATGAAGGAGCACGAAAATCTGAACGGGAACTTGGTGTGGGTGCAGCAGGCCTGGGTGTGAAACGGCTGCCAGAAGTAGTACGAACCTAAAACTGAGCTTCTTCGGCAAACTGTGCTTCAGCTTCACGTGCATGATGTAGCAGCTCATTCATAGCACGATACCGATGATGCCGAACAATGCTCTTAATATTATACTTCAGACCATGGAGAAAACGCTGCAAGGTCTGCTCAAGAGGCTCACGAACGCGAGCTCGTTGTAAAAGCATCTCCATCTCCATATAGTACTCATTAACGGACATCGAACCTTGCTTCAATTGCTGTAACTTATCAAAAACGGAGCGGAGGTAGTTATGCGGAACAAAACGAGCCCGCATCACTTCCTTCATATGGCGCCAAGTTATAATGGGCAGCTCGTTGTTTTCTTAACGTGTTTGCACAACGCTGTCCCACCATCGCAAAGCATAGCCATCAAACTCTGAAGAAGCAAGCTTGATTTTCTTGTCCTCCGTATAATCATGAAGACGCCACAACTTCTCTATCTTCAACTCCCATGTGAAGTACTCTTCAACATCAGTACTACCCTCGAATTTGGGAATAAAAAACTTTGGTTTACCCAATCCATCATCCTGCTGAAAAGGAACGCGCTGGGCACCAAGGGGAACAAAACCACGGCCACGAAAAGGAGGACCATTGCCTCGACCATTACCACGATCTTCTGTAACAAAACCCGCATTGTCGCCATGAGCACTCGCGTCATCGGCATCAATATGTGGTGGGGGTCACTGCTCAATAGTAAGACGCAGCACATTGACAGATTGTGTCAACGCCTGGATGCTAGTTTGGAGATCATTGACTTGCACTTGCATATTATTAACAGTAGCATCAGTGGCTTCTACTTTCATTTGGACAGCTTGAACATCAGAATCAATAGCGTCAGTTGTTCGTGTTATTATTCTTTCCAAATGATCACGAAGAGCTTCATACTCCCTCCATATGACAGGAGTATCATCAGGCTTTTTCTGCATCACATCAACATCACTAGCAGACATGATTAGTAGGTTAGTGCACAAACAATAAACGGGTGGTGGTTACGCTCACAACTCACTCAAAACTGAAAGAAAGAGGTATCTTACCGTTCCAAAGTGAATAATAAATGCTTAACACGCGTAGAGACTAAAACGTGCACGGATGTGATGAAGCGAATACCGAGGGTATAAGAAACTATCACACGACAAACCATATATGGTGGGGCTTGGTATGGATACCTAACTACACCGAAATACAAGTCCTAGTGCTGATCGTATGACAAAGATCCACGGAAACACACACGGTGGAGATAAATGGGGCAATGCAACTCTGAAAATGAGCTCAAAAAGTTGAGGTATGTTGGTGGAACGCTCGGTGTTGCAAAGCACAAGAGAGACGCTAGCAATGACTCAACGAAAATGGGCACAAGATTGCAGAACAGAGCAGCCCATAGAGCACGAAGCACGCTAGTCTCGTAGGATGGTTCTAGACAACAAGAAAGGTTTACTAAAGGCTGACAAAGAAAAGAGACAATATGTGGACTCAGAAAAGAGAAATAGCAAAGAGAAATAGGAAAAATATTTTTTTTTGATATTAGCTCACGCTAGAGCACATAATATTTCTGAGGTCCAGCGCCAACAACGGCCAGCGATCCATTTTTTTTTGATCAAATTAGCCTAAATGGGCTTAGGCCTGCTGGCGCTGAGGAGGCTCGAGGATAGGGGATCGCTGATCGCTCCGCGTGAGCGAGACCACGCTCGAGCGCAGAACGCTCTGAGGTCGAGCGACCGCCGCCCTGCTACCTGGCGCGTGACCACAGAACCGATCTGTGGTCGGGCGAGCGCGTTGCGTTTTTTTTTTGCAAATTGCCTTCCGATCGGATCTAGCTATGCTGTCTCGTGAAGAACACGTATATAGCCACCAGTTTAGGGAAGAAGAAAGAGATCAAAGAGGGATCAAACGAAAATGAAATCCGCGACGAAGATACAGAAAAGAACGAGGATCCTAGACTCCTACAGATTTGATGAAAAGATAAGCGAAAAGACGATCAGTGACTAAAACCAGTACCTCGATGCAATCTAGGCTATGGCGAAACTAAGAACCCTAATTTTTTTGTGTGCCTTTTTTTTGCATAGGACAAAAACAAAAACGAATCTACGGGGATGAATTGCTCACCGAGTAAACTCTGGAAATCTGATACCAAGATGATAAGGGGTGTCCCGATCTTCTCAGCGAGCGCGATGTAGATGGCAATGATGGTGATGAAGATAACTCGAGTGTCGCTGTAAACTCTCCGGCTAATCCCTGCTGCCAGCGCAACAGCTCTCAACCCTTTGGATATTCGCAACATCACACGCTTGCGCACGTAGCCGCCGACCACGAAGCGGTGATGCAATATACTAATTCCCAATGGAACAGCAGATTACACTCAGACTTTCAGAAGAACAAACACCAGATCGATACGAATTGGTGCGAATAATTTCAGAGGAACACTTGGTTCTGTCTAGAAACTAGGGTTTTGTTTAAACATGATCTAAGGGACTTGAGGGGGTGCCCCTGGCTACTTAAGGGAGGCTGGGGCGCCCTCAGCATGGACCTGGCCCAAAACCAACCTGGTTTGGGCCCAAACTGACTCGGTTCGACTCAAATGAGTACATACCGACCCATACATGGGTTCGGCCTAATTTGGCACGCAGGCCATGAGTGTGGCGCGCCTTAGACGTATAGACATCGTGTCGTAGGCTGTCCTAGTGCGCCATCACGGACTCTCTCATGTCGACTTGACATTCTGGTGATCTCGTGGTGCGCCTGCCTCCCTCTCCTCCCTCGCGCACTTGATCATCAAGTCTTGCTCTTCTTGCTGCGACTCATCTCCTCCTCGTGCAACACTCGTGTTATCAACAAACCTGATCATACATAGATGCATAGACTTAGGCAGTATAAAGTTCTCATTAAATAAAAGATCAGGTTCAATTAAGAGTGAGTTCACCTGTTGTTCCAATAGCTTTGCACGTGCTCTTGTAATTGGTCCAATCCTAATCTCATTGGACTTCTTCGCAACAACATCTTCATCAAAAGGAGTAGGAGATAATGGTGGTGTAATAGGGATGTCCTCATCAGTTCATCCCCAGGGCTGAGGGCTCTACCGGTAGCTATGTGGTTCACCTCTCTCTCCCATGATGTGATCTTTATGTGATCGTGAGCTTTGTATCATGTTGAATAAGTAGATGTTACTCTTCTTCATTATGTGTACTCTAGTGTGTTATTAAAGTAATCTATTCCTCCTGCCATGGTGTAACGATGACAGTGCGTGCATCGTGGTGGTACTTGGTCTAGGCTACGATTGTGATCTTTTATGGATTATGAGAATAATTATCACTATGATAGTATTGAAGTGATCTTTTCCTCCTTTCATGGTGTAATGTTGACAGTGTGTGCACCGTGTTAGTACTTGTTCTAAGTTGCAATAATATTTATCTTGAGTTGTGATTTGATTTGGATATCTCTATGAGTGGTGTTTGTCAAGTACTTGATGAACTTTGAGGAGTGCTTCGTAGCCCTACGCGATGATTAGTGTTATTCAATAGGAGAGTAATTCAGAGTACCATAGTGAAGAGAAGTTATTTATTTGTTCAATTATGTTATATTTGTTGGGAGTGTGTCCACTAGTGAAAGTATGATCCCTAGGCCTTGTTTCCAAGCTTTGCACACCGTTTACTTCCTGTTTTGTTACATGTTTGCTTGCTGCCATTTTTATTTCAGATTGCGTTTACTATTTATAATCATCACAACTACTTGTATTTCACTATCTCTTCGCCGAACTAGTGCACCTATACATCTGACAAGTGTATTGGGTGTGTTGGGGACACAAGAGACTTTCTGTATCATAATTGCAGGGTTGTTTGAGAGGGATAGCTTTGACCTCTTCCTCCCTGAGTTCGATAAACCTTGGGTGATCCACTTAAGGGAAACTTGCTGCTGTTCTACAAACCTCTGCACTTGGAGGCCCAACACTGTCTACAAGAACAGACGCGTGCGTAGACATCACACATCAGTAGAGCAACAACGTGGAAGTCGCTAATCTAGCAAACATCAGGTCCCAATGCCTGCCCATACCACCAGGAGTCATTTGGGAGGAAATCGTCGAGAGGTCAATAAAAGGCAGCAAAACTTTGACTCCAGGGGAGCCAAGTCAGCATGCGACAACAGGCTCGGGGGCTGGCAAGCCGCAGAAAGCACAGCAGAACCAGAGGGAGTCATGATGATCAAAGAAACTTGGATGCAGCCATACCTAGCATACATGATGAACAAGACACTACCTAAAGATACCATCGAAGCACGCATGATAATACGACAATCCAAAGTGGTCATCATACTACAAGGCAAGTTATACAAGAAAAGTATAACTGGCGTATTGCAGCGATGCGTCACCACCCAAGAAGGGCAAGACATATTAAAAGACATCCATGTAGGAGTTTGCGGACATCATGCTAGCAGCAGAGCTATAGCGGCAAAAGCTTTTCGTGTAGGATTCTACTAGTTAACAGCCATCGAAGATGCAAAAGACATAGTCCAAAGATGTGAAGCCTATCAATGATTCTCATCCAGACCACACGCACCAGCATCCGAACTACAACCAATACCACTGTCGTGGCCCTTTACACAATGGGGTTTGGATATGGTAGGAAAATTACACAAGTCATGGCCAAGAGGACATGTCTACATGTTAGTGGCAGTCGACAAATTCACCAAGTGGGTAGAAGCAGCCCCAGTAACAACTCAAGATTCCACAGCAGTGATCAACTTCATCAAGTCAATAGTATTTCGCTTTGGAGTACCACACAACATCATCACAGACAATGGAACAAACTTCACATCCAAGAAGTTCAAAAGCTATTGTTAAAGTATGGGAATCAAACTAAAGTTTGCATCCGTCGCACATCCCAAAACAAACGGGCAAGTCGAGAAAGCAAACGGCTTAATATGCAACGGAATAAAAAAGAGGTTATTAGCACCCTTGGAGAAAGCCAAGCATGCTTGGGTAGATGAGTTACCCTCCATGCTCTGGAGTCTGAGAACTACGCCCAATGCGGCTACCCAAGAGACACCTTTCTTTCTGGTCCATGGCGCAGAAGCCGTGCTTCCAGTCGAAGTTACTCACGAAGCCCCAAGAATTGCGGCTTACGACGAAATGACTTCTACAGAGGCACTTCAAGACAATGTCGATGCACTCGACGAAGCAAGAGAAGTTGCACTAGCTAGAGCTACACAGTACCAGCAAAGTCTACAAAACTATCATAGCACTCGAGTTCACCCTCGATCTTTCATAGTAGGGGATCTAGTTTTACGACTCAAGTAGGACGGCCATGGCAAATTAGAGTCACCATGGGTGGGACCTTACATTGTCACAGAAGTCATACCAGGAGGAGCATATTGACTACAAGATAAGAAGACAGGCAAAGATGAGAGCAACCCGTGGAATGCAGAGCAACTCCAGCGTTTTTACGCATAGAAGACATCGCCGATAAACAAGTACGACGACAGCAATACAAAACCTTGAGTCATGACCCTCTAAACCTAGAACATGAGGCCACAGGTCAGGTTTTTGGGTCAACTCCACGACATGTAAAATATGTCATGATTTCCCGCTCGGGGGCTCAGACCCCCCGAGTCAATATAAAGAAATAGAATTATCACTGAGATCATGTATTCATGACTTCTCACGAGTAAGTACGAGGTTGTTCACAACATTATATTCAACAAGCAAATCGTGATTAGCAGATATTCAAAAGTACGTCGGTTCTAAGAGAAAACACACCTCAGAACGCTGATAGTTCCTTTGGTCTATTTCCAAACATGATAGCATAAAACAGAGTTCACAACATATAATTATTACATAAAGTTGGCCAAAAAAGCACAAGCCAAAGGATTACATCAAGGCAACATATACTGGAAGTGCACTTCAGCTTCATACTTCCTCTGGCACTGTGTCCCATCGAAGATCTTCACGTCAAACTTTAACGTACCACAATGGTAGTCGAAGAGCATGAAAAAACCCTGATGCAGTTCATGGTCCTCTGCAAATTGGGGCCAGCCGCCCCTGAAGTACATCTCACCATGGCCGTCATAGTACACCTCCACTTCATACGGAGTTCCTCCTTCAGATTCTTCACAGAGGATAGCTTCACGAAGCTCGCGCCCGTCCATGAACTGAGTAAACTTCAGAGGAACACGCTGCTGCTCACGGCATTGAGCACCAGCGATAACAAAAAAGGAGAACATTTTGAGAGGAGGAAGAGAGGCATTGCGAGGAGCAGTGTTCGCACCCAGAACTTGCTGGGCAACAGAAAGAGATGGCTTGGGCTTGTTCTTACTTCCCAACGGGCGGCCGAGGCACCGCTTCATGGATGCGGACGTTGATGAAGCCACCAGGGAAGCGTCCTTTGGTTTGTTCTTACTGCCCCATGGACGGCCGCGCCCCCATTTCTCTATCATGGCACCAATGTCAAGATCGACAACACCGACATCCGCCATTGGAAGGTTTTTGCTTGGCAAAAAGAAACCCTAGATGAGATTTGGAGGAGGAAGACGATGCGGCGGAGAAGGCTTACGAAGAAGGGATTAGGGTTTTCCCTCGCAAGCTGGCGTACCTTATTTATAAGTAAACCCTTCGTGGGCCTTTATAAATTACATATCCAATTGAAATTACGGGCTTTGATATTTCGCCCGGAAGAGAGAAAGGAACAGCGGAAAAATATATAAAGAAAGAAAAGAAGAGATTCGCAATCCTTCAAGAAAAAAAGCAATGCAGAAGAAAATACTTGAGTCTATAAAAGGCTGCAAGCACCCCCAAATAGCCTCGGGGGCTACTACCATCGGGAGCGCTAGGCGCGAACCCGACAAATTAACACAAGAATAACGCAGCTAGGAAGATGAGAAGACAGTATATTTGAGCCTATACCTGAAAAAGTTTCGATTATAGCCTCGGGGGCTACTCCCATTGGGAGCACTGGTCGTGCACCTGATGACAATGGACAACTTTGGTGAATGATTAGAAATATCATCGACTAATTTGTCGAAAAAAATCTTCGACTATATTGTCGACAAAATGACATCGATTACTCCCATCGGGAGCTATTCGCAACTATTTGAAGGAAAACAACTCAAAGATTTTTCACATTTCAACAGTCAAACAAGGCTTGCAAGAAAAATTCATGATACTCAGGCCAAGTCATCGCGACGAGGTTTGAATGCCGTGGTCATAAAAGATCATGAAGGTAAGACCCCTGGATCCGTCCTGTGTGGCCTAGTATACGCTGTAGAACACGAGAGAGAGATGGGGAAGCACTCGTTGAGTGCCATTGCTGTATTGCCTCGAGTATATAAGGTACAGAATCGATGATCGTGGAGATCGTGTTACCACTGCATGTTGTAGTATGCAAGTCGTTGACATAACACTCGTGAAGTACCATTTCACAAATATTACATCCCTCGGAGTGGTACAACAGAAACATAGCGGTCTTTATTCAAGCACTTAATATTAGAAGCCACAAACTTACAAAGGATTCCAGTTCCTCCTCGGTCCAAAGAGGAACACTAGTAGGTTCTACTTTGATGCTACAAACTTTAACTAGGACTGATAGAAGTAGACTAAATATGATAACTGGCTTAAGTCACTTTATTCTATAGGGTTCGTGCGACTCAAGCTACTACCCTATACTACTAGTTGTCGGCCTCCTCCTCGGCTCCTTCATTGTTTCCGTAGGAGATGGTGTAATCCACGCCTTCGACTCCACCGGGAAGGTTCGACTCTTCGTAGTAGACTTCCTCGTAGTCCTCCGATGCTCCTTTAGTTTCCTCGTTCTGGCCCTCCAAGTCTAAGCAAGGGTTAAGAGGGAATGGTGTGAGTAACGAGCGTTACCCAACAAGTTCATTTAACAGGATAGAGGTGTTTGATGCACTAGCTACAACCATAGACTCAAGAGTCTTAGGTCAAATGCAGTTTTTATAATCATTTCTTCAAAGATTGCTTTTTTTTAAGAACTATGTCCGTCAGTCTTCACAGGTTGATTAGAGCTTCGATGGGCTCCTTTCCTGCCGTGTTCGTAGCTCCTTCTCGGAACAGGGAGTATCTTGATACTTTTTGTACACTCTGCAGAGGTGGTCACTTCTACCCATGAGAGATCAACACTTTGCTGCATAACCGGGCGTACTTTCCCGTCCATACTTCTTTTCTATGGGGCCCAGTTGATGATCCTAGCCAATCACCATTCTTCTCCGCGACCCCGCAGACCCACCCTTTTGTAAGTCCATCCTCTCCTACAACACATATGTAGACCGATTGGCGCACTGGTCCTCCCCTTTACACTATGGACGCTCCCATAGGTAGACCGTTCTGGACCTAGATGCCCGCTCCTATACAATATGGGTATACCGACCTGGATGACTCTTATAATCCATCATAGACCAATTAGCTAGTTTGTCCCCCCTATACTATAGGCAGACCGAACAGGAAACGTATTTCCCCCTTTGCACTATAGTAGCCCGAACAGGACAACCCTAGACTACTGATCCGTTGGCATGCGAGAGGGAAAAGATACAGCTGACTTCTCCGTCCCATTCCAGATCTCATGGTTGACCATTATTTACGACGCTAGAATCACTGGTGACATTTGTTATTAGTCCTAGGTGAACTTTCCAGTTGCAGTGGGACCTCCACCATACTCATACCATGGTCCCACTGCCCACCATCCTAGGGCAACAACCATTACGGTCGAAACCACTATTCATATTCATTAGTAAAACCAAACCTTTTACTTTGAATGCAGTAATAATAATACCACCGGTATATTTGCAAGTAATTTGCTAAAAGTAATCAAGAGATATGAGCAAGAGTGAACTTGCTTGCAAACTGCAAGGTAGTGCAGTTGGATTTGTTGAAGTGACCCGGGACCTCGGGTTCTGGAAAACAACATCATTGTCCGGTAAGGGCAATGGTTAAAGATTAAAAAATGCATGCTTTATGGTGTGTTTAATTTATACCCACCTGAAGTGATTTATTTATTTGCTAGGCTTTATATATTCTTTTTATGATTTTAAAGAATATATGTTAAGGGTAATTTCAATCAAGGATATTCATCAAATATTCTTGAATGGAATTTATTTTTTAAAGAGTTAAGAATTACCAGATTTTTCTTAAATGGATAACCATTTTTAATATTTTCAGAAAAATCAATTAACTTCTTTTCCTTTTGTGCAAATGACTCATGTGATCATTTTATTTAACAAAAATGTTCAAAATTCCTAGAAGGGCTGAAAATAGCTATCTTCTATTTTTAGTTATTTTAAGTATTTTTCTAGATTTATTTTAAGCAGATTAGGGTTTTTTCTAGGTTTTTAGAATTATTTAAAATAAAAATTGGTGCTGACAGCTTGGGCCCACTGGTGAGGTCAACCCGAGTGGGCTTGACCGGACTAGCTCGGCCCAGCTGGCCGCCCCCCTCACTCGCTCCCTCACTCAGTCGTGACCTAACCCTAATCCCCTCTCTAGTGATCTCAAATCGCCAACGACTCCCTCGCCCGATTCCGGCGAGCTCCGATGAGCTCCGCCGCCGCCCTATGGCGCAATCGCTCCGCCTCGTCGTGTGCTTCCATCTGACCATGGGGATTCGTCGACCTCACCTCCAATCGTCGCCATCGTCTCTGAGCTCCGCCCAGTGGATCTTGCCCTCGCGGCTTGATCTGCTCTGGCTGGCCTCGCTGGAGCCTCTCGATGCTTGCGGTGGCCCTTCGTCTCCTCGTCGGTTGGACGATAGCCTGCAACCCCGATGTCGCCCCCCAGGTGTTGTGCTTGGCCTCTCGGTCGTGAGCATGATGCCGCTCCTCACCGTCGCAGCCTCTGGACGGTGGCCTCACTGCCACAACCGTGGCTGCGCCGACAGTGTCGCCGCCATGACCTGCTTCCTCGCTTCCCGGTGAGCTCACCTGTGAGTTCGATTTCTTCTCCCTTGTCTCTGTGTTCATGTTGTGGTGGCCTGGCCAGCAAGCCAGACATGCTTGCCTATGTTGCTGCGCCATGCTTGAGCTTGTGCTGCTACTGTCCTAGAGCTTCTCTACTGGCCACTATCTACTGCTATTGTTAGCTTTATTGCAAAGTTCAGTTAAGACTTGCTTAGCTGAGTTTGTGTGATTTACCTAGGATGCTTCTTCTGTGATGGCTAGCTTGATCATGCTATACATTTGCTGCTACAATTAGTTTCAGTATAAGACTCAGTTAAGAGTTTCTTAACTGAATCTCCAGAATTCAGTTAGCTTGCTACTCTGGTGGTGTGCTTTGTGTTCATGTGATGCTTTCTGATTTGCAGTGTTACTGCTGTCAGTTAAGTCATGTCATGACTGCCTTGCTGGATTATTTGTAATAGTGTGCAGCTGGAGCTTACTCTCTATTGACAGTTCCTATGTATGCTGATGATTGATTTCATGATGGCATAAGCATGCTGAGCTTAAGCTTGCTATAACTTGTTCAGAGACTTACTTCTGTTGATTTATATGAACTGAAACTGGTTTCAGTGATGATTTATTGTATAAAGCAATTCATGCTTGAATAGTATTCTTCTAGTGGATTTGTTTGCTTCCTATAGCATGTTATCTAATTAACAGCAAGTAACTGTTATTTATTAAGTTTAGTTGTGTTTCCTCCATGTGAGGTGCACAATTGTTTCTTGATAACTTAACTAGATGGCTGCTGTTCTGTGATTCTAAAACATGCTTGGTGGCTTCTCATCAGTGGCTAAATCATCATTTTGGGAAAACTAAAATACTGATAAGAACAGATTCACATGATGATCTTAGTCCTGGCCTATGATGCATGGTCTGAGGCCATAATCTTGATGGTGCATGTTGATTTGCTTTCCAGTTAACTAAATCTTCCTATGAAGATTATGTTGGAATTATGCCCTAGAGGCAATAATAAAGATGTTATTATTATAATTCTTGTTCATGATAATGTTTATATTCCATGCTATAATTGTATTAAGCGGAAACTTTAATACTTGTGTGGTTTATGAACAACACCGTGTCCCTAGTACGCCTCTATGGACTAGCTCATTGATTAATGATGGTTAAGGTTTCCTAACCATAGACATGAGTTGTCAATTAATAATGAGATCGTATCATTAGGAGAATGATATGATGGACAGACCCAAATAAAGCAGAGCAATTAGATCGTGTCATCGTGTTCATCTTTGCGAAGCTTTTCTTATGTCATGTATTCCTTAGACCATGAGATAATACAACTCCCTGGTATCGGAAGAAAGCTTTGAGGTCATCAAACGTCATCCTATGTGAGGGTGATCATAAAGGTGTCTCTCAGGTGATCGGAAAGTACTTGTTGAGTTGTATGTATCGAGATGGAATTCGTCCCTCCCGAGTCGGAGAGATATACTTCGGGCCCACTCGGTAATCGATATCAACACCGCTTGCAAGCACATGGTTAAAGAGTTAATCACAAAGTGATATCGGATTACGGAACGAGTAAAGTACTTGCTGTGAACGAGATTGAACTAGGTATGCCGATGCCGACGATCGAATCTCGGGCGAGTAAAATATCGCGAGACGAAGGGAATACAGATACGGGATTGATTGAATCCTGACATCGTGGTTCATCCGATATGATCATCGTTGAGTGCATGGGAGTCAATATGGATTTCCAGATCCCGCTATTGATTATTGATGGAGATCATGTCCGTGCATTCTCGAACCCGTAGGGTCACACACTTAACGCAAATCAACGCTAGGGTAGTTCCGGGATATATGTGAAATAGTTTCAGAAAGTTACGGAATTGTTCCGGGTGAAATATATTAGTATTTATTGATTATATGAATTAATAAATATTGGCACTATTTATTTAGTAGAAATAAATAGAAAGGAAAGAAAAAAAGGAGGGCAGCCGAACCAGCGGCAGCAGCAGGGCTGCGCCCTGGCGCTCGATCGAGCGACCAGGGGCGAGCGCCTGGCTCGCTGGCACGCTGGTGGAGGCCGGCTGGGCAAGTGGGCTGCCACATGCGGCTGGGCCTTGCCAAGTGGGCCGGCAGCTAGGAAGTTTCCTGGAACGACCGCACGGCCAGGTACGCGATGCGATCGTGACTCCTGGCAGCTTGCTCGTTGCGTGTCCTGCGCGCATAATCGCGACGTGATCGATCCGGAAACAACAAAAGTTGTTTTGCAAGTAACAAGCCGCCTATAAAAAGAACAAGGACGCGGCCGGTTTGATTGAAGATCTAGTTCTCTGCAAAGCCGCTGCCCGCTTTTTGAAGCCTCCTTTTTCTGTTCTTTCTCCACCACGCAAACAGGCGAAGCCCTGTCGGCGAAAACTCTCCACCATAGACACCACGCCGTCGTGTTGTCTATCCCATCTACCACTCTACCATATCTCGCTGGACCGGGAAGGCGGAGTCGTTGGTGCGCTGTACGTGTGCATCTCTCGGAGGCGTCGCCACTTGCGGCGTAGGATCGGATCGGATCGCGAGGAGGAGACGGCGAGTACGACTACGTCAACCACGTTCTATTGAACGTTTCCGCTGTGCGAATCTTCAAGGGTATGAAGATCTCATCTACCTCTCTCGTTGATTACATCTCCTAGATTAGATCTTGGCTTTCTTGTTCGCATCCGTAGAAATTTTTTGATTTACTATACTGCGAAACCCATCAGTGGTATCAGAGCCAGGTTTATGCGTAGATGTGTTTCACGAGTAGAACGCAACATGCTTGTTGCGGGCGTTGATGTTTTCTGTTGCAAACCTCTTGTTGTGTATTTCTTATGGCACGGTATAGTGAGATCGAAGCGGTCCAGGCCAACTTTACGCGACCGCGTTCGCGAGACCGGCTCCGCACTTGACGTGTGGCTTGTTCCACACATGCGGCTGGTGGATGCCAGTTTCTCTCACTATAGTAGTCATGGGACTTACATCGGATGTTAGCAACCATAATATCACCATTGTGGCTTTTCGTAGGTAAGAATCGTTCTTAGCTTGCTACTCCCATAAGCCACGTAAAACTTGCAACAACAAAGTAGAGGCGTCTAACTTGTTTTTGCAGGGAGTGTTTTGTGATATGGTATGGCCCAAGACATGATGAGTATGAATTGAATTGTATGCAATGATCATGTTTTGTAATCTTTCACGACTTGCATGTCGATGAGTTCACAACCGGCAGGAGCCATATGGTTGTCTTTATAATTATGTATGACCTGCGTGTCAACTTCTTATACGCCATGTAATAGCTTTACTTTATCGCTAAGTAGTTAGCAATAGTTGTAGTTGCTATTCGTGGTGGAGGCAATCATGGTGGAGTGATGGAGATCATGCCGGCGCGCACAAGATGGAGATCATGGCGCGGAGATTGGCTATACCATGTCACATAAAATTATATGCATGTGATGTTTATCCTTTTATGTATCTTATTATGCTTAGATCGCGACGGTAGCATTATAAGATGATTCCTCACTTAAAAATCAAGATAAAATTGTGTTCTCCCCTCGTATGCGCCGTTGCGAAAGTTCGTCGTTTTCAAGCACCTCGTGATGATCGGGTGCTATAAACTCTACGTTCACATACAACGGGTGCAAGCCAGTTTTGCACACGCGGAAATACTTGGATTTGACTTGACGAGCCTAGCATGTACAGACATGGCCTCGGAACACACGAACCGAAAGGTTAAACATGAGTCATATGAATGATATGATCGACACTTAGTTGTCCACCATTGAAACCACATCTCTTCTCGTGAAGATCGGATTAGGTGTGGTGAATTTGGATCGTGTTCACTAAACAACTTGAGGGATGTTGAATTTAGTGGGAGTTCATCTAGTAATTTGATTAAGTTGAACTAGTTATCATGAACATAGTCTAAATTGTACTTGCAAATTTTGTAGATCAAATGGCTAAGTCCAACTTCAACTTCAACGTTTTTGCTGAGAAAGAAAAGCTTAAGAACAATGGGTCTAACTTCACCAACTGGTTCCGCAATCTGAGAATCATTCTTGCTGGCGGACAAAAAGCCTATGTACTTGACAAAGCGCTAGGTGACACCCCTGCTGCAACTGCGAAAACTGAAGAACTTGCTGACTTCAATGCTCGCAGAGATGATTGTGATGCGATTATGAGTACCATGTTGTTTTCTATGGAACCGGAACTTCAAAATCATTTTGAGAAGTACCGCGGGCCTTATGAGATACTTGAGGAACTGAAAACCATGTTTCAGACTCAAGCCCGTTCTGAGAGATATGAGATCTCTGAGAAGTTCTTTAACTGCACGATGGAGGAAGGGAGTTCCGTTAGTGAGCACGCCATTAAGATGTCGGGCTACACTCAACGCCTTGAGCAACTGGACTGCAAGATTCCAGAGGATCTCAAGATTGACAGAGTTCTGCAATCACTCCCTCCTAGCTACAAAGGTTTTGTAGTTACTCATAATCAAATTGGATCCACTGATACGATCACTGAGCTCTTCGCTAAGCTGAAAGCTGCGGAGGTGGATATCAAGAAAGACAATCATGTGTTGATGGTCAACAAGACCACTAGCTTTAAGAAAGCTAAGGGTGCAAAGGGATCCTTCAAGAAAGGCAGCGGCAAGCGCGTTACCCCTGTTGAGAAGAAGCTCAAGTCTGGACCTAAGCCGGACACTGAGTGCTTCTATTGCAAGGTCAAGGGTCACTGGAAGCGCAACTGTCCTAAGTACTTAGCGGACAAGAAGGCTGGCACCATCAAAGGTATATTTGATATACATGTTATTGATGTCTACCTTACTAGCGCTCGTTGTAGTGCCTGGGTATATGATACTGGTTCAGTTGCTAATATTTGTAACTCGAAATAGGAGCTACGGAATAGACGGCGGCTAGCAAGGGATGAGGTGACGATGCGCGTTGGCAATGGATCAAAAGTTGATGTGATGGCCGTCGGCACGCTCTCCTTAGTTTTACCTTCGGGATTAGTTTTAAACCTTAATAAGTGTTATTATGTGCCTGCGTTGAGCATGAACATTATATCTGGATCGTGTTTATTGCAAGACGGTTATTCATTTAAATCTGAGAATAATGGTTGTTCTATTTATATGAATAACATCTTTTATGGTCATGCACCTGTCGTGAATGGTTTATTTCTTCTGAATCTCGAAAGCAATGAAACACACATCCATAACATTGAGGCTAAAAGATGCAAAGTAGATAGTGATAATCCAACTTATTTGTGGCACTGCCGTCTAGGTCATATTGGTGTAAAACGCATGAAGAAACTCCATTCTGATGGACTTTTGGAGTCTCTTGATTTTGAATCGTTTGACACATGCGAGCCGTGCCTCATGGGCAAGATGACCAAAACCCCGTTCTCCGGTATAATGGAGCGAGCAACGGACTTGTTGGAAATCATACATACTGATGTGTGCGGACCAATGAGTATTTCGACGCGCGGTGGATATCGCTATTTTCTCACTTTTACTGATGACTTAAGTAGATATGGGTATATCTATTTAATGAAACATAAATCTGAAACATTTGAAAAGTTCAAAGAATTTCAGAACGAAGTGGAAAACCATCGTAACAGGAAAATTAAATTTCTGCGATCCGATCGTGGAGGTGAGTATTTGAGTTATGATTTTCTCACGCATCTTAAAGCAAGCGGAATCGTTTCGCAACTCACGCCACCCGGAACACCACAGCGCAATGGTGTGTCTGAACGCTGGAATCGAACTCTATTAGATATGGTGCGATCAATGATGTCTCTTACAGATTTGCCGTTATCTTTTTGGGGTTATGCATTAGAAACCGCTGCATTCACTTTAAATAGGGCACCATCTAAATCCGTTGAGACGACACCGTATGAACTATGGTTTGGTGCTAAACCTAAGTTGTCGTTTCTTAAAGTTTGGGGATGCGAAGCTTACGTCAAGAAGTTGATGCCGGACAAGCTCGAACCCAAAGCGGAGAAATGCGTCTTCATAGGATACCCTAAGGAAACGATTGGGTATACCTTCTACCACAGATCCGAAGGCAAAGTGTTTGTTGCTAAGAACGGATCCTTTCTTGAGAAGGAGTTTCTCTCGAAAGAAGTGAGTGGGAGGAAGGTAGAGCTAGACGAGGTTATTGAACCTTCTCTCGAGTTGGAGAGTAGCGCAGCACCTAAAGTTATTCCGGTGCCGTCTGCACCAACAAGAGAGGAAGCTAATGATGAGGATCATGAAACTTCGAACGATGCTACTACTGAACTTCGCAGGTCGACAAGGTCGCGTGCCACTCCTGAATGGTACGGCAACCCTGTCTTGACCGTCTTGTTGTTAGACAACAGTGAACCTGCGAACTATGAGGAAGCGATGATGAGCCCAGACTCTGAGAAATGGCTAGAGGCCATGAAATCCGAATTGGGATCCATGAGCGAAAACCAAGTGTGGACTTTGGTGGACCCTCCTAGCGACCGTAAGGCCGTTGAGTGCAAATGGATTTTCAAGAAGAAAACGGACGCTGATGGTAATGTTACTGTCTATAAAGCTCGGCTTGTCGCAAAAGGTTTTCGGCAAGTTCAAGGTGTTGACTACGATGAGACTTTCTCTCCCGTAGCGATGTTTAAGTCCATTCGGATTTTATTAGCAATTGCTGCATTTCATGATTATGAAATATGGCAGATGGATGTCAAGACTGCGTTCCTCAATGGCAACATTGATGAAGAGTTGTATATGATGCAGCCCGAAGGTTTTGTCGATCCTAAGGATGCTAATAAGGTGTGCAAACTTCAGCGTTCCATTTATGGACTGAAGCAAGCATCTCGGAGTTGGAACCTTCGTTTTGATCAAGTGATCAAGAGTTTTGGATTTGTACCAAATTGCTACAAAGCTTGTATTTACAAGAAAGTGAGTGGGAGCTCGGTGACATTTTTAGTACTATATGTGGATGACATATTGATTATTGGAAATGACATCGGTATGCTTAACGATGTGAAGAGTTATTTGAATAAATGTTTTTCAATGAAAGACCTAGGGGAAGCTGCTTATATATTAGGCATCAAAATCTATAGAGATAGAGAAAGACGCCTAATAGCTTTAAGCCAAAGTACATACCTGGACAAAGTTCTGAAGAGGTTCAGAATGGATAAAGCAAAGAAAGGTTCATTGCCCATGTTGTCAGGTAAGATATTGAGCAAGGCTCAGTGTCCAGCTACGGTAAAAGATAGAGATACTATGAGCAAAGTGCCATATGCCTCGGCCATAGGTTCTATCATGTATGCCATGCTGTGTACTAGACCGGATGTGTCCAATGCTCTTAGTTTGACGAGCAGATACCAAAGTGATCCAGGAGTGGAACACTGGACAGCCGTAAAGAACATCCTAAAGTATTTAAATAGGACTAAAGAAATGTTCTTGGTCTATGGAGGTGATGAGGAGCTCGTCGTAAAAGGTTACGTCGACGCTAGCTTCGACACCGACCCGGATGATTCTAAATCTCAGACAGGATATGTTTATATTTTGAATGGTGGAGCTGTGAGCTGGAGAAGCTGCAAGCAAAGCGTGATCGCGGGATCTACAACAGAAGCGGAATACATGGCTGCTTCGGAAGCATCAAGTGAAGGAGTTTGGATCAGGAACTTCATCACTGAGCTTGGTGTGGTTCCAAATGCCTTGGACCCACTGGAGATATTGTGCGACAACACTGGCGCCATAGCACTGGCTAAGGAACCAAGATATCATCCAAAAACCAAGCACATCAACCGCCGTTTCCATATAATTCGAGATTATATAGCAGATGGAGATCTGAAGATTAGCAAAGTACATACGGATCTGAATGTCGCAGATCCGTTGACTAAACCTCTTCCACGAGCAAAACATGATCAGCACCTTAATGCCATGGGTGTTAGATTGTTACCAGATGTAAACTAGATTATTGACTCTAGTGCAAGTGGGAGACTGTTGGAATTATGCCCTAGAGGCAATAATAAAGATGTTATTATTATAATTCTTGTTCATGATAATGTTTATATTCCATGCTATAATTGTATTAAGCGGAAACTTTAATACTTGTGTGGTTTATGAACAACACCGTGTCCCTAGTACGCCTCTATGGACTAGCTCATTGATTAATGATGGTTAAGGTTTCCTAACCATAGACATGAGTTGTCAATTAATAATGAGATCATATCATTAGGAGAATGATATGATGGACATACCCAAATAAAGCAGAGCAATTAGATCGTGTCATCGTGTTCATCTTTGCGAAGCTTTTCTTATGTCATGTATTCCTTAGACCATGAGATAATACAACTCCCTGGTATCGGAAGAAAGCTTTGAGGTCATCAAACGTCATCCTATGTGAGGGTGATCATAAAGGTGTCTCTCAGGTGATCGGAAAGTACTTGTTGAGTTGTATGTATCGAGATGGAATTCGTCCCTCCCGAGTCGGAGAGATATACTTCGGGCCCACTCGGTAATCGATATCAACACCGCTTGCAAGCACATGGTTAAAGAGTTAATCACAAAGTGATATCGGATTACAGAACGAGTAAAGTACTTGCTGTGAACGAGATTGAACTAGGTATGCCGATGCCGACGATCGAATCTCGGGCGAGTAAAATATCGCGAGACGATGGGAATACAGATACGGGATTGATTGAATCCTGACATCGTGGTTCATCCGATATGATCATCGTTGAGTGCATGGGAGTCAATATGGATTTCCAGATCCCGCTATTGATTATTGATGGAGATCATGTCCGTGCATTCTCGAACCCGTAGGGTCACACACTTAACGCAAATCAACGCTAGGGTAGTTCCGGGATATATGTGAAATAGTTTCAGAAAGTTACGGAATTGTTCCGGGTGAAATATATTAGTATTTATTGATTATATGAATTAATAAATATTGGCACTATTTATTTAGTAGAAATAAATAGAAAGGAAAGAAAAAAAGGAGGGCAGCCGAACCAGCGGCAGCAGCAGGGCTGCGCCCTGGCGCTCGATCGAGCGACCAGGGGCGAGCGCCTGGCTCGCTGGCACACTGGTGGAGGCCGGCTGGGCAAGTGGGCTGCCACATGCGGCTGGGCCTTGCCAAGTGGGCCGGCAGCTAGGAAGTTTCCTGGAACGACCGCACGGCCAGGTACGCGATGCGATCGTGACTCCTGGCAGCTTGCTCGTTGCGTGTCCTGCGCGCATAATCGCGACGTGATCGATCCGGAAACAGCAAAAGTTGTTTTGCAAGTAACAAGCCGCCTATAAAAAGAACAAGGACGCGGCCGGTTTGATTGAAGATCTAGTTCTCTGCAAAGCCGCTGCCCGCTTTTTGAAGCCTCCTTTTTCCGTTCTTTCTCCACCACGCAAACAGGCGAAGCCCTGTCGGCGAAAACTCTCCACCATAGACACCACGCCGTCGTGTTGTCGATCCCATCTACCACTCTACCATATCTCGCTGGACCGGGAAGGCGGAGTCGTTGGTGCGCTGTACGTGTGCATCTCTCGGAGGCGTCGCCACTTGCGGCGTAGGATCGGATCGGATCGCGAGGAGGAGACGGCGAGTACGACTACGTCAACCACGTTCTATTGAACGTTTCCGCTGTGCGAATCTTCAAGGGTATGAAGATCTCATCTACCTCTCTCGTTGATTACATCTCCTAGATTAGATCTTGGCTTTCTTGTTCGCATCCGTAGAATTTTTTTGATTTACTATACTGCGAAACCCATCAGTGGTATCAGAGCCAGGTTTATGCGTAGATGTGTTTCACGAGTAGAACGCAACATGCTTGTTGCGGGCGTTGATGTTTTCTGTTGCAAACCTCTTGTTGTGTATTTCTTATGGCACGGTATAGTGAGATCGAAGCGGTCCAGGCCAACTTTACGCGACCGCGTTCGCGAGACCGGCTCCGCACTTGACGTGTGGCTTGTTCCACACATGCGGCTGGTGGATGCTCTGCTCCTCCAAGGTGGCTTGCCCTGCACCTCCTTGTGCTAGGCTCCCCTCCTTGCCCGCCCTGCACCTCCTTGGTGCTTGGCCTGCTTCTTGCTGCTTCTGATCTTGTTTAAGTAACCATGTTTACTGGCTTTGTCTATTGGTTTTGGTTTGGTGAGGTGAATTCCCCCTTGATGCTCAGCTCATGAGCAGGGATAACTATGGAGTGCTAGCTGTGATTTCTCACAGTGGTGTGTGAGTGATCTGTGATGGTGATGTGGTGCTGGTGTGGCTGTGCTGGTGTTGCTGTGCTGGTCAACTAGGGCTCTTGGTCGACCAGTTTCACATATAGTGAACCTTTTATACTCCCCCCTGAGTTCTGGTGTTTTGACACCACTCTACATGCACTTGGTGACTATGCTGCTTGCTAGCTGGGGTGGCTTGGCCGGCCAGCTTGGTCATTGGCAGATATTTTGTGAATGAGTCATGTTGATAAGATCAACACTTTGATGATTATCAACAGTATTTTCATTTTAACTTTTACTGCCACTTGTATTATCTTGGTGACATTTCCCTTTGCATTTCCTTTCTATGCATGTGACAAGAAGAATTAAGAAGAAAGGAAAGAAAGATTTGAAGATCAAAATAGTTTAGGATCTAGTCTATATTCTAACTTGTATTTATTTTCTTTTCTTCTTTATTTTCTTTTTGTTTTCAGATTGTAACATTCAGTTAATGTCAGCTATTGTAATATTCTTTTATGCTCAAACTTTGTAAAGACAATGTATATTGTGTTGTTAATTAATAAAGTCCAAGGTTTTTCTTATTTGAAATTTTTATCCTTTCTAAATGTGTCTTCTGAATTCAAATTCAAGTTCATAATTAAAATCCAAGTTTGAATTCAAATGATCTTCTTAGGTTTTAGTTAATCAACTTCATCACTTCCCACAAGCAATAGATCAAAAGAGGTCATGTCGATTTCTTTTGCACTCCGAGAGTTTACCATCCCCTCTCGAAGAGAGATTCGATCCCTCTTAGGTTTTAGTGATAAAAGCGCGAAAAAATCCCGTAATTTTAGATACAATGCACAAAAGCCCTCTATTCTACCCCAAATTGTCCTATGTGCTGGGATATTACAGACTTCCCCCCTTAACAAAAACTTTGTCCCGAATTTTGGGGTAAGGTGTACCTGAAGAATTCGGGATAGACTGTCCTTAGATCTTCTTCCTTTTCCCAGGTAGCTTCTCTTTCCGGGTGATGTTTCCATTGCACCTTGCAGTACTTTATGGCCCTGTTACGGAGTTGCTTCCAGTTTTCTGCCAGAATCTTTGATGGCTCCTCAACATAAGTCAAATCCGCTTGTAATTCCACGTCTTCATAGGATGCGGTCTCCTCTGGTATCTTCATACACTTTCAAAGTTGTGAAGAATGAAACACATTATGAACCTTGGATAGCTGCTTTGGTAGCTCCAATTCAAAGGCTACTCCTCGCTTTTGACTTAGAATCTTGAAAGGTCCAGTGTACCTTGGACTGAGTTTTCCCTTGACTCCAAAACGATGTACCCCCTTCATTGGGCTAACCCGGAGATAAACCATGTCTCCAACTTGAGGTTCCCATATCCTCCTCTTTAAGTCTGCATAGCTCTTCTGCCTACTTTGAGCAATCTTTAATCGATCTCGGATGATGTCAATGGCATGCTGCCTTTCCTTCACATAGTCCAGATGAAATTCCTTGCCGGCTCCCATTTCATACCAGCAGATGGGTGATCGGCACTTTCTTCCATAGAGTTCTTCAAATGGTGCCATTTGGATGCTACTTTGGTAACTGTTGTTGTATAAAAATTCTGCCAGTGGTAGATGTTCTTCCCATGATCCTCCAAAATCCAACGCACATGCTCTAAGCATATCTTCCAAAATCTGATTGGTTCTTTTTGTTTGTCCTCCTGTCTGTGGGTGATAAGCAGTGCTGAAGTCTAACCTGGATCCTAGAGCTTCATGTAACTGTTTCCAGAAAGCTGAAGTGAATATGGACCCTCAGTCCGATACTATCGTCTTCGGTACTCCATGCTTGCTCACTATTTCCTGAACATATAAGTTTACTAACTTCTCTCCGGAATCCTTTTGATTAATGGCCAAGAAATATGCACTTTTACTTAATCTATCCACAATAACCCAAATCATGTCCTTCTTCTTTGGTGTCAATGGTAATCTTGTGATAAAATCCATTCCAATCTCTTCCCATTTCCACTCGGGAATATCCAATGGTTGCATGAGTCCAGCGGGACTTTGATGTTCTGCTTTCACTCTTTGACAAGTATGGCATTCAGACACGAACTTGGCTATTTCTCGCTTCATGTTGTTCCACCAAAACAGTTCCTTAAGATCCATGTACATCTTGGTACTTCCCGAATGCATTGAATACGGAGTTTCATGTGCCTCTTTGAGTATCAACTGTTTGATTTCGGGTATGGCTGGCACACATATCCTATTATGAAACCAGAGTGAGTTGAAATCACCTAAACGAAACTCAGACGGTCTTCCCTCTTCAATCCTTTGAATTTCTTCCTCAATGAATGGATCTTCGCTTTGTCGGCGGAAGATTGTATACTTTAAATCACTTTGCCTTTCCTCCAACACTTTCATAGTAGACAAACTGCCCAAAGATTTCACTTCTAAACATTGAATTTCTAACCTTTCCAGATCCATAAGCAGTTCTTTAGGAAGTTCTCGGCTCATTGGCTGAGTATCTGTACTTTTCCTACTCAACGCATCGGCTACCACATTAGCCTTCCCTGGAGTATAGTTGATGGTTAAATCATAGTCCTTGATCAATTCTAACCATCGTCGCTGCCTCATATTCAACTCTTTGTGAGTAAAGAAATACTTGAGACTCTTATGGTCCGTATAGAGTTCACACTTAGCTCCATACAGAAAATGCCTCCATCCTTTCAATGGAAACACCACGGCTGCTAATTCAAGATCGTGTGTTGGGTAGTTAACCTCATGCGGTCGTAATTGCCTAGACCCATAAGCGATAACCTTTCTGTCTTGCATCAACACACATCCAAGTCCATTCTTGGATGCATCACAATATACCATGTAGTCCTTGCCGGTTTCTGGTACGGCTAACACAGGTGCTATGGTCAACTTATCCTTAAGTGTCTGAAAACTAACCTCACACTCTTCCGACCACACAAACGGTGTATTCTTCTGGAGTAACTTTGGCATTGGTCCAGCAATCTTGGAGAATCCTTCTATGAACCTTCTGTAGTAGCCTGCCATTCCCAGAAATCCTCTAATCTGCTTGACATTCTTTGGTGCTTCCCATTCCAAAATAGATGCTACTTTGCTTGGATTTACTGCTATGCCCTCCTTGCTAATCACATGCCTGAGAAACTCTACTTGGTCCAACCAAAATTCACACTTACTAAACTTGGCATACAACTGATGTTCTCTCAGAATCTGTAGAGCAATCCTCAAATGTCTGGCATGTTCTTCTTTATCCTTTGAATAATTCAGGATATCATCGATGAAGACTATCACAAACTTGTCCAAGTAAGGCATAAAGATCTTGTTCATGAGATTCATGAAAATGGCTGGTGCATTAGTTAGTCCAAAAGGTACGACCAAATACTCATGATGTCCGTACCTGGACACAAAAGCTGTCTTTGGAACGTCCTCCTTCTTGATCTTAATCTGGTGGTATCCGGATCGAAGATCTATCTTGGAAAATACTCCGGCTCCCCTGACTTGATCAAATAAGTCCTGAATTCTGGGTAGAGGGTACTTGTTCTTGATTGTAACATTATTGAGGTTCCTGTAATCTCCGCACATTCTGCGTCCTCCATCCCGCTTATCCACAAATATCACTAGTGTACCCCAAGGTGAAATGCTTTCTTGTATGAATCCTTTCTGCTCTAACTCATCCAATTGTTCCTTTAACTCAACTAACTCCTTAGGTCCCATCTTATATGGTGCCTGGGCTATAGGTGCTGTTCCTGGGATTAAATCTATGGTGAACTCAATTTCTCTATCTGGTGGCATACCTGGTAATTCCTTTGGAAACACATCTTGGAATTCATTGACAACTAGAATGTCTTTGAGTTTAGCTTCCTTCAAGGTATTTAACTGTAGTTGAACTTCAATATGTGCATGACGGTCACCTTGATAAACTATCCTTCCTCCTCCTGGACATCTAATTGACACAGTTTTCTCCTTGCAATCTATCTGGGCTCCATTCTCTTCTAACCAATCCATTCCAAGGATCACAGCCATATCCTTCATAGGGATAAGAGAAAGATCGGCTAGATAGATGCAATCGCTGATCATAATGACCTGCTCTTGCTTGAGGTGTGTGACTAGAATCGTTCCCCCCGCAGATAAAACAGTGATGGGGTATTCTAACTTATTGCAAGTAAGTCCATAAAGATTGACAAACTCTTGCGAAATGAATGAAGTAGTTGGACCAGTATCAAAAAGTACGTTGCGAGGGTGAGATAGGATTTGAAGCGTACCTATCACGGTTTTCTCTGAATCATTCACTTCCTCCAAGTTGGTGCAATTTAATTTCACATAAGGTCGAGATCTCTTGCCTGCACCATTTCCTTCTGAATTACCACCTTGTTTAAAGCCTCCTCCGGTTGCCTTCTTTCCCTATGCAACTCTATTAGGACATTGATTCTTCATGTGTCCCTCTTGGTTGCAACCATAACAAATTACCTTGGGCCTTGGGCAATCCTTTGCCAGATGTCCTCTAGCTCCGCACTCATGACAGGTGATTTTGCCTCTAGGGTTTCCTCTTCCGCCTCCCCAAGGTAACATTCCCCGACTTGGCGGTCGTGGCTTGAAACTAAGATCTGCAGTTGGTTTGTTCACCGGATATCTTCTGGGTTCCAACTTGGCTTTCTTCCGGCGTTCCTCCTGAACTTGCTTGAAATCATCCTCTATGGTGATAGCTGCATCAACAAGTTCTTGGAAATCTGCTGCCTTTAACATTCTAAGTTGCATCTTGGCCATTGGGTGCAAACCCCTCATGAACCGTTTCTTTCTCTTCTCATCCGTGTTCACTGCATCCGTAGCATAACGTGATAGAAGAGTAAACTCCTTGACATACCTCATGATGGTCTTGTCCTTTTGCTCTAAGTTATTAAACTCTCTTCTCTTCAATTCCATGATACTTTTTGGTACATTCGCCTCTCTGAACTTCCGCTTGAATTCCTCCTAGGTGAATACCCTTCTTGGAGGATGTATTGCCACAATATTGTCCCACCAGGCTGCTGTGGGTCCACATAACAGATGAGTGGCATACCTAAGCTTCTCGCTGTCGTTGCAATTCACGGTGTTGAGCTTCCTCTCGGTATCCAACAACCAGTCTTCGGTGTTCATTGGTTCCGGCGCTGATGCAAATGGAAGTGGTCTTGTATTCAGAAAGTCTGCTAGTGAGACTCCATGCACTCCTTCATTCCGTCCTTCACGGTTGCGATCCATCACATCCTGCATCATCTTCGACTGACACTCAATGAGCATCCGTTGCCTTTCATCTGCCATCCTCATATATTGGGCAAAATCTTGTTGTGTTAGAAATGGTGGTGGTGGTGGTGGTAAAGGTTCCCTTGCCGCTGCATCGGCTGCCTCCTTAGCCTTGGCTTCGGTCTCCATCCTCTGTTGCTCGGATTCCTCAGCAACTACCGTCGCCATTTTATCCCCCTAACCCTGTTACATCAAGCGAAACTCATAGTTACACCATGCCCATGCTTTCTGAGCTCAACTTCATGCACAGTGTTAGTCACACAATAAAATCCAAATAAAACATAGCTAAATCACACCAAACATATACCACGTATATACATGGGTAAAAGCAACATAGTGTTACACACTGCCCCGTGAGTAGCTACACTCACTTATTCCCATTGCGAAAGCAAATACTACATAATACACATATGGTACATATGTTACACATATATCGCCTCCTTATCGATGGTGGTCTTCTACGGGTAGTCGAACTCCCGGTACATCCCCGGTGTCCATCCAGTCGCTCGGGATATCCTCCTGACTGAAGCAAGGGTATAAGATGACTCCGCCGGTATATAGTCGAGATCGGGTGTAGGGCCTAAGTTGAAGTCAGTCATCCCCAGATAACCGCTCAATAATGGGTATACAACCTCGGTGGCACCTCTCTCCTTCATGGGCCTCGAGCATTCTCCACGCTCCATATAGCTCGGTAACTCCCCCTCGGCATCCGACTCTATCTCTATGGGCTTCCCCGCCACGTCTCCAGCGCGGTGAACAACCCTAAACTGACTCGTGACCTCCTGCTCCGAATCACATGGAATCGGATCTCCGGCCGTTCCCATGTACTCACCAAAATGCTAGCCCATGGAGTTTCCCCCAAAACTGTCGTTATGGGGCATTCCCCATGACTCTAAACCTGCCTCATATCCGGCTCCAGTCGAGCCGTGTGCAAAATGTGCTGGTGGCATCTCCGGTTCGGCCTCGGGCTCGAACTTTCGCTCCTTGGGATCGACCTCCTCATCTAAAGTGATAAAGTCTCCAGTGGAGAAAGCTGGAGTAGGTGCTCGTGGTGGTCCAGAAGTCTCCCCCGTACGCCATGGAGTCGGTGTCGGCTCGGTGATCTCCTCCACTAGACTCTGTATCTCACCAACTAGAGCTCCGTGGACGTGATAGAACACACTAAGCAGATGCTTACACCTGTCCATGTGCTCTGCTGCAGCATGTGGGTGTTTCTTCGCAAACTTGTAACTATCCCGACAAGGATCTTCTCCCTCCTCGTCGTGTGGGATGTGCGTGAACTTAGTACCTAACAACTTCTCTGTTTTGTGTTCACGGATATCAGTGATGGCTTTCATGACTGCTATCTTATATGCGGTACTAACCATGCGTGCTTTTCCACCTGGCATGACCATGCTCATGCCCAATTTGGCAGGAAGCATGATCCCTACCTTGTACTTCTGAAAGACTCTACCCTCATAATAAGCATACTTCTTGACAGGGATACGGGTTTCACACCCGCACTCCTGTAGGATGCCCCATAGTAGATCGGATAGGTTCCCATCATACTTATCCAACATCACATCTCGAACTTGCACGGTCCTTGACAGATTGGTGCGTGCCATCCTGGCAGTATATAAAAGATAAAAATTAGTATATGATGCATCATAATAGTAACAATAAAGAATTGTAACACTAAAAAGTATGACTTTGTTATTCTCAAGTGAATAACGTCATAACCATTTTAGAGAACTCTTTGCTATTCCTATTTGACTCCTACAGGTCATTCCCATTAACTAGGCGTCCAACCTAAGGTCAAAGCTTTTGCTCTGATACCAACTGTGGTGACCTAGCATACCACTGCATGTTGTAGTATGCAAGTCATTGACATAACACTCATGAAGTACCCTTTCACAAGTATTACATCCCTCGGAATGTTACAACATAAACACTGCTGATCATCGACATGGAGCACGGGACGGGCAGCATCATGAAGGCCTCGCCTGTCTCCACGCTCTCGATGCCAGCCGCATCTCCGCCGTCCTCCGCCTCCAGGAGGCTTCGGCCGCCCTAGTCGTTGCCATGGAGCACAGGAAGGGTAGGATCACGGAGGCCCTCGATGTCGCCAGCATCTCCGCTATCCTCCGTCCTCAGAGATGCCCTGTCGTCCAAGCACTGAAGCTGCTGCATCCAAAGGCCTTCGATTCTTCAATCTAGCCCAAGACACGCTAGCAGAGCATGATGTATAGGTCAGGTCATCTGCCGCTCTCTAGGTCAGGTCGTCGGCCACTGCAGTAGTTGTGGATTGCAACTAGGTTCTTTCTTTATTAAATTGACATGATTTTCTCACCTTTGAAGTACTTTCTGAATTTCAGGTGAGAAACCAGCAGCCAGGGAATGTGCCTGCCTGTGGCCTGCCGCTCGCGAGCCGCCGCCTTGGCCTTTTCGTCCTCTGCGGCATCCTAGAGAGATCTGATGTATGTAGCGAAAGCGGCTGAGGCGCGACGCTTCAAGCTTGACAATGCACGGTCTTTGCAACTGGAGTACTACCGGCCATGTTGGTCATGCCGAAAGCTAGCAGTGCCTGCCGGGAGTCGAGGTAGAAGTCGGTGAGCACGGCTGCGGAGGAGACTACGTCCTAGAGGCTCGAGCGTGGTGAGCTCCATGGCACACAGAAACAGCGGAGCGTCGACAGGCATTTGAATGCCACACTCTGCCGTCGTTGCATCGTGTCGTGTCCATGTGTTTCTAAGGAAGGCAGCAACACTGCTTTGATTGATTAAGCCGGGAAATATCAGTAAGAGTACAAGAGGCGGAGTCGGCGCACAACACGTGTGGCGGCCATCGTCCCCGGTGAGTTCTGGGCCACCAGCAGGAGGATCCCTGCCGCCACGCCCACCCCGCCGCTGGATGTTTGACACGGGCGCTCATGTTCCCGGGCGGCACCTCGCTGAGTACCCCGCCCTCGCAGCGACCCCTTCATCAACGCAAACGCGGCCATATGGAGAGGCAATTTGGGGATGGACGGGCGATCATAGCTGAGCAGGGTGGAGGCGTTTCTCTTTCTGATGCGATGTATAACCGAGGAAATCTGCTACTAATTCATGCCGGCAGTGGTTGTGCGGTGTTTGCCATGTACAGGGTTGGAGACGGTCCTGAAGTTGGAATATGATGAGTTCCTGGTGTGATTACCTAGCCAAATGTGAAAATGTAAATTTCTTAGGGCCTACTCCCGGCTGTTTGATGCTTGCAAGATCGATTTTCCTGCATATATCAATGAAGCATGGTGATAAAGAAATGAGCAGGAAAACCACATGCGTGGATACATACTAGAGGCTAAAAGGTACTGCTTGTGTGCTATTATTCGTGTGATTCTTAAGGAAATGTGGGAGGGTAATATATAGACGACGATCCTGTGAATACTTTCTGAGATATTGATATTGCAGCTTGGATATTTGATTCTGAATCAGGTGCAAGGGTGGGTACCTACTTATTTTGGGGGTATCCATGATCATTCATCTTGACGCTCTAGTAATTAAAATTTTCTGGTAAGTAATTGTTAATATTGTGTGTGTGGTAGCTGTTAACAATCGTATGCAAGTATGTGCCATTCATAACTAGAGTTTATAGGGAAAAGCCTGGAGAGGTATGTTCCTTTGCTGGAATATTTTGCCTCATTAGTTCAAATGAACTATGATGACCCTGTATTCTGAAGAACAAGTGGATATGTAGGATCCAGTATAGTGTTATTCAATATCTTTAGAGAGTTATAGGATTGGTGACAGAGATAGGATTTCAAATGCAAATAGCAGCTAAGATTTCTTTGGAGCTATTTAAATCTGCATTGTGCTCGGCATAAGGAGATTTCTAACATAATGTGGACAGCAATATATCTGTTAAGTACGCTTATATGCTTCAGATGTATATAGCCAAAATTAAAGTATAGTATCTGTTAGGACAAACAGAAAATACATACTACAGTTACCTGACAGGAGGAAGTAGAGATTTGTTCTCTGAAATAAAATATAGATGCTACCTCGAATGCTTGTTGTTCTGGTCAGAATGTTAGAACTAGCGAACTGAAATTTCAGAATTTACAATCAGTAGGATTTCCTACAAGGGACCAAAGATTCACTGAATTTCTATGCAACCAAGGGAGGTCCATATACATAGACTTGTCTTTTTCTATGCATGTTGAATACGATAATTCAATTTAGTTATTTGTATGTGTTCCACTTTTATGTTAGGAGGGACACGGAGATGAATGTTCTCGATGTTTCCATCAAAGCTCCCCAGGTGATATTGGCTTACATATGGAATTTGTCTTACTTTTAACCTAAACTATGTTTACACCAAGAAAAAAAAATTAACTGACCGTGACAACGCACGGGCATTCAGCTCAATATGGTATCAGAGCCTCGCGATTCAACACCACGCGATGTCCTCCCTTCCTCAGGTCCGGCGTTTCTACCTCGTCCTCCTCCTCCGGTGAGACTCTGCCGAAGAGACTATGGCGACGGTGATACCTGCCTCGCCGATCAACCTCACCGACAAGGTCTCCATCAAGCTCGGCACTAAAAACTACATGTACTGGCGCGTGCAGATCGGTCCCCTCCTCCGCAACAACTTGCTCATGGGTTTGTCGATGGTATGTTCCTGTGTCCAGCCGCCATGATCACCAACCTAGACGCCAAAAAGGATGGCGCCCCACCAACGATCTCCAATCCTACCTACCAGGCGTGGATGCAACAGGATCAAGCGATCATGTCTACCATCGTGTCCTCGCTCACAGAGAACACGCTCGGCATGGTCCTGTTTGCCAAGACTTCACATGACGTCTGGTCTACACTCGAGGCATCGTTTGCCTCGCAATCCACGGCCCGCTCAATGCAGATCAGGAATCAACTCCTCAAACTGAAGAAACTCGATCTCTAGGCATCCATTTACTTTGGTAAAATCCAAACTCTGTCTGATAATCTAACTGCTATTGGCTAGCTTGTCTCCTACGTTCTTGGTGGTCTTCCCGAGGGGTACGATGCTCTGGTCGAGGGGGTCTCAAATCGAACCATCCTGATCTCTTCACGCGATTTCTACGCACAACTGCAGAGTACAGAGAGCCGCTTGGAGACCCGCAAGTACGAACTCGGCGAGATTCACTCCGCCAATACCGTCTACAAGCCATCTACATCCAAGTCTAGTTACCGCCCCGACATCAACCGCAAACCAGCTCCCTTCCCAGGCAATGATCGCGGCGGCATGAACGAGCGCGGCATCGGCAACTCCAACTACACCGAGCGTGATCGCTCGGATCAAGCGGGACGAGGGCGTGGCAATGGCAATCGCCACGTCTGTCAACTGTGCAGCAAGGTTGGCCACCTCGCCTCACAATGCTTCAACCGCTTCAAGCGCGAGTTCCTGGGCATCGGCAACGACAGACGCTACACCGAGAAACAAGTGGCAGCAGCAACTCATGGTCATACGCCATTTTATCCTGTCGACCCTAGTTGGTACGCCGACACTGTGGCAACTGATCACCTCAGCAATCAGCTGGAGAAGCTGACTACTCGTGAGGACTACCGCGGCCGTGATCACGTGCATACTACAAACGGTTCAGGTATGCAACTCCGTCACGTTGGCCAATCCTCTCTTCCAACTTCCAAATCCACTAGTCTTGCCTTAAATCAAGTTCTTCATGTACCTTCGGTCACTTATAATCTTTTGTCTTTACATCGTCTCACTAAGGATAATAATGTTTTCTGTGAAATTTACACTTGGTATTTCCTTGTTAAGGATCGGCACACGAGGGACACACTTCTTAGAGATCGTTGTCGGGGAGGTCTCTATTCACTCGATGATTCTCCCATCAAGCAAGTTTTCAGCAGTCTTCGCACTTCGCATGATCAATGGCACTGTCGCCTAGGACATCCAGTGTAACAACACAGAAAAAAATCTCCAATATTAGAATTGCTTATTATTTTCTTTTTCGCGTTATCGCGATATTGTGCATCATCATGCATCTTATCACCTTGCATATTTTCAAATAAACCTAAACTATTTTTTGGTACAAACCTATTTTTATTTTGCTTGTATGGTTTTAACTACACAAAATTGCAAATCTATGTAAATTATTTTGAGACGAAACAAAAGTTTTCGAAATTGTTTTCCAAAACCTTTCCTGCCCTTTCTTCTCTCCTGTTTCTTTCTTTCTCTTTCATTTCTTTGCAAATGTCGCGTGCCGCGCCTGGAACCCCGCGCGCAAGCAAGCCGTGCGACCATGCCGCTTCTCTGTTTCTACTCAAATATCTGGCCGCGCGTGTCCAGCAACACTATCTCTACTTGTTTGTTCCTTTTCAGCTAGCACACGATTGCAAAGCATCAATCAATCAATCGATCACACCGGCTAGCTAGCTGCGTGTTAACCATCCACCTGTTAGCCTGCTAACTTAAGCTAGCTCGTTTTGCCCAGGTTCCAATCATTCCACTCCACTCTTGCTTTTCAGCTAGCTCAGGTTCCAATCGATCCAGTCGGCTAGCTAGTTTGCACAGCAAGAGCTAATCAGCAGCCATTCCTCCTGTTTGTATTACTCCCTCCGTTTAGAAATATAAGATGTTTTAGCTTTATGAAGCTAACGTATCTAGATATCTTTTAGTATATAGATTTGAGTGAACCTATACACTAAAAAATGTCTAGATCCATTCACTTCACAAAACTAAAATATCTTATATTTCCGAACGGAGGAAGTACTTGTTAAACATCAAAGCTAAAGTCTATCTTTGCTGTCAACAAATGCACGTCTTCAGTTCAATTCGACAGTCTGAAGCAGTTATTCCTGTAGTACTCCTGCTCCTTTTAAAAACTATTTTAATCAAATGATATGCCTATTTTAATTAGAAAAACATGTAGAATATTAATATGCCATCCATGCTACTGTTTGCATCTCACATAATAAACAACATATGGAGTAATTGTGAGTTGCCAATTATGGTATCACCACTTCATTTAATTTTATCTATTCCTTTCCGATTCCAATTAAATTGGATAAGTTGCATTGAATCATAATTACCATATCATGCATACATGCTTCACATGATCATGCCAATTCTTTTGCCATAGTAGTAAGGGTTGCATCCGTTGTTTGTTGTAGTGATTTGCTTCTTCTCGGATAGGACGTTTCGTGGTAATGTGAGCAACGACAAGTTCTTCGGAAGTTCCTCGACAATGTTTTTCAGGCGAGCCCTTTTCTCTCTACCCATTTAATAATTTTGCTCTTGCTCGCTCTATATTCTAGCCTTGTGTCGCGATGCTTTGTTTGAGTCACATATCCTATCCACCTGTTTATCCAAAGCAAAGCCATAGAACCTTCCATACATCCTATTAACAGTGTGTTTGTTGTTTGAGTTGGCCTTGCGAGTCGTAGGCATGTTCAGGTTGTTTCAAGTGGTATTGTCTTATCGGGTTGGGAAAGTTATCACATGCTCTACTTTTTGGATATATGTTGTTGGAGATACTCATGGCTTACTTTAATGTTAATGATTAAAATTGAATTAAGAAGAGGCATCGGTGAGTCATTTTGCCAGTTTTACGATGGCTCACTTGTCCCCTAGGACCCCGAGATCGCATGAACTGTTCTGAGACTGAGCGCTCTAACCGGACGTGGGTATATTTACAGGCCTCCCCTCGTTCACTGCCAGAATCTACACACTTGTCCAGTGGTCACAACTAGTTCGAGGTTTTCTATTTTTCTTGTCGGGCGTGCAGCTTGTATCTTATGGTCCGATTTACTTTGGGGGAAGCCGTGTGTGCCTTGTAACCCCTTGTTCTGCACGTCCGTCTAGGCATGGTACGTATTGTTAAGTGGTCATCCCCTAGTGGGCTTCGATCCATCTTAACCGTTCACGCATCAGCTAAGTCCATCTCGGAGATTCGGTCGGACTCTCGATACTGGTTAAACTTAGTCAGGTGGCTTCCTGGACTTGTTTGTAGTAAAGGAGAGTGCGAGTCGTGACCTCTTGTCGGCACACCATCGAGAAGTGTGCTTCATCATGTAGCATCAACGGGTGAACGTGTGTTTGCATACATTTGGGCACCCCTGTGATACGTCTCAAACGTATCTATAATTTTTGATGCTCCATGCTTATTCTTACACTATTTGCTTAGTGTTTTGTTACACTTCGTGGCGTTTTTATGCATTTTCTGGAACTAACCTATTAACAAGATGCCATAGTGCCAGTTCCCTGTTTTCTACTATTTTTGTGTTTCAGAAAAGTTACACAGGAAATATTCTCAGAATTAAACAAAACAAAAGCCGAACCTCCTATTTTTACCGAAGCTTCATGAAGACCGAAGATGACATGGAGAGGGGCCAGGGGCTAGCCTCACCACCAGGGGGCGCGGCCCAGCCCCTGGTCGTGCCCACCTATGGTGAGGGCGCCCTGGTCCACTCCTGACGACGCCCCTTCGCCTATAAAGTCCCCTCGATGGGAAAAACCTAAGGGACGGATCGCTTTTCCCAGAAACATACTGCAAGCCGCCGCCGTCGCCGTCGCGAGATCAGGAGGATCCAGGAGCTCTTCCTGGGAGCCCTTCTACACCACCATGGTCGCCTCCGGAGTGATGTGTGAGTAGTCTACCTTGGACTATGGGTCCATACCAGTAGCTAGATGGTTGTCTTCTCCACCATGTGCTTCATGTTTAGATCTTGTGAGCTACCCTACATGATCAGGATCATCTTTATGTAATCATATCTTTTTGGGGATCCGATGAGTATTAGTACTATGTCAAGTTGATGTGCTGAAATTATATCTTATGTTATCTCTATGTTGTTTATGATCTTGCATGATTTCCGTTGCTAGTAGCTATCTTGGGCAAGTAGATGCTAGTAACTCCAAGAGGGAGTATTTATGCTCGATAGTTGGGTTCATGCCTCTATTTAATATGGGGGAGTGACAGAAACCTCTAAGGTTGTAGATGTGTTGTTGCCACTAGGGAGAAAACAACATTCTTGTGTCTAAGGATATTTGCTTTGTTTACATTACGCACTTTGCTTAATGCAATTATCTGTTGTTTGCAACTTAATACTCAAGGGGTCCTCAGACGATTCCCCCCGAGTGGATTTTTAGTCATAGATGCAGTTGGATGGCGGTCTATGTATTTTGTCGTAATGCCCAGAGTAAGCCTCATAGTGATCCTCGTGATGTATGTATGTTATCTTTGCTCTATCAATTGCCCAACTATAATTTGTTTACTCAGCATGCTTTATTTATCTTATAGAGAGACACCACTAGTGAACTATGGACCCCGGTCCAATTTCCTTTACATTGTTATACCGTTCTACTTTACTCGTACTGTTTACTTTACTTGCATTACTATTATCCAATTACCACTCGATACGCTCATTCCTTTGTTTACTGCAAATCGGTGAGATTGACACCCTCATCGTAAGTTGGGAGCAAAGTATTTGTTTGTGTTGTGTGCAGGTTTCACGTTGCTGCTAGGTGAAGAAGCTCCTACGCACCAGCAAGTTGTCTGGCGCCATCCGGAGTGTCGCGAAGCTAGCAAGCGTCACCTTCTTAAGTTTGGCTTTCTCCTACTGGATTGATTACCTTGGTTTCAAAACTGAGGGAAAACTTGCTGCTGTGCTTATCACACCTTCTCTTGGGGTTCCCAACTGGTCGGTCCTTTACATCATCAACACCGCACCATCAACAAGTTTTCTGGCGCCGTTGCTGGGGAGAAAGAAGACTTCTACAAGGGGAGCTTTATTTTATTTTTGCTTGCATCGTTTTATAAAAAACACACACAAAATTAGCTTCCTTTATAGTTGTTACTTTATTACTCTTAGTTCATTATGTTGTTCCCTAAGTATGTTTTGGAGGACCTCTCAGTAGGTAGTGGTTCTATTATTGGGAAAGGTAACATTGAGGAGTTCTTTAATCATATTAGTATGCAAAAAGATGTTGAGGATAAATCTTTGGCTGAACTTGCTCCTAGTTATGAAGTTGCTGCCGCTCATTTAGTTCACATCTTGGAGGCTAGGTTTATTAACCTTAATCCTTTTATGCAACACATGTTTCTTAAGCTTCATGATATTGAAGACTCCGAAAAGAAAGATTTTTATTTTGAAGACTTTGCATAGAGAATTTAGAGATGTTGCTATTGAAGCTAGGAAAGTTTTTGAGCATTTTAATATGCTTGGCTCGCCTGTTAATGTTGTTGGTACAAACAATGAAGAAACCAAAGTACCAATACCTAGCAAACTCTTGGGATTGCATAAAGCTTTGGAAAATAATTTTGATTAGATCTGTCCTGAAAATCTTTTTAGTGAATTGAGTGAACCAAAGCGTGATCACAAGGGTCATCAAAAACTTATGTGGATGCAATACAATGTCTTATTGAAAAGACTTCTGCAATGAATCTTAATGCTTCTTTTGATATTACTTGATTTGCACCTTTCTGCGCCTAGCTCAAAGGCGTTAAAGAAAAACACTCTTGGGAGATAACCCATTGTTTTATTTTCAGTTCTTTTTCTTTTATTTGAGTCTTAGAAGTTATTACTACTGTAATAACCACTTTTTATCCTTTTTATTTTGTTTTTGTGCCAATAGAATCCTCTAATTTGAGTGAGGTAAGATTTGGGGAAGTTGCTATCCTGAAAAACAATTTGGTGCTGCACCGTAAAAATTTGTGAAAATTCTCAGCATATCTTTTTGACCTGCGATTTCTTGTGCATATGCCCCAGGTTATATCCAAACTTTCATTAGTTTTACACTTTTCTATTTGAGCAACATAAGGTCCTCTAAAAAAATCTACCTTTGTCAGTTGTTCTGTTTTGACAGATTTCTGCCACTATTTGTGTTTGCCTCTCGATCGCTTTCATTTTGAGTTCTTTTGATCACGGAACTTTTGGGGAAGTTGCTATAGTAGTATATGCTATATATGTGGTGTTTTTTAGTTGAAACCTGAACCAAAAAGGGTTGATTCATTATTATGTGTATGCTAACATTGCTAATAGAATTATGTTGAGTTTTGTATGAAGGAAGTTTTCAAGTGTAGGGATTGGAGAATGATGAGATGAGATGAAGAATGGACAAAAGCTCAAGCTTGGGGATGCCCACGCACCCCAAGAAATATCCAAGAGGTACAAGCTTCAAAGCTTGGGAATGCCCCCGAGGCACCCCTTCTTCATCGGCAAAAATCAGGTCACCTTTCAAGACACTATATTTTTATTGCTTCATGCACTATGCGTTTTTTTAGAGCCTCTTTACTTTAGTTTTCAGTTTTGTTTAGTTTTGTTTTCTGCAATAAATGGTTGGACCCCAACAAATTTCTTTTGGAGGAGATGTACTCGCTTTTCATTTGCCAAGAACACTCTGTTTTTCACTCTTATCGTTCAACGAGTGTTCTCTTTTTCTGGTATTGCGTTTAGCTTTCGTTTTTTGCATTGATTTTTGTTCAGATCTTATTTTATCTTTGCATCAAGGTGTATTTGGACCTCTGGTCTATGTTGGCATTCATCAAAAAAGTTGTTTCAAAAAGGTTCGAATGGTATTGGAAAAGAGAAAAAGTTTCATGCAAAAAAGTGGTATAAAAAGGAGCTTGTTTAGACTGCGGCTTAGACTTTTGCATGCCATGCTTGATGTCGTTTTGATAGTATGCTTAGTGATTTTTGCTGTAGCATGTCTTGTCTCAAATGACTGAGATTGCTTAATGAGCCTTTGAAAAAAAATCATGCATTGTTTTTATTATTTGGAAGCATTTATTTGGTTTTCTCCTTGATGCTTTATTTGGGTTGACTTGGCGCATGCTCACAACATGTTTGACTCATACAAAGTCGCCATAAGCCTCTATGATCATTTAGTTTTTGACTTTTAATGCCATTTTATGCTTCTCTTAATGTTGCTTTGTCGCTTTGCATGATTATTGCCATTTTTGCTCTCTTAGTTGGTCGCTCCCAGTCTTTTGCTAGCCCTCGTTTTGTACTGAGTATGAGCTCTACTCGTGCATCCAACTCCCAAAAACTAAGTTATGCCAATGTGTCCACCATACATGCCTATTAGCAATTTGCTATTCCTAGTACATTTGACTTGCTTTTATCTATCCTTCGAATTAAACTCTTATCAGTGTTATGTGAAAATTGGTTAGTAAAGCTCTCACGAACCTGATGGCACACTTTACCTTTCTCACTTTAAAAATTTGACATTGTGGCTCTTTTATGTTGACGTTATGCTTGCAAGTTGTAAGTTGGAAATTAGCCAAACCATGTCGTCATGGGGTAAGCTTTCGACATTGCACTTCTTATTTGAGTTGATATCGTGATCTTTTGTTTATGGATACTCGCGATGTGAAACAAGTTGGGAATCTTGCGGGATCATGGAGTTTTTATATGTGTTAGAGAAACGCCTGGGCCGCTAATCTAAGCCATGCATAATTCATGGAGGAAATTTATAGCATGCCTATAGTGGACATTCGACGACGCATGTCAAAATAAAAAGCTATACCAATGGTAAATAAAAGAGATGTCGAGGTGTTCATTGTCTGTTTGTCCTGTCATTTTGATGTGGGCTTGTTCCATTTCATCGGGCACGGAGGTACCCCGTTGGCGGTTCTCGATGATACACATATACTTACAATGACAAGAGCTTGCTTGGGACCCTAAGTCGAGTAGCATGAGGTTTGGGTATTCGTACTTCACGGGATACAAGGTTTTCAACTTATGATTTGTCAAGCATATGCTTCATAAACGTTCTTGCATTTACTTTAACCATTCAAGATGCCTATGATGGGGGCAATGAGATCTCAAAGCTAGTAAGTACCATAATTTTTGAGTTTTATAAAACTTGCAATCACTGCTTCCCTCTACAAAGGGTCTTTCTTTTACTTTTATGTTGAGTCACCACCTTCTACCTTTATGCACCGTCTAAGAGAGCATAGTTGCCATTCTGAGTATAATGTGCATTGTCCCAAAGTTATCATTGATTGATTCATTATTTTGGTTTCACTTGTTCTTAAATTATTTGTATCTAGTCGCCCTCTTAAACTTGAAGGTGTCCTATGCATTTATGTTATGCTATTCCATGAGGGACAAGCTGAAAACCATTTGCTATGTTTTCCATAAGATTTGAACACACGTTTGACTTTTATTGTTTCATTATTCATGATCTCTCGTTTGTGTTCTTTTTCATGTTACATGGTTGCTAAGTTCTTATTGTCAAGATTATATCTTTTATGCCCATGTTTTAAGTTCTTTTGATCTCAGCACTCAATGCTTACTTAGATGATCACGATTGTGATGGTGCATGTCACCTCAAAAATTATTCTTTTGTTATCACTTACCTACTCGAGGACGAGCAGGAGTTAATCTTGGGGATGCTTGATACGTCTCAAACATATCTATAATTTTTGATGCTCCATACTTGTTCTTACACCATTTGCTTAGTGTTTTGTTACACTTCGTGGCGTTTTTATGCCTTTTCTGGAACTAACCTATTAACAAGATGCCACAGTGCCAGTTCCCTATTTTCTGCTGTTTTTGTGTTTCAAAAAAGTTACACAGGAAATATTCTTGGAATTGGACAAAAACAAAAGCCGAGCCTCCTATTTTTACCGAAGCTTTGCGAAGACCGAAGATGACACGGAGAGGGGCCAGGGACCAGCCTCACTACCAGGGGGCGCGGCCCAGCCCCTGGCCACGCCCACCTATGGTGAGGGCGCCCTGGTCCACTCCTGATGATGCCCCTTCGCCTATAAAGTCCCCTCGATGGGAAAAACCTAAGGGACGGATCGCTTTTCCCAGAAACATACTACAAGCCGCCGCCGTCGCCGTCGCAAGATCGGGAGGATCTAAGAGCTCTTCCCGGCACCTTGTCGGAGAGGGGAATCCCTGCCGGAGGCCTTCTACACCACCATGGTCACCTCCGGAGTGATGTGTGAGTAGTCTACCTTGGACTATGGGTCTATAGTAGTAGCTAGATGGTTGTCTTCTCCACCATGTGCTTCATGTTTAGATCTTGTGAGCTGCCCTACATGATCAGGATCATCTTTATGTAATCATACATGTTGTGTTTGATGGGATCCGATGAGTATTGGTACTATGTTAAGTTGATGTGCTGAAATTATATCTTATGTTATCTCTATGTTGTTTATGATCTTGCATGCTTTCCGTTGCTAGTAGCTATCTTGGCCGAGTAGATGCTAGTAACTCCAAGAGGGAGTATTTATGCTCGATAGTTGGGTTCATGCCTCTATTTAATCTGGGGGAGTGATAGAAACCTCTAAGGTTGTAGATGTGCTGTTGTCACTAGGGAGAAAACAAAATTCTTGTGTCTAAGGACATTTGCTTTGTTTACATTACGCACTTTGCTTAATGCAATTATCTGTTGTTCGCAACTTAATACTCAAGGGGTCCCCGGACGATTCCCCGCGAGTGGATTTTTAGTCATAGATGCAGTTGGATGGTGGTCTTTGTATTTTATCGTAATGCCCAGAGTAAGCCTCATAGTGATCCTCGTGATGTATGTACGTTATCTTTGCTCTATCAATTGCCCAACTGTAATTTGTTTACCCAGCATGCTTTATTTATCTTATGGAGAGACACCACTAGTGAACTATGGACCCCGGTCCAATTTCCTTTACATTTTTTTTAAAGGAATACGGTAGGGGAAGCCCCTATAGTGTTTTTTTTAATAATAAGAACCCAAATCTGCGTCCGTGAGGACTTGAACCTGGGTGGCTGGGTTGTACATCCACTTCCCTAACCATATGAGCTAGGCTCACTTCTTAATTTCCTTTACATTGTTATACCATTCTTCTTTACTTGCACTGTATACTTTACTTGCATTACTATTATCCAATTACCACTCGATGCGCTCATTCCTTTGTTTACAGCAAACCAGTGAGATTGACACCCTCATCGTAAGTTGGAAGCAAAGTATTTGTTTGTGTTGTGTGCAGGTTTCACGTTGTTGCTAGGTGAAGAAGCTCCTACGCACCAGCAAGTTGTCAGGCGCCATCCGGAGTGTCGCGAAGCTAGCAAGCATCACCTTCTTAAGTTTGGCTTTCTCCTACTGGATTGATTACCTTGGTTTCATAACTGAGGGAAAACTTGCTGTTGTGCTCATCACACCTTCTCTTGGGGTTCCCAACTGGTTGGTCCTTTACATCATCAACACCGCACCATCACCCTGCAGGGTTAAATCTTTTCGAAAAGCCATATCCACGGTTATGGACGACTTGGAGATGTACTACTCGATCATGGAATAACTTACACTTGTTATTTCAATACTAATAAACTTGTGTAGTAAGTTAGCACAACTACAACAATAACTTGCTAATAAAATTTGTCAATCGTGTGAGTGCCTTTGCAATTGCTTCCTCATTGGGTGCGAAGGGGCAATGTATCGACTGGGTTATGTTTGGTGTTAGCATCTAGTTGGTTTCTTTTATGCGCTCTCTCATCTTATCCTATTTAGACGAAAGTTGTAGTATGTCTCTGTAGTACTTTTGTTGCCGCTAAGTCCACCATATAGCCCGGCGAGCACAACCTAGTTCTAGTCTCGCAGAGTACGTGCCATGGAGTTCATTCCTTGGTACTCACCCTCATTTTTTTATTTTTTATTTCTTTTTCTCTCTCCTTTTTGGGCAACCGTTGACCCGATTTTCACAGGTATGGGAGCAACGATGTTAGCAAGGTTATCCTTCCGGCCTGGCCTAGGAAGGGTTATGGACGCTATCATTTATCTTCAGGCCTCTTAGGCCCATTTGTATTCTTGTCCATACTCGGATGCTATTTGCTTTATGTATGATTTGGTTCTTTGTATTGTATATTTGGATATTTTGACTCGTGGAGTCTTTGTGGTTATATTATATATTTTTTTGTGGGTTCCATCGCGAGCTTGTGTAACTATTGCTACTTTAATTCCACCCGCATAATGTGTATGTTGCGATGTGCGCATTGTGCCTGGTGGGCGTTTCCAAAGCGACACCATGCGTGTTGTGGCGTGAGCGCTACGATCCGCAATGTGGCGATTTTTTGGGGCATCACATCCAGCTAGTCAAGTCAAGTCGTTCAACATATTTTTTGCATAATAATGAGCTTCCTTCCGAGGCTCCCTCTCATAGTCATGTAATTTGTGATGCCTGTCAGCAAGGCAAAAGTCACCAGCTACCTTTTTCACTTTCTAGTCATGTTACAACACAACCTCTTGAGATTATTTATTCTGATGTTTGGGGTCCTGCTCAAATTTCTACTAGTGGACGCACATATTATGTCAATTTCATTGATACCTACAGTCGATTTACATGGCTATATCTACTTAAACACAAATCTGATGTGTTTGCCATATTTCTTCAGTTCCAACCTCATGTTGAACGCCTTCTTAGTTGCAAAATTCTTCATGTTCGGACCGATTGGGGAGGTGAATACATCAAACTAAATAAATTTTATAGTGACATTGGGATCTCTCATAGAGTATCGTGCCCCCCCCCCCCCCCCCACATCAACAGAATGACACCGCTAAACGCAAACATCGCCATGTCGTCAAAACTGGTCTCACTCTTTTAGCCCATGCTTCTATTCCTTTCTGGTTCTGGAGTAATCCTGGCTCTGATATTATATTGAATTGATGCTCTAGCCACCTATTTTAAATTATATTTAAGATAGATTTTCAAAACTAGGGGCATATGCTCCCGGGTTCCGAAACGCATCCCCATCTCATAGTGGAAATCCAATTTGGCACCTATGTCCAAGAGAAGGAAACCCACAATTTCTAGGAGTTTCTCACTGTAGTTTTACGTCACCGAAATGTATAAGCAGGGCTTCACCATAACCATAAGCCAAAAAGAAACAGATATAAACCAATTGTCTTTTCACCCGGCGACAGACGCCGCACCCGCAAGGCCCAACACTCTGCAGCCCCTTCTGAATTGTTCCTCAGGTGCTTCTGAGAACATCGTTCGCCTCCAGCATGATATCACTGGTCGTGGTGGTCGCCTAAAGTACGAGTCCACCCTCCCACGAATCGACCGTCGGAAGGATAGATAGCCAAATCAACGGAATGAAAGGAAAAGCCAAAGCTAAAGCGCCAAAAGGCAAAGGCGACCGGGAATAAGGCGCCGTGAAGGAAAGAAAAAGGCGGGAAACGACTCGAAACGCTGCTCTGTCCCCCGAGACTGCCTTCTTCGATCGGAGCAAGATGGAGCAGAAGCCTGACGCGACGCCACTTGGTTTCTTCCAGCGGATATCCACCTGCGACGTGTCCCTGAGGAAGCGGCAGATGCGTGATCGCGCCATGGCCTCCTCCTCTGACCCTGCGCCGCTTTTTCTGCTACCGCCGCCGGAACCGCCGGCGCTGGAGGTCATGTCTAAGCCGAGCCCCACGGTCGTCGACAACGTCCTGGGCATGCTCAGGTCCGGCCAGGCGTTCATCCGCGGCGCCTTCCGGGGCAACTCGGGACTCGCGACTCCTCCCCGGCAGACGCCGCCGCCGCCACAGGGGCAGCACCACCACCACCACCACAACCGCCCTGTACGCCCTTCTCGCCACCATCCTCATCGGATCGTCCTAGTTTGTCTCACTGGCATTGACTTGGCTGTAGGGTGAAATCATGAAGCGGCTGCAGCGCGAGACGTTCCCCGATGTCATGAGGCTCATGGACAGGCACGAGCAGATCGATCGCATCCTCTCCATGTACAGGAGCGGCAAGGGCTTCCACTTCCCTGACCTCCCCGTCCGGGTCAAGGTCGCGCTCGAAGCTGTCGGGGCGCTGCTGCTCGTAGACGACGAGGAGTTCGATCACGCGAGAGATATCCTCGGCGTGGCGGGGAATAGGACGGGCCTAAGCTCGAGGTTTCTCTTGGAGTCCAAGACCAGGGGCAAGGACACCATTGCAGCAGAGCTCTCCACCAAGCTCGGGACAGGGGCGATCCACGGGGAGGAGGACACCGGGAGGAGGCCCTTGGAGCTGACCAGGCTGCAGTACTGCGCCCACGTCAACGACTGGCTGTCCATGATCCTGGTTCCATTCGGAGCTCAGTGCAACGGCTTCTTCCACGGCACAAGCTTGATCGAGGTAACGTACGATCCGTGACTGGCCTTTGCCAGAGATCCCAAAATCGTCGCATCCGTGGTATCTCATGCCGCCGGGCTTTTCTTGGCAGAATCTCCGGAGCCAGGCCTCCCTCGACGGTCCGCCTTCGTTCTCGGAGCAACACAACCTCGCCGCCGGTTTGAGCATCAAGCGATCCAACTTTACCGCGTCGCTCGCCGAGCTTATCTTCGGATCAGGGGCACAGGACAGCGATCATGGGGTCGCCAACCGCATGACATCGTTCGGGCAGCTGTGCTACGAACCAGCCGAAGATGTCAAGCTCAGCTTGTCGGGGCTATGGCAGATTCGCCCGTCGTTGTCCCGGTTCAACAACCTAGGAACGCTTGCTGTTCCTTTTGGCAGCCTAAAACCACAAATCAATAATTCGCCGGCGGCTCATCAGGGATCCAGCGTGGTGGTACAAGGCCCGGGGAATCTTGCTCTAATTGCTCCCGTGGCATTGACGACACAGGAGCCCAGGTCTGCGCAGTCGATGGCGGCAATGGTGGACTGTGAGCTTTTTGAGGCCATGAGAGCACAAGGCTGGGTTGAGGTGGAAGGGTGGTCCAGCCGTGGGCCGGTGCGGTGGGGCTGTTGTCTCTCCGACACCCCGGAACACGTGCTCGGGTGGGGAGTGAGGATGGGCGGCACATCGGAGGGGGAGAAGCACCGCCCACACCTAGAAGGGTTCCTCAGCTTCAACCTCGGCAGGGGCGGCAAGCTGCAGCCCGGCCTTGTATACGTTATGGAGGGGGAGAAGCGGACGCCGGCGTTGGTCCTGCGCTCGTCGTGGTTCATGTGATGCTTGCAGCTTCGCCCTCTACGGTTTCTTCTTGGTTTGCCCTCTATGTTCTTCCTGTGCAGCTGCAGGCAGCTGTTCTTGTTTGGTCGTCTGTTTGACTGCTCAGCAGCAAGTAAGCATGCATAAGTTGACCCCAAATCTTGGTCATCCGTGGCACAGAATGCACCTGTAAAAATCCCCCCATGGAATTGCTTCGCCGTTGCAGGGCAGGGTTGTGCTGCAACTGCAAGCTTGTTTTTCCACTTGCCTAAGTTGCCTTGCATTACACAACAGATGAATGCTTTTCCTGTTATATCCTTTTGCCTCCTGTATTATTAGTGTCAGTGACAAGTATTTGCGAACATACGGAGCAACTAAGAGCAAATGTGCACTCAACCTACCAAATTCACAACTCACATGTTATCAGTGTAAGCGATAAGTATTTCTGAACAGATGGAGCAACTAAGAGCAAAAGTGTGGAAAAACTTACCATATTGCGTAATTCTGCTGACTATAACACACATTCAGAACATCTTACACATTTACAGGAAAACAAGCAGTGCAGGTAACACAAGCTTAACTGACCCATATACCATAGTTTGAGTTTTCCCCAACTCATCTATAAGCTTGAAGGTGATAATTTCCGCTCTGGCAAAGAACAGAAACAAGACCTAGCAAACATTGAATCGTCTCAAACAATGATGAAGCCGGAAGTTCAATTCAGCTCCCCAGGTGCATATGCTCCCGCTACTAAAAATATATATTTCGGAATGTCAAAAAAATGACTGAAAATTTTGCATTTACGTATCCACAATCTAAATGTGTTTATAAAGTTTCACCGAAACCGATACTTTTTGTGGTCTATGTAAAAAAGACAAAAATTGTCATGTCAAATGCCTTATTTTTAGCACAAAATTTTGTCTTTTTACACGCACCATATAACACGGCAATTTGTTGTGAAACAACTTTGTGGGCATCTAGCTCGCGAAGATACCATATAACACGTCAATTTGTTGTGAAACAACTTTGTGGGCATCTAGCTCGTGAAGATGTACGTGCAAATTTTTAGTTCCAATTTTTTGATATTTTGAAATATGTCAAATATATATTTCAAAATAAAGAAATCATATTCTCCCAGGAGCCAAAACACCAGCAACCTTCTTAATCCACATATAAGAAGTGTTGTCAAGCATAGAAACATAAACAATAAACTGTGGCAAACAAATTTTGCAATAAGCACACCAAAAATTTCACCAATACATTCTAGCAAAACCTTCACTGCAAACAACATGCAAGTGACAAAAATAGTTTAGGGAGTGACTAAACAACAGCCGTCTGTTTTGCAAATTGGTGAACAGATACTTTTCTCAGCCAATCACAATATGGCAGCTGTACTACTAAAAGACTTAGAGAAAAGTGTATGTTTTTAGTATCGCTTAACAGACAGAAAAAAACATGACTGAGTATATTTCTTCAGTTCCCTCTCCAGTTACAACGGCTACTTTATTCTGCCCACGTTAGCAGTCATGGCTGGCAAACATTGAAAAAAGCCCATTACAAATGAGTGAGAAAAACCATTCATTGTTCTTATCGCTGATCTAAACCTCTGTCCCAGCTGCGACCTTAATCTCTTCATCCTGGTCACGCAGACCACTCATGCATCACTGACATCATGATACGTCCATTTTGCATCACTATTTTGTATCATAATTTACTGTTATTCATTGATATATTTCATATTTAGAGTTGATACTTATGTTATTTCCTTTGTTTCCACATGTTTGATGATCATCGGAGGATTTGCTGCCGGAGTCAGGATTCTGCTGGAAAAAGGACAATCAAGGGACCATATTTTGAAGATCAGGAAAATTCTAGAAAAATACCAGGAAATTATATTTTCCCAGAAGACTCGGGAAGCCAGAAGGAGGAGTCGAGAGGAGCCATGAGGGGTCCTCACGCCAGGGTGGCGCGGCCTGACCCCTGGCCGCGCCAGCCCTGTGTGAGGCCACCCTGGCCCACTTCTGGTCTCGCCCCTTCGCGTACTTCATCGTCCCCGAAAACCTAAGTCAAGGGGGGGGCTCAGAGTTAGACACAGCCGCCTCTGCGGGGCGGAGAACATCAGAGAGAGAAAAGCTCTCCGGCAGGGAGAAATCTATCGGGGAAATTCCTTCCCGGAGAGGGGAGATCGTCGCCATTGTCATCACCGTCACACCGGACTTCATCGGGATCATCATCATCATCATCCCTATCACCAGCACCTTCATCTCCACCATCACCACGCCATCCTGCTGTAACATCTTGAGTTGGATCTTGTTATATTCATAGGGGAAACTTTCCCGGTGTTGATTACTCTTGTAGTTGATGCTATTGAGTGGAACCGTTGAATTAAGGTTTATGTTCAGATTGTTATTTACCATTATTTCACCTCTGATCATGATCCATATGATGTCTTGTGAGTAGTTCGTTTAGTTCTTGAGGACATGGGAGAAGTCAAGATGTTAGTAGTGAATTATTGTTGAGAAATATTTAATGGTTTGATATTGTTGTGATGCTATTTCACTAGTGGTGTCATGTGAACGTCGACTACATGATACTTCACCATTTATGGGCCTAGTGAGGTGCATTGTGTATTTGGCTACCAATTGTGGGGTTGCTGGAGTGACAGAAACATAAACCTCCGTTGGGAAACCATTGCACCAGGGAGCGTAGGATCTTAGAGTTTAAGGCTGTGGTTAGATTTATCTTAATTACTTTCTTATATTTGCGGATGCTTGCAGGAGGGTATAATTACAAGTATGTATTTATCCTAGTAAGGGTAGTGCGCTAGCATAGGTTCACCCCCATAACACCTATCAAACCAATAAAGACTATTGGCTTTATGAAGCGAAAGCTCTTGACAGAAACTCCCGTGTGTCCTCGAGAACGTTTGGTTATTATAAGTTACACAACCGGCTTGTCCTTTGCTGAAGAAAGGATTGGGCCACTTGCTACAATTGTTACTACTGTCTTTTATTTACTCGCACTTTATTTATTTGCACTATCAAATACTCCTGAAAACCCTGTTTGCTAGTATTTACAGTGAAGCCTCGATCAAAACCACTAGTCAACACCTTCTGCTCCTCGTTGGGTTCGACACTCTTATTTATCGAAAGTACTATGATACACCCCCTATACTTGTGGGTCATCAAGACTATTTTCTGGCGCCGTTGCCGGGGAGTGTAGCGCTATTGAAGAGTGGAATTGGTAAAGGTAACTGTCGCTGTGAGTATTATTTTTATTTTGTCTTTTATTTTTATTTTACTCTGCCATGGAGAACTCTCCATTTGGTTTCCTATTTGGAAACACTTCTACTACTGCTGCACATGTGGATGAACCACCACCGCCACCACCTGCTAAAATTGATCCTTTTAAAATACCTATGAAAATTGTTGGGCGTATTATGGATAACTGCTATTCAGGAGATGGAACTGTCCATCCGGGTGATCACTTATTATTTATACATGAATTATGCGAGTTGTCAGATGTGCAGGTATTTCACCAAGCCAGGTCAAGAAGAAATTATTCTCTTTATCATTGAAAGGCAGAGCTGAAGAGTGGTATCGACTACTCCAAGATGGTCCATCTATGGCATGGGAGGATATTGTACCTCTCTTTTATTCCAAGTTTTATCCTCCAAGTGAAATTCATAAAGACCGTAATCGGATATATAATTTTTGGCCTCATGATGGAGAAAGTATTGCCCAAGCGTGGGGGAGATTGAAGTTACTAATGCTCAAATGCCCCATTCATGAGCTCCCCAATAATATTGTTATTGATAATTTTTATGCGCGGCTTACTCTTCCTGATAAGGATTATTTGGATGCTTCTTGCTTTGGATCATTTACTCATATGAAAGAAGATGCTAAGTGGAAACTTCTTGACCGTATACAAGAGAATGCTGAAGGTTGGGAAAATGACAAAGGTAGGAAGTCAAGTATAAACTATGATTATGAATGCGTTAAATCTTTTATGGGAACCGATGACTTTCATAGTGTTAGCACTTCTTATGGTCTTGATTCACAAATACTTGCTAATTGTCTTAAGGCCTTCGCCTCTTATCTTGATGTTCCAAAGAAAGATTGGGACAAATATCATGCGCCTTATAAAGATTCTATTAGTCATTTACCTGCTGCAGCTACTGAAGTTTGTACCGTTGATAGCATTGTGCCTGAACCTTATTTTGAGAAGACACCTTTCCCTGCTAAGGTAAAGAAGTATTCTACTTTGGTAAGTGTATCTAATAAAAGCACTAAGAAAGCTGCAGAGCCTGATGAGCAAATTACTATTAAGTCTCCTGTAGCTATATTGAAGGATCTTGTTACTAAAGATGTAGGGGATGAATATATTCTTTTTTGTGAAGATGCTTCTAACATTCTCTCACATCCTAAAAAGCATAGGAAAACAAGTGTTCCTATTATTTCTGTCAGGATTGGAGATCATTGCTATTATGGTTTATGTGATATTGGTGCTAGTGCCAGTGCTATTCCTTTAGAGCTTTACAAAGAAATTATGCATGAGATTGGCGCTTGTGAACTTGAAGGTATTGATGTGGTTGTTCAGCTTGCTAACAGAGAGACTGTTTGGCCTCTTGGTATTGTTCGAGATGTGGAAGTTCTTTGCGGTAAGACTAAATACCCTACTGATTTTCTAGTACTTGGTAAGGAGGCTAGTAAAAATTGTCCTATTATTTTTGGTAGACCATTTTTGAACACTTGTGGCGCCATGATAGATTGTAAGAAGGAGAATTTTTTTACTAAGTTTAATGGAGAGTCTTATGAGTTTAATTTTTCCAAGTTTGCTAAGACTTCTTATGAAAATGACACGCCTAATGAAATTTTTTGAGTTGAACAGCTTGCTTCTATTGCTCTTGCTCCTAATAATGCTTTGCAGCAATTCATGGAAGATCACGAAAGTGATGTTTTTAGCAAGGAAAGAGAAGAGATTGACGATATTCTTCTTCGTCAACCACCATTAATCAAGCATAATCTACCTGTGGAGGATCTTGGTACCGCTTTGCCGCCTAAAGAAGATCCAGTGTTTGAATTAAAGCCTTTGCCTGATAATCTTAAATATGCTTATATAGATGATAAGAAAATATATCCTGTTATTATTAGCTCTAAACTTTCAGGAAAGGAAGAAGAAAGATTATTGGAGATATTGAGGAAACACCGAGGAGCTATGGGATATACTCTTGATGATTTAAAAGGGATTTCTCCCAATTTATGTCAGCATGCCATTAATATGGAGAAAGACGCAAAGCCAGTCGTGGAGCATCAACGCCGCCTAATTCCCAAGATGAAGGATGTGGTAAGAAATGAGGTATTAAAACTCCTTGATGCTGGTATTATTTATCCTATTGCTGATAGTAGATGGGTTAGTCCTGTTCATTGTGTTCCTAAGAAAGGAGGTATGACTGTTGTGCCTAATGAGAATAACGAGCTTATTCCTCAAAGGGTAGTAGTTGGTTATAGAATGTGCATTGATTATAGGAAGGTAAACAAAGTTACTAAGAAAGATCATTACCCTTTACCGTTTATAGATCAAATGTTAGAAAGGTTGTCTAAGAAGACTCATTTTTGTTTCCTTGATGGTTATTCTGGTTTTTCTCAAATTGTTGTTAAAAAGGAAGATCAAGAGAAAACCACTTTTACTTGTCCTTATGGAACCTATGCTTATAGACGTATGGCATTTGGTTTATGCAATGCCCCTGCTACTTTTCAAAGATGCATGTCTGCTATTTTTCATGGCTTTTGTGAAGAAATTGTGGAGGTCTTCATGGACGATTTCTCCGTCTATGGAACTTCTTTTGATAATTGTTTGCACAACCTTGATAAAGTTTTGCAGAGGTGCGAAGAAACTAACCTTGTTCTTAATTGGGAGAAATGCCACTTTATGGTGAATGAAGGAATTGTCCTTGGACATAAAATTTCTGAAAGAGGTATTGAAGTTGACAGAGCAAAAGTGGAGGCAATTGAGAAAATGCCCTGTCCCAGAGATGTTAAAGGTATTCATAGTATTCTTGGTCATGCTGGTTTCTATAGGAGGTTTATTAAAGATTTCTCTAAGATTTCAAAGCCTCTTACTAATCTTCTTCAAAAGGATGTACCATTTGTCTTTGATGATGATTGTAAGGAAGCTTTTGAAACTCTTAAGAAGGCTTTAACTACTGCTCCTATTGTTCAACCACCTGATTGGAATTTACCTTTTGAAATTATGTGTGATGCTAGTGATTTTGCTGTTGGTGTTGTTCTTGGACAGCGAGTGGATAATAAGTTGAATGTTATTCATTATGCTAGTAAGACTCTTGATGCTGCTCAGAAGAATTATGCTACTACTGAGAAAGAGTTTCTTGCTGTTGTTTTTGCATGTGATAAGTTTAGATCTTATATTGTTGATTCTAAAGTTACTATTCATACTGATCATGCTGCTATTAGATATCTTATGACTAAGAAAGATGCTAAGCCTAGGCTTATTAGATGGGTGTTGCTTTTACAAGAGTTTGATTTGCATATCGTAGATAGGAAAGGTGCTGAAAATCTTGTGGCTGACAACTTGTCTAGATTGGAAAACATTTCTTTTGATCCTATTCCTGTTAATGATAGTTTTCCAAATGAACAGTTGGCTGCAATAAATGTAACCTCGCGAGACCTTCCTTGGTATGCTGATTATGCTAACTTTATTGTTTCCAAGTATTTGCCTCCAACTTTTACAGCTCAGCAAAGAAGAAAATTCTTCTATGATTTGAGGCATTATTTTTGGGATGACCCACACTTATATAAAGAAGGAGTTGATGGTATTATGCGAAGATGTGTACTGGAATATGAGCAACAAGAGATATTAAGAAAATGCCATAGTAGTGCTTATGGAGGGAATCATGCTGGAGATAGAACCGCGCAAAAGGTTCTACAATCAGGTTTTTATTGGCCAACCCTCTTTAAAGATGCTAGAAGGTATGTTTTATCTTGTGATGAATGTCAAAGAGTTGGTAATATTTCTAGACGCAATGAAATGCCCATGAATTACACTCTTGTTATTGAACCGTTTGATTGTTGGGGATTTGACTTTATGGGTCCTTTTCCTCCTTCAAAAGGCTATACCCATATACTTGTTGTTGTTGATTATGTTACTAAAAGGGTAGAAGCCATACCTACAAAGAGTGCCGATGGTGAGACCTTGTTAAAAATGCTTAAGGATGTTATTTTTCCTAGGTTTGGTGTGCCTAGATATCTTATGACTGACGGAGGTTCTCATTTTATTCACGGTGGTTTTAGAAAAACTCTTGCTAAATATGATGTTAATCATAGAATTACTTCTTCTTATCATCCCCAAACTAGTGGGCAGGTAGAGCTTTCAAATAGGGAGATCAAGTCTATCTTGCAGAAGACTGTCAATAGATCTAGGAAAAATTGGGCTAGTAAGTTAAATGATGCTTTATGGGCTTATAGAACTGCTTATAAGAACCCCATGGGTATGTCTCCTTATAAGATGGTTTATGGAAAAGCGTGTCACTTGCCTTTAGAATTAGAACACAAAGCTTTTTGGGCAGTGAGAGAGCTTAATAGAGATTTTAATGTAGCCGGTAAGAAAAGGTTATTAGATTTGAGTTCTCTAGATGGGTGGAGAAATGAAGCGTATGAGAATGCCAGGCTTTTTAAAGAGAAAGTCAAGCAATGGCATGATAAGAGAATTCTTAAGAGAGAGTTTCATGTTGGAGAGAAAGTTCTATTGTATAGGTCTCGTCTCAGATTTTTTGCAGGAAAATTACTTTCTAAATGGGAAGGACCTTATGTTATTGTGGAAGTGTACCGCTCAGGTGCTATTAAGATTGCTTCATTGAAGGATGACTCTACACAAGTGGTGAATGGGCAAAGACTCAAACATTATATTTCTGGAGATTCTTATAATGAAGATGTTGATGTTATTGAAACAGTTTCTCCGGAAGAATGCATCCAAGACAAATTGCAGGTACCTGCAGAGTTCGTTTTTGAATAGGTAACAGTTCTAGTCAGAGAAGTTTCGCGAAAAGTTCTTTCTTTAATATTTTTGCTGTTTTTACTAAATATGAAAATCACGAGACGAAAACGGGTAGGAAAAGGAGTCCGTGTGCTTCTCACACATAGGTGGCGCGGGCCCACCCCTGGCCGCACCACCCAGGTGTGAGAGCACCTCGGAACTCGTTTCCATCCCGGTTTCCTCCTGTGACTTCGTTTCGATGTATAATTTTTGCCTATTTAACCCCCCGGAGTCCCTGAGGTCTGTATATCGTTTTCTCGTCGTGTTTTGTTTCGAGCTGTTTCTGTCAGGAGTTGATCTTAAGCTTGGGGGAGCCATGGCCTCTTCAAGCGATGACAAGGAGAAGACACCTCCGGAAGATGACACCAAAGACTTTCGGCTGAAAGAAGAGGTTGAAAGTGAAGACGAGGAGGAAGATCAAAGTTCAAGGCCAAACACCATGATTGCCAGCATAGGGGTGGTGACAGATCATGACAAGTTCAAGAAGAGTGCACGCATAAGGACGGAGGGGGTGTGCCGCGTCACACCTTAGCTCCACGGACATCTCCGTCAGGCAACAATCCTTTTCATACTCTAATACATGAACATCAGTTTCAAAGGGTGCCTAGGTCGCGATTACCATCTGGTTGGGATATAGATCGTTCTAACAGTGCGGGAAAAGAAAGTTCCAAGAATGAGGAAGGATGGGGAAATAACTCCAAGAGCTGGGATTCTCTTGCTGACAGGTTCATGAACCGTGTTGAGCACAATTCTGAGATGATTCGTAACCTCAGTCACAAGATTGATGATCTGAAAGGTTTGATTGAGAAGCTTATTAAAGATTATCCACCGCCACCGCCAAAGGAGTAACTCGCCATCGGTATAGGCATCCCCTTGGCTTGTTCCAAGCTTCGGGGAGTGTCGCGGTATCACATCATTACCTTTTGCTCATTTACTTTTCAAGTAGAGTCATATCATGAATAGAGAAGTTATCTTATAGAATAGTTTGCAGTTTGGAAGTATCCTCCTTAGTTGGTTATCTATGTATCCCTTGGTGTGAGTTGCGGTAACAAAATATTAATGAGAAGTTCTATCGTTTACTTTCCGCACACTTTATGTTAGTTTGCAATCTCTCTTGTATGACTAGTCTTGTTGATTGGTATTGGTATCACTTTGGGAGCTTGAGTAAATTTAGTTGGTTTTGGCAAACCTAGCTTGGTCAGTAGCAACTTTACCTTGAGGTTTGACTAGAAAAGAATAAAGAAGTGCTTGTAGTTACATCACTTCAGTTTATTCTTCATGTTTGGCTTATAAGCATTGTTATTCCTAAAGTCAAAATCATTGTACCTTCAAGGGAGTTGGCATGATTGTTCTTATTATATGTATGTTTGTCTGTTTCATGCAATTCTTATGCTTGCTACCCAGCCTTGCTAGCCAAAAACCTGTACTGAGAGGAAATACTTCTCGTGCATCCAATTCCCAAAAGCCAAGTCACCTCCAAAGAGTCCACTATAAATTCCTATGTATGGTATTTCAAGCCATTCCAAGTAAATTTTCATGTGCTACCTTTCAAAAACCTTCAAATACTTCTCATTTTGTGCCACTATTTTTAGCTCATGAGGACGTAGTGGATGGGTTTGTTATCTTCCATACTAAATTAAGTACCCCTCGACTAGGCAGCTTCATCTGCTCGTCACTAATTTTGCAAGGGAGCTGGTCAGACCATTATAATCTCAAAAAGAAAAGAAAAAGAAGCACTCCTCCATGGTATGTGAAAGTTGGTCGGCACCCGATGGAATCGGTTAGCCATGGTTTGAGAAAGGAAAAAAGGTGGGGAGGAGTGCAAAGCTATAAAAGAGCACCAATGTGCCAATTAATCAAACATCTCGGAACCGCTCTCACTTGTTTAGTATGGAAGATATCAAGAACTCCGTTGCTAGTCGTTGAAAAAAGCAACCACCTCTCAAAATAACTTTTTACCTCTGTTTTACAAATGAAAAGCTCTAGCACATGTTTAATCCCAGCTTCCCTCTACGAAGGGCCTATCTTTTACTTTTATGTTGAGTCAACCTATTTCCTTCTATCTCAAGCAAGCATTTGAGTTGTTATGTTTCACTCATCCATATGTTGATCCATTTAATCATGTTTACTATCTTCCTTGTTTTGTATAATGCTTTTGTCTGAAGGAATATATCTTTGAAAGCTTTCTATGAATGCAAAAGTTTGTTTCGTTGAGCATATGGTCTTTGCTATATTAGCTCTGTTTTAAAAGCCTCCGTTCAAAAGAAAGAATAGATTGTTCTTCATTCTTTGACCAAGAACTAAGGTTTGCCATTTCCAATTATAGTTTACCTTGTGCATCTTTACATGTGATTCTCTTTTACCTATTGCAAGTCTATATCTTATAAAGGGAAGTTGCTGTCTATTATAATTTGTGCCTTGGTAAATGTGATGCTTCTTGTCCGTATTTTGACTATCGACACTTCACTCCATAAACCTGTGGTCATGTTTACCGAGTTTAGTTTTCGCTTGGGGACAAGCGAGGTCTAAGCTTGGGGGGGTTGATACGTCCATTTTGCATCACTATTTTGTATCATAATTTACTGTTATTCATTGATATATTTTATATTTAGAGTTGATACTTATGTTATTTCCTTTGTTTCCACATGTTTGATGATCATCGGAGGATTTGCTGCCGGAGTCAGGATTCTGCTGGAAAAAGGACCATCAAGGGACCATATTTTGAAGATCAGGAAAATTCCAGAAAAATACCAGGAAATTATATTTTCCCAGAAGACTCAGGAAGCCAGAAGGAGGAGTCGAGAGGAGCCAGGAGGGGCCCTCACGCCAGGGTGGCGCGGCCTGACCCCTGGCCGCGCCAGCCCTGTGTGAGGCCACCCTGGCCCACTTCTGGTCTCGCCCCTTCGCGTACTTCATCGTCCCCAAAAACCTAAGTCAAGGGGGGGGCTCAGAGTTAGACACAGCCGCCTCTGCGAGGCGGAGAACACCAGAGAGAGAAAAGCTCTCCGGCAGGGAGAAATCTGCCGAGGAAATTCCTTCCCGGAGAGGGGAGATCGTCGCCATCGTCATCACCGTCGCACCGGACTTCATCGGGATCATCATCATCATCATCCCCATCACCAGCACCTTCATCTCCACCATCACCACGCCATCCCGCTGTAACATCTTGAGTTGGATCTTGTTATATTCATAGGGGAAACTTTCCCGGTGTTGATTACTCTTGTAGTTGATGCTATTGAGTGGAACCGTTGAATTAAGGTTTATGTTCAGATTGTTATTTACCATTATTTCACCTCTGATCATGATCCATATGATGTCTTGTGAGTAGTTCGTTTAGTTCTTGAGGACATGGGAGAAGTCAAGATGTTAGTAGTGAATTATTGTTGAGAAATATTTAATGGTTTGATATTGTTGTGGTGCTATTTCACTAGTGGTGTTATGTGAACGTCGACTACATGATACTTCACCATTTATGGGCCTAGTGAGATGCATTGTGTATTTGGCTACCAACTGTGGGGTTGCTGGAGTGACAGAAACCTAAATCTCCGTTGGGAAACCATTGCACCAGGGAGCGTAGGATCTTAGAGTTTAAGGCTATGGTTAGATTTATCTTAATTACTTTCTTGTATTTGCGGATGCTTGCAGGAGGGTATAATCACAAGTGTGTATTTATCCTAGTAAGGGTAGTGCGCTAGCACAGGTTCACCCCCATAACACCTATCAAACCAATAAAGACTATTGGCTTTATGAAGCGAAAGCTCTTGACAGAAACTCCCGTGTGTCCTTGAGAACGTTTGGTTATTATAAGTTACACAACCGGCTTGTCCTTTGCTGAAGAAAGGATTGGGCCACTTGCTGCAATTGTTACTACTGTCTTTTATTTACTCGCACTTTATTTATTTGCACTATCAAATACTCCTGAAAACCCTGTTTGCTAGTATTTACAGTGAAGCCTTGATCAAAACCACTAGTCAACACCTTCTGATCCTCGTTGGGTTCGACACTCTTATTTATCGAAAGTACTACGATACACCCCCTATACTTGTGGGTCATCACATCATCCTAAAGCGGCAGCGCCTATAGATTAAAAAAAGAATTTGAGTCACTAGCGAAAGAGGAAATAGAAAGAGGGACTGGCAGAAGTGAAACTGAAAAATTGAGGGACTGAGATACTAACAAAGTTGCTATGAGAGAATGAAGAAATAGAAAACAAGGATTTCAATTTCAATACAGATGAAAATGAGTATTAAACAAAGTGACTAACGGGCTACCGAATGAATAAAATGAAAAACTAAGAAACTAAAAATTGAAGAATGGCAAGAAAGCTGACTGAAGACTGAGGAACAAAGGCACAATGCAAAAAGAAACTAAAGACAGAAACTAAAGAGAATGAAGGAAATAAATGAGTGAATAAATTAATTAATTACTTAAGAAAATAAAATGATATACTAAATAAATAGACTAAACAGAGTCAAACTGAAAGAATGAAGAAAATAAAAAATAATGAAGAATCACACGTGACTAAAGAGAATGAAGAATAAAGAGACTTAAGAAATTAACTGAGAGGCTGAATAAAGAGACTAAGTCACTGAAAATAGAGGATAGCTGAGAAAATAAGACACTATAAACTGAATCAAAGTGACGCAAGGAAGAGCAAGATCATGACTGAAACACCAAACAAATTTAGATAGGACTGAAAAAGACTAAAGTGGGTAGGCACTAGAAGAACTTATGTGTGCAAATGAGCAACAACAGAATCATAGAATTGTGATGGCATACTAAAATTAGAAGTGGGAGATGGATAACAAAACCTAACTCAATGCTAAGACGTAACCAATTCGAGTTGTTCGGACACTACATCATGAACAACAAGGTCTGGACAATCCTGTGACCTAAATCAGACTGAACACTAAGATTTGGATACTGCCTGACATTTTTGTTGAGTTCCTACTTGGCGCTGCTCTATTGTGATCTGGAGCACAGAGAAGAAAAACTACCATATACCATGCAGCTTGGCATCCACGAATCACTAGACCAAACAATTTCCTCATATCACAAACCTACACAACAGTGACACTAGGTTGGACTTTTAATAGTTCTTAGTTTCTAACCAGTTTAAACATGAAATGTAATTTTGATTATATAGAAACTAATAGCCTGAACCCACACATCACCAGAAGGATGCAGAACATAAATAATCAACAAAAAAAAACTCACCACGCTGAATAATCGCATAACACGTAAGCGATTCAAGTGAGTTCCGCGCCACAACTTGAAATCGTGAGACCTGGACAAACGTTAAATGAGGAAGAATAAGGGGGAAAATCCACTACATCGCGCTCTCCTGGCGACAAAACAACCAGCTTACAACACCCATCATAATGCCACCGCCTGCCCTCGTTACTCGTTAGAAACAACGCTCACACCGTAGGAATCAGACACTCCTCCGCTACTCACACCAGCCGCGACTCCCACCGCCCAACAAACCTGCACCCCGCGGCTGCAACCGAAAGAGGACCATAGCACGACGGACACCCCTTTTACTTAAAAATCACAGATTATCTAAAAAAACATTGAGCTGAAGAATCACTGACTCATCTTCAATACAGTAAAACTCAGAACTGAAATGCTCTCAACAATTTAATAGTGTATTCAAGAGTACAAAATTACAAGCAACTAATCACATACGATGCTTTCAGTCGACAGTACAATGTAACAAAGAGCATCAGCAACAGCACTGTAACACAAACACAGACAGGAAAAGGGGGTTGCGGGAACGAGACACTAATGAGGGGAATGTGTACAAATCCTAATCCCCTACCAACTAATTAATTGGTTAATCCTCTTGCCCTATAGACACGAGCAGGCAGATGCTCATCTAATTTTTCTCCTAGTCGACAAACCTAAACTGAAAAACCACACATGAAGAAGACGATACGATAACCCAACCATGGAGCTCCCGGGCACGAGATCGAATAAAAATTGATAATCAGCACCCCACGGTCACACCTCTAGCTCCACCCAGCGACTGAATCTGCAACCCGCCACCTGGATAGGTCGCCGCCGACCCCGTGGTCACGCATCCGCAGCCCTCGAGCGCAGTATCGCCACCGGAATACGGACCATCCCGCTATTCCTTTTCTGGTAGCGCCACCCGCGACTACCTCGTTCGAAGAAAACATCTCCCGAGTCGGCAAACAAATGAGAGAGGGATGCAAAGGAAGCTATACCAGAGATTAACCTATCTCTGCGGCGGCGCCCATGGCTTCCGTCCCCGAGAGCCACCGCTCTCTCAGGGCATGCCCGATCAGGAATCCCGGCAGGGCGGCAGACCTCTCCGCCATGACCTCGCCCTATCTCAGTTTCTCCTAGGTCGAGCAAAACAAAGACAAAACGAAATGGGGAGACTCTAAAACGAAAAGAAACTGAGACCGTGTGGTTCGTTATGTCACACAGCAGAGCTAGCCCAAATCACAATCGTGCCATGCGCCAAGATTCGTGAGAACTGGAAAAAGGATCAACGGATTAAAAAGTGACTGTGCACCAATTGTAAAACAGCTAGCTGTCAAATAGGAAAAGTGATAGTTTAACTGAGCACAAGTTGCAACGAAAGTTCGGTCCATTCAACCACTTTGAAATCATTCATCCAGGCATCCACAGTTCAAAACAAAACTTTGTATAGGATGATTAATAAATCCATACATGGTTTTCACCAACTCATCCATCTATCTAAGCCTACTTAGAACCAAACTAAAGGTGAGGATTTGTACTCGAAACCCAGAGTAGCAGCATACACAAAAGCAAGATCAAGCATCATTATTTAGTCCTCAAAGGCCCATTCGTTCTCCTTCCTGACTTCAGCCTCCTGCTCTGGTGTGTAATCATTTTCGATCTCAAAGATTTCGCGGATCTCCTCTGGCTTCCTCCCCCTCATCATGTCAGCCACCGTCGTTGTGCCCAGGTCAAGAAGGTCCTCGATGTTCAGGTAGTTCGCGGCCTGCACGAACATTAACAAGCAAAATCATCTTCAGATCGTCAACCTATATATATTGTACTACATAAACAAACCTACTGCAGGTCATTAAATATTTTTTCTGCCCTTAAATTTAGCAACCTCACCAACAAAAATGTAAACAGTAGATCACTACATTGTGCACATGATCTTCATCAAATTCACCTACACAGACTTTCTGATGCTCATTCTCTATTTATCTATCTCTATCAGTTGTCTATCCGTTGCTTTCTTTCATATTAGCACTATTGGTCCGTTATTATAAGTGCGCAGATTTCAATATGTTATATATGCTTTCCTTAAATTAGTTTCTACAGTAGTAGTAAAATTCCTGATATTTTTGTACGATTTTGTAACAGCAGATCAATTTGGGATGTAGAGAAAGAGGAGACTGGGAACGCAGTGAAAGAGGATTTGGAGTTAAGATCAGTATATATTACCATTACATAAATAAACCCCACGCAAGTCATTGCAGAGCTATTTTTCAGCCCTTACAACAAGCCACATCACCCAAAAAAATGAACATTAGATCACTGCATTGTGCAAACGATATTCATCCAAATCACCTACACATAGACTTCGTGATGCACATTATCTCACTATCTATCTCTCTGGATTCATATCTCCATTCAATTATCAGTGTTCTACCTGTAAGTGCATAGATCTCACTCCGTTATATATTCTTTCCTTCCATTAGCTTGTAGAGTAGATAGTTCCTGATTTTTCTAGTACAATTTTGTATGTGGACCGATTTGGGTAGTAGAGAAAGAGGAGACGGGAATAGAGTGAAAGAGGATTTGGTATTCAGATTTCGTTTCATTTGGTAGCTGCTGAAGCAATACAGAGATGGGTCATTTAACCTAGGCCAATGCCAACTCACACACAGGTAAGGTGATCCCGCACGACAGGTGTCTCCATTCCTTGCTAACATGTCCAGCGCGGCACCGGTACCAGCCGTGACAGGTTTGACTGTAGTTTGTCAATCTCATCTAATTATTTGGATGATTGGGGTTTTACTAACATTTCACACCATTTGACTGGGGGCTCTACTAACATTTCACACCTACAATCCAGTATGTCCCTCCCAAGCCTTCCCATCCGTTTGTTGTGTTTATTAATTAGCACTATATTTCTGAATTTTACACTATATTGTACACAGGTTATGTGATTATGAGTTTACTACTAGTTGACAATTTTTTGTCCAACTCATTTTAACTACTACGTAGTTGTGATTGTCTGCAACTACACATGTTTAGGGTCTGCAATTCGTATCCAAATGTATGTGCTGTTTCATATTGCGCCCAAAGTTACTTAGATCGCTTCTAAGAAGTTACTGACACAACGCACAGAGTATCCTTTAGTTGCATATATACAATCGCCAAAATCCTTGTTTTTGCGGGGATACAATCGCCCACACATGCTAGACAATCCATGCTTGTTCTTGCTTGGAGTAGAAGATACAGCAAGAAAGTAGAGAATTGACTTTACCAGGATGACCTCGAAGAGGGTGGAGTTGTCGAGGGAGATGAACTCCTTGTCCCAGTCCTTGAGGCGGTGGGGGTCGGGGTCGACGTAGGTGACGGGCTTGATGGAGGAGACGGTGGGGGAGAGCTCGACGGGGAAGGGCGGGAAGGGGTTGCGGGCGCGCTCGGAGGCCTCGGGGTCGTAGTAAGGCCCGTGCTTCTCGCAGTACTCGACGACGAGCTCGAGGATGTCGGAGTGGACATTGGGGGCGGGGATGGGGCCGTCGGCGCAGCTGTCCTCCATGAGGAGGCGGAGCATGTGCGACATCCGCGCCGCCGGACGAGAGATACTCACCTCCACGCCGTCCTCCGCCACCAGAACCAGGGGCGGCATCTCCTCCTGATCCTCCGCCTCCGGTTCCGGCTTCTTCACCTCCTCCGAGGAAGACGAGGGTTTCGCCTCCGCCTCGGCCTCCTCCGAGGAAGACGAGGGTTTCGCCTCCGCCTCGGCCTCCTCCGAAGAAGACGAGGGCTTCGCCTCCGCCTCGGCCTCCTCCTCATCCGGCACCGCGGTGGCCGCTGCGGCAGCAGCCGCAGCCCTAGCGTAAGCCAGGCCATCCTCCTGGTCGAGAGGGTGCTTGCCCTTGGGGTCAGCGGTGGAATCCATGGCTGGGGGTTGAGATGGGGATTGGCCGATTGGGGTTTCTTCGCGTTTCTGCGAAAGAACTGAAACAGGGGGTGTCGACGGCTCGGACCTCTCAACCTGAATCGGGACTGCGGTTCGGTCAGCTGCGACTCGGACCGACCCGTGGGATCTTCTAATCCCCATCTTCAACGGCCCAATCGTAATTTGGACAAATATGGTTCGATTTGAATCGTTTGTATCGGGTTGTGGATAGATTTGGATCTGAATCCTCCCCTTATTCGTTTGGGTCGGGCGCTCTCCTAGCGGCCCGATGCATTTGGCCGATGGATATTTTATAAAAAAATATCTAAATAATTGAGAGAACAGCCCAGAATTGCATAGAAATAATTCTAAAATTAGAGAAAATCATAACAATGTGCAATGCCGGCGACACCAACGCCAGATTCCCGGCGGCCCAAGACGTGCTCAATGGCGCCACAAAAACTTGTTGGTCTCCATTTGAATGAGGGACCATCGCTTTTGAATGGACACTTGGCCGCGGTCGCTATGGATTTTGAAGGGCTTGAGCTGACGCCGCTCATGGTAGTCGACGGTGACCCTTTTCCAATAGGCCTTGCCCTTTTGCTCGGCGTCGGAAATGGCGTCTTGGCTGATTGCAAACCAAGACCGGCAAGGGCAAACATCCTCCTTGGCCATGTAGCATGCGGTCCTCTTGGAGATCTTCTTCTTGGCCGCAGGATCGTCGTCCGTGGCTGTGGCCGTGGCGTCTTCCGGCACGTCGCCGTCCGGATCGGCGTCATCGTCGTCGTCGTCCTCGCTTTCATCTTCCCCTTGGCCATCGACAAAGAGTCGGCCGTTGCCATGTCGAAGAAGGGATGCCATTCTATGTCGTAGGCCTCGGCTTGGGTTCCTTCCTCCGTCCCAATGGCATTGCCGTTGGCATGGCCACCATTGTTGAGCATGCCGTCCATGAAGGCCTCATTATCCTCGGCATAGTACTCCTAGCATAATTTAGGTGAGTTGCCGCCTTCATCCAATGGAACTGAACGCACGGCGAGTAAAATGGACCATACCGAGTCGGCCGGGGTCGGGGCGGGCATTTCGTCGAATAAGGCGCGGGGTTGAATGGTACTCATCGGTGGCCGCCCCCGAGGGCGTTTTCGCGTCGGCTGGACAGAGTCCAAGGGTGCAGGAGCCTGGTTGAGGCCGATTGGCGACGTCGTGACCCTGTTTGTCATGGACGGTAGCTCCAGCGACGACGATCGCGCCTTTCTGAACCGGGACGGCGCGTGGGCCTGGGAAGGAACGGGGGTCGGCGCACTAGGTGTCGCTGGCAAGCGCGGCAACATCGGAGGGCGCAATGCCTACGAAGTGACAGAACTGCTCGAGGCCGCACCGGCAACGGCGTCGGTCTTGCCCTCGCCGACGAGCTGCCGCAACTTCATGGCCTCCTAGGCCTGAGCCCGGGTGGCCATTATCGTCAACCGCTCCCGCCTCTCTTCCTCCAGGACGGCGTTAATTGCCTCGGCCTTCCTCGTCCGCTTGCCCACCCGCCGCGCCTGCCGTTTCTGATTTTGCACCTCCATCTCCGCTGCGGTCAGCTCCTTCACGTTCACCTTGGCCTTGGCCTTGGCGGTGGTGTCTGTGCTGGCCATCGGCGCGGTGGCCGCGATGGAGCCAGTGACTGCTACATCCACGGCATCGACGCTAGGGTCGGTGGCGGTGGCAGCGGTGTTCTCCATCGGCATCGGAGGAGGGTTTTCGGCTAGGCACGGGCGAAATTTCGCACTGCCTGGCGGGAGTGGAAGTGGTCTTCACGCCACTACCAGGCGGCCAGGCAACAAAAGGGGCGGACAGCCCGCGGACGCAAACTGTGCCCAAATTTGGGCCACGTTTGCGTCGCCGCGGACAGCGCGGCCAAAATGCGTCGGGCCGTTGGGCTGGGTTTTTCCAGCCCCCGGTCAAAATCGAACCGATTCGAATGTCCGACGTCTGTTTGCGTCGGGCCGTTGGAGATTCCCTCATAGTACGTTCCCCGAGCAGTCTTCCATCCATCCACTTTTTCATCTTCCATGACTACTCACAGCTGGTACACATCCATTGCAACACACGTCTCGAAGCATCTTGCTGTTACAGGAAAAAGCAAAGGGGCTCCGTAGGAGTAGGTGGCTGCCGCCGGTGAGGCCGTGGTTCCCGTCGCCTCCGAGCGTCGTTTCGGCGCCGGTAGGTGCAGGGAACTCGGTCGTCCGTATGGTTGGTGGTTTTAGTACTAGTATATTCTAGTTTTGTGTTCCACGGCGGCGGTGGCGAGGCGAGGATGTCGTCGTTGTTCGTACAGATCATTGGCGCCCTATTTTTGGAGAGTCTTGGTGGCCGTCCGTGGCTCTGTTTGCGGGTGAAGATGAGCTAACCGGGGAAGAAGCTGGATGCATATGAGGCCTTGGTTTCGTGGTGGTGGTTAGTGGCTCTGGCCACCTACTGAAGATAGGTTTTGCTTTGTCCCTAGATCCGACGCTGGAGGGGTTCGGGGAGCTCCTCCGAGATGAGGATGCCTCCGGCCGATATGTTTGATGAAAGTTTATCCTACTCGATGGAGTGGGTGTCTACTGTGGCCAAAAAAGCTTTGAAGCAAGGGACTTCTCCAGTTCCAGGTGCATGGCCTGCTAGTGCTTGTTCCCTCTTTCGGCGACTTCGTACATCAAACAAGACTAAACTTCCCGAAACACGCTTTCATCCCGCTTTATAAATAAACTCATAACGATCGAACCAATACAAGGTGATGAGGATATCCTCTTTTATGGTCTTGTGTAATAATTTCCCCTCAAATTATGGTTTTGTGTAATTACCTCTTTCCTTTATCTGGTGAGCTACGGATTCAAGTTAGGCAACTCCAATGGGCTGACCAAATTAGGTTACATTTGTATTTTCTGAATGGGCAGGGGTACGATCCAAACGGACAAAATGTCATGGACCTGTCCGCTCGACAGCATACTAAGGGCTTGTCCTTTCTTGTCTTCAACGAGCCTACGCGTTAGTGACACCACCGCCCCATCATCTCCGACATACTAGTCATTTTAATGGGGATCGAACACCCGTCCCCTTCCCTAGGCCAACCAGTCCGCACTCTCAATCCCCACTCAAAAACCCCAGTTAGGCAAGTGTTGTTTGATGGTGCCAAGTTGACAGGGTAGAGTGCATTTGATGTGGGAGCTTCTTCTTCTTCAATCCCCGTCAATGGCGCCAGAAAAACTTGTTGATGGCACGGTGATGAATAGTGCTAGAGAACTTGTTGGCGTGTAGTTGATGAAGTAAATGACCGGCCAGTTGGAAACCCCAAGAGCAAGGTTTGATGAATATAGCAGCAAGTTTTTCCCTCAGTAAGAAACCAAGGTTATCAATCCAGTAGGAGGTTTAATACGACTGAAGGTGATGCCCGCTAGCTTCGTGACAGCTTTGGACAATTTATAGGGCGCCTCATCCAAGCTTTGCTTTGCAAGCGGCAACGTGGAACCTGCACACAACACAATCAAATACTTTGTTCCCAACTTACGATGAGGTTGTCCATCTCACCGGTTTGCTTGAAACAAAGGGTATGAGCGTATCGAGTGGAAAACAATAGTAATATGCGAGTAAAGTAAACAGGTGATAGCAATATAAAGAAAATAGGACCAGAGTCCACAGTTCACTAGTGGTGTCTCTCCATAAGATAAAATAATACATGCTGGGTAAACAAATTACAGTTGGGCAATCGATAGAATAAAGACAACATGCATGTCGAGAGGATCACTATGAGATTTACTCTGGGCATTACAACAAGATACATAGACCGCCATCTAAATGCATCTATGACTAATAATCCACTTGCGGCGAATCAATCCGAGAACCCCACAAGTATTGAGTTGCGAACAACAGGTAACTGCATTAAGCAAAGTTTTTAATGTAAACAAAGCATATGCCCTCGAGCATATGAATGTTGTTTTCCCCCTAGTAGCAACAGCACATCTACAACCTTAGAGGTTTCTGTCACTCCCCCAGATTAAATAGAGGCATGAACCCACTATCGAGCATAAATACCCCCTCTTGGAGTTACTAGCAACTACTCGGCTAAGATAGCTACTAACAACGGAGAGCATGCAAGATCATAAACAACATAGAGATAACATAAGATAATATTCAGCACATCAACTCAATCATAACACCAATATTCATCGGATCCCAACAAACACAACATGTAGAATTACATAACGGTGATCTCGATCATGTAAGGCAGCTCACGAGATCTAAACATGAAGCACATGGTGGAGAAGACAACCAACTAGCTACTGCTATGGACCCATAGTCCAAGGTAGACTACTCACTCATCGTGCCGGAGGCAAGCATGGCGATGAAGAAGACCTCCGGTGGCGACTCCCCTCTCCGGTAGGGTGCCGGGAAGAGCTTCTGGACCCTCCCGATCTTCGGGTCGACAGCGGTGGCGGATCACGATGTGTTCTGGAAAAGTGATCAGGTATTTAGGTTTTTCCCGTCGGGGGGTCCTTATAGGCGAAGGGGCAGCGTCAGAGGTGGACCAGGGGCCCACACCACCAGGGGGCATGGGCCAGCCCTAGGCCGCGCCGCCCTATGGTGTGGCCGCCCCTGGCTCGGCTCCATCTCCTCTTCGGTCTTCTGGAAGCTCTGTGAAATATCTGGACGTCTGGCTTTTGTTTCATCCAATTCCGAGAATATTTCTTGTGTAACATTTTTGAAACACAAAAACAGCCGAAAACAGGGAACTGGCACTGTGGCATCTCGTTAATAGGTTAATTCCGGAAAATGCATAAAAATGCCACAAAGTGTAACAAAACACTAAGCAGATGGTGTAAAAACAAGCATGGAGCATCAAAAATTATGGATACGTTTGAGACGTATCAGCATCCCCAAGCTTAACTCCTGCTCGTCCTCCAGTAGGTAAGTGATAACAAAAGAAATAATTTTTGAGGTGACATGCACCTACACAATCTTGATCATATATGTAAGCGTTGTGCGCTGGGATCAAAGAACTTAAAACATGGGCATGAAAGATATAATCTTGATAGAAGAAACTTAGCAACCATGTTATAACATAAAAAAGAACACAAATGAAAGATCATGAAAATGAAACAATGAAAGTTAAACGTGTGTTCAAATCATATAGAAAAATATACAAATGGTTTTCAGCTTGTCCTTCATGAGAGAGCAAAACATAAATGCATAGGACACCTTCAAGTTTAAGAGGGCGACTAGATACAAGTAATTTGAGAACAAGTGAAACCAACATCATGAATCAATCAATGAAAACTTTGGGGCACATTATACTCGGAATGACAACTATGCTCTCTTAATGGTGCATAAAGATAGAAGGTGGAGACTCAACATAAAAGTAAAAGAAAGGCCCTTCGCGGAGGGAAGTAGTGATTGCAAGTTTTATAAACCTTCAAAAATTATGGTACTTACCGGCTTTGAGCTCTCATTGCCCCCATCATAAGCATCTTGAATGGTTAAAGTTAATGCGAGTACACTTATGCTGCATATGCTTGACAAATCATAAGTTAAAAACCTCGTGTCCCGTGAAGTACGAATACCCAAACCTCATGCTACTTTACTTAGAGTCCCAAGCAAGCTCTTGTCATTGTAAGTATACACGTATCATCGAGAACCGCCAACGGGGTACCTCCGTGCCCGATGACATGGAACAAGCCCACATCAAAATGACAGGACAAACAGACAATGAACACCTCGGTATCTCTTTTATTTACCATTGGTATAGCTTTTTATTGCGAGATGCATCGTCGAAGTATCACTATGGGCATGCTGTAAATTTCCACCATGAATTATGCATGGCTTCGATTAGCGGCCCAGGCATTTCTCTAACACGTATACAAACTCCATGATCCCGCAAGATTCCCAATTCATTTCACACCGCGAGTATCCATAAACAAAAGATCACGATATCAACTCAAATGAAAGATAGTGCAATGTTGAAAGCTTGCCCTATGACGGCATGGCTGGGCTAATTCCCAACTTACAACTTGCAAGCATAACAACTCAACATAAGAGAGCCACAATGTCAAAATTTTAAAACAAGAAAAGTAAAGTGTGCCATCAGGTTCGTGAGAGCTTTACTGACCAATTTTCACATAACACCAAAAAGAGTTTAATTTGAAGGATAGATAAAAGCAAGTCAAATGTACTTTGGAATAGCAAACTGCTAATAGGTATGTATGGTGGACACTTTGGCAAACTTGGTTTTTAGGAGTTGGATGCACGAGTAGAGCTCATACTCAGTACAAAATGAAGGCTAGCAAAAGACTGGGAGCGACCAACTAAGAGAGCAATGATGGCCATAATCATGCAAAGCGACAAAGCGACATTAAAAGAAGCATAAGATGGCATTAAAAGTCAAAAAATAAATGATCATAGAGGCAATGGCGACTTTGTATGAGTCTAACATGTGTGAGCATGCGCCAAGTCAACCCAAATAAAGCATCAAAGGAGAAAACCAAAATAATGCTTCCAAATAATTAAAACAACGCATGATTTTCTCAAAGGCTCATTAAGCAATCTCAGTTATTTGAGACAAGTCATGCTACAGCAAAACTACTAAGCATACTATCAAAAAGACCTCAAGCACGACATGCAAAAGCCTAGGCCGCAGTCTACACAAGCTCCTTCTTGTACCACTTTTTTGCATAAAGCTTTTTCTCTTTTCCAACACCATTCGAACTTTTTATAACCAACTCTTTTGATGAAAACCAACATGGACCAGAGGCAAAAATACACCTTGATATAAAGATATAACAAGATCTGAACACAAATCAAGGCGAAAATTGAAAGCTAAACGCAGTTCTAGAAAAAGAGAACACTCGTTGAAACGATAAGAGTAAAAAACAGAGTGTTCTTGGCAAATGAAAAGCAAGGCAACTTCTCCAAAAGGAATTTGTTGGGGTCCAACCATTTATTGCAGAAAACAAAACAAAAATAAACTGAAAACTAAAACAACTGATGCTCCAAGAAAAATGCATAATGCATGAAGCAATAAAAATATAGTGCGTTGAAAGGTGACCTGATTTTTGCCGATGAAGAAGGGGTGCCTCGGGGGCATCCCCAAGCTTTGACGCTTGTACCTCTTGGATATTTCTTGGGGTGACATGGGCATCCCCAAGCTTGAGCTTTTGTCCATTCTTCAACTCCTCTCATCATTCTCCAATCCCTACACTTGAAAACTTCCTTCATACAAAACTAAACACAAATCTATTAGCAACATTAGTGTAAGCATAATAATGAATCAACCCTTTTTGCTTCAGGTTTCAACTCAAAACCACCAAATATAAAGTATATACTACTGTAGCAACTTCCCCAAAAGTTCCGTGATCAAAAGAACTCAAAAAGAAAGCGATAAAGCGGCAAACACAAATATTGGCAGAAATCTGTCAAAACAGAACAGCTGACAAAGGTCAAATTTTTAAAGGGCTTTCTGTTCCTCAAATCAAAAATTGTTCAACTAATGAAAGTTTGGATATAACCTGGGGCATATGCTCAAGAAATCGCAGGTCCAAAAGATATACAAAGAATTTTCACGAATTTTTACGGTGCAGCACCGAAAACAGTTTCAGGACAGCAACATCCCCAAATCTTACCTCACTCAAATTAGAGGCTTCTCTTGGCACAAAAACGAAATAAAAAGGATAAGGAGAGGTCATTACAGTAGTAATAACTTCCAAGACTCAAATAAAAGAAAAAGAACTGAATGTAAAAACATTGGGTTATCTCCCAAGAGTGCTTTTCTTTAACGCCTTTGAGCTAGGCACAGAAAATGCGAATCAAGTAATATCAAGTGATGAAGCATCAAGATCAACTGTTTCCTCAAGATCACCACTTACCACACTAGGCACTTTAGAAGTTCCCGAAGATGATTCAACCTGCAAGTCACTCTTAGTCGAACTAAAAGTCTTACCAATCTTAGAAACATGCTGCGGTTTAGGCACAGACACCTTGGGTGAAAGGAATATGCCCGAGAGGCAATAATAAAGTTGTTATTATATTATTCCGTGTTCATAATAGATGTTTATTTTTTATGCTAGAATTGTATTAATCGGAAACATTAATACTTGTGTGATTAATAAACTAAAAGGGTTCCTAGTAAAGCCTCTCTTTTATACTAGCTCGTTGATTAACTGATGATCAAGGTTTCCTGATCATGAACATTGGATGTTGTTAATAACGGGGTCATATCATTAGAAGAATGATGTGATGAACACTCACACCCATAGTACGAATAGCAATACGATCAAGTCATCAAGTTCATTGCTATATCAAACTCATGCGAAGTAGTTCTAATCCTTAGACCATGAGATCATGTTAATCACTGATACCGGAAGGGTACTTTGATGATATCAAACGTCACACCGTAATAGGGTGATTATAAAGGTTGATTTGGGTACTCTGAAAGTATTAGTTGAGGCTCATGGATCAAGAGTGGGATTTGTCCATCCGGATGACGAAAAGATATTCTCTGGGCCCTTCTCGGTGATATTGCATTGGAATCGCTTGCAAGCATGTGACTAGGTCACAGGAATGCATTATCACGGAACGAGTAAATAGACTTGTCGGGAACGAGATCGAACTAGGTATGGTTGATACCAAATGATCGGATCTCGGACAAGTAATAATATCGCGAGACAAAAGGAATTAACTATGTTCGTTACTGGTTCACACTATCACTAGTTCATCGTTGAGTAAGTGGGAGTCATCATGGATTTCCAGATCCCGCTGTTGATTATTGATCAGAGAGGAGTCTCGATCATGTCCACGTTATTCACGAACCATAGGGTGACACACTTAAGGTTCACCGTCGTTTTTGAGTGGATACGATACTCCGATCGAATTACAGGACAGCATGATGGTTATTTCAGAAAAGCACCGAAACTGTTTCGGATATCGAAATAACTCAAGGGTGTATTTGTTAATGTTTGTTAATTGAATGAATTAACAAATATTAAAGAAATAAAAATGTTTTATTAAATCAATAAGTGTGAATTTTAATTGGCATGAATGTCATGCATTAAAATGGGGGTTACCTCATGTTGATGAGGGGGGTTACAAGGGAATGAAGAGGGGGTCATGAAGAGAGGGGAGACCCTCCTTGGCCACACCCCTTGGGGGCTGCCCCTCCTCTTCTATATAAACCCCTCCCTCTCCTCCATGTCACATACTTCTTGATCCTCCCCTCCCTTGCATAGTTGCTGCCCACTTTCCGTCTTGGCTTAGCGAAGCTCTGCCGGAATTGTAGTTCGTAGTTCATACACTTAGAGAAGTGTGTGGAGGAGTGTCCAGCGGATCCCTTCTTCCGCTGCCCCGCTGGACCGAGGGCGTGGAGGAGTCGACGTCGAGCTGCACGTGTGACCGAGCACGGGGGCGCTGCCGCTTGTGGCGCCGGGTACACGATCTTGTGATCGTCAAGTGAACCACGACGTCGACTACGTCAAGTGAACAACTACGTCGACTACGTGCGTCTTCACCAACTCTCCATCGTCAACGTTTGTGCGGGAACGTAATCCCCGCTTACGGTCGTCGAGGGTTAGTATTCGTTGCTACCACCTCGTAGAGTTTCTTGGCCAGTTTATGCGTTCTTGCCTAGGAAAATTTTTGTTTTCTATGCTACGAACCCATCAGTGGTATCAGAGCCATCTCTATGCGTAGTTGGTATGCACGGTTAGAACACATATGGATGTGGGCGTTGATGATCATGTTATTGCAATTTTTTGGTATTTTGGATCATAGTGGCATAGTGGGATTGAAGCTGCCCGAGACTAACCTTACGTGACCGCGTTCACGAGACTTGTCCCACACTTGACATGCTTCGGCATATGTGGCTTTGCGGGTGCACGTTTCTCCCACTATAGTTATGATCTATTTTACAAAGAGTTGTTAATAATATTTTTATCACCGTTGTGGTTCTTGTTCGTAGGTAAGAACGGTTCTTCCTAGAAAGCCCCAAACCACGTAAAATATGCAAGACAAATTAGAAACGTCTAACTTGTTTTTGCAGGGCATGTGATGTGATATGGTCAAATTGTTTATGTTACAAATTGTATGCGATGACCCTTTTTGTAAGTTATAAACAACCGGCAGGAGCCATATGGTTGTCTTTACATTTAAATGGCCTGCGTGCCGTATATTTATATCCAAGTGATATATTGTAATGGAGGAAGACAACCAAGTTGGCGCGCCATGGACCTTGGTGCTACGCCGGTGGAATGATGGAGATCATGCCATGACGCACAAGATGGAGATCGAGTGCATGAAGGACCATATCATATCACATTATATATGCATGTGATGTTTATCCTTTTATGCATCTTATTCTGCTTAGATTTGATCGCGCGGTAGCATTATAAGATGATCCCTCTCACATAAATATCAAGATAAAATGTGTTCTCCCATAACATGCACCATCACGAAAGTTCGTCGTTTTGAGACACCTCGTGATGATCGGGTGTGATAGACTCTACGTTCACATATGACGGGTGTAAGACAGTTTTACACACGCAAATGTTATGGTTCTACTTGGCGAGCCTAGCATGTACAGACATGGCCTCGGAACATGAACCGAAAGGTTAAGCATGAGTCATATGGTTGATATGATGAACATGGTGATGTTCGCCTTTGAAACTATACCGTTGCACGTGATGATCGGTTACGGTATAGTGGATTTGGTTTGTGTAATCACTTAAGAAAACTAGGAGGGATGTTGTTTTTAAGTGGGAGTTCACGTAGAATTTGATTTAACCTGAACTCATTCTATTATGAACTTAGTCTAAGTTAACTTTGCAAATAATTTGTAGATCATGGCACCACCTGCTCTGAATTTCAATGCGTTCATGGAGAAAGAAAAACTAGCCACCAACGGTAGCAACTTCACCAATTGGGCACTTAACTTGAGGATCCTCCTCAATGCCTCTCAAAAGGGCTATGTACTTGAGGCACCGCTAGGTAACCCGCCTGCAGAAGATGCTCCCGATGAAGAGAAAAATGTAAGGAGGACCACAGTTTAGTTCATTGCGGCATACTGTATGGACTTGAGCCGGAGCTGCGAAAACATTTCGAGAACAGCAACGCTTATGATACAATGGGAGAGTTGAAACTGATCTTCGACTCCCATACTGCCGTGGAGAGTTATGATGCTTCAGAAAAGTTCTTTAGCTGCATGATGGAAGAGAACAGCTCCGTTAGCGAGCACGTACTCAAAATGTCTGGGTACGCCGATAAGCTCATCCCTTTGGGAATAACGATTCCCAATGAGTTGGGAATACATCGGGTTCTCCAATCTCTCCCACCTAGCTTCAAAAGCTTTGTGATGAACTACAACATGCAGGGCATGAGGAAGTCTCTCCCCGAGCTTCTCTCAATGCTTAAGACTGCAGAAGTGGAGATCAAAAAGGAACATCAAGTGTTGATGGTCAATAAGACCACTAGTTTCAAGAGAGGTAGAAAGGATAATAAGTCCAAGGGTAGAAACAAGAAGGACGGCAAATCTGTTGCCGGTTCTGAGAAGAAACCCAAGGCTGGTCCTAAACCTGAGACTGAGTGCTTTTACTGCAAGGAAATGGGGCACTGGAAGCGCAACTGCCCAAAGTATCTGGCGGATAAGAAGAACGGGAAGATTAACAAAGGTATATATGATATACATGTTATTGATGTGTACCTTACTAGTAGTCGCAATAGCACCTGGGTATTTGATACTGGTTCGGTTGCTCACATATGTAACTCGAAACAGGGGCTAAAGAATAAGCGGCAACTTGCGAAGGATGAGGTCACGATGTGCGTCGGCAATGGATCAAAAGTTGATGTGATCGCCGTCGGGACGCTGCCTCTACATTTACCATCTAGATTAGTTTTAAACCTGAATAAATGTTATTTGGTGCCTGCGTTGAGCATGAACATTATTTCTGGATCTTGTTTAATGCGAGACAATTATTCATTTCAGTCTGAGAACAATGGTTGTTCGATTTATATGAATAATATCTTTTATGGACATGCACCTGAGAAGAAAGGTTTATTTCTTTTGAATCTTGATAGTGATGAAACACACATTCATAATGTGAATGCCAAAAGAATTAAGTCAAATGATGATATAGCTGCATACATGTGGCACTGCCGTTTAGGTCATATTGGTGTTAAACGCATGAAGAAACTTCATTCGGATGGACTTCTGGAATCACTTGATTATGAATCATTTGAAACATGCGAGCCATGCCTTATGGGCAAGATGACTAGAACGCCGTTTTCCGGTTCAATGGAACGGGCGACAGACTTACTGGAAATCATACATACCGATGTATGTGGACCTATGAGTGTGCCGGCGCGTGGTGGATATCGTTATTTTGTTACTTTCACTGATGACTTAAGTAGATATGGGTATATTTACTTAATGAAACACAAGTCTGAAACATTTGAAAAGTTCAAAGAATTTCAGAGTGAAGTAGAAAATCATCGTAACAGAAAGATTAAATTTCTACGATCTGATCATGGAGGAGAATATCTTAGTTACGAGTTTGGCGCACATATGAGAGAATGTGGAATAGTTTCACAACTCACTCCCGCTAGAACGCCACAACGAAATGGTGTATCCGAACGTCGTAACCGTACCTTATTGGATATGGTTCGGTCTATGATGTCTCTTACCGATCTGCCACTATCTTTTTGGGGTTATGCGCTAGAAACAGCCGCTTTCACTTTAAATAGGGCTCCATCTAAATCCGTTGAAACGACACCGTGTGAATTATGGTTTGGAAACAAACCTAAGCTGTCATTTCTAAAAGTTTGGGGATGCGATGTTTATGTGAAGAAACTTCAGCCTGATAAACTCGAACCCAAAGCGGAAAAATGTGTCTTCATAGGATACCCTAAAGAATCAATTGGGTACACCTTCTATCACAGATCCGAAGGCAAAGTGTTTGTTGCTAAGAATGGATCCTTTTTGGAGAAGGAGTTTCTCTCGAAAGGTGTGAATAGTAGGAAGGTAGAACTCGATGAGGTTATTGAACCTCCTCTTCATGAATTGGCGAGTGACGCAGCGCCGGAAACCGTTCTGGTGGTGACTTCACCAAATGAAGTGGGAGCTAATGATGAAGATCATGAAACTCCAAAAGAGGATACTACCGAACCTCGCAGGTCGACAAGAACACGCACCACTCCTGAATGGTACGGTGATCTTATCGTAAATGCCATTGTTGAGAACGATGACCCTGCGACGTATGATGAAGCGATGATGAGCCCAGATTCCAACAAATGGCATGAAGCCATGAAATTCGAAATGGAATCCATGTATGAAAACCAAGTATGGACTTTGGTGGAACTTCCCAATGACCGAAAGGCCGTTGAGAATAAATGGATTTTCAAGAAGAAAACAGACGCTGATGGTAATGTGACCGTCTATAAAGCACGACTTGTCGCAAAAGGTTTCCGACAAATTCAAGGAATTGACTACGATGAGACTTTCTCACCCGTAGCGATGCTAAAGTCTGTTAGGATTATGTTAGCAATTGCTGCATTTTTCGATTATGAAATTTGGCAGATGGATGTGAAAACCGCGTTCCTTAATGGTAACATTGAGGAAGAGTTGTACATGGTACAGCCCAAGGGTTTTGTTGATCCTAAGGATGCTGACAAGGTATGCAAACTTCAGCGATCCATTTATGGACTGAAGCAAGCATCCCGGAGTTGGAATCTCCGTTTTGACGAAGTTATCAAAGGGTTTGGATTTGTCAAAACTTATGGAGAAACTTGTATTTACAAGAAAGTGAGTGGGAGCTCTGTAGCATTTCTAATATTATATGTGGATGACATATTGCTGATTGGAAATGATACGGAACTTTTGAAGAGCGTAAAAGATTACTTAAACAGTAAGTTTTCAATGAAAGACCTTGGTGAAGCGGCGTATATTTTAGGCATCAAAATCTATAGAGATAGATCGAGACGCTTAATTGGGCTATCGCAAAGTACATACCTTGACAAGATTCTAAAGAAGTTTAGAATGGAAGATAGTAAGAAAGGGTTCTTACCTATGTTGCAAGGAAAGATATTGAGTAAGACTCAAGGTCCGGCTACAGCTAAAGATAGAGAGGAAATGAATAAGATTCCCTATGCCTCTGCCATAGGCTCTATCATGTATGCCATGTTATGTACAAGACCAGATGTGGCACATGCTATTAGTTTTACTAGTAGGTACCAATCTGATCCAGGTTTGGAACACTGGACGGCGGTCAAGAATATCTTTAAGTACTTACGAAGGACTAAGGATATGTTTCTCGTATATGGCGGTGAAGAAGAGCTCGTCGCAAGTTGTTACGTCGATGCTAGCTTCGACACTGATCCGGATGACTCTAAGTCTCAATCCGGGTACGTATTTGTTATGAATAGAGGAGCGGTAAGCTGGAGGAGTTCCAAGCAAAGCGTGGTGGCGAGATCGACTACAGAGGCGGAATACATTGCTGCTTCAGAAGCGGCAGAAGAAGCAGTTTGGATGAAGGAGTTCATATCCGAACTGGGTGTGGTTCCGAGTGCATTGGATCCAATGGTTATCTATTGTGATAACAATGGTGCCATAGCCAATACTCAGGAGCCAAGGTCTCACAAGAAATTCAAGCATGTAAAGCGCCGATTTCACTCCATCCGTGAACATGTCGCGGATGGTGATGTAAAGATTTGCAAAGTGCACACGGATCTGAATGTGGCAGACCCGTTGACTAAAGCTCTCCCCAAGGCAAAACATGATCAGCACCAGAACTCAATGGGTGTTAGATTCATCACTATGTAATCTAGATTATTGACTCTAGTGCAAGTGGGAGACTGAAAGGAATAAGCCCGAGAGGCAATAATAAAGTTGTTATTATATTATTCCGTGTTCATAATAGATGTTTATTTTTCATGCTAGAATTGTATTAATCGGAAACATTAATACTTGTGTGATTAATAAACTAAAAGGGTTCCTAGTAAAGCCTCTCTTTTATACTAGCTCGTTGATTAACTGATGATCAAGGTTTCCTGATCATGAACATTGGATGTTGTTAATAACGGGGTCATATCATTAGAAGAATGATGTGATGAACACTCACACCCATAGTACGAATAGCAATACGATCAAGTCATCAAGTTCATTGCTATATCAAACTCATGCGAAGTAGTTCTAATCCTTAGACCATGAGATCATGTTAATCACTGATACCGGAAGGGTACTTTGATGATATCAAACGTCACACCGTAATAGGGTGATTATAAAGGTTGATTTGGGTACTCTGAAAGTATTAGTTGAGGCTCATGGATCAAGAGTGGGATTTGTCCATCCGGATGACGAAAAGATATTCTCTGGGCCCTTCTCGGTGATATTGCATTGGAATCGCTTGCAAGCATGTGACTAGGTCACAGGAATGCATTATCACGGAACGAGTAAAGAGACTTGTCGGGAACGAGATCGAACTAGGTATGGTTGATACCAAATGATCGGATCTCGGACAAGTAATAATATCGCGAGACAAAAGGAATTAACTATGTTCGTTACTAGTTCACACGATCACTAGTTCATCGTTGAGTAAGTGGGAGTCATCATGGATTTCCAGATCCCGCTGTTGATTATTGATCAGAGAGGAGTCTCGATCATGTCCACGTTATTCACGAACCATAGGGTGACACACTTAAGGTTCACCGTCGTTTTTGAGTGGATACGATACTCCGATCGAATTACAGGACAGCATGAGGGTTATTTCAGAAAAGCACCGAAACTGTTTCGGATATCGAAATAACTCAAGGGTGTATTTGTTAATGTTTGTTAATTGAATGAATTAACAAATATTAAAGAAATAAAAATGTTTTATTAAATCAATAAGTGTGAATTTTAATTGGCATGAATGTCATGCATTAAAATGGGGGTTACATCATGTTGATGAGGGGGGTTACAAGGGAATGAAGAGCGGGTCATGAAGAGAGGGGAGACCCTCCTTGGCCGCACCCCTTGGGGGCTGCCCCTCCTCTTCTATATAAACCCCTCCCTCTCCTCCATGTCACATACTTCTTGATCCTCCCCTCCCTTGCATAGTTGCTGCCCACTTTCCATCTTGGCTTAGCGAAGCTCTGCCGGAATTGTAGTTCGTAGTTCATACACTTAGAGAAGTGTGTGGAGGAGTGTCCAGCGGATCCCTTCTTCCGCTGCCCCGCTGGACCGAGGGCGTGGAGGAGTCGACGTCGAGCTGCACGTGTGACCGAGCACGGGGGCGCTGCCGCTTGTGGCGCCGGGTACACGATCTTGTGATCGTCAAGTGAACCACGACGTCGACTACGTCAAGTGAACAACTACATCGACTACGTGCGTCTTCACCAACTCTCCATCGTCAACGTTTGTGCGGGAACGTAATCCCCGCTTACGGTCGTCGAGGGTTAGTATTCGTTGCTACCACCTCGTAGAGTTTCTTGGCTAGTTTATGCGTTCTTGCGTAGGAAATTTTTTGTTTTCTATGCTACGAACCCATCATTGGGAACATACATAAATTTTTGCTCTTTTCCACCAAAAGCTTTCTCTTTCTTAAACTTAAGAGAAGAGAAAATTGAACTTAAAGTTTCCATGGACTCCTCAAGTTTCCCAATCCTACGGTTTTGACTATCAAGAGTAGTGCTAGCCTCTAAAACGGTGATTCTCTTACCGATACTCTCTATCAATTCATTTACACAGCTAGCATTATCAAGGATATTTGGCAAACTTTTTTCTAAAGAGCTAAGCTTTTCTAAACCTTCCTCCAAAGTGACCTCAGTTTTAACAACATGAATAGGTAGTACCCCCACTAAACTTTCAATTAAAGTGCATGCTTCAAGAGCGGGAGTACCCAGAAAATTACCTCCTGCGAGAGTATCAAGAACGTACCTATACCAACTAGTTATACCAACATAATTTTTTTTAAGGAGGATCATGGTAGAATGCTTCTTTGTACACCTATGATGAGAATTGCTAATATGGTACCAAGCATCTTTCAAGCTCTCTCCCCCTTGTTGCTTAAAAGTACAAACTTCAACTTTGGGATTACTCATTCTAACAAGACTAAAAGCATGCAAGTAAAAACAACTATAAAGGATACTATTTTTTTTGGGTTTTTGATAAAACGATGTGAGTAAAAATAAAGTAAAGAAAAAATTAAAACAAAGTAAAGGATGTGCGTTCGAAACTCCCCTTGCAGAAGTCTTCTTTCCTCCCCGGCAACGGCGCCAGAAAAACTTGTTGTTTGATGGTGCCAAGTTGACAGGGTAGAGTGTATTTGATGTGGGAGCTTCTTCTTCTTCAATCCCCGGCAACGGCGCCAAAAAACTTGTTGATGGCGCGGTGATGAATAGTGCCAGAGAACTTGTTGGCGTGTAGTTGATGAAGTAAATGACTGGCCAGTTGGAAACCCCAAGAGCAAGGTTTGATGAATATAGCAGCAAGTTTTTCCCTCAGTAAGAAACCAAGGTTATCAATCCAGTAGGAGGTTTAATACGACTAAAGGTGATGCCCGCTAGCTTTGCGACAGCTTCGGACAATTTATAGGGCGCCTCGTCCAAGCTTTGCTTTGCGAGCGGCAACGTGGAACCTGCACACAACAAAACCAAATACTTTGTTCCCAACTTACGATGAGGTTGTCAATCTCACCGGTTTGCTTGAAACAAAGGGTATGAGTGTATCGAGTGGAAAACAATAGTAATATGCGAGTAAAGTAAACAGTGCGAGTAAAGTAAACAGGTGATAGCAATATAAAGGAAATAGGACCGGGGTCCACAGTTCACTAGTGGTGTCTCTCCATAAGATAAAATAATACATGCTGGGTAAACAAATTACAGTTGGGCAATTGATAGAATAAAGACAACGTGCATGTCGAGAGGATCACTATGAGATTTATTCTGGGCATTACAACAAGATACATAGATCGCCATCCAACTGCATCTATGACTAATAATCCACTTGCGGTGAATCAATCCGAGAACTCCACAAGTATTAAGTTGCAAACAACAGATAAGTGCATTAAGCAAAGTGTGTAATGTAAACAAAGCATATACCCTCGAGCATATGAATGTTGTTTTCCCCCTAGTAGCAACATCACATCTACAACCTTAGAGGTTCCTGTCACTCCTCCAGATTAAATAGAGGCATGAACCCACTATCGAGCATAAATACCCCCTCCTGGAGTTACTAGCAACTACTCGGCTAAGATAGCTACTAACAACAGAGAGCATGCAAGATCATAAACAACATAGAGATAACATAAGATAATATTTAGCACATCAACTCAATCATAACACCAATATTCATCGGATCCCAACAAACACAACACATAGAATTACATAACGGTGATCTCGATCATGTAAGGCAGCTCACGAGATCTAAACCTGAAGCACATGGTGGAGAAGACAACCAACTAGCTACTGCTATGGACCCATAGTCCAAGGTAGACTACTCACTCATCGCGTCGGAGGCAAGCATGGCGATGAAGAAGACCTCCGGTGGCGATTCCCCTCTCCGGCAGGGTGCCGGGAAGAGCTTCTGGACCCTCCCGATCTTTAGGTCAACGGCGGTGGCGGATCGCGATATGTTCTGGAAAAGTGATCAGGTATTTAGGTTTTTCCCGTCGGGGGGTCCTTATAGGCGAAGGGGCAGCGTCAGAGGTGGACCAGGGGGCCCACACCACCAGGGGGCATGGGCCAGCCCTAAGCCGCGCTGCCCTATGGTGTGGCCGCCCTCTAGCTCGGCTCCGTCTCCTCTTCGGTCTTCTGGAAGCTCCGTGAAATATCTGGACATTTGGCTTTTGTTTCGTCCAATTCCGAGAATATTTCCTCTGTAACATTTCTAAAACACAAAAATAGCAGAAAACAGGGAACTGGCACTGTGGCATCTCGTTAATAGGTTAGTTCCGGAAAATGCATAAAAATGCCACGAAGTGTAACAAAACACTAAGCAAATGGTGTAAAAACAAGCATGGAGCATCAAAAATTATGGATACGTTTGAGACGTAACAGCAGGCTGAGCTCCCCTACCGCCGATAGTGGCAAAGAAGGGCTGGTAGAAGATTGGCTAGAATGACCATGACGCTAACTCATCTTTTGGCAGCCGCTACGGCACTGCGCTGCCACATCAGCGTACCAATGTCAATGTGGAGGTGGCTAGGGTGTAGTGGCACACGGGCAAGCCAGTGCCATGGCCCGACGTGCACCTCCCCACCGGTTGACATTTGAATCAAAGTTGTGTGCTGCTGGCGCCTTTGCCGATCTTGGGACAGCGTCGATGCTATAAAATCAGCCAGCGTCGGGCCCTCCTCCCAAACGATCTGCAGGACAACACAACGCATGGCTTACCCCTGTGGGATAGGTGCTTGGAGTTAGAACTGAAGGGTTTCGCAGCATAGAAAACAAATTTTTTCCTACAAAGACGAACAAGAACAAGCCAAGATCTGATCTATGAGATGCAAAACAATGAGCGAGAGAGATTAGATCTACATACCCTTGTAGATCACACAGCGGAAACATTCAGATGAATGTGGTCAGCGTAGTCGTACTAGCGTCTCCTCCTCGCGATCCGATCCGATGCAAGCGCCACAACGGGCAGTGCCTCCGATCGATGCACATGTACAGCGCAACGACGACTCCTCCTCCTCGGTCGAGCAAGGCGCGGTGTAGTGGTAGATGGGATCAGCAGCACGACGGCGTGGTGCTTATGGTGGAGAGTATCTGCGGGCAGGGCTTCGCGTACGCACGCAAGGTGGAAGAAGATTGGGCAAAATATCTAGTCAAACTAGGGCAAAAGAGATCTATATATGAGACAACAGGCAGCACGGCGGCTGATCAAAAAATCACCGCAAAACGACCTAATCCGGTCTCCTTATATAGCCACACGTACCATGCATGTCTTGGAGTAAAAGCCACGTTTCTGAAAACGCGTGACGCAAACCTAGGAACTTACCGCTGGTGGTCCTAGTGCGTGATGAATGACCAGCCCGTTGGGAACCCCAAGAGGAAGGCGTGATGAGTATAGCAGCTAGTTTTCCCTCAGTTAAGAAACCAAGGTATGTCGATCTTGGAGAGGAGAGACAAACGACTGAAGGTGATGCAGACTGGCTTAATAGCACTCCAACAAGGGCGCCGTTTAACGATACTTGTTGAATCATCTTCGGCCAGTAGCAACGCGGAACCTGCACACAACACAACCAAGTACTTTGTTCCCAACTTACGATGAGGTTGTCAATCTCACCGGTTTGCTTGAAACAAAGGTTATGAGTGTATCGAGTGGAAAACAGTAGAAGTATGCGAGTAAAGTAAACAGTGCGAGTAAAGTAACCAGGTGATAGCAATATGATAGAAATAGGACCGGGGTCCACAGTTCACTAGTGTCTCTCCATAAGATAAATAACACATGCTGGGTAAACAAATTACAGTTGGGCAATTGATAGAATAAGGATAACGTGATATGTCAAGAAGATCACTATGAGATTTACTCTGGGCATGACAACAAAATACATAGACCGCCATCCAACTGCATCTATGACTAATAATCCACTTGTGGCAAATCAATCCGAGAACTCCACAAGTATTAAGTTGCGAACAACAGATAATTGCATTAAGCAAAGTGTGTAATGTAAACAAAGCATATGCCCTTGAGCATATGAATGTTGTTTTCTCCCTAGTAGCAACAGCACATCTACAACCTTAGAGGTTTCTGTCACTCCCCAGATTAAATAGAGGCATGAACCCACTATCGAGCATAAATACCCCCTCTTGGAGTCACTAGCAACTACTCGGCCAAGATAGCTACTAACAACGGAGAGCATGCAAGATCATAAACAACATAGAGATAACATAAGATATATTTCAGTATAGCAACTCAATCATAACACCAATATTCATCGGATCCCAACAAACCAAACATGTAGAATTACATAACGGTGATCTCAATCATGTAGGGCAGCTCATGAGATCTAAACATGAAGCACATGGTGGAGAAGAAAACCATCTAGCTACTGCTATGGACCCATAGTCCAAGGTAGACTACTCACTCATCGCTCCAGAGGCAAGCATGGCGATGAAGAAGACCTCCGGTGGCGATTCCCCTCTCCGGCACGGTGCCGGGAAGAGCTTCTGGACCCTCCCGATCTTCGGGTCGATGGCGACGGAGGATCGCGATGTGTTCTGGACAAGTGATCGGGTCCTTAGGTTTTTTCCGTCGGGGGGTCTTTATAGGCGAAGGGGCGATGTCAGAGGTGGAGCCAGGTGGCCTCACACCACGGCGGCGCGGCCAGGCCCTGGGCCGCGCCAGCCTGGCGTGAGGGCCCCTGGTGGCCCCTCTCTTACTCCTCTTCGGATCTCTGGAAGCTTCCAGATAAAATAAGACTTCAGGAACTTGTTTCGTCCAATTCCGAGAATATTTCTTGTGTATCACTTCTGAAACACAAAAACAACAGAAAATAGGGAACTGGCACTGTGGCAACTTGTTAGTAGGTTAGTTCCGGAAAATGCATAACAGTGCCATGAAGTGTAACAAAACATTAGGCAAATGGTGTAAAAACAAGCATGGAGCATCAAAAATTATAGATACGTTGGAGACGTATCAAGCATCCCCAAGCTTAACTCCTGCTCGTCCTTGAGTAGGTAAGAGATAACAAAAGAATAATTTTTGAGGTGACATGCACCTACACAATCTTGATCATAAATGTAAGCATTTGTGAGCTGGGATCATAAGAACTTAAAACATGGGCATGAAGATATAATCTTGACAATAAGAAACTTAGCAACCATGTTGTAAACATGAAAATGAACACAAACAAAAGATCATGAAAATGAAACAATGAAAGTCAAACGTGTGTTCAAATCATAAGGAAAAACATACAAATGGTTTTCAGCTTGTCCTTCAAAGAGAGCAAAACATAAATGCATAGGACACTTTCAGGTTTAAAAGGGCGACTAGATACAAATAATTTAAGAACAAGTGAAACCAACAGTATGAATCAATCAATGAAAACTTTGGGACAATGCACATTATACTAAGAATGACAACTATGCTCTCTTAATGGTGCATAAAGGTAGAAGGTGGTGACTCAACATAAAAGTAAAAGAAAGGCCCTTCGCAGAGGGAAGCAGTGATTGCAAGTTTTATAACCTTCAAAAATTATGGTACTTACCGGCTTTGAGCTCTCATTGCCCCCATCATAAGCATCTTGAATGGTTAAAGTTAATGCGAGAACAATTATGATGCATATGCTTGATAAATCATAAGTTGAAAACCTCGTGTCCCGTGAATACGAGTACCCAAACCTCATGCTACTTTACTTAGAGTCCCAAGCAAGGCTCTTGTCATTGTAAATATATGCATATCATTGAGAACTGCCAATGGGGTACCTCCGTGCCCGATGATATGGAACAAGCCCACACCAAAATGACAGGACATCAGACAATGAACACCTCGACATCTCTTTTATTTGCCATTTGTTTAGCTTTTTATTGTGAGATGCGTCGTCGAATGTTCACCATGGGTATGCTGCAAATTTCCACCATGAATTATGCATGGCTTAGATTGGCGGCCCGACGTTTCCCTAACACATATACAAACTCTATGATCCCCACAAGATTACCAATTCATTTCACACCGCGGGCATCCATAAACAAAAGATCACGATATCAACTCAAATAAGAAGTGCAATGTTGAAAGCTTGCCCATGACTGCATGGCTGGGCTAGTCTCCAACTTACAACTTGCAAGCATAACAACTCAACATAAGAGACCACAATGTCAAAAAATTTAAGAACAGGAAAAAGTAAAGTGTGCCTTCCGGTTCATGAGAGCTTTACTGACCGAATTTCGCATAACACTGGTAAGAGTTTAATTTGAAGAGAAAATAAAAGCAAGTCAAATTTACTTGGAATAGCAAATTGCTAGTAGGTATGTATGGTGGACACTTTGGAAAACTTTGGCTTTTAGGAGTTGGATGCACGAGTAGAGCTCATACTCAGTACAAGGCGAGGGCTAGCAAAAGACTGGGAGCGACCAACTAAGAGAGCAATAATGGCCATAATCATGCAAAGCGACAAAGCGATATTAAAAGAAGCATAAGATGGCATCAAAAGTCAAAAACTAAATGATCATAGAGGCTATTGGTGACTTTTTAAGAGTCTAACATGTGTGAGCATGCGCCAAGTCAACCCAAATAAAGCATCAAGGAGAAAACCAAAATAATGCTTCCAAATAATTAAAAACAACGCATGATTTTTTCAAAGGCTCATTAAGCAATCTCAGTTATTTGAGACAAGTCATGCTATAGCAAAACCACTAAGCATACTATCAAAAAGACATCAAGCAAGACATGAAAAAGTCTAAGCCGCAGTCTACACAAGCTCCTTCTTATACCACTATTTTGCATAAAGCTTTTTCTCTTTTCCAACACCATTTGAAATTTTTATAAACACCTCTTTTGATGAAAACCAATAAAGATCAGAGGCAAAAATACACCTTGATGAAAAGATATGATAAGGTCTGAACGCAAATCAAGGTGAAAACAAAAACCAAAAGCAGTAGCAGAAAAAGAAGAACACCCGGTGAAATTGTAAGAATGAAAAATAGAGTGTTCTTGGCAAATGAAAACGAGTACATCTCCTCCAAAGGAAATTTGTTGGGGTCCAACCATTTATTGCAGCAAACAAAACTAAGCTAACTAAAAAAACTAAAACAACTGACGCTCCAAGAAAAATGCATAGTGCATGAAGCAATAAAAATATAGTGTCTTGAAAGGTGACCTGATTTTTGCCGATGAAGAAGGGGTGCCTCGGGGGCATCCCCAAGCTTTGACGCTTGTACTTCTTGGATATTTATTGGGGTGATGCATGGGCATCCCCAAGCTTGAGCTTTTGTCCATTCTTCAACTCATCTCATCATTCTTCAATCCCTACACTTGAAAACTTCCTTCATACAAAATTAAACACAAATCTATTAGCAATATTAGTGCAAGCATAACATATAATCAACCTCTTTTTGCTTCAGGTTTCAACCTAAAACCACCACATATAAAGTATATACTACTGTAGCAACTTCCACAAGAGTTCTATGATCAAAAGAACTTAAAAGAAAGCGATAAAGTGGCAAAAACAAATATTGGCAGAAATCTGTCAAAACAGAACAGCTGACAAAGGCCGAATTTTTGAGGGGTTTTCTGTTGCTCAAATCAAAAAGTGTTCAACTAACGAAAGTTTGGATATAACCTGGGGCATATGCACAAGAAATCGCAGGTCCAAAAGATATACAAAGAATTTATACGAATTTTTACGGTGCAGCACCGAAAATAGTTTCAGGACAGCAACATCCCCAAATCTTTACCTCACTCGAATTAGAGGCTTCTCTTGGCACAAAAACAAAATAAAAAGGATAAGGAGCGGTCATTACAGTAGTAATGACTTGCAAGACTCAAATAAAAGAAAAAGTACTGAAAAGAAAACATTGGGTTATCTCCCAAGAGTGCTTTTCTTTAACGCCTTTGAGCTAGGCGCAGAAAATTGCGAATCAAGTATTTTCAGAAGAAGCATTAAGATCAACTGCAGAGGTCTTGTCAATAAGGCATTGTATTTCATCCACATAAGTTTTAGAAGACCCTTTGTGATCATGTTTTGGTTCACTCAAATCACAAAAAAGATTTTTGGGACAGATCCAGTCAAAATTATTTTCGAAAGCTTGACACAATCCCAAGAGCTTTCTAGGTATAGGTATTTCGGTTCCTTCATCATTTGTACTAATAACCTTTATAGGTGAACCAAGTTTATTAAAACATTTAAGAACTTTTCTAGCTTCAATAACGACATCCTTAAATTCTATGCGCAAAGCTTCCAAGATAAAAGCTTTCTTTTCGGGATCCTCAATTTCGTGAAGCTTAAGGAACATGTATTGCATAAAAGGATTAAGACTAGCAAACCTAGTTTCCAACATGTGAATTAAATAAGCAGAAGCAACTTCAATACTAGGAGCTAGCTCAACCAAAGACTTTTCCTCAACTTCCTCATGCATACTAATGTGATTAAAGAACTCCTCAATGTTACTTTTCCAATAATCAAACCACTACCTACTGAGAGGTCCTCCAGAACGTACTTAGGGATCAACATGATGAACTAAAAGTAAAGAAATAACAACTACCAAGGATTCTAATTTTTTTGGGTTTTTGATATAAAATGATGCAGGTAAAAATAAAGTAAAGCAAAGCAATAACAAAGTAAAGGATGTGCGTGCAAAAAACTCCCCTTGCAGAGGTCTTCTTTTTCCTCCCCGTTAACGGCGCCAGAAAATTAGCTGGTGGTCCTTGTGCGTGATGAATGACCAGCCCGTTGGGAACCCCAAGAGGAAGGTATGATGAGTATAGCAGCTAGTTTTCCCTCAGTTAAGAAACCAAGGTATGTCGATCTTGGAGAGGAGAGACAAACGACTGAAGGTGATGCAGACTGGCTTAATAGCACTCCAACAAGGGCGCCGTTTAACGATACTTGTTGACTCATCTTCGGCCAGTAGCAACGCGGAGCCTGCACACAACACAACCAAGTACTTTGTTCCCAACTTACGATGAGGTTGTCAATCTCACCGGTTTGCTTGAAACAAAGGTTATGAGTGTATCGAGTGGAAAACAGTAGAAGTATGCGAGTAAAGTAAACAGTGCGAGTAAAGTAAACATGTGATAGCAATATGATGGAAATAGGACCGGGGTCCACAGTTCACTAGTGGTGTCTCTCCATAAGATAAATAACACATGCTGGGTAAACAAATTACAGTTGGGCAATTGATAGAATAAGGATAACGTGATATGTCAAGAAGATCACTATGAGATTTACTCTGGGCATTACAACAAAATACATAGACCGCCATCCAACTGCATCTATGACTAATAATCCACTTGTGGCGAATCAATCCGAGAACTCCACAAGTATTAAGTTGTGAACAACAGATAATTGCATTAAGCAAAGTGTGTAATGTAAACAAAGCTTATGCCCTTGAGCATATGCATGTTGTTTTCTCCCTAGTAGCAGCAGCACATCTACAACCTTAGAGGTTTCTGTCACTCCCCCAGATTAAATAGAGGCATGAACCCACTATCGAGCATAAATACCCCCTCTTGGAGTCACTAGCAACTACTCGGCCAAGATAGCTACTAACAACGGAGAGCATGCAAGATCATAAACAACATAGAGATAACATAAGATATATTTCAGTATAGCAACTCAATCATAACACCAATATTCATCGGATCCCAACAAACCAAACATGTAGAATTACATAATGGTGATCTCAATCATGTAGGGCAGCTCATGAGATCTAAACATGAAGCACATGGTGGAGAAGACAACCATCTAGCTACTGCTATGGACCCATAGTCCAAGGTAGACTACTCACTCATCGCTCTGGAGGCAAGCATGGCGATGAAGAAGACCTCCGGTGGCGATTCCCCTCTCCGGCAGGGTGCCGGGAAGAGCTTCTGGACCCTCCCAATCTTCGGGTCGACGGCGGCAGTGGATCACGATGTGTTCTGGAAAAGTGATCGGGTCCTTAGGTTTTTTCCGTCGGGGGGTCTTTATAGGCGAAGGGGCGATGTCAGAGGTGGAGCCAGGTGGCCTCACACCACGGCGGCGCGGCCAGGCCCTGGGCCGCGCCAGCCTGGCGTGAGAGCCCCTGGTGGCCCCTCTCCTACTCCTCTTCGGATCTCTGAAGCTTCCGGGTAAAATAAGACTTCAGGAACTTGTTTCGTCCAATTCCGAGAATATTTCCTGTGTATCACTTCTGAAACACAAGAACAGCAGAAAACAGGGAACTGGCACTGTGGCAACTTGTTAGTAGGTTAGTTCCGGAAAATGCATAAAAGTGCCACGAAGTGTAACGAAACATTAGGCAAATGGTGTAAAAACAAGCATGGAGCATAAAAAATTATAGATACATTGGAGACGTATCAACCGCCTCATCCACCTCTCGTTGAGGCCTGCCACCATACGATCGATCTGATCGATCTCAAGAGCGATCGCTCTTGGTAGCGAGGGCGCTACCTTCTCCGAGCGAGCGGGCGAGCCAGGCCGGCCTCCTGGCGATCTGCTGGCGCGAGGAAGGCCTGGCCAGGCGGGAGCGAGCGAGTGAGCAGCGAGGCTGCCTTGGTCGCGGCCCAGCTGCCGGCAGCCCAGCTGGGGCGCGCGGCGTCCAGCCAGCCCAGCTGTGGCGCGGCTCACAGCCGGCCCAGCTGTGGCGCGCAGGCAGGCCGGTCCAGATGGCGGGCTCTTCTCCCCATTTTTTACTTTTTTTTCCTTTCTTTCTTTTTGCTTCTAAGTAGTTTGTCTATATGGACTACAAAATTAGCCCAATAGTAAAACTTCTTTTGGACTACTTTTTAGCCATATTTATTTCCAATAAATAAATATATGTATTAACATTTATTAATTAAATTAATAAATCATTAATCCTCTTCCCAGAACAATTCTGTTACTCTCCGAAATAATTTCCATAAATCCCGAAACTATCCTAGCGTCGGTGAGCGTTAAGTGTGTGACCCTACGGGTTCGAGAATACGTGGACATGATCACTATCAATAATCAATAGCGAGATCTGGAAATCCATATTGACTCCCACATATTCAACGAAGATCATTATCGGTGAACCACGATGTCAGGATTCAATTAATCTCGTATACAAATTCCTTTGTCTCGCGATATTTTACTTGCCCGAGATTCGATCGTCGATATCGCCATACCTAGTTCAATCTCGTTCGCAGCAAGTACTCTTTACTCATTCCGCAATCCAATATCACCCTATGATTAAACTCATTAATCACGTGTTTGCAAACGATGTATGATATTGATTACCGAGTGGGCCCAGAGTATATCTCTCCGACATGGGAGGGACAAATCCCATCTCGATACATGCAACCCAACAAGTACTTTCCAATTACCTGAGAGACACCTTTATGATCACCCTCTCATAGGATGACGTTTGATGACCTCAAAGCTCTCTTTCGTTACCAGGGAGTGCATTATCTCATGGTCTAAGGAATAGGATACTAACATAGGAAAAGCTACGCAATTGTGAACACAATGACACGATCTAATTGCGGTGCTTAATTTTGGTCTGTCCATCATATCATTCTTCTAATGACATGACCTCATTATTAATCGATAACTCATGTCTATGGTTAGGAAACCTTAACCATCATTAATCAATGAGCTAGACTAGTAGAGGCATACTAGGGACACAGTGTTGTTCATAAACCACACAAGTATTAATGTTTCCGCTTAATACAATTCTAGCATGGAATATAAACATTATCATGAACAAGAAATATGATAATAACAATATTATTATTGCCTCTAGGGCATATTTCCTTAAAAAACATGACCTCAAATGGTGCGCCTGTTTTCAGGCGTACTGCGGACACCGACTAGGAGGCCTCCCACGAGGATGTGGACAACGATGAGGACAACTATGCACCCTTCGCCATCAAGCAGGGGCAGCAGAAGGTTGTGCTGATGCCCTTCACCACCAAGCAAGAGGATGATGCCCCATTCCAGCCGCCCGAGCTAGACGACGATGTGGCCCTCTAAGCAGCCATTGATGCCTATGAACTGGTAGAGCTGTCAATGTGGCCCGAGCTGGCGCCAACCCTCCAAGAAACCTCGCTGATTGCACGGCTAGTGATGCTGCAAGACTTTAAATCCAGTCGCAATCGTCTGCTTCACTCCCACTACGACTGAGAGGGAATGTTAGAATACGGTTAGACTAGGACTCTACTACTTGTATTCGAAGTCTCTACCTATCCTTGAGTACTTCTATATATACCCCCACAAAGATCCAAGCAACAAACAACAAAATATTAGAGTTCATTATTTTCCACACCGTCAACACCACTGGTGGCTCCATTAGCTCTTCTCCGGCTATGATTTCCATGGAGCGCCTGAATGGCTATGCCTATGGTTGTGCTTCAGTGGCCTGCTCTAGGGTGGCCTTCGTCTGAGCCTGCGCCTGTGTGGCCACTGGCAGCTGCGTGAACACATCGTGGCCACCCATCTCGATCGACCTAGAGGATTACTAGGAGTCTGGCGGTGAACCCTAGTCTATTTTTCATTATTTATTTAAGTTCAACTATGTTTTATTATAAATGTAGTGTACATTATTTTATTTGCAATACAATCCTCTCGTGCAAATGGGGTGCCCCCTTGGATGCACCAGGCACCCCAAACGAACCAAGCATAGACAAGGGTCACGAGCATGTCTGTGGGGTACCCTAAACGAATAATTTTGAACACTTTTGGGGCGCGATTGGTAGGTCGCATCCCTCCAAACAGGCCGCTGGGATGCAAATTCATCTGATTAAATTCCCTTTCGTGACCTGTGTAGTGGCTGGTACACGCTGCAAAAAGCACCTCTGGCCCAGGCCCACTGGCTACACCCTAATTGGATATTTCCCCGGGTGTAGGCGCCAGCCGTGCAAAAAGTGGGAATGACGTGCGCGCGAGAGGCCTACTCGAGAACATGGGAGAAATCATATTCAGCGGATGCGTTTCACGGCATAGTAGTGTCACCTCTCCTCTTTTCAGTCACCTCCCAACAGAACACCCCCATACCAGTCTCGACACCTACGGCGGTGGTGGTTTGGCAGATCTACTGATAAGGGGTGTCCCAATCTTCTCAGCGAGCGTGATGTAGATGGCGATGATGATGATGGAGAGATAACTCAAGTGTCGCTGTAAACTCTCCGACTAATCCCTGCTGCCAGCGCAACAGCTCTCAACCCTTTATATATTTGCAACTTCACATGCTTGCGCATGTAGTCGCTGACCACAAAGTGGTATTACAATCTACTAATTCCCAATGGAACAATAGACAACACTCAAACTTTTAGTAGATAAAACTCCAGATCGATACGAATTGGAGAGTATAATTTCATAGGAACACTTGGTTCTGTCTGGCAACTAGGATTTTAATTAAACGTGGTCTGAGGGAATAGAGGGGGCGCCCCTGGCTACTTAAGGGAGGCTGGGGCGTCCTCAGCATGGACCTGGCCTAAAACCAGCCTGGTTTGGGCCCAAAGTGACTCGGATTGACTCAAACGGATATATACCGACCCATACATGAGTTCAGCCTAATTTGGCACGCAGGCCATGAGTGTGGCGTGCCTTAGACATGTAGACATTGTGTCGTTGGCTGTCCTAGTGCGCCATCACAGACTCTCTCATGTAGACAAGACGTTTCTGGTGATCTACTGGTGCGCCTGCCTCCCTCTCCTCCCTCGCGCACTTGATCATCAAGTCTTGCTCTTCTTGCTGCGACTCATCTCCTCCTCGTGCAACGCTTGTGTTATCAACAAACCTGATCATATATAGATGCATAGACTTAGGCAGTATAAAGTTCTCAGTAAATAAAAGATCAGGTTCAATTAAGAGTGAGTTCACCTGTTGTTCTAATAGCTTTGCACGTGCTCTTGTAATTGATCCAATCCTAATCTCATTGGACTTCTTCGCAGCAACATCTTCATCATCAAAAGGAGTAGGAGGTAATGGTGGTGTAATAGGGATGTCCTCATCATCCTCCCCCCTTCGAAAAGCGTCGACCTCGACGCTTCAAGGTCTTCACCTTCATACAGTGTCAAATCAGAAACGTTGAAACTATTGCTGATGCCATACTCAGTTGTAGGAAGATCTATCTTGTAGGCATTATCATTGATCTTGGCAAGAACCTTGTAAGGACCAGCACCACGGGGCAGCAACTTGGACTTACGTAGCTGTGGAAAAATATCCTTGCGAAAGTGAATCCAAAGCATATCACCGGGCCGAAACAATACCTCCTTTCGCTTCTTGTTTGCACCATCTACAGTATACTTGCCTTTTTTCTCAATAGCCTCTTTAGTCTTCACATGAATCTTCCTCACAAAATCTGCCCTCTTCGATGCATCCATATTTACTCGCTCTTGGATATGAAGAGGCAACAAATCAAGTGGCGTAATGGGTTTGAAACCATAGACCACCTCAAAAGGACATAGCTGCGTGGTAGAGTGAACCGCCCTATTATATGCAAACTCCACATGCGGCAAACAATCTTCCCACTCATGCAGATTCTTCTTGATCATGCATCGCAGCACTATTGAAAGTGTGCGATTTACCACCTCTGTTTGACCATCAGTTTGGGAATGACATGTAGTGCTGAACAGTAACTTTGTTCCCAGCTTTCCCCAAAGTGTCTTCCAGAATTAGCTCATAAACTTCACATCACGATCAGAGACAATTGTCTTTGGTACTCCATGCAAGCGTACAATGTCCCTAAAAAATAGGTTAGCAATATGCAATGCATCGTCGCTTTTGTGGCAGCCAATAAAATGAGCCATCTTAGAAAATCTGTCCACTACCACAAATATTGAATCATGGTGACAAGGGTATAGATAATAGAGCCCGTTACTTGAGTACCCCTGAGGCCCGTTAAGCTAGGCCCAAGTGTAATCCTAGTCGAGATACGAGTTCATGTCGTATACCGATGTTGTAATACGTGTCGGCCCCCTCCCGCTCCTTGAGACCTGGCCACCTATATATAGGGGCCAGGAGAGGACGGTGAGGGCCAGATTGAAAGCAAGCTAAGTTCACCGCCAAGTTTACTTTCGATACACACCTTGTTTGACTGATTTACCTTTGAGTTCATCCAACGCCCTACTCCCCCGATCCTAAGTCCTTCATCTAGAACATCTGTCGAGTTAGCCCTCGTCAATTAGCGCCGACCATGGGGACCAGGGGCGTTGGAATCATGAATTCGATGGCTTTTTTGTTTTTAGCCAACAGCACTCCAGAAGTCAACGAAAATCAGAAGATGGAGTTGACGATTGGAAGTCTGAGCTTTTACATTGGACCTTCGGGTTCGACTTGCCTTTCAGATCCAGCGAAATCAGATCCATCGGCGAGCAAAATCAAGACAATCACAATGTCTAGATCATCTATGGGCTCTTCCAGCGAGGTAAACTCGCCGGTCAGCTTCGCAGCAACAGAAAATACTCAAAAGAAAATCGAGGAACTCAACGGAACTCGGGAAGAACCCGACATAGAAGGAACAATGGACAAATCATACGATAGTCAAAGGGACTTCACCATTAGAAGCAGTGGCATCTCCAGAAGCATACATCAGTTATGCGTAATTATCACTGAAGCAGCAGAAGAGAACGATCACGTAGATAATGGAGAAGTTAACGCGCAAGTCGACCAACCAAGGAGCAACGATAAGAAGGAGAAGGAAATAATTCATGTCTCCACCGGGGAGTGGAGAATCATCATGTCAGCCATCAATCATGGCACGGAAGTACCCGCTAATTTAAGAAGAGAAGTTCTGATGGGGTATCAATACGCACTGCATCAATGCAGAAAGAAATTGAGGGAGGAAAAAGACGAGTTCAGGAGAAGTCAAGAAAACAATAGTGTGTTAAGTGGAGCATATTGGGACGAATACAGTGACACATCAGAGTCCAGCAGAGAAAGGCACAGAGACCCGAAGGACTGCAAGAGGACAACAGCATGGGCAAGAGAAGAAAGCCGCATAAAAAGCATAAGTGCACATCAATCAGATGATGAGGATTTTATGCAAGAAACGCCAGAGGCAACATTAGTAGCAGCATAGTCGTACCTACTAACTACGCAACCAGAGCCTGGAGATCCGCTGGAGCACATGCATCAAGCTGCAATAAGAAGCCTCGGGTTGGTAGAGGACAGACTAAGGAAACATCTTCCAGAGAAAAAGGCGACATATCATAAGGAGAAGCAAAAGGAAAGTTTTAAGCGCCAACCCTCGCAAAACGAAACAAGCGAGTCATCAGGCGACGAAAAATGTAAGGCACGGAAGGAGGATACAAGGAATATCATAGCGCAAGCAAGAGTAAACAATGCGCGCTACGCGTGGAAAGAAGAAAATTATGAAGACGACGAAAAAGAGATGGGCGTGCTATGCTTTACCCGAAGGTTTCGCAGAATGCGGGTACCCAAAGGATTCAAGCTGCCACACGATCAGCAAAATTATGATGGATCACAAGAACCCACGCTATGGTTATCAGATTACCTGCAAGCAGTACAAATACTCAGAGGAACGAGAGCAACAACGATGCAAAGTCTGCAGTTACACCTCACCGGTGCAGCGCGGTCCTGGTTAAATACTCTACCCAATGATTCCATCGGGAATTGGGGAGAACTAGAGAGCCAATTCACATGAAATTTTCGCTCAACATACAAACACCCAGCGTCACTAGAAGAAATCAAGTCGTGCGTACAGAGGAAAGATGAAACTCTACGCTCTTACATACAGCGGTGGAATATAATCAAAAATTCTGCAGAAAATGTCTCCGATGAGCGGGCAGTAAATGCTTTTTCGGCTGGCCTTCACCGTTCGGACCTCATGGAAAAGTTAGAGAGAACAAAGCCTAGGACAGTATCAGAATTAATGGAAGTAGCCAACAGATTCACCGATGGAGAGGATGCATATAACAATAAAAGGGGACGTTCACCAGAAGTCGATAGAGCAAGGAGGCAAAGGCGAAGATACCGCAATGAAGATAGCCACGCATGGCAAAATCAGATAGCTGCAGGATATGAAAGAAGGAACGAGGAAGGCTATGAAAGCAGGGAGCTTCAAGGAAGAGGCAATCGCGGAGTAGAAAAGCCAAAGTACTCTGGACCGTTGGCGGAAGACATGCTCCATGGCCCCTGTCGCATCCACTATGCGTACTTAGATGGGAAGAGAGTTTCTAATCACCAGATGAAGGATTGCAGAACATTCTTAAGGCCGCAAAGTGCTCTGGACCCAAACCAAGGAGCACGTCAGGGAGGAAAGAGTACAAATCAAGGATACCAAATACAACGTCTAGCAAAGCATCTGGAATCAAAAATATATATATCTGCAATGATCCAACCGGTGCCAAATCCAAGAAAAAACAAAAGAGCATATCCAGACAAGTAAATCTAGCAATAACATCACCACCAGCCACAATAGAGTACTTGAAATGGTCCGATCAACCAGTCAGGTTCAGCAGAGCAGACCACCCAAGGAAAGTACCAAGGCCAGGGCACGCGCCAATGGTGTTGAAGGCACAAATAGGGGGATATGATGTTGGGCGAGTATTCATGGATGCAGAAAGCGACATAAACTTAATATACGCAAGAACCCTGAAGGCAATGTGCATCTCATTGGAAAGTCTAAAGCCGACAGATTGCTCTTTCCATGGAATAGTACCAGGAGGCGCAAACTACCCCCTCGGGAGAATAGAACTCGATGTTTGCTTTGGCAATATCAGCAATTATCGTAGAGAAAAGTTAGAGTTCGAAGTCATGGACTGGCCCTCATAGTATCATGCAATCCTGGGGCGCCCAGCATTTGCAAAGTTCATGCCAGTTCCTCATTACGCATACCTAACACTCAAAATTCCAGGACCTAAAGGGACAATCATGGTACAAGGCAGCTTCGAAGTATCCAACACTTGTGACAAAGAATTTAACAGGATGGCGCAAACTTTTGGCATGACAGCCAAAAACGCAAGGCTGAAGGGCGAAACTGATCACAATGTGCTACCCGACGTCGGACGATCCCTGCCAGATCAGGCTTTCGACGCAACCCAAGACTCGAAGAAAATCCAGGTCCACCCTACGGACCCGAACAAAACCACCTCCATAGCGGTAAACCTGGACCCCGCATAGGAAAGCGCGCTCATCGAGTTCCTCCATGAGCACTGGGAAATCTTCGCCTAGTGTCCTTCAGACATGCCAGGGGTTCCCAGGGAACTCGTCGAGCATGCACTAAATGTGGATCCTAAAGCAAGGCCAGTCAAGCAACCGCTGCGATGATTTGACGAACCCAAAAGAAAAGCAATAGCATCCGAGTTACACAGGCTAGAAAATGCATGATTCATCCAAGAAATCAAAGCATCAACCTAGGTATCCAATCCAGTCATTGTCCCCAAGAAAAATACAGACGCACAAAGTGTGTATGTCGACTACACATCTCTCAACAAACACTGTCCAAAGGATCCCTTTCCTCTACCTCGCGTTGATCAAATAATAGACTCAACAGCGGGGTGCGCAAGGCTTTCCTTCCTGGATGCATATTCTGGTTACAACCAGATCAAATTGAAGAAAGAGGACGAGGAAAAAATAGCTTTTATCACACCATACGGCGTGTTCTGCTATCAAGTCATGCCTTTTGGCCTAAAAAATGCGGGAGCAACCTACCAGCGGATGATGCAAAACTGCCTCGGAAGTCAAATAGGACGCAACATTCAAGTCTACATCGACGACGTGGTCATCACCACAAGAAAAGAAGAGTCCTTAATCAGTGATTTGGCAAAAACCTTTGACAATCTAAACAGGTACAAGCTCAAACTTAACCTAACAAAATGTTCTTTTGGCGTATCAGCAGGGCAACTTCTGGGATTCTTGGTGTCAGCAAGAGGTATAAAAGCAAACCCAGAGAAGATCCAAGCAATATTAACAATGGGGAAACCAGCAAAACTGCACGAGTACAGAAACTCGCAGGGCGCATTGCGGCACTATGTCGATTCGTTGCACGATTGGGAGAAAAAGTGCTTCCTTTCTATGCACTCATGAAAAAACCAGACGACAAATTTGAGTGGACGGAAGCAGATACAACTTTTGCACAACTGAAAAAGTGCTCTCCACACCGCCGGTGTTGGTCGCACCAAATGAAAAAGAGCCGCTACTACTGTATATTGCAGACACACATCAAGTGGTAAGCACAGTATTAGTAGTCGAAAGAAGCGAAGAGGGAAAAGCCCATGGAGTCCAGAGGCCAGTGTATTTCGTCGGCGAAGTACTATCTCCAACAAAGCAGAGGTACCCGCACTATCAAAAGCGTGCATACAGTGTATTCACAATAGCGCGAAAGCTACGGCAATATTTCGCAGTGCATCCAATCATAGTGGTTAACGAAGCCCCACTATCCAATATATTGAATAACCCTGCAGCAACCAGATGTGTGTCCCTATGGGGAATTGAATTATCACCCCTGGACATCACGTACGAAAAACGAAAGGCAATCAAATCCCAAGTGTTACCGGATTTCACAGCAGAGTGGCTAGAGCTACAAAACACAGGACCACCAGATCTATCAAGCGTATGGACAATGTACTTCGATGGATCAAAAAGAGTCCAAGGCGCAGGAGCAGGAGTAGTCTTGATATCACCACAAGGCGACAAACTAAAGTATGTGTTAAGGATGAGTTTTCCGCAAGCTTCTAATAATGAAGCCGAATACGAGGCTCTGCTCCACGGAATGAAAATGGCCAAAGCATGCGGAGCAACTCGTCTGAAAATATTTGGGGACTGAAATCTCGTCATCCAGCAAGTGATGAACTGGTGTGACGCCATCAGCGACAACATGATAGCATACAGAAACTTATACTACTACCTAGAGGGAACATTTGATGGATGCGAAGTCTCGCACGTTAGGAGGGCCAACAATGAGGAAGCCGACAATTTAGCAAATATCGGGTCCCAATGCCTGCCTATACCGCCAGGAGTCTTTTGGGAAGAAATCATAGAGAGATCAATAAAGCATAACAAAGCTTCGACTACAGGAGAACCAGGCCAGCACCCAACAACAGGCTCGGGGGCTGGCAAGCCTAGCACAGGAAGCACAGCAGAACCAGAGGAAGTTATGATGATCAAAGAAACTTGGATGCAGCCATACTTGCATACATGATAAACAAAGCACTACCCAAAGACATAGTGGAGGTAAAAAGATAATACGATGATCCAAGGCTTTCGTCGTGTTGTAAGGAAAACTATACAAGAAAAACATAACTGGCGTTCTACAGCGATGCGTCACCCCTCAAGAAGGGCAAGACATATTAAGAGATATCCACGCAGGAGTATGTGGGCATCACGCTAGCAGCAGAGTATTGCAGCTAAAGCTTTTCGCGTAGGATTCTACTGGTTAACGGCCATTGAAGACGCAAAAGAGATAGTCAGAAGGTGTGAAGCATGTCAACGATTTGCATCCCGACCACACGCACCAGCAGTAGAGCTACAGCCGATACCATTATCCTGGCCCTTTGCACAATGGGGTCTCGACATGGTAGGAAAATTACACAAATCCTGGCCAGGAGGTCATGTCTACATGTTGGTGATAGTAGACAAGTCCACTAAATGGGTAGAAGCAGCCCCGGTAACAACCAAAGATTCCACAGCAGCAATCAATTTCATCAAGTCTATAGTATTTTGCTTCGGAGTACCGCACAGCATCATCACGGACAATGGGACAAACTTCACATCGAAAGAGTTCAAAAGCTACTGCGAGAGTATGGGAATCAAACTGAAATTCGCGTCTGTAGCACATCCAAAGACAAACGGACAAGTCGAGAAAGCCAATGGCTTAATATGCAACGGGATAAAAAAGAGGCTATTAGCGCCCCTAGAAAAAGCCAAACACGCCTGGGTAGACGAGCTACCCTCCGTACTTTGGAGTCTTAGAATAACGCCCAATGCGACTACCCAAGAAACTCCCTTTTTCCTGGTCCATGGCGCAGAAGCCGTGCTTCCAGTCAAAATCACCCATGAAGCCCCAAGAGTTGCAGCTTACGACGAAACAACTTCTACAGAAGCACTTCAAGATGATGTTGATGCACTCGACGAAGCAAGAGATGTAGCACTCGCCAGGGCTATGTAATACGAGCAGAGTCTACGAAACTACCATAGTAGTCAAGTTCGTCCATGATCTTTCGTGGTAGGAGATTTAGTCTTACGACTCAAACAGGACGGTCATGGCAAATTAGAGTCCCCATGCGTGGGACCTTACATCATGACAGAAGTAATACCAGGAGGAGCTTATCGACTACAAGACAAGAAAACAGGGAAAGATGAGAGCAACCCGTGGAATGTAGAACAACTACGATGGTTCTATGCGTAGAAGGAGTATGGTGACATGAAATTTCGAGTTATGACCCTCTGAACCCAGAACATGAGGCCACAGGTCGGGTTCTTTGGGCCAACTCGACAATATGTATAGCATGTTTCTATTTTCCACTCGGGGACTCCGACCCTCGAGTCGTATGAAAGAAAGTAAAAAATTATCGAGATCTTGTATTCATGATTATTCGAGAATTCTTACAAGGTTGTTCACAACCCGATATTTGACAAAAAGCAAGCACAGTTCAAGGCAACTCGATGATAAAAACATACCTCGGAACACTGAATAGTTCCCATGGTCTATTAATAGATAAACAAGATGGCACAAAATAAAGTTCATCACGAGTACTTATTACATGTAACGCGCAAAGGGAGAACTAGAACAAAAGATTACATAAAAGGAGCATCTACTGAAAGTGTACTTCAGCTTCGTACTCCTTCTGGCACTGAGTACCGTCGTAGATCTTCACATCAAACTTCGACGTACCGCAGTGGTAGTCGAAGATCATGAAGAACCCTTGGTGAAGGTCATGATCTTCTGCAAACTGGGACCAGCCACCCCTAAAGTACATCTCGCCGTCTCCATCGTACCATACTTCCACTTCATAGGGAGTTCCTCCTCCAGAATGTTCCCGAAGAATTGCTTCACAAAGCTCCCGCCCATCCATGAACTTGGTAAATTTTAGTGGCACCCGCTGATTCTCACGGCATTGAGCGCCGGCGATGCAGAAGAAGGAATAAATCTTGGGAGGAGGAGGAGGAGAAGCATTAGGCGGAGCAGCGCTAGGACCTGGAGCAGCAGCAGATACCTTGGGCTTGTTCTTACTCCCCACAGGGCGACCAGGGCGTCGTTTCATGGATACGGACAACGAGGCCACCGTAGCGGGGTCTTTGGATTTGTTCTTACTGCCGCGAGGGCGGCCGCGACCCCGTTTCTCCATCTACATACCAACGTTCAGATGCGTACCACCAGCATCCGCCATGGAGGACAAGTGCTTGGTGAGAAAAGCCTAGATGAGATGCGGGAGACGAAGACGATGCGGCAGAGGATGTTGGTAATGAAGGAATTAGGGTTTTTCCCTAGCCAACGTGCTTTATTTATAAGCAAACTTTCATGGGCCTCAGCAAGTTAAAGGTCCAAATAAATCTACGGGCTTTTATATTTTGCCCCGAGCAGAAAATAAGACAGCGACAGAATATCAAGGACAAGGAAAAGGCACAGATATAGCTATAAGGAGACAAGCCCAATGTGGACGAACAGTGTAGAAGTGTGATAAGGATCACGCCGGTGATCCTATGAGTTTTGTCCCAATCTTTCACAGCGAGTCAACCCAGATAAATAATCTTCCAACAACGTGAAGAACGTCACCTGAAGAAGAGGAACGAATCCAGCAAGCAACGTGATGAAGATCACCACGCCTCAAACCTGAGCCTGATAATCCTTGATGAACACAAGAACCTCCACAGCAATATATTTGATAAACACGGCAGCGCCATTTCCCCGGAGGGATGATACCCGGTGGAACACCACATGATAGTTTAACTCTAAAATTCTGAACTCCCTAAACCCTAGACTGCTGGCCTCCTTATATAGACGGCTAGAAAACTATTGGGCTTGGACAGGCCCAAACCCAAAACACAAATAATCCTAAGTGGCCCATAACATGACCTGACACACGAAATAACATGGACAGATATATAAATTGCTGACACAACCTTAGACTAAATTATCTCATATCGTAGGTCGTCCTGGCGTGCCAATTTGGAATGAGCTTCCCTCATCTTGGTGGAGTCCTGAAATTGGGCTTCACCTCCTCCTTCATGCCCATATCATCCTCCCCCCCTTCAAAAAGCACTGTTCCCAATGCGTGAGGGTCTGCTCGAAAGGGTGGCGGAATATCAACAATAGCACCACACATATTCGCCGTCTTCAAGTCTTGCTTGCCTTCCTCACCACATCCTCCCTCTTGGCCTGCTCGACTTGATACAGCCCTTGGTGGTTGCACCTCTTTTCTTTGCCAAATGAACTTGTACTTAGGCGCCTCCACCTTCTTCTTCTCAATCCTTGCTGGAACCTTGTGTTGCTAAACATGAACCTGCTTAGCACGACCCTGCAAAGTAGTAATGGCTAGGCCACACAACTGACGAACACGTCCATCTTTGCCTTTGTGCACACATACCGCTGTTCCAACAAAATGTTTCCGAGGTGTTCTTACAAAACTGTGGCTAACGACCTGCGGCACCATATGCACCGGAACACAATCAGCACCACCGTCATCGGTCTGAACACCCATGTCAACAAGAACTAGAAGTGGAACACATGGAACACATGCTAACATATCCTTCCCTTCATCAATATGAGGCTTGACTTCAACCGACTTGTCACTAACAAGAACAACTGGCTTGTCATCTACAGGCTTGGCTGAAACAATATCACCATTGACGCTCTTCGCATCAGGCTTCTCAGGTTGCGGCGTAGCTAGCCCAGATTTTGGCTTAGCCTTGCGCAACTTCTCCTTGTGTACCACCAGCTCAACATCAGACTTGATGTGATCATCTTGCATAGGTTTCAAAGTGCACTGTTTGCCATCATGCACAAAAGAATATGTATTTGCTCTCCCAGCATGAGTAACATTGCGATCATACTGCCATGGACGTCCAAGTAACAGTCCACACACCTCCAATGGCAACACGTCGTAGTCGACCTCATCAACATAATCACCAACTATAAATGGCACACGTACCTTATGAGTAACTTTCAGCATACCGCAGCTATTGAACCATGCAACATGCTTAGGTTCAGGAATACGCCATGTCGACAAACCCAAAGTCGACACCACAGCCTTACTGATGCCAGTACAGTAGCTACCACCATCCACCATGAGCTTGCACGCTTTGCCCTTGATCATACACTGCGTCTGAAATAGACTCCAACGCTGACCTCTTTCCACTGCCATACAAGCATCATCATAGAATCTCTTGAGTTGCATATTCAACCCATTTAACGGTTCAGCCGCTTCCACAACATCCTTGACAACATCAGCCTTCGTATCTGCATATGGTACAATTGCTGTCGTAGCTGGACTGACCTGCTCTACCAAACAATCTGCTGGCACAAAACACTGCCTCGCAAGGCGCTTCACTTCTTCCCAAGTGTTTGGAAGCTCTGGCCCTTTATACGCATATCATACCGTAAACGCTTCCACCAAGCTGTAGTTGTTTGATCAAAGCGCTCAAGAGCTGAAGTGTAACACGTAATTTTCCCGTAATCTCGAGAACGCGGCAATAACCAACGGTCCATTACCTCTTCCCATACCAAATATTCTTGTGGCGTTGCATCTATCTTCAACCAAAGCCTTCGCAAACCTCCCAATGCTCTGGTTGCAGCAATAGCTTTAGGATAAATTAGGGGCGCTTCATCCTTTTCACCGAGCCAAAGTGCTTGATAATAATCTGATACTTCTTCGGAAACTGTCATAACAACACCTCCTACCATAGCTGTCAACGTCAAAATCCCACCAGTACTATGGTAGAGAAACAACGCAGACTTCGCACCCAAAGCGCTCAGTAACAAACTATCTTTGGTTGTTCCTATTTCCAAATTATAAGTATCTTCCTTTGTTGCCTGTACCGCACAATGAGAAGAAATCAATTTACCGTTGTTTCCTTTCTGTTCTGAACGAAATCACCGGGAGCTGGACAAGCGACCCTGTTATCGCTCGATGACGGAGTGTGTCTGGGGTGAAGCGAGGCCAGCGAGCGATCGGAACACGCTGGGCGCGATCACCAGGGGCACGGGGCAGTTGGGCCGGCCCGTTACACTGTCGGCCAGGAAAGAAACTTCGAGCGTGGGTACTTGGACAATCGAGACGGCAGAGCCGCAGGGCGAACGCTCGCGGGAGGCCAGACGACCTCCGCGCGTAGGCGCCGTGGAGCGATCCGCTCTTTTTTTTTCACAGCCGATCAGATATGGCCAGGTAGAGCCGATCCCTAGTCGAACAACAAAAACTCCCGACGTGTATCAGCGCATGCGAGGAAAACCTGGGCAAAATGGCCTCGACGGGATTGGCGAGGGATTTGGCTCGATCCCAACCTGGAGAAGCGTTACCTCCAAATCTCCAATGAAGATAGCTCCACTTGTCACCAACAAAATTGAAGTTGCAGGAAGAACTACAACCACCAGTACATGTTGATCTGAAAACTATCCGTGGCTGCTGATAAAGAAACAATCCGATCTGAAAACCTCCGATGACGAACAATCCGCAGGTCAAGAAAACTTTAACTTCTGATCTAAAAACTGCTTGGAGAAAGAAACATCCGCAAATCAATAGAAAACACTCGCGGTGATCAACCCAGTAATCTGATACCACATGATAAGGATCACGCCAGTGATCCTATGAGTTTTGTCCCGATCTTTCACAGCGAGTCAACCCAGATAAATAATCTTCCAACAACGCGAAGAACGTCACCTGAAGAAGAGGAACGAATCCAGCAAGAAACATGATGAAGATCACCACGCCTCAAACCTGAGCCTGATAATCCTTGATGAACACAAGAACCTCCACAGCAATATATTTGATAAACACGGCAGCGCCGTTTCCCCAGAGGGATGATACCCGGTGGAACACCACACGATAGTTTAACTCTAAAATTCTGAACTCCCTAAACCCTAGACTGCTGGCCTCCTTATATAGACGGCCAGAAAACTATTGGGCTTGGATAGGCCCAAACCCAAAACACAAATAATCCTAAGTGGCCCATAACATGACCTGACACATGAAATAATATGAACAGATATATAAATTGCTGACACAACCTTAGACTAAATTATCTCATATCGTAGGTCGTCCTGGTGTGCCAATTTGGAATGAGCTTCCCTCATCTTGGTGGAGTCCTGAAATTGGGCTTCACCTCCTCCTTCGTGCCCATATCAAAGTGTGTCAAAGAGCACAACGCACCTCGACATGGACTCAGGGGCTCCTATCACCAGAATAGCGGGAAGAGTATCTAAGCACAATCATGCTAAAACTATTATAGGATAAAAATTTACTGGCAACAGTATGTATATTTTGAGCCTATACCCGAATTTTTTTGGCTATAGCCTCGGGGGCTACTCCCATCGGGAGCACTGGTCGTGCACCCGATGTTAATGGATAAATTTGAAGAAAAATAAAAAGGCGCAATCGACTACCTTTCGTCGACAACAAAAGTTCGACTTCATTGTCGACAAAATAAAGATCGATTACTCCCATCGGGAGTTATTTATGAGCTATCTAAAGAACAACTTGAATATTTTGTACATTTCAACAGTCAAACAGGGCTGTGACATATGATTCTCGAGTTGCGTCATCGCAATGAAACTCGAATGCCATGATTGAAACATATCCTGAAGGTAAGACCCCAAGATCCGTCCTTTGTGGCCTGGTATACGCACATGAATGCGCTCTGCTAGTAACTATCCGTGTCTACGACGCAAAGAAAATCCTGGTGGACGCACTGGGTACCCTGAGAACCACTGGGACTCATTCTTTGTAAGTCCGAAATGTGGCAAAAGAATGGGTTTGACCAGTTTCCCGAATTCAAGTCCAAGGGGATTGAATTTGAAGTAGGTAACAAGTATCTGCTCCGGCAGTTAACTGGCCTCTTGATCCGTCAGAGTTGTCAGGCTTGTTCATCAAAACCCCTTGCGAGATAATATAATGAAAAATGTTTATTTTTGAATACAGGAAGAAGAAGTCAAAAGATTGATCAAGTCGAAGATGTGAAGATTTGAGATTCAACTCGAATCTGCAATTCTAGTAGAATCTTGGGGGCTACTGACAAGGGTATAGATAATAGAGCCTGTTACTTGAGTAGCCCTGAGGCCCATTAAGCTAGGCCCAAGTGTAATCCTAGTCAAGATACGAGTTCATGTCATATACCGATGTTGTAATACGTGTTGGACCCCTCCCGCTCCTTGAGACCTGGCCACCTATATATAGGGGCCAGGAGAGGACGGTGAGGGCCAGATTGAAAGCAAGCTAAGTTCACCGCCAAGTTTACTTTCGATACACACCTTGTTTGACTGATTTACCTTCGAGTTCATCCGACGCCCTACTCCCCCGATCCTAAGTCCTTCATCTAGGACATTTGTCGAGTTAGCCCTTGTCACATGGCCTCTTTTAGTCCTAGGCAAACCTAATACAAAATCCATGCTAATTTCCTCCCATGGTGTAGTAGGTGCAGGTAATGGAGTATACAAACCGTGAGGCTTTAGCTTGGACATCGACTTGTTTCATGTAGTGCAGCGCTTGACGAACCTGTCCACATCACGCCTCATCCTAGGCCAATAAAAGTGATTAGTGAGCATGAGTAGCATCTTCTCATGCCCAAAGTGACCCATCATACCGCCGGCATATGATTCGTGCAACAATAGCAAACGCATGGACGATTCTGGAACACATAGTTTGTTAGCACGAAACAAAAAACCATCATGGATGTGATATTTATCCCATGCTTTCCCACCAGTACACATGCTATATGGTGCTGAAAAATCATGATCAGTAGCATATAAATCACACAAGCTATCTAAACCAGGAACCTTAATGTCTAATTGTGTCAACAACATGTTCTTCCTAGATAGAGCATCAGCAACCACATTGTCTTTACCCTTTTTATGTTTAATTATGTACGGAAAAGACTCAATGAACTCAACCCACTTAGCAAGATGCCTATGCAGATTAGATTGAGCTTTTAGGTATTTCAAATCTTCATGATCAGAATGTATGATAAATTCTTTTGACCACAAATAATATTGCCAAACCTCAAAAACTCTAATGAGCTCATACAATTCTTTGTCATAAACAGGATAGTTCGACCTCACACCACAAAGTTTTTCAGAAAAGTAGGCAATAGGCCGACCCTCTTGCATCAACACACCACCAATACCAATGCCACTAGCATCACATTCAATCTCAAATTGCTTATTAAAATCTGGTAGTGCAAGCAATGGTGCAGAAGTTAACAAACATTTTAGTTCATCAAAAGCATGATCTTGGGCCGCGCCACATACAAATTCAACACCTTTTTTAGTTAACTCATTTAAAGGTGCAACAACAGTACTAAAGTCCTACACAAAAAGGAGATAAAAACCCGCAAGACCATGAAAACTTCATAATAGACTAACATTCATTAGAGTAGGCTAATTTCGAATAGCTTCAATTTTAGATGCATCTACCTCTACTCCATCTTTAGAAACAACATATCCAAGGAATATGACCTTATCTTTGCAAAATGTGCATTTTTCAAGATTACCATAAAGCTTAAAATCACGCAATACTTGCAAAACTTGTCTAATATGATCACTATGGTCAAATTCATTGCGGCTGTAGATTAATATATCATCAAAATACACAACCCCAAACTTGCCAATAAATTTTTGCAAAACTGGGTGCATTAGCTAAACCAAATGGCATGACTAACCACTCATATAAACCAAATTTTGTTTTAAAGGCAGTTTTCCACTCATCCCCCTCTTTCATCCTAATCTGATGGTAACCACTACACAAATCAATCTTAGAGAAAACAACAGCACACTCAACTCATCAAGCATATCATCCAAGCGCGGAATAGGGTGATGATATCGAATAGTGATGTTATTAATAGCTCTACAAATATACACACATGCGCCATGTACCATCTTTCTTAGGAACTAGAATAACAGGATTAGCACAAGGGCTTAAGCTCACACAAATATAACCTTTGTCGAGTAGTGCTTGCACTTGTTTTTGAATCTCCTTAGTTTCATTGGGGTTGGTGCAGTAAGGGGCACGGTTTGGCAATGTGGCGCCAGGGATGAAGTCAATGTGGTGCTCAATGCCGCACAAAGGGGGCAAACCAGCGGGGACCTCCTCCAGAAACACGTCGCCAAAATCCTACAAGACACTAGAAAAACCAAAAGGAAGATGAGTCAAGTGGCATGGCTGTAGGATCCTCTCTAAATTCTCTCGTATCTTCTTTGGTGGCTAGCATTACTAGAGAATTCACTCGCTCACTTTTGCGTGGATCTCTTGGTGTGGCTGGGTGGCTCTCACTCACCGAGGTAATAGTCTCTCGCCTAGCTACTCTCTCATTCTCATGTTCTAAGTTCACTTCAGTTTTCTAACGAGATTCATTTACAATATGCTGTGGAGACATAGGCTGCAAGTTAAATTTTTTGCCCTTGAACTCCAAATGGTATGTGTTGGTGCGGCCATTGTGTAATGATGGTGCAGTGATGAATAGTGCCAGAGAACTTGTTGGCATGTAATTAATGAAGTAAATGACCGGCCAGTTCGAAACCCCAAGAGCAAGGTGTGATGAATATAGCAGCAAGTTTTTCCCTCAGTAAGAAACTAAGGTTATCAATCCAGTAGGAGGACAAAATACGACTGAAGGTGATTCCCACTAGCTGCGTGATGCTCTAACAAGGGCGCCGTTAACGATTACTTGTTAGTGCGTCTTCAACCAGTAGCAACGTGGAACCTGCACACAACACAACCAAATACTTTGTTCCCAACTTACGATGAGGTTGTCAATCTCACCGGTTTGCTTGAAACAAAGGGTATGAGCGTATCGAGTGGAAAGCAATAGTAATATGCGAGTAAAGTAAACAGTACAAGTAAAGTAAACAGGTGATAGCAATATAAAGGAAATAGGACCGGGGTCCATAGTTCACTAGTGGTGTCTCTCCATAAGATAAAATAATACATGCCGGGTAAACAAATTACAGTTGGGCAATTGATAGAATAAAGACAATGTGCATATGATGAGAGGATCACTATGAGATTTACTCTGGGCATTACAACAAGATACATAGACCGCCATCCAACTGCATCTATGACTAATAATCCACTTGTGGCGAATCAATCCGAGAACTCCACAAGTATTAAGTTGCGAACAATAGATAATTGCATTAAGCAAACTATGTAATGCAAACAAAACATATGCCCTCGAGCATATGAATGTTGTTTTCCCCCTAGTAGCAACAACACATCTACAACCTTAGAGGTTTCTGTCACTCCCCCAGATTAAATTGAGGCATGAACCCACTATCGAGCATAAATACCCCCTCTTGGAGTCACTAGCAACTACTCGGCCAAGATAGCTACTAACAACGGAGAGCATGTAAGATCATAAACAACATAGAGATAACATAAGATAAAATTCAGTACTTCAACTCAATCATAACACCAATATTCATCGGATCCCAACAAACACAACATGTAGAATTACATAACGGTGATCTCGATCATGTAAGGTAGCTCACAAGATCTAAACATGAAGCACATGGTGGAGAAGACAACCATCTAGCTACTGCTATGGACCCATAGTCCAAGGTAGACTACTCACTTATCGCACCGGAGGCAAGCATGGCGATGAAGAAGACCTCCGGTGGTGATTCCCCTCTCCGGCAGGGTGCCGGGAAGAGCTTCTGGACCCTCCCGATCTTCGGGTCGACGGTGGCGGCGGATCGCGAAGTGTTCTGGAAAAGTGATCGGGTTCTTTAGGTTTTTCCTGTCGGGGGGTCTTTATAGGCGAAGGGGCACATCAGAGGTGGACTAGGGGGCCCACACCACCAGGGGGCGCAGGCCAGCCCTAGGCCGCGCCGCCCTATGGTGTGGCCGCCCTCTGGCTCGGCTCTGTCTCCTCTTCGGTCTTCTGGAAGCTCCATGAAATATCTAGACGTCTGGCTTTTGTTTCGTCCAATTCCGAGAATATTTCATGTGTAGAATTTCTGAAACACAAAAACAGTAGAAAACAGGGAACTGGCACTGTGGCATCTCGTTAATAGGTTAGTTCTGGAAAATGCATAAAAATGCCACAAAGTGTAACGAAACACTAAACAAATGGTGTAAAAACAAGCATGGAGCATCAAAAATTATGGATACGTTTGAGACGTATCATGTAACATGTTGCGATCAAACTGCCATGGCTGGCCCAACAAGAGGTGACAAACCGTCATAGGAACCACATCAAACTCAATGGAATCCTTGTACGGTCCAATCTCGAAATCAACACACACCATATTGCTGACCTTCATCTCACCGTTGTCGCTGAGCCACTGGATATAATATGGATGCGGGTGTGGGATGTATTTCAGTTTCAACTTGGCACACAACTCTTTGCTAGCAAGGTTGTAGCAACTATATACCACCATCGATGATGAGTTTGCAAGCTTTGTCTGGTCCAACAAGTGCATTAGTTTGGAACAAATTGCATCACTAACTTTTAGATGTACGGGACACATTAAGCACGCGTTGCGAGCAAACAATATTGTTGGTGGTGGAAGGATAGGCATCAACACCATCATGACCAAAGTCATCATCATCGGAACCATCCGGATCAGCATCATCACCGGTCTCATACTCATTAGTTTCTTCATTGACAAGCACAACTTTTCTATTTGGGCACTCCCATTTGAAATGACCTTTACTGCCACAAGTTTGACACTCCACATCCCGAGTACGTGTTGTAGACATGTTCGAACCCGTACCACTAGCAGCAGGTGTGAATTTCTTTGCATTGGAATCAGGTTGCAATGACGAAGGAGCACGAAAATCTGAAAGGGAACTTGGTGTGGGTGCAGCAGGCCTAGGTGTGAAATGGCTGCCTGAAGTATTACGAGCCTTAAACTAAGCTTCTTCGGCAAACTGTGCTTCAGCTTCACGTGCATGATGTATCAGCTCATTTATATCACGATACTAATGGTGCCGAACAATGCTCTTGATATTATGCTTCAGACCATGGAGAAAACACTGCAAGGTCTGCTCAAGAGGCTCACGAACTCGAGTTCGTTGTAGAAGCATCTCCATCTCCATATAGTACTCATTAACGGACATGGAACCTTGCTTCAATTGCTGCAACTTATCAAAAAAATGAGCGTAGATAGTTATGCAGAACAAAACAAGCTTGCATCACTTCCTTCATATTGCGCCAAGTTATAATGGGCAGCTTGTTGTTTTCTTGATGTGTATGCACAATGTTGTCCCACCATCAAAAAGCATAGCCATCAGACTCTGAAGAAGCAAGCTTGATTTTCTTGTCCTCCGTATAATCATGAAGACGCCATAAGTTCTCTATCTTCAACTCCCATGTGAGGTATTCTGATAAGGGGAGCATAGCTACTACTCCTAATATTTTCCCACCTCCTTATGTTCTGAAGCTTGGACAATTCTGCTTTGAAGTGCCTCCAGAAGATGATGTAAAGCCCAACTTTCATACACCTCCAATGGAGTTTCATGTTCGCCGAGGCGCTGTAGCCAAAGATATTTAGGTGTTCTATTTTAATTAAGTTCACGTCATGTTTTTATTTCAGTTTGGTTTTATTTGTGTGTGATGGTTTTGGGCCTGTCCAAAATCAAGTGTGTTTTGGCCATTTGGGCTTTTAGTTTGGTATGGGGCCTAGCCCAGCCAAAGTAGCGTTCGGAGTCACCCATATAGAGTTATGGCAGCCGCCATTGTATCCTCAGACTTGTTATTTTCGAGCTAAGAAAGAGACCAGAAAAGTCCCAATGTTTGGGGGCGCATATCGGTGTGTTTGCTTGCTGATCTTCAAGATCTAATGTTATACCATGCGTGGGAGTTGATTCCGGTCAGTTTCAACGTGAGGAGTTCAAGAGGGTTTGATTTGATCTGTCTCAAATTTAATTCTCTTGTTGTTATCTTGCTGTTCATTTGATCGCCATGAAAGATTGGGCCAAACCCCCTTCGGATCACGTTGATCCGTATCAACTTGGTATCAGATTTGTCGGGTTTCTCACAGCGAATTTAGTGCTGAGATCTGCTGAAGTTTTCATCGTCTGCTGAGAAGAGTTGCTATCGGCGGGGATCTTCAAGACACCCGTGCTTGATCTATTGTGTACGTCTGCTGGAGTCGCTTTGATCAATCTGAATTTTGGTTTTCCGTTTCAGTTTGATCCTCGAGTAGTACTCACGGAATTGGGCTGAATCAATCTGGAGCATGTGCTTTGGTGTTGGAAACTGAATTAGGATTGACTAGTAATTCACGTCAAAGAGGGTTCTGTTCTGATCCAAGAAAGAACAGGAGTCCTGCTATTGCATGTCTGGATCCGATCGTGACAGCCATAAAAAAAAAAGAGGACAGCGCCGATCGCTAGACCCCAGAATCGCTCTGTGGTCGAGCGAGGCTATCAATCGCTGCTCGAGCGCTTCATCGATCCGCTCGTCCGGGCGCGGAGAGCGTCTGAGGTCTCGCGCCCCGGAGCGACCTCTGCTCGTACGCCTCACTAGAGCGACCCCTCCTTCAATCCGCTCGTCAGGGCCCAGCTTCGATCTCCTGCAGGTGCCTTGTGTGCCTACTGACGCCAGACCCCAGACACTTCGTGCGCTGCTGAACGAATTTGTGCGGGCAGGTTGTTGTTTTTGGCTGTTGTTTGCACACCATGGTGAACTCTGTTGATGGAGAGAATTCCGTTGCTGCTGGAGAGAAGAAAGAGGAGCTTGTCCCGCCTGTTTTTGCTGCAGATTTGGCTCCTAATGTTCGGGCTGGTTTTGATAGTATGTGCGATTTTATTTTGCGGAGTCATGCCGCATTGACAGCACAAATTGCACAGCTAGCTACCCGGATTGATGCAATGGGCGATGCTACTGCTCGTGCACCCATGCAGCCCCTCCTACTGCACAACCTCGCGACGTGGTACCACGCCGCCCTGCTGAAATTCATGATCATCGACCCATGGCACCCGCTTATGACGGAGAACTTGACGATAATGCTGATTATGTACCACAACAACGACAGTTTGCTGCTCGTCCTGCAGGTGCTCATCGTGTACAGCCACATGATCGTGACCGTGTTGGCCATGCTGGTCGTGTTCCACTTGATGATGGTGGTCTTGGACGCATCAAATTGTCCATACCTGCTTTTTCCGGTGACCGTGGACCTGATGATTATTTGGAGTGGGAGATGCACATGGACCAGATTTTTGCTACTCATTTTTACACCGAGGAGAAGAGACTTCAACTTGCTGCTGTTGAATTCACCGGTTATGTGCTGATTTGGTGGAACCAAATTCTGCGTATGCGTACTCGCCCAACATCATGGACCGGTATGAAAGATCTTATGCGCCATCGCTTTGTTCCTAAACACTACAAGAGAGACATGTATAATAAGTTGCAGCAGCTCACTCACGGTACTAAATCTGTGGATGAGTATTATAAAGAGATGGAGTTGTTGATGATACGTACAGGGACAAGGGAGGATATAGAGGCCACAATGTCTCGGTTCTTGAATGGACTGAATTTTGAGGTGCGTGATCGTGTGGAGATGGTTTACTATAATGATCTTCAGGATCTTGTGCACCAAGCTGAGCGTGCAGAGCAACGAATCAAACGACGCCAAACTACAGCACCTACAAAATCATGGCATCGTTCTGATACCGAGGCTGCTGGTCCTAGTGTTCAGACGACACCTTCTACACGCTCTAATAGTGTTTCTCATAGCGAGGCACCCAAATCTGGGGTGTCCAAAACTGCATCTACGCAGTCCACAGCAAACATCGAGTGTTTTACTTGTGGAGGACGAGGACACATGAAGCGTGATTGCCCTAATAGAAAAAGGGTGATACTCACACAGGATGGCTATGTTTCTGCTAGTGATGATGAGAAAGCTGATGCGTCATCAAGTGAGGAATCTGAGGAAAATCCTGAAGTGATCGTGGATGGGTATGAACTTGCTGCAAATTTAAAAAATCTAATGGTGCAATGCGTACCAGAAGATCGCATACACGACCAAGGGCAGCGCTAGAATATATTTCAGACCCAATGCATCGTCAAGGACACCACTTGCAAACTGATTATTGATGGTGGCAGCTACACAAATGTTATTAGCAAGAGTTTGGTGGATTCTCTATCATTGCCTACATGGAAGCACCCGCAGCCACATTGTGTTGAGTGGTTGTATAATTTAGGGAAGCTGAAAGTCACACATAAGGTGCGCCTGAAATTTTCAGTAGGTAATTATGAGGACACAGTGGTCTGCGATGTTTTGCCTATGGATGCATGTCATGTGCTGCTAGGACGACCGTGGCAATTTGATAGGCGTTCCACTCATGAAGGCAGGTCCAATGTTTATTCCTTGTGGCATAAGGGGAAGCGTCATGTGTTGCAGCCTATGCTCAATAAGGATATCAAAGTGGACGTGTTTGCTGCACAGAAAAAGGTCCAACACATTCTGGCAAAACCGAGGACGGTTTCCTTTCAAGTTGGGGGGGATGATAAGGGGAGCATAGCTACTACTCCTAATATTTTCCCACCTCCTTATGTTCTGAAGCTTGGACAATTCTGCTTTGAAGTGCCTCCTGAAGATGATGTGAAGCCCAACTTTCGTACACCTCCAATGGAGTTTCATGTTCGCCGAGGTGCTGCAGCCAAAGATATTTAGGTGTTCTATTTTAATTAAGTTCGCGTCATGTTTTTATTTCAGTTTGGTTTTATTTGTGTGTGATGGTTTTGGGCCTGTCCAAAATCAAGTGTGTTTTGGCCATTTGGGCTTTTAGTTTGGTATGGGGCCTAGCCCAGCCAAAGTAGCATTCGGAGTCACCCATATAGGGTTATGGCAGCCGCCATTACATCCTCAGACTTGTTATTTTCGAGCTAAGAAAGAGACCAGAAAAGTCCCAATGTTTGGGGGCGCATATCGGTGTGTTTGCTTGCTGATCTTCGAGATCTGATGTTATACCATGCGTGGGAGTTGATTCCGGTCAGTTTCAACGTGAGGAGTTCAAGAGGGTTTGATTTGATCTATCTCAAATTTAATTCTCTTGTTGTTATCTTGCTATTCGTTTGATCGCCGTGAAAGATTGGGCCAAACCCCCTTCGGATCACGTTGATCCGTATCATATTCTTCAACATCAGGACCACCCTCAAATATGGGAATGGAAAACTTTGGCTTACCCAATCCATCATCCTGCTGAACAGGAACTCGTGGGGTGCCAAAGGGAACAAAACCACGGCCACGAATAGGGTGACCATTGCCGCGGCCATTGTCACGACTAGCTGCAGCAATACCCTCACTGTCGCCATGAACACTCTCGTCATCCGCATCAGCATGTGGTGGGGGTCGCTGCTCAACAGCAAGGCGCAATGCATTGATAGATTGTGTCAACGCCTAGATGCTATTTTGGATATCTATGACTTGTGTTTGAATGGCATGCACAGTAGTATCCGTGTCTGTCAATTTCAGCAGTATATTCTGGACTTCTGCCTCAATAGCATCTGTGATGTTGTTGAAGACCATGGTCAAATGATCTCGAAGGGCTTCGTACTCCCTCCATATGACAGGAGTATCGTCAGGCTTTTTGTGCATCACATCAACATCACTAGAAGACATGATTAGTAGGTTAGTGCACAAACAATAATCTGGTGGTGGCAACACTCACAACTCACTCGAAACTGAAAGAAAGAGGTATCTTACCATTCCAAAGTGAAAAATAAATGCTTACCACTCGGAAAGACTAAAACATGCACGAATGTGATGAAGCAAACACCAAGGATATAAGAAACTATCACACAAAAACCAGGGTATATGGTGGGGCTTGGTATGAATACCTAACTACACTGAAATACAAGTCCTAGTGCTGATCGTATGACAAAGACCCACGGAAACACACACGATGGACATAAACGGGGCAAAGCAACTCTGAAAAATGAGCTAAAAAATGTATATGTCGGAGTATATGCTCGTGTTGCAATGCACAATAGAGACGCTAGCAATAGTCAATATGACCAGGCACAAGATTGCTCAAACTACATGATATGGCCCCGAAGGAGGAGGTGAAGCCCAATTTCAGGACTCCACCAAGATGAGGGAAGCTCATTGCAGATTGGCTTGCCAGGACGACCTACGATATGAAATAATTTAGTCTAAGGTTGTGTTAGCAATTTACATATCTGTTTATGTTGTTCCGTGTGCTAGGTCATGTTATGGGCCACTTAGAATTATTTGTGTTTTGGGTTTGCGCCTGTCCAAGCCCAATAGTTTTTTGGCCGTGTATATAAAGAGGCCAGCCATCTAGGGTTTGGGGAGTTCAGTTGTTTAGTCTAAAACTATTGTGTGCTCCATCGTGTATCATCCCTACAGGGAAATGGCGCTGCCGTGTTATCAAATAAAGATTACTGCGAGGGTTCTTGTGTTCATCAAGAATTATCAGGCTCAGGTTTGAGGCATGGTGATATTCATCATGTTGCTTGCTAGATTCATTCCTCTTCTTCAGGTGACGTTCTTCGCGTTGTTGGAAGATTTCTATCCGGGTAGACTCGCTGTGAAAGATCGGGACAAAACTCAAGGATCACCGACGTGATCCTTATCATGTGGTATCAGATTACTGGGTTGATCACCGCGAGTATTTTGTGCTGATCTGCGGATTGCTCTTTCTCTGAGCAGTTTTTAGATTGCAAGTTGAGGTATAAGATCGGAAGTGAAGTTTCTAGATTAGATCTTGTTCGTCATCCGCAGCCACGTCGAGCTCCGAGAATTATTGATCTGCAAGTGCTGCAACGCGTAGCTCGCTCCTCGTTCGTCTTCAGTTCTTCATCAGGAGTTTCAGATCAGAAAGAGCTGTGGTTGACATTGTGATTTACGATCACAGATCCGATCGGTTAAGCTGAAAAGAAAAAAGAGAGAGAGAGAGCAGCTATCGCCAGTGGCACCCTACAGATCCGATCGAGAGTAGGGCATCTCCGATCGCTGCAGGCATCTCCGATCACTGTTGCAAAGAGAAAAAAAACCAGAACCGATCGCTCCACGCCCTAACTCAGACTAACTCTGCCCTCGGGCATGCTCGGGATCGAACGATCCAGTCGTCCGCTGCATGAGTTAGTTCCATCGTGGGCCGGCCCATCATCTGCCATCGAATCGCTGGATACCTGTTCGCTTCGATCGGTAGTCTTCCACCAAACCGCAGATTCCTCTGTGGTAGAGCGAGCACTGCCTCGCCCAGCGCCTGGTATCTCCTGAGACAAGTCTATCCCCTGGCGATCTCGTCTAAGCAAGAAAGGGAATCGAACCTCTGTTTCTCAGCGTAGGATTTTATCCTATCAGCTATACGCAGCCAATAAGGGGACTATTGCGTTCAGTTTGGTTCCATATTTTTGTGCAGATTTTTGCTTGATGGTGGACATTATTTGCTTGACAGAGGACATTAGTTGCTGCTGCATTTTTGCATTCAGCAATCAGTAACGACTGAGTACATATAAAGATGGATTCTTTTTCGGGAGATGTTTTTGTCAATAGGTGCTATCTTGGCAAGAAGTCTAGTGATGTTTTCAATGATTATCTTGATATCAAGATGGGAGTGCTGCTATCCAAGCCTAGCTGGCGTTTACATAAACTTGTGACAATTGCGGAGTACCACAATTGGGAAAGGCACATGGAACAGGGTTTCCGTCGATGTCGCACATACAATGACAAGTTTAGTGGCTATGATGGATATGGTCTTGCTTACCGGCGTGTGGACACTGAAGTAACCATATGGTGGTGCAAGGCGGTTGGAAGAAATGAGTTTGATTGTACTTGGGAGGACTTCAAGAAATTTCTCCGTGATGGTTTTGTGTTACCGTATATGGAGGAAATAGAGCAGCCACCCAAGTTTGTGCATGGGCTAGAGGATGTTGGCAAGAGCATAGCTCCTATACCAAATGTCGCAACAGCTGTGACTCCTTATGAGAAGTTGATAGTTGTTCCATTGCCGACAGTTAGCAAGGTGGCAGCCATGATTTCTGAATTGTCAGTGGTTGATGTTGTCAAGGCTGATGTTGTAAAGGACGTCATGGAGTAGGTTGTACCATTGAGTGGGCTAAATATGCAACTCAAAAGAGTACATGATGAGACTTGTATGACAGCTGATAGAGGCCAGCGATGGAATTTATTTCAGGCGCGGTGCATAATCAAAGGCAAAGCATGCAAGTTGATGATTGACAGTGGTAGTTACTGTAATGGCATTAGCAAGTCAGTTGTGGAGGCTGTGGGTTTATCCACATGGCATATTCCAGAACCGAGGCATGTTGAGTGGATTAATAGCTGCGGTATACTGAAGATTACTCACAAGGTGCGTGTGCCATTTACAGTTGATGACTATGTTGATGAGATGGAATGTGATGTGTTGCCATTGGAGGTGTGTGGGCTATTACTTGGACGTCCATGGCAGTATGATCGTAATGCTATGCACGTTGGGAGAGCAAATACATATTCCTTGATGCATGATGGCAAACAACGAACTTTGAAGCCTATGCGTGATGATCAGATCAAGTCCGATGTTGTGTTGGTGGTTCGCAAGGACAAGTTGCATAAAGCTTAGCCACAATCAGGGCTAGCTAAGGTGCAGCTTGAGGAGCATGATGCGAAGAGCGTCAGTGGTGATATTGTTTCAGCCAAGCCTGTAGATGACAAGCCAGTTGTTCTTGTTAGTGACAAGCCAGTTGAAGTCAAGCCTCTTATTGATGCAGGGAAGGATATGTCAGCATGTGTTCCATGTGTTCCACTTCTAGTTCGTGTTGACATGGGTGTTCAGACCGATGATGGTGGTGTTGATCGTGTTCCAGTGCATATGGTGCCGCGGGTAGTCAGCCAAAGTTTTGTGAGAACACCTCGGAAACGTTTTGTTGGAACAGCAGTACGTGTGCACAAAGGCAAAGATGGATGTGTTCGTCAGTTGTGTGGCCCAGGCATTACTACTTTGCAGGGTTGTGCTAAGTATGTTTAGTTTCAGCAACGCAAGGTTCCAGCAAGGATTGAGAAGAAGAAGGTGGAAGCGCCTAAGTACAAGTTCATTTGGCAAAGAAAAGAGGTGCAACCACTCAGGGCTGTATCAAGTCGAGCAGGCCAAGAGGGAGGATGTGGTGAGGAAGGCAAGCAAGACTTGAAGACGGCGAATATGCAAGGTGCTATTCTTGATATTCCACCACCCTTTTGAGCAGACCCTCTCGCGTTGGGGACAACGCGTTTTGAAGGGAGGGAGGATGATATGGCCCCGAAGGAGGAGGTGAAGCCCAATTTCAGGACTCCACCAAGATGTGGGAAGCTCGTTGCAGATTGGCACGCCAGGACGACCTACGATATGAAATAATTTATTCTAAGGTTGTGTCAGCAATTCACATACCTGTTTATGTTATTCCGTGTGCTAGGTCATGTTATGGGCCACTTAGAATTATTTGTGTTTTGGGTTTGGGCCTGTCCAAGCCCAATAGTTTTCTGGCCGTCTATATAAAGAGGCCAGCCATCTAGGGTTTGGGGAGTTCAGTTGTTTAGTTGAAAACTATTGTGTGCTCCACCGTGTATCATCCCCCTGGGGAAACAGCGCTGCCATGTTATCAAATAAAGATTGCTACGAGGGTTCTTGTGTTCATCAAGAATTATCAGGCTCAGGTTTGAGGCGTGGTGATATTCATCACGTTGCTTGCTGGATTCGTTCCTCTTCTTCAGTTGACGTTCTTCGCGTTGTTGGAAGATTTCTATCCGGGTAGACTCGTTGTGAAAGATCGGGACAAAACTCAAGGATCAGCGACGTGATCCTTATCACTACGAGTGCACAAAGGATGAACTAGGCCTCTCAAAACTTTGTAATGGAGCAGCAAACTTTTAGCTATTTTGTATCTGTCCTTTTGTTTTCTCTTTTTTATACAACTCTTTTTCTCTTTTTGTTTTTTAAACTAAAAACTGATTGCTACTAGGAGCCTTAACCGATTAGGACTCTGATCGCTCAATCCCATGGAAATCGAGCAGGCTCTATCAGAAACATGAAATCGTGGAGAGCCTGGAGACCTGGATAAATCGAGTGGGCGGAAAAAGAGACGAGAATGAAGAACTTGCTCCCTACCGATACACTACGATGAAAATGACAACGACTAAAAACCCTGATTACTGAACAGAAAACACAACCTTGACTCCTATGACTCAGACTAGAAGAAAAGCAACAAAAAAGAGACAACGACCAACAACTAAAACTTTAACTCGATGCGGGAGGCACTGGAATCTACGGGCTATGGAAAACTAAGAACCCTAATTTTTGTGTGGCTTTTGCTGGATAGGACTGAAAACAAGAACAAATCTACGGGGATGGATTTGTGGATGCTCACCGAGGAAACACTGGAATCTGATACGAAGATGATAAGGGGTGTCCCAATCTTCTCAACGAGCATGATGTAGATGGCGATGATGATGATAGAGATAACTCGAGTATCCCTGTAAACTCTCCGGCTAATCCCCGCTACCAGCGCAACAGCTCTCAACCCTCTGGATATTCGCAACTTCACACGCTTGCGCACATAGCCGCTGGCCATGAAGCGGTGTTGCAATCTACTAATTCCCAATGGAAAAATAGACAACACTCAAACTTTCAGTAGGCAAAACTCTAGATCGATACGAATTGGAGAGTATAATTTTAGAGGAACACTTGGTTCTGTATGGAAACTAGGGTTTTGATTAAACATGGTCTCAGGGACTAGAGGGGGCGCCCCTGGCTACTTAAGGGAGGCTGGGGCATCCTTAGCATGGACCTGGCACAAAACCAGCCTGGTTTGGACCCAAACTGACTTGGTTTGACTCAAACTGATACACACTACTAGGAAAAAGGCCATCCATGGCCTACAGAATTTAGGTAGCCGTGGCGTATTTCTGTACACCACTGATACAAAACTACCCGTGGCGTACAGCATGTAAGCCACGGCTATAGACACACCCATGGCGTACAAGCTTGTACGTCACGGGTACAAATCATACCCGTGGCGTACAGTGTATACGCCACCAGTACCAGCATCCACTAGCCTCAATAGATACCATCGCTAGCTAGCTATAATATATTTTTATTTTGCATTTTCATATTTCATTTTTTTGCGTTTTCCCTAATATTCTAAATTCATTCATGTCTAAGTGTGTCCTTCCTCGCCTGGCTCGTGCCATGCAGGCGACGCCGCCTGCCACCCGGTCCGCCTCCCACTAGTCGAACTCCCACCGCCCGCTGGCCGGCCGACATCCATGCTCGCCGGAGGTCCCCGCGATCCCGAGCATGTGCCACCGCGGGACTATGTGCATGCGCCGCCGGCCTCTAGAGCATGTGCCACCCCCAGCCGACGCGCTCGCGCCGCCGACCCTCAATCTCGCGTCACCGACGACCTTCATGCTCGCGCTGCCGCCGGCGATCCTCGACCTCGCGTCGCTGCTAGCCTCTCGATCTCGCGCCGCTGCTAGCCTCCCGAGGTCGGGCCGACGCCGGACATCCAAGATCGAGCCACAGCTGTCGGACACCCAAGGTCGAGCTGCAGCTGTCGGACTCCACGCACACGTAGCCGCCGGACTCCGGACTCCGCACGCACACTGCAACTAGCCTCCGCGCTCCTTGTAGTGAGGGAATAGGATAAGAGTCTTCATGCTCCATGTGTTCACATGTACTCCCTCAGTTTAGAAATATAAGATGTTTTAGCTTTGTGAAGTGAGTGTATCTAGACTTCTTTTAGTGTATAGATTCAAACGAATCTATACACTAAAAGATGTCTAGATACACTCACTTTACAAAACTAAAACATCTTATATTTCCGAACGGAGGGAGTAGGAGTACAGTACATGCAGGGGCTAGCTGTGTTCACGTGCGTGTACATGTGACTTTGGTGGGTGTGTAGGTCATGTCCGCTCAGCCAATCATACCAAAGTCCATGGATTGTGCTTCTTTAGGAAGAATGAGAGCCATTGGATGCATCAGCATTTGGTCATTGTTAGCAGTGCACAGTTATTAAGCATCGGACCCAAATTTACTTGTGGAGTACAAATTTTGTGTACGCCTCAGGTAAATAGGTATCCATGGCATATACAAATCATGTACGCCACGACTACATTTGCTGGTCCTAGGGGCACTCGGGAGCTATCACACCCATGGCGTATAGATATGTTGTACGCCGCGGCTATGGACTTAGCCGTGGCGTACAGCGTACCTATATGCCAAAGGTGTAATGGACCCGCTTGCCCACACCATCCCTGTGGGGACCCCGGATTACCCCTCCGGAATACCCGATATGCATACAATTCACGATCCCATGATCAGTGTGTCGTGAATCCACATATCCGAGTTCATAACAGAATTACATCATCCATTACAGTACCAAATAATACTTATAATTGGTCACATGACCAAGTATGATATTGCAACGCAGGGCAAGTCTACAACTAAGCAGCAGATACCAAGCAGCGTTGATGACCCACGTCATGCCTACTACCCTACATGCAACTAACTGGGAGACATTCCTAGTTCGCACCAGCGTCGTCGTAACCCTCGTCATCTTCCGTGTAGTCTTCTTCATAGTCTGACCAAGTTAATAGCCAGGGACAAAGCCATGAGTACATTTTGAATTGTACTCGCAAACCACCTAAGAAGAAGTGTTGTCATGCAGTTTGGCTATAGCAAGGAGAAAGGCTCTAATCTAGTTTATCCTATCTAGTTAATTTCTCGTGTCGATATAGCATGTCTTATGACATTTCTATATCCTTATTAAAGAAAACATTTAGAAAACCTTTTTAGTAAAATCTCTAGGAAAGGGGGAAACTCATTTGATTTCCAAGAGAGAGTCGGTGGTCAATCAAACATGACCACCTTCCTTTATAAAAATAGGTCAATCACACATGACCATCTCCATTCCCTCAGCAGTTACCTGCAAGTACTCCAAACCATAACCGTGCCACGGCAGTACTGTAACGCCCCGCCTTTTGCTAAAGGCAGAACTCCTATGTTAAGTGCCATTCCCTGGATCAGTAGATAGCACCACAGTACAAAATAAGTAATCATTGCAATAGCATCAATATTACAACGTAAAACCAGTTACATAGGTCTTCAATCTTACGAGTACACAGCATGAGGCATAGTTGCAGTGAGCCTCCATCCTTCATCACGTGCCACGGGCAGACATGTTGGAATGTAGTCTCGAGATCCTACTCCTGGTTCCTTACTCGAAATAAAACCTGCACGTTTGAATATGCAGCCCCAGAGGGGTCAGTACAATGATGTACTGGCAAATGACACATATTTGGTGGCTGTTGTGAAAAAGCTATCTACATGATATTTGGCTGGTGGATCTCAAAGGCTGAATTGCATAAAGCAAGTTTTATCCTATCAAAACATTTTTAAAACATTCAGATTTTTCTTTAAGGTCAAGGTAAACCCCAGATGATAACCACCACACAAACCTTGGGTTGATAGCCAAGTTGTGTAGCTCTGGGTAGTAACTCAACAAAACACGAATAGCCCTCAGGTGATAACCACCACATACCATGGGTTGATAGCCAGGTATATGGCCCTGAGTAGCTTGGTTCAATTAAAGCCCCAAGATAACCCTTAGGTGATAACCACCACACATGTCCTGAGTTGATAGTCAGGTGTGTAGCCCTAAGTAGCTAGTCTTGGGATTAGTGAGGACCCTTAGGTGATAACCACCACACATGTCCTGAGTTGATAGTCAGGTGTGTAGCCCTAAGTAGTCACTATTCAAGTTCAATTAAAGCCCCAAGATAACCCTTAGGTGATAACCACCACACAAGTCCTGAGTTGATAGTCAGGTGTGTAGCCCTAAGTAGCTAGTCTTGGGATTGGTGAGGACCCTTAGGTGATAACCACCACACATGTCCTGAGTTGATAGTCAGGTGTGTAGCCCTAAGTAGTCACTATTCAAGTTTTAATTATTTTGAAAAGGTGATGAGATTCCTTTCGCGCGACATGTCCTCTCTCTGTTCCTAGGTACAACCAATACAAAGTACTCTCAGGTGATAACCACCACACATGTCCTGGGTTGATAGCCAGGTGTGTAGCCCTGAGTTGTGTACTCTCAGGTGATAACCACCACACATGTCCTGGGTTGATAGCCAGGTGTGTGACCCTGAGTAGCCACAAGATTGCACCCAGGTGGTTCATTGGGTTATTAATTTTCATCTTTACAAATCATACACAGCATGGCAATGGCACCATCATTTTCAAAACTTGATATTCAATCCTAGCAAGGTAGAGTTTGAGGGATAGCTTCACACTACTAGGATCTAAGCATTTGCAAAGTCTTTGTAATTGAAAACATTAGAACACCTATCATGCATACTACATTAAAAACACTAATGCAGTATTTGAAAAGTAGGTCAAGAATGTGTGTCACTTGCCTTTTTGACGTTCACGATGTTTCTCTTCCCTCAACTAAGCACGTAGTTCTTCACAAAAACTATAGCACAAGAAATAGCATACCATAAACAATCCATACAAATGCAATCAAACAAATCAAACAATTGAAGGGTGTTTGTTTAACAATTTAGATTTATTGAGATGTTATGATAGAAAGATATGGCAAAGGAAATATGAATTGTGAGATATGGATTTGAGAGCTTAGCTGGGGAAGATCAATATGATTTGAGGGAGGATTGGGTTAGGCATAATATAATTGATGAAGTTTTTATGCTTTATCAAAGCATATAAGAGTTTTAGGAATACTTCATGTGAAATAAATTACACAAGAGTCAATTTGTGCAACTACAATACTATTGAGTAAATGCGACAACAATTACTCTTAAATAGTATCTATTGCACTTAGGAACTAGGATAGGTTTTAAGAATGCTTGAACTACTCAATTAGCACATTTGCAAGTTGAATAGTTCAATACATGTGAACAAAACTAAGTAGGCATTGGATTGGGTATGAATGATTGATATTTGAGGACATGGCTCCACTGGTTCATTGATCAACATGGTGTATAACACATACTATGGTATGGGTTATAAAAACACCACATTAACAAAATCTAGTTTTGAGACGAATTCATATTCTACTCAAGTAGCACAATTGCAATTTGAATATATATATATGAATTAGGCAAAAATACAATGAGTGAGATCTTTATGCTTTATCAAAGCATATTGAATCTTGGAATATCTCATGTGAGTAAATCACATAAGAGACAAAATAGTGCAATAGCAATACTATTGAATAAGTGTGACAACAATTATTCTTAAATAGTATATATTACACTTAAGCTTGGGCTAGGATTCTTATAACATTGAAGTACTCAATTAACTCAAATGCAAATTGAATAGTTCAATGCAAGGCTAAGATTGAGTAGACATGAATAATGGCTATAGGTAATGGATATGTATAGATGATGTTTGAAAACATGGCTTAAGGTTCCTAATGAGTAAATGGGATTGGGTTAAGTACTATGATGTTGATTTGATCAATACCATAGTAGCAAAGGTAGAGACTAAGATTGAAAGTATAACACTTTACTCAAATGACACATTTGTAATTTGAATAAGTGGGTACTATGCAAGATAGGTCTAAGTGAATATGATCTTGATCAAGATGTTGTTTAGATAACATTGATGACTAGGTATGGATATAAGATTTGCTATGGTAGAAGGAAACATTAATTGAAATAGAAATAGAATTTATCTATATAGGAACTACTCAAATTCTCATATTAGAATTTGAATAATTGTGACATGGTTCAAGAAATTTTGGGAGTGATGCTACTGGATAGCTTGCAGTAATACAAAGTTACTGCAATTGGAATCAACTTAAAATCACTTATAGATTTCAAATGAAGTCCAAATTACTGCTTTGCTCATATTTGAACTTAGCCATTGAGTGCATGACTCAAGTTTGGAATTTCTCGTTCCTATGATGTTCTACAGATCAAGGGCTTTCCAAGGACTACAAATTTATAATTTTTGGATACACAGAACTAAAGATATGAATTTATCAAGCTAACAGAAGGGTTTAACTCAATTTGAAAATATTTTCAAATTGAACCAATAAAATATGAAGTTTTATTGCACTACTGGATTCTAGATGTTCGAAGGATTCCAACGGTATATCATTTGTTATTTTTGGACCTACAGATCAAAAGATATGAATTTTGCAAGATTGAGTTGAAATCTGATTAGAAAACCTATTTGAAATCTGTTTTAATCCGGGGTCGGCCACGTGGCGTGTTCCTATTAGCCGATACCGGTTCGGCCGGATCGGGCTTTGCGGCCGTTGGATTTAAGGTGATCTGTGCGGCTAGGATCGGTCTGTACCGTTTTGATTAATGATATGTTATGGGCCGATGGATCTGGATCTGACGGTTCACAGAGAAGAGGAGGGGGAGCTCACCGCGGGGGCTAGGGTTCCGACGTGCCGGTGGTGAGGAGTGGCTCGGGGTGGACGTCGTCGGTGTTCCGAAGGTTCCTGGACCACGGCGACTGCACGACGGGGTTCGGGCTGAGGCGGTGAAGGCGATAGGCTCGGAGAGGACCTCGGGTGCTTCCAGATACGTCGGCGGGAGGCGGCAGGAGAAGCTCCCGTGCGTCGACGGCTTCGGTCGAGGGCGGGGTAGTCAATCCGCTGCGAATTTGGACAAGAGGGAGGCATCAACATGAGCGCAAGGGAGAGGGGAGAAGGTCAGGATGGAAAGGAGGGGCTTGGCCTCACCTATGCTGCCGATTTCGTGCGGAGACGTCTGCAGATGTGTCGGACTCCGGCGAGGAATTCCGCCGGCCTGGCGGCGTCTCGTGCAGGAGGACGAAAGGGGGATGGAGGAGGAGTGTTGGGGATTTATAGGGTGCAGAGGGGAGGCGGCATTCTGGCTCGAGAGTAATGGGGGAGAGGGCGACGGTCACGGTGACGGTTTCCAGTGGAGAAGTAACGGCCGGAGGTTAGGGAAGGCCCTGACAGGTGGGTCCCACCTGTCAGTGGTGAAAAAGAAAAAAAAGAAAAAAAAGAATAAGGGGGAGTAACGGTTCGGTGAGAGATGGGCCGAGCCGGGGTCGAATCGGTGCTGGGCCGGACCGGCCGTTTCGGTCCTATTTCTTTCCTTTCCCCTCTCTTTTTTCTTCTTTCTTTTATTCTTTTCTGTTTTCTTCAATCCTTCATAGATTTTGCATTTTAAAATCAAATGACTTCAAACCAATTGCAAAAGTTTTCTAAAATTCAACTTAACATTCTAAGACAGTAATGAAACAAGTTTTCAAGTAAAAGGGGTATTTTTAATAAAACATTGTGGACAAAGCAAGAGGGGCTTGTTTGCATAATGCAATTATGGAGATAGGGTTTGAAAATAAATCCTTTGAAATAAGGGATAATACTATATAAAATAATGTTTGAATTTACCTTTCAAACTTAGTTTTTAAAATATAATCTTCACTAAATAAAACACAGTTGTGATTCACTCCTTTGCAAGCAAGCTTGCATAGGTTTGAATAAAGGATGGGAAATAGTAATTTGATACTTGATTTTTCTCAAGGAAGTTCTTCAAGAAAATAATAGAAAGTTTAAAATAGTTTTCTAATAAAGCTTTCAAATAGACTCAAAAAGTTTTAAATCCCTGTGAATTTCCAATCATCTTAAGTAAAACAAAAGCGAAAAAATTTCCCCCAAAATTTGATAAAATCTTGGGATGTTACAGACTACCACCCTTAAAAGAAATCTCGTCCCCGAGATTTGAAGAGGCTAGAAAGGTAGAAGGGTTTGGGGTACTTAGGTGGCTACCACCCTTAAAAGAAACTTTTGTAGGTAGTCTAGGTCTTTGGGTTCTGACAGGGCATCCTTGGTTTGACCTGGTACTGGGTCATCTTTTGAATCCATAGTAAGCTTCTGTCTTCATTTCCAATAGGTGGGTGTCTATTCAGAAACTTGGGTTTCTAGAATTTCTCAATGAGACTTGAGCATCACTTTGCCCCCATTGTGGGGCTTCTATCTAGCAGGGTAGTCTGTTGAACTACTTTGAACACTGGAGAGTCACTCTTTGGTTCTGTTGATCTTCTGATTGACCCAAGGAACCTTATTCTTATTCTGGTAACCTTCCATGATAGTAGGATTTCTTCCTTTGGGACACCATTCTGTTCTCGTAGTCCTTTCATGTTGATGAACTTCTTCCATTGGAAGCTGTAAGTCCATCTTTACCTTTTCCTACGTTTTGGCAGCACTTGCCTACTATAAGGGGTATAGTATACTATCTTCCTAGGGTTAAGGCTTAACAACGTCGGTTCTCATAGGTAGGTCTCTCTAGATTCACCATTCCTCATAACAATCGCGAACAATATGAGTAGTCGTCATGGGGGCCAATCCATGTCGCACCCAATCATTGCCTTGTATTTGGTTTGGCTCATCTCGCATTCTAGCTCTTGGTCTACCTCACCAGTTTGACAAAATTTTCTTGAAATGAATACCTATGTTCTCAAATCTAGATTTTAAAACGAATCTATCGTTCCTTATCTAAGGTTTTGCGCAAACTCGGTCGTATGACGTTAACTCTTGAGTTACAAATCCTTCAGCTTGCCATTTCATTGAGAAGTAAAATTTACTCAACAAGGTTGTCTTTAGCTCTTACAAGGCCTTACAATATTTATTACAAGGCTGTAGCTGCGTACAAATTCTTTCAAGTTGGCTATACTTCGTTGTGTTTTCTTCTTGTATCTCGCGGCATCGTTCGGTCATCCCAGTTCACTGAGGTCTTGTAGTACCATTTTCTGAACATTTATCCGCATAGTGTCCCTTTTGTTTGCACTTGTAACAAGTGATTATCGAGAGATCCTTCATAACCTCCGGTTTGGAGTGGTGTTGTCCATTTCCTCCATTATGATTTCCATTGTCTCCATTATGATGATCATTGGAGTGGTTTCCATTGTTTCCACCATTGTGCCTATGACCATTGAAATTACCCTTTCCATTGCCTCCATTGAAGTGGGGTCTCTTGTGGGAATGTCCAGTGTGGGTCTTGTCATTGTTGTGCTTCCTCTTACGAATTTCCTCTTTTCTTATGTTGTTGTCCAGAGTAACCGCTTGGTCTAGCAGAGCCTGGTAGTTTGGAGCATAAGCTACTGACAGAGGTATCTTCAGTTCCCCTTTGAGTCCACGGAGAAACTTATCTTTCCTCTTGGCATCAGTGTCGATGTCTTCTGGTGCGTACCTTGACAGAGAGCAAAAGTCATCCATGTACTCCTTTAGTGTCCTGTCACCCTGCTTCAGAGTGCGGAACTCATCTTTCTTTAGATTCATAATGCCCGTGGAGATATGAGCATTACGAAAGCCTTCCCTGAAGGAATCCCAGTCCAGACCTTCAATTGGATTGGTGACTTGGTAAGTATCCCACCACATTGCTGCTGGTCCCTCTAGCAGGTGGGCAGTGAATCTAATCTTTTCAGCATCTGTGCACTCACAGGTAACTAAGTCCTTACTGACTGAACGCAGCCAGTCGTCGGCCACTATTGGGTCTGTGGCAGATGAAAACTTATTGGGTCTGAGCTTCAGGAAACGAGCTAGTCGGTCCACTTGAGGTGGGGGTGGTGGATTGTTGTTGTTGTTCATGAGGTTGGTGTTTGCTTGGATGAATTGGGTCATCATCTGCATGAGCTGGGCTTGACCTGTGGCTAACTGTTGGACCACATCACAGAGGTTGTTGATGTTGTTGTTCCTTCGGTTGTTGTTTTCACGGCGAGGCGGCATCTGAAGTGGTTTTAGCAAAGGTGAGTAATAGATAGATAGAACTAAAGAAGAAAATTTTCCTACCCATGCACAAACAACAAACCATGCAACAAACATAAACCAAACAATCATTGAAAAAATCTTTTTGATAAGTTTTGGAAAAACACGCTAACAAAATAATATGGTCATACACCAATTTTGTATGATCATAGAAGCATCTATAAATTGTTGGTTCTATAAACTAGAATCTTGGTGGTCTATTCTAGTATAGTTTCATTGTTCCATTTCTTATTTCCACTTCCCCAATGCATCGTTGGTGTTGGGCAGCCTTCATATCCACATTTCCTCGAGCTCTTTGTTGGTCTTCGATGTAGTTCTTTTGTCCTTTCTTGATGGTTCCGAGAGTTGGGTCATCTAAGGGGATCATTTGAAAATGAAGTAGGAGAGAAATACAAGGAGTTTCAAGATCCAAACATTCTTTTTAAATTTAAATAGAAGCAAGATGAGATAGAGAATTTTATCCTAGGGTCTTCTTATTTCTAATCCAAACCTAGGATCTCGATCCTATAGGCAACACTATGCTCTGATACCATTCTGTAATGCCCCGCCTTTTGCTAAAGGCAGAACTCCTGTGTTAAGTGCCATTCCCTGGATCAGTAGATAGCACCACAGTACAAAATAAGTAATCATTGCAATAGCATCAATATTACAACGTAAAACCAGTTACATAGGTCTTCAATCTTACGAGTACACAGCATGAGGCATAGTTGCAGTGAGCCTCCATCCTTCATCACGCGCCACAGGTAGACATGTTGGAATGTAGTCTCGAGATCCTACTCCTGGTTCCTTACTCGAAATAAAACCTGCACGTTTGAATATGCAGCCCCAGAGGGGTCAGTACAATGATGTACTGGCAAATGACACATATTTGGTGGCTGTTGTGAAAAAGCTATCTACATGATATTTGGCTGGTGGATCTCAAAGGCTGAATTGCATAAAGCAAGTTTTATCCTATCAAAACATTTTTAAAACATTCAGATTTTTCTTTAAGGTCAAGGTAACCCCCAGATGATAACCACCACACAAACCTTGGGTTGATAGCCAAGTTGTGTAGCTCTGGGTAGTAACTCAACAAAACACGAATAGCCCTCAGGTGATAACCACCACATACCATGGGTTGATAGCCAGGTATATGGCCATGAGTAGCTTGGTTCAATTAAAGCCCCAAGATAACCCTTAGGTGATAACCACCACACATGTCCTGAGTTGATAGTCAGGTGTGTAGCCCTAAGTAGCTAGTCTAGGGATTAGTGAGGACCCTTAGGTGATAACCACCACACATGTCCTGAGTTGATAGTCAGGTGTGTAGCCCTAAGTAGTCACTATTCAAGTTTAATTAAAGCCCCAAGATAACCCTTAGGTGATAACCACCACACAAGTCCTGAGTTGATAGTCAGGTGTGTAGCCCTAAGTAGCTAGTCTTGGGATTGGTGAGGACCCTTAGGTGATAACCACCACACATGTCCTGAGTTGATAGTCAGGTGTGTAGCCCTAAGTAGTCACTATTCAAGTTTTAATTATTTTGAAAAGGTGATGAGATTCCTTTCGCGCGACATGTCCTCTCTCTGTTCCTAGGTACAACCAATACAAAGTACTCTCAGGTGATAACCACCACACATGTCCTAGGTTGATAGCCAGGTGTGTAGCCCTGAGTTGTGTACTCTCAGGTGATAACCACCGCACATGTCCTGGGTTGATAGCCAGGTGTGTGGCCCTGAGTAGCCACAAGATTGCACCCAGGTGGTTCATTGGGTTATTAATTTTCATCTTTACAAATCATACACAGCATGGCAATGGCACCATCATTTTCAAAACTTGATATTCAATCCTAGCAAGGTAGAGTTTGAGGGATAGCTTCACACTACTAGGATCTAAGCATTTGCAAAGTCTTTGCAATTGAAAACATTAGAACACCTATCATGCATACTACATTAAAAACACTAATGCAGTATTTGAAAAGTAGGTCAAGAATGTGTGTCACTTGCCTTTTTGAGATTCACGATGTTTCTCTTCCCTCAACTAAGCACGTAGTTCTTCGCAAAAACTATAGCACAAGAAATAGCATACCATAAACAATCCATACAAACGCAATCAAACAAATCAAACAATTGAAGGGTGTTTGTTTAACAATTTAGATTTATTGAGATGTTATGATAGAAAGATATGGCAAAGGAAATATGAATTGTGAGATATGGATTTGAGAGCTTAGCTGGGGAAGATCAATATGATTTGAGGGAGGATTGGGTTAGGCATAATATAATTGATGAAGTTTTTATGCTTTATCAAAGCATATAAGAGTTTTAGGAATAGCTCATGTGAAATAAATTACACAAGAGTCAATTTGTGCAACTACAATACTATTGAGTAAATGCGACAACAATTACTCTTAAATAGTATCTATTGCATTAGGAACTAGGCTAGGTTTTAAGAATGCTTGAACTACTTAATTAGCACATTTGCAAGTTGAATAGTTCAATACATGTGAACAAAACTAAGTAGTCATTGGATTGGGTATGAATGATTGATATTTGAGGACATGGCTCAACTGGTTCATTGATCAACATGGTGTATAACACATACTACGGTATGGGTTATAACAACACCACATTAACAAAATCTAGTTTTGAGACGAATTCATATTCTACTCAAGTAGCACAATTGCAATTTGAATATATATATGAATTAGGCAAAAATACAATGAGTGAGATCTTTATGCTTTATCAAAGCATATTGAATCTTGGAATATCTCATGTGAGTAAATCACATAAGAGACAAAATAGTGCAATAGCAATACTATTGAATAAGTGTGACAAAAATTATTCTTAAATAGTATATATTACACTTAAGCTTGGGCTAGGATTCTTATAACATTGAAGTACTCAATTAACTCAAATGCAAATTGAATAGTTCAATGCAAGGCTAAGATTGAGTAGACATGAATAATGGCTATAGGTAATGGATATGTATAGATGATGTTTGAAAACATGGCTTAAGGTTCCTAATGAGTAAATGGGATTGGGTTAAGTACTATGATGTTGATTTGATCAATACCATAGTAGCAAAGGTAGAGACTAAGATTGAAAGTATAACACTTTACTCAAATGACACATTTGTAATTTGAATAAGTGGGTACTATGCAAGATAGGTCTAAGTGAATATGATCTTGATCAAGATGTTGTTTAGATAACATTGATGACTAGGTATGGATATAAGATTTGCTATGGTAGAAGGAAACATTAATTGAAATAGAAATAGAATTTATCTATATAGGAACTACTCAAATTCTCATATTAGAATTTGAATAATTGTGACATGGTTCAAGAAATTTTGGGAGTGATGCTACTGGATAGCTTGCAGTAATACAAAGTTACTGCAATTGGAATCAACATAAAACCACTTCTAGATTTCAAATGAAGTCCAAATTACTGCTTTGCTCATATTTGAACTTAGCCATTGAGTGCACGACTCAAGTTTGGAATTTCTCATTCCTATGATGTTCTACAGATCAAGGGCTTTCCAAGGACTACAAATTTATAATTTTTGGATACACAGAACTAAAGATATGAATTTATCAAGCTAACAGAAGGGTTTAACTCAATTTGAAAATAGTTTCAAATTGAACCCATAAAATATGAAGTTTTATTGCACTACTGGATTCTAGATGTTCTAAGGATTCCAACGGTATATCATTTGTTATTTTTGGACCTACAGATCAAAAGATATGAATTTTGCAAGATTGAGTTGAAATCTGATTAGAAAACCTATTTGAAATCTGTTTTAATCCGGGGTCGGCCACGTGGCGTGTTCCTATTAGCCGATACCGGTTCGGCCGGATCGGGCTTTGCGGCCGTTGGATTTAAGGTGATCTGTGTGGCTAGGATTGGTCTGTACCATTTCGATTAATGATATGTTATGGGCCGATGGATCTGGATCTGACGGTTCACAGAGAAGAGGAGGGGGAGCTCACCGCGGGGGTAGGGTTCCGACGTGCCAGCGGTGAGGAGTGGCTTGGGGTGGACGTCGTCGGTGTTCCGAAGGTTCCTGGACCACGGCGACTGCACGATGGGGTTTGGGCTGAGGCGGTGAAGGCGATAGGCTCGGAGAGGACCTCGGGTGCTTCCAGATACGTCGGCGGGAGGCGGCTGGAGAAGCTCCCATGCGTCGACGGCTTCGGTCGAGGGCGGGGTAGTCAATCCGCTGCGAATTTGGACAAGAGGGAGGCATCAACACTAGCGCAAGGGAGAGGGGAGAAGGTCAGGATGGAAAGGAGGGGCTTGGCCTCACCTATGCTGCCGATTTCGTGCGGAGATGTCTGCAGATGCGTCGGACTCCGGCGAAAAATTCCGCCGGCCTGGCGGCGTCTCGTGCAGGAGGACGAAAGGGGGATGGAGGAGGAGTGTTGGGGATTTATAGGGTGCAGAGGGGAGGCGGCATTCTGGCTCGAGAGTAATGGGGGAGAGGGCGACGGTCACGGTGACGGTTTCCAGTGGAGAAGTAACGGCCGGAGGTTAGGGAAGGCCCTGACAGGTGGGTCCCACCTGTCAGTGGTGAAAAAGAAAAAAAAGAAAAAAAAGAATAAGGGGGAGTAACGGTTCGGTGAGAGATGGGCCGAGCCGGGGTCGAATCTGTGCTGGGCCGGACCGGCCGTTTCGATCCTATTTCTTTCCTTTCCCCTCTCTTTTTTCTTCTTTCTTTTATTCTTTTCTGTTTTCTTCAATCCTTCATAGATTTTGCATTTTAAAATCAAATGACTTCAAACCAATTGCAAAAGTTTTCTAAAATTCAACTTAACATTCTAAGACAGTAATGAAACAAGTTTTCAAGTAAAAGGGGTATTTTTAATAAAACATTGTGGACAAAGCAAGAGGGGCTTGTTTGCATAATGCAATTATGGAGATAGGGTTTGAAAATAAATCCTTTGAAATAAGGGATAATACTATATAAAATAATGTTTGAATTTACCTTTCAAACTTAGTTTTTAAAATATAATCTTCACTAAATAAAACACAGTTGTGATTCACTCCTTTGCAAGCAAGCTTGCATAGGTTTGAATAAAGGATGGGAAATAGTAATTTGATACTTGATTTTTCTCAAGGAAGTTCTTCAAGAAAATAATAGAAAGTTTAAAATAGTTTTCTAATAAAGCTTTCAAATAGACTCAAAAAGTTTTAAATCCCTGTGAATTTCCAATCATCTTAAGTAAAACAAAAGCGAAAAAATTTCCCCCAAAATTTGATAAAATCTTGGGATGTTACAAGTACCCTCCGAGTACTCCGTCTGGCACTTTCCTCCATTTTTCTGAAAACCACTTTTTAAAACCAAAACTGTATTGGGCAATGTAGTGATCTTTCCAACCATCCATGACCGAGGACTCGGCTATTCGAATAGATTTACACTCTGCAGAGGTTGTACACTTTACCCACAATCATCTGGATACTCATCGTGGGGGCATCTTCCCCGCATAACATCATATGCCACGACAAGCACCCGATCAAAGCCTTTCGCTTATCTACCTTAGTACGGGAATCTACCCTATGGAGTATGTACCTCCCCGGTACACCCTGGCAGTCTACCTCCACGTTCGAGCGTAACTCCAGTGCCACGTCAGGAGACCCATAGTGTCTTCCGGGCGGGTAGCCTATTGGCGGGCCCGCTACACTGTTGCCCTCCACTTGCGACAAGCCAGATTCTGGGGTATCGCATACCCTTATATAGTTATGAGACTCCCGTACTAAAATAAATAAACTACGAGCTAAGCCCCGTCCCATACCAGGGTAATTGTGGTTGCACGGGTTAATTGTTCTGAGCGACTACAAAGAAACACCAATGCCTTTTATAAAACCACCAACACCTTCTTCCTTCATGTCCAACTTCATTTGTCCCAAATTCACTTTGAAAACATTTCAGTGGAGTAGATGCTACTCCAAGGTTTTCGAAAACATTTCCGAAATCTTTCCGGCGAGTGTTCCCATCCTAGAGTTTTTGGCTCCACTACAAGATTTCCAAAGACTTTGACGCTAATCATCAAGTCTCTAATATAGGGGTGTTGTATAGGTATCAAGGCTGTCATCTCTATAGATGATATCAAGTCAACCTGTGGAGCTAAGTCGCCAACTATTGCTATATAGGGAATAATAGCAATATAGAAAACAATGCATAACAAGAAAACAGTAGTAAAAACAATGCAAGGTGAAATATTAGGATTCAGGTATGCAACAAGTAGATGGCTTACCTTGAGTGGCTTGTCCCTGATCTTCTTCTTCTTGGTACTCGTACACCTCTCCTTCCTTGGTACACTCATCGTCGTTCGATTCTATCGTCGGTAAGAAACAACAACCCATAAGCAACAAGCATTCGCAAGGCACATGCATTATCACAATCAACATTACACAACCAATGAGTATCAGAAGCAAACAAGTTTAGATGCTAAATAAACTTTCAAAGTTTTATTAGCGTAATCTAACTTATTTAGAAACTAGGGTAATTCCATATAACAAGGAAAACCCTATTTCACTCCAATCACGCATGCAGGTGCCTAAATAGGTGAAAAATCATCCTCAGCATATCAGTAGGTAAATAACAAGTTTCTGAGTCCAACAAAGTTGGATTCACCTCAAAACACCTTGTGGTTGATTTTCTATGAATTTCCTAGCAACAATAATAGCTATAACACTAGAATAATTCCCAAATATTCTCTGGACATCAGAAAAATGTACCAGAGAATGTTTTGGAAAGCTAACATAATGCATGACTCATAGAAACTGGATTCATGCTAGAATACCCATTCTTTTTCAAATGAGAAAATAAACAAGAGTAAATAAACTATTTGCCATCTTAAATATTACTGCAGATGTATAGCTCCTAAAATATCAAACTTAGTGAGACATGCAAGACAACACTTCACAGCATCACTGAAAAGTGGAGACACCTCATTTGAATCTACAAATAACAAGATTTGGATTTTTGATTGAAAAGAGGGCTGATTAACAAGTTAAAATACTAGTAAAAATCTATGGATCTATTCTGTATGGGACAAGTGCCAATGGATAGATATTTGAATAAGGAACCCACAGAAATTTGAATTACTCGATTTGCATGCTCAGATAATTTTCTATGCAATTTATAAGTTCACAGATTAGAGATTTGGTTAACAGATTCTAAAAAAAAGAAACGGGCTGAATCTAAATGGATCGGGTCCAGCGCCAATGGGCCGGGCCAGTAGAACGTCCAGCACACGACCTAAAAAAAAAGTGGGGTGCTTTGAAATTCGTGCTCCAGGCATGCACGATGCCTGGCTGCTGTGTTCGATGGAGATCGACGGGGGAAGGGCGGGCTCACCAAGGGAGGTCTGACAGGCGGCGGAGGAGACATGGGAGATGGATAGGCGGCGGGAGGCCGCTCCTCTTGGTGCCCGTGATGCGCGGGCTTTCTCCTAGGCATCGACCTGGATGGAGACGCGCGCGACGTCGGCGCGGCCGGAGCTCCAACGACGGCGAACGGCGAGGCGGCGTCGGTGACGTGTAGCGGTGGGGGAGATTGGGTCAGCTCTTCTAGGTGCGTCGGATGTGCGGTGGAGCTCCAGGTGATCCACACTATCTTGGATGAACGAGACGTCGGCCTTGACGGACTTTGACAACGCCGGATACCTAGCGAACCTCTGCGAGTGAAGAACATGGCATTAGGAGAGCTAGATGGATTGGAGTGATTAGAGGAGGAAATAGAGGAAGGAGGGGTCCTGTCTCCTGTGTCCTTGGCTGCGTCGGGCTACATACCGAAGCAGGCTCTAACTCGTGACGCACTGCCATCCGCGGCGACGCTAGGGTTGGAGACGAGGGAGAGAATGTGGAGGGGATCTGGGGTTCGGTCTGGTTATCCATCTGAGGGAGAGAGAAGAGGTGCAGAGTGCAAGGGGGCTCAAATAGGCAGGGGTGGTGTGGTCATGCGAGACAGAGAGCAGCACTGCTCGGCGCTCATTGGTCGGATCGGCGGCGCATGCGACATGAGGGAAATGACTAGCATAGGAGACGAGGCTGCACCAGGGTGTTAATGGACACACGGGGAGGGCATTGGCGAGATAACAGGTCGGGAGACGGTCGGTCGGCTTGGAGAGGGAAGACCGAACGGATGCATGCCAGGTGTTCGATGAATCACTGGTCATTACAGCACGGGTAATAGAGGCCGATCGGAACACAACAAAATCGATAGCTTGCTCAAAAAGGCTCAAACATGCTTCGGGGAGGCTAGTGGCGTGATGGCTCGGTCAAAGGAGCAAGTTCAGAAATATGGCCATGTCATGGCGTTTAATGACCCACAAGTATAGGGGGTGTATCGTAGTACTTTCGATAAATAAGAGTGTCGAACCCAACGAGGAGCAGAAGGTGTTGATGAGTGGTTTTGATCAAGGATTCACTATAAATACTAGCAAACAGGTTTTCAGGGGTAATTGGCAATACGAGTAAATAAAGTGCGAGTAAGTAAAAGATAGTAGTAACAATTGCAGCAAGTGGCCCAATCCTTTCTTCAGCAAAGGACAAGCCGGTTGTGTACTTATAATAACCAAACGTTCTCGAGGACACACGGGAGTTTCTGTCAAGAGCTTTCGCTTCATAAAGCCAATAGCCTTTATTGGTTTGATAGGTGTTATGGGGGTGAACCTGTGCTAGCGCACTACCCTTACTAGGATAAATACACACTTGTGATTATACCCTCCTGCAAGCATCCGCAAATACAAGAAAGTAATTAAGATAAATCTAACCACAGCCTTAAACTCTAAGATCCTACGCTCCCTGGTGCAATGGTTTCCCAACGGAGGTTTAGGTTTCTGTCACTCCAGCAACCCCACAATTGGTAGCCAAATAGACAATGCATCTCACTAGGCCCATAAATGGTGAAGTATCATGTAGTCGACGTTCACATGACACCACTAGTGAAATAGCAGCACAACAATATCAAACCATTAAATATTTCTCAACAATAATTCACTACTAACATCTTGACTTCTCCCATGTCCTCAAGAACTAAACGAACTACTCACAAGACATCATATGGATCATGATCAGAGGTGAAATAATGGTAAATAACAATCTGAACATAAACCTTAATTCAACGGTTCCACTCAATAGCATCAACTACAAGAGTAATCAACACCGGGAAAGTTTCCCCTATGAATATAACAAGATCCAACTCAAGATGTTACAGCGGGATGGCGTGGTGATGGTGGAGATGAAGGTGCTGGTGATGGAGATGATGATGATGATGATCCCGATGAAGTCCGGTGCGATGGTGATGACGATGGCGATGATCTCCCCTCTCCGGGAAGGAATTTCCCCGGCAGATTTCTCCCTGCCGGAGAGCTTTTCTCTCTCTGGTGTTCTCCGCCCCGCAGAGGCGGCTGTGTCTAACTCTGAGCCCCCCTGACTTAGGTTTTTGGGGACGATGAAGTACGCGAAGGGGCGAGACCAGAAGTGGGCCAGGGTGGCATCACACAGGGCTGGCGCGGCCAGGGGTCTAGTCCTCCTTCTGGTTTCCTGAGTCTTCTAGGAAAGTATAATTTTCTGGTATTTTTCTGGTATTTTCCTGATCTTCAAAATATGGTCCTTTGATGGTCCTTTTTCCAGCAGAATCCTGACTCCGACAGCAAATCCTCCGATGATCATCAAACATGTGGAAACAAAGGAAATAACATAAGTATCAACTCTAAATATGAAATATATCGATGAATAACAGTAAGTTATGATACAAAATAGTGATGCAAAATGGACGTATCAACCCCCCCAAAGCTTAGACCTCGCTTGTCCCCAAGCGAAAACTAAACTCGGTAAACATGACCACAGGTTTATGGAGTGAAGTGTCGATAATCAAAATACGGACAAGAAGCATCACATTCACCAAAGCACAAATTATAATAGACAGCAACTTCCCTTTATAAGATATAGACTTGCAATAGGTAAAAGGGAATCACATGTAAAGAGACAAGGTAAACTATAATTGGCAATGGAAAACCTTAGTTCTTGGTCAAAGAATGAAGAACAAGCTGTTCTTTCTTTTGAACGGAGCCTTTTAAAATAGAGCTAATATAGCAAAGACTATATGCTCAACGAAATAAACTTTTGCATTCATAGAAAGCTTTCAAAGATATATTCCTTCAAACAAAAGCATTATACAAAACAAGGAAGATAGTAAACATGATTAAACGGATCAACATATGAATGATTGAAACATAACAACCCAAATGCTTGCTTGAGACAGAGGGAAATAGGTTGACTCAACATAAAAGTAAAAGATAGGCCCTTCGCAGAGGGAAGCAGGGATTAAACATGTGCTAGAGCTTTTCATTTGCAAAACAGAGGTAAAAAGTTATTTTGAGAGGTGGTTGCTTTTGTCAACGACTAGCAACGGAGTTCTTGATATCTTCCATACTAAACAAGTGAGAGCGGTTCCGAGATGTTTGATTAATTGGCACATTGGTGCTCTTTTATAGCTTTGCACTCCTCCCCACCTTTTTCCTTTCTCAAACTATGGCTAGCCGATTCCATCGGGTGCCGACCAACTTTCACAAACCATGGAGGAGTGCTCTTTTCTTTTTCTTTCTTTTTGAGATTATAATGGTCTGACCAGCTCCCTTGCCAAAATGGTGACGAGCAGATGAAGCTGCCTAGTCGAGGGGTACTTAATTTAGTATGGAAGATAACAAACCCATCCACTACGTCCTCATGAGCTAAAAATAGTGGCACAAAATGAGAATTGTTTGAAGGTTTTTGAAAGGTAGCACATGAAAATTTACTTGGAATGGCTTGAAATACCATGCATAGGAATTTATGGTGGACTCTTTGGAAGTAACTTGGCTTTTTGTATTTCGATGCACGAGAAGTATTTCCTCTCAATACAGGTTTTTGGCTAGCAAGGCTGGGTAGCAAGCATAAGAGTTGCATGAAACAGACAAATCATACATATAATAAGAAGAATCATGCCAACTCCCTTGAAGGTACAACGATTTTGACTTTAAGAATAACAATACATATAAGCCAAACATAAGGGAAAACTGAAGTGATGTAACTACAAGCACTTCTTTATTCTTTTCTACTCAAACCTCAAAGTAATGTTGCTACTGACCAAGCTAGGTTTGCCAAAACCAACTAAATTTACTCATGCTCCCAAAGTGATATCAATACCAATCAACAAGACTAATCATACAAGAGAGATTGCAAACTAACATAAAGTGTGCGAAAAGTAAACGATAAAACTTCTCATTAATATTTTATTACCGCAACTCACACCAAGGGATACATAGATAACCAACTAAGGAGGATACTTCCAAACTGCAAACTATTCTATAAGATAACTTCTCTATTCATGATATGACTCTACTTGAAAAGTAAATGAGCAAAAGGTAATGATGTGATACCGCGGCACTCCCCCAAGCTTGGAACAAGACAAGGGGATGCCTATACCGATGACGAATTACTCCTTTGGCGGTATTGGAAGCAGCCTTGGATTAATAAAATATTCCTGCATTCTGCGAAGCCTGAGATTCTCTTCTTGAAGCATCTCTACCTCCCTCTTCAAGGCTTGATATTGAGTGCAAAACTCAAAAGTGACCAGCATTTCGTGTTCTATCACGGGCATGGAGTCAAGATCCAAAACATGATATGTTTGTCCCTGCAAATCATGAGAAAAGATACGCCTAGCTTTCGTTAGTCCTTCAAAAGCAGGGTTTTTCGGCCTTGCTCTTCCAGAACCTTGCTCCTCCTTCCACTTTTGGCCCAGTTGAACAATATCCAAGGGTCTTTTGCCTTTGTCATCGCTTGAAGAGGCCATGGATCCCCCAAACTTGAGATCAACTCCTGACAGAAACAGCTCGAAACAAAACACGACGAGAAAATGATATACAGACCTCGGGGACTCCGGGGGGGTTAAATAGGCGAAAATTATACATCGAAACGAAGTTACAGGAGGAAACCGGGACGGAAAAGAGTTCCGGGGTGCTCTCACACCTAGGTGGCGCGGCCAGGGGTGGGCCCACGCCACCTATGTGTGAGAGACACACGGACTTCTTTTCCTGCCCGTTTTCATCTCGTGATTTTTCATATTTAGTAAAAACAACAAAAATATTAAAGGAAGAGCTTTTCGCGAAACTTCTCTGACTAGAACTGTTACCTATTCGAAAACGAAAGACAACATAGAACGCATGAATGTTAAGTATAAAGTTGCTGGGGATAGGGGACGAAAGCATGTTGTGTTTGAGGTTGGTGATCTTGTTTGGTTGCATTTGCGCAAAGATCGTTTTCCTGATTTGCGCAAGTCTAAGTTAATGCCACGTGCTGATGGTCCTTTTAAGGTGATAGAGAAAATCAATGATAATGCATATAAACTTGAGCTTCCTGCAGATTTTGGTACGGTAAGTCCTACATTTAACATTGCAGATTTAAAGCCTTACTTCGGTGAAGAAGATGAGGTTGCGTCGAGGACGACTTCAATTCAAGAAGGGGAGCATGATGAGGACATCCCATCTATTGATACAATCGGTGCACCTACAGCGGAACACATACAAGGACCCATCACTCGAGCTCGTGCCAAGCAACTTAACTATCAGGTACTTTCGTTTCTTGGAACTCTTTCTCACGTAAATGAGAATATGATGCTGCCTAAATCAGATATGTTTGTTACTCTTAGGAATGATGGACCTAGCATGGATGAGAGGGACAAGCATTGGAGCATGATCATGCATGGAGATGGCAGCAAGCGTTTGAGGATTGAAGAAGATGCCACGAGTGGAGATTTCAGAACTTTGAAGCCACCGTAATGAAGGATGAAGACTTGGACGAAATATACAAAGAACTACTTCATAAATTCGTCCTTAGATAGATATGGTGCTGCGTCACTTTTATTTTTGGGCCAGGCCCATGTAATTTTCGCAGCAAATAACACAGCCACTTTTAGGAGTCCGAATTTGAGGAGAAAAGGCCTGTTAGGGTTCCGTTCGACCACCATACCCATGGCTGGTCGCACCCCTACATTTTCCTCCTCAAATACCCCCCGTAGCCGTCATTAGAACTCGGATTTTGATTAGACTAAAGTTAGCCATTGCTGCAACTACGAGCTCGACTTTTGAGGCCAATCGCCCAGAAGAAGACCGCCTATTCGGAATCCCACCTTTTGAATAAAGCATACATCTTTCATCCGCAATATCTTGATTGCTGTATTAGTTCTTACTTGTTCTCGATTTCAGGTAGGAATTAAGACCCTCGCTGGTCAGGCTGATCGTGCATCCGCAAGATCAGTAACTCCCGGAGATTGTCCTAGCGATTGCATTGACGCACGAGCTTCGCACGTGTAGTCGGATCGTCAAGCACAAACTCCACCCACCAAATCGACGTATCAAGATCTCATCGAAAGATCGGACACCTTTGCCCTATCAAGTGGTATCAGATTTCAGGTTGCTCGGTGAGATTTACTGTTTTTGTAGTTTAGATTGCATCTGTGTTCATACCTATAAACCACGAAAAAGCCAAAAATACAGTTAGGGTTTAGATCATCTCGTCCCATAAACCATCCGAGCCTTTGCATTGTCTTTTCAGTTTGCATTGTTGAATTTGTGTCTGCATCCGCGTGTCGAGTTGCTGGTCTTAGTGTCTATTCCTTTAGAGTTTCGAGTTCGAATCACCATAGTCACGCCGCCGCCGCACGCTTGCACCACTGCTCCACCATATCCTTCCACCACCACGCCATATACTTCCGCCACCGCCTCCACATAAGTTTTTGTTCGTTCCTCCCAATTTCATCCGTGCCTTTTTTAGAGTCCGTGAGTTAGGTTTCGGTCGCCAGGCAAGAGGGAAAAAAATTCAAATCCGCATCCAAGTCGGGTTGACCCGTTCCTACTAGTCCAGTCCGAATTCAGTCCGAATTGGACAGTTTCGTCAGTTTTTGACGGTTTTCGACAGCAAACTTCAACTGACCAAAACTTTTGCATACGAACTCCGTTTTCGACGTGCGACCACTCAAAATGCTCAGGACGAAAAGATCTAGTCGTTGTGCGACACTCAGAACTCCCAAAAAAGGCCGGGAAGGCCGAGTTTTTGCCCTCTGAAGTTTCGGACCCGAAAATTCCTGCAGATCTTTACTTATATCTTGCTTTGGAGCTATTCTTTTCTGCTTGTTGTGCCACGCCGTGACTTTCTTAGTGTTCTCGGCTCGCGTCTTTAGCACGGTATAGCCTAGGACCAGCACAGTACAGTGGTTGAGCATTCTTTCAACGTTGCATTGCTGTTTTGATATTTGTTATTTTTGCTACCATATAAGCCTTCCTACAGCTCCACATATTTCTGCATGTGCTTTGTATCGACACCTGGTAATCGCTTTGTGCAATCTTGGGAGTCGCTGCTCTTTGCTGGTTGCATATCACCTTCCTCCTGTTTGGTAAGAACTTGTAAGAGCTTTGTATACCGCTTGACGGATTACACGTGATTCCACCATATTCCGTAGTGCGTAGGTATATATATTTGTGCTTGCTTCTCCGCTAACCATGACAGGAACCACGAAGGATGATGTTGATCCGGAGAAGATGACTAATGCAGAGTTGCATGCCCACTTCACGCGGCTGTTGGTGGGGCATGCACAAGATGTGGACACACGCTTGGGTGATGTTGATTCCAAGCTGTCTGATGCGATGGACAAGATGGCTGGTCTTGAGGCATCCTTCAACACCAAGCTCGACGCCCGGTTCCAGGAAGTCCTGGCCCGTTTACCACCACTGCCACAACCGGGCCTCCCTGTACCACGTGCTCGCCGCGTTCCTCTCATACCGCCATCTGCGGGTACCGTTACAGCCGCGGCAGCTGCTGCGGCCGCTACGGAGGCGGCCACCCAGGATGGATATGCTGCTGACGAGGGGGAAAACGAGTTCGAAGATGAAAACGAGTTCGACGAGGATGAGGTCCAACAACCTGCAGTCGGCCGTCCGCGGCAATACAACCGCAACGCTCATCCACCTCCGCGTCCGGTACGTGATGATGAACATGTGGCTAAGCTAAAATTAAATATTCTGCCATTTGAGGGTAGATATAATCCTGATGCATATCTCACTTGGGAATTAGAAGTAGAGCAACGTTTTGCATGTTTACGCTACCCTGAGCATTTGCGAGTTAGTGCTGCTACATGTGAATTTACAGATTTTGCTTCTATCTAGTGGTCTGAACATTGTCGAGTCAATCATGCTAATATTCCTGCTACTTGGCTTGGTCTAAAACATGCCATGCGTACTCGTTTTGTACCTCCACATTATCAACGAGACTTGCTTAAAAAATTAACTCGTTTAGAACAAGGCAAAAATTCTATACAAGAGTATTATCAAGAATAACAAACAGGCATGATTCGTTGTGGTATTGTAGAGGATAATGAAGCTATGCTTGCACGTTTCTTTGGTGGTTTAAATAAGGAGATTCAGCATATTTTAGACTATAAGGAGTACAACACTATTACTCGTTTATTTCACCTTGCTTGCAAAGCTGAACTTGAAGTGCAGGATCGTCAACCATCATGGAGAAGAGCTAATAATTCTGCAGGTCGTACTTCTTCATGGTCTGCGCGCCAATCAGCTCCACCTTCTCGTGGGGATGCAACAGGTCCTTCCACCTCCAGGTATACCACGCCGACGTCAAGAACGCCACCTGCTCCTGCTCCATCACCATCTGCTGGTCCGACACGGAGTTCTTCTTCCATGGCCTCCACGGGGAAGACTCGTGATATTCAATGTCGCAAATGTTTTGGGTTTGGTCACATCGAAAAAGAATGCAGAACCAAACGTGTGATGGTGGTGCTTGAAGATGGCGAATATGACTCTGTGAGTGAATTTGATGATGATACATTGGCACTTATTGCTGCACGTGATGGTGCCAATTCTGATTCTGACAAGGAGATGGAGGTAATGGGAGCTGAAACTGCTGATCAATACAAGAGTTTAGTTGCACAACGTGTCTTGAGTGTGCAATTGAGCAAAGCTGAGCATGATCAACGCCACAACTTGTTTCAAACAAGAGGCGTTGTTAAGGAGAGAGCTATCCGGATCATCATTGATGGAGGGAGTTGTAACAATCTGGCTAGTATTGACATGGTGGAGAAGCTTGCTCTACCCACACGACAATGACCTCATCCATATTACATTCAATGGTTTGAGAGCTCCCGTAAGCTCAAGGTAACAAGAACTGCATGCGTGCATTTTACTATTGGTACTTATTCAGATTTTGTTGATTGTGATGTTGTACCTATGCAAGCTTGTTCTTTGTTACTTGGTAGACCATGGCAATTTGATAGAGAATCTGTACATAATGGTAAAACTAATCAGTATTCTCTTACACATGCTGGCAAGAAAATTGGACTTAAACCCATGACTCCGGATTTTTTTTTGAAAGATGATCTTGCTAGAGCTAGTAGATTAAAAAACGAGGACAAACATAAGAGTGAGAATCAGATTATTGCTGCAGATTTTGTACCCCCTAAGCATTCTTCTAAATCTGATTCTAACCATGCTACTAAAATTCGTTTGAAGAATCCTTGTTTACTTGCTAGCAAATCTGATCTTGCTGAAATTGATGTCAATATTACTCCATGCTATGCCATTGTTTGCAAAGAAGTTTTGTTTTCAATTGAGGATATGCCTCCTTCTTTGCCACCTGCGGTTGCTAACCTTTTGCAGGAATACATGGATGTTTTTCCACAAGATGTTCCACCTGGACTCCCACCTATTCGTGGGATAGAACACCAAATTGATTTGATTCCAGGAGCCTCGCTGCCCAACCGTGCGCCATATCGCACCAATCCTGAAGAAACAAAAGAGATCCAACGACAAATCCAGAGTTTATTGGACAAAGGTTATATTCGTGAGTCTCTTAGTCCATGCGCTGTTCCTATTATTTTAGTACCTAAGAAAGATGGTTCGTCGCGCATGTGTACTGATTGTCGAGCTATTAATAATATTACCATTCGATATCGTCACCCTATACCTCGTTTGGATGACATGCTGGATGAGTTGAGTGGTTCTATTATGTTCTCTAAAGTTGATTTGCGTAGTGGTTACCACCAAATTCGAATGCAATTAGGAGATGAATGGAAAACAGCTTTTAAAACTAAGTTCGGTTTATATGAGTGGTTAGTAATGCCATTTGGTTTAACTAATGCACCTAGTACCTTTATGAGACCGATGAACGAAGTTTTACGTGCTTTTATTGGTCGTTTTGTGGTGGTATATTTTGATGACATTCTCATATATAGCAAATCTTTAGAGGACCATTTGGATCATTTACGTGCTGTTTTCAATGCTTTACGTGATGCACGTTTGTATGGTAATCTTGAGAAGTGCACCTTTTGCACAAATAGAGTTGCTTTTCTTGGTTATGTTGTTACAGAACAGGGAATTGAAGTTGATCCAGCCAAGATTGAAGCTATTGCGAATTGGCCGCAGCCCAAGACGGTCACACAAGTGAGGAGTTTTCTGGGTCTTGCTGGGTTTTATAGGCGCTTTGTCAAAGATTTTGGTTCTATTGCTGCGCCATTGAATGAGCTCACAAAGAAGGATGTGCCCTTTGTTTGGGGCGATGCACAACAAGAGGCCTTCATGATACTGAAAGATAAGTTAACACATGCTCCCTTACTCCAACTTCCAGATTTTAATAAGACGTTTCAACTTGAATGTGATGCTAGTGGAATTGGTTTGGGAGGTGTGTTATTACAAGAGGGCAAACCTGTAGCATATTTTAGTGAAAAATTGAGTGGGCCTAGTCTGAACTATTCTACTTATGATAAAGAATTATATGCGCTGGTTCGGACATTAGAAACTTGGCAACATTATTTATGGCCTAAAGAATTTGTTATACATTCTGATCATGAATCTTTGAAGCATATTCGTAGTCAAGCAAAACTGAATCGTCGCCATGCAAAGTGGGTTGAATTTATTGAATCTTTTCCTTATGTTATCAAACACAAAAAGGGTAAAGATAATATTATTGCTGATGCTTTGTCGCGCCGTTATACTATGTTATCTCAGCTTGACTTCAAAATTTTTGGGTTGGAAACTATCAAGGAACAATACTTGCATGATGTTGAATTTAAAGATGTGTTGCAGAATTGTAAAGATGGTAGAACATGGAACAAATTCATCCTTAATGATGGATTTGTGTTCCGTGCTAACAAACTATGCATCCCAGATGGTTCCGTTCGTCTTTTGTTGTGACAGGAGGCGCATGGAGGAGGATTAATGGGACACTTTGGTGTCAAGAAGATGGAGGATGTTCTTGCTGCACACTTCTTTTGGCCACGCATGCGGTGAGATGTTGAGAGATTCGTGGCACGCTGCACTACTTGTCAAAAAGCTAAGTCTCGCCTTAATCCACATGGTTTATATATGCCTCTTCCTGTTCCTAGTGTTCCTTGGGAGGATATTTCGATGGACTTTGTTTTGGGATTACCTCGTACACAGAAGGGGAGGGATAGTATTTTTGTTGTTGTGGATCGGTTTTGATAAGGGGTTGCCCGATCTTCTCAGTGAGCCGATGTAGATGGATGATAACTTGGTAGATAATCTGTGAGACGCACACGAACTCTCCGGCTGTTTCCCCGTTGCCAATGCAACAGATCTTCAACCCTATGGATATTCGAGACACCACACACCTGCGCACGTAGCCGCCGACCACGAAGCGGTTCTGCAATCTCCTAATTCCCAATGGAACAGCAGATCACACTTGAATTCTCAGTAGCAAAACTCCAGATCGAAACAAACTTGGAGTGGGGTAGATATTCCAAGCGAAACACAGAGGAATATATGATTTCAGAGGAAAGCTTACAAGCAATTTCGTTCTGATGTTTGGGGGTAATCTAAACGTAGTCTAAACGACACAAGGGGGCACCCCAGGGGTACTTAAAGGGGTCGGGCGACCTGGGCAAAGACCTGGCCCAAAACCAACCTGTTTTGGGCCCAAACGGACTCGGTTCGACTCAAACTGGTACATACCGACCCATACATGGGTTCGGCCTATTTTGGCACGCAGGCCATGAGTGTAGCGCGCCTTAGACTCATAGACATCGCATCGAAGGCTGTCCTAGCGCACCATCTCATTCTCTCTCTCATGTAGACTTGATGCTCTGGTGATCTCCGGGTGCGCCTGCCTCCCTCTCCTCCCTCGCGCACTTGATCTTCAAGTCTTGCTCATCTTGCTGCGACGCGTCTCCTCCTCGTGCAATGCTTGTGTTATCAACAAACCTAATCATACATAGATGCATAGACTTAGGTAGTATAAAGCTCTCATTAAATAAAACATCAGGTTCAATTAAGAGTGAGTTCACCTGTTGTTCCAATAGCTTTGCACGTGCTCTTGTAATTGGTCCAATCCTAATCTCGTTGGACTTCTTCGCAGCAACATCTTCATCAACAATAGGAGCAGGAGATAATGGTGGTGTAATAGGGATGTCCTCATCATCCTCCCCCCCTTCAAAAGGCGTCGACCTCGACGCTGCAATGTCTTCACCCTCATATGGTGTCAAATCAGCAACGTTGAAGCTATTGCTCACGCCATACTCAGCTATAGGAAGATCTATCTTGTAGGCATTATCATTAATCTTGGCAAGAACCTTGTAAGGACCAGCACCACGGGGCAGCAACTTGGACTTACGGAGATGTGGAAATCTGTCCTTGCGAAAGTGTACCCAAACCATATCACCGGGCTGGAACAAGACCTCCTTTCGCTTCTTGTTTGCACGATCTGCAGTGTACTTGCCTTTCTTCTCAATAGCCTCTTTAGTCTTCACATGAATCTTCCTCACAAAATCTGCCCTCTTTGATGCCTCCATATTGACTCGCTCTTGGATAGGAAGAGGCAACAAATCAAGAGGCATAATGGGTTTGAAACCATAGACCACCTCGAAAGGACATAGCTGCGTGGTAGAGTGAACCGCCCTGTTATATGCAAACTCCACATGCGGCAAACAATCCTCCCACTCACGCAGGTTCTTCTTGATCATGCATCGCAGCACTGTTGAAAGTGTGCAATTGACCACCTCTGTTTGACCATCAGTTTGGGGATGACATGTAGTGCAAAATAATAACTTTGTGCCCAGCTTTCCCAAAAGTGTCTTCCAGAAGTAGCTCATAAACTTCACATCACGATCAGAGACAATTGTCTTGGGAACTCCATGCAAGCGTACAATGTCCCTGAAAAACAGGTTAGCAATATGCGACGCATCGTCGCTTTTGTGGTAGGCAATAAAATGAGCCATCTTAGAAAATCTGTCCACTACCACAAATATAGAATCATGGCCTCTTTTAGTCCTAGGCAAACCTAATACAAAATCCATGCTAATGTCCTCCCATGGTGTAGTAGGTGCAGGTAATGGAGTATACAAACCATGAGGCTTCAGCTTGGACTTTGACTTGTTGCACGTAATGCAACGCTTGACAAACCTGTCCACATCACGCCTCATCCTAGGCCAATAAAAGTGATCAGCGAGCATGAGTAGCGTCTTCGCACGCCCAAAGTGACCCATCAAACCGCCGGCATGTGATTCCTGCAACAATAGCAAACGCACGGGCGATTCTGGAACACATAGTTTGTTAGCACGAAACAAAAACCCATCATGGATGTGATATTTATCCCATGCTTTCCCACCATTACACATGCTATATGGCGCTGAAAAATCATGATCAGTAGCATATAAATCACACAAACTCTCTAAACCAGGAACCTTAATGTCTAATTGTGTCAACAACATGTTCTTCCTAGAGAGAGCATCAGCAACCACATTGTCTTTACCCTTTTTATGTTTAATTATGTATGGAAAAGACTCAATGAACTCAACCCACTTAGCAAGACGCCTATGCAAATTAGATTGAGCTTTCAGATATTTCAAAGCTTCATGATCAGAATGTATGATAAATTCTTTTGGCCACAAATAATGTTGCCAAACCTCAAGAACTCTAACAAGTGCATACAATTCTTTATCATAAACTGGATAGTTCAACCTCGCACCACAAAGTTTTTCAGAAAAATAGGCAATAGGCCTACCCTCTTGCATCAAAACACCACCAATACCAATGCCACTAGCATCACATTCAATCTCAAATTGCTTAGTAAAATCTGGTAGTGCAAGCAAAGGTGCAGAAGTTAACAAACGTTTCAGCTCATCAAAGGCATTATCTTGGGCTGCGCCCCATACAAATTCTACACCTTTCTTAGTTAACTCATTCAAAGGTGCAGCAATAGTACTAAAGTCTTTCACAAAACGACGATAAAAACCAGCAAGACCGTGAAAACTTCGTACTTGACTAACATTCATAGGAGTAGGCCAATTTTGAATAGCTTCAATTTTAGATGCATCTACCTCTACTCCATGCTTAGAAACAACAAATCCCAGAAATATGACCTTATCTTTGCAAAATGTGCACTTCGCAAGGTTACCATATAACTTAGCATCACGCAACACTTGCAAAACTTGTCGAATATGATCACTATGTTCAGATTCATTACGGCTGTAGATTAATATATCATCAAAATACACAACCACAAACTTGCCAATAAAATTACGCAAAACATGGTTCATTAATCTCATGAATGTACTAGGTGCATTAGTTAACCCAAATGGCATGACTAACCACTCATATAAACCAAATTTTGTTTTAAAGGCTGTTTTCCACTCATCCCCCTCTTTCATCCTAATTTGATGATAACCACTACGCAAATCAATTTTAGAGAAAACAGCAGCACCACTCAATTCATCAAGCATATCTTCCAAGCGTGGAATAGGGTGACGATATCGAATAGTGATGTTATTTATTGCTCTACAATCTACGCACATGCGCCAGGTACCATCTTTCTTAGGAACTAAAATAATAGGAACAGCACAAGGGCGTAAGCTCACACGAATATAACCTTTGTCGAGAAGCGCTTGTACTTGTTTCTGAATTTCTTTTGTCTCCTCGGGGTTGGTGCGGTATGGTGCTCGGTTGGGCAGCGATGCTCCTGGAATCAAGTCTATTTGATGCTCAATGCCTCGCAAAGGTGGCAGACCTGCAGGCACCTCGTCCGTAAACACGTCGCTGAATTCCTGTAACACATTAGAAACACCAATAGATAGAGGGGTCATGTCGTTAGAAACCAAAATGTTACCCTTGTACATAAGCACAAGAGGAACAGCTGTAGGATCCTCACGAAACTCTCTCAGATCAGATTTGGTGGCTAACATTACTAAGGAATGCGCTCCCTCACTCATACTTTTACCACTCAGATTTGGCTTGTGGCTCTCCCTCACCGGAAGTGTAGGCTCTCGTCTATCTACTCTCTCACTCTCTTTTTCAAGATTTACTTCAATTTTTTGACGAGATTCATTTACAATAGCTTGCGGTGTCATAGGTCTCAAGGTAACATCCTTGCCACGCCAATGTAACTGATATGTGTTGGCTTTCCCATTGTGACGGACATCACGATCATATTGCCATGGGCGGCCCAACAACAAATGACATACTGTCATAGGAACCACATCACACTCGACGGTGTCTTTGTATGGTCCAATCTGAAACTCAACACGCACCATGTGGCTGATGTTCATCTCTCCGCTATCACTTAGCCACTGAATAAAATATGGATTGGGGTGCGGGATATATTTGAGCTTTAGTTTTGTACAGAGCTCTTTACTAGCCAAATTGCGACAACTCCCACCATCAATAATAACCTTGCACGCCTTGCCAGGACCAACAGCAGCTTTTGTTTGAAACAAATTACACCGCTGTTCTGCAGAATCTAGGCTCACACTCAGCACCTTAGGCGAACAAACAATGGTAGGCAGTGATGACGCATCACCATAGAGCATATCATCATCCTCCTCATCTGAATTTGGATCAGCATCATCACCTGTCTCATACTCTTCAGTTTCCTCATTTATCAACATAACCTTTTTATTGGGACAGTCTCGCCGGAAGTGACCCTTGCCACCACATGTATGACAATTCATATCCCTATTTCTTGCTGTAGAGTTGGAGGAACCAGTACCACTTGCAGCAGGTTGTGATGTTCTCTTGGCATTGGAAATAACTGAATCAGGTTTTGAGGAAGCATTACCACAGAATCCAGAAGTACCACTAGAGGTAGGCACACTAGGGTCTGTCCGTGGGGAAAAACGACCTCTACTTGCTGTAGAGCGAGGTCCAAATTTAGCATCTTCAGCCAATGTCAATTCTGCCTCACGTGCTTGATGAAGCAAATCTGTCATATCAAAGTATTGGTGATGCCGAACAATGCGTCGAATGTTGTAAGTTAAACCAGCAAGAAAACGCTGCATTGTTTGTTCCTCTGGTTCACGCACCCTAGCACGCTGCATAATCAACTCCATCTCCTGATGATAGTCATTAACAGACTTAAGGCCTTGCTTCAAATTCGTCAATCTATCATAGAGAGAACGAATATAATTGCGGGGAACAAAACGAGCACGCATTGCTTCTTTCATACCCCGCCATGTAGTAATAGGTAGCTCTCGAGCTTCAAGCCTGGACTGAACAATATTATCCCACCAAAGCAATGCATAGCCATCAAATTCCGAAGATGCAAGTTTTATTTTTCTATCCTCGGTGTACTCATGCATGCGCCATAGTTTTTCCACCTTCAGCTCCCAATTGAGGTACTCTTCCACATCAGTAGAACCAACAAACTTGGGTACAGTGAACTTTGGTTTGCCCAGCCCATCATCATCACGGTTGGCTGGTTGGCCAAAATCATCATCAAAGCGACGACGTGCGCCGATAGGAGCAAAACCACGACCAGGCGGAATACCAGCACCTCGGCCTCCATTCCCACGACCACCGTGACCACCAAGAAGCAAACCGTCACGACGACCAGCAGCAGCTACAGCAGTAGCGTCATCATGTGCGTGATTGTCATCCTGGACACTCGCAGCAGCCTCAGGATCATGTGGTTGCTGGTGAGGTGGACGATCAAACGAAGCTTGCAAGGTATGCACAGCTTGTGTCAAATCTGCAATAGAACGCTGAATTGTGGTCACAGTTTCTTGTGTCGCAGTGGCGATATCATGTGTTGCATTCAGCTTATTGTCAACAGCAAGCACATCGTCATGTAAACTATCACAAACAGCATTGAACCTCTTCGACAAAGTATCACGAAGAGCTTCGTATTCATTCCAACACACGACCTCATTTGGATCCTTTTTTTGCTGCACAGCATCAGACTCAGACATGATTAGTAGGTTAGTGCAAACAAAAATAGGTGTATGGTGGAACTCTCACAACTCACTCGAAACTGAGAGAAACGAGGTATCTTACCGTTCCAAAGTGAATAGAAGAGCTTACCGACTTGTATAGGCAAAAACGTGCACGGATGTGATGGAACGAATACCGAGGGAAAGACTATCACACGACAACCAGGGTATATGGTGGGTCTTGGTATGGATACCTAACTACACCAAAGTACAAGTCCTAGTGCTGATCGTATGACAAAGAACCCACGGAAACGCACACGGTGGAGATAAATGGGGCGATGCAACTCTGAAAATGAGCTCAAAAAGTTGAGGTATGTCGGAAAACGCTCGGTGTTGCAAAGCTCAAGAGAGACGCTAGCAATGGCTCAACAAAAACGGGCACAAGATTGCGGAACAGAGCAGCCCGTAGAGCACTAAGCACGCTAGTCTCGTAGGATGGTTCTAGACACCAAGAAAGGTTTACTAAAGGCTGACAAAGGAAAAGTGACAATATATGGACTCAGAAAAAGGCAAAGGCAAAGAGAAATAAGCAAAAGAAATTTTTTTTTTTTTTGATATTGCGCTCACGCCTGAGCACAGAATGGTTCTGAGGTGCAGCGCCTAGAACGGCCAGCGATCCAATTTTTTTTTTGTTTTTTGAAGCTCACGCTTGAGCACAGACTGGTTCTGAGGTCGAACGCAACCAAGGCAGCGATCCAAATTTTTTTTTTTTGCTCTTTTTTTTTTTGCTGTTTCTATTCCGATCTGATCGGATCTGTGAAGAACACGTATACACAGCCACCAGTTTATAGGGAAGAAGAAGGAGATCAAAGATCAACCCAACGAATATGAAATTCGAAACGAAGATGCAGAAAAGAACGGGGATCCTAGACTCCTACAGATTTGATGAAAAGATACGCGAAAAGACGATCAGCGACTAAAACAAGTAACTCAATGCAATCTAGGCTATGGCAAAACTAAGAACCCTAATTTTTTTTGTGGCTTTTTCTGGATAGGACAAAAGCAAAAACGAATTTACGGGAGGAATTTGTGGATGCTCACCGAGTAAACGCTGGAATCTGATACCAAGATGATAAGGGGTTGCCCGATCTTCTCAGTGAGCCGATGTAGATGGATGATAACTTGGTAGATAATCTGTGAGACGCACACGAACTCTCCGGCTGTTTCCCCATTGCCAATGCAACAGATCTTCAACCCTATGGATATTCGAGACACCACACACCTGCACACGTAGCCGCCGACAACGAAGCGGTTCTGCAATCTCCTAATTCCCAATGGAACAGCAGATCACACTTGAATTCTCAGTAGCAAAACTCCAGATCGAAACAAACTAGGAGTGGGGTAGATATTCCGAGCGAAACACAGAGGAATATATGATTTCAGAGGAAAGCTTACAAGCAATTTCGTTCTGATGTTTGGGGGTAATCTAAACGTAGTCTAAACGACACAAGGGGGCGCCCCAGGGGTACTTAAAGGGGTCGGGGCGACCTGGGCAAAGACCTGGCCCAAAACCAACCTGTTTTGGGCCCAAACGGACTCGGTTCGACTCAAACTGGTACATACCGACCCATACATGGGTTCGGCCTATTTTGGCACGCAGGCCATGAGTGTAGCGCGCCTTAGACTCATAGACATCGCGTCGAAGGCTGTCCTAGCGTGCCATCTCATTCTCTCTCTCATGTAGACTTGATGCTCTGGTGATCTCCGGGTGCGCCTGCCTCCCTCTCCTCGCTCGCGCACTTGATCTTCAAGTCTTGCTCATCTTGCTGCGATGTGTCTCCTCCTCGTGCAATGCTTGTGTTATCAACAAACCTAATCATACATAGATGCATAGACTTAGGTAGTATAAAGCTCTCATTAAATAAAACATCAGGTTCAATTAAGAGTGAGTTCACCTGTTGTTCCAATAACTTTGCACGTGCTCTTGTAATTGGTCCAATCCTAATCTCGTTGGACTTCTTCGCAGCAACATCTTCATCAACAATAGGAGCAGGAGATAATGGTGGTGTAATAGGGATGTCCTCATCAGGTTTTCTAAGATGGCACACTTTATTCCTTGTCACAAGACCGATGATGCTGCGCACATTGTTGATTTGTTTTTTCGTGATATCGTTCGTTTGCATGGTGTGCCAAATACTATTGTTTCTGACCGTGATACTAAATTTCTTAGCCACTTTTGGAGATGATTATGGGCTAAGTTGGGGACTAAATTGCTGTTTAGTACTACATGTCATCCCCAAACTGATGGACAAACTGAAGTAGTTAATAAAACTTTATCTACCATGTTGCGGGCTGTTTTAAAGAAGAACTTAAAATTATGGGATGAGTGTTTGCCTCATATTGAATTTGCTTATAATCGTTCGCTGCATTCTACCACAAAGATGAGCCCTTTTCAGATTGTCTACGGTTTTGTTCCACGTGCACCTATTGATTTCTTGCCTTTACCATCTTCAGTGCAAAATAATTTCGATGCTACACAACGTGCTGAATTGATTTTAAAATTGCATGCAACTACTAAAGACAACATAGAACGCATGAATGTTAAGTATAAAGTTGCTGGGGATAGGGGACGAAAGCATGTTGTGTTTGAGGTTGGTGATCTTGTTTGGTTGCATTTGCGCAAAGATCGTTTTCCTGATTTGCGCAAGTCTAAGTTAATGCCACGTGCTGATGGTCCTTTTAAGGTGATAGAGAAAATCAATGATAATGGATATAAACTTGAGCTTCCTGCAGATTTTGGTACGGTAAGTCCTACATTTAACATTGCAGATTTAAAGCCTTACTTCGGTGAAGAAGATGAGGTTGCGTCGAGGACGACTTCAATTCAAGAAGGGGAGCATGATGAGGACATCCCATCTATTGATACAACCGCTGCACCTACAGCGGAACACATACAAGGACCCATCACTCGAGCTCGTGCCAAGCAACTTAACTATCAGGTACTTTCGTTTCTTGGAACTCTTTCTCACGTACATGAGAATATGATGCTGCCTAAATCAGATATGTTTGTTACTCTTAGGAATGATGGACCTAGCATGGATGAGAGGGACAAGCATTGGAGCATGATCATGCATGGAGATGGCAGCAAGCGTTTGAGGATTGAAGAAGATGCCACGAGTGGAGATTTCAGAACTTTGAAGCCACCGTAATGAAGGATGAAGACTTGGACGAAATATACAAAGAACTACTTCATAAATTCGTCCTTAGATAGATATGGTGCTGCGTCACTTTTATTTTTGGGCCAGGCCCATGTAATTTTCGCAGCAAATAAGACAGCCACTTTTAGGAGTCCGAATTTGAGGAGAAAAGGCCTGTTAGGGTTCCGTTCGACGACCATACCCATGGCTGGTCGCACCCCTACCTTTTCCTCCTCAAATACCCCCCGTAGCCGTCATTAGAACTCGGATTTTGATTAGACTAAAGTTAGCCATTGCTGCAACTACGAGCTCGACTTTTGAGGCCAATCGCCCAGAAGAAGACCGCCTATTCGGAATCCCACCTTTTGAATAAAGCATACATCTTTCATCCGCAATATCTTGATTGCTGTATTAGTTCTTACTTGTTCTCGATTTCAGGTAGGAATTAAGACCCTCGCTGGTCAGGCTGATCGTGCATCTGCAAGATCAGTAACTCCCGGAGATTGTCCTAGCGATTGCATTGGCGCATGAGCTTCGCACGTGTAGTCGGATCGTCAAGCACAAACTCCACCCACCAAATCGACGTATCAAGATCTCATCGAAAGATCGGACACCTTTGCCCTATCATCTTGGATGAACTCTTCCGGAGAAACTGTTTCAATAACATCAACATCTTCATTATAGGAATCTCCAGAAATATAATGTTTGAGTCTTTGCCCATTCACCACTTGTGTAGAATCATCCTTTAGTGAAGCAATCTTAATAGCACCTGGGCGGTACACTTCCACAATAAAAAAATGGCCCTTCCCATTTAGAAAGTAATTTTCCTGCAAAAAATCTGAGACGAGACCTATACAATAGAACTTTCTCACCAACATGAAACTCTCTCTTAAGAATTCTCTTATCATGCCATTGCTTGACTTTCTCTTTAAAAAGCCTGGCATTCTCATACGCTTCATTTCTCCACTCATCTAGAGAACTCAAATCTAATAACCTTTTCTTACCGGCTAGTTTAAAATCTCTATTAAGCTCTCTCACTGCCCAAAAAGCTTTGTGTTCTAATTCTAAGGGCAAGTGACACGTTTTTCCGTAAACCATCTTATAAGGAGACATACCCATGGGGTTCTTATAAGCAGTTCCATAAGCCCATAAAGCATCGTTTAACTTACTAGCCCAATTTTTCCTAGATCTATTGACAGTCTTCTACAAGATAGACTTGATCTCCCTATTTGAAAGCTCTACCTGCCCACTAGTTTGGGGATGATAAGCAGAAGCAATTCTATGATTGACATCATACTTAGAAAGAGTTTTTCTAAAACCACCGTGAATAAAATGAGAACCTCCGTCAGTCATAAGATATCTAGGCACACCAAACCTAGGAAAAATAACATCCTTAAGCATTTTTAACGAGGTCTCACCATCGGCACTCTTTGTAGGTATGGCTTCTACCCATTTAGTAACATAATCAACAGCAACAAGTATATGGGTATAGCCTTTTGAAGGAGGAAAAGGACCCATAAAGTCAAATCCCCAACAATCAAACGGTTCAATAACAAGAGTGTAACTCATAGGCATTTCATTGCGTCTAGAAATATTACCAACTCTTTGACATTCATTGCAAGATAAAACATACCTTCTAGCATCTTTAAAGAGGGTTGGCCAATAAAAACCTGATTGTAGAACCTTTTGTGCGGTTCTATCTCCAGCATGATGTCCTCCATAAGCACTACCATGGCATTTTCTTAATATCTCTTGTTGCTCATATTCCGGTATACATCTTCTCATAATACCATCAACTCCTTCTTTATATAAGTGTGGGTCATCCCAAAAATAATGCCTCAAATCATAGAAGAATTTTCTTCTTTGCTGAGCTGTAAAAGTTGGAGGCAAATACTTGGAAACAATAAAGTTAGCATAATCAGCATACCAAGGAAGGTCTCACGAGGTTACATTTATTGCAGCCAACTGTTCATTCGGAAAACTATCTTTAACAGGAATAGGATCAAAAGAAATGTTTTCCAATCTAGACAAATTGTCAGCTACAGGATTTTCAGCACCTTTCCTATCTACGATATGCAAATCAAACTCTTGTAAAAGCAACACCCATCTCATAAGCCTAGGCTTAGCATCCTTCTTAGTCATAAGATATCTAATAGCAGCATGATCAGTATGAATAGTAACTTTAGAATCAACAATGTAAGATCTAAACTTATCACATGCAAAAACAACAGCAAGAAACTCTTTCTCAGTAGTAGCATAATTCTTCTGAGCAGCATCAAGAGTCTTACTAGCATAATGAATAACATTCAACTTATTATCTACTCGCTGTCCAAGAACAGCACCAACAGCAAAATCACTAGCATCACACATAATTTCAAAAGGTAAATTCCAATCAGGTGGTTGAACAATAGGAGCAGTAGTTAAAGCCTTCTTAAGAGTTTCAAAAGCTTCCTTACAATCATCATCAAAGACAAATGGTACATCTTTTTGAAGAAGATTAGTAAGAGGCTTTGAAATCTTAGAGAAATCTTTAATAAACCTCCTATAGAAACTAGCATGACCAAGAATACTACGAATACCTTTAACATCTCTGGGACAGGGCATTTTCTCAATTGCCTCCACTTTTGCTCTATCAACTTCAATACCTCTTTCAGAAATTTTATGTCCAAGGACCATTCCTTCATTCACCATAAAGTGGCACTTCTCCCAATTAAGAACAAGGTTAGTTTCTTCGCATCTCTGCAAAACTTTATCAAGGTTGTGCAAACAATTATCAAAAGAAGTTCCATAGATGGAGAAATCGTCCATGAAGACCTCCACAATTTCTTCACAAAAGCCATGAAAAATAGCGGACATGCATCTTTGAAAAGTAGCAGGGGCATTGCATAAACCAAACGGCATACGTCTATAAGCATAAGTTCCATAAGGACAAGTAAAAGTGGTTTTCTCTTGATCTTCCTTCTTAACAGCAATCTGAGAGAAACAAGAATAACCATCAAGGAAACAAAAATGAGTCTTCTTAGACAACCTTTCTAACATCTGATCTATAAACAGTAAAGGGTAATGATCTTTCTTAGTAACTTTGTTTACCTTCCTATAATCAATGCACATTCTATATCCAACAACTACCCTTTGAGGAATAAGCTCGTTATTCTCATTAGGCACAATAGTCATACCTCCTTTCTTAGGAACACAATGAACAGGACTAACCCATCTACTATCAGCAATAGGATAAATAATACCAGCATCAAGGAGTTTTAATACCTCATTCCTTACCACATCCTTCATCTTAGGAATTAGGCGGTGTTGATGCTCCACGACTGGCTTCGCGTCTTTCTCCATATTAATTGCATGCTGACATAAAGTAGGAGAAATCCCTTTTAAATCATCAAGAGTATATCCCATAGCTCCTCGGTGTTTCCTCAATATCTCCAACAATCTTTCTTCTTCCTTTCCTGAAAGTTTAGAGCTAATAATAACAAGATATATTTTCTTATCATCTATATAAGCATATTTAAGATTATTAGGTAAAGGCTTTAATTCGTAAACAGGATCTTCCTTAGGCGGCAAAGTGGTACCAAGATCCTCCACTGGTAGATTATGCTTGATTAGTGGTGGTTGACGAAGAAGAATATCGTCAATCTCTTCTCTTTCCTCGCTAAAAACATCACTTTCGTGATCTTCCATGAATTGCTGCAAGGCATTATTAGGAGCAAGTGCAATAGAAGCAAGCTGTTCAACTCAAAAAATTTCATTAGGCGTGTCATTTTCATAAGAAGTCTTAGCAAACTTGGAAAAATTAAACTCATAAGACTCTCCATTAAACTTAGTAAAAAATTTCTCTTTCTTACAATCTATCACAGCGCCACAAGTGTTCAAAAATGGTCTAACAAAAATAATAGGACAAGTTTTACTAGCCTCCTTACCAAGTACTAGAAAATCAGTAGGGTATTTAGTCTTACCGCAAAGAACTTCCACATCTCGAACAATACCAAGAGGCCAAACAGTCTCTCTGTTAGCAAGCTGAACAACCACATCAATATCTTCAAGTTCACAAGCGCCAATCTCATGCATAATTTCTTTGTAAAGCTCTAAAGGAATAGCACTTGCACTAGCACCAATATCACATAAACCATTATAGCAATGATCTCCAATCCTGACAGAAATAACAGGAACACTTGTTTTCCTATGCTTCTTAGGATGTGAGAGAATGTTAGAAGCATCTTCACAAAAAAGAATATATTCATCTCCTACATCTTTAGTAACAAGATCTTTCAATATAGCTACAGGAGACTTAATAGTAATTTGCTCATCAGGCTCTGCAGCTTTCTTAGTACTTTTATTAGACACACTTACCAAAGTAGAATACTTCTTTACCTTAGCAGGGAAAGGTGTCTTCTCAAAATAAGGTTCAGGCACAATGCTATCAACAGTATAAACTTCAGTAGCTGCAGCAGGTATATGACTAATAGAATCTTTATAAGGCGCATGATATTTGTTCCAATCTTTCTTTGGAACATCAATATAAGAGGCAAAAGCCTTAAGACAATTAGCAAGTATTTGTGAATCAAGACCATAAGCAGTGCTAACACTATGAAAGTCATCGGTTCCCATAAAAGATTTAATGCATTCATAATCATAGTTTATACCTGACTTCCTACCTTTGTCGTTTTCCCAACCTTCAGCATTTTCTTGTATACGGTCAAGAAGTTTCCACTTAGCATCTTCTTTCATATGAGTAAATGATCCAAAGCAAGAGGCATCCAAATAATCCTTATCAGGAAGAATAAGCCGCGCATAAAAATTATCAATAACAATATTATTGGGGAGCTCATGAATGGGGCATTTGAGCATTAGTAACTTCAATCTCCCCCACGCTTGGGCAATACTTTCTCCATCATGAGGCCAAAAATTATACATCTTGTTACGGTCTTTATGAATTTCACTTGGAGGATAAAAATTGGAATAAAAGAGAGGTACAATATCCTCCCATGCCATAGATGGACCATCTTGGAGTAGTCGATACCACTCCTCAGCTCTGCCTTTCAATGATAAAGAGAATAATTTCTTCTTGACCTGGCTTGGTGAAATACCTGCACATCTGAACAACTCGCATAATTCATGTATAAATAGTAAGTGATCACCCGGATGGACGGTTCCATCTCCTGAATAGCAGTTATCCATAATACGCCCAACAATTTTCATAGGTATTTTAAAAGGATCAATTTCAGCAGGTGGTGGCGGTGGCGGTTCCTCCACATGTGCAGCAGTAGTAGTAGTGTTTCCAAATAGGAAACCAAATGGAGAGTTCTCCATAGCAAAGTAAAATAAAAGACAATATAAAAACAATACTCACAGCGGCGGTTACCTTTACCAATTCCACTCTTCAATAGCGCTAAGCTCCCCGGCAACGGCGCCAGAAAATAGTCTTGATGACCCACAAGTATAGGGGGTGTATCGTAGTACTTTCGATAAATAAGAGTGTCGAACCCAACGAGGAGCAGAAGGTGTTGATGAGTGGTTTTGATCAAGGATTCACTGTAAATACTAGCAAACAGGTTTTCAGGGGTAATTGGCAATACGAGTAAATAAAGTGCGAGTAAGTAAAAGACAGTAGTAACAATTGCAGCAAGTGGCCCAATCCTTTCTTTAGCAAAGGACAAGCCGGTTGTGTACTTATAATAACCAAACGTTCTCGAGGACACACGGGAGTTTCTGTCAAGAGCTTTCGCTTCATAAAGCCAATAGCCTTTATTGGTTTGATAGGTGTTATGGGGGTGAACCTGTGCTAGCGCACTACCCTTACTAGGATAAATACACACTTGTGATTATACCCTCCTGCAAGCATCCGCAAATACAAGAAAGTAATTAAGATAAATCTAACCACAGCCTTAAACTCTAAGATCCTACGCTCCCTGGTGCAATGGTTTCCCAACAGAGGTTTAGGTTTCTGTCACTCCAGCAACCCCACAATTGGTAGCCAAATACACAATGCATGTCACTAGGCCCATAAATGGTGAAGTATCATGTAGTCGACGTTCACATGACGCCACTAGTGAAATAGCACCACAACAATATCAAACCATTAAATATTTCTCAACAATAATTCACTACTAACATCTTGACTTCTCCCATGTCCTCAAGAACTAAACAAACTACTCACAAGACATCATATGGATCATGATCAAAGGTGAAATAATGGTAAATAACAATCTGAACATAAACCTTAATTCAACGGTTCCACTCAATAGCATCAACTACAAGAGTAATCAACATCGGGAAAGTTTCCCCTATGAATATAACAAGATCTAACTCAAGATGTTATAGCGGGATGGCGTGGTGATGGTGGAGATGAAGGTGCTGGTGATGGAGATGATGATGATGATGATGATGATCCCGATGAAGTTTGGTGCGATGGTGATGACGATGGCGATGATCTCCCCTCTCCGGGAAGGAATTTCCCCGGCTGATTTCTCCCTGCCGGAGAGCTTTTCTCTCTCTGGTGTTCTCCGCCCCGCAGAGGCGGCTGTATCTAACTCTGAGCCCCCCCTGACTTAGGTTTTCAGGGACGATGAAGTACGCGAAGGGGCAAGACCAGAAGTGGGCTAGGGTGGCATCACACAGGGCTGGCGCGGCCAGGGGTCTGGCCGCGCCACCCTGGCATGTGGGCTCCTCCTGGCTCCTCTCGACTCATCCTTCTGGCTTCCTGAGTCTTCTGGGAAAGTATAATTTTCTGGTATTTTTCTGGTATTTTCCTGATCTTCAAAATATGGTCCTTTGATGGTCCTTTTTCCAGCAGAATCCTGACTCCGGCAGCAAATCCTCCGATGATCATCAAACATGTGGAAACAAAGGAAATAACATAAGTATCAACTCTAAATATGAAATATATCGATGAATAACAGTAAGTTATGATACAAAATAGTGATGCAGGTCAAAGGAGAGGGATAGGGAGCCAGAGCTAGTCTCTAGGGTTCACATGCGGCTGGAGCTGGGGCGTGGGTTTGCATTAATTGATCAGGCACTGGCTGGAGAGAGAGATAAGCTGGCAGCATCAAGATCTTGGTAGAGGATTTGCTTCGGTTCTTCTTGCCTCCATCCTCCTTATCCAAGCACAAACAGCCAAGGGATGCACTATAGCTGCTGCAAGGTCGACCAAGGAGGGAGATAGAGAGGGCGCAGGAGAGATCAATGGAGTGGAGGTGTGGAGATCAATTAAGATAGGGTGAGAAGGAGAGGGATTCGGCTAAAATGGTGCCATTACATGACATGGACGGCTCTCCCTCGAGGCCATGCAATAATGGACATAGAGGGTGTGGATAATGACCAAGAAGGTCAAACAAGACATGGCTGGGTATTTTGGTCATGCTAGATGGACTTAGGGTAAAGAGGTTTAGAGAGATAGTGATGGTCAAAAATCAAGGATGAATATGATGATGCGAATTCACCAAATCATTTGGTCAAGGTGATCGATGATGGTGGTTAATAGATCACTAAGGTATGGTTGATTCATAGAAGATCCCATTTAAATTTTAAATTGTAAACGAGATGGTTTAGATCACCTTTGGTGGGTACGCCCAATTTTAAAAGAAACTCATTTGAACTAGCCTTGGAAATTTTTTAAAGTAAGAAGATAATTTTTTGAGTTCAAAATTGGTCTACTTGCACTACTATGCATAGTTGATTTTTCTCACATTTAAAATATGCAAGAAAATGAAGATCTGGCATAGTTACCACTCCCATGCATTTTTCTAAACTAGGAAAGATGTAGAAATATATTTTTATAGAAACAATCTGTAATGAAAAAGGAGTGATATTATGTATGAACAACATTTCCAATTATTATTGGTGATGCATTGAATTTGGGACGAGAATTGATGGCGAGTGCTAAGGAATGATCCAAAGTTTATGGATAAATAAAACCATATAAATAGTTTTGACAAGAGCTAAAAACTAACCCACATTAACTAGGGAAAGGTTCCAAAATATACTAGCAAGGTATGGATGGGTAGAGTAGGTCGAGAAGAAGAGAATTGGGGCATAGGAGAGTCCCTACTGAATTTATTTCGAAATTTAGATGTGTGGAGGAAAAGGAATCTGTTGCATGTCAAATGGTCACTGATTTGAGTAGGGTCGGAAACATGATTAGAATAATTAGTAGATGGTCTCAAATGGCTAGGTGGTAATGGTGAGAATGGAAGATAGAATGATAAATATGAGTTCTAGGAAGGTGCATTGCCATGGGAAAAAGATATGAGATTTATACATGTCTCTGAAAATTGAATCATGTAACTGAAATGAAGATAGGACCAAGTTTGCAAATTGGATGAATTTGCATTTTAGCTTGCTTCTTTATTACCTATTGGCTTCTCTTGGATCCTATCAAGCATTAATATGGTTTTATGAGTAATAACAAGGACTAAATGAAAATTTCTATGCCAAGCATTTATACACACAAGAAGTCAAACAAAGTCAAATATGGTCAAGCACAATCCTACATATGAAACAATCATAATGAGAGCAATGCTTTGAACCGGTGCTCAAATAAGGGAGTAAAACTTTTGTAAATATTCTCAGAAAATAATGGAGACATAAACATCTCCTTTGATCAAGCTTTCTCAAAGGTGTTTGAAATCCACTTATAAAAAGTTTGCAAAATATAGGGATTATGGATCCCCATAAGTTTTATAAATAAATATTTTTTTTAAAAAAAAACCTTGGTATCAAAATAAATTTTGGCTCTTAGTTTTTGAAGAAAGTCAAATCATTTTGAAATAGTAGGAGTTGCCAAGATAATATTTTTATCAAATTGCTAGGGGCATTTTTTTAAAGACATGATCCTAATGGCATAAAGATTGTGTTGATTCACAATCGTGTTCATCAAACAACACTCTTAGAAACATGATTTACACAACAATCAAGGCAAACATGCATGAAACATTATTTTGTTTGGTTAGTTGCAAAAAGTTGTTGTTGGCCCTCAGTTTTGCATTAATAAACCTTGCTTAATCATGGTTACAAAAGTTGGGGTGTTACAGATCTTTCCCCCTTAAAAATAATCTTGTCCCGAGATTCCTAAGTGTAGTAGTAGGGAGGGGTAGAGACTAGGTTAGGGTTAGGCTTCAACGATTGTTTTTCCAACTCACCAATGATACTTTGAGTTGCGTCAAAGTCTTGTTTTTGCCGAAGATGTAGTTCATCTTCATTTGCTAAAGTTGCTGGTTGAAAAGTTGATGTTGCCGAAAGTATCTTGTCAAAACCTTGTCGGGACACTTTTAACGTTAGTAGGGTCAAAATACCTAGTATGCACAAAAAGATCCTACAAGAGTTAGAAGGTTTTCAGCTCGCAATTGAGGTCTTGAAGAGTCGAGGCTTCTCGGGTCGCTTTTGTTGGCTTGGGGTTGTCGCTTCCTTCATGTATATTTATGGAGTCTTCAATTCTTGGTGTTGCGTCTTAAAGCTTGATGTTGGTGTAAACCTTTAATCTCGAACTTGCCGTCCTCTGAGGATGGTAGACAAGAGCGTTTAGGCTTTGGTCCTGATAGGCATGTCAAATCTGTCTACTTAGTCCTCTATGCTTCCTGACTACCTAGGCATGGGTTAGTCCTAATGGAAACCATTCTTCTAGGTCGTCTTGTGTTTGAGCTAAAAATGCTCTAGGTGATGGCGCACCACCAACGCTGTGTCTTCCAGTAGTCAATGATCTGTTCCTTCTTGTCTTCGGGTTGGTGGAGACTATTGAAGATCTTCTTGCTTCCCCATCTTCTTGTAGCCTTGACGATCTTGAGGTATATTGGGATACCTTGAGTCGACATCATCTTCCGAGAAATCTTCATGTGGATCTCTACCCATGTCATAAGTCAGCTTTGGTTTTAAATCCGTCAAAATTTGAACGAGCGAGCGAGTTAGTTAGAAAAGTCTTCACTTCTTCTCGTTTCTACCTCCATTGATATCTCCTAGATGCCGAGTCGACATTGATGGCTTGATTTTTGAGAGTCTTCGTCCTTCTATTTGCTTGGTGGAGATGAAACACGTGAGTCTTAGGCTCCAAGTGGTGAAAACATGCTGAACTGTAGAAGTTAGGCTTGGCTTTGATACTACTATGCTCAATGTTAGTTAGCTTGTTAGAAGATTAGCAAGTGTCGGGATGTTAAGAGAGTATCATCAATGTTAGGAAACTCTAGATTTGGGATAGTCGATACCGGTTAGTGAAGTCTTTGTTTTCTGGAAGCCTTCCTTAGTCCCAGCAGGTCTATCTTCTGCTCCCTTGACGTTGTAGAGAGGCCTCGACGAAGCTTGAAACACGTAGCAAAATTTGTTGCGCCGGATCTTGTGGAGGTGTTGCGAGAAGAGTTATTACCCACCATTATCAAGGTTAAAGTTAGCATCTGAATTTTACTTTATGAGTGCTACTCGAGCGGACATAAGTAGATGAGAGCGAAAACACATTTTAGAGAGGTTTCCTATCTTGGGTTTTACACACCAGAGGGTGGTTAGGGCCGAGAGGCCAAAACATGCACGAGCACAAAGTACCAACACACATTCAAGAAACACACATGACAACTGCAAATACTATCAAGAACACACAAGGCAAACAACAAACAATTGCAGAAATCACATGAGGTACTTCAAGTACCAACGATGCCTAACAACGCGCGATATTTGAGGTTAGTCCTATTCATCCTAGGGTCATGGTTGGACATAGTTGTTGATGTCTTCATTCTCCTTGACTCTCGCTTTAGCAAAAACTTGATGGTAATTGGTGGTGAAGTTGCGGTGTTGTTGAGCTGTTGATGTTGACTTGGGAAGTGCTGTTTTGTAAGTCTTCTTGTATCACCTCACATGGTTGGGAGGTCTTCAGAGGGATTGCTGAAGTGTGCCATTGGTGGCATACACGCCTTACAATCCTAACAAATACTTGTCAAGCAACTGAGAACTTGGTCCTTGACGACTGCAAAAGTGCGAGTCCAAGGAGGAAAAAGGTCAGCTCCTTGACAAAGCCGTAGGTGTCAACCAAAGGCAAAATACTTGTCTACAATCTTCTTTCTTTGTAGTTGGGGAGGTTTGAAGATGTCCTTCTGAAGTTTGCTCTATCTTGTGCTGCTAAGCTCCAGGTCTTTTTGGGGACATCGTCCAACAGGTAGTTTTGAAGAAGATGAGACAGATGGAGTAATAATCTTAAAAAAAATCTTTGGAAACTAGAGACATAAGATTAGAAGTTTTGAAGAGGTGAGAAAGGTATAAGCCATACTATTGGCTACTTAGAAGAAATAACCTTTGTAAATAGTTTTAGCAAAATATTACTTTCGTATCTAACGCCCATGCTAACTAAGGTCTCCTACAGCCATGATGGTTCTGATACCAACTCTGTGGGGACCCCGGATTACCCATCCGGAATACCCGATATGCATACAATTCACGATCCCATGATCAGTGTGTCGTGAATCCACATATCCGAGTTGATAACAGAACTACATCATCCATTACAGTACCGAATAATGCTTACAATTGGTCACATGACCAAGTATGATATTGCCACGTAGGGCAAGTCTACAACTAATGATGAGGACATCCCTACTATTGTTCCATCTCCACTTCGTGATGATGACAAGCAAGTTGCTGCAAAGAAGAAGTCCAATGATGAAATCAGAATTGGACCTATCACAAGAGCTCGTGCAAAGTTAATAGAACAACAGGTGAATTTGCTCCTAATAGAATCTGATTATTTTGTTAATGAGAATTGTTTACTGCCTAAGTCTTTGTGTGTTTGCATACTCAGGTTCATGGGAGAAGAAGGCATAGCACGAGGGAGCGAGGAGTTGAAGCAGCTGAAGCAAGACGTGATGATCATGCCCATGGACGCGAGGGAGGAGAGGGAGGCCGGCGACCAGCATGAGGAGGAGGAGGACATCACGCAGGAGGCTGCATATGGCGCACCATCAAGTGCTTGTGCGCCATACACTTAAGGCTTGCGCGCCTAGTTGGCTGCACCCAACCATTGGGTCAGTTTGTATCAAATAAGGTTGAGTCGAACCACGATTAGAGGACCAGGTCAGGTCGGCTGCCTTTGGCCAGCCGCACCCCCCATATATTGTGTGCTGATGCGCCATAGAGAGGTTAGACCACGTTTTAGATAAAACCCTAGTTCTTGAGACTGCTCTAAGCATTCATCTGGAATTCTTGTCTCCAATTCGTTTCGATCTAGAGATTATATACTGCAAGTTAAGTGTGATCTGCTGTTCCATTGGGAATTAGTGAATTGCAATTATACCGTTTCGTGGTCGACGGCTGCGTTGCGCAAGTGTGTGAAGTCGTGAATATCCGAAGGGTAGAGAGCTGTTGCATTGGCATCAGGGATCTAGCGAGGAGTGATCATCGGCGACACCAAGTTATCTATCACCATCATCATCATTACCGCAAGCTTACTGAGAAGATCGGGCCACCCCATATCATCTTGGTATCAGATTTCCAGTGTTTCCTCGGTAAGCATCCACCAGATCATCCGTAGATTAGTTTTGATTTTCGTCCTATCCAGAAAAGCCAAAAAAAATTAGGGTTCATAGTATTGCCATAGCCTAGATTGCATCATAGATTGGTTTTAGTTGCTGGTCGTTTTCCTTCTTTGATCCGATCTGTTTCTTGTTCCGTAGGAGTCTAGGTTCTAGTCAGTTTTAGGTTTTGATCTGAGTTGTGTTTTTCCACCGAGTCCACTTTCATCTCGAGTCCACTTCGATCGCTCGCCATCAGACAAAAGACGCCGATCTATCTGGTATCGAGCGTGGGCAGCGCATGCTCTCGACCAGACACCGCGGCCACGCGTGTCTGATCCGGCGCGTTGGCGTGCTCCGAGTCCTGCCGCGACACGATTTCCGTGCGTTTTCCTGCCGTGGTACAAATCCGAGTCTTTCTCGTTTTCTTTCAAAACCGAGTCCACATAGCATACCTATCTGCATCTTTTGACAAACATAGCCACAGCCTTTCTACTATACAATTGTGTAGGAGCTTACCTATTTGAGACTAGCATATTTTTTGCTCCACGGGCTGCTCTGTTTAGGGTTTTCGAGTGCATATTGTTCTGCCGTGCTGAAAAATTTTCGCGGTGCGACGTATTGTGGCTAGTACTCCGTGAATTGGTTTTATAAAGAGAGTCAAAAAAAAGAGACAAAAAAAAGGGAGAACAGAGAGAAGAATCAAAAACAGAAAAGTGAGAAGCGGAGTTTCACTTCTTTCAGAAGCCGGAGCATATATCTAATTTGCTGCACTAGTAGATTGAGCAATCTTGTGCCTGTTTACATTGAGCATTGCTAGTGTCTCTCTTGTGCATTGCAACATATCCTGTTTTATAGTTGCTTTGCCACGTTTATCTCCACGTGTGTGTTTCCCTTGGGTGTTTTGTTCACACGATCAGCACTAGGACTTGTCTTTGGTGTAGTTAGGATACCATACCTACAGCTCCACCATATACTCCTGCTTTGTCGTGTGATTGCTCTTATACCCTGGTATTCACTTCATCACATCCGTGCATTGGTCATCTATCCGAACGGGTACGCATTTGCTATTCACTTTGGAACGGTAAGATTTCCTTTTCTTGTCAGTTTTGAGTGAGTTGTGAGTGTGCCACCAAAAAAAGATTTTTGATTTAGTGCACTAACCTACTAATCATGTCTGTTAGTGGTGTTGATGTGATGCAGAAAAAGGCTGATGATGCTACTGTTACATGGAGGGAATATGAAGCTCTCCGTGATCATTTGCAAGGGGTTATTACTAGATCCACTGAAAACATTGACGCTGATATTCAAGCTGTGCAAATGAAAGTAGATGCAACTGAAACTACAGTCAATGCTATGCAAGCGCAAGTCACTGCTCTCCAGACAAGCATACAGCAATTGACAACTTCCGTCAATGGGCTGCGTGTAACTGTTGAGCAACGCCATCATGAGGACCATGGCGATGTTGATAGTGTCCATGGAGATAATGAACACATGATGGGCAACAATGGCCGCGGACGTGGTTTTCCAGGACAGGGTCGGCCACCACCACCACCTGGTGCTCGGCGTGTGCCATTTCAGGAGGATGATGGCTCGGGCAACCCCAAGTTCACGATTCCCAGATTTGAAGGTTCCACTGATGCGGAGGAGTACCTTACTTGGGAGCTCAAGATTGAAAAATTATGGCGTTTGCATGATTACACTGAAGATCGGAAGATCAAGCTTGCTTCTTCAGAATTTGATGGTTATGCCTTGCGTTGGTGGGATAGCATTGTGACGGAAAGAAGAGATAACAACGAGCTTCCTGTTCTTACATGGCGCAATATGAAGGAGATCATGCGAGCTCGTTTTGTTCCCACTAATTACCTGCGTACTGTTTATGATAAATTGACACAGTTGAAGCAAGGAACCATGACCGTTGATGCTTATTACATGGAGATGGAGATGTTGCTGCAGAGTGCACGTGTTCGAGAGTCTATTGAGATGACCATGCAGCGATTTCTTCATGGGCTGAAGTACAACATAAAAGGCATTGTTAGGCATCATTCCTACAACACTATGAATGAGTTTTTGCATCATGCAAGGGAGGCTGAATCGCAGTTAGCTGAAGAGGCTCAAATCAAGGCAAGATATCCTAGTTCTGGGAGGTTCTCTAGCAGGGCGCCACACCAATCTGCAGCGCCTATGGAGGGTGCCACCAGAGGTCCCTCTTCTTCCCACTCTAACCCAGCCTCCAATGTTTCTAATGCAAAGAAACCAGCAGCTCCTGCGCCTAGTTCTGGTTCCAACATGTCTACAGCTCGTAATAGAGATATGCAATGCCATACATGTGGTGGCAAGGGGCACTTCAAGCGAGAGTGTCCAAACAGAAAGGTGATGATTGTTAATGATGATAATGAGTATGAGACTGGAGATGACGCTGATCCGTATGATTCCAATGATGATGGTTACACAAGTGAGGGCGGCATGGATGCCTTTGCTTCTCCAGCGCCTGCCATTGTTGTCTCGCAGCGTGCATTGAGTGTCACGCCACATGCTGATTCCCAGCGCTGCAATCTGTTCCAAACAAAAGCACTAGTTGGCCCAAACAAAGCTTGCAAAGTAATCATTGATGGAGGTAGCTGCCGCAACCTAGCAAGCAAGGAGTTATGTGCCAAGCTAAATCTGAAATATTTACCTCATCCAAATCCCTACTACATCCAATGGTTGAGTGATAATGGAGAGATGAAGGTAAATCATATGGTGCGTGTGAATTTTGAGATAGGACCATACAAGGATTCCATTGAGTTTGATGTGGTTCCTATGACTGTTTGTCACCTACTACTGGGTCGGCCATGGCTGTATGATCGCCATGTGCAACACAATGGCCGAGCCAATACCTATCACTTGGAGTTCAAGGGCAAGAAAATTAATCTACAGCCTATGTCACCGCAGCAAATTGTCAATGAATCTTGTCAAAAAACAGAAGTGAAGCTAGAACAGCCACCTACACGAGAAAATCCTGTAATAGCTGTGAGTGAAAATATAACGAAAAGTGAGAGAGTGCCTAGTTTGCTTATATTAGCCACCAAAGAAGACATGGTAGAATTTAGAGAGGATCCTACAGCCATGCCACTTGTGCTTATGTACAAAGGCGAGGTGTTAGTTTCTAATGATATGCAACCTGTTTCTCTTGGTGTTTCTAATGTATTGCAGGAGTATGACGATGTGTTTCCGGAGGAGGTGCCCGCAGGACTGCCACCATTGCGTGGAATTGAGCATCAAATTGATTTGATCCCTGGTGCCACTCTTCCAAACCGTGCGCCGTACAGGACCAACCCCGAAGAGACAAAGGAAATACAGCAACAAGTACAAGCGCTTCTGGACAAGGGGTATATTCGTGTTTCTCTTAGCCCTTGTGCTGTTCCTGTTATTTTGGTGCCTAAGAAAGATGGTACATGGCGCATGTGCGTAGATTGTAGAGCTATTAATAACATCACTATTCGATATCGTCATCCTATTCCACGCTTAGAGGATATGCTAGATGAATTGAGTGGTGCTGCTATTTTCTCTAAGATTGATTTGCGTAGTGGATACCATCAAATTAGGATGAAAGAAGGGGATGAATGGAAAACTGCTTTCAAAACTAAATTTGGTTTATATGAGTGGCTAGTTATGCCTTTTGGTCTTACTAATGCACCTAGCACATTCATGCGCTTAATGAATCATGTTTTGAGAGAGTTTATTGGTCGTTTTGTGGTTGTATATTTTGATGATATACTTATTTACAGCCGCACTGAATCTGAACATTGTGCGCATATTAGACAAGTTTTGCAAGTGTTGCGTGATGCTAAATTGTATGCTAACCTTGAGAAGTGCACATTTGCAAAAGATAAAGTGATATTTCTGGGATATGTTGTATCTATGCATGGGGTAGAGGTAGATTCATCTAAAATTGAAGCAATTCAAAATTGGCCTACTCCCATGAATGTTAGTCAAGTACGAAGTTTTCACGGTCTTGCTGGTTTTTATCGGCGTTTTGTGAAAGACTTTAGTACTATTGCTGCACCATTGAATGAATTAACTAAGAAAGGAGTGCCTTTTGTATGGGGCGCTGCCCAAGATCATGCATTTGATGAGCTGAAACGTTTGCTTACTTCTGCACCATTGCTTGCACTACCAGATTTTTCTAAGCAATTTGAAGTTGAATGTGATGCTAGTGGTATAGGAATTGGTGGTGTGTTGCTGCAAGAAGGTAGACCTATTGCTTATTTCAGCGAGAAACTTTCTGGTGCTAGACTGAATTATCCTGTTTATGATAAAGAATTGTATGCGCTTGTTCGAGTTCTTGAGGTTTGGCAACATTATTTGTGGCCAAAAGAATTTATCATACATTCTGATCATGAAGCTTTAAAATATCTGAAAGCTCAATCTAACTTGCATAGGCACCTAGCTAAGTGGGTTGAGTTCATTGAGTCGTTTCCCTACATCATCAAGTATAAGAAAGGGAAAGAAAATGTTGTTGCTGATGCTCTATCTAGGAAGAACATGTTATTGACGCATCTTGATGTTAAAATTCCTGGTTTAGAGAGCTTGTGTGATTTGTATGCCACTGATCATGATTTTGCTGAACCATATCGTTTGTGTATGCTTAGAAATGCATGGGACAAGTACCACATACATGATAGATTTTTGTTTCGTGCTAACAAACTATGTGTTCCAGAATCGTCGGTACGTTTGCTATTGTTGCAGGAATCACATGCTGGCGGATTGATGGGTCACTTTGGGCGTGAGAAGACGCTTCTCATGCTCGCTGATCATTTTTATTGGCCCAAGATGAGGCGTGACGTGGACAGATTTGTTAGGCGCTGCATTGTATGCAACACGTCCAAGTCCAAGCTGAAGCCTGACGGTTTGTATACACCACTACCTGCACCTACCACACCATGGGAAGATATAAGTATGGATTTTGTGTTAGGTTTGCCACGCACTAAAAGAGGTCATGATAGTATATTTGTGGTAGTGGATAGATTCTCTAAGATGGCACACTTTATTGCATGCCACAAAAGCGACGATGCGTCGCACATAGCTAATCTGTTTTTCAGGGACATTGTTCGCTTGCATGGAGTGCCCAAGACAATTGTTTCTGACAGGGACGTGAAGTTTATGAGCTACTTCTGGAAGACACTATGGGGCAAGCTAGGAACGAAGTTACTGTTCAGCACTACATGTCATCCCCAAACTGATGGTCAAACGGAGGTGGTGAATAGAACATTGTCACAATTGCTGCGAGCCATGATCAAGAAAAATCTGCGTGAGTGGGAGGAGTGTTTGCCACATGTTGAGTTTGCATATAACAGAGCGGTGCACACTACTACTCAGCTTTGTCCTTTCGAGGTGGTGTATGGTTTCAAACCAATCACACCACTAGATTTGCTGCCTCTTCCATTGCATGAGAGAGTTAATATGGAGGCATCAAAAAGAGCAGATTATGTGAAGAAAATTCATGAGAAGACACGAGAGGCCATTGAGAAGAAAGGCAAGAACATTGCTGCTGCACGCAACCAATCACGAAAGCAAGTTTTGTTTCAGCCTGGAGATATGGTTTGGGTGCATCTGCGCAAGGATAGGTTCCCACAGCTGCGAAGTTCCAAGTTGAGGCCGCGTGGTGCTGGTCCTTACAAGGTGCTAGCCAAGATAAATGACAATGCCTACTCGATTGATATTCCTATTGCTGAGTTTGGTGGCGTTAGCAACAGCTTCAACGTTGCTGATTTGTCACCATATGATGGAGAAGACCTTGGAGCGTCGAGGTCGACGCCTTTTGAAGGGGGGGGAGATGATGAGGACATCCCTACTATTGTTCCATCTCCACTTCGTGATGATGACAAGCAAGTTGCTGCAAAGAAGAAGTCCAATGATGAAATCAGAATTGGACCTATCACAAGAGCTCGTGCAAAGTTAATAGAACAACAGGTGAATTTGCTCCTAATAGAATCTGATTATTTTGTTAATGAGAATTGTTTACTGCCTAAGTCTTTGTGTGTTTGCATACTCAGGTTCATGGGAGAAGAAGGCATAGCACGAGGGAGCGAGGAGTTGAAGCAGCTGAAGCAAGACGTGATGATCATGCCCATGGACGCGAGGGAGGAGAGGGAGGCCGGCGACCAGCATGAGGAGGAGGAGGACATCACGCAGGAGGCTGCATATGGCGCACCATCAAGTGCTTGTGCGCCATACACTTAAGGCTTGCGCGCCTAGTTGGCTGCACCCAACCATTGGGTCAGTTTGTATCAAATAAGGTTGAGTCGAACCACGATTAGAGGACCAGGTCAGGTCGGCTGCCTTTGGCCAGCCGCACCCCCCATATATTGTGTGCTGATGCGCCATAGAGAGGTTAGACCACGTTTTAGATAAAACCCTAGTTCTTGAGACTGCTCTAAGCATTCATCTGGAATTCTTGTCTCCAATTCGTTTCGATCTGGAGATTATATACTGCAAGTTAAGTGTGATCTGCTGTTCCATTGGGAATTAGTGAATTGCAATTATACCGTTTCGTGGCCGACGGCTGCGTTGTGCAAGTGTGTGAAGTCGTGAATATCCGAAGGGTAGAGAGCTGTTGCATTGGCATCAGGGATCTAGCGAGGAGAGATCATCGGCGACACCAAGTTATCTATCACCATCATCATCATTACCGCAAGCTTACTGAGAAGATCGGGCCACCCCATATCAACTAAGCAGCAGATACCAAGCAGCGTTGATGACCCACGTCATGCCTACTACCCTATAGGCAACTGACTGGGAGATGTTCCTAGTTCGCACCAGCGTCGTCGTAACCCTCGTCATCTTCCATGTAGTCTTCTTCATAGTCTGACCAAGTTAATAGCCAGGGACAAAGCCATGAGTACATTTTGAATTGTACTCGCAAACCACCTAAGAAGAAGTGTTGTCATGCAGTTTGGCTGTAGCAAGGAGAAAGGCTCTAATCTAGTTTATCCTATCTAGTCAATTTCTCGTGTCAATATAGCATGTCTTACAACATTTCTATATCCTTATTAAAGAAAACATTTAGAAAACCTTTTTAGTAAAATATCTAGGAAAGGGGGAAACTCATTTGATTTCCAAGAGAGAGTCGGTGGTCAATCAAACATGACCACCTTCCTTTATAAAAACAGGTCAATCACACATGACCATCTCCATTCCCTCGGCAGTACCCTGCAAGTACTCCGAACCATAACCATGCCACGGCAGTACCCTCCGAGTACTCCATCCGGCACTTTCCTCCATTTTTCTGAAAACCACTTTTTAAAAACAAAACTGCATTGGGCAATGTAGTGATCTTTCCAACCGTCCATGACCGAGGACTCGGCTATTCGAATAGATTTACACTCTGCAGAGGTTGTACACTTTACCCACAATCATCCGAATACTCATCGTGTGGGCATCTTCCCCGCATAACATCATATGCCACGACAAGCACCCGATCAAAGCCTTTTGCTTATCTACCTTAGTACGGGAATCTACCCTATGGAGTATGTACCTCCCCGGCACACCCTGGCAGTCTACCTCCACATTCGAGCGTAACTCCAGTGCCACGTCAGGAGACCCATAGTGTCTTCCGGGCGGGTAGCCTATTGGCGGGCCCGCTACACTGTTGCCCACCACTTGCGACAAGCCGGATTCCGGGGTACTATGTACCCTTATATAGTTATGAGACTCCCGTACTAAAATAAACAAACTACGAGCTAAGCCCTGTCCCATACCGGGGTAATCGTGGTTGCACGGGTTAATTGTTCCGAGCGACTACAAAGAAACACCAATGCCTTTTATAAAACCACCAACACCTTCTTCCTTCATGTCTAACTTCATTTGTCCCAAATTCACTTTGAAAACATTTCAGTGGAGTAGATGCTACTCCAAGGTTTTCGAAAACATTTCCGAAATCTTTCCGGCGAGTGTTCCCATCCTAGAGTTTTTGGCTCCACTACAAGATTTCCAAAGACTTTGACGCTAATCATCAAGTCTCTAATATAGGGGTGTTGTATAGGTATCAAGGCTATCATCTCTATAGATGATATCAAGTCGACTTGTGGAGCTAAGTCGCCAACTATTGCTATATAGGGAATAATAGCAATATAGAAAACAATGCATAACAAGAAAACAGTAGTAAAAACAATGCAAGGTGAAATATTAGGATTCAGGTATGCAACAAGTAGATGGCTTGCCTTGAGTGGCTTGTCCCTGATCTTCTTCTTCTTGGTACTCGTACACCTCTCCTTCCTCGGTACACTCGTCGTCGTTCGATTCTATCGTCGGTAAGAAACAACAACCCATAAGCAACAAGCATTTGCAAGGCACATGCATTATCACAATAAACATTACACAACCAATGAGTATCAGAAGCAAACAAGTTTAGATGCTGAATAAACTTTCAAAGTTTTATTAGCGTAATCTAACTTATTTAGAAACTAGGGTAATTCAATATAACAAGGAAAACCCTATTTCACTCCAATCAAGCATGCAGGTGCCTTAATAGGTCAAAAATTATCCTTAGCACATCAATAGGTAAATAACAAGTTTCTGAGTCCAACAAAGTTGGATTCACCTCAAAACACCTTGTGGTTGATTTTGTATGAATTTCCTAGCAACAATAATAGCTATAACACTAGAATAATTCCCAAATATTCTTTGGACATCAGAAAAATGTACTACAGAATGTTCTAGAAAGCTAACATAATGCATGACTCATAGAAACTAGATTCATGCTAGAATACCCATTCTTTTTCAAATGAGAAAATAAACAAGAGTAAATAAACTATCTGCCATCTTAAATACTACTGCAGATGTACAGCTCCTAAAATATCAAACTCAGTGAGACATGCAAGATAACACTTCACATCATCACTGAAAAGTGGAGACACCTCATTTGAATCTACAGATAACAAGATTTGGATTTTTGATTGAAAAGAGGGCTGATTAACAAGTTAAAATACTAGTAAAAATCTATGGATCTATTCTATATGGGACCAGTGCCAATGGATAGATATTTGAATAAGGAACACACAGAAATTTGAATTACTCAATTTGCATGCTCAGATAATTTTCTATGCAATTTATAAGTTCACAGATTAGAGATTTGGTTAATAGATTCTAAAAAAAAGAAATGGGCTGAATCTAAATGGATCGGGGCCAGCGTCAATGGGCCGGTCCAGTAGAGCGTCCAGCACGCGACCTAAAAAAATAGTGGGGTGCTTTGAAATTCATGCTCGAGGCATGCACGATGCCTGGCTGCTGTGTTCGATGGAGATCGATGGGGGAAGGGTGGGCTCACCGAGGGAGGTCTGACAGGCGGCGGAGGAGACACAGGAGATGGATAGGCGGCGGGAGGCTGCTCCTCTTGGTGCCCTCGACGTGCGGGCTTGCTCCTGGGCGTCGACCTGGATGGAGACGCGCGCGACGTCGGCATGGCCAGAGCTCCAATGACGGCGAACGGCGAGGCGGCGTCGGTGACGTGTAGCAGTGGGGGAGATCGGGTCGGCTCTTCCAGGTGCGTCGGACGCGTGGTGGAGCTCCAGGTGATCCACACTATCTTGGACGAACGAGACGTCGGCCTTGACGGACTTTGACAACGCCGGATACCTAGCGAACCTCTGCGAGTGAAGAACACGGCATTAGGAGAGCTAGATGGATTGGAGTGATTAGAGGAGGAAATAGAGGAAGGAGGGTTCCTGTCTCCTATGTCCTCAGCTGCGTCGGGCTGCATACCAAAGTAGGCTCCGACTCGTGACGCACTGCCATCCGCGGCGACGCTAGGTTGGAGACGAGGGAGAGAATGTGGAGGGGATATGGGGTTCGGTCTGGGTATCCATCTGAGGGAGAGAGAAGAGGTGCGGAGTGCAAGGGGGCTCAAATAGGCGGGGGTGGTGTGGTCGTGCGAGACAAAGAGTAGCACTGCTTGGCGCTCATTGGCCGGACCGGCGGCGCATGCGACATGAGGGAAACGACTAGCATAGGAGATGAGGCTGCGCCAGGGTGTTAATGGACACACCGGGAGGGCATTGGCGAGATAACAGGTCGGGAGGCGGTCGGTCGGCTCGGAGAGGGAAGGCCGAACGGATTTACGCCAGGTGTTCGATGAATCGCTGGTCATTAGAGCACGGGCGATAGAGGTCGATCGAAACACAACAAAATCGATAGCTTGCTCAGAAAAGCTCAAGCATGCTTTGGGGAGGCTAGTGGCGTGATGGCTTGGCCAAAGGAGCAAGTTTAGAAATATGGCCATGTCATGGCGTTCTAGGTCAAAGGAGAGGGATAGGGAGCCAGAGCTAGTCTCTAGGGTTCACATGCGGCTGGAGCTGGGGTGTGGGTTTGCCTTGCTTGATCAGGCACTGGCTGGAGAGAGAGATAAACTGGCAGCATCAAGATCTTGGTAGAGGATTTGCTTCGGTTCTTCTTGCCTCCATCCTCCTTATCCAAGCACAAACAGCCAAGGGATGCACTGTAGCTGCTGCATGGTCGACCAAGGAGGGAGATAGAGAGGGCGCAGGAGAGATCAATGGAGTGGAGGTGTGGAGATCAATTAAGATAGGGTGAGAAGGAGAGGGATTCGGCTAAAATGGTGCCATTGCATGGCATGGATGGCTCTCCCTCGAGGCCATGCAATAATGGACATAGAGGGCGTGGATAATGACCAAGAAGGTCAAACAAGAAATGGCTGGGTATTTTGGTCATGCTAGATGGACTTAGGGTAAAGAGGTTTAGAGAGATAGTGATGGTAAAAAATCAAGGATGAATATGATGATGCGAATTCACCAAATCATTTGGTCAAGGTGATCGATGATGGTAGTTAATAGATCACTAAGGTATGGTTGATTCATAGAAGATCCCATTTAAATTTTAAATTGTAAACGAGATGGTTTAGATCACCTTTGGTGGGTATGCCTAATTTTAAATGAAACTCATTTGAAATACCCTTGGAAATTTTTGAAAGTAAGAAGATAATATTTTGAGTTCAAAATTGGTCTACTTGCACTACTATGCATAGTTGATTTTTCTCACATTTAAAATATGCAAGAAAATGAAGATCTGGCATAGTTACCACTCCCATGCATTTTTCTAAACTAGGAAAGATGTAGAAATTATTTTTTATAGAAACAATCTGTAATGAAAAAGGAGTGATATTATGTATGAACAACATTTCCAATTATTATTGGTGATGCATTGAATTTGGGAAGAGAATTGATGGCGAGTGCTAAGGAATGATCCAAATTTTGTGGATAAATAAAACCATATAAATAGTTTTGACAAGAGCTAAAAACTAAACCACATTAACTAGGGAAAGGTTCCAAAATATACTAGCAAGGTATGGATGGGTAGAGTAGGTTGAGAAGAAGAGAATTAGGGCATAGGAGAGTCCCTACTGAATTTATTTCGAAATTTAGAAGTGTGGAGGAAAAGGAATCTGTTGCATGTCAAATGGTCACTGATTTGAGTAGGGTCGGAGACATGATTAGAATAATTAGTAGATGGTCTCAAATGGCTAGGTGGTAATGGAGAGAATGGAAGATAGAATGATAAATATGAGTTCTAGGAAGGTGCATTGCCATGGAAAAAAGATATGAGATTTATACATGTCTCTGAAAATTGAATCATTTAACTGAAATGAAGATAGGACCAAGTTTGCAAATTGGATGAATTTGCATTTTAGCTTGCTTCTTGATTACCTATTGGCTTCTCTTGGATCCTATCAAGCATTAATAAGGTTTTATGAGTAATAACAAGGACTAAATGAAAATTTCTATGCAAAGCATTCATACACACAAGAAGTCAAACAAAGTCAAATATGGTCAAGCACAATCCTACTTATGAAACAATCATAATGAGAGCAATGCTTTGAACCAGTGCTCAAATAAGGGAGTAAAACTTTTGTAAATATTCTCAGAAAATAATGGAGACATAAACATCTCCTTTGATCAAGCTTTCTCAAAGGTGTTTGAAATCCACTTATAAAAAGTTTGCAAAATATAGGGATTATGGATCCCCATAAGTTTTATAAATAAATATTTTTTTAAAAAAAAAACCTTGGTATCAAAATAAATTTTGGCTCTTAGTTTTTGAAGAAAGTCAAATCATTTTGAAATAGTAGGAGTTGCCAAGATAATATTTTTATCAAATTGCTAGGGGCATTTTTTATGGACATGATCCTAATGGCACAAAGATTGTGTTGATTCACAATCGTGTTCATCAAACAACACTCTTACAAACATGATTTACACAACAATCAAGGCAAACATGCATGAAACATTATTTTGTTTGGTTAGTTGCGAAAAGTTTTTGTTGGCCCTCATTTTTGCATTAATAAACCTTGCTTAATCATGGTTACAAAAGTTGGGGTGTTACAATCCCACCACACGCCAGTGGTGTCCACGTATTATGTACACCACGACTACGGTCATAGCCATGGCGTACACTTTTCCTGTACGCCACCGCTATGTAGCCGTGGCATATAGAAATTACTGTATGCCACGGAAGACAATTCCCCCTATAGCCATTTTCCTAGTAGTGACATACTGGCCCATACATGGGTTCTGCCTAATTTGGCACGCAGGCCATGAGTGTGGCACGCCTTAGATGTGTGACATCATGTCGTAGGCTGTCCTAGTGCACCATCACGGACTCTCCCATGTAGACTTGACATTTCTGGTGATCTCCTGGTGCGCCTACCTCCCTCTCCTCCCTTGCGCACTTGATCATCAAGTCTTGCTCTTCTTGCCGTGACTTGTCTCCTCCTTGTGCAACGCTCGTGTTATCAACAAACCTGATCATACATAGATGCATATACTTAGGCAGTATAAAGTTCTCAGTAAATAAAAGATCGGGTTCAATTAAGAGTGAGTTCACCTGTTGTTCTAATAGCTTTGCACATTCTCTTGTAATTGGTCCAATCCTAATCTCATTGGACTTCTTTGCAGCAAAATCTTCATCATCAAAAGGAGTAGGAGGTAATGGTGGTGTAATAGGGATGTCCTCATCATCTACTCCATCTCTGGGCTAGGGAGGTGCGAGCGAGCTCTTCTTATCCTCCGTCCTTGTCCGTGGCAGCAGCTGTTTTCCTCCATCTCCTGAGATGGTTCATCAGTCCTCCAAATCCACGGTGGCAGTTGAAAATGACAGAGTTAAATCACCGTGCCCTCCAAATCCATCTCTCCCTGTAGTTAGTGGTTAGCCTTGTTGGTAGATTTAGCAGACACTCATGTTAGTTTAGTTTGCTTAGGGCGACCGGATGAGCCTGATCCACTAGGCAACAACACTGTAGCTATGATTCAGGCTTGGATCCTCCTCCTCCACAGAAGATCAGTCATGCAAGCTGCATATCCACGAGTGAGTTTGTTGGGGGGTTCGATGCAAATAACAAAATTTTATTTCCTACGCAACCCAGAATTTCCCAAAGATCTATCTATTAGTAATGCTATAACGGTAAACTGGTGTTCAGCGACATACCAGACCAAACGCGGGAGTAACGCTCCCACACAAGCGATGTTGATGAAGCCGACGTAGCCGACCTCAAGGTCACTAAAGAACTTGGTGTTGGTGTTTGGTGCAAATAACAAAAATTTATTACCTACGGAACCCCAAATTTCCCAGATCTATCTATCTAGTAATGCTGTAATGATTAACTGGAGATCGATGATATACCCTTGTAGATCGATCATGGGGATTACGCTCCCGCACAAGCCTTGATGATGAAGACAACGTAGCAGACCTCAAGGTCGTGGAGATCTTGATGCCATGACACCAGTGCAACAACACCGGCACAATGCCACGACAACACGATGCCAGTGCAACAGCATCGGTGCAACAACGTAGTGCCACACATGCAGTACCTCGTAGTACTCGCACACGTACATCGTATAGACATTGTCCGTGCTCTAGTCTAGCAGAGCAACGAAAGAAGAAATTTGGACTTGAAATCCGGCAGCGCAACGATGTCCGATATGTGGAGTTTTCCTCTAACTCGCTGGCACAGCTCCAAACGTGGGAGCGGAGCTAAGAAGAAGAAAGGAAGAGGCATGTCGCATAGGGGAGAGGAGAGGAGAGCTCTTCTAGGAACTCCCTCAATCCACTTGTGTCAAACTCTCCTCCATGGTGGGTTTTATATAGGCGGATGGGGGGAGACCTTACCCCCACCAAGGCATCTAGGGGGGCGACGGCTAGGGCAGGGAGGAGCACGCCCTAGGGCTGCCACCTACCCCCAAAACCCTAGCCCCTTTGGCCGGCTAGGCCTATGGGCCAAGCCCTAGCCATCCCATACCCTGGTCGGCCTCCTAAATGGGCTCTCCTTCCTGAGAGGTCCCAAATAGGTGGGCTACCTTTATTAATTAATTAAATAATGTTTATTAATATTAATTCATTAATATCAATTACTTTATTATTTAATTCCCCGTAGCTCTGAAACTCCTTCCGGAACCCTCCGAACAACTATCGGATCTCCATGGAACTTTTCCGACTTCCTCCTATCAGCACATTGACAATTCCAGAAACATCTTAATGTCATCGCACCCTTAAGTGTGTTACCATACGGTTCAAGAATACTACAGACATTATCGAGACTTTTCTCCTTTAAATGATCATCAATCAGATCTGGACATCCGTGATGATCCCTGTGTATTCCCATGAAGGAATTTTGTCGTTACCGAAAACGTCGATGCCCTATTCCTTTTGCTTCTACGATACTTTGCAATATCCGAAGTTTGATCATCGGTATCTCCGTACCTAGTTCAATCTTGTTACCGACATTGCCTTTTACTCATTCTCATGATATTCCATCCATGTGACCTAGTCACATGTTGCAACATTGGATGAATCTCACCGAGTGGGCCCAGAGTATCTTTCTGTCACACGGAAGAACAAATCCCACTCTTGATGCATACGCCTCAACCTCTCCATTGGAAACCCAAGAGACAACTTTTCAGTCACCGTGTTATCGAGTGACGGTTGATGCAATTAAAGCTTCCTCCAGAAGTAGTGATTAAATATGATCTCATGGTCTAAGGATTAGGTTACAACATTTCTTATTATTGCAACATGAACATCGTGACACGATCGTGTTACATAATAATGTTGGGTATTTCCATCATGGCATTAACACAATGACGTGAACCTCATTGTCAATCTGACGTATTTGTCACATGATCCAGAAACTGATGATCAGTTGACCAATGAGCTAGTATAGAGGTTTACCAGGGACTCTGGTTGTTTAATACCACACGTGTATCGGTGTTTCTGGACAGACACAGTTATAGCACAGTATTAAACTTAATATGAACTCTTTGGAATATGCAAATAAACCCTTTATTATTTTCCTCTAGGGCATAATTCTTTCAATCTCCCACTTGTACTAGAGTACAAATAATCTAGCTGCATTCAATCATGATATCATATCAGACATATGTGTTCTTGATCATGCTTGCTTGTGAGAGAGTTTTTCAACGATCTGTACAACTCAGACCTTTTATATTCTTTGCAACTTGTCAACCAGTTTGACATTATCCCATCATCAAATGATGTTGTTGAAGTATACATGTTCTTGGCAGAAGAGTGAGACTTTGTATTCTAGTGATGGTATTCGATCAGTTAATAAACTTTCTCTATCGCCATACCAGAAACACACTCATCTAGAAGACAAACTTTCTAATCCATAACATTATACTTGCCACTAATTTTCAATTTATGTAGATTCAATTGATAGTAAAGTATGCAAATTTAATATCTAACCACACTACCATTTATCTAAGCCTTTAATTTGCAAATTTCCAAACCCGGTAAACTTGCACTTGCGGCCAAGCTTACTTTTCTGTTAGAAATATGTCTTTAGTTCTACCTGGAACCTCAAGGATGAACTTTTGTTCAATAATTCTCTAATCATTCCAGAACTTGTTCTTCAAACTTATCCTTTGTTCCATGATTCTCAAATCATTCTAGAATGTCTTCTTCTCTCTAAGAACTCGGGTCACATTATGTCGTATACATAATACAGTTTAGATGACGTTCACAACATGACACATCTATCAACCATTATTATTGTATTGAGTTCTAACTCAATGTTTCCCTTAGCCATTTAGTCATACAAGAGTTTCCTCTCTGACTTGTTTCATTATGGACTTTTGGAATTTCGACTAAGAAAACATTTCGGCTTAATGTTTTATTTAACATATCAATCTATCTTACTAGATATCAATATTTTCAGTTTATCTATTAATGCCATTTATTAATACTTGTTAATACCAACTAGTCCATTCATAATATGTCATCTACATATAAGAATGTCATCAAGCTCCCACTAAAAAATATGTCTGTCACATATAAGTTGAGAAAGCTTTCATAGCTCCCACTCAAAAATATGTCTCTTACATATAATGATGAGAAACTACTTAATTTAGCTCCCAGTCAGTTTAATGTAAATTATTGGTCTTCTTGATATTTTGGACAATCCCAAAATCTTTTGATCACTTATCAAATCGAGATTTCCAGTTGTGAGATATTAATTTCCAAATGGTTCAAAACTTTGCCTTTCCTTAAATGAATTTTAAGAACTTGCTATTTTGACAACCTATTGGTATTAATTACCTAAAAGACTTGAGCATCGCTACAAATTGTAGTCAACTTATTGAATTTGTCAGAAATACATTTTGTGACAAATCGAGCTTTTATGTCCTTCTTTAGAAGTTTCATTTCTTCCTTGTAATCTTGCATTATTCGGGAAGATTTAAGTAACACTTTTCTTAATATGATCAAGTACTTTTACTTTTCAATCTTAAATGTAACTTCGAATTAAGTAACAATTTTACTTAATAGGATTTCATGACTCTAAGTCATTTCTCGCATTTAGGTCCACCATCTTTTCTTCATAGTTTATAGGTATGTCTTATTCCAATAAGATGACAAGTAAATCATGAATTATATTTTGCGAACAGGCACAAAATTATTCATGAATCCTGCTTTCTTCAATAAAGGGCTTTAATTGAAAATAACATGAGCTTCATCAATAATTTTTTTTCTTCTAATGCAGACCTTCTAATAGGGCAAAGGTGTTCGATCTTTCGATGAGATCTTGATATGTCGATTTGGTGGGTGGAGTTCGTGCTTGACGATCTGACTACGCGTGCGAAGCTCGTGCGCCAATGCAATCGCTAGGACAATCTCCGGGAGTTACTGATCTTGCGGAAGCACGATCAGCCTGACCAGCGAGGGTCTTAATTCCTACCTGAAATCGAGAACAAGTAAGAACTAATACAACAGTCAAGATATTGCGGATGAAGATGTATGCTTTATTCAAAAGGTGGGATTCCGAATAGGCGGTCTTCTTCTAGGCGATTGGCCTCAAAAGTCGAGCTCGTAGTTCCAGCAATGGCTAACTTTAGTCTAAACAAAATCTGAGTTCTAATGACGGCTACGGGGGGTATTTGAGGAGGAAAAGGTAGGGGTGCGACCAGCCATGGGTATGGTGGTCGAACGAAACCCTAACAGGCCTTTTCTCCTCAAATTTGGACTCCTAAAAGTGGCTGTCTTATTTGCTGCGAAAATTACATGGGCCTGCCCCAAAAGTAAAAGTGACGCAGCACCATATTTATCTAAGGACGAATTTATGAAGTAGTTCTTTGTATATTTCGTCCAAGTCTTCATCCTTCATTATGGTGGCTTCAAAGTTCTGAAATCTCCACTCGTGGCATCTTCTTCAATCCTCAAACGCTTGCTGCCATCTCCATGCACGATCATGCTCCAATGCTTCTCCCTCTCATCCATGCTAGGTCGATCATTCCTAAGAGTAACAAACATATCTGATTTAGGCAGCATCATATTCTCATGTATGTGAGAAAGAGTTCCAAGAAACGAAAGTACCTGATAGTGAAGTTGCTTGGCACGAGCTCGAGTGATGGGTCCTTGTATGTGTTCCGCTGTAGGTGCAGCGGGTGTATCAATAGATGGGATGTCCTCATCATGCTCCCCTTCTTGAATTGAAGTCGTCCTCGACGCAACCTCATCTTCTTCACCGAAGTAAGGTTTTAAATCTGCAATGTTCAATGTAGGACTTACCGTACCAAAATCTGCAGAAATCTCAAGTTTATATGCATTATCATTGATTTTCTCTATCACCTTAAAAGGACCATCAGCACGTGGCATTAACTTAGACTTGCGCAAATCAGGAAAACGATCTTTGCGCAAATGCAACCAAACAAGATCACCAACCTCAAACACAACATGCTTTCGTCCTCTATCCCTAGCAACTTTATACTTAACATTCATGCGTTCTATGTTGTCTTTAGTAGTTGCATGCAATTTTAAAATCAATTCAGCACGCTGTGTAGCATCGAAATTATTTTGCACTGAAGATGGTAACGGCAACAAATCAATAGGTGCACGTGGAACAAAACCATAGACAATCTGAAAAGGGCTCATCTTTGTGGTAGAATGCAGCGAACGATTATAAGCAAATTCAATATGAGGCAAACACTCCTCCCACAATTTTAAGTTCTTCTTTAAAACAGCCCGCAACATGGTAGATAAAGTTCTATTAACTACTTCAGTTTGTCCATCAGTTTGGGGATGACATGTAGTACTAAACAGCAATTTAGTCCCCAACTTAGCCCATAAACATCTCCAAAAGTGGCTAAGAAATTTAGTATCACGGTCAGAAACAATAATATTTGGCACACCATGCAAACGAACGATATCACAAAAAAACAAATCAGCAATGTGCGCAGCATCATCGGTCTTGTGACAAGGAATAAAGTGTGCCATCTTAGAAAACCGATCCACAACAACAAAAATACTATCCCTCCCCTTCTGTGTACGAGGTAATCCCAAAACAAAGTCCATCGAAATATCCTCCCAGGGAACACTAGGCACAGGAAGAGGCATATAAAACCATGTGGATTAAGGCGAGACTTAGCTTTTTGACAAGTAGTGCAGCGTGCCACAAATCTCTCAACATCTCGCCGCATGCGTGGCCAAAAGAAATGTGCAGCAAGAACATCCTCCATCTTCTTGGCACCAAAGTGTCCCATTAATCCTCCTCCATGCGCCTCCTGTAACAACAAAAGATGAACGGAACCATCTGGGATGCATAGTTTGTTAGCATGAAACACAAATCCATCATTAAGGATGAATTTGTTCCTTGTTCTACTATCTTTACAATTCTGCAACACATCTTTAAATTCAGCATCATGCAAGTATTGTTCCTTTATAGTTTCCAACCTAAATTTTTTGAAGTCAAGCTGAGATAACATAGTATAACGACATGACAAAGCATCAACAATAATATTATCTTTACCCTTTTTGTGTTTGATAACATAAGGAAAAGATTCAATAAATTCAACCCACTTTGCATGGCGACGATTCAGTTTTGCTTGACTATGAATATGCTTCAAAGATTCATGATCAGAATGTATAACAAATTCTTTAGGCCATAAATAATGTTTCCAAGTTTCTAATGTCCGAACCAGCGCATATAATTTTTTATCATAAGTAGAATAGTTCAGACTAGGCCCACTCAATTTTTCACTAAAATATGCTACAGGTTTGCCCTCTTGTAATAACACACCTCCCAAACCAATTCCACTAGCATCACATTCAAGTTCAAACGTCTTATTAAAATCAGGAAGTTGGAGTAATGGAGCATGTGTTAACTTATCTTTCAGTATCATGAAGGCCTCTTGTCGTGCATCGCCCCAAACAAAGGGCACATCCTTCTTTGTGAGCTCATTCAATGGCGCAGCAATAGAACCAAAATCTTTGACAAAGTGCCTATAAAACCCAGCAAGACCCAGAAAACTCCTCACTTGTGTGACCGTCTTGGGCTACGACCAATTCTCAATAGCTTCAATCTTGGCTGGATCAACTTCAATTCCCTGTGCTGTAACAACATAACCAAGAAAAGCAACTCTATTTGTGCAAAAGGTGCACTTCTCAAGATTACCATACAAACGTGCATCACGTAAAGCATTGAAAACAGCACGTAAATGATCCAAATGGTCCTCTAAAGATTTGCTATATATGAGAATGTCATCAAAATATACCACCACAAAACGACCAATAAAAGCACGTAAAACTTCGTTCATCAGTCTCATAAAGGTACTAGGTGCATTAGTTAAACCAAACGGCATTACTAACCACTCATATAAACCGAACTTAGTTTTAAAAGCTGTTTTCCATTCATCTCCTAATTGCATACGAATTTGGTGGTAACCACTACGCAAATCAACTTTAGAGAACATAATAGAACCACTCAACTCATCCAGCATGTCATCCAAACAAGGTATAGGGTGACGATATCGAATGGTAATATTATTAATAGCTCGACAATCAGTACACATGCGCGAAGAACCATCTTTCTTAGGTACTAAAATAATAGGAACAGCGCATGGACTAAGAGACTCGCGAATATAGCCTTTGTCCAATAAACTCTAGATTTGTCGTTGGATCTCTTTTGTTTCTTCCGGATTGGTGCGATATGGCGCACGGTTGGGCAGCGAGGCTCCTGGAATCAAATCAATTTGGTGTTCTATCCCACAAATAGGTGGGAGTCCAGGTGGAACATCTTGTGGAAAAACGTCCATGTATTCCTGCAAAAGGTCAGCAATCGCAGGTGGCAAAGAAGGAGGCATATCCTCAAATGAAAACAGAACTTCTTTGCAAACAATGGCATAGCATGGAGTAATATTGACATCAATTTCAGCAAGATCAGATTTGCTAGCAAGTAAACAAGGATTCTTCAAACGAATTTCAGTAGCATGGTTACAATCAGATTTAGAAGAATGCTTAGGAGGTACAAAATCTGTAGCAATAATCTGATTCTCACTCTTATGTTTGTCATCATTTTTTAATCTACTAGCTCTAGCAAGATCATCTTTCCAAATTTGTTCTGGAGTCATGGGTTTAAGTCCAATTTTCTTGCCAGCATGTGTAAGAGAATACTAATTAGTTTTACCATTATGTACAGATTCTCTGTCAAATTGCCATGGTCTACCAAGTAACAAAGAACAAGCTTGCATAGGTACAACATCACAATCAACAAAATCTGAATAGGTACCAATAGTAAAATGCACGCGTGTAGTTCTTGTTACCTTGAGCTTACGGGAGCTCTCAAACCATTGAATGTAATAGGGATGAGGTCGTTGTCGTGTGGGTAGAGTAAGCTTCTCCACCATGTCAATACTAGCCAGATTGTTACAACTCCCTCCATCAATGATGATCTGGATAGCTCTCTCCTTAACAATGCCCCTTGTTTGAAACAAATTGTGGCGTTTATCATGCTCAGCTTTGCTCAATTGCACACTCAAGACACGTTGTGCAACTAAACTCTTGTATTGATCAGCAGTTTCAGCTCCCATTACCTCCATCTCCTTATCAGAATCAGAATTGGCACCATCATGTGCCGCAATAAGTGCCAATGTATCATCATCAAAATCACTCGCAGAGTCATATTCGCCATCTTCAAGCACCACCATCACACGTTTGGTTCTGCATTCTTTTTCGATGTGACCAAACCCAATACATTTGCGACATTGAATGTCGCGAGTCTTCCCCGTGGAGGCCATGGAAGAAGAAATCCATGTCGGACCAGCAGATGGTGATGGAGCAGGAGCAGGTGGCGTTCTTGACGTCGGCGTGGTATACCTGGAGGTGGAAGGACCTGGTGCATCCCCATGAGAAGGTGGAGCTAATTTGCGCGCAGACCATGAAGGAGTACGACCTGCAGAATTATTAGCTCTTCTCCATGATGGTTGACGATCCTGCACTTCAAGTTTAGCCTTGCAAGCAAGGTGAAATAAACGAGTAATAGTGTTGTACTCCTTATAGTCTAAAATATGCTGAATCTCCTTATTTAAACCACCAAAGAAACGTGCAAGCATAGCTTCATTATCCTCTACAATACCACAACGAATCATGCCCGTTTGTAACTCTTGATAATACTCTTGTACGGAATTTTTGCCTTGTTCTAAACGAGTTAATTTTTTAACCAAGTCCCGTTGATAATGTGGAGGTACAAAACGAGTACGCATGGCTTGTTTTAGACCAAGCCAAGTAGCAGGAATATTAGCATGATTGACTCGACAATGTTCAGACCACCAGATAGAAGCAAAATCTGTAAATTCATATGTAGCAGCACTAACACGCAAATGCTCAGGGTAGCGTAAACATGCAAAACGTTGCTCTACTTCTAATTCCCAAGTGAGATATGCATTAGGATTATATCTACACTCAAATGGCGGAATATTTAATTTCAGCTTGGCCACATGTTCATCATCATGTACCGGACGCGGAGGTGGACGAGCGTTGCGGTTGTATTGCCGCGGACGGCCAGGTGTAGGTTGTTGGACCTCGACCTCCTCGAGCTTGTTTTCATCTTCGAACTCGTTTTCCCCCTCTTCAGCAGCATATCCATCCTGGGTGGCCGCCTCCGTAGCGGCCGCAGCAGCTGTCGCGGCTGTAACGGTACCCGCAGATGGCGGTACAAGAGGAACGCGGCGAGCATGTGGTACAGGGATGCCCGGCTGTGGCAGTGGTGGTAAACGGGCTAGGACTTCCTGGAACCGGACGTCGAGCTTGGTGTTGAAGGATGCCTCAAGACCAGCAATCTTGTCCATCGCATCAGAAAGCTTGGAATCAACATCACCCAAGCGTGTGTCCATATCTTGTGCACGTCCCACCAACAGCCGAGTGAAGTGGGCATGCAACTCTGCAGTAGTCATCTTCTCTGGATCAACATCATCCTTCGTGGTTCCTGTCATGGTTAGCATAGAAGCAAGCACAAATATATATACCTACGCACTACGGAATATGGTGGAATCACGCGTAATCCGTCAAGCGGTATACAAAGCTCTTACAAGTTCTTACCAAACAGGAGGAAGGTGATATGCAACCAGCAAAGAACAGCGACTCCCAAAATTGCACAAAGCAATTACCAGGTGTCGATACAAAGCACGTGCAGAAATATGTGGAGCTGTAAGAAGTCTTATATGGTAGCAAAAACAGCAAATATCAAAACAGTAATGCAATGTTGAAAGAATGCTCAACCACAGTACTGTGCTGGTCCTAGGCTAGAGACGCGAGCCGAGAACACTAAGAAAGTCACGGCGTGGCACAACAAGCAGAAAGAAATAGCTCGAAAGCAAGATATAAGTGAAGATCTGCAGGAATTTTCAGGTCCGAAACTTCAGAGGGCAAAAACTCAACCTTCCCGGCCTTTTTTGGGCGTTTTGAGTGTCGCACAATGTCGTAGTGTTGTGGTTAGATAGAACTTTTCGTGCTGAGCATTTTGAGTGGTCGCACGTCGAAAACGGAGTTCGTATACAAAAGTTATGGCCAGTTGAAGTTTGCTGTCGAAAACTGTCAAAAACTGACGAAACTGTCCAAATCGGACTACATTCGGACTGGACTAGTAGGAACGGGTCAAACCGACTTGGATGCGGATTTGACATTTTTTTTTGCTCTTCTTCTTCCTCTTGCCTGGCGATCGGAACTTAACTCACGGACTCTGAAAAAGGCACGGATGAAATTGGGAGGAACGAACAAAAACTAATGTGAAGTCGGTGGCGGAAGTATATGGCGTGGTGGTGGAAGGATATGGTGGAGCAGTGGTGCAAGCGTGCGGCGGCGGCGTGACTATGGTGATTCGAATTCGAAACTCTAAAGGAACAGACACTAAGACCAGCAACTCGACACGCGGATGCAGACACAAATTCAACGATGCAAACTGAAAAGACAATGCAAAGGCTCGGATGGTTTATGGGACGAGATGATCTAAACCCTAACTGTATTTTTGGCTTTTTCGTGGTTTATAGGTATGAACACAGATGCAAACTAAACTACGAAAATAGTAAATCTCACCGAGCAACCTGAAATCTGATACCACTTGATAGGGCAAAGGTGTCTGATCTTTCGATGAGATCTTGATATGTCGATTTGGTGGGTGGAGTTCGTGCTTGACGATCCGACTACACGTGCGAAGCTTGTGCGCCAATGCAATCGCTAGGACAATCTCCGGGAGTTACTGATCTTGCGGAAGCACGATCAGCCTGACCAGCGAGGGTCTTAATTCCTACCTAAAATCGAGAACAAGTAAGAACTAATACAGCAATCAAGATATTGCGGATGAAGATGTATGCTTTATTCAAAAGGTGGGATTCCGAATAGGCGGTCTTCTTCTGGGCGATTGGCCTCAAAAGTCGAGCTCGTAGTTGCAGCAATGGCTAACTTTAGTTTAAACAAAATCCGAGTTCTAATGACGGCTATGGGGGGTATTTGAGGAGGAAAAGGTAGGGGTGCGACCAGCCATGGGTATGGTGGTCGAACGGAACCCTAACAGGCCTTTTCTCCTCAAATTCGGACTCCTAAAAGTGGCTGTCTTATTTGCTGCGAAAATTACATGGGCCTGGCCCAAAAGTAAAAGTGATGCAGCACCATATTTATCTAAGGACGAATTTATGAAGTAGTTCTTTGTATATTTCGTCCAAGTCTTCATCCTTCATTATGGTGGCTTCAAAGTTCTGAAATCTCCACTTGTGGCATCTTCTTCAATCCTCAAACGCTTGCTGCCATCTCCATGCACGATCATGCTCCAATGCTTGTCCCTCTCATCCATGCTAGGTCCATCATTCCTAAGAGTAACAAACATATCTGATTTAGGCAGCATCATATTCTCATGTATGTGAGAAAGAGTTCCAAGAAACGAAAGTACCTGATAGTGAAGTTGCTTGGCATGAGCTCGAGTGATGGGTCCTTGTATGTGTTCCGTTGTAGGTGCAGCGGGTGTATCAATAGATGGGATGTCCTCATCACCTTCGCTCCAGAACATATTCCATTGCGCTATTCTGACATTATAAAGATAAAGTCAATAACTTTATTTTGGTCCTTTATTTTCTTTTGTTTAACACCCTCACGGAGAATACTCTTTCTCTAGAGTGCACCAAAACTTTGCAATACAATTTTGCACTTTTGGTTTATGGAAGACATGTCCATATTACACATAATGACACACTACAAAGAATTATTCATGTTAATTTCGAATTATCATGTATAACTGCAAAATGTGGTGACCCAGCATAGCACTGCATGTTGTAGTATAAAAGTCATTGACATAACACTCATGAAGTACCAATGCACAAATATTACAACCCTCAGAGTGGTACAACAGAAACATAGCGGTCTTTATTCAAGCACTGAATATTACAAGCCATAATGTTACAAAGGACTCCAGTTCCTCCTCGGTCCAAAGAGGAACACTAGATGGTTCTAATTTAATACTACAAACCTTAGCTGCAAACGAAAGTAGTAAACTAAACATGATGCCCAACTCTAGTCGCTTTATTCTAGGTGTTCGATGCGACCAAAGCTTCTATTCTATGACTCTAGTTGTCGGCTCTCTCCTCGAGTCCTTCATCGGTACCATAGGAGATGGTGTAGTCGATGCCTTCAACTCCCCCGGATAGATCCGGTTCTTCGTAGTATACCTCCTCGTAGTCCTCCGGGGTTACTTCTGTCTCTTCAAATTGGCCCTCCGAGTCTAAGCAAGGGTTACAAGGGAGTGGGGTGAGTAACGAGCGTTACCCAGCAAGTTCATTTAATAGAATAGAGGTGTTTGATGCACTAGCTACGACCATAGACTAGAAAGCCTTAGGTCAAATGCAGTTTTTATAATCATTTCTTCAAAGATTGATTTTATTCAAAAGAACTATGTCCGTCAGTCTTCACAGGTTGATTAGAGCTTTGATGGGCGCCTTTCCTGTCGTGTTCGTAGCTCCTTCCTGGAATAGGGAGTATCTTGATACTTTTTGTACACTCTGCAGAGGTGGTCACTTGTACCCATAGGAGATCAACACTTTGCTGCACGACCGGGTGTACTTTCCCGTCCATACTTCCTTGGTATGTGGCCCAGCCGTTGATCCGAGCCAATCACTGTTCCTTCCCGTGACCTTGCATACCCACCCTTTTGCGGCTCCAACTTCGGTTCGCTACCCTTGCCGGTCTATGCTTTGGTACTTGCCGACCTCGGCATACTTGTCTTCTGACAAAGAGTTACCCCCACCAGTTTGGTTACGCACTGTGGTAACACCGGCCTCGATACTCTACCCCCATCGTTGTCGCAATCCATCATAGACTACCAGGACCATGAAATCATTAAGGGGACTCCACCCAACCCGAAGCTCCGCGCAGGGAGAAAACTACTCCGGAACGGCGCGTCCGTTGATATGCAAGAGGGAAAAGATACAGCTAACTCTTCCGTCCCATTCCAGATCCTATGGTTGACCGTATTTTACGGCACAAGAATCACTGGCGACATTGGTTATTAATCCTAGGTGAACATTCCAGTTACAGTGGGACCTCCACCATACTCTTACCATGGTCCCACTGCCCACCCTCCTAGGTCGACAACCACCATGGTTGCTAACCACTAGTCATATTAAGTTGAGAAAACAGAACCTTTGCTTTTGAATGCAATCATAATAATAATACCACCGGTATATTTGCAAGTAATTTGCTAAAGATAAACAAGAGATATGAGCAAGAGTGAACTTGCCTGCAAACTGCAAGGTAGTGCAGTTGGATTTGTTGGAGTGACCCGGGACCTCGGGTCCTGGAAAATAGCATCATTGTCCGATAAGGGCAATGGTTAAAGATTCAAATAATGCATGCCTTTAAGGTGTGGGTGTTCCCTTTATACCCCCCAGAAGTGTTTTATTTTCCTCCTTGAATTTATATACTCCTTTTATGATTTTAAGGAGTATATGTTATCAATTACTTCATTCAAGAATATTCTTCAATATTCTGGAATGGAGTTCAATTTTGATAATGAGTTCTATTCTAATTAGATCTTTCTTAGATATCTCACAATTATAGAAAAGTCTTAGAGAGTTCCTTTTACTATTTATCTTCATAGGGTGATTTATTAATAAGTGTATATACCCTAGTTATGAATTTACCAGAGTATATATTATGTTAAATTCATTCAAGAATTCTAAGGATAAATTCTTGAATGGATTTACTTTATTTTAACTCAGAGATGTTGTTGTCCTTTTACTTTCTCATTTAAAACATTTCCAGAAGTTTTTTCCTTTAAAAGAAAACTCCATAATTCAATTATGAACAATTTCTTTCATATTCACAAAGTCACCATTTATATGATGAAAAGCTCAAAAATCATTTGGGGTTATTTTTGCAAAGTTCAAATTATTTTCTGCTTTTTATTAAGTGTTAAAAGGTTTTTCCAAAAAAACCCTTTATTTTCTATTCAATTTCTGTTTTTAAATTTGGTTAAAAACCCTCTCTCCACCTCTCCTGCCAGGCCTGGCCCACCTGTCAGGCCTGGCCCACCTGTCGGCGGTGGCCTACCTGGTCGAACCCGACAAGGTGGCATTGGTCAAACCGACTGGCCGCTCCCCCTCGCTCACCTCTTCTTCTTCCTCTCGCCCGCTCTGGCGACTGCGTCGCCTCGCCACCGCCACGCTTGATTGGGTGTCAAACGATAGATCTCACGACGGCGCTCCTGCCTGTCCGAGAGATCTGATCGATTACCCCCTGGTGCTCTCGTCTCTGTCACCTCCTGCACTCTGGATCTCGGCCATAGCGACCTCAAGCTTGGTCTCGAGCCGCTTGGCTTTCCCCTCGGCGAGATCTGGTGCTTGGTGAGTGCGGTGGCTTGCCGACGTGTCGTCGGCGCCTTCCCCTGGCTTGGTGTCATCGTGGTCGCGCGGGCACTGCCTCGCCATGCCACGGTGGTACCTCCTGGGTGTCGAGTAAGTTCTTCCTCTCATGTATCCTTCTCTGTGCTCTCCTGGAGCTTGCTTGGCCATGCTCCACCTCTCAGGTGCACTGGGGTTCCTCCCCAAGCTTGCTCTCATGCTGTGAGATTAGGGCTTGCTGTGATGTGTGATTTTAAGCTCTGTGATCACTCCTTGTCCATTAAGCTTGCAGTAAGAGCTTGAACATGTTTGTGCTTGCTGCCACTGTTAGTTTCAGTCATAGCTTCAGTTAACACTTTTAGATGAAGCTTGCTGGTTTCAGTTAACTGTTTAATTTACTGGAAGTCAAACTGAATGCTTTGGTGACCCCCTTCTATCTAATTATTCAGTTACTGCTTCTACTTAATTAGCTGAGAGCTTGCTAGTGGCTGATCTTGATCATGTGCACGAAGTGCATGGATAACTATGTTTTAGTTATCTCTGAATGTTGCTGTTTAATTAGCTGTAGTGTAACAGCTTTACTACACTTTCTTGCAGTGCCACTACTATGCTGGTTCAGTGATGCAAACTAGCTTCTGTTGAGCTTGATTATTTCTAGATGTGATGCTAAGTTAGTGGGTGCTATTGTGGTTCTTGCAGTAGCTTCTGGCTATCTGCTTCACTGTGATACCTCCTTGAGGTGTGCACAGTTACTGTGGGTGTTGGCTACTAAACTGAGTGCTCTTGAGAGTAGATCACCCTCTGTGGTGATCTGTTGGTGGCTTATTTGATTGAAAGTGTCCCTGTCCACTTTTCCTAGATGCGTACTTAACTTGATCAATCTTATTGACAAGGCTGATGGATTTCTAGGTTTAGGTCTTAGTCTTGATAGTCTAGGCAACCCATGTGCCACTCCTGGCCTTGTTCTTATTTCTGTGAGTATTTCCTTTGAGAAATTCCGAGGTAAGATTATGTGTTAGGAAGTAGGTGGTGTGGATGTCCTTGTCTTCAAGGTCATGGCCTCCTGGACATCCAAGTGATGACCAAAGCCCTTTCAATATCAAGCTTTGCTTGATTCATGTGTGGTTGTGCTCTGTGCAGTCTGTCTGGGAGATAAACTTGTGAGTTTTCTCCCAGCACTTATGTGTGCTGTGGTTTAACAATAACCTGCTGCTAAAGAGTAGCTTGTTCTTCTGGATATTTCTGATTTCCTACTTCTGGTGGCAAGCCTGCTCCTCCTAGCTACTTGACCTAGTTCCTAGTTGAACTAAGTGACCATGTTGGTCTTTGGCTTTGATGGTTTGGTTGATTCAATGGTGTGCTGGTGGTGTAAATCTTCCATGTTGCTCAACTCATGAGCAGGGTTGATTGTGTGGTGGTGATTCTGTGATGCTGATGTGATCTCAGCTGTGGTGATGTTCTTGGTGTGATGCTATTGGTGGTGTGGTGGTGTTGTTCTTGGTCGGCTAGTGTTCTTGGCCAAGCAATTTCACCTCCTGTGATGTTTTTATACTGGCCTTTGTTACCTGGGGGCTTGACACCTTAGCTCATGCATTTGATGAGTGAGCTGCTATGGGCTGGCTTGCCCTGCTCGGCTGGCCTGGTTCTGTCGCGGGGACGAGTCTGTTTAGTTTTTCTATCGCAGGGCGCTTTGGGTGCGAAGTCTGCGTTGTTTCTCTACCACAGTACCGGTGGGATTTTGACGTTGATAGCTATGGAAGGAGGTGTTGTTACGACAGTTTCTGAAGAAGTATCAGATTATTATCAAGCACTTTGGCTCGGTGAAAAGGATGAAGCGCCCCTAATTTATCCTAAAGCTATTGCTGCAACCAGAGCATTAGGAGGTTTGCGAAGGCTTTGGTTGAAGTTTGATGCTACGCCACAGGAATACCTAGCATGGGAAGAGGTAATGGACCGTTGGTTATTGCCACATTCTCGAGATTATGGAGAAATTACTTTGATCAAACAACTACAGCTTGGTGGAAGCGTTTACGGTATGATATGCGTATAAAGGGCCAGAGTCCTCCAAACACTTGGGAAGAAGTGAAGCGCCTTGCGAGGCAGCATTTTGTGCCAGCGGATTGTTTGGTAGAGCAGGTCAGTCCTGCTACGACATCAATTGTACCTTATGCAGATACGAAGGCTGATGTTGTTAAGGATGTTGTGGAAGTGGCTGAACCGTTAAATGGGTTGAATATGCAACTAAAGAGAGTCTATGATGATGCTTGTATGGCAGTGGAAAGAGGTCAGTGTTGGAGTCTATTTCAGATGCAGTGCATGATCAAGGGCAAAGCGTGCAAGCTCATGGTGGATGGTGGTAGCTACTGTAATGGCATCAGTAAGGTTGTGGTGTCGACTTTGGGTTTGTCGACATGGCGTATTCCTGAACCTAAGCATGTTGCGTGGTTAAATAGCTGCGGTATGCTGAAAGTTACTCATAAGGTACATGTGCCATTTATAGTTGGTGATTATGTTGATGAGGTTGAGTGCGATGTGTTGCCATTGGAGGTGTGTGGGTTGTTACTTGGACGTCCATGGCAGTATGATCGCAATGCTATGCATGCTGGGAGAGCAAATACATATTCTTTTGTGCATGATGGCAAACAGCGGACTTTGAAACCTATGCAAGATGATCAAATAAAGTCTGATGTTGAGCTAGTGGTACACAAGGAGAAGTTGCGCAAGGCTACGCCAAAATCTGGGCTAGCTACACCGCAGCATGAGGAGCATGATGCGAATAGCGTCAGTGGTGATATTGTTTCAGCCAAGCCTGTAGATGACAAGCCAGTTGTTCTTGTTAGTGACAAGCCAGTTGAAGTCAAGCCTCTTATTGATGTAGGGAAGGATATGTCAGCATGTGTTCCATGTGTTCCACTTCCAGTTTGTGTTGACATGGGTGTTCAGACTGAGGACAGTGGTGCTGATCGTGTTCCGGTGCATATGGTGCCGCGGGTAGTCAGCCACAGTTTTGTGAGAACACCTCGGAAACGTTTTGTTGGAGCAGCAGTATGTGTGCACAAAGGCAAGGATGGACGTGTTCATCAGTTGTGTGGCCCAGGCATTACTACTTTGCAGGGTCGTGCACAGAAGGTTCATGTGCAGCAGCACAAAGCTCCATCAAGAGTTGAGAAGAAGAAGAAGGTGGAGGCGCCTAAGTATAAGTTCATTTGGCAAAGAAAAGAGGTGCAGCCACCGAGGGCTGTATCAAGTCGAGCAGGCCAAGAGGGAGGATGTGGTGAGGTAGGCAAGCAAGACTTGAAGACAACGAATATGCATGGTGATATTGTTGATATTCCGCTACCCTTTCGAGCAGACCCTCACACGTTGGGGACAATGCTTTTTGAAGGGGGGGAGGATGATATGGGCACGAAGGAGGAGGTGAAGCCCAATTTTAGGACTCCACCAAGATGAGAGAAGCTCCTTGCAGATTGGCATGCCAGGACAACCTACGATATGTAATAATTAGTCTAAGGTTGTGTCAGCAATTTATATTCATGCTTATGTTATTTTGTAGCTAGGTCAAGTTGTGGGCCACTTAGGTTTATTTGTGTTTTGGGTTTGGGCGTGTCCAAGCCCAACAGTTTTCTGGCCATCTATATAAGGAGGCCAGCAGTCTAGGGTTTGGGGAGTTCAGTTGTTTAGTCGAAAATTATCGTGTGCTCCACCGTGTATCATCCCTCCGGGGAAATGGCGCTGCCGTGTTTATCAAATATATTGCTGTGAAGGTTCTTGTGTTCATCAAGAATTATCAGGCTCAGGTTTGAGGCGTGTTGATTATCTTCATGTTGTTTGCTGGATTCGTTCCTCTTCTTTAGGTTGCATTCTTCGCGTGATTGGAAGATTTATCTATTGGTTTGACTCGCTGTGAAAGATCAGGACAAAACTCAAGGATCAGCGGATTGTTTGCCCGATCTTTCACGGTGCACCTCCTGATCCAATAGATCTGATAAGATCGTCCAATCACGTGAGCAATACATGTAACCTGAAGATGGGGAACGTCAATCCTGCGAGCAACTCGTCGATATAGACAAACCTCACGCCGAATAGATGAATCCAAGGAGCAACTCGGTGATGAACAGTGAGCCTCACGCAGCAGCAAGACAATACTTGAATAATAAGCACCTTCACGCAAAACAATATATTGGATAACTAGACGAACGTCGGAGACGCCGTCTCAATACGCCAACCCCGAAGGGATGGAACACACACGTGAACACAATGTTCTACATAATTTTCTGCCTCCCTAAACCCTAGCCATCCAGCCTCCTTATATAGACGACCAGAAAACTATTGGGCTTGGACAGGCCCAAACCCAAAACATAAAATAAAACCTAAGTGGCCCATAAGATGACCTAGCACACAGAATAACATGAACATAGATACAAATTAATGACACAGCCTTAGACTTAATTATCACATATCGTAGGTCGTCCTGGCGTAACAATCCTCATCATCCTCCCCTTCTTGGAAAGGCGTTGTCCTCAACGCCAGAGGGTCTTCTCGTAAAACGTGGCTTCAAATCTGCAATATCACCACTGTCCATCTTCAAGCCTTGCCAGCCTGCCACACCAGATCCTCCCTCTCGGCTAGCTTGACTTGCCCTTGGCACCACTTTCATTGTCGGCGCCACCAACCTGATTGAGACACAAAATAATCCTCTGATTGCAATCTCAAAGCACACCTAGCAGATCACCCAAAACAAACAAAACAGACTCCTGCATGCCATAGGTCCAAATAAGCTGAGTATGCCTACTGACGCAATCTGAAATTCGGAACGAACTGAGCACATCACCCAAAACAAACATGACAGATTCATGTACGCCGAGGGTCCAAATGAGCTGAGTACGCCCCTCTAAAAACTAACAACAGATATCTCATTTTCCTTTTTAACACAGAAATTTTGACGAAATCAGACTGAAAATAGTCAGCAATATATTCTGCACCAAATCCTTATTTCCGGTAGCGTAAATGCACCCAAACAGCCAGAACTGAAAAATAGGTGAATGGTCTTCCAATTTACACGTAAACTTCTCTTTTTTGCTAGCTAGGAACCACGCACGAAGACCAAAACATTCGATTCAGAAATTTCCTTGTTTGTGCCTTTGCCTGACCCACAAACGAAATACATCAATTCTGTCGCACATAGCAAAAACAATCCGATCTCTCCTTTTCTTTGTAGTGATCAGACTAGCAGGAATTTTGGAAAGCGTGGGCTCCTGGTAGAGGATCGAACTAGCTCCCAGGTGCACGAGCGGGTCGTGCTCGATCCCAAGCGCGGGTGAAGCAAAGCGATCCCAGGGGCGGGGCGTCAAGCGAACGAGGTGCACGATCGCCTGATGACAGAGCATGTTTGTCGTGAGGCGCCCGGTGGCCGATCTGGAAAAAAAACCTGATCCAACCTTCCAGTACCACGTTTCTTTTCTGCTGATTCTGATCTCCAACTTGTGATCACAATCAATGCCATCGACTTGCTCTCCAATGAAGCAGCAAATCACCGATCCATAGTTCATCACCAATACGCCGACATAGTTGCAGATTAGATCAAACAACAACAACGATGTACCTGTGAGAAATTAACTGCATCGTGATCAACCTCGCTCTGATACCACATGATAAGGATCACGCCGTTGAACCTTGAGTTTTGTCCTGATCTTTCACAGCGAGTCAAACCAATAGATAAATCTTCCAATCACGCGAAGAACGCAACCTGAAGAAGAGGAACGAATCCAGCAAACAACATGAAGATAATCAACATGCCTCAAACCTGAGCTTGATAATTCTTGATGAACACAAGAACCTTCACAGCAATATATTTGATAAACACGGCAGCGCCGTTTCCCCGGAGGGATGATACATGGTGGAGCACACGATATTTTTCGACTAAACAACTGAACTCCCCAAACCCTAGACTACTGGCCTCCTTATATAGATGGCCAGAAAACTGTTGGGCTTGGACAGGCCCAAACCCAAAACACAAATAAACCTAAGTGGCCCACAACTTGACCTAGCTACGAAATAACATAAGCATGAATATAAATTGCTGACACAACCTTAGACTAATTATTACATATCGTAGGTCGTCCTGGCGTGCCAATCTGCAAGGAGCTTCTCTTGTCTTGGTGGAGTCCTGAAATTGGGCTTCACCTCCTCCTTCGTGCCCATATCACCAGGAGAGGCCAGTCAGGGATGGATTGAGAGTAAGCCAAGTTAATCACCACGTTTATTCTTAGTACACGCCTTGTTTGACTAATCTTTACCTTCGAGTTCATCCGATGCCCTATTCCCCTGATCCTAAGTCCTTCATCTAGGATGTTTGTCGAGTTGACCCTCGTCAATTGGCGCTGACCGTGGGGACTCTGGGCGTTGGAATCATGAATTCGACGGCTTTTTTGCTTTTAGCCAATAGTAATCTAGAAGTCAATGAAAACCAGATATCCTTCGGAACTGTCGATTTTCAGCCTCATCCGTCAAACTTCACTCCAATATTCGAGAGCCTGGATCAAGATATGGACCTGACAATTGGAAGCCTAAACTTTTGCGTCGGATCTTTAGGTTCGATTCGCCTTTCAGATCCGGCGAAACTGGATCCGTCGGCAAGCAAAGCCAAGACAACTGCAATGTCCGAATCATCAGTGGGCTCTTCTAGCGAGGCAAACTCACCGGTCAGCTTTGCATCAACAGAAATTGCAGGAGAAAAAATCGCAGAACTCAACGAAACCATGGAGAATGTCGACTTAGGGGATCAACTCGAAGACCTCATGATCTGCCATGATGACACTTCAGACAAATCAACAGACGCCTGGAAGATAGGACTAGAGCTTCATGAGGATGATGAAACAATCTTCTCAAGCTTCAACAGCAAGTTTGACAACCGGTATCAAGTACTCGCAATTGTAGGAGTCAACTCAGAAGAATTCGACGAAAACAAGAATCCAGTACTCAACCCAACAAACGTAAACAGAGGAGCAAATCACTTAACATAAGGAGAAACTGCAGATTCTGTGGCAAGCAGGGAAAAAGTTTGACTATCACTTGAGGAGTGGAAGATAATCAAAGCAGCCGTAGAACAGGGTGTGCCAATACCAACAGATGCAAGCAAAAATATGCTTTTAGGGTATCATTATGCCTTAAGACAACAATCAAAGCAACTAGCAAAAGAGAGAAGTGAAGTACAAAAAAGAAAAGATTCAGCCATTGCAGCAAGCGCAACTTTTCATAAAGCACATAGCGACGCATCATACACAAACAACAGAAGGCATCATCGGCATGGATCAAGGTTTGAAAACCTCGAGCACTCAGAAAGGCAAAGCCTCTCCAAAAACCACGACTCGTCCTTCCTATCGGTCGACGAGCAAGGCAATATCATACCAAATACACCAGAAGCAGCGCTCGTGGTAGCACAAACATATATGTACACAACACGACCAAGTCCAGGAGACCCAAGGGAACATATGCACCGGGCAGCACTGCAAGGATTAAGGATGGTAGGCAACAAATTGACAGCAAAAGAGGAGGAGGCACATCGCAATAAAGAACACATAAACCAAGGTCAGCACGCCGTCACAACAGTCCTCGGCACCGGCGTGGTAGTCGACGATCTAGATCACCATCGCCAAGGCAACATAAAAGTCCGAAGCATGGATGAACTTGAAGGTCCAGGACTCCCACCAAAGCATATGACTATGAGGATGATGAAAAAGAGATGGGGGTGTTGTGCTTTACTCATAGAGTTCGCACCACGCCAGTACCCAAAGGTTTCAAACTGCCCCATGACCAGCAAAAGTATGATGGATCCCAGGAGCCACAGTCATGGCTCTCAGATTACTTACAGGCAGTAAAAATACTAGGAGGAACAAAGGAAATAGCAATGCAAAGTTTGCAATTACACCTCACCGGCGCAGCCAGGTCATCGTTGAGCAAATTAGAAAGAGGAACAATTGGAAGCTGGGAGGAACTCACAAAGCAATTCATGAGTAACTTCAAGTCAACGTACAAGCGGCCAGCATCGATAGAAAAAGTCAAAGACTATGTACAGCAATGCAATGAAACACTAAGGTCGTATATTCAAAGGTGGAGCATTATGAAGAACTCTGCAGTCAAAGTTTCAGATGAGAGAGCAATAGATGCCTTCACGCTCGGGTTGCGACGAGGAGACCTAGTCGAAGAGATGGGTAGAATCAAGCCGAAGACAGTATCAGATCTAATGGATACAGCAAACAGATTTGCAGATGGCGAAGATGCGTGCAACAACAAACAAACACAATCACCAGAAGACGATAGGGGAAACAGATACAGTGGCCAAAGGAGGAGATCCCGCAATTACGAATACTATGGCTCTCACAGCTAAGTAGTCGTGGGATACAAAGACAATAATTATCAAGGAGATGACCATAGAAACTCAAGATACCGCAGCTACGGAAGAGAAGACTATGGGACTAGCAAAAGGTTTCAGTCAAGTGAACCTCGAGAATACAACCCATCACCAGATGATATGCTAAACAGACTGTGCCATATACACTCCATGTTCGTCAATGGGAAAAGAGTGTCTAGACACGCAATGAAAGACTGCAAAACATTCTTGAAACTCGTGCTCCATTGTTTGCCTGTTGAGTTGTTGTAGGTGCGTTGTTCAAGGACATGACAATGATGGAGGATATATCCTGTCCAAAGGGCACATCACAACAATGATACAACCAGTCCCAAAGTCGAACAAAGAGGAAAAGAGTATAACTCGACAAGTGAACCTAGAGGTAACATCACCTCCAGCAAACACGGAATATTTACATTAGTCAGAGCAACCCATAGAATTCAGCAGGGATGATCACCCAATAACAGTACCTCAGCCGGGAAATGCACCTCTAGTACTCAAAGCTCAAATTGGGACATACGACATTGATAGAGTATTCATGGATGCAGGGAGCGGAATAAATCTGATATACGCAAAAACACTCTGGGAAATGCACATATCATTGGAGTTTCTGAAGCCAACAGATTGTTCTTTCCACGGGATCATACCAGGGAGTGCTAACTATCCATTGGGTCGAATAGCACTCAATGTTTGCTTCGGAAATCACCAAAACTACAGAAGAGAAAAGCTCGACTTCGAAGTCATGGACTGGCCATCACAATATCACATGATCCTCGGGCGACCCACATTTTCGCGATTCATGGCAGTACCTCACTATATGTACCTGGTACTCAAGATGCTAGGATGAAACGGAATTATCACAGTAAAGGGAAGTTTCAAACTCTTAGATCTATGTGACAAGGAATTCCACAAAATGGCGCAAACTTTTGGCATGATAGCCAACTATCGAGAACCCAAGGGTAAGGCGCCAAGCGCGACTACAGGTGTCACAAAACAACTCAAAGAAAACCCAACGGAGCCAGAAGTGAAGAAACTACGAGTATAACCATCGCACCCAAAGGAAGCCACATGAGAAGAGGAAAAGACCTCAGCAACATAGACAGCAAGCATACAAGAATAGAGTTGACAAAATAAGGCTATTAAGCCACGAGTTATCCTAGGGCAATGCCCTCTAGACCCAGAATACAGCTCATTGGCCGGGTCTCTTGGGACATCCCATGTATCTTATATTCAAGCATAAATAAAGACAAAGTTCCTCTTTTCGAGTTTACAAGTCTTAATGAAACAAATCCCAAATGAAATTGCGGCAAACACACTAAACATAAAGTGCCTTGAGAACAAAAAATTTCTGGTAAACAGCCCCAGAAAACGAAAAACTATCGCGTTCCATACACAAAAATGTATATACAATAGAGCATTACAATAATGGTTGATCTGAATCATCTACCGCAAGAGGGGTTTAGATAATGATAGTCGCAGAAAAATCCAGCATCCTCTCGAAGCAACCTAGCTATGATTCTCCTCACCGGTTGAAGCGTGGCATCCATGTGGACTTGCAGCTTCACGCGCCCTGGAGGAAAACTTAAGGACATAGAACTATAGTTTAGCCTCGGGTGCCACTTGCGAATCCACCCAAGGGCAAAGTTAGCACCAGCTACTAAGTTGAGTTCTATCAAACGATGAATTCGTTGACTAGATCTAAAAGCGTCAAGCAGCTGCTTAAAACTCGCTGGCGGAGGATTGCAAGGAAGCATAACTGAATACATGGTTGTCAACGATCTTTGACAACCATCGACAGCCTCCCCAATGTGTTGAGCACGATCCTGTAGAAGAACAATAGCGCTGCGATGCTGCGGGTCAGCCCATAAGGAATTTGTATCCCTCGACACCCTTTCCAGAGCCGCGATTCGCTCAGAAACCCGACGGTCTTCATCAGTGGGATGCAAGCAAGTACCTCGAAGACGCAAATTCGTCAAACTACAAAACCAAGAGAAGCAACAGGAAACTCAAGAGGATCTACAGAAAACTTACACTTCAGCTGCTCACAAGCTGACTCGATAATCTCAATGAGATAGGAGTCACATTCTTTCAGGTGCATAACCTAGGCCACCAAGCCAGACACTTTATCTTCAAGCACAGATATCTGTCTCATCAAACCATACGACCTCCCAGCCAGGTCCAAGGCAGACTTTGCTTGACGCTTCATCAATGACAAGTGACCTTCAAGGTCCAAAATCCTTGACAAATACTCAGCGCATTGGCAAGAAGAACGAGGAGGAGAAGGAACCCCGGAGTCGAACACATTGGTGGGTGACGAGCCGCGATCACGATTCGGCGATCCACCAGCACACACAGGCTGGAAGCCAAAAGAATGAAAGAAGAAACCACTTAGAAACATATCATAGGACCAAGCACAATGCTTCATAAAGTAAAAATAGTTACAGGGTTCTCCGCCAGATTATCAGGCGAAGGATAGAAGTTCTACTACATTAACTCAAAAGGCAAAAATTACAAGAAAAGGCTAAATTCTACGCCACCTCAGCAGCAGGCTCCGTGGCGGTAGAAGGCGCAGAAGAATCAGCATCGGCGCTTGGTGGCGGCATCGAAGCACTTGCCACAGGAGTCGAAGAGCCCAGTGTAGGAGTCGAAGAAGCTACCGAAGGAATGATAATAGACACAATCCCTGGCGCGTATTTCTTCGCCTTCTCGAAAAACCCTAGCAGCTCTGCAAGAGGACGAGCACGAGAAGAGCTAACCTTCTCCCAGTCGACTTCTTCACCGTGTGATTGAGCAAGTGCAATCGCCCCTTCAACACCTCGCTTCACCAATCGGCCATTCCTCACAAGAATAGGATCTTCAAGGGTGTCAAAGGCCTCAGCAAGCTTCTTAAGGTTGTCGTGAAGGGAATATGCCCGAGAGGCAATAATAAAGTGGTTATTATCATATTCCATGTTTATGATAAATGTTTATTTCTCATGCTAGAATTGTGTTAATCGGAAACATTAATACTTGTGTGATTAATAAACCAAAAGGTTCCTAGTAAAGCCTCTCTTTTATACTAGCTCGATTAACTGATGATCAAGGTTTCCAGATCATGAACATTGGATGTTGTTAATAACAGGGTCATATCATTAGAAGAATGATGTGATGAACAATCACACCCATAGTAAGAATAGCAATACGATCAAGTCATCAAGTTCCATTGCTATATCAAACTCATACGAAATAGTCCTAATCCTTAGACCATGAGATCATGTTAATCACTGGTACCAGAAGAGTACTTTGATGATATCAAACATCACACCGTAACAGGGTGATTATAAAGGTTGATTTGGGTATTCTGAAAGTATTAGTTGAGGCTCATGGATCAAGAGTGAAATTTCTCCAACCCGATGACGGGAAGATATTCTCTAGGCCCTTCTCAGTGATATTGCATTGACATCGCTTGCAAGCATGTGACTAGGTCACGGGAATGCCTTATAACGGAACGAGTAAAGAGACTTGTCGGGAACAAGATCGAACTAGGTATGGTTGATACCAAATGATCGGATCTCGGACAAGTAATAATATCGCGAGACAAAAGGAATTGACTATGTTCGTTATTGGTTCACACGATCACTAGTTCATCATCGAGTAAGTGGGAGTCGTCATGGATTTCCAGATGCCGCTGATGATTATTGATCAGAGAAGAGTCTCGATCATGTCCACGTTATTCACCAACCGTAGGGTGACACACTTAAGGTTCGCCGTCGTTTTTGAGTGGATACAATACTCCGATCGAATTACAGGACAGCATGAGGGTTGTTTCAGAAAAGCACTAAAACTGTTTCGTCATATTGAAATAACTCAAGGGGTATTTGTTAATGTTTGCTAATTAATTGAATTAACAAATATTAAAGAAATAATTTTTTTTATTAATTTAATTAATGTGAATTTTAATTAGCATGAATGTCATGCAAAATTAAATGGGGGGTTACCTCATGTTGATGAGGGGGTTAGCACCATGAAGAGGGGGTTACCACCACGAAGAGGGAATTGAAGAGGGAGGAAAATTTCTCCTTGGGCTGCCGCACCCCCCTAGGGGGCTGCCCCCTCCTCCCCTATAAAAGGTTCTTTCTCCTCCATGTTCATGCTAGCTTGATTCTTCCTTTCCCCGCATAGTTGCTGCCCAATATCGGTCTCGCTTAGCGAAGCTCTGCTGGATTTTTAGTTCATAGTTCACACACTTGGAGAAGTGTATGTTGGAGTGTCCGGTGGATCCCTTCTTCCGCTACCCCACTGAACCGAGGGCGTGGAGGAGATGACGACAAGCCGTACGTGTGATTGAGTACGGAGGCGCCGCCAGTTGTGGCGCCTTGTACACGATCGTAAGATCGTCAAGTGAACGACTATGTTGACTACGTGCGTCTTCGTCGAGTCTTCATCGGCAACGTTTGTGCGGGAATGTAATCCCCACTTCCGATCTTTGAGGGTTAGTTCTCCGTTGCTACCATCTCGTAGAGTTTTCTTGGCTAGTTTTGTGTTCATGCGTAGGAAATTTTTTGTTTTCTATGCTACGAACCCATCAGTGGTATCAGAGCCATCTCTATGCGTAGTTGGTATGCACGATTAGAACACATGGAGATGTGGGCATTGATGATCATGTTATTGCTATTTTTTGTATTATTGGAACATAGTGGCATAGTGGGATTGAAGCTGCCTGATACGTCTCAAACGTATATATAATTTTTGATGCTCCATGCTTGTTTTTACACCATTTGCTTAGTGTTTTGTTACACTTCGTGGCGTTTTTATGCATTTTCTGGAACTAACCTATTAACAAGATGCCGCAGTGCCAGTTCCCTGTTTTCTGCTATTTTGGGTTTCAGAAAAGTTACACAGGAAATATTCTCGGAATTGGACGAAACAAAAGCAGAACCTCCTATTATTTAACGAAGCTTCCAGAAGACCGAAGAGGAGATGGAGACGAGCCACGGGCTGGCCACACAACAGGGCGGCGTGGCCCAGCCCCTGGCCGCGCCCCCTATGTGTGAGACCACCCTGGTCCACTTCTGACGCTGCCCCTTCACCTATAAAGATCCCCCGACGGGAAAAACCTAAGGACCTGATCAATTTTCCAGAAACACATCGCGATCCACCGCCGTCGTCGACCCGAGATCGGGAGGGTCTAGAAGCTCTTCCCGGCACCCTGCCGGAGAGGGGAATCGCCACCGGAGGTCTTCTTCATCGCCATGCTTGCCTCCAGCGCGATGAGTGAGTAGTCTACCTTGGACTATGGGTCCATAGTAGTAGCTAGTTGGTTGTCTTCTCCACCATGTGCTTCATGTTTAGATCTCGTGAGCTGCCTTACATGATCGAGACTACCTTTATGTTATTCTACATGTTGAGTTTGTTGGGATTCGATGAATATTGGTATTATGATTAAGTTGATGTGCTGAATATTATCTTATGTTATCTCTATGTTGTTCATGATCTTGCATGCTCTCCGTTGTTAGTAGCTATCTTGGCCAAGTAGATACTAGTGACTCCAAGAGGGGGTATTTATGCTCGATAGTTGGGTTCATGCCTCTATTTAATCTGGGGGAGTGACAGAAACCTCTAAGGTTGTAGATGTGTTGTTGCCACTAGGGAGAAAACAACATTCTTATTTCCAAAGACATATGCTTTGTTTACATTACACTTTGCTTAACGCAATTATCTGTTGTTCGCAACTTAATATTCACAGGGTCCTCGGATGATTCCCCGTGGGTGGATTATTAGTCATAGATGCAGTTGGATGGCGGTCTATGTATTTTGTTGTAATGCCCAGAGTAAATCTCATAGTGATCCTCTTGACATATGCACGTTATCTTTATTCTATCAATTGCCCAACTGTAATTTGTTTACGCAGCATGTTGTTATTTATCTTATGGAGAGACACCACTAGTGAACTGTGGACCCCGGTCCAATTTCCTTTATATTGCTATCACCTATTTACTTTACTCGCACTGTTTACTTTCTTGCATACTACTATTGCTTTCCACTCGATACGCTCATTCCTTTGTTTACAGCAAACCGGTGAGATTGACAACCTCATCGTAAGTTGGGAGCAAAGTTCTTAGTTGTATTGTGTGAGGTTCCACTTTGCTACTAGTTGAAGACGCGCTAACAAGTAATCATTAACGGCGCCCTTGTTGGAGTGTCACTAAGCTAGTAGGCATCACCTTCTGGAGTTTGGCTTTTTCCTATTGGACAATTAAACCTTGGTTTCTTATTGAGGGAAAACTTATTGATGTGCTCATCATACCTTTCTCTTGGGGTTCCCAAGTGGATGGTGATTTACATCAACACCGTGCCACAGCAAGACTTTTTCTGGCGCCGTTGCCGTGGAAAAAGAAGACTTCTGCAAGGGGAGTTTTGCACTCACATCCTTTACTTTATTTTAGTTTTGCTTTACTTTATTTTTGCTTGCATCGTTTTATCAAAAATACAAAAAAATAGTTTACTTTATAGTTGTTTATTATGTCTAGTTTAGTTGCTACTACTATGTCGCCCGAGGAAATGATCTTCACTTTCAAACAATAGAGTGAGGAAAGTTTCAAAGAAGCTTGGTCTAGAATTTATGATTGGCATGGAAAAACTGAACCGAAAATGACCTTGAGTTTGGTTCTTAGTTGCTTCTACTTTGGACTTGCTCTTCATTATAGATATGCTTTGGATGCTACTGCAGAAGGAGATTTCCTTCATTGTGATGGAGATCAAGCCTTCAATATTATAAAAAAGTTGATTACAATTTATAGCATGCCAACTGATTTTGATTCCTCTCTTATGAGCATTTTTAATAGACTTAATACTCTTGAGACTCACACTGCTTGTTTGAATAATTGCTATAGTACTTTGCGCCAGCATTTTGATTATGTGCCAACAAATTCTGAACCATCAAGTTGGTATCCTACGGTAAAAATCACCATTGGTGGTGAAACTTTTCATGCTTGTTGTGATATTATGTCTGAATTTTGTCTTATGCCAAAGGATGTTTATGAATCTTTGAGTCTTTGGAAACTTTCTGAGGGGGAGAAGAAATTTCTCTTAGTAATAATGCCACTATATTTCCCGTTGGAATAGCTAAAGGAGTTTATACAAAAGTCCTAGGAAGAATGGTATCTACTGATTATCTTGTTATTGAATGTGTAGGAAAAGGACAAATCACGCTTGGAAGGTCTCTACTAAAGCTCCTGGGCGCTGTTATAGATGTGGGAATAGGCAATATAAGATTCATCTCTCCACCTTGCAATAGTCATGTCTTTCCTAGAGTCAAGAGCAAAGGTAAGAAAGGAAGACGTAAGGCACCCGTTGACCCTAATGCTTCATCACTTGATATTACTTGATTTGCACTTTCTGTGCCTAGCTCAAAGGCGTTAAAGAAAAGCACTCTTGGGAGATAACCCATTGTTTTACTTTCAGTTCTTTTTCTTTTATTTGAGTCTTGGAAGTTATTACTACTGTAATAACCTCTCCTTATCATTTTTATTTCTTTGTTGTGCCAAGAGAAGCCTCTAATTTGAGTGAGGTAAGATTTGGGGATGTTGCTGTCCTGAAACAGATTTTGGTGCTGCACCATAAAAATTTGTGAAAATTCTCAGAATATCCAAACTTTCATTAGTGTAACACTTTTTCTTGTGCATATGCCCCAGGTTATATCAAAACTTTCATTAGTGTAACACTTTTTGATTTGAGCAACAGAAAACCCTCTAAAATTTCGACCTTTGTCAGCTGTTCTGTTTTGACAGATTTCTGCCATTATTTGTGTTGCCTCTCGATCGCTTTCTTTTTGAGTTCTTTTGATCACGGAACTTTTGGGGAAGTTGCTACAGTAGTATATGCTTTATATGTGGTGGTTTTGACTTGAAACCTGAAGTAAAAAGGGGTTGATTCATTGTTATGCTTACACTAATGTTGCTAATAGAATTGTGTTGAGTTTTGTATGAAGGAAGTTTTCAAGTGTAGGGATTGGAGAATGATGAGATGAGTTGAAGAATGGACAAAAGCTCAAGCTTGGGGATGCCCACGCACCACAAGAAATATCCAAGAGGTACAAGCGTCAAAGCTTGGGGATGCCCCCGAGGCACCCCTTCTTCATCGGCAAAAATCAGGTCACCTTTCAACACACTATATTTTTATTGCTTCATGCACTATGCGTTTTTCTTGGAGCGTCAGTCGTTTTAGTTTTTTGCAGTTTTGTTTAGTTTTGTTTGCTGCAATAAATGGTTGGACCCCAACAAATTTCTTTTGGAGAACTTGCCTTGCTTTTCATTTGCCAAGAATACTCAGTTTTTCACTCTTATCGTTCAACGAGTGTTCTCTTTTTCTAGAACTGTGTTTAGCTTTCGTTTTTCACCTTGATTTGTGTTCAGATCTTGTTATATCTTTATATCAAGGTGTATTTTGACCTCTGGTCCATGTTGGTATTCATCAAAAGAGTTGTTTTAAAAAGGTTTGAATGGTGTTGGAAAAGAGAAAAAGTTTCATGCAAAAAAGTGGTACAAAAAAGGAGCTTGTGTAGACTGCAGCTTAGGCTTTTGCATGTCGTGCTTGATATTGTTTTGATAGTATGCTTAGTGCTTTTGCTGTAGCATGACTTGTCTCAAATGACTGAGATTGCTTAATGAGCCTTTGAAAAAATCATGCGTTGTTTTTATTATTTGGAAGCATTAATTTGGTTTTCTCCTTGATGCTTTATTTGGGTTGACTTGGCGCATGCTTACACATGTTAGACTCATATAAAGTCGCCATAAGCCTCTATTGATAAGGATCACGCCGGTGATCCTATGAGTTTTGTCCCGATCTTTCACAGCGAGTCTACCCGAATAGAAATCTTCCAATAACGCGAAGAACGTCACCTGAAGAAGAGGAACGAATCCAGCAAGCAACGTGATGAAGATCACCATGCCTCAAACCTGAGCCTGATAATTCTTGATGAACACAAGAACCCTCGCAGCAATCTCTATTTGATAACACGGCAGCGCCGTTTCCCCGGAGGGATGATACACGGTGGAGCACACGATAGTTTTCGACTAAACAACTGAACAACCTAAATCCTAGACTGCTGGCCTCCTTATATAGATGGCCAGAAAACTGTTGGGCTTGGATAGGCCCAAACCCAAAACACAAATAAACCTAAGTGGCCCATAACATGACCTGACACACGAAATAACATAAATAGGTATATAAATTGCTGACACAACCTTAGACTAAATTATTTCATATCGTAGGTCGTCCTGGCGTGCCAATCTGCAATGAGCTTCCCTCATCTTGGTAGAGTCCTAAAATTGGGCTTCACCTCCTCCTTCGTGCCCATATCATCCTCCCTCCCTTCGAAAAGCATTGTCCCCAACGCGTGAGGGTCTGCTCGAAAAGGTGGCGGAATATCAACAATAGCACCATGCATATTTGCCGTCTTCAAGTCTTGCTTGCCTTCCTCACCACATCTCCTCCCTCTTGGCCTGCTCGACTTGATACAGCCCTAGGTGGTTGCACCTCTTTTCTTCGCCAAATGAACTTGTACTTAGGCGCCTCCACCATCTTCTTCTCAATCCTTGCTGGAACCTTGCGTTGCTGAACATGAACCTGCTTAGCACGACCCTGCAAAGTAGTAATGCCTGGGCCACACAACTGACGAACACGTCCATCCTTGCCTGTATGCACACGCACTGCTGCTCCAACAACACGTCTCCGAGGTGTTCTAACAAACTGTGGCTGACTACCCGCGTCACCATATGCACCGGAGCACGATCAACATCACCGTCATCGGTTTGAACACCCATGTCAACATGAGCTGGAAGTGGAACAAATGGAACACATGCTGACATATCCTTCCCTTCATCAATATGAGGCTTGACTTCAACCGGCTAGTCACTAACAAGAACAACTGGCTTGTCATCTACAGGCTTGGCTGAAACAATATCACCACTGACGCTCTTCGCATCATGCTCCTCATGCTGCACCTTAGCTAGCCCTGGTTATGGCTTAGCTTTATGCAAGTTCTCCTTGCGAACCACCAACACAACATCAGACTTGATTTGATCATCTCTCATAGGCTTCAAAGTCCGCTGTTTGCCATCATGCATAAAGGAATATGTATTTGCTCTCCTAGCATGCATAGCATTGCGATCATACTGCCATGGACGTCCAAGTAACAGTCCACATACCTCCAATGGCAACACATCGCATTCCACCTCATCAACATAGTCAGCAACTGTAAATGGCACACGCACCTTGTGAGTAATCTTTAGCATACCGCGGCTATTAACCCACTCAACATGCCTCAGTTCGGGAATACGCCATGTGGATAAACCCAAAGCCTCCACAACCGCCTTGCTAATGCCATTACAATAACTACCACTGTCAATCATCAACTTGCATGCTTTGCCTTTGATTATGCACTGCGCCTGAAATAAATTCCATCGCTGGCCTCTATCCGCTGTCAGACAAGTCTCATTATGTACCCTTTTGAGTTGCATATTCAGCCCACTCAATGGTACAACCTCCTCCACGACATCCTTGACAATATCAGCCTTGACAACATCAACCGCTGACAATTCAGAAATCGTGGCTGCCACCTTGCTAATTGTTGGCAATGGAACAACTGTCAACTTCTCATGAGTAGTCACAGTTGTCGCGACCTTCGGTATAGGAGCTATGCTCTTGCCAACATCCTCTATCCCATGCACAACCTTGGGTGGCTGCTCTATTTCCTCCATATACGGTAACACAAAACCATCACGGAGAAATTTCTTGAAGTCCTCCCAAGTACAATCAAACGCATTTGTTCCAACCGCCTTGCACCACTAGCTGGTTACTTCAGTGTCCACACGCCGGTAAGCAAGACCATATCCATCATAGCTACGAAACTTGTCATTGTATGTGCGACATCGACGGAAACCCAGTTCCATGTGCCTTTCCCAATCGTGGTACTCTGCAATTGTCGCAAGTTGATGTAAACACCAGCTAGGCTTGGATAGCGGCACTCCCTTCCTCATATCAAGATAATCATTGAAAACATCACTAGACTTCTTGCCAAGATAGCACCTATTGCCAAAAACATCTCCCGAAAAAGAATCCATCTTTATATGCACTCAGCCGTTACTGATTGTTGAATGCAAATGCAGCAGCAACTAATGTCCTTTGTCAAGCAAATAATGTCCACCGTCAAGCAAAAATCTGTAGACTAGTGCAGCCTTTACATACTCGTTGAATCAGACTAGAGATCTGTCGATGTATGACGGTAAGCGATCAATTCCAGCTGCTTTGCCTATTTTCTATCCACAGTACGGTATAGCTTTCTGATGCAAAAGGAAAACTAGCAAAGCGACGAGAGCGGGGCGAGCTATCCAGCTCGCTGGAGCGCAGAGGTTGTCTAGGGTCGAGCGACCAGGAGATCGATCCCAGCATCGCCGGGGCGTTCCACTCGAGAACTGGTGGGCTGACCCACTAGGAGGGAACGGAGCTTGGGCGATTCAGCTTTACCGTGATGGGTCGGCCCGATCCAGGGAAGATCGCCAGCGGCTGATGCTAGACGAGCCTGGGGTGATTGAGAGCAGGCGCGCGCGGCCTCGCTCGAGGACAGAAAGCATCTGTCCTCAGGCGCGTGGGCACGCGGGGCGATGGCCCTTTTTTTTGTCTTTTTGGTACTGCAGTGATCGGACCTGGTATGCTGAGACCTGGACTTTGACTAGATCCCTCAATCGGAAGTGGACTGCGTGGACTCTGAGAGATCGACCGAACGTGATCCTGATCCAGACGTGGATCGATCGGCCTTTGCAAGGTAAAACACGATAGGAGATCGATCTGGAACGGAATCGCCTCGATGTAGCAGGGATCGAATCAGAAGGAGATCGTGGATTGCTTGGACTTCAACTTAAATCAGCAGCATGCTCACAGCTGGGATTGCAATCCGATCCATGGCTGCCGACGATGATAACAATCGGATTTGCAAACCTCCGATGAAAAATAATCTGATGAAATCAAAGCCTCAACTTGCAATCTGAAAACTGCTCAGAGAAAGAACAATCCGCAGATCAACAACAAACACTCGCGGTGATCAACCCAGTGCTCTGATACCACATGATAAGGATCATGCCGGGATCCTATGAGTTTTGTCCCGATCTTTCACAGCGAGTCTACCCGAATAGAAATCTTCCAATAACGCGAAGAACGTCACCTGAAGAAGAGGAACGAATCCAGCAAGCAACGTGATGAAGATCACCACGCCTCAAACCTGAGCCTAATAATTCTTGATGAACACAAGAACCCTCGCAGCAATCTATATTTGATAACACGGCAGCGCCGTTTCCCCGGAGGGATGATACACGGTGGAGCACACGATAGTTTTCGACTAAACAACTGAACTCTCTAAACCCCAGACTGCTGGCCTCCTTATATAGATGGCCAGAAAACTGTTGGGCTTGGACAAGCCCAAACCCAAAACACAAATAAACCTAAGTGGCCCATAACATGACCTGACACACGAAATAACATAAACAGGTATATAAATTGCTGACACAACCTTAGACTAAATTATCTCATATCGTAGGTCATCCTGGCGTGCCAATCTGCAATGAGCTTCCCTCATCCTGGTGGAGTCCTGAAATTGGGCTTCACCACCTCCTTCGTGCCCATATCATCTATGATCATTTATTTTTTGACTTTTGATGCCATCTTATGCTTCTTTTAATGTTGCTTTTTCGCTTTGCATGATTATGGCCGTTATTGCTCTCTTAGTTGGTCGCTCCCAGTCTTTTGCTAGCCCTCATTTTGTACTGAGTATGAGCTCTACTCGTGCATCCAACTCCTAAAAACAAAGTTGTTCCAATGTGTCCACCATACATACCTATTAGCAATTTGCTATTCCAAAGTACATTTGACTTGCTTTTATCTATCCTTCAAATTAAACTATTTTTGGTGTTATGCGAAAATTGGTTAGTAAAGCTCTCACGAACCTGATGGCACACTTTACTTTTCTCGTTCTTAAAAATTTGACATTGTGGCTCTCTTATGTTGAGTTGTTATGCTTGCAAGTTGTAAGTTGGAAATTAGCCAAACCATGCCATCATGGGGTAAGCTTTCAACATTGCACTTCTTATTTGAGTTGATATCGTGATCTTTTGTTTATGGATACTCATGATGTGAAAAAAGTTGGGAATCTTGCGGGATCATGGAGTTTGTATATGTGTTAGAGAAACGCCTGGGCCGCTAATCTAAGTCATGCATAATTCATGGTGGAAATTTACAGCATGCCCATAGTGGACATTCGACGACGCATCTCAAAATAAAAAGCTATACCAATGGTAAATAAAAGAGATGTCGAGGTGTTCATTGTCTGTTTGTCTTGTCATTTTGATGTCGACTTGTTCCATGTCATCGGGCAGGAGGTACCCCGTTGGCAGTTCTCGATGATACACATATATTTACAATGACAAGAGCCTGCTTGGGACTCTAAGTCGAGTAGCATGAGGTTTGGGTATTCATACTTCATGGGACACGGGGTTTTCAACTTATGATTTGTCAAGCATATGCTTCATATCGCATTAACTCTAACCATTCAAGATGCTTATGATGGGGGCAATGAGAGCTCAAAGCTAGTAAGTACCATAATTTTTGAAGGTTTATAAAACTCGCAATCACTGCTTCCCTCTACGAAGGGTCTTTCTTTTACTTTTATGTTGAGTCACCACCTTCTATCTTTATGCACCATCTAAGAGAGCATAGTTGTTATTCTTAGTATAATGTGCATTGTCCCAAAGTTTTCATTGATTGATTTAGGATTTTGGTTTCACTTGTTCTTAAATCATTTGTATCTAGTCGCCCTCTTAAACTTGAAGGTGTCCTATGCATTTATGTTTTGCTATTCCATGAAGGACAAGCTGAAAACCATTTGCTATGTTTTTCCTTATGATTTGAACACATGTTTGACTTTCATTGTTTCATTTTCATGATCTTTTGTTTGTGTTCATCTTCATGTTATAACATGGTTGCTAAGTTTCTTCTATCAAGATTATATCTTTCATGCCCATGTTTTAAGTTCTTTTGATCCCAGCACTCAATGGTTACATAGATGATCAAGATTGTGTACGTGCATGTCACCTCAAAAATTATTTCTTTGTTATCACTTACCTACTCGAGGACGAGCAGGAGTTAAGCTTGGGGATGCTTGATACATCTCAAACGTATCTATAATTTTTGATGCTCCATGCTTGTTTTTACACCATTTGCTTAGTGTTTTGTTACACTTTGTGGCGTTTTTATGCGTTTTCCGGAACTAACCTATTAACAAGATGCCACAGTGCCAGTTCCTTGTTTTCTGCTGTTTTTGTGTTTTAGAAAAGTTACACAGGAAATATTCTCGGAATTGGACGAAACAAAAGCCGAACCTCCTATTATTTAACGAAGCTTCCAGAAGACCGAAGAGGAGACGGAGACGAGCCACGGGCTGGCCACACAACAGGGCGGCGCGAGCCGTGCCGCCCCCCTATGTGTGAGACCGCCCTGGTCCACTTCTGATGCTGCCCCTTCGCCTATAAAGACCCCCCGACGGGAAAAACCTAAGGACCCGATCAATTTTCCGGAAACACATCGCGATCTTCCGCTGTTGTCGACCCGAGATCGGGAGGGTCCAGAAGCTCTTCCTGGCACCCTGCCGGAGAGGGGAATTGCCACCGGAGGTCTTCTTCATCGCCATGCTTGCCTCCGGCGCGATGAGTGATTAGTCTACCTTGGACTATGGGTCCATAGCAGTAGCTAGTTGGTTGTCTTCTCCACCATGTGCTTCATGTTTAGATCTCATGAGCTACCTTACATGATCGAGACTACCTTTATGTAATTCTACATGTTGTGTTTGTTGGGATCCGATGAATATTGGTGTTATGATTAAGTTGATGTGCTGAATATTATCTTATGTTATCTCTATGTTGTTTATGATCTTGCATGCTCTCCGTTGTTAGTAGCTTTCTTGGCCAAGTAGATACTAGTGACTCCAAGAGGGGGGTATTTATGCTCGATAGTTGGGTTCATGCCTCTATTTAATCTGGGGGAGTGACAGAAACCTCTAAGGTTGTAGATGTGCTGTTGCCACTAGGGAGAAAACAACATTCTTATGTCCAAGGACATATGCTTTGTTTACATTACACACTTTGCTTAATGCAATTATCTGTTGTTCGCAACTTAATATTCACGGGGACCTCGGATGATTCCCCGTGGGTGGATTATTAGTCATAGATGCAGTTGGATGGCGGTCTATGTATTTTGTTGTAATGCCCAGAGTAAATCTCATAGTGATCCTCTTGACATATGCACGTTATCTTTATTCTATCAATTGCCCAACTGTAATTTGTTTACCCAGCATGTTGTTATTTATCTTATGGAGAGACACCACTAGTGAACTGTGGACCCCGGTCCAATTTCCTTTATATTGCTATCACCTGTTTACTTTACTTGCACTGTTTACTTTCTCGCATACTACTATTGCTTTCCACTCGATATGCTCATTCCTTTGTTTACTGCAAACCGGTGAGATTGACAACCTCATCGTAAGTTGAGAGCAAAGTTCTTGGTTGTGTTGTGTGCAGGTTCCACATTGCTACTAGTTGAAGACGCGCTAACAAGTAATTGTTAACGACGCCCTTGTTGGAGTGTCACTAAGCTAGCAGGCATCACCTTCTGGAGTTTGGCTTTTTCCTATTGGACGATTAAACCTTGGTTTCTTACTGAGGGAAAACTTATTGCTGTGCTCATCATACCTTCCTCTTGGGGTTCCCAACTGGACGGTGATTTACATCAACACCGTGCCGCAGCACTATCCAAGACTAACATTACGTGATCGCGTTCACGAGACTTGTCCCACACTTGACATGCTTCAGCATATGTGGCTTTGCGGGTGCACGTTTCTCCCACTATAGTTATGATCTATTTTACAAAGAGTTGTTAATAATATTTTTATCACGTTGTGGTTACATGTTCGTAGGTAAGAACGGTTCTTCCTAGAAAGCCCCAAACCACGTAAAATATGCAAGACAAATTAAAAATGTCTAACTTGTTTTTGTAGGGCATGTGATGTGATATGGTTAAATTGTTTATGTTACAAATTGTATGCAATGATCCTTTTTGTAAGTTATAAACAACCGACAGGAGCCATATGGTTGTCTTTTCATTTTATGGCATGCGTGCCGAATATATATATCCAAGTGATATATTGTAATGGAGGAAGACAATCAAGGTGGAGGCGCCATGGACCTTGGTGGTATGCCGGTGGAATGATGGAGATCATGCCATGACGCACAAGATGGAGATCTAATGCGTGAAGAACCATATCATATCACATTATATATGCATGTGATGTTTATCCTTTTATGCATCTTATTTTGCTTAGATTTGATCGCGCGGTAGCATTATAAGATGGTCCCTCTCACATAAATATCAAGATAAAAATGTGTTCTTCCATAGCATGCACCATCAAGAAAGTTTGTCATTTCGAGACATCACGTGATGATCGGGTGTGACAGACTCTACGTTCACATACGACGGGTGTAAGACAGTTTTACACACGCGAGTGCTATGGTTCTACTTGGTGAGCCTAGCATGTATAGACATGGCCTTGGAACACGAACCAAAAGGTTAAGCATGCGTCATATGGTTGATATGATGAACATGGTGATGTTCGCCTTTGAAACTATGCCGTTGCACGTGATGATCGGTTGCGGTATAGTGGATTTGGTTCGTGTAATCACTTAAGAAAACTAAGAGGGATGTTGTTTTTAAGTGGGAGTTCACTTAGTAATTTTGAATTATAGAACTCAATTTATCATGAACTAAATCAAAGTGATTTTGCATAGTTTTTTGTAGGCATTGGCATCCGTTTACTACCTTGCGTTTAGCTGTAATTGAGATAATAGAACTATATAATTCTGGATGCTAACTTTATGAACTGGTATCGTATTGTTTGAATGTCAATCTAAAGTTTAAAGTCCTATTGCAAACTTTTAGCAAACCTTGTTTACTCGATAAAATTTAATAAGTAGTATTAAATCAAGAGTAACAATTCCAGTGTTAGTATCTAAGTATCACACTTGCCTCCATGATCCATGATATTCAAAAGTTGTTTTTAGTATCAAGGTTATCTAGGAGTTGAAAGAATTGTTTCATAAACTATCATGTGTGGAAGATATTGTGATATCTGAAATAATGTTTGGTTGCAAAGTGATAGAGTATAATTTAGTAAGACACATGTTCTCATATTGTATGAGACATATTGTATGAGAATTTGGGAAGATTGGAGACGCTAGGCGTCCAGATCTCCTAAAAAGGTTTTGGGAACTAACATTATACTCACAATTCATCCTCATGAGCTATAGTAGCTTGATCATGAAAGTTGTCATGATAGGATGAATACAAAATGTCGGTAAAATGTTTACTACATTAAAAGATTACTAAACAATGGAATGTGGAAGAACGCCAAATATTTGATTATGGTGATCTACTTCAAAGTGTGAGTCCAAGGGTATTAGTGTTTGACTAATCACGCTTAGAACTATGTGCCATGTGAATGGCACCACTATTGATGTTCATAGATTCTTCTAAAAGGAAAAAGAATTGCTAAAAGAATTCGAAATTTATTCTGGTAGAAAAGAAAAGACTTAAAATGTCCAGCTCAGGTGTATAGAAGATATACATGTTATGGGTGTATTCGTTGCTTGTTAAAACAATGTGGTTCTTGGGTATTTGATACTAAATTGGTTGGTATGAACTGTCATACAGAACAACGCAATATAAGAACTACAATGGCCTAATTAACTAGCAAATGAATATGGGATGATTCTCATCGAAAACAAATAAAGTGTTATTGTGTTTTGTTGGAATTAAACCTAGCCTTCAAGATTTGTTTTAATAATTGTTATTTTGTTCTGGTATTATGAGAACAATGGTTGTTCAAATTATTACTGCATTCATAAAAGATGGATGAACGCTTATCTTGTTGGAGAAATCACATCCATAACACTGATGCTAAAAATGTCTCAAGACAAATGATTAGAAGATCACTTATGAGTGACACCACCATTTAAATCATATTGGAAAGAAAACATGAAGGAACTCCATATTGATGGAATTTTGGAGTCTTTTGATTTTGAATCGATTGACACTTGTGAAAATTTCCTAGAGATGATTAAAACTCCATTTGTAGGCCAAAGAACGGACGACTAACTTATTGGATGTTGTACATGTTGATGTATATTGTCCGTTATGCATTAGCCGTGTGTGGTGAATCTTTGAACTTCATTTACTTCAACCGATGATTTGAGTAGATATATGTGTATAATTACTTGATAAGGAAGAAGTATGAAATATTTGAAACATGTTCAAAGTATTTCTGGATGAAGTGAAAATCATTGTAACAAGAGAATAAAGAATTTATGATTGGATCATAAAGGAAGATATTTGAGTTACAAGTTTAGCAAACACCTAAAAGTTGAGGAATCGTTCCATATACTTGTATTTCCCGAAACACCATAGAGAGTATGGAGTGTTCAAGAGATGAAATCAAACTTTGTTTGACATCGTTGGATCAAAGGTGTCGTCTATAAAACTGCCATTATATTTTAAGGATAAAACTTTAGAGACTACCACTTTTACACTGAAAAGAGCGCCATCATGATCCTTTGAAATTTTGGTATGCTAGGCATATGTAAAATGTTTACAACCAAAGTTGGATAAATAAGTCTTTGTAGGTTATCCCAAAGTAACTGTTCGGTATTCCTCCAGAACACCGAAGACAAAAGTGTTTGTCGCTAAAAGCGTCAAGTTTCTTAAGAAGGAATTTTTCGCGAAAAGTTAAGTGGGAGGACAATAGAACTTTGACTGGGTTATTGAACCTAAGCTATATGTGCTGAGTAGCGCAGCACCAGGAAGTGTCTCGGAGGCGGCCACAATGCGCATGGCTATCGTACCTCAAAGGTTGTGGTCACATAGATCTAAGTTCCTATTGAACCGTGTGAGTCGGGTAACAATCAAATAGTTAGATTTGAGAATATATCATTATTGTTGGACAATGATGAACCGACTACATGCAAAGAAGGGATGATGGGCCCTGACTCCGTCAAATGGCTAGAAGCCATAAAATCCGTGATAGTTCCATACACGAGAAACCAAGTTTCTGAACTTGGAAGACCCTCAGAAAGGCATGAAGCCCAGTGAGCATGTTAGGATCTATAAAGACAGACATGGATGTTTAACATCTATGAAATAGTCGACATATCATTAAAAGAGTTTATGATTATGTTCAAGGAGTTGAATATGACAAGATTTGATCTTTCATAGCAATATTTAGTCTGGACGGATTACTGTAGCAACCACTACATATGCGAAATTTTCGTATATGGTAGTTGAACAAACAAAACAACATTCTTCTAATAGAATGGTTACCTAGGACATGTACATGACATGGTCCAAAGGGTTTTGTAAATTCAAAGGATGCTAAAAGGCATACAAACTTCAATGGTTGAAGTAAGCATCACGGAGTTGGAATATTCACCATGATGAAATAATTAAAAGGTTTAATTTCATCAGAGACAATGAATATGCTTGCTTTTGCAAGAAATTAAGTGGGAGCGTTGAGACATATTTCTAGTACATTATGTAGAAGACATATTGTTAATTGAAAATGATGTATCTTTTATTGACACGGGTTAAGAATTTCATTAAAATTAGATTTCAATGAAAGACTTAGGCAAAACCAAAATATTGGGTCTTGATGTCTATGTAGATAGATCAAGGTGCCAATATGGTTGTTCCAATGTACATAGATGAAATATTGAATGAACTTCAATATGGAAACGGCGAGAAAAATTCTTGTCGCATGGAAGAGGTTGAAACAAGATTCAGGTGTTTTTTAACACTTGATGAGTGAAGCCACATGAATGATTTTGATCAATCATGTATACCTGATATGTACATATCCAGATATGTCCTATGCTCTTAATGTTATGGGCATATACCAGAGTGATAAATGTCATAAGATGATCACTGGACAATAGTAAGGATATCCTTATGTGCTTTGGAAGGACTAAGGATATATATTATGTATGAATAAGTGACAAATAGTTCATTATAAAGTGTAACATTGATACTAAGTTAGTCACAAGATACAAATTAAGTTTATCTCAATTTTAGCTATGTGTTTAGGCGGCGCAATGTAATGGAAGGAAGTTCCATGATGGATTTGGATGAGTTCCAAAGTTAAGATATTGTGATGGATTCTACAACAAAGGTTGAGTATATGGCTGCTTTAGAAGTAGCAAAGGAGGGCATTTGTGTCAAGAAGTTTGTTATCAAACTAGGTGTAGTTCCAAGCGGGCTATTACTTTGAAGATCTATTGTGTGACAATAGTGACAACATAATTTTAGCTAAAGGAACTAAGGTCTCACCTAAGGACCAAATTTATACCCAACTATCTCATTTGAGAATGAGTGATGCGTAGAGATGCAAAGACATGCAAATACACACAGAACTGAAAGTGTCAGATCTGGAGATCAGATTAACCACATGCAACGCGTACAGATAACACGTGAAAGCCATAAGTGCTATATACGCAAGTATCAACTAGATTATTGACTCTAGTGCAAGTGGGAGACTGAAGGGAATATGCCCGAGAGGCAATAATAAAGTGGTTATTATCATATTCCATGTTTATGATAAATGTTTATTTCTCATGCTAGAATTGTATTAATCAGAAACATTAATACTTGTGTGATTAATAAACCAAAAGGTTCCTAGTAAAGCCTCTCTTTTATACTAGCTCGTTGATTAACTGATGATCAAGGTTTCCAGATCATGAACATTGGATGTTGTTAATAACGGGGTCATATCATTAGAAGAATGATGTGATGAACACTCACACCCATAGTAAGAATAGCAATAGGATCAAGTCATCAAGTTTCATTGCTATATCAAACTCATACAAAATAGTTCTAATCCTTAGACCATGAGATCATGTTAATCACTGGTACCGGAAGAGTACTTTGATGATATCAAATGTCACACCATAACAGGGTGATTATAAAGGTTGATTTGGGTATTCTGAAAGTATTAGTTGAGGCTCATGGATCAAGAGTGGAATTTGTCCGACCCGATGATGGGAAGATATTCTCTGGGCCCTTCTCGGTGATATTGCATTGACATTGCTTGCAAGCATGTGACTAGGTCACGAGAATGCCTTATCACGGAACGAGTAAAGGGACTTGTCGGGAACGAGATCGAACTAGGTATGGTTGATACCAAATGATCGGATCTCAAACAAGTAATAATATCGCGAGACAAAAGGAATTGATTATGTTCGTTATTGGTTCACACGATCACTAGTTCATCGTCGAGTAAGTGGGAGTCATCATGGATTTCCAGATCCCGCTAATGATTATTGATCGGAGAAGAGTCTCGATCATGTCCACGTTATTCACGAACCGTAGGGTGACACACTTAAGGTTCGCCGTCATTTTTGAGTGGATACGATACTCCGATCGAATTATAGGACATCATGAGGGTTGTTTTAGAAAAGCGCAGAAACTGTTTCGGCATATTGAAATAACTCAAGGGTGTATTTGTTAATGTTTGTTAATTGATTGAATTAACAAATAGTAAAGAAATAAAAATGTTTTATTAATTCAATTAGTGTGAATTTTAATTAGCATGAATTTCAAGCAAAATTAAATGGGGGTTACCTCATGAAGAGGGAAATGAAGAGGGGGGAGAATTTCTCCTTGGGCTGCCGCACCCCCCTAGGGGGCTGCCCCTGCTCTCCTATAAAAGGTCCTCTCTCCTCCATGTTCATGCTAGATTGATTCTTCCCTTCCCCACATAGTTGCTGCCCAATATCCGTCTCAGCTTAGCGAAGCTCTGCCAGATTTTTAGTTCGTAGTTCATACACTTGGAGAAGTGTATGTTGGAGTGTCTGGTGCATCCCTTCTTCTGCTGCCCCGCTGGACCGAGGGCGTGGAGGAGATGACGACAAGTCGTACGTGTGATCGAGTACGGAGGCGCCGCCAGTTGTGGCGCCTTGTACACGATCATAAGATCGTCAAGTGAATGACTACGTCAAGTGAACGACTACGTCGACTACGTGCGTCTTCGTCGAGTCTTCATCGGCAACGTTTGTGCGGGAACATAAACCCCACTTCCGGTCTTCGAGGGTTTGTTCTCCGTTGCTACCATCTCGTAGAGTTTTCTTGGCTAGTTTTGTGTTCATGCGTAGGAAATTTTTTGTTTTCTATGCTACGAACCCATCATGTCGACCAGCATCTCTCCCCTCTTCTTCGGCCACAACCCAACAAAAATTCACGTCAGCACGCAGCGAGTCAGCTGGAGAACTTCCTGGACTAATTTCCAATTTGCCTCCAGCAAATCCATCGCAGCTAGCAGAGGGTCTTCGGTATCCGGCTATCGAAGTCCTAGAGATACTCCAATTTTCTCTGTTGCACCATAGAAGGGAAGATCCAAAGAAAGCAAACAAATATTAGCAACTAGAAGCATGAGAAAACAAGCAAAAAATAACAAAGCGACATTTACCGCCAACAAGAGCCGAAATCTTGTCGAGATGTTCGGCTATCGTTCGCTCTCTCTAGACCCGCTTCTAGTCAGCAGTGACAAGTGCTTTCTCAGCTTTCTTAGCCTTGGTCTCCGCTAACTTTGTAGCCTTCTCGGCAGCAACCTTGGCAGCATTGGCACCTTCCAAAGCTTCTCTAGAGGCAGTAAGTTTGGCATCCAGAGCCGCTATACGAGCATTAGCTGCGGTCAAAGCATCTACAAGCAAAAGCAGGAAAAGCAAATGGAGTAAGAAACCACAGGAAACATGGGAACAAGTACAAGACATAACACAAAAATAGGCATACCCTGTGAGGCCCGAGCAGTCTTCAGAAACTCGACACACTCAGTGCGAAGGGAGAGGAATTTTTTCATCAGAATCTGCCAAACGAAGCCATGAGAGGAAAAATTCAAGCAATAAAAGAGCCGACTACAAGAAGCAATACTCACATCATCAGAAGCCACTGGTCGGTGGGTTTCAAGGTGATAAGGGGTTGCCCGATCTTCTCAGTGAGCCGATGTAGATGGATGATAACTTGGTAGATAATCTGTGAGACGCACACGAACTCTCCGGCTGTTCCCCCGTTGCCAATGCAACAGATCTTCAAGCCTATGGATATTCGAGACACCACACACCTGCGCACGTAGCCGCCGACTACGAAGCGGTTCTGCAATCTCCTAATTCCCAATGGAACAGCAGATCACACTTGAATTCTCAGTAGCAAAACTCCAGATCGAAACAAACTTGGAGTGGGGTAGATATTCCGAGCGAAACATAGAGGAATATATGATTTTAGAGGAAAGCTTACAAGCAATTTCGTTCTGATGTTTGGGGGTAATCTAAACGTAGTCTAAAGGACACAAGGGGGCGCCCCAGGGGTACTTAAAGGGGTTGGGGCGACCTGGGCAAAGACCTGGCCCAAAACCAACCTGTTTTGGGCCCAAACGGACTCGGTTTGACTCGAACTGGTACATACCGACCCATACATGGGTTCGGCCTATTTTGGCACGCAGGCCATGAGTGTGGCGCGCCTTAGACTCATAGACATCGCGTCGAAGGCTGTCCTAGCGCGCCATCTTGTTCTCTCTCTCATGTAGACTTGATGTTCTGGTGATCTCCGGGTGCGCCTGCCTCCCTCTCCTCCCTCGCGCACTTGATCATCAAGTCTTGCTCATCTCGCTGCGACGCGTCTCCTCCTCATGCAATGCTTGTGTTATCAACAAACCTAATCATACATAGATACATAGACTTAGGTAGTATAAAGCTCTCATTAAATAAAACATCAGGTTCAATTAAGAGTGAGTTCACCTGTTGTTCCAATAGCTTTGCACGTGCTCTTGTAATTGGTCCAATCCTAATCTCGTTGGACTTCTTTGCAGCAACATCTTCATCATCAATAGGAGCAGGAGATAATGGTGGTGTAATAGGGATGTCCTCATCATCCTCCCCCCCTTCAAAAGGCGTCGACCTCGACGCTGCAATGTCTTCACCCTCATATGGTGTCAAATCAGCAACGTTGAAGCTATTGCTCACGCCATACTCAGCGATAGGAAGATCTATCTTGTAGGCATTATCATTAATCTTGGCAAGAACCTTGTAAGGACCAGCACCACGGGGCAGCAATTTGGACTTACGGAGCTGTGGAAATCTGTCCTTGCGAAAGTGTACCCAAACCATATCACCGGGCTGGAACAAGACCTCCTTTCGCTTCTTGTTTGCATGATCAGCAGTATACTTGCCTTTCTTCTCAATAGCCTCTTTAGTCTTCACATGAATCTTCCTCACAAAATCTGCCCTCTTTGATGCCTCCATATTGACTCGCTCTTGGATAGGAAGAGGCAACAAATCAAGAGGCGTAATGGGTTTGAAACCATAGACCACCTCAAAAGGACATAGCTGCGTGGTAGAGTGAACCGCCCTGTTATATGCAAACTCCACATGCGGCAAACAATCTTCCCACTCACGCAGGTTCTTCTTGATCATGCATCGCAACACTGTTGAAAGTGTGTGATTTACCACCTCCGTTTGACCATCAGTTTGGGGATGACATGTAGTGCTGAATAATAACTTTGTGCCCAGCTTTCCCCAAAGTGTCTTCCAGAAGTAGCTCATAAACTTCACATCACGATCAGAGACAATTGTCTTGGGAACTCCATGCAAGCGTACAATGTCCCTGAAAAACAGGTTAGCAATATGCGACGCATCGTCGCTTTTGTGGCAGGCAATAAAATGAGCCATCTTAGAAAATCTATCCACTACCACAAATATAGAATCATGGCCTCTTTTAGTCCTAGGCAAACCTAATACGAAATCCATGCTAATGTCCTCCCATGGTGTAGTAGGTGCAGGTAATGGAGTATACAAACCGTGAGGCTTCAGCTTGGACTTCGACTTGTTGCATGTAATGCAACGCTTGACAAACCTGTCCACATCACGCCTCATCCTAGGCCAATAAAAGTGATCAGCGAGCATGAGTAGCGTCTTCTCACACCCAAAGTGACCCATCAAACCGCCGGCATGTGATTCCTGCAACAATAGCAAACGCACGGACGATTCTGGAACACATAGTTTGTTAGCACGAAACAAAAACCCATCATGGATGTGATATTTATCCCATGCTTTCCCACCAGTACACATGCTATATGGCGCTGAAAAATCATGATCAGTAGCATATAAATCACACAAACTCTCTGAACCAGGAACCTTAATGTCTAATTGTGTCAACAACATGTTCTTCCTAGAGAGAGCATCAGCAACCACATTGTCTTTACCCTTTTTGTGTTTAATGATATATGGAAAAGACTCAATGAACTCAACCCACTTAGCAAGACGCCTATGCAAATTAGATTGAGCTTTCAGATATTTCAAAGCTTCATGATCAGAATGTATGATAAATTCTTTTGGCCACAAATAATGTTGCCAAACCTCAAGAACTTTAACAAGTGCATACAATTCTTTATCATAAACTGGATAGTTCAACCTCGCACCACAAAGTTTTTCAGAAAAATAGGCAATAGGCCTACCCTCTTGCATCAACACACCACCAATACCAATGCCACTAGCATCACATTCAATCTCAAATTGCTTAGTAAAATCTGGGAGTGCAAGCAAAGGTGCAGAAGTTAACAAACGTTTCAGCTCGTCAAATGCATTATCTTGGGCTGCGCCCCAAACAAATTCGACACCTTTCTTAGTTAACTCATTCAAAGGTGCAGCAATAGTACTAAAGTCTTTCACAAAACGGCGATAAAAACCAGCAAGACCGTGAAAACTTCGTACTTGACTAACATTCATAGGAGTAGGCCAATTTTGAATAGCTTCAATTTTAGATGCATCTACCTCTACTCCATGCTTAGAAACAACAAATCCCAGAAATATGACCTTATCTTTGCAAAATGTGCACTTCTCAAGGTTACCATATAACTTAGCATCACGCAACACTTGCAAAACTTGTCGAATATGATCACTATGTTCAGATTCATTGCGGCTGTAGATTAATATATCATCAAAATACACAACCACAAACTTGCCAATAAAATTACGCAAAACATGGTTCATTAATCTCATGAAGGGACTAGGTGCATTAGTTAACCCAAATGGCATGACTAACCACTCATACAAACCAAATTTTGTTTTAAAGGCTGTTTTCCACTCATCCCCCTCTTTCATCCTAATTTGATGATAACCACTACGCAAATCAATTTTAGAGAAAACAGCAGCACCACTCAATTCATCAAGCATATCTTCCAAGCGTGGAATAGGGTGACGATATCGAATAGTGATGTTATTTATTGCTCTACAATCTACGCACATGCGCCAGGTACCATCTTTCTTAGGAACTAAAATAACAGGAACAGCACAAGGGCTTAAGCTCACACGAATATAACCTTTGTCGAGAAGCGCTTGTACTTGTTTCTGAATTTCTTTTGTCTCCTCGGGGTTGGTGCGGTATGGTGCTCGGTTGGGCAGCGATGCTCCTGGAATCAAGTTGATTTGATGCTCAATGCCTCGCAAGGGTGGTAGACCTGCAGGCACCTCGTCCGGAAACACGTCGCTGAATTCCTGTAACACATTAGAAACACCAATAGATAGAGGGGTCATGTCGTTAGAAACCAAAATGTTACCCTTGTACATAAGCACAAGAGGAACAGCTGTAGGATCCACACGAAACTCTCTCAGATCAGATTTGGTGGCTAACATGACTAAAGAATGTGCTCCCTCACTCATACTTTTACCACTCAGATTTGGCTTGTGGCTCTCCCTCACCGGAAGTGTAGGCTCTCGTCTATTTACTCTCTCACTCTCTTTTTCAAGATTTACTTCAATTTTTTGACGAGATTCATTTACAATAGCTTGCGGTGTCATAGGTCTCAAGGTAACATCCTTGCCACGCCAATGTAACTGATATGTGTTGGCTTTCCCATTGTGACAGACATCACGATCATATTGCCATGGGCAGCCCAACAACAAATGACATACTGTCATAGGAACCACATCACACTTGACGGTGTCTTTATATGGTCCAATCTGAAACTCAACACGCACCATGTGGCTGATCTTCATCTCGCCGCTATCACTTAGCCACTGAATAAAATATGGATTAGGGTGCGGGATATATTTGAGCTTCAGTTTTGTACAGAGCTCTTTACTAGCTAAATTGCGACAACTCCCACCATCAATTATAACCTTGCACGCCTTGCCAGGACCAACAGCAGCTTTTGTTTGAAACAAATTACACCGCTGTTCCGCAGAATCTGGGCTCACACTCAGCACCTTAGGCGAACAAACAATGGTAGGAAGTGATGACGCATCACCATAGAGCATATCATCATCCTCCTCATCTGAATTTGGATCAGCATCATCACCTGTCTCATACTCTTCAGTTTCCTCATTTATCAACATAACCTTTTTATTGGGACAGTCTCGCCGGAAGTGACCCTTGCCACCACATGTATGACAGTTCATATCCCTATTTCTTGCTGTAGAGTTGGAGGAACCAGTACCACTTGCAGCAGGTTGTGATGTTCTCTTGGCATTGGAAATAACTGAATCAGGTTTTGAGGAAGCATTACCACGGAATCCAGAAGTACCACTAGAGGTAGGCACACTAGGGTCTGTCCGTGGGGAAAAACGACCTCTACTTGCTGTATAGCGAGGTCCAAATTTAGCATCTTCAGCCAATGTCAATTCTGCCTCACGTGCTTGATGAAGCAAATCTGTCATATCAAAGTATTGGTGATGCCGAACAATGCGTCGAATATTGTAAGTTAAACCAGCAAGAAAACGCTGCATTGTTTGTTCCTCTGGTTCGCGCACCCTAGCACGCTGCATAATCAACTCCATCTCCTGATAATAGTCATCAACAAACTTAAGACCTTGCTTCAAATTCGTCAATTTATCATAGAGAGAACGAATATAATTGCGGGGAATAAAACGAGCACGCATCGCTTCTTTCATACCCCTCCATGTAGTAATAGGTGGCTCTCGAGCTTCAAGCCTGGACTGGACAATATTATCCCACCAAAGCAATGCATATCCATCAAACTCTGAAGATGCAAATTTTATTTTTCTATCCTCGGTGTACTCATGCATGCGCCATAGTTTTTCCACCTTCAGCTCCCAATTGAGGTACTCTTCCACCTCAGTAGAACCAACAAACTTGGGTACAGTGAACTTCGGTTTGCCCAGCCCATCATCATCACGGTTGGCTGGTTGGGCAAAATCATCATCAAAGCGACGACGTGCGCCGAGAGGAGCAAAACCACGACCAGGCGGAATACCAGCACCTCGGCCTCCATTCCCACGACCACCATGACCACCAAGAAGCAATCCATCACGACGACCAGTAGCAGCTGCAGCATTAGCGTCATCATGTGCATGATTGTCATCCTGGACACTCGCAGCAGCCTCAGGATCAAGTGGTTGCTGGTGAGGTAGACGATCAAACGAAACTTGCAACGTATGCACAGCTTGTGTCAAATCAGCAATAGAACGCTGAAGTGTGGTCACCGTTTCTTGTGTCGCAGTGGCTATATCATGTGTTGCATTAAGCTTATTGTCAACAGCAAGCACATCGTCATGTAAACTATCACAAACAGCATTGAACCTCTTCGACAAAGTATCACGAAGAGCTTCGTATTCATTCCAATGCACGACCTCATTTGGATCCTTTTTTTGCTGCACAGCATCAGACTCAGACATGATTAGTAGGTTAGTGCAAACAAAATAGGTGTATGGTGGAACTCTCACAACTCACTCGAAACTGAGAGAAACGAGGTATCTTACCGTTCCAAAGTGAATAGAAGAGCTTACCAACTTGTATAGGCAAAAACGTGCACGGATGTGATGTAACGAATACCGAGGGAAAGACTATCACACGACAACCAGGGTATGTGGTGGGGCTTGGTATGGATACCTAACTACACCAAAGTACAAGTCCTAGTGCTGATTGTATGACAAAGAACCCATGGAAACGCAGACGGTGGAGACAAATGGGGCAATGCAACTCTGAAAAGGAGCTCAAAAAGTTGAGGTATGTCGGAGGAACGCTCGATGTTGCAAAGCACAAGAGAGACGCTAGCAATGGCTCAACGAAAACGGGCACAAGATTGCGAAACAGAGCAGCCCGTAGAGCACTAAGCACGCTAGTCTCGTAGGATGGTTCTAGACACCAAGAAAGGTTTACTAAGGGCTAACAAAGAAAAGAGACAATATGTGGACTCAGAAAAGGAAAATAGAAAGAGAAAACGGAAAAAAAAATTTGATATAGGGCTCACGCTAGAGCGCAGAGCTTGTCTGAGGTCAAGCGACCCAAACCAGGCCAGCGATCGCACAGTTTTTTTTTTTTTACTCACTTTTTTTTTGAACTGAATCAACTTGGGCCAACAAAATATGGCCCGGTCTTGGCGCCTGGGCCACCGATCGCTAGCGGGCAGCGCTCGTCGCTGGGGGACGCTGCACCCCAGACGACCTCTGCGCCGAGGCGCGCGAGGCTCGCTGGGCGAGCGAGCGTGGCGACCTGCGTGACGCCCGACCCCAGACGATCTCCGTCCTGGGGCGCCGGGCGGGCGGGCTGTGTTTTTTTTTTGATTTCTAATCCCGATCGGATCTGGTAGTGAAGAACACGTATACAGCCAGCAGTATATGGAAGAAGAAGGAGATCAAAGATTGACCAAACGACGATGAAATCCGAAACGAAGATGCAGAAAAGAACGGGGACCCTAGACTCCTACAGATTGGATGAAAAGATACGCGAAAAAGACGATCAGCGACTAAAACAAGTAACTCGATGCAATCTAGGCTATGGCAAAACTAAGAACCATAATTTTTTGTGTGGCTTTTTCTGTATAGGACAAAAACAAAAACGAATCTACGGGGAGGAATTTGTGGATGCTCACCGAGTAAACGCTGGAATCAGATACCAAGATGATAAGGGGTTGCCCGATCTTCTCAGTGAGCCGATGTAGATGGATGATAACTTGGTAGATAATCTGTGAGACGCACACGAACTCTCCGGCTGTTCCCCCGTTGCCAATGCAACAGATCTTCAACCCTATGGATATTCGAGACACCACACACCTGCGCACGTAGCCGCCGACTACGAAGTGGTTCTGCAATCTCCTAATTCCCAATGGAATAGCAGATCACACTTGAATTCTCAGTAGCAAAACTCCAGATCGAAACAAACTTGGAGTGGGGTAGATATTCCGAGCGAAACACAGAGGAATATATGATTTCAGAGGAAAGCTTACAAGCAATTTCGTTCTGATGTTTGGGGGTAATCTAAACGTAGTCTAAACGACACAAGGGGGCGCCCCAGGGGTACTTAAAGGGGTTGGGGCGACCTGGGCAAAGACCTGGCCCAAAACCAACCTGTTTTGGGCCCAAACGGACTCGGTTTGACTGGAACTGGTACATACCGACCCATACATGGGTTCGGCCTATTTTGGCACGCAGGCCATGAGTGTGGCGCGCCTTAGACTCATAGACATCGCGTCGAAGGCTGTCCTAGCGCGCCATCTTGTTCTCTCTCTCTTGTAGACTTGATGTTCTGGTGATCTCCGGGTGCGCCTGCCTCCCTCTCCTCCCTCGCGCACTTGATCATCAAGTCTTGCTCATCTCGCTGCGACGCGTCTCCTCCTCGTGCAATGCTTGTGTTATCAACAAACCTAATCATACATAGATACATAGACTTAGGTAGTATAAAGCTCTCATTAAATAAAACATCAGGTTCAATTAAGAGTGAGTTCACCTGTTGTTCCAATAGCTTTGCACGTGCTCTTGTAATTGGTCCAATCCTAATCTCGTTGGACTTCTTCGCAGCAACATCTTCATCATCAATAGGAGCAGGAGATAATGGTGGTGTAATAGGGATGTCCTCATCACAAGGGAGGTACCCACCGCCGCCGCCTTCTTCAGATGCTTGGAAGCACGAGCAGGAGTACCTTTCTTAGCAGGAGCCTCTGGCGATTTAACTACCATAGCATCCTCTTGAGAGGGTGTTTTGGCGACAGTCAAAGTATCCAAGAGGGGAGCAGTTGAGGCATCCCTCTTTGGATCATCATCGTCACTGAGAAGGGAACAAAAAGCAAAAACATTACATCAGTCAAGCGAAAGAGAACTAATAAAGATAAAAATCTGAGTCAGCAAAACTCATGAGTCTAAAGCATCGAAAATTTCAACTTCAGAAGGGTTAGGAACAGAAGGATCCCCTGGCGCATTTCTTGGAGCAGAGGTACTCGAAGAAAGAAGCTCGTCAAGACGCTTCCTCTTCTTATCAAGGCTAGGTTCTTCCGAATTTGTAGTGGGAGGCAACAAAGTGGAGCTATTTTCTTCTCGAGAAACTTCAGCATCATCTCCGTCCTGGCCTTCGTCAGCCTCGGGGGCTTCAGAAGCAGCAGAAGCAGGATCCGCCTGAATTGGCCCCTCCTCTGGAAGAGGAGGACGAGAAACTAAAAATTGGTGGCCCTGCACAAGAGTAAGTCACAAAACTGTTAGTTAAGCAACAACAAAATACAAGAAGGCGAAGAAATCAGAAGTTGACAATTTACAATGCACATACCGTAGGCAAGGGATGAGTGGAGTCAAAGAAATCAGCTGCCAATGCTGGGATCTTGTCCTCCTTTGTGGGAGTGGTCAAAGCTCTCACTCATTTGTCGAGACCCTTCTTATCTAGGTCCTCTTTAGACACTCGAGAAAGATCCTCCGAGCCAGAATATGACAACAGCTTGGAAATACGATGTTGGAGAGGCTGAATGTGCCTCTGCAGAAAGAACGCCATGAGTTGCATCCCCGACAGTGCACCTCCAGTTGCGCTCTTCAGACTCTGGATGCGAGCCAGCAAGTTCTTGATATCTTCAGTTTCAGTTTCAGTGGGAGAGAATCCCACGATGACAATTTCGTCAGATCTTTGTTGGCATCAAAGGGAGCAATGTCGTAGTGGTGAGAGGAAGAAGTTTTCTGGTCCTTGATGTAGAACCATTTCTTCCTCCAACCTTGCACTGAGGCAGCCATGTTAAATTCAAGATAGTGTGCCTCGGCGCGCATAGACACAACAGCCCCGCCCAACTCAGGGCTCTTCGATAAAGAGACACTAGGGTGAAGGCGGAAAAGAAACTTCCAGAGCATCCAATGGGGTTCGATCCCCAGGAAAGACTCGCAAAGAGTAATAAAACAGGCGATATGCAAGATAGAATTTGGCGTGAGTTGGTGAAGCTGCACGCCGTAAACAAAGATAAGTCCACGGAGAAATTCGTGGGCAGGAAGAGAGAGACCAAGCAAAAGGAAGGCGAGGAACATCACCCGATAGCCGCTCGGGGGCTTGGGGACGCGTTCAATGCTAGGGAAGATGACCTGCTCCCCTCCGACGAGGAATCCATCCTTCTGGGCCTTGAGTAGATCGGATTTTTCGAATTCCGAAGGCATCCAGCTGGTCGCCGCGTTTCTGCTCTTCTTCTTCGCCATCGGTTTCTTCTGAGCGACTCTCTTTACGGGCATACAGAGGAGGTGCGCTCGGTGGCTGCAAGAAAGTTCAAGAGCTCAAGGGAGAAGCAACAATGGTGGCGGTGGAAGAACAAAGAACTGGTACACAGTGAAAACCACAGTCTCCCCCTTATAAAGCTTCATGTGAAAGGAACGTGGGCTGAGACGTGGCACAAGAAGAAGAAGCGGTACGCCCACTAACGGGAAGAAAAACCGTAAAATTACTACGCTGCCCACGTGCAACGGTCAGCTTCCAGTCAATCCACGCACAGCATGACTCTATCAATGAAGTCACAAGCGTTAAAGTTGCTAAAAAATAAGACATCCGGATACAATTCGATGATTATGGCTACTCATAGAAAATTTAGTGGCAAGCCTCAAATATTATTTTGTTCATCGATGCTGATCAAGGTACCCAACAAAAATTCAACGCAAGATACAAAGGACCAGTGAAGAAAACTCGTCTTTGAGTCTATACCCGGAAATATTCGACTATAGCCTCGGGGGCTACTATCATCGGGAGCGCTGATCGCGCACCCGATGATATTATTAAGCAAAAACATGCAGCTACACGAAGGATGAAAGAAGGAAAATCTACTTGAGTCTATATTCGAAACATTTTTTCAACTATAGCCTCGGCGGCTACTCCCATCGGGAGCGCTGGTCGCGCACTCGACAAAATTTTAGATTCCAAGAAAAGTAAAGAAGGCGAAGGAAAACTTGTATAGTGAAATTACTCCCATCGGGAGGGAATTCATATTAGTCAAGGTTGAACAACCCGAACACTTTCAGAATTGAAACAGTCAAACAAGGCTAAAACGACTACAAGATATGATTCTCGAGTTGCGTCATCACGACAAAACTCGAATGCCATGATTGAAACAGATCGTGAAGGTAGGACCCCAGGATCCGTCCTGTGTGGCCTAGTGTACGCACCTGGATGCGCTCTGCTAGCAACTTTCCATGTCTACGACGCGAAGAAAATCCTGGTGGACGCACTAGGTACCCTGAGAACTACTGGAACTCTTTCTTTGTAAGTCCTAAATGCGGCAAAAGAATGGGTTAGACCAGTTTCCCAGACTCAAGTCCAAGGGGATTGAGTTTGAAGTAGGTGACAAGTATCTGCTCCGGCAGTTAATTGGCCTCTTGATCCGTCAGAGCTATCAGGCTTGTAAACCAAAACCCCTTGCGAGATAATATAATGAAAGTTGTTTTTGAGTACAGGGAGAAGAAGAAGTCAAAAGATTGATCAAGTCGAAGATATGAAGATTTGAGATTCAACCTGAATCTACAATTCTGGTAGAATCTCGGGGGCTACTGACAAGGGTATAGATAATAGAGCCCATTACTTGAGTACCCCTGAGGCCCGTTAAGCTAGGCCCGAGTGTAATCATGGTCAAAATACGAGTCCATGTCGTATATCGATATTGTAATATGTATCGGACCCGACGGTTCCTTGAGACCTGGCCACCTATATATTGGGGCCAGGAGAGGCCAGTTAGGGACGGATTGAGAGTAAGCCAAGTTAACCACCACGTTTATTCTCAGTACACGCCTTGTTTGACTGATTTTTACATTCGAGTTCATCCGACGCCCTATTACCCCAATCCTAAGTCCTTCATCTAGGACATTTGTCGAGTTAACCCTCGTTAGTAGAAGTGGTACCGCTTCCACAAGAAGTGCTATCCTCCAGGAGATATGCACCTCAGTCGATCTTCTCACAATGGCCATCAAGCTTAATATCACAAATGAATTTATGTAAAGTAACACATATGTGCAGTGATGATCTTCATTGCATGCATCAGATGACCATACTATGGTGCAGAATGCGGCACCACATCTTCCAAAATGCTAAATGCTCTTGCGATAGCATGTTATAAACGCGATAGGCAATAATGAAGAACGAAAAGAAATGTTGGAATTATGCCCTAGAGGCAATAATAAAGATGTTATTATTATAATTCTTGTTCATAATAATGTTTATATTCTATGCTAGAATTGTATTAAGTGGAAACATTAATACTTGTGTAGTTTATGAACAACACAGTGTCCCTAGTACGACTCTATGGACTAGTTCTTTGATTAATGATGGTTAAGGTTTCCTAACCATAGACATGAGTTGTCAATTAATAATGAGGTCATATCATTAGGAGAATGATGTGAAGGACGGAACCAAATAAAGCACAACAATTAGAGCGTGTCATTGTGTTCATCTTTGTGAAGCTTTTTCCTATGTCATGTATTGTATTCCTTAGACCATGAGATAATGCAACTCCCTAGTGCCGGAAGAGAGATTTGAGGTCATCAAACGTCACCCTATGAGAGAGTGATCATAAAGGTGTCTCTCAGGTAATTGGATATTATTTGTTGGGTTGTATGTATCGAGATGGAATTTGTCCCTCCCGAGTCAGAGAGATATACTTCAGGCCCACTCGGTAATCGATATCAACACCGCTTGCAAGCATGTGGTTAAGGAGTTAATCACAAAGTGATATTAGATTAAGGAACAAGTAAAGTACTTGCTATGAACGAGATTGAACTAGGTATGTAGATACCGATGATTGAATCTCGGGAAAGTAAAATATCGTGAGGCAAAGGGAATACATATATGGGATTAATTGAATCCTGGCATCGTGGTTCATCCGATATGATCATCGATGAATGTGTGGGAGTCAATATGGGTTTCCAGATCCCGCTATTGATTATTGATAGAAGATCATGTCTGCACATTCTCGAACCCATAGGGTCACACACTTAACGCAAATCAATGCTAGGGTAGTTTCGGGATATATGTGAAAGCGTTTCGGAAAGTTACGGAATTGTTCTGGGTGGAAAATATTAATATTTATTAATTGTATGAATTAATAGATATTAACAATATTTATTTAGCCAAAATAAATAATAAAAGAAAAAGAAGAAAAAAGAGGGGTGCGGTGGCCAGGGGCGTCGCTGGCTCGCTCGACGAGGCGGCCAGGCACTCGCCCTCGCTCGCTAGCATGACGAGGCCAGGCGCGCCCTGGTCCACTCGCTAGCATATGGCCCGAGTGGGTTTTTTTGCCTAAGTGGGCCGGCGGCCTAGCAGGTCATCAAACCAGATCGCAACACCAAGCGATCGATCTGATCCATCGTGGCTGGCGGCGCTGTTTTGGTTTGGTTACGATGCACGACCTAACTTCTCAGGCAAGTTTCGGTCGGCTATAAAAGGCATAGGGCGCCGCCGGTTTGGTTTGACCTAATTTGTGTGGAGCCGCTGCCCGGTTTCTGAAGCCTCCTTTCTCCGTTCTTCTTTCATCACGCAAGCAGGCGAAGCCCTGTCGGTGCATACTCTCCACCATAGACACCACGCCGTCGTGCTGTCGATCCCATCTACCACTACACCATATCTCATTAGACTGGGGAGGTGGATTTGTTGGTGTATTGCACGTATGCATCTCTTGGAGGCGTCGCCACTTGCGGTGTTGGATCGGATTGGATCGCGCGGAGGAGACGGCTAGTACGACTACATCATCCACATTCCGTTGAACATTTCCGCTGTGCCATTTCTTCAAGGGTATGACGATCTCATCTATCTCTCTCATTGATTACATCTCCTAGATTGGATATTGGCTTTCTTGTTCGTATCCATAGGAATTGTTTTGATTTACTATGCTGTGAAACCCTTCAGTGGTATTAGAGCTAGATCTATGCGTAGATGTGTTTCACGAGTAGAACGCATCATGCTTGTTGCGGGCGTTGATGTTTTTGTTGCAAACCTCTATTTCGTGTACTTCTTATGGCGCGGCATAGTGAGATCGAAGTGGTCCAGACCAACCTTACGCGACCTCGTTCGCGAGACCGGCTCTGCACTTGACGTGTGGCTTGTTCCACACATGCGGCTGGTGAATGCCAGTTTCTCTCACTATAGTTGTCATGGGATTTACAATGGATGTTGGCAACCATAATATCACTGTTGTGGCTTTTCGTAGGTAAGAATCATTCTTAACATGTTACTACCATAAGCCATGTAAAACATGCAAGAACAAAGTAGAGGTGTCTAACTTGTTTTTTGCAGGGAGTGTTTTGTGATATGGTATGTCCCAAGACATGATGTGTATGAATTGAGATGTATGCAATGATCATGTTTTGTAATATTTCACGACTTGCACGTCGATGAGTTCACAACCGGCAGGAGCCATATGGTTGTCTTTATAATTTTGTATGACCTGCGTGTCAACTTTTATATGCCATGTAATAGCTTTACTTTATCACTAAGTAGTTGGCAATTGTTTTAGTTGCTATTCATGGTGGAGGCAATCATGGTGAAGTGATGGAGATCATGTTGGCGCGCACAAGATGGAGATCATTGCGCGAAGATTGGCTATACCATGTCACATAAATTTTATGCATGTGATGTTTATCCTTTATGTATCTTATTATGCTTTGATGGCGATGGTAGCATTATAAGATGATTCCTCACTTAAAGATCAAGATAAAATTGTGTTCTCCGCTCATATGTGTCATTGTGAAAGTTTGTCGTTTTGAAGCATCTCATGATAATCGGGTGCTATAAACTCTATGTTTGCATACAACTGGTGCAAGCCAGTTTTGCACACGCCAATATACTTGGGTTTGACTTGACGAGCCTAGCATGTGCAGACATGGCCTCGGAACACACGACCAAAAGGTTAAGCATGAGTCATATGAATGATATGATCGACACTTTGTTGTCCACCATTGAAACCACATCTCTTCTCGTGAAGATCGGATTAGATGTTGTGAATTTGGATCGTGTTCACTAAACAACTTAAGGGATGTTGAATTTAGTAGGAGTTCATCTAGTAATTTGATTAAGTTGAACTAATTATCATGAACATAGTCTGAATTGTACTTGCAAATTTTGTAGATCAAATGGCTAAGTCCAACTTCAACTTCAACGTGTTTGCTGAGAAAGAAAAGCTTAAAAACAGTGGGTCTAACTTCACCAATTGGTTCTGCAATCTGAGGATCATTCTCGCTGGTGGACAAAAAGCCTATGTACTTGACAGAGCGCTAGGTAACCCCCTGTTACGGTTGTGCCGGCTGATGAAAAGGCTATTTATCAGTCGCACAAAGATGATTATAATGTGATTAAGAGTACCATCTTGTTTGCTATGGAACCGGAACTTCAAAATCGTTTTGAGGAGTTTAGCGGGCCTTTTGAGATACTTGAGGAACAGAAAACCATGTTTCAGACTCAAGCCCGTTTTGAGAGATATGCAATCTCTGAGAAGTTCTTTAACTGCAAGATGGAGGAAGGGAGTTTCGTTAGTGAGCATGCCATTAAGATGTTGGGCTACACTCAACGCCTTGAGCAACTGGACTGCAAGATTCTAGAAGAGCTCAAGATTGATAGAGTTCCGCAATCACTTCCTCCTAGGTACAAATGCTTTGTAGTTACTCACAATCAAATTGGTACCACTGATACGATCACTGAGCTCTTCGCAAATATGAAAGCTGCGGAGGTGGATATCAAGAAAGATAATCATGTGTTGATGGTCAACAAGAGCACTAGCTTCAAGAAAGCTAAGGGTGCAAAGGGATCCTTCAAGAAAGGCAGCGGCAAGAGCGTTGCCCCTACCGAGAAGAAGCTCAAGTCTGGACCTAAGCCGGACACGAAGTGCTTCTATTGCAAAGACAAGGGTCACTGGAAGCACAACTGTCCGAAGTACTTAGCGGACAAGAAGGCTGGCACCATTAACGGTATATTTGATATACATGTTATTGATGTTTACCTTACTAGCGCTCGTTGTAGTGCCTAGGTATATGATATTGGTTCAGTTACTAATATTTGTAACTCAAAATAGGAGCTACAGAATAGACGATGGCTAGCAAGGGATGAGGTGACGATGCGCGTCGGCAATGGATCAAAGGTTGACGTGGTGGCTGTCAGCACGCTCTCCTTAGTTTTACCATCGAGATTAGTTTTAAACCTTAATAAGTGTTATTATGTGCCTGCGTTGAGCATGAACATTATATCTGGATCGTGTTTATTGCAAGACGTATTTAAATCTGAGAATAATGGTTGTTCTATTTATATGAATAACATCTTTTATGTTCATGCACCTGTCGTGAATGGTTTATTTCTTCTGAATCTCGAAAGTAATGAAACACACATCCATAACATTGAGGCTAAAAGATGCAAAGTAGATAGTGATAATCCAACTTATTTGTGGCACTACCGTCTAGGTCATATTGGTGTAAAACGCATGAAGAAACTCCATTCTAATGGACTTTTGGAGTCACTTGATTTTGAATCGTTTGACAAGTGCGAGCCGTGCCTCATGGGCAAGATGACGAAAACCCCGTTCTCCGGAAAAATGGAGTGAGCAATGGACTTATTGGAAATCATACATACCGATGTGTGCGAACCAATGAGTATTTCGACATGCGGTGGATATCGCTATTTTCTCACTTTCACTGATGACTTAAGTAGATATGGGTATGTCTATTTAATGAAACATAAATCTGAAACATTTGAAAAGTTCAAAAAATTTCAGAATGAAGTGGAAAACCATCGTAACAGCCTAACAGGAAAATTAAATTTCTGCGATCCGATCGTGGAGGTGAATATTTGAGTTATGATTTTCTCACGCATCTTAAAGCAAGCAGAATTGTTTCGCGACTCACGCCGCCTGGAACACCACAGCGCAATGGTGTGTCTGAACGCCGGAATTGAACTCTATTATGCGATCGATGATGTCTCTTACAGATTTGCCGTTATCATTTTGGGGTTATGCATTAGAAACCGCTGCATTCACTTTAAATAGGTCACCATCTAAATCCGTTGAGATGACACCGTACGAATTATGGTTTGGCGCTAAACCTAAGCTGCCATTTCTTAAAGTTTGGGGATGCGAAGCTTACGTCAAGAGGTTGATGCCGGACAAGCTTGAACCCAAAGCGGAGAAATGCTTCCTCATAGGATACCCTAAAGAAACGATTGGGTATACCTTCTACCACAGATCCGAAGGCAAAGTATTTGTTGCTAAGGACGGATCCTTTCTTGAGAAGGAGTTTCTCTCGAAAGAAGTGAGTGGGAGGAAGGTAGAGCTAGATGAGGTTATTGAACCTTCTCTCGAATTGGAGAGTAGCACAACACCTGAAGTTGTTCCGGTGCCGCCTGCACCAACAGGAGAGGAAGCTAATGACGAGGATCATGAAACTTTGAATGATGCTACTACTGAACTTCGCAGGTCGACAAGGTCGCGTGCCACTCTTGAATGGTATGGCAACCCTGTCTTAACCATCATGTTGTTAGACAATGATGAACCTGCAAACTATGAGGAAGTGATGATGAGCCCATACTCTGGGAAATGGCTAGAAGCCATGAAATCCGAATTGGGATCCATGAGCGAAAACCAAGTATGGACTTTAGTGGACCCTCCTAACGACCGTAAGGCCGTTGAGTGCAAATGAATTTTCAAGAAGAAAATGGACGCAGATGGTAATGTTACTGTCTACAAGGCTTGGCTTGTCGCAAAAGGTTTTCAGCAAGTTCAAGGTGTTGACTACAATGAGACTTTCTCTCCCGTAGCGATGTTTAAGTCCATTCGGATTTTATTAGCAATTGCTGCGTTTCATGATTATGAAATTTGGCAAATGGATGTCAATACTACGTTCCTCAATGGCAACATTGATGAAGAGTTGTATATGATGCAGCTCGAAGGTTTTGTCGATCCTAAGGATGCTGATAAAGTGTACAAACTTCAGCGTTCCATTTATGGGTTGAAGCAAGCATCCCCGAGTTGGAACCTTCATTTTGATCAAGTGATCAAGAGTTTTGGATTTGTTCCAAATTGCTACAAAGCTTGTATCTACAAGAAAGTGAGTGGGATCTCGGTGACATTTTTAGTACTATATGTGGATGACCTATTGATTATTGGAAATGACATCGGTATGCTTAACGATGTGAAGAGTTATTTGAATAAATTTTTTCAATGAAAGACCTAGGAGAAGCTGCTTATATATTAGGCATTAAGATCTATAGAGATAGACAAAGACGCCTAATAGGTTTAAGCCAAAGTACATACCTAGACAAAGTTCTAAAAAGGTTCAGAATGGATAAAGCAAAGAAAGGCTCATTGCCCATGTTGTCAGGTAAGATATTGAGCAAGGCTCAGTGTCCAGCTACGGCAAAAGATAGAGAAACTATGAGCAATGTGCCATATGCCTAGGTCATAGGTTCTATCATGTATGCCATGTTGTGTACTAGACTGGATGTGTCCAATGCTCTTAGTTTGACGAGCAGATACCAAAGTGATCCAGGAGTGGAACACTGGACAACCATAAAGAACATCCTAAAGTATTTAAATCGGACTAAAGAAATGTTCTTGGTCTATGGATGTGATGAGCAGCTTGTCGTAAAAGGTTACACTGATGCTAGCATCGACACCGACCTAGATGATTCTAAATCTCAGACAGGATACATTTATATTTTGATTGGCGGAGCTATGAGTAAGCTGCAAGCAAAGCGTGATCGCAAATTCTACAACCGCAGCGGAGTACATGGCTGCTTCAGAAGCGTGAAGTGAAGGAGTTTGGATCAGAAACTTCATCGCTGAACTTGGTGTGGTTCCAAGTGCATTGGACCCACTGGAGAGATATTATGCGACAACACTGGTGCCATAGCACTGGCTAAGGAACCAAGATATCATCCAAAGACCAAGCACATCAACCGCCGGTTTCATATAATTCAAGATTATATTGCAGATGGAGATCTGAAGATCTGCAAGGTACATACAGATCTGAATGTTGCATATCCGTTGACTAAACCTCTTCCACGTGCAAAACATGATCAGCACCTTAATGCCATGGGTGTTAGATTGTTACCAGATGTAAACTAGATTACTGACTCTAGTGCAAGTTGGAGACTGTTGGAATTATGCCCTAGAGGCAATAATAAAGATGTTATTATTAGAATTCTTGTTCATGATAATGTTTATATTCTATGCTAGAATTGTATTAAGCAGTAACATTAATACTTGTGTAGTTTATGAACAACACCATATCCCTAGTACGCCTCTATGGACTAGTTTATTGATTAATGATGGTTAAGGTTTCCTAACGATAGACATGACTTGTCAATTAATAATGAGGTCATATAATTAGGAGAATAATGTGAAGGACAGACCCAAATAAAGCACTATCATGGTTTTGTCAACAGATCTGCCATAGGGGTAGGTGTCTGGCAGTTTGTGGAAGGGGGTGAACATGGCGGAGCGATCCGGGATGGTGGTAGCACGAGTTTACCCAGCTTCAGATCCCGCAATGTGGCAAGACCCTGCGTGCTTCTATAATTCACTATATGGCAACAAGTGATCGGTTACATTGAGATTGTCTGGTTGTGCCGTGCCTCAAGGGCTCCTCCACACCGGCTTATAAAGGCGCCTGGCGTGGGCATCACGGTGGTACCGGGGCGGATACAATATGGAGTCCTAGACTAAGTCCTATACAATGACGTGTACTACAAGGCAACCCGCAATGGGCCTATCTACGGATCCGCCATAAGCTCCTGCGTCCTGTACCGCCATGGGCTTCTAGCAACTGGGCCGCCCGGTAGGCTATCCGCCATACCACCTTCGTGGGCCACCCTGGCTTGCTGGTTTAGGACTACATCGCTGGTATACCTATTTGGTATATTACCAACAGGAACCCCCGGGGAACTTCAAGATCGCCACCTTCATCCGCCATAGCTTGGTTCCTGGTGAAGTCATCCACCATAGCTTGTCTTCTTTATGTGTCTGGATGGTCGATCTTGGCGTTCCTCCTATCCTCATATGCCAATCTGCTATGCATGGCAGATTATGCGATGTAGTTTTCCGTTGGCCGAGATTTCTGGGATCCGTTGGATCTTACCACAAAATCCACCGTAAATTTAGCCACGTAGTTCCTTCTAGGATAAAATTCGTGGTATAAGCACCATTGGTAGAGATTACCGTTTTACTTGTGGACACGCGACATCAATCGAGGGTTTGCGAGAATGAGATGAGTGGCTTGGATGGCGGGCATGAATCTCGAGGCCCGGGGTCTATATATACCCCGAGCCGGTAAGCCCTACGCCATTCCTCTCCTCATTCCTTCTTTCTTTAGCGCCGCTCAAGAACACCACGATCTCTGCCGAGCCACCGCCCGGAATACGTCGTTGTCGGTGCCACTTTCTCGTCGAAGAAGCTTGTCCCAGCGTCAGCTTTTAGCGGAAAAGGTACTTAGTCCGCCACCACCATGAGTTCTAGATCACCATCCCCCCGCCACTCTTCCGATGCCGAGGAAGAAGACTCCCTGCTGCAGCAGTTAGCTTTTACCTCCAATCAGCCTACGATGGATTCATACCTAGAGGACATCGCATCTAAGGCTGAGGAGGAAACTGAAGACCAAGTCGTAGAGGAGATAGCAGACGAGGAGGGGAATGACGGCAGAGCCGAGGAAGAAGATACTAAACAAGGTGGCGACATTGAAGCCGAGGAAGAGCAGATTCCGGTGAACCTCCACGGATACTGGGTGAAATGCCATGTGAAGGACGCTCACGTCCGGGCCCTGGAGAATGAAGGCACAGTGGCTCCACAAGCTGAGTCCCAATGGCGGACAAACCATAAAGCTTTAGTGCCAGCTCCGAGTAAGACCGAGATCCTGATGCTCAAGTCTCACATCGAGAGGGGTCTTAGCATGCCGCCATCTCACTTCTTTAGTAACCTCCTTAAATTCTACGGGCTCCAACTCCATCATATTGCACCAAACAGCTTGGTGTCCGTGGCAGGTTACGCGGCTCTATGCGAAGGATACCTCGGCATTCTTCCTAGAGTGGACCTCTTCCAGCTCTTTTTCTCTGTGCGGCCCAACTTTGAGGATGACAGATTTCCACGAACCTACGGAACAATTTGCTTTGTTCCACGGAGGTCCAAAGAATATCCTTTCATCACTCTTTTGGATTCCGCCATAGGATGGAGAGGTTCATGGTTTTATATGGCGGATAAGGCTGCCCCATCTCAAACATTTGGTCTTCTTCCCTTTGAGAACATAGCGGCAGAGGCCCGCAACTCTTGGAAACCAGTCAATGATGATTCAGCCACTCCTTACATCAAGCTTCTTGCACGGCGGATCACCAAGCTCACTCTGGATGGTCTCAAGGGGATTGATACCATCAAATGCTGGATATCTCGGTGGATCCAGCCCCTGCAGTATCATGATCGCCTGATGCATGAATATACCGATGCAAAGGATGGCATGCGATGCTCAGAGAAAGAACTGGATCCCAAAGTGATTGAGAAGTGTATTCGCTCACTGATGAAGTCCCCGTGGAAAGAGCCCCTCAAATTTGGCATGGCCATGTTCGAGAATGGCAGCTGCCCTACGGTTTGTTGATCTTCCGCCATCATACGCATGATATTTATTTCTTTATGGATGCTAATATCTTAGCTTTCCAAATTTCAGCTGAAGTCTCTTGCTCCTACGGACTTTGCTCACACCATCCGCCAGCCTCCTCCTCAAAATGTTACTGGCGACAAGGAAGAAGTCCACTCCAGCGGAAAAAAGGAGGAGATGGCGGCGGACGTGGAGGACTCAGCCCGTAAGGGCAAAAAAAAAGTGACGTAGCTGCCAAAAACTACCAAGAGGCGAGGTGGTAGCGGAAAGCCTCGTGGCACTGGCGGAAAGTCTCTTGACTCCCGCCGTTTTGAAGCTCAACGCTGTGTGGAGCTGGAAACGCCATCTGAGGCCACAGCCACCATTAGCCTGCCAAAATCCAAGTAATCATCTTCTGCTATAACACCTAATTTATTATTGATATTCCTTTCTTGATCACTTCCTGTGCAGGAGGAAGAAGCCTGCGACCAGGGAGCTGCTATCCAAGCATGCTAAACCCTCCCCTGCAACTGTCCCGCCGACCCCTGATGTACCAATTCCTTCTCCTATTCGTGATGATACTCATATGGAGGATTTTGGTGATCCGTTTGGTTCAATACTAGAAGCTAACCCAATGACTAAAGCTACGGCTAAGGATGTCATACAAAGTAAAGAAGCTCCTGGTTCATCCAATGGTCATATGGCGGACATCCCTGTAGGGGGCAGCTTGCTTTGGAAGCAGAAGCAGCTCGAGATTACCCAACTTATCACTAGCCAAGAAGATGCCATCAACCAGCTCTCCGCCGGTATGATCGTTTTTGTGGAGAGGACAATGACAATGAAAAAGGTATGTACTCCCTATAGCCCCCGAGCGCCATGGAGGATTCTCATTGATAATCAATCGTGGTGCTCTTAGAGAAACTACTTTGGAATTTTTAGCATGTAGCCCCCGAGCGCCGCTATGCATTTGATTGTAGCGGTGCTCTTAGAGAACTAAGTTAAAATGCAATGAGTAGCCCCCACGCGCTATGGCGGATTCCTGTCCGGCATAGGGCTCTAAGAGTGACTAACACCAATACTTTTTAACAGAATTACAAGAAAGTTGTGGAGGACCTTGTCCAGGCCGTCAGCTCGCAAGAGAAGGAGCTGACAGAGAAAAGCGTGCTTGTGGCGGATCTGCAGGAAAAGCTTGCTCGTAGCGGTAACTTCTTTTGCCATTAATGTTGCAAGTATAGCACCCCTTTTTGCCAACCAATGCTTTGCAATCTTTCCGCCATGTAGATGCTGCCAAGCTGGAGTCAACGCTCGAGGGTGTGAAGAAAGGCCACGCAATTGCGATGGAGGGGTTGAACACTCAACTCCAGAAATCTCTAGCCGAGAACACCCGTCTCGAAGAGCAGTTAAAGGACCAGGAGCGCCTCAGCCGCCAGAAGCAGAAGGAGGTGGATGACCTTCGTCAAGCCGCCATTGATTTTCAAAAATCAAGGAAAGGGTTTTAACGAAGTCCTCGACCACTTCTAGAAGACGCTACTAGGTAACTTTTTCTCCATACTCTGCACTTTTTACTATTAGCTTGTTTTCATTACGATTCTTGATGATTTCCGCTATGCAGCTTCACTGGAGCAGGAGGTAGTTGACTCTGCATCAGGACTGCTCATCGCCACGGATGCCGTGAAGAATGAGCTAGATAGCCTTCATGATGCAGGTCATCGTGCATGCGCCAGTCTGCATCAGGACTGCTCATCGCCACGGATGCCGTGAAGAATGAGCTAGATAGCCTTCATGATGCAGGTCATCGTGCATGCGCCAGTCTGCAGATTGCTGGGGCCTCCCATCTTTCTGCCATAGGGCTCACTGCTACTCGTGTGATGGCACCAGAAAAGACTGTGGCGTTTAGTTGACGTGGGAGCAGTAAGTCCTTGTGCGTGGTGATGACCAGCCCGTTGGGAACCCCAAGAGGAAGGTATGATGAGTGTAGCGGCTAGTTTTCCCTCAGTTAAGAAACCAAGGTTTATCGATCAGGAGAAGAAAGACGATGACGACTGAAGGTGTTTGTGGAACCTGCACACACACAAACAAATACTTTGTCCCCAACTTGCGATGAGGTTGTCAATCTCACCAGTTTGCTTGAAACAAAGGTTATGAGTGTATCGAGTGGAAAACAGTAGTAATATGCGAGTAAAGTAAACAGTGCGGGAAAAGTAAACAGGTGATTGCAATATGATTAAAATAGGACCGGGGTCCACAGTTCACTAGTGGTGTCTCTCCATAGATAAGATAACATGCTGGGTAAACAAATTACAGTTGGGCAATTGATAGAATAAAGATAACGTGATATGTCAAGAAGATCACTATGAGATTTACTCTGGGCATTACAACAAAATACATAGACCGCCATCCAACTGCATCTATGACTAATAATCCACCCCCGGGGATATCATCCGAACACCCCAAAAGTATTAAGTTGCGAACAACAGATAATTGCATTAAGCAAAGTGTGTAATGTAAACAAAGCATATGCCCTTGAGCATATGAATGTTGTTTTCTCCCTAGTAGCAACAGCACATCTACCACCTTAGAGGTTTCTGTCACTCCCCCAGGTGAAATAGAGACATGAACCCACTATCGAGCATAAATACCCCCTCTTGGAGTCACTAGCAACTACTCGGCCAAGATAGCTACTAACAACGGAGAGCATGCAAGATCATAAACAACATAGAGATAACAAAAGATATAATTCAGTACAGCAACTTAATCATAAACACCAATATTCATCGGATCCCAACAAACCAACATCATAGAATTACATAACGGTGATCTCAATCTTGTATGGCAGCTCATGAGATCTAAACATGAAGCACATGGTGGAGAAGACAACCATCTAGCTACTGCTATGGACCCATAGTCCAAGGTAGACTACTCACTCATCGCTCCGGAGGCAAGCATGGCGATGAAGAAGACCTCCGGTGGCAATTCCCCTCTCCGGCAGGGTGCCGGGAAGAGCTTCTGGACCCTCCCGATCTTCGGGTCGACGGCGGCGGCGGATCGCGATGTATTCTGGAAAACTGATCGGGCCCTTAGGTTTTTCTCGTCAGGGGGTATATATAGGCGAAGGGGCGATGTCAGAGGTGGGACCACGCCCCCTCACACGGGGCTGGCGCGGCCAGGGGGGTGGCCGCGCCGCCCCTGTGTCTGGGGCCCACGTGGCCCCACTCCGTCAGGTCTTCGGATGTCTGGAATCTTCCCCGTGAAATATGACTTCAGGAACTTGTTTCGTCCAATTCCGAGAATATTTCCTGTGTATCACTTCTGAAACACAAAAACAGCAGAAAACAGGAAACTGGCACTGTGGCACTTCGTTAATAGGTTAGTTCCGGAAAATGTATAAAAATGCCACTAAGTGTAACGAAACAATAGGCAAATGGTGTAAAAACAAGCATGGAGCATCAAAAATTATAGATACGTTTAAGACGTATCAAGCATCCCCAAGCTTAACTCCTGCTCGTCCTCGAGTAGGTAAGTGATAACAAAGAATAATTTTTGAGGTGACATGCACCTACACAATCTTGATCATATATGTAAGCATTGGTGAGTTGGGATCAATAGAACTTAAAACATGGCCATGAAGATATAATCATGACAATAAGAAACTTAGCAACCATGTTGTAAACATGTAAATGAACACAAACAAAAGATCATGATAATGAAACAATGAAAGTCAAACGTGTGTTCAAATCATAAGGAAAAATATACACTTGGTTTTCAGCTTGTCCTTCAAAGAGAGCAAAACATAAATGCATAGGACACCTCAAAGTTTAAGAGGGCGACTAGATACAAATAATTTAAGAACAAGTGAAACCAACAATATGAGTCAATCAATGAACTTTGGGACAATGCATATCACACTAAGAATGACAACTATGCTCTCTTAATGGTGCATAAAGAAAGAAGGTGGTGACTCAACATAAAAGTAAAAGAAAGGCCCTTCGCAGAGGGAAGCAGTGATTGCAAGTTTTATAACCTTCAAAAATTATGGTACTTACCGGCTTTGAGCTCTCATTGCCCCCATCATAAGCATCTTGAATGGTTAAAGTTAATGCGAGAACAGTTATGATGCATATGCTTGACAAATCATAAGTTGAAAACCTCGTGTCCCATGAATACGAGTACCCAAACCATGCTAATTTACTTAGAGTCCCAAGCAAGGCTCTTGTCATTGTAAGTATATGCATATCATTGAGAACCGCCAATGGGGTACCTCCGTGCCCGATGACATGGAACAAGCCCACACCAAAATGACAGGACAAGCAGACAATGAACACCTCGACATCTCTTTTATTTGCTATATTGTTTAGCTTTTTATTGTGAGATGCGTCGTCGAATGTTCACCATGGGTATGCTGCAAATTTCCACCATGAATTATGCATGGCTTAGATTGGCGGCCCGGCGTTTCCCTAACACATATAAAAACTCCATGATCCTCACAAGATTCCCAATTCATTTCACACAGCGGGCATCCATAAACAAAAGATCACGATATCAACTCAAAAAGAAGTGCAATGTTGAAAGCTTGCCCCATGACAGCATGGCTGGGCTAGAATCCAACTTACAACTTGCAAGCATAACAACTCAGCATAAAAGACCACAATGTCAAATTTTTAAGAACAGGAAAAAGTAAAGTGTGCCTTCCGGTTCGTGAGAGCTTTACTGACCGAATTTCGCATAACACTGGTAAGAGTTTAATTTGAAGAGAATATAAAAGCAAGTCAAATTTACTTGGAATAGCAAATTGCTAGTAGGTATGTATGGTGGACACTTTGGAAAACTTTGGCTTTTAGGAGTTGGATGCACGAGTAGAGCTCGTACTCAGTACAAGGCGAGGGCTAGCAAAAGACTAGGAGCGACCAACTAAGAGAGCAATAATGGCCATAATCATGCAAAGCGACAAAGCGACATTAAAAGAAGCATACGATGGCATCAAAAGTCAAAAACTAAATGATCATGAAGGCTAATGGCGACTTTGTAAGAGTCTAACATGTGTGAGCATGCGCCAAGTCAACCCAAATAAAGCATCAAGGAGAAAACCAAAATAATGCTTCCATACAATAAAAACAACGCATGATTTTTTCAAAGGCTCATTAAGCAATCTCAGTTATTTGAGACAAGTCATGCTACAGCAAAACCACTAAGCATACTATCAAAAAGACATCAAGCATGACATGAAAAAGCCTAAGCCGCAGTCTACACAAGCTCCTTCTTGTACCACTATTTTGCACAAAGCTTTTTCTCTTTTCCAACACCATTTGAAATTTTTATAAACACCTCTTTTGATGAAAACCAATAAAGATCAGAGGCAAAAATACACATTGATGAAAAGATATGGCAAGATCTGAACGCATATCAAGGCGAAAACGAAAACCAAAAGCAGTAGCAGAAAAAGTAGAACACTCGATTTTATATAAGAGTGAAAACTAGAGCGTTCTTTGCAAATGAAAACGAGTACATCTCCTCCAAAGGAAATTTGTTGGGGTCCAACCATTTATTGCAGCAAACAAACAAACTAAACCAACTAACAAAACTAAAACAACTGACGCTCCAAGAAAAACACATAGTGCATGAAGCAATAAAAATATAGTGTTTTGAAAGGTGACCTGATTTTTGCCGATGAAGAAGGGGTGCCTCGGGGGCATCCCCAAGCTTTGACGCTTGTACTTCTTGGATATTTCTTGGGGTGATGCATGGGCATCCCCAAGCTTGAGCTTTTGTCCATTCTTCAACTCATCTCATCATTCTCCAATCCCTACACTTGAAAACTTCCTTCATACAAAACTAAACACAATTCTATTAGCAACATTAGTGTAAGCATAAAATATATTCAACCTCTTTTAGCTTCAGGTTTCAACCCAAAACCACCACATATAAAGTATATACTACTGTAGCAACTTCCACAAGAGTTCCATGATCAAAAAGAACTCAAAAGAAAGCGATAAAGTGGCAAAAACAAATATTGGCAGAAATCTGTCAAAACTGAACAGCTGACAAAGGACGAATTTTTGAAAGGTTTTCTGTTGCTCAAATCAAAAAGTGTTCAACTAATAAAAGTTTGGATATAACCTGGGGCATATGCACAAGAAATCGCAGGTCCAAAAGATAAATAGAGAATTTTTACGAATTTTTACGGTGCAGCACCGAAAACAGTTTCAGGACAGCAATAACCCCAAATCTTTACCTCACTCAAATTAGAGGCTTCTCTTGGCACAAAAACGAAATAAACAAGATAAGGAGCGGTCATTACAGTAGTAATGACTTCCAAGACTCAAATAAAAGAAAAAGTACTGGAAAGTAAACAATGGGTTATCTCCCAAGAGTGCTTTTCTTTAACGCCTTTGAGCTAGGCGCAGAAAAGTGCGAATCAAGTAATATCAATAGATGAAGTGCTAGTTACCTCAGTAGGCTCTTTGAAGGTTCCCGAAGATGATTCAACCTGCAAGTCACCCTTAGTGGAACTAAGAGTCTTACCAATCTTAAGAACATGTTGAGATTTAAGCGCAGAAACCTTGGGAACATACATAAATTTTTGCTCTTTTCCAACAAACACTTTCTCCTTCTTAAATTTAAGAGAAGAGAAGATTAAACTAAGAGTTTCCATAGACTCCTCTAATTTACCAATCCTCAAGTTTTGATTGTCATGAGTAGTGCTAGCCTCTAAAATGGTAATCCTCTTACCAATATTTTCTATTAATTCACTAACGCGGCTAGCATTTTCTAGGATACTTGGCAAACTTTTTTCTAAGGAGCTGAGCTTTCCTACCACCTCTTCCAAGGTGGTCTCAGTTTTAGCAACATGAATAGGTGGTACTCCCACTAAACTTTCAATTATAGTGCATGCTTCTCCCGCGGGAGTACCCAGAAAATTACCTCCTGTAAGAGTATCAAGAACATACCTATTCCAGCTAGATATACCAACATAAAAATTTCTAAGGAGGATCGTGGTGGAGTGCTTTTTGGTACACCTATGATGAGCATTGTTAATACGGTACCAAGCATCTTTTAAACTTTCTCCCCCTTGTTGCTTGAAACTACGAACTTCTACTTCAGGATTACTCATTGTAACAAAACTAAAAGCAGATAAACAACTACCAAGGATTCTATTTTTTTTGGGTTTTTGATATAAAAAGCAATGCAGGTAAAATAAAATAAAGTAAAGCAAAACAAATAACAAAGTAAAGAATGTGTGTGCGAAGAACTCCCCTCGCAGAAGTCTTCTCTCTTCCCCGGCAACGGCGCCAGAAAAGAAGCTGCTACTCGTGTGATGGCGCCAGAAAAGACTGTGGCGTTTAGTTGACGTGGGAGCAGTAAGTCCTTGTGCGTGGTGATGACCAGCCCGTTGGGAACCCCAAGAGGAAGGTATGATGAGTGTAGCGGCTAGTTTTCCCTCAGTTAAGAAACCAAGGTTTATCGATCAGGAGAAGAGAGACGATGACGACTGAAGGTGTTTGTGGAACCTGCACACACACAAACAAATACTTTGTCCCCAACTTGCGATGAGGTTGTCAATCTCACCGGTTTGCTTGAAACAAAGGTTATGAGTGTATCGAGTGGAAAACAGTAGTAATATACGAGTAAAGTAAACAGTGCGGGAATAGTAAACAGGTGATTGCAATATGATTAAAATAGGACCGGGGTCCACAGTTCACTAGTGGTGTCTCTCCATAGATAAAATAACATGCTGGGTAAACAAATTACAGTTGGGCAATTGATAGAATAAAGATAACGTGATATGTCAAGAAGATCACTATGAGATTTACTCTGGGCATTACAACAAAATACATAGACCGCCATCCAACTGCATCTATGACTAATAATCCACCCCCGGGGATATCATCCGAACACCCTAGAAGTATTAAGTTGCGAACAACAGATAATTGCATTAAGCAAAGTGTGTAATGTAAACAAAGCATATGCCCTTGAGCATATGAATGTTGTTTTCTCCCTAGTAGCAACAGCACATCTACCACCTTAGAGGTTTCTGTCACTCCCCCAGGTGAAATAGAGACATGAACCCACTATCGAGCATAAATACCCCCTCTTGGAGTCACTAGCAACTACTCGGCCAAGATAGCTACTAACAACGGAGAGCATGCAAGATCATAAACAACATAGAGATAACAAAAGATATAATTCAGTACAGCAACTTAATCATAAACACCAATATTCATCGGATCCCAACAAACCAACATCATAGAATTACATAACGGTGATCTCAATCATGTATGGCAGCTCATGAGATCTAAACATGAAGCACATGGTGGAGAAGACAACCATCTAGCTACTGCTATGGACCCATAGTCCAAGGTAGACTACTCACTCATCGCTCCGGAGGCAAGCATGGCGATGAAGAAGACCTCCGGTGGCGATTCCCCTCTCCGGCAGGGTGCCGGGAAGAGCTTCTGGACCCTCCCGATCTTCGGGTCGACGGCGGCGGCGGATCGCGATGTATTCTGGAAAACTGATCGGGCCCTTAGGTTTTTCTCGTCAGGGGGTATATATAGGCGAAGGGGCGATGTCAGAGGAGGGACCATGCCCCCTCACACGGGGCTGCATGCCACCCCCCTGGCCGCGCCGCCCCTGTGTCTGGGGCCCACGTGGCCCCACTCCGTCAGGTCTTCGGATGTCTGGAAGCTTCCCCGTGAAATATGACTTCAGGAACTTGTTTCGTCCAATTCCGAGAATATTTCCTGTGTATCACTTCTGAAACACAAAAACAGCAGAAAACAGGAAACTGGCACTGTGGCACTTCGTTAATAGGTTAGTTCCGGAAAATGTATAAAAATGCCACTAAGTGTAACGAAACAATAGGCAAATGGTGTAAAAACAAGCATGGAGCATCAAAAATTATAGATACGTTTAAGACGTATCAAGCATCCCCAAGCTTAACTCCTGCTCGTCCTCGAGTAGGTAAGTGATAACAAAGAATAATTTTTGAGGTGACATGCACCTACACAATCTTGATCATATATGTAAGCATTGGTGAGCTGGGATCAATAGAACTTAAAACATGGGCATGAAGATATAATCATGACAATAAGAAACTTAGCAACCATGTTGTAAACATGTAAATGAACACAAACAAAAGATCATGATAATGAAACAATGAAAGTCAAACATGTGTTCAAATCATAAGGAAAAACATACAAATGGTTTTCAGCTTGTCCTTCAAAGAGAGCAAAACATAAATGCATAGGACACCTCAAAGTTTAAGAGGGCGACTAGATACAAATAATTTAAGAACAAGTGAAACCAACAATATGAGTCAATCAATGAACTTTGGGACAATGCATATCACACTAAGAATGACAACTATGCTCTCCTAATGGTGCATAAAGAAAGAAGGTGGTGACTCAACATAAAAGTAAAAGAAAGGCCCTTCGCAGAGGGAAGCAGTGATTGCAAGTTTTATAACCTTCAAAAATTATGGTACTTACCGGCTTTGAGCTCTCATTGCCCCCATCATAAGCATCTTGAATGGTTAAAGTTAATGCGAGAACAGTTATGATGCATATGCTTGACAAATCATAAGTTGAAAACCTCGTGTCCCATGAATACGAGTACCCAAACCATGCTAATTTACTTAGAGTCCCAAGCAAGGCTCTTGTCATTGTAAGTATATGCATATCATTGAGAACCGCCAATGGGGTACCTCCGTGCCCGATGACATGGAACAAGCCCACACCAAAATGACAGGACAAGTAGACAATGAACACCTCGACATCTCTTTTATTTGCTATATTGTTTAGCTTTTTATTGTGAGATGCGTCGTCGAATGTTCACCATGGGTATGCTGCAAATTTCCACCATGAATTATGCATGGCTTAGATTGGCGGCCCGGCGTTTCCCTAACACATATAGAAACTCCATGATCCTCACAAGATTCCCAATTCATTTCACACAGCGGGCATCCATAAACAAAAGATCACGATATCAACTCAAAAAGAAGTGCAATGTTGAAAGCTTGCCCCATGACAGCATGGCTGGGCTAGAATCCAACTTACAACTTGCAAGCATAACAACTCAGCATAAAAGACCACAATGTCAAATTTTTAAGAACAGGAAAAAGTAAAGTGTGCCTTCCGGTTCGTGAGAGCTTTACTGACCGAATTTCGCATAACACTGGTAAGAGTTTAATTTGAAGAGAATATAAAAGCAAGTCAAATTTACTTGGAATAGCAAATTGCTAGTAGGTATGTATGGTGGACACTTTGGAAAACTTTGGCTTTTAGGAGTTGGATGCACGAGTAGAGCTCGTACTCAGTACAAGGCGAGGGCTAGCAAAAGACTGGGAGCGACCAACTAAGAGAGCAATAATGGCCATAATCATGCAAAGCGACAAAGCGACATTAAAAGAAGCATACGATGGCATCAAAAGTCAAAAACTAAATGATCATGAAGGCTAATGGCGACTTTGTAAGAGTCTAACATGTGTGAGCATGCGCCAAGTCAACCCAAATAAAGCATCAAGGAGAAAACCAAAATAATGCTTCCATACAATAAAAACAACGCATGATTTTTTCAAAGGCTCATTAAGCAATCTCAGTTATTTGAGACAAGTCATGCTACAGCAAAACCACTAAGCATACTATCAAAAAGACATCAAGCATGACATGAAAAAGCCTAAGCCGCAGTCTACACAAGCTCCTTCTTGTACCACTATTTTGCACAAAGCTTTTTCTCTTTTCCAACACCATTTGAAATTTTTATAAACACCTCTTTTGATGAAAACCAATAAAGATCAGAGGCAAAAATACACCTTGATGAAAAGATATGGCAAGATCTGAACGCATATCAAGGCGAAAACGAAAACCAAAAGCAGTAGCAGAAAAAGTAGAACACTCGATTTTATATAAGAGTGAAAACTAGAGCGTTCTTTGCAAATGAAAACGAGTACATCTCCTCCAAAGGAAATTTGTTGGGGTCCAACCATTTATTGCAGCAAACAAACAAACTAAACCAACTAACAAAACTAAAACAACTGATGCTCCAAGAAAAACACATAGTGCATGAAGCAATAAAAATATAGTGTTTTGAAAGGTGACCTGATTTTTGCCGATGAAGAAGGGGTGCCTCGGGGGCATCCCCAAGCTTTGACGCTTGTACTTCTTGGATATTTCTTGGGGTGATGCATGGGCATCCCCAAGCTTGAGCTTTTGTCCATTCTTCAACTCATCTCATCATTCTCCAATCCCTACACTTGAAAACTTCCTTCATACAAAACTAAACACAATTCTATTAGCAACATTAGTGTAAGCATAAAATATATTCAACCTCTTTTAGCTTCAGGTTTCAACCCAAAACCACCACATATAAAGTATATACTACTGTAGCAACTTCCACAAGAGTTCCATGATCAAAAAGAACTCAAAAGAAAGCGATAAAGTGGCAAAAACAAATATTGGCAGAAATCTGTCAAAACTGAACAGCTGACAAAGGACGAATTTTTGAAAGGTTTTCTGTTGCTCAAATCAAAAAGTGTTCAACTAATAAAAGTTTGGATATAACCTGGGGCATATGCACAAGAAATCGCAGGTCCAAAAGATAAATAGAGAATTTTTACGAATTTTTACGGTGCAGCACCGAAAACAGTTTCAGGACAGCAATAACCCCAAATCTTTACCTCACTCAAATTAGAGGCTTCTCTTGGCACAAAAACGAAATAAACAAGATAAGGAGCGGTCATTACAGTAGTAATGACTTCCAAGACTCAAATAAAAGAAAAAGTACTGGAAAGTAAACAATGGGTTATCTCCCAAGAGTGCTTTTCTTTAACGCCTTTGAGCTAGGCGCAGAAAAGTGCGAATCAAGTAATATCAATAGATGAAGTGCTAGTTACCTCAGTAGGCTCTTTGAAGGTTCCCGAAGATGATTCAACCTGCAAGTCACCCTTAGTGGAACTAAGAGTCTTACCAATCTTAAGAACATGTTGAGATTTAAGCGCAGAAACCTTGGGAACATACATAAATTTTTGCTCTTTTCCAACAAACACTTTCTCCTTCTTAAATTTAAGAGAAGAGAAGATTAAACTAAGAGTTTCCATAGACTCCTCTAATTTACCAATCCTCAAGTTTTGATTGTCATGAGTAGTGCTAGCCTCTAAAATGGTAATCCTCTTACCAATATTTTCTATTAATTCACTAACGCGGCTAGCATTTTCTAGGATACTTGGCAAACTTTTTTCTAAGGAGCTGAGCTTTCCTACCACCTCTTCCAAGGTGGTCTCAGTTTTAGCAACATGAATAGGTGGTACTCCCACTAAACTTTCAATTATAGTGCATGCTTCTCCCGCGGGAGTACCCAGAAAATTACCTCCTGTAAGAGTATCAAGAACATACCTATTCCAGCTAGATATACCAACATAAAAATTTCTAAGGAGGATCGTGGTGGAGTGCTTTTTGGTACACCTATGATGAGCATTGTTAATACGGTACCAAGCATCTTTTAAACTTTCTCCCCCTTGTTGCTTGAAACTACGAACTTCTACTTCAGGATTACTCATTGTAACAAAACTAAAAGCAGATAAACAACTACCAAGGATTCTATTTTTTTTGGGTTTTTGATATAAAAAGCAATACAGGTAAAATAAAATAAAGTAAAGCAAAACAAATAACAAAGTAAAGAATGTGTGTGCGAAGAACTCCCCTCGCAGAAGTCTTCTCTCTTCCCCGGCAACGGCGCCAGAAAAGAAGCTGCTACTCGTGTGATGGCGCCAGAAAAGACTGTGGCGTTTAGTTGACGTGGGAGCAGTAAGTCCTTGTGCGTGGTGATGACCAGCCCGTTGGGAACCCCAAGAGGAAGGTATGATGAGTGTAGCGGCTAGTTTTCCCTCAGTTAAGAAACCAAGGTTTATCGATCAGGAGAAGAGAGACGATGACGACTGAAGGTGTTTGTGGAACCTGCACACACACAAACAAATACTTTGTCCCCAACTTGCGATGAGGTTGTCAATCTCACCGGTTTGCTTGAAACAAAGGTTATGAGTGTATCGAGTGGAAAACAGTAGTAATATGCGAGTAAAGTAAACAGTGCGGGAAAAGTAAACAGGTGATTGCAATATGATTAAAATAGGACCGGGGTCCACAGTTCACTAGTGGTGTCTCTCCATAGATAAGATAACATGCTGGGTAAACAAATTACAGTTGGGCAATTGATAGAATAAAGATAACGTGATATGTCAAGAAGATCACTATGAGATTTACTCTGGGCATTACAACAAAATACATAGACCGCCATCCAACTGCATCTATGACTAATAATCCACCCCCGGGGATATCATCCGAACACCCCAAAAGTATTAAGTTGCGAACAACAGATAATTGCATTAAGCAAAGTGTGTAATGTAAACAAAGCATATGCCCTTGAGCATATGAATGTTGTTTTCTCCCTAGTAGCAACAGCACATCTACCACCTTAGAGGTTTCTGTCACTCCCCCAGGTGAAATAGAGACATGAACCCACTATCGAGCATAAATACCCCCTCTTGGAGTCACTAGCAACTACTCGGCCAAGATAGCTACTAACAACGGAGAGCATGCAAGATCATAAACAACATAGAGATAACAAAAGATATAATTCAGTACAGCAACTTAATCATAAACACCAATATTCATCGGATCCCAACAAACCAACATCATAGAATTACATAACGGTGATCTCAATCATGTATGGCAGCTCATGAGATCTAAACATGAAGCACATGGTGGAGAAGACAACCATCTAGCTACTGCTATGGACCCATAGTCCAAGGTAGACTACTCACTCATCGCTCCGGAGGCAAGCATGGCGATGAAGAAGACCTCCGGTGGCGATTCCCCTCTCCGGCAGGGTGCCGGGAAGAGCTTCTGGACCCTCCCGATCTTCGGGTCGACGGCGGCGGCGGATCGCGATGTATTCTGGAAAACTGATCGGGCCCTTAGGTTTTTCTCGTCAGGGGGTATATATAGGCGAAGGGGCGATGTCAGAGGAGGGACCACGCCCCCTCACACGGGGCTGGCGCGGCCAGGGGGGTGGCCGCGCCGCCCCTGTGTCTGGGGCCCACGTGGCCCCACTCCGTCAGGTCTTCGGATGTCTGGAAGCTTCCCCGTGAAATATGACTTCAGGAACTTGTTTCGTCCAATTCCGAGAATATTTCCTGTGTATCACTTCTGAAACACAAAAACAGCAGAAAACAGGAAACTGGCACTGTGGCACTTCGTTAATAGGTTAGTTCCGGAAAATGTATAAAAATGCCACTAAGTGTAACGAAACAATAGGCAAATGGTGTAAAAACAAGCATGGAGCATCAAAAATTATAGATACGTTTAAGACGTATCACTCACCAAGAAACTCCAGCTGGTGCCGGGACTGGTAGCTGATTGAAAGCAGTCTACTGCTCAGGGTGGTGCAAGAACTGCGCTGACATTGGCAAAGGCCCACTACCCGGAGCTTGACTTGGACCTGATCGCCTCCGATATCCTAGAGAGCAACGATAATGGAACACTGGTGGACGAAGCCACCATCCAGCAGAGCGTGCTGGGATACGATCAGCTCTGTGCCCTTGGCATGCAGCTAAACGTATACTATGAAGCATACGATCCACCGGGGTCGCAAAGCCACGCATTGATGTCTATCTCCGGAGCACCTGATGCTGCTGATGGCGGTGATGGAGCCACTTCTGCCCCCAAGCCTTGATACGTGAACTGCAATGTGGCAGGAAAAAACAATGCATCAATTCGACCCCTGAGTGGGTCTGTAATATAACATATCAGTGTGTATGCTTGTACTGTGCCTGATCTGCCTATGGCAGATCGGAATGCTTTGAACTTTTAGTTGCACAGTTTTATCAAGTCTTTTGAAGTGGTTTGTTTGCGAAAAAACTGCTAGGACTATTTTTATGCAACTTTTAGCAGTTTAACATGCAAAAAAACAACACTTAGATTTTTTTCGCGCGTAGGACCATGCAATCCACCATCTGGCTCTTTGTGCTTGACTTTTCGTGAGATGGTAGCTCTTAGCATGCTCAATCTGCCATGGTGACAATGCTTAATAGCAACCGTCCAGAACCTCAGCAGATGGCGGCCTAGAGCGCCAAAAAGTCACTACTCGGGAATCCACACAAAGAACATCAGGTGGGAATTATAACACAGATATGCTACGCGGACCTCCCATGGCGGATTTAAAGACACAAGTGCAGAGCACAATTGTGCAAATGTTCCATACGATCTAAATGAACAATAAAGGAGGTAAAAGACTCAGAAAAAATCAAGAGTGAACCAGATGCTTTATTTCATTAATCAAACAGAGGTGCCTATTACATAGCCTAGGTATATGCTAAGTGTAGAAATGACGTAGTTATGCGATGTTCCATGGATGACCTGTTTCATCGTAGATATCGTCAGGGTCTCTTCATTTGCACTTCTTACTGGGCCGCTTATCTAGCTCGCAAATATCGACGAGGTAGTAGGAGCCATTCAGTAGAGCTTTGCTAATGACGAAGGGTTCTTCCCAAGGCAGATAGCTTGTGTGACTTCTGTTGTTTGAGGCGTAGCACCAGGTCCCCTTCTTTAAACAAGCGTTTGAGAACTCAGAGGCTATGATAGTGGTGGAGGTTCTGCTAGTAGATGGCCGATCGCTAGGCTGCTAGGTCTCTTTCCTCTTCAAGCAGGTCCACAGATAGTTGCCTGGACTTCTCTGCATCTTCTTTCTCATAGGCCTCTACTCTTGGAGAATCGTACTGGACATCACTTGGTAGGATTGCTTCTGTTATGTACACTAGTAAGAAGGGGGTGATGCATGTTGATCTGTTGGGTGTGGTCCTTAGACTCCACAACACAGATGGCTACTCTTCTGCCCAGGCTCCTGCTGCTCGATGTAGCGGTGCTTCTAGGCGTTGCTTGATCCCTGACATAATTAATCTGTTGTTCCTTTCAACTTGGCCATTGGACTGTGGATGTGGCACAGATGCAAGGTCGAGGCGGATCCCATTGTGATGGCAGTACTCTTCAACTTCTCTCTGAGACAGATTGGAGCCATTGTCGGTGATGATGCTATGTGGGATACCAAATTTCACCATAATGTCCTTGACAAACTTTAGGGCAGTTTTGCCATCAAGCTTTTGCTCTAGCTTAGCTTCAACACACTTCGTGAATTTGTCGACCGCTACCAATAGGTGCGTAAATCAGAAGGTGTTGTTTTCAGCGGACCCACCATGTCCAGCCCCCAGACTGCAAAAAGCCAAGGTATAGGGATCATATGCAGTGCTGTGGCGGGCATGTGGGTTTGCTTGGAATACATCTGGCAGCCTTGGCAGTGCTCCACAATCTGGTCTACATCTGCCTTGGCTGTAGGCCAGTAGAACCCATGGCAGAACGCTTTTGCTACTAGGGATCTGGCGGCGGCATGATGCCCACATTCGCCTTCATGGATTTCCCTTAGTATCTCAATTCCATCCACTTGGGGTGTGCATTTCATGAATACTCCTGAAGTACTTTGTTTGTAGAGCTGGCCTCAATGATGGTGTACGCTTTTGCTCTACGCTCGATCTGCCTTCTCTGGACTTCGTCTTCAAGTAGCTTCTTGCTCGTCAGATACTCCATGTAAGGTTCTGCCCATGGCAGATTGCTAGGCAAAACCGCCATAACAGGGGAGCTTGCTAACTCTAGGTTTTATGGATCTACCATCTTAACTAATGGTACATGCAGATGCTCGAGGAATACTCCTGGCGGAACCGCCTTGCAGCTGGATCCTAACTTGGAGAGAGTGTCGGCCTCCATATTGTCTTCTCACCGTACGTGCTTTATGTCATAGCCGAGGAATCTTTTGGCCATCTCGTCCACCTCCTCCCTGTAACCCGCCATGACTTCGTTCCGAGCCTTGTATGTGCCAGCCACCTGCTGGGCGACAAGGTCAGAGTCTCCGCAGCACATAATGTGTTGTACTGCTACTCGTGTGATGGCGCCAGAAAAGACTGTGGCGTTTAGTTGACGTGGGAGCAGTAAGTCCTTGTGCGTGGTGATGACCAGCCCGTTGGGAACCCCAAGAGGAAGGTATGATGAGTTTAGCGGCTAGTTTTCCCTCAGTTAAGAAACCAAGGTTTATCGATCAGGAGAAGAGAGACGATGACGACTGAAGGTGTTTGTGGAACCTGCACACACACAAACAAATACTTTGTCCCCAACTTGCGATGAGGTTGTCAATCTCACCGGTTTGCTTGAAACAAAGGTTATGAGTGTATCGAGTGGAAAACAGTAGTAATATACGAGTAAAGTAAACAGTGCGGGAATAGTAAACAGGTGATTGCAATATGATTAAAATAGGACCGGGGTCCACAGTTCACTAGTGGTGTCTCTCCATAGATAAAATAACATGCTGGGTAAACAAATTACAGTTGGGCAATTGATAGAATAAAGATAACGTGATATGTCAAGAAGATCACTATGAGATTTACTCTGGGCATTACAACAAAATACATAGACCGCCATCCAACTGCATCTATGACTAATAATCCACCCCCGGGGATATCATCCGAACACCCTAGAAGTATTAAGTTGCGAACAACAGATAATTGCATTAAGCAAAGTGTGTAATGTAAACAAAGCATATGCCCTTGAGCATATGAATGTTGTTTTCTCCCTAGTAGCAACAGCACATCTACCACCTTAGAGGTTTATGTCACTCCCCCAGGTGAAATAGAGACATGAACCCACTATCGAGCATAAATACCCCCTCTTGGAGTCACTAGCAACTACTCGGCCAAGATAGCTACTAACAACGGAGAGCATGCAAGATCATAAACAACATAGAGATAACAAAAGATATAATTCAGTACAGCAACTTAATCATAAACACCAATATTCATCGGATCCCAACAAACCAACATCATAGAATTACATAACGGTGATCTCAATCATGTATGGCAGCTCATGAGATCTAAACATGAAGCACATGGTGGAGAAGACAACCATCTAGCTACTGCTATGGACCCATAGTCCAAGGTAGACTACTCACTCATCGCTCCGGAGGCAAGCATGGCGATGAAGAAGACCTCCGGTGGCGATTCCCCTCTCCGGCAGGGTGCCGGGAAGAGCTTCTGGACCCTCCCGATCTTCGGGTCGACGGCGGCGGCGGATCGCGATGTATTCTGGAAAACTGATCGGGCCCTTAGGTTTTTCTCGTCAGGGGGTATATATAGGCGAAGGGGCGATGTCAGAGGAGGGACCATGCCCCCTCACACGGGGCTGCATGCCACCCCCCTGGCCGCGCCGCCCCTGTGTCTGGGGCCCACGTGGCCCCACTCCGTCAGGTCTTCGGATGTCTGGAAGCTTCCCCGTGAAATATGACTTCAGGAACTTGTTTCGTCCAATTCCGAGAATATTTCCTGTGTATCACTTCTGAAACACAAAAACAGCAGAAAACAGGAAACTGGCACTGTGGCACTTCGTTAATAGGTTAGTTCCGGAAAATGTATAAAAATGCCACTAAGTGTAACGAAACAATAGGCAAATGGTGTAAAAACAAGCATGGAGCATCAAAAATTATAGATACGTTTAAGACGTATCAAGCATCCCCAAGCTTAACTCCTGCTCGTCCTCGAGTAGGTAAGTGATAACAAAGAATAATTTTTGAGGTGACATGCACCTACACAATCTTGATCATATATGTAAGCATTAGTGAGCTGGGATCAATAGAACTTAAAACATGGGCATGAAAGATATAATCATGACAATAAGAACTTAGCAACCATGTTGTAAATATGTAAATGAACACAAACAAAAGATCATGATAATGAAACAATGAAAGTCAAACGTGTGTTCAAATCATAAGGAAAAACATACACTTGGTTTTCAGCTTGTCCTTCAAAGAGAGCAAAACATAAATGCATAGGACACCTCAAAGTTTAAGAGGGCGACTAGATACAAATAATTTAAGAACAAGTGAAACCAACAATATGAGTCAATCAATGAACTTTGGGACAATGCATATCACACTAAGAATGACAACTATGCTCTCTTAATGGTGCATAAAGAAAGAAGGTGGTGACTCAACATAAAAGTAAAAGAAAGGCCCTTCGCAGAGGGAAGCAGTGATTGTAAGTTTTATAACCTTCAAAAATTATGGTACTTACCGGCTTTGAGCTCTCATTGCCCCCATCATAAGCATCTTGAATGGTTAAAGTTAATGCGAGAACAGTTATGATGCATATGCTTGACAAATCATAAGTTGAAAACCTCGTGTCCCGTGAATACGAGTACCCAAACCATGCTAATTTACTTAGAGTCCCAAGCAAGGCTCTTGTCATTGTAAGTATATGCATATCATTGAGAACCGCCAATGGGGTACCTCCGTGCCCGATGACATGGAACAAGCCCACACCAAAATGACAGGACAAGCAGACAATGAACACCTCGACATCTCTTTTATTTGCTATATTGTTTAGCTTTTTATTGTGAGATGCGTCGTCGAATGTTCACCATGGGTATGCTGCAAATTTCCACCATGAATTATGCATGGCTTAGATTGGCGGCCCGGCGTTTCCCTAACACATATAAAAACTCCATGATCCTCACAAGATTCCCAATTCATTTCACACAGCGGGCATCCATAAACAAAAGATCACGATATCAACTCAAAAAGAAGTGCAATGTTGAAAGCTTGCCCCATGACAGCATGGCTGGGCTAGAATCCAACTTACAACTTGCAAGCATAACAACTCAGCATAAAAGACCACAATGTCAAATTTTTAAGAACAGGAAAAAGTAAAGTGTGCCTTCCGGTTCGTGAGAGCTTTACTGACCGAATTTCGCATAACACTGGTAAGAGTTTAATTTGAAGAGAATATAAAAGCAAGTCAAATTTACTTGGAATAGCAAATTGCTAGTAGGTATGTATGGTGGACACTTTGGAAAACTTTGGCTTTTAGGAGTTGGATGCACGAGTAGAGCTCATACTCAGTACAAGGCGAGGGCTAGCAAAAGACTAGGAGCGACCAACTAAGAGAGCAATAATGGCCATAATCATGCAAAGCGACAAAGCGACATTAAAAAAAGCATATGATGGCATCAAAAGTCAAAAACTAAATGATCATGAAGGCTAAAGGCGACTTTGTAAGAGTCTAACATGTGTGAGCATGCGCCAAGTCAACCCAAATAAAGCATCAAGGAGAAAACCAAAATAATGCTTCCATACAATAAAAACAACGCATGATTTTTTCAAAGGCTCATTAAGCAATCTCAGTTATTTGAGACAAGTCATGCTACAGCAAAACCACTAAGCATACTATCAAAAAGACATCAAGCATGACATGAAAAAGCCTAAGCCGCAGTCTACACAAGCTCCTTCTTGTACCACTATTTTGCACAAAGCTTTTTCTCTTTTCCAACACCATTTGAAATTTTTATAAACACCTCTTTTGATGAAAACCAATAAAGATCAGAGGCAAAAATACACCTTGATGAAAAGATATGGCAAGATCTGAACGCATATCAAGGCGAAAACGAAAACCAAAAGCAGTAGCAGAAAAAGTAGAACACTCGATTTTAAATAAGAGTGAAAACTAGAGCGTTCTTTGCAAATGAAAACGAGTACATCTCCTCCAAAGGGAAATTTGTTGGGGTCCAACCATTTATTGCAGCAAACAAACAAACTAAACCAACTAAGAAAACTAAAACAACTGACGCTCCAAGAAAAACACATAGTGCATGAAGCAATAAAAATATAGTGTTTTGAAAGGTGACCTGATTTTTGCCGATGAAGAAGGGGTGCCTCGGGGGCATCCCCAAGCTTTGACGCTTGTACTTCTTGGATATTTCTTGGGGTGATGCATGGGCATCCCCAAGCTTGAGCTTTTGTCCATTCTTCAACTCATCTCATCATTCTCCAATCCCTACACTTGAAAACTTCCTTCATACAAAACTAAACACAATTCTATTAGCAACATTAGTGTAAGCATAAAATATATTCAACCTCTTTTAGCTTCAGGTTTCAACCCAAAACCACCACATATAAAGTATATACTACTGTAGCAACTTCCACAAGAGTTCCATGATCAAAAAGAACTCAAAAGAAAGCGATAAAGTGGCAAACACAAATATTGGCAGAAATCTGTCAAAACTGAACAGCTAACAAAGGTCGAGTTTTTGAGGGATTTTCTGTTGCTCAAATCAAAAAGTGTTCAACTAAGAAAAGTTTGGATATAACCTGGGGCATATGCACAAGAAATAGCAGGTCCAAAAGATAAACAGAGAATTTTCACGAATTTTTACGGTGCAGCACCGAAAACAGTTTCAGGACAGCAATAACCCCAAATCTTTACCTCACTCAAATTAGAGGCTTCTCTTGGCACAAAAACGAAATAAACAAGATAAGGAGCGGTCATTACAGTAGTAATGACTTCCAAGACTCAAATAAAAGAAAAAGTACTGAAAAGTAAACAATGGGTTATCTCCCAAGAGTGCTTTTCTTTAACGCCTTTGAGCTAGGCGCAGAAAAGTGCGAATCAAGTAATATCAATAGATGAAGCATTAAGATCAACAGAAGAGGTCTTATCAATAAGGCATTGTATTTCATCCACATAAGTTTTGGAAGACCCTTTGTGATCATGCTTTGGTACACTATTCTCATCAAAAAGATTTTCAGGACAGATCCAGGCAAAATTATTTTCGAAGGCATCATTCAATCCCAAAAGCTTGCAAGGTATAGGCATCTCGGCCCCGTCATTAGTATCAATAACCTTTATAGGTGAACCGAGTTTATTAAAACGTTTAAGGACCTTCCTAGCTTTAACAACGACATCCTTAAATTCTAGGCGCAAAGTTTCCAAGATAAAAGCCTTCTTTTCGGGATCCTTAATTTCATGAAGCTTGAGGAACATGTATTGCATATAAGGATTAAGACTAGCAAACCTAGTTTCCAACATATCAATTAAACAAACAGAAGCAACTTCAATACTAGGAGCAAGCTCAATCCAAGACTTTTCCTCAACTTCCTCATGCATACTAATGTGATTAAAGAACTCCTCAATGTTTCTATTTCCAATAATCGAACCACTACCTACTGAGAGGTCCTCCATAACAAACTTAGGGAACAACATGATAAACTAAAGTAAAGTAAAAACAACTACCAAGGATTCTAATTTTTTTTGGGTTTTTGATATAAAAAGCAATGCAGGTAAAATAAAATAAAGTAAAGCAAAACAAATAACAAAGTAAAGAATGTGTGTGCGAAGAACTCCCCTCGCAGAAGTCTTCTCTCTTCCCCGGCAACGGCGCCAGAAAAGAAGCTGCTACTCGTGTGATGGCGCCAGAAAAGACTGTGGCATTTAGTTGACGTGGGAGCAGTAAGTCCTTGTGCGTGGTGATGACCAGCCCGTTGGGAACCCCAAGAGGAAGGTATAATGAGTGTAGCGGCTAGTTTTCCCTCAGTTAAGAAACCAAGGTTTATCGATCAGGAGAAGAGAGACGATGACGACTGAAGGTGTTTGTGGAACCTGCACACACACAAACAAATACTTTGTCCCCAACTTGCGACGAGGTTGTCAATCTCACCGGTTTGCTTGAAACAAAGGTTATGAGTGTATCGAGTTGAAAACAGTAGTAATATACGAGTAAAGTAAATAGTGCGGGAATAGTAAACAGGTGATTGCAATATGATTAAAATAGGACCGGGGTCCACAGTTCACTAGTGGTGTCTCTCCATAGATAAAATAACATGCTGGGTAAACAAATTACAGTTGGGAAATTGATAGAATAAAGATAACGTGATATGTCAAGAAGATCACTATGAGATTTACTCTGGGCATTACAACAAAATACATAGACCGCCATCCAACTGCATCTATGACTAATAATCCACCCCCGGGGATATCATCCGAACACCCTAGAAGTATTAAGTTGCGAACAACAGATAATTGCATTAAACAAAGTGTGTAATGTAAACAAAGCATATGCCCTTGAGCATATGAATGTTGTTTTCTCCCTAGTAGCAACATCACATCTACCACCTTAGAGGTTTATGTCACTCCCCCAGGTGAAATAGAGACATGAACCCACTATCGAGCATAAATACCCCCTCTTGGAGTCACTAGACCCTACTCGGCCAAGATAGCTACTAACAACGGAGAGCATGCAAGATCATAAACAACATAGAGATAACAAAAGATATAATTCAGTACAACAACTTAATCATAAACACCAATATTCATCGGATCCCAACAAACCAACATCATAGAATTACATAACGGTGATCTCAATCATGTATGGCAGCTCATGAGATCTAAACATGAAGCACATGGTGGAGAAGACAACCATCTAGCTACTGCTATGGACCCATAGTCCAAGGTAGACTACTCACTCATCGCTCCGGAGGCAAGCATGGCGATGAAGAAGACCTCCGGTGGCGATTCCCCTCTCCGGCAGGGTGCCGGGAAGAGCTTCTGGACCCTCCCGATCTTCGGGTCGACGGCGGCGGCGGATCGCGATGTATTTTGGAAAACTGATCGGGCCCTTATGTTTTTCTCGTCAGGGGGTATATATAGGCGAAGGGGCGATGTCAGAGGAGGGACCACGCCCCCTCACACGGGGCTGGCGCGGCCAGGGGGGTGGCCGCGCCGCCCCTGTGTCTGGGGCCCACGTGGCCCCACTCTGTCAGGTCTTCGGATGTCTGGAAGCTTCCCCGTGAAATATGACTTCAGGAACTTGTTTCGTCCAATTTCGAGAATATTTCCTATGTATCACTTCTGAAACACAAAAACAGCAGAAAACAGGAAACTGGCACTGTGGCACTTCGTTAATAGGTTAGTTCCGGAAAATGTATAAAAATGCCACTAAGTGTAACGAAACAATAGGCAAATGGTGTAAAAACAAGCATGGAGCATCAAAAATTATAGATACGTTTAAGACGTATCATGTACACCGATCTCCTTTGCGACGCGTAGCCCGTGCAGTAGCGCTTCGTACTCCACGATGTTGTTGGTGGTGGGGAAGTGGATTTGGAGGACATAGCTGAGCTCAACTCCCTTAGGAGATTTGAGTGTCACTCCAGCCCTCGAGTCGTGTAGCAACTTTGAGCCGTCAAAGTGCATCACCCAATGCTCTGGTTCTGGGACGAGCGTAGTCTCCTGTGCTTCCTTCCAATCTGCCATGATTTTGCTAGAGCTTGAGACTTGATGGTGGTGCGAGGCTTGTAGTCGATGTCGAAGGAGGCCAGTTCAATGCCCCACTTTGCAACTCGTCCTGTCACGTTGATGTTGTTGATGATGTCTTTCAGTGGAGCCATGCTCAGCACTGTGATCTTGTGGTCATAGAAGTAGTGCCTTAACTTACGTGAAGCTAGGAACACTTCGTATGCCAATTTCTGGTAGTGTGGGTAGCGCTGCTTGGATTCCGTCAGGACCTCGCTGACATAGTAGACTGGTCTCTAGACGCCGTACTCCTGCACTTCTTCCTTGCGTTCTACCACCATGACGATGCTGATGACCCTGTTGGTTGCCGCCATTTATAGTAACATGGGCTCCTGGTCTTCGGGAGCTGCTAGGACTGGTGCAATGGACAACACTCTCTTCAGATCCTTAAGTGCAACGTCTGCCTCGTCGGTCCAAACGAATTCGTCTGATTTCTTCATCAGCTTGTAGAGTGGCAAAGCCTTCTCGCCAAGATGACTGATGAACCTGCTCACTGCTGCCATGCAGCTTGTGAGTCGTTGTACGTCCTTCAGGTCATTAGGTCGGGAGATGTCAAGGATGGCCTTGATTTTCTCCGGGTTGACTTTGATTCCGCGGTGGGAGACGATGAATCCTAGGAGTTGTCCTGCTGGCACCCCGAAGACACACTTCATGGGGTTGAGCATCATGATGTACTTCTTGAGGTTGCTGAAGGTCTCTCGCAGATCCGCTATGAGGTCGTCCTGTTTCTTGGACATGACGGCGATATTGTCCACGTATGCGTGGATGTTGCGACCAATCTGATTCGCCATGCACTTTTGCATGGTTCACTGGTAAGTTGCTCCTGCATTTTTTTTAGACCAAAAGGCATTGTCACATAGCAGTATGTGCCATAAGGTGTTACAAACAAGGTAGCAAGCTGGTCGGATTCTTTCATCTTGATCTGGTGGTAGCCCGAGTAGGCATCTAAGAAGCATAGCAGCTCCGATCCCGCCATCGAGTCAATGACTTGGTCAATGCGAGGCAAGGGAAATAGCTCCTTGGGACACACTTTGTTCAGGCAGTGTAATCTACACACATGCATAGAACCTTCGTGTTCTTCTTAGGAACTAGCACGGGATTTGCCACCCACTTTGTATGGATTACTTCTTTGACGAAGCCCGCTTTCAATAGCTTGGATATTTCCTTTGCTATGGCGTAGCGCTTTTCATCTCCGAAGCGTCTCATTGCTTGTCTGACTGGCTTGGAGCCAGGTATTATTTGTAGGGCATGCTCGGCGAGTTCCCTAGGTACACCAGTCATGTGAGATGGTTGCCATGCGAAGATGTCCAGGTTCTCACGGAGGAACTCGATGAGCGCGCTTTCCTATTTGGGAGACAAATTTGTCCCTATGGAGGTGGTCTTGGCGGCATCGCTAGCGACAAGTTCCACCTGCTTTGTGTCAACTGTAGGCTTGAAGGTGGGCGGGGAGGCAGAAACTTCCTGCTTGGATGCTGGCATCTCCACTGGATCCGTGGCGGCATGGATCTCTTTGAATTCCTCGCCAAAAAACATGGCCTCTGCGAAGGCGGCTTCTCCTTCCTCGCACTCCTTGGCCTTCCTGAAGCTGCCAAAAATGGTGATGATGCCATCAGGTCCTGGCATCTTCGGCTGATTGTAGATGTAGCATGGCCTGGCATGGAAACTATGGAAGGCGGGGAGGCCAAAGATCACGTGGTATGTGCTTTTGAAGGGAACCACCTCGAAGGTTATGGGCTCTTCACGGAAATTACTTTCATCACTGAAGGCAACCTTGAGGGTGATGGACCCTAGGGACTTTGCTTGGTGGCCAGGAACCACTCCATAGAAAGTGACAGCACTATGGCGGAGTTGGGTCTTGGTGAGGCCTAATTTTGTCAAAGTTTCCACGTACATGATGTTCAGACTGCTGCCGCCATCCATGAGGCACTTGGAGAACTCGTAGCCTTGGATCAGGGGGTTGACTACCATGGCGTAGTATCCATCCGAGATGTGCTCTGGGTGATCTTCGCGGCTCCATTGCACCGGTACTTCGGACCATCGGACGTACTGGCGGATTTTAGGCACGGTGGCATTCAGGGAGCGCATGGCCGCTCGCTGCGCCTTAGCCGTGGGGGACCAAGGAACATGTGAAAGGCTCCCTTTTTGGGATTCTTGGATGGGTTACCCACACCAGTTCCACCCTCAGCCTTTTTGGTGGGTTTGGGTGCGGGGTCTTCCTCCATATCACTACCATCCTTGGACTCCTTTTCCTTATCCACTTTTCCTTTGCCACGAGGTCTTTATCGTCAGGTGCGTTTGTAGCCAGCTTCTTGGTCTGCCTTGATGTCGTTGACAAACCTGCAATTCAGCTTGGTGTGATTGCACTTTCCTGAAGCGTCCCGATGGGCGAAGCATGCCATATCGCGGTACTTGTCGTAGGACAGAGCTGTGGAGCTCCGCGGCTGGCCGCTGCTGGTACCGCATCCCCAGCCGCGCTGGCTGCTTTGACCTTTGTCGGAGAAGGTTGTTGCCACCATGTCCAGAGTTTGCTGCTCTTCTGGCAGATTCTTCCTCTTGTTGTTGTTATTGTTTCGCTTTCTAGTATTCTGGATGGCGGAAGCCTTTAAGGACTCGCGGGCGTCATCATCGTCGGCCGCGTAGTTACTTGCTATTGTGATAATGGAGTTTAGGGTCAATTTCCCTTTGTTTCTTTCTCGCAACAGGCGATGGTGGAGTAGCTGGCCTTTCTCCAAACTGTCGATGAACGCAAGGATGGCGTATTCATCAGTAACCCCTTCACAGGAGTTCTTCATATCTAGCCACCGCGCAACGAAAGTTTGAGAGGTCTCGTTGTCTGCCCGCCGGCACCGTTGGAGGTCACCGATGTTGTGAGGTCGCTTGTAGGTACCCTCGAAGTTTTCAGTGAACGCAATCTGCATATCGAACCAGGTTTGGATGGAATTTTCCGCCAAGTCGTTGATCCACTGTCGTGCTGTAACAGAGAGCATCAGGGAAGATAGCGGACAACAACATTGGGTGATCCCCCCTGCAAACTACACTGTGTTGAAGTAGTCTTGTAGCCAAGTCAAGGGCCTATCGACCCTGTTGTACTGGCGGATGTTCTTCTCGATCTTGAACCCATGCGGGATGGGCTCATCGCGGATCCGCTGTCCAAAGCACTTAGGGCCAAGGAAGAAGGCTGTTTGAGACTTAGCAATCTAGTTTAGGTTGGTACGCGCGTCGTAGGGCTTGTGATCTTGCGGATCTTTTTGGGAGCCGTGTGACCTGGCTGGGCCACCACCACCACCGCCGCCGCCATGGGGGCTGCTTGGTGGGGATGGTGACGGGTCACATCTCTTGCTCTCGACGTCCTGCGATGGGTCTCTGCAACTGCGACGGCTTCCCTCTACTCTACATGGAGCTAGATTATCGTCATGGCGGCGGGAGCCTTGCCCTTTGTCATCGCGATGGCTGGAAGAGCGGTGCTTATCCTTTTCGGCGCTGCGGTGAGTGCCGTCATCATGTCGAGCTGGTTCCCTCTGCTTAGATCCACCATCTCGACTAGTTTCCCATCGTGATGGCTCATCTCTACGGCCAGCGTCATGGCTTTATCCCTGGTTGCCATCGTTACCTCGTATGACAATTCCTCCCTGGGGGATTTTGAATGTCTTATACTTTGGTGGTGGCATATTGGTCTTATGGCGGGGAGCAGCTTCGTTTTGATGGTATCTGCCATAAGCAGGGTAATTCTTGTGAGGTGGTGAGGGATTTCTCTGAAGGCCTTTGCCATGTGGCCTATCATCGGAGGATATTGGGATAGCTTCGACCTTGTTACGAGCTTCTCTTCTTTGGACCTCTATGGATCCGGTATGAGATTCGTTATCAGGACGAGTACCATGATATCCATTGCCCCGAGCCTTGGAAGCGGTACTGGATCGGCACATCACGGCATCAGATTCGAGCCTTCGTGAGGACGTAGCCTTCTCCTGCTGCACCAATGCTTTCGTCATTAGCTTTACCGCTGTCTCCATAGCCGCCGGGCTCCGGTTATTTTCCAATAGCTCCTTTGCGGCCATGATGTTCTTGATTGGAGTGGCCCTGACCTCATCACGATTCTTATCCACATATGGTGGATTCTTGATGTACATCTTGGCTAGCGTTTCGGCGGTTGGTACGGTGAACTCTAGGTTTCGTGCCAATTGCGGGTCGCCGCCTTCTTCCATCTGCTATTGGATGAGAGAGTAACATACTTCTCCTCCATGTTCCTTGTGCGTTTAAGCATGTCTTGAGCTTGAGTAATATCGCCATCCAGCTTTTTGCCCATCTTCTCGACTCACTTGGCTTCTTTAAGGATTTCTCGCCTCTTCCTCTCCAGATTGTTCACATCCCTAATATAGTCAGGGGTGATTGGATCTCCTAGAGTTCCATAGATGATTTTGTCCATCGGGGCCGTGAAGTCTTCTGGGCGCTGCACCTTGGGGATGGCAGGTTGGAGAGGCCTGGGCCCGCCCTGAATCTCAGGTAGCTGCTCCATGGCGGTACCAGTAGCTAAATGCGGGTTACCCTTCTCTTTGGCGGCTTCTACATCCTGAGCTGCCGGAGATGGAGGATCGGCGGCTCGCTGCCCAGCATCCTCTCCCTTATTGGTTACAAAAACTTGCTTGGCGGTTGCTTGTTTCTCTTCTAGTTCTTTCTGAGCTAATTCTGCCTCGATTCATCTCATGGCGGCATCATACTCATCAGAATCATAGCCTTTGCTATCCCAGTCATCCGATTCACCACTTTTGTTAAGTGCCTCTATGATGGATTCACTTGGGCTGCCATCTCCTTTGGAGGCAGATCCCAAAGTGGTTCCTGCGAAAGCGACAAGGCAGTACCGCGATGTCTCTAACGCCAGGTTTCCCATGGCGGATCCACAGCGGTCATCCACTGCTTCCTCTACCTCTAGGGCGGGTTAGGTGGGATTTGCTTCTAGATCCGATCTGGATGACTTGAAAAATTCTAGATCAGATGATTCCTCCTCTGTATCCAGCTCGAAAGCGGTCCGTATGGGGGCTTCAGCCATACCAATCCGCCGGAAATCAGTTTTCATGGCGGGGGTAGGGTTTATCTCTCTGATGAAGATGTGGATGTCTCCGATCGGAATGACGGTGAATCGAGCAGGGTTTTCTCTAGCCGGCACCCAGAGGTTATCCGCTGGAATGATGGGGAAGCCGGAATCGTAGAGGACACGCCCAATGGTGACAGTGTCGCCGATTCCTACGAAGGCGGATCCCGCCTGGATTTGCGCTCCTGACGCGTTATGCCCCACGGTGGGCGCCAACTATCGTGGTTTCGTCAAGAGATCTACCATAGGGCTAGGTGTATGGCGGTTTGTGGAAGGGAGTGAACACGGCGGAGCGATCCGGGACGGTGGTAGCACGAGTTTACCCAGCTTCAGATCCCGCAACGGTGGCGAGACCCTACGTGCTACTATAATTCACTATATGGCAACAAGTGCTCGATTACAATGAGATTGTCTGGTTGTGTCGTGCCTCAAGGGCTCCTCCACGCCGGCTTATAAAGGCGCCTGACATGGGCATCACGGTGGTACCGGGGTGGATACAATATGGAGTCCTAGACTAAGTCTTATACAATGATGTGTACTACAAGGCAACCCGCCATGGACCTATCTACGGATCCGCCATAAGCTCCTACGTCCTGTACTGCCATGGGCTTCCAGCAACTGGGCCGCCCGATAGGCTATCCGCCATACCACCTCCATGGGCCACCCTGGCTTGCTGGTTTAGGACTATGTCGCTGGTATGCCTATTAGGTATATCCCCAACAAGCACAACAATTAGATCGTGTCATTGTGTTCATCTTTGTGAAGCTTTTTCCTATGTCATGTATTGTATTCCTTAGACCATGAGATAATGCAACTCCCTAGTGCCGGAAGAGAGCTTTGAGGTCATCAAACGTCACCCTATGAGAGGGTGATCATAAAGGTGTCTCTCAGGTAATCAGAAAGTACTTGTTGGGTTGTATGTATCGAGATAGAATTTGTCCCTCCTGAGTCGGATAGATATACTTCAGGCCCACTCGGTAATCGATATCAACACCACTTGCAAGCATGTGGTTAAGGAGTTAATGACAAAGTGATATTGGATTACGGAACGAGTAAAGTACTTGCTGTGAACAAGATCTTTACTATTGGTTTGCAGTTGGTGAAGTCACTTTGCCTCTACATCATTTGATTTCCGATTATACCCTGCAAGATTACATATACTACCCTTTTGCCACCCCCAAGTTAACAACGTCCGCATCGACCGAGGCCCAAAGCCCCCAACCTAGGGTTTCACCACCCGCCGCCGCTTCCACCCGCGTCCGCATCTGGAAGGCTGGAACCCCGGCCGCTAGGGTTCCTGGGCCGCCGTCGTCGCCCCAAGCCTCGATGCCCACCAGTTCACTCCCATGGTGGCGCGCGAGTAGCCTTGGGCTCTCCTCCGATAACTCATGCTCGCCTCGTAACTGCCGTCCGAAACTCCCAATCCATCCAATCCAAGCCGAGTTCATCAAACCCGCGGCCGCGAGCATAAGGGTAGCCTCTCTCGACCGGGGCCACCATGGCGGCCGCACTTCTCATCGCCGCGCCGTCCCTTCTCTCGCCGGCATCGCGAAGACGGAGGCCCCTCCTCGCGGCCCGTACACCCGCTCTCCGCCCGAGGGCTCTCGCTTCTCCTCCCTAGCGCTTGCGCGCGCGTCTCAGGCCGCCAGGGCTGCGCGCGCGGTGGCGCTGGAGCGAGGCGGGGGTGAGGCGACGGAGAAAGTACGGGGCCAGGCGCCGCCCGATTGGACGCGGCTGGTGCTGGCGCGCTCCTGGGCTCCGCCGCGCTGCTCGGCTGCGGCGCGGCCCTGAAGGCGGAGGACTCCATCAGGGCGTCTGTTTGTCCAATCTTTGCCCCGCTGATTCATCTCTTCCGCGCCTCCCGCCCGCAAATCAAGCCAGAAAATGGAACCCGGGTGCTCCACGCAGCCACCCCTCCAGATATCCCCTACCTCACCAGATCCCCAACACCTAGCCGGCAGCAGCTGCCGACACACACCCGGCGATGTCCACCTCCATTGGCCAGTGCAAGGAGACCGCCACAATCCAGAGCCTCCAAGCCCAGGCCTTCCCCCACTGTGATCTCGCCGCGTCAGCCTCTGTTCGACCTCCATAGGGGCTCCGGCTTCTCCACCGACTTCTGCCGTGCCCGTCCTTCAACGTCGGCGTGGCACCACCCTGCTACAGCGACTCCGGAGAGCACAAGGAAGGGGAGAGGAGGGCGGCGCCGGATAGCAGCAAACAAGGTCGGATCCTGATTGATCATGGAGGAGCTCAGCCCGTCCGTTGACCTGCCCGTATGCCCCTTTCAACTTTCTGAATTTTCTTTCACGTTCACCTATGCCAGGGTGTGCATGAATGATAATTTTGCAATCCCAATTTTGATGCAGAGGAAGACCACAGAGGCCGTCAAAGATTTCAGGAAGATAGACATCTACATCGTTGAATCAAAAGAATGTTTAGCTAAATGATGTGCCATCCAAGTCACTGCTTGTCTGCCGACGGATAGCATTGTTTGACCTTGCTGATTCTCTTAGGGTTTCCATTCTGATTCACATGCATGTTCGACTTGGACGGCCTTGGTCCTGCTGGCAGGTAATTATTTCATAGTTCATCTTTCCTTTTTATCTGCAACGCCCTAACGATAAGAAGAAATGTTTTATCTTATCAGTAGCTTAAGAGACGATGATAGGTACATGCATACACCTAGCGCACCGCCTTAATGCATTGCGTGGCGGACGATCGACCAGCAGCAATGTCCACCGCGTCCGTCATGGTACGTGTCGACACTTTGACTACGTCTGGGTTAGAGAACACAGCTCCTTCCCCGCCCGGTTTGGCGAGATTATTTCGCCCCGCATCTACCACGCCCACCACAAAGTGTGCTTGACAATCTCGGTAGTCCTAGACTACTCTGATCTCTATATGACTGCAGGTTTGTGTTGCCAGATGGATGATTTTTGTTGTTTGTTTGTGTGCAAATTGACAAGAAGGTGCAGATGGAGATGATCAATCACCGGCCGTTGCGACACCCTAGCATCACACGATTCAAGGAGGTAACCACCAAACTCTGACTTGTTGATATTTAGTAAGTTTGCTGATCATGGATGAAATTGTGTTGGTGAAATTGGATGATTCTGAAGTCTGAACTAGAAATGAAATTTTTGTTCTTGGAAATATAAGTGGTGATTATATTTTTGCAATCATGGCTGCATCTGCCAGTTATTACTACTAGAAAAAATATGGTTAATGTACTGGTATTTATTTGAATTGTACATATATACTTATATTTTTGTCAAACATATAAAACATTCACTTCTGGCAGCACCGTCCCACACATTCCAGGGTCACTATGAACTGCTGAAAAATCCAGAGTGGTTTCAAAAGCATAGAAGTTTATTCTAGACCATGGCTCTGGCTAAAATTTTCTAATTTACAGTTTATCATATTTTGATGAAACTCCATGAATACATGGTCTTGTTTCCAGAATCATGCGACAACAGGCTTGTCTAACCCCGACGCACCTTGCAATTGTCATGGAATATGCTGCTGGTGGAGAAATCTCTGAAAGAATATGCACTGAAGGGCGATTCAGTGACGATGAGGTTGCTCTTTTTGCCCTACTTACTTACCTTATTATGGTGTATGGTTATCTTTTTTAGTTCTAAACCACGGCTAACTGATGTAAGCTGTTTGCTATGCGTGTCGATAGGCAAGGTACTTTTTTCAGCAGCTACTTTTGGGGGTCAGCTATACCATTCCATGGTATGCTTGCTTTTGAAAATCATCAATGTACACAAATAGCATAGATGAAGTGCCCATGAACTGAATCTGCAAATGCACGAAATTTACCACTATGATCTTAAACTGAAAAACACACTCTAGGATGGGTGTCCAACACTTTTGAGTATAAAATTGCGACTTTGGCTACTCAAAGGTGTTAATATAGTTACTGGTATGTTTGCCAGTCTTTCTACAAATTGTCATTGCCCTTTCCGTACTGACGAGTTGGCTATTTGTGGTTTTTAGTCTGCTTGGCTGTATCCCAACCAAAAAACAGGAGTTGGTACTCTGGCATATATAGCGTCGGAAATTCTTTTGAGAAAAGAATATGACCGAATAGTCAGTTCAAACTTCAGCAATCTTCGGTTATTTACTGCAATTTTGCGTCGATCACTTTTTCCCGGCAAACAGGGTAAATAACATTTAGGAATATCAGTTAGTACTTAAAGAAACTTAAAATTGTGATTTAGTTTAGACTGAGCTAAAAGAATTTTTTTGTTGAATCTCCCTCATTTGAGATATATGTATCTAGCTTGTTTATGACATACTCCTTTTGCAGAACATCATAATATATGCTGAAAGTAAGAGGAGTAAGGATGCTGACTATTACAAATTTATTTTTTCTGTTCATGTAGTAGTAGAATCAGGCTTTCTTTTCCAACGCCGAAGAAGGCATTAGTTTACCACTGATCCAATGCATTGAAAATGCTTACACTCGCCATAGATAAACACCAATATTTAAATGTGTATATCTTCTGTAAAGATCTGCAGTAATGTCTGGTGATGTTTTCCAAGTTCATGAATGTCAATCTTATCAAGTTGCAAAAAATAATTAAATTCAATCTTTATCATTGTTCTGAGACATTACATGATTGACTTCTAACTCCACATCTTATGACAAAACAGTTTTCTTTGTTCAGGTAGAAGACGTTTGTTCTTGTGGCATGACGTTGTATTTGATGCTCATGGATGAAAGACCCCGAGGATCCAAGGAACTTCGGAAAGACGATTAGCGTAAGCACACAATCCCTCAGTTATCATCCTCAACCTGTTCAAATTTCAGAAGCATGAGCAATGATTTCTTCTCTTGTTTTCATGGGTTACATAGATGGACATGGCAAACATACCAGGCCTAAGATTTGGTTAGTCAGCATGCAAGAACAAGTCATGTGTTTTCAGTTTCGAGTTTGACTATGCATCAGAGGAGGTAACAACATTCATCCTGACTGGTTTGGTTTGGCCATCCCCTCTAGGTTTAAGCAAGATGCAACATAAATAAATCATAGTTTTGTACTTTTAGTGATGACAGTTGGGTAACTTAAAATGGGATAGAGCAGAGAGGCGGATGTCATCATAAATCAGATTTAGATGTGTTCCTTAGTAAGTATAATTGTAGCTCCCAAATTATATTCTATATACTCCTCTGAAACATCTCAGTCATCTCAATCCTGCATTTCCAATATGTGGATGGCAAAATGTTTTGCTCTGGTGCTTTAATGCCAATGTAAGATTGATCCAAAGACCAGGCTAAGATAAAGGAGATTATGTGTTAAATTCATTTGACCTACTAGGTGATGGCAAAGTCTTCTGTGGCATTTTCAAGATTTTTATCAAACCGCTTTAATGTAGATCTTTACTATTGGTTCTCAGTTGGTGAAGCCACTTTGCCTCTACATCATTTGATTGCCCAAAATACCTCTGCAAAACCAGGCATAGTACACAGTCTTGCCACCGCAAAGTTATCACGGTCCCATGAAAATAAAAAGGTTGCCCCCATTGTTGCGCCTCGATGGTTGACTCCTCCTCGTCGTACAGATCCAGTCAGGGGCCCTCTAATCAAGAGAACCGTGCTCGTCTCCGTCGGAGCTCCTCGCCGCTGATTCGCTGCCCGCAACGCTTCCCCGACCCTACTGAGCACGGTGTGGAGGATCCAACCCGAGGAGATGAACGGGATAGTGGCGCCCGAACCAACGGAGGCCTCGGCCTCGATGCCCCAGTCGCCGCTCGAGTGGAGGTTCTCTCAGGTCTTCGGCGACCATGGAGCCGGCGAGGACATCGAGGACGGTACCAGTCTACTCCTCTTCTCCTTGCATTTGGTTTCTTAGTCTCTGCTACCCAGCTAGATCTTGCAGCTTCTCTGAGCCGTCAATGGGTGCTTGTCATGCCATGGTTGGGGGATTTGTGCTCGATGCTTTGCTATTGGGGACCTGCACAGTTTTGGTCTTTACCTCTTCTAGATCAACGATGAACCCCTATTGCTTGATGCTCTGTAGCTAGCTTTGACTGGAGATGCAAAGCTCCGTGTCATTTTGGTGGAGGAGTCAGGGTCGCTCAGTGGTCGTCAGGACGGTAGAGTGTGTCCTGTAAAAGTCTAGCTCAACATCAACAGAAGCGGTCTATAATTTCTTAATCTGGTGCGTGGTAAAGTGACTCTGATGGTCCACATGCGTGTGTTAATATAAGTCTCAGAAGGAGAAAAAAAGCCTTTGATGATTTGCTCTGATCGAGTATTACATCACACATGAAGTTCAGATCTCATAGGAGGTTTGGAGGTTGGAGCTAAAGTCTCTTGTCTCTTCATCCTGCAGCACTGGCCTGGGTGCTATCAGCGGCACATTAGGCAAGCTAGGGACGAACATGGTTCTGAACCTCAAGTGAATTCATCAGACATTCAGACCCAAGCTAGCTTGTGCTCTTTACTGAAAAGGCTCACCTCATACAGTCATCGTGCAAATACTCTTTTGGACACAACCACAGAATCGCCACAAATCATGGAAATTTTATAATATATGGAAAACAAACAGGCAAACAACCATTATTAGAATTGGTAAGCAATAATATCTGATATTACCTCAATATCTCTGCTCAACATCTCCATGTACATCTTTACTTTCCTACTATTCATTCACACACAATCAAATCAGGAATTCATTGCTTGGCCTCAGATCGTTAGCGCTAATTATAGATAGAATCAGATCAATTTTTTCTTTCCTATTCACTGGCATGCAATCAAATCAGTACATCCAGTCCTATTCATGATGAACCAATGTGGCCGTCGGGCGATGTCGAGATGTTGGAGAAGTGATGAATAATACCAACAAGATGGTAGATGGGTGTTACAATTAGGTGAATTTGATAAGTACATGTTTGCAGAATTTTAGGTTCCGAATATGTTTCAATGGCATTATTGTCAGGCTCATATGCACGTTGATTTAACGGTGATCTGATGCCTTTGGTCATTGCCCAGAGAAAATATTTTGGTAGATATCTCTTCTCAACTGGCCAATTACCAGGCCTTTATGCTCAGGTTCGTTGATTCCCCTTTATGCATACTATTCAGTGCTAAAAATAGAAGAAGAAAAATCACGTATCTTGAGTTTTTCTTGATTTCCCACAGTCAGTGCTATGTATGTACCGTGGAGTCCTGGACCATCGTTTAAAATTTGCAAAGTATAACTAAGCCTTGTTCACAGTTCAGAGTAAAATATTTGATCTGTACAATTTTGTCTGTGTTTCTTAGAATTTACTGAAATGGTTGTGTGATGCTGTGGTGAATATGCATGACAATATTCGGGCTGATTTAGAGTAATAGTGGTGGCATATGTAGTGAAACTTTAAGTAATATTTGGTCATAGCAGGAGAATTAGTTTGTTCAAAAAATAAAAGGTGGAAAGTATTACGTTCTTGTATATCAGTATTGCAGTTGCCAGTCCATCTCCATTGCCAATGGTGTCACGGCCTCTGAATGTGTGGCATCAAATGGGAATGCATATTGCAGAAGGTATGGTCAAAATCTTGTAGATTCATGCGGAAGGATTACTTCCGATGTATCAAGAAGTTCTAGAGTTGTGTTCTTGATCATTTTTTCTGTTTATCTAGAGCAGTTGAAATCCAAGGAAACTAGGAAAGTGGCTGGAGCAATTTTGTTAAGGTGAGCATCAACTTCATATTACTAAATTGGAGTATTTAAATAACTGATAATCATAACAACATAGAAATAGACACTATAAAAGAGGAAACTACACATTAACCTGCGCATGAAAGCAGACACTGCCTCTCTTCCAATTCTGGTAGTTGGCCTGCTGTCGGCGACTATGGTTTTGCTATCGCTGACTTCAGTACTCAACACATGTTGCCTCCGAGTGGCGCAAGACAGGACGAGAGCAGCCGAGGGGCAGCGACAATGACTGCTAGACTCCCGACGGTGATGACGGCCTGTGTATCCATGCACGGAGAGAAGGCTATGTCAGACTAAAATCTCAACCATGGCCATGACAACTCCAGTCAGAGGAGAAGGAAAGAGAAGCATCCCAGCTGGTTTGAGACTTTTATTTACGTCTATGCTAAAGGCTGTTACAGCTGTTAAAATGAGCAAGGATAGGGATAAGAAAACATATGATCAAGTGTTTGGCTGCATATAGCTAATTTGGTTCTTGGATGACGGCTGATACACATCCATATTTTTCGTATATGTTCTTTTTCCGAAAATCAGTATTATGGTGGTAGTATAATGTAAATTTGTCTCCGGTCTTTCATCTTTGTTATTGGCGAAGCACCCCTAAACTTCTGCAATATGGTATAAGAATCTTCTGCTTTTCTTTGGGATCGGTTGGAAAATCATACCCACGTAGGGCTTACACTATTATCATGGGCTTGCACACTTTGAAAGTAGAATCTGAATATTTTTAAATATTATGTACTCATCTTTTCTATATGTGGGATTTTTCACATTCATTATATTAATTTATGTATACGACTAGAAAGCAAATTAGATTAGACCGTGGCAACGCACGGGCATTCAACTAGTTGAACTAGGTATGCAGATACCGATGATTGAATCTCGGGCAAGTAAAATATCACGTCGCGAGACGAAGGGAATACATATACGAGATTAATTGAATCTTGGCACTGTGGTTCATCCGATATGATCATCGATGAATGTGTGGGAGTCAATATGGGTTTCTAGATCCTGCTATTGATTATTGATAGAAGATCATGTTCGCGCATTCTTGAACCTGTAGGGCCACACACTTAACGCAAATCAACGATAAGGTAGTTTCAGGATATACGTGAAAGCGTTTCAGAAAGTTACGGAATTGTTTCGGGTGGAAAACATTAATTTTTATTAATTGTATGAATTAATAGATATTAACAATATTTATTTAGCAGAAATAAATAAATAAAGAAAAGAAGAAAAAAAGGGGTGCGACGGCCAGGGGCATCACTGGCTCGCTCGATGAGGCGGCCAGGTGCTCGCCCTGGCTCGACGAGGACAGGCGCGCCCTGGTCCGCTCGCTAGCGTTTGGCCCGGGTGGTTTTTTTTTGCCTCAGTGGGCCGGTGGCCTAGCAGGTCATCAAACCAGATCGCAACACCAAGCGATCGATCTGATCCATGGTGGCTGGCGGCGCTGTTTTGGTTTGGTTACGATGCGTGACCTAACTTCTCAGGCAAGTTTTGGTCGGCTCTAAAAGGCATAGGGCGCCATCGGTTTGGTTTGACCTAATTTGCACAGAGCCACTGCCTAGTTTCTGAAGCCTCCTTTCTCAGTTCTTCTTCCATCACGCAAACAGGCGAAGCCCTGTCGGCACATACTCTCCACCATAGACACCACGCCGTCGTGCTATCGATGCCATCTACCACTCCACCATATCTCGCTGGACCAGGGAGGCAGAGTCGTTGGTGTGTTGCACATGTGCATCTCTCAGAGGCGTCGCCACTTGCGGCGTTGGATCAGATCGGATCACGAGGAGGAGACGGCTAGTACGACTACATCATCCACGTTCTGTTGAACGTTTCCGCTATGCGATTTCTTCAAGGGTATGAAGATCTCATCTATCTCTCTCGTTGATTACATCTTCTAGATTGGATCTTGGCTTTCTTGTTTGCATCCGTAGGAAATTTTTATTTACTATGCTGCGAAACCCTTCAAGAATATCACAGCAGGAGACACAAAATTTTAGCATGGAAAAACCTCTCCAACAAAGAGAGAAAAATACCACGGGCGCTAGCAAGTGAAACTTCACTATATATGGGAGTGTATATAAATGATGTAGATTATCTTATGATGTGATAAACCCTATCCAGTGGCTTACAAGAGGTATAAATAGGCAGCGATAACAATCCATACCGCCCACTACATTGTGATCCAAATTCTTCTATAAATAAAAGTCCAACTTCTGACGGAGTAGAGCGAGGCCCATTGCCGGGAGGCTTCGGCCAAGTGGATCATCATCACCGCCTATTTATACCTCTTGTAGGCTGCCGGCTAGGGTTACTTGCATCATAAGATAACCATGTTGTTTTGTGAACACTCACGATATAATGAAGTTTTGCTGGTTGGCGTCCATGGTTTTTTCCTCTCTTTGTTGGAGAGGTTTTTCCATGTTAAAATCTTGTGTCTCCTGATGTGATTTCTTTTCATTCTTCATTATTACCTATCAGGGTTATAACAAGTGGTATCAGAGCCCCATATTTATCTAGGGTTTGCGACATGGCGTCTTTGAAGTTTGATCTACCGCAGCTAGACTACACCACAAGGTTCTCTTCATGGCAAGTGAAAATGACATTGATCCTTGCCCAAACTTCTTATCTAGATGATGCGCTTGATAGATTTTTGGAAAGGAAGCCGCAACAACATAGACAGATGAGGAAAAATGGAAGGATCATAAGGTTTGGTCTTTGATTCAATTTCATCTATCCAATAGTATTTTGCAGGAAGTGTTGCAAGACAAATCTGCAGTGGCCCTATGATTGAAATTATAATCGATCTGCATGTCAAAGGATCTGTCCAGCAAGATGCACGTGAGGATGAAGTTATTCTTGCACAACTTGCTAGAAGGTGTGTCGGTGATGAATCACATATCCATCTTTAAAGAGATTGTTTTTGATTTGCTATCCATGGAGGTAAAATATGAGGATGAAGATCTCACTCTTCTAATGTTAGTCCCATTGCATAGTTCCTTTACTAATTTCTAGGACACCATTATATTAAACCATGATACACTAGCCCCTGCCAAAGTTTATGAGGCCCTCCAACTGAGGGAAAAGATGAAAACTATGGTGCAGGCCAAGAGTTCGTCATCAAAGGCAGAAGCATAGCAGGTTGCAGGACAGAGCAAAGAAACACCACCACCAACAACACCAGAGATAAGAGCAAGACCGATAGAGGTCCCTCAACGACCAAGGGACGAGACAACAAGTTTTGCAGTATTGTAAGAAAATAATCACAACATTGACGACTGTTGGAAGTTGCAAAACAAGGAGAAAAGAAATGACTGGTTTAGTTCGTATGAGTTTGTGCAGACTAGAGATTTTATGCGTGTGGGAGATGATACTCCGTGTCACATTGTGGGTGTTGGCTCCGTTCAAATCAGGATACATGATGGGATGACACGCACATTGACCGATGTCAAACACATACCAATGATGGTGAGAAATTTGATCTCACTCAGTACTCTTGGTTGCGATGGGTAGAAATACAAAAGGTGGCAGCAAAGTTCTAATGGTATCAAAAGGTTCTCTCATTTCACATGATAGGTGATACGAAGTCTGCAAAATTACATGTTCTTAGAGGTAGCACTTTGCTTGGTATTGGTGTTGTTGTTACTTCTGGTAAACCTAATAAAACTAACCTTTGGCATGCATGGCTTGGATATATGAGTGAAGATGGTATAGAAAAACTGATCAAGAGAAAGTTGTTACATGGCTGCAACATGAGTAAGTTGGTGTTTTGTGAACACTACATTTTTGGTAAGCACAAGAGAGTCAAATTCAATGCTTTCTTTCATACCAGTAAAGGGATATTAGATTATGTGCATGCTAACTTATGGGGTCCTCCCCGTAAGAAAACCCTTGGTGGTGCTAGTTACATGCTTACTATTATTGATGACTACTCTAGACAAGTGTGGCCTTATTTTCCGAAACATAAATGTGGTTTGATGCTTTTAGAATGTGGAAAGTTATGATAGAAAAGCAAAGTGAGAAGAAGGTAAAATTGCTTCATACTGACAATGGTATGGAACTTTGTTCAAATCAATTTAACAATTATTGCAGCAATCAAGGAATTGTTAGGAACCACGCCATCCCATTCACTCCTCAACAGAATGGTGTGACAGAGCGTATGAATAGAACCATTATCTCCAAGGCTCGTTGTATGCTTTCCAATGCAGGTATGAGCAAGTGTTTTTGGGCCGCAGCTACCTCTAGCACATGTTACTTGAGAAACAAGTCACCTTCTATTCCACTTGACAAGAAAACTCCCATTGAAGTATGGTCTCGTACACCTGCTGATTATTCACATTTGAGAGTTTCGATTACACTGCTTATACACATTGGTAATGGCAAGTTAGATCCTAGACCTGTTATGTGTGTGTTCCTTGGTTATGGTTTAGGAGTTAAGACATATAGGTTATGGAATCCTAATATTAAAAGAATTTTGATGAGTAGCAATGTTGTTTTTAATGAGGCTGTTATATTTACTGATAGTCAGATTTCTGTTGATTCTGATGCTTCTGATGATGAACTACAGATAGTTAGCATGTAGGTGGAGCACGTGAAGGAGAAAGAAAATGAAACTGCTGAAAATGATGTGTTGTTCATGAGCCTCAGTTTGATGATAATAATAATCATTTTGTTCCACCCTCACCACCTGTTTTGCGGCAACAAAGCCAGTCTATTGCAGTTGACCGTCCAAGGAGAAACATTGCTCCTCGTAAGTGTTTAATTGAAGAATGTAACATTCTTCATTATGTTGTGAGTTGTGCTGAACAGCTGGCGAATGATTCTAAGACTATCACATATACTGAAATTGTTGCATCTGTTAACCTCGAGAAGTGGATTTCTACTATGCAAGAGGAGATACAATTTCTTCAAAAAAATTGTGCATGGGGTGTTGTGTGCTTTTTAAGCACAAGAAAGTTGTCTGTTGTAAGTGGATATTTAAAAGAAAAGGAAGGTTTGTCTCCTAAAGAGACTGCAAGGTTTAAGGCAAGGTTAGTAGCTAAGGGTTTCATCCAGATTCTAGGTATTGATTAGAATGATATGTTCTCTCCAGTTGTGAAGCATTGTTCTCTTCGTGCATTTTTTGGTATTGTTGCTATGTGTGATCTTCAGCTTGAGTAGTTGGATTCAAAGACTACTTTTTGCATGGTGAACTGAAGGAGATTTACATGGACCAACCTGATAGGTTCATAGTGCCGGGTAAGGAGGATCTTGTTTGCAAATTAAAGAGATCCCTTTATGGTCTGAAACAGTCTCCAAGATAGTGGTATAAAAGTTTTGATTTATTTATGCTTGCACATTATTTCAAGAGATCACAGTATGGTAGCTGTGTTTACATTAAATTAGTTAATAGATCACCCATATACTTGATATTATATGTTTATGATATGTTGATTGCTGCCAAGAGCAAGAAAGAGATTACTTCTTTGAAGGCACATCTCAGTAGTGAGTTTCAGATGAAGGATCTTGGTGTTGCCAAGAATATACTAGGTATGGAAATTATAAGAGACGGAAATTCTGGTTTGATATTTATTAGTCAGCACAATTACATTAACAAAGTTCTTCATTGTTTCAATATGCCTGATGTAAAGAAAGTCACAACACTTATTGCACCACACTTCAAACTGTCGTCTACTCAATGTCCTATTTATGAAGAAGAAGTATATGTCTCGAGTTCAATACTCTAGTGTTGTTGGTTCTATGATATATGCCATGGTTTTTTACCCTGCTTTATAGATCATATGTAACGAGTTTGGTCAGTAGATACATGGCTAACCTTGGTAAAGAACATTGGAAGGTTGTTTAGTAGATTTTTAGGCACTTCCAAAGCTTGTTTGAAGTTTGGTAGGACTGGAAAGGGACTTGCACTAGAAGAAAAGTGTCCATCTACCACGGTCGAAAATCGTGGTTAAAGGGTTGTTTTTCGTGGTTAATGACACTTCAACCATGATTTGCCTACCGTGGTCTATCGACCGTTACGGATATTTCTGCCATGGTTTTTCAACTACTGTGGTAGATCGAGTCTTTAGCCACGAAAATCGGTTTTTTGGTAGATAGTTTTCATCGAGCCACCAAATTGCTGATGTCTTCCTAGCCGACACATGGCATTCACAATTGACTTTTCGGCCATGGTCCTTAACCGTGGTAGATGGCAGGCCCACTCAAGGCCTGTTATATATTAAGTGATCCAGCCCACCTTAGGTTGACAAAACTTTAAGGCCCAGCCCATATAAGGCCCAATAAACTAAAACTTCAAGGCCCACCCAAGAGCCAATACGAGTGGCGGATAGCCCAACAAAGGCCTGTTCCGATTGAAGGATCGGCCAATAAAGGCATGTTAATGTTGGAGGGCTAGCCCAAGAAAGGCCTGTTCCGATTGAAGGATCGGCCCAATAAAGGCATGTTAATGTTGGAGGGCTAGCCCAAGAAAGGCCTATTAATGTTTGAGCTCTGGCCCAATAAATGTCTGTTTACGTTAGGGCTCTGGCCCAACAAGGGCCTGTTAATGTTGTGGGGCCAATCCAACAACGGCTTGTTAAAGTTTTGGTATCTCGGCCCACTGAAAGCCTATATCTCTAGATGGGTCATCTGTACTCAGGCCCAATGATATCGGGGCCCATGTAAGATTAGGGATACTGATGGCCTGGTAAAATTTTGGGCCGGACATACGTAAGAGCCCATCTACGGCCACAATCCGTCTTTGTTTTGGCCCGTTAATATCCGGCCAATTGCCACATGTCCAGTTGATGGCCTAGTATGCGAACGGAGGCCCATGTCAAATAAGGCCCATCAAATGTCATATAGTTTCCACATTGGGCCCTTAAGTTAGGGCCCGCTAGCAGCCTATTAGAATAAGAACCAATTTCCGGCCTAGCACGGTAAAAGCCCATCGCAGGCCCATTTACCGCCCCATCTTAAGGGCCAAAAACTGGATCATATACGTACGGCTCATACAATACATGAATACCAGGTTTCGCAAAATTTCTAGCACAAAAATAGATAAGAACTGAATGAGGACATGAAGTAAAAATTACAAAAAATTATTATAGGCACTGGATGTTACAGAATCAATTAAATAACAAGCTATGGCAGCTCTTCAGACATGTAGAGATTGCATCGACAGACATTTCTGGTTACTTAGATTGGGATTGCATCGCCAGACATGTAACAACTGACTTACCATGAGAGCTGCAGATGAGATTATTAAGTAGATGGTCTGTCAAAGCTTGCCTATTTTTCAATTCATGTATCTCCTGTCTTGTTATGGTAATTTTGGTATCTATTCCCTTTGTTTCCTGTCCAATAAGATCAATTGATTGGATTGTACTTTCAACAACTCTTTGTGCTCGAATAACTGGAACAACTGATGCACTGGGCTGATGCAAGCAATAGTCGCTGCCACTGCTGCTCTGAGAAATGACCTGATTTAAGGGTCCTCCCATCTCCTTCCATAGATTGATTTGTATCCTGAAACAAAGACAAAATAAGTGGAAACAACATACCATGCTAACAATGACCATGTTATCTGCGAGAAGTTCAAAAGCATCATTGCACTGATATAACAAAGCAAGCAATTAACAAAAGCACCCCGTAGATCTTTCTCCACGGATAACAGGATCAGTAGACAACTAGACATTATGGATCAATGCAAGCATTTACTAGTGTCGCTACTGCTCTGTGGAACTGCCACTACACTTGATGTAGTGGTCCTCTCTTCTGGGTTCACAATGTTGTTTATAGGCTAAAAATAAGACAAATAAGTTACACCAGCATACCAGGAGAAAAAAAGGCATGTTCAGTCCCGATGAAAATAGAAGTGTCAGTAGACTAAATATAAATCTACAAAGCAAGGGCCACCACAGCCAGCTCGTCCAAACCACAAGAGACCATGGAGCCCCGCTGCCATGAAGTACGCCGCTGCCGCTTTCCACAAGGGTTGCGTCCAGTCTGTCTGTTCCCGCTTCTTCTCCTTGCCACAAACACTTGTTGACAGCTTGAAGGCTGACATGTTATGAACCTGTTAAGTGACAGGCACTAGCCAACACAACCAAAAGTCCAAACTGATAGATACGGCTAAGCCAATCCACTTGTACATATCAACACCCCTCCTTAAATATGACTGGACAAGAGAGGGTCAACATGTGGAACTCAGAGGTAGGCACAAGAGGCCTTGTACATGGACCGAGGGGCACCAGCAATTTTTAGGATAAATTGCATGACACGGGATTGAAATTGGAGACATTGGTTTTGATACCATGTTAACTGAGAGGCACTATCCAAGGCAACCAAAAGTTTGGACTGATTGAAATGGCTAAGGCAATCCACTTAAACATATCAACAGAACCAATCTGAATAGTATTACAAGTCGATGAGTCGAGCCGAGTCAATAGGGTATCGACTCATGGACTAGTCGCCTGACTAGTCGACTAGTTGCAGCTAGTCGCAACTAATCAATGTTTTTGGTTGGAACAAGTATCAACTCATAGACTAGTCGAGCAACTAGTCTTGACTAGTCGAGCGACTCTTAATCCTAAAATCTGATGAAACAATTTTGGATGATATCCCCCAACTATTTCCTCCTTAAACCCAACCAAACCTAATTATTTAGAGGCTAGACCCATCAAAACCCAAGCCAATTAAGCCAATAGTAAAGCAAACAAAATTAATTAAAAATTGCTTCAAGATTCATGATGCCTCTAAACAAGCCCAAACTTTGAACAAAAGAAATCTTGCAAGTAAGTCAAAAAAGGTGTATCTGTTCCATGAGCTCTTAAAACTAATTGACATGACATGCTTTAACCGATGAAAAATAAACCGTTAAATAGTGTCTCATATGAGGAAAAAAATAAACCAGTTTTGTGCAAAAAAAATGATGATTGCAGCCAAAAGTAGCACAACATCTTTTTGATGCTACAACTATTAGATTTCCAACTCCTGAAGGTGCATTGAACTCATCATATGCCAACTCTGAATAGTGGGTCAAGTAAGCAAACGAAACATTGAATGTCTTATAGAGTTATAGGCAACCTAGAAGGTCGCTGACGAGGGTTAGCTCGACAAATGACTTAGGATCGGGGGAAGAGAGCGTCGAATGAACTCGAAGGTAAAGATTAGGCAAACAAGGCGAGGTTTGATGTGTGTTGAGAATATGCGTAGTACTCAATTGGCTCAATCTTGATCTATCCCTGGCCGGCCTCTCAGGTTCAATACAAATTACAATGTCTGCATACGATGTCATCTCGTATTTCGACTACATATATGCTTGGGCCTATCTAACGAGCCCCAGGGGTACTAAGATAATGGGCCATATTAGCTATACCCTTGTCAGTAGCCCCCGAGATTCTACCAGAATTGTAGATTCGGGTTGAATCTAAAATCTTCATATCTTTGACTTGATCAATCTTCGACTTCTTCTCCTTCTCTGTTTTGACCAAACAATTTATATCGTTTATTTCTCAGGGGGATTTTGGTTAACAAGCCTGGCGCTTCTAACGGATCAGGAGACCAGTTAACTGCCTGAGCAGAAGCTTGTCACCTACTTCGAACTCAAGCCCCCGGGCCTGATTTCGGTACCTGGCGTAATGCAGCCTGTTGACGCATTTAGGACTTACAAAGACAGGATTCTAGTATTTCTCAGGGTACCCAGTGCGTCCACCGAGATTTTTCCTTCGTATCCTGGATACGGAAATTTACTAGCAGAGCGCATTCATGTGCGTATAGTAGGCCATGTAGGACGAATCCTGAGGTCTTACCTTCATAATCTTTGCGATCATGGCATTCAAGCTTTTTTTCGCGATGACGCGGCTTGAGAATCATGATTTTGTAGTGAGCCTTGTTTGACTGTTTTAATACCCAAAATCTTCGGGTTGTTTTCCTTCAACTAGTCGCAAATCTCTCCCGATGGGAGTGAATTAGCGAGTTTCTCTGTCTGATATTTTTTGACAATGAAGTCGATGATTCACTCAATATGTATTCAATATTTTCTATCTTCATCAGGTGCATGACCAGTGTTCCCGATGGGAGTAGCCCCCGAGGCTATAGTCAAATATTTTCGAGTATAGGCTCAGAAATACTGTCTTCTCTTTCTTCTTCTTTTTCTATATCATAGAGTGCGCGACTAGCGCTCCCTATGGGAGTAGCCCCCGAGGCTATAAGGGGATGCTTGCAATCTTTTATAGGCTCAAAAAATCAAATATATTCTTCAGACAGCTTTTCTTTTCCTTTTGGAACTCCATAAATAAATTTTCCTCCTCTCTTTTTACTTTTGCACCGGATGATCTCTCTCGTCTACTCTTTTTTTACTTAGCTGACTGAATCTCTGGGCATGTGCTTTATCTGGACCTTTAATTTGTAAAGGCCCATTAAAGATAGCTTATAAATAAGGGCCCTTCCTTCATCAGGAAAACCCTAGCTTGCCACTGTTGATCTTCGCCGCCGCATCATCTTCTTCCCCAGATTAGTTTGGGTTTTCCTACGTTTGTGCTTACTGATCCACCAAAAGATCTCCATGGCCGATACCGGAGTTGTTGATGTAGACGCTTGTGTTGTGGTGTAAAAGCATGGACGCGGCCGCCCTCGCGGCAGCAAGACCAAAAAAGCGATGTTCATCGCAGGTATTTATTGCCATTGTCTTTGGTGATCATCACCCTAGTGTTTTTGCACTCAAATGACTTGTGTCCTTGAACGCCACACTTGAAGCAAGTTACTTTGTGTGGTGCCGATGATGCTTTGGAGGAGGTTGTTGTAGAAGGTGCGGGAACTTGAGTTGTTGGTTGTGGTGGTTTGAAGAAAGGCTTGGACGAAGATGCAAATGATGGCTTGTGTGTTGGTGGGGTGCTTGCCGAAGAGTTGTGGGAGGCGAAGAAACCTTTGGTGCGCTCATACTTGGCATCATCTTGGAGTTGGCGCTTGGCTCGAGTTGCTTTGTGTACAAGATCACACACAGTGGTGTAAGGTAGGAACTCCACAATGCGCTTGATGGGATGGTTCAATCCATTGAAGAAGCGTGCCAATGTTTGTTCTTCTTTCTCCTCCAACTTGAGGCGCATCATAGTCAATTGCATTTCCTTGTAGTATTCTTCCACGGACTTGGTGCCTTGAGTTAACTTTTGAAGCTTGCTGAAAAGGTCACGGTTGTAATGATCAGGTACGAAGCGGGTTTGCATTTCAAGCTTCATGTCTTCCCAAGTGTCAATTGGATCCTTTAGGTCTTCTTCACATTTGGCCATCACTTGCTCCCACCAAATATTGGCGTATCCCTCAAACTCAAGGGAAGCCATGGCGACTTTCTTCTCTTCGGAGTAATTGTGCATTCAGAAGATCTTGTCAACCTTGATGGCCCATGAGAAGTAAGCGTCGGCGCCGTCGTCACCCGTGAACTTTGGTATGGTGAACTTGAGTTTGCCAAACTTGTCGTCCGCATCATATGGGCGGCGAAGAGGTCGTGCATCATCATCATCATCATCAAATGGTCAACGCGGAGGTCTTGCAAAAGCGTGTAGGTCTTGGTCACGGTTGCGATGTTGTGGTTGGGGACGTGGTTCCTCATCATTGTGTGGTCGGTGTCGGCGAGGTTGCACACTATCTTCACTTAATGCCCCTTGGCGATCATGTTGATGGTGAAACTCATGGCGGCGATAGTGGTCATGGTGTCGACGTCCATCTTGATCATGGAAAATGGGACGGTGACCATCATGGTCATGTGGGAGATGATGTCGACCATCTTGTTGGGGAGGTCGACCGACGGGCCCGGTGGCGTGGGGAGCTTGTTGACGGTCCACATGGAGAAGTTGTCGATCTTGATTGAGAATTGGTTGGGCGTCCCGGTGAGCTTGAACTTGAGCTTAGGGTTTCATACTCGTCTTCATCATAGTAGTCAATGGTGCCATTGTCTTTGGTGATCATCACCCTAGTGTTTTTGCACTCAAATGACTTGTGACCTTGAATGCCACACTTGAAGCCAGTTACTTTGGGTGGTGCCGATGATGCTTTGGAGGAGGTTGTTGTAGAAGGTGCGGGAACTTGAGTTATTGGTTGTGGTGGTTTGGAGAAAGGCTTGGACGAAGATGCAAATGATGGCTTGTGTGTTGGTGGAGTGCTTGCCGAAGAGTTGCGGGAGGCGAAGAAACCTTTGGTGCGCTCATACTTGGCATCATCTTGGAGTTGGCGCTTGGCTCGAGTTGCTTTGTGTACAAGATCACACACGGTGGTGTAAGGTAGGAACTCCACAATGCGCTTGATGGGATGGTTCAATCCATTGAAGAAGCGTGCCAATGTTATTTCTTCTTTCTCCTCCAACTTGAGGCGCATCATAGTCAATTGCATTTCCTTGTAGTATTCTTCCACGGACTTGGTCCCTTGAGTTAACTTTTGAAGCTTGTTGAAAAGGTCACGGTTGTAATGATCAGGTACAAAGCGGGTTTGCATTTCAAGCCTCATGTCTTCCCAAGTGTCAATTGGATCCTTTAGGTCTTCTTCACGTTTGGCCATCACTTGCTCCCACCAAATATTGGCATAGCCCTCAAACTCAAGGGAAGCCATGGCGACTTTCTTCTCTTCGGAGTAATTGTGCATTCGGAAGATCTTGTCAACCTTGATGGCCCATGAGAAGTAAGCGTCGGTGCCGTCGTCGCCCGTGAACTTTGGTATGCTGAACTTGAGTTTGCCAAACTTGTCGTCCGCATCATATGGGCGGTGAAGAGGTCGTGCATCATCATCATCATCAAATGGTCGACGCGGAGGTCTTGCAAAAGCGTGTAGGTCTTGGTCACGGTTGTGATGTTGTGGTTGGGGACGCGGTTCCTCATCATTGTGTGGTCGGTGTTGGCGAGGTTGCACAATATCTTCACTTAATGCCCCTTGGCGATCATGTTGATGGTGAAACTCATGGCGGCGATAGTGGTCATGGTGTCGACGTCCATCTTGATCATGGAAAATGGGACGGTGACCATCATGGTCATGTGGGAGATGATGTCGACCATCTTGTTGGGGAGGTCGACCGACGGGCCCGGTGGCATGGGGAGCTTGTTGACGGTCCACATGGAGAAGTTGTCGATCTTGATTGAGAATTGGTTGGGCGTCCCGGTGAGCTTGAACTTGAGCTTAGGGTTTCATACTCGTCTTCATCATAGTAGTCAATGGTGCCATTGTCTTTGGTGATCATCACCCTAGTGTTTTTGCACTCAAATGACTTGTGACCTTGAATGCCACACTTGAAGCCAGTTACTTTGGGTGGTGCCGATGATGCTTTGGAGGAGGTTGTTGTAGAAGGTGCGGGAACTTGAGTTATTGGTTGTGGTGGTTTGGAGAAAGGCTTGGACGAAGATGCAAATGATGGCTTGTGTGTTGGTGGAGTGCTTGCCGAAGAGTTGCGGGAGGCGAAGAAACCTTTGGTGCGCTCATACTTGGCATCATCTTGGAGTTGGCGCTTGGCTCGAGTTGCTTTGTGTACAAGATCACACACGGTGGTGTAAGGTAGGAACTCCACAATGCGCTTGATGGGATGGTTCAATCCATTGAAGAAGCGTGCCAATGTTATTTCTTCTTTCTCCTCCAACTTGAGGCGCATCATAGTCAATTGCATTTCCTTGTAGTATTCTTCCACGGACTTGGTCCCTTGAGTTAACTTTTGAAGCTTGTTGAAAAGGTCACGGTTGTAATGATCAGGTACAAAGCGGGTTTGCATTTCAAGCCTCATGTCTTCCCAAGTGTCAATTGGATCCTTTAGGTCTTCTTCACGTTTGGCCATCACTTGCTCCCACCAAATATTGGCATAGCCCTCAAACTCAAGGGAAGCCATGGCGACTTTCTTCTCTTCGGAGTAATTGTGCATTCGGAAGATCTTGTCAACCTTGATGGCCCATGAGAAGTAAGCGTCGGTGCCGTCGTCGCCCGTGAACTTTGGTATGCTGAACTTGAGTTTGCCAAACTTGTCGTCCGCATCATATGGGCGGTGAAGAGGTCGTGCATCATCATCATCATCAAATGGTCGACGCGGAGGTCTTGCAAAAGCGTGTAGGTCTTGGTCACGGTTGTGATGTTGTGGTTGGGGACGCGGTTCCTCATCATTGTGTGGTCGGTGTTGGCGAGGTTGCACAATATCTTCACTTAATGCCCCTTGGCGATCATGTTGATGGTGAAACTCATGGCGGCGATGGTGGTCATGGTGTCGACGTCCATCTTGATCATGGAAAATGGGACAGTGACCATCATGGTCATGTGGGAGATGACGTCGACCATCTTGTTGGGGAGGTCGACCGACGGGCCCGGTGGCGTGGGGAGCTTGTTGACGGTCCACATGGAGAAGTTGTCGATCTTTATTGAGAATCGGTTGGGCGTCCCGGTGAGCTTGAACTTGAGCTTAGGGTTTCATACTCGTCTTCATCATAGTAGTCAATGGTGCCATTGTCTTTGGTGATCATCACCCTAGTGTTTTTGCACTCAAATGACTTGTGTCCTTGAACGGCACACTTGAAGCCAGTTACTTTGGGTGGTGCCAATGATGCTTTGGAGGAGGTTGTTGTAGAAGGTGCGGGAACTTGAGTTATTGGTTGTGGTGGTTTGGAGAAAGGCTTGGACGAAGATGCAAATGATGGCTTGTGTGTTGGTGGAGTGCTTGCTGAAGAGTTGCGGGAGGCGAAGAAACCTTTGGTGCGCTCATACTTGGCATCATCTTGGAGTTGGCGCTTGGCTCGAGTTGCTTTGTGTACAAGATCACACACGGTGGTGTAAGGTAGGAACTCCACAATGCGCTTGATGGGATGGTTCAATCCATTAAAGAAGCGTGCCAATGTTTGTTCTTCTTTCTCCTCCAACTTGAGGCGCATCATAGTCAATTGCATTTCCTTGTAGTATTCTTCCACGGACTTGGTCCCTTGAGTTAACTTTTGAAGCTTGTTGAAAAGGTCACGGTTGTAATGATCAGGTACGAAGCGGGTTTGCATTTCAAGCTTCATGTCTTCGCAAGTGTCAATTGGATCCTTTAGGTCTTCTTCACGTTTGGCCATCACTTGCTCCCATCAAATATTGCCGTAGCCCTCAAACTCAAGGGATGATAAGGGGTTGCCCGATCTTCTCAGTGAGCCGATGTAGATGGATGATAACTTGGTAGATAATCTGTGAGACGCACACGAACTCTCCGGCTGTTCCCCCGTTGCCAATGCAACAGATCTTCAACCCTATGGATATTCGAGACACCACACACCTGCGCACGTAGCCGCCGACCACGAAGCGGTTCTGCAATCTCCTAATTCCCAATGGAACAGCAGATCACACTTGAATTCTCAGTAGCAAAACTCCAGATCGAAACAAACTTGGAGTGGGGTAGATATTCCGAGCGAAACACAGAGGAATATATGATTTCAGAGGAAAGCTTACAAGCAATTTCGTTCTGATGTTTGGGGGTAATCTAAACGTAGTCTAAACGACACAAGAGGGCGCCCCAGGGGTACTTAAAGGGGTCGGGGCGACCTGGGCAAAGACCTGGCCCAAAACCAACCTGTTTTGGGCCCAAACGGACTCGGTTCGACTCAAACTGGTACATACCGACCCATACATGGGTTCGGCCTATTTTGGCACGCAGGCCAAGAGTGTGGCGCGCCTTAGACATGTAGACATCGTGTCGTAGGTAGTCCTAGTGCGCCATCGCGTGCTCTCCCTCATGCAGACTTGATCTCCGCTTGTCTCTCGATCGCCGTCCTCCCTCTCCTCCCGCTGGCGATATCTTGACAGATGACATACCTAAATACAACATAGTGCATCGCTTTAGGTAGTATATAATTCGGAGATATCAAGACATTCTTTCAATTAGGAAAGAATTCACCTTATAATAATCGTCAATTAGACTCAATATTTCCTTCCAGCTCAAACAGTCAAAATCAGCATGATCCATGATTGTATCCTCATCAAGGGAAGCCATGGCGACTTTCTTCTCTTCAGAGTAATTGTGCATTCGAAAGATCTTGTCAACCTTGATGGCCCATGAGAAGTAAGCGTCGGTGCCGTCGTCGCCCGTGAACTTTGGTATGGTGAACTTGAGTTTGCCAAACTTGTCGTCCGCATCATATGGGCGGCGAAGAGGTCGTGCATCATCATCATCATCAAATGGTCGACGCGGAGGTCTTGCAAAAGCGTGTAGGTCTTGGTCACGGTTGTGATGTTGTGGTTGGGGACGCGGTTCCTCATCATTGTGTGGTTGGTGTCGGCGAGGTTGCACACTATCTTCACTTAATGCCCCTTGGTGATCATGTTGATGGTGAAACTCATGGCGGTGATGGTGGTCATGGTGTCGACGTCCATCTTGATCATGGAAAATGGGACGGTGACCATCATGGTCATGTGGGAGCTGACGTCGACCATCTTGTTGGGGAGGTCGACCGACGGGCCCGGTGGCGTGGGGAGCTTGTTGACGGTCCACATGGAGAAGTTGTCGATCTTGATTGAGAATCGGTTGGGCGTCCCGGTGAGCTTGAACTTGAGGAGGATGCTCCGCTTGGGGTTGGTCTTGATTGACAATGTGGGGATCTCCTTGGTGTGCTTGGCCTTGGGGAGGTTGGTCCGCTAGTTGATGCTCTTGATTCACCCGACGTAGAGCATCATGTTGTGGTTGCTTGTGTGGAGGACGAGGTTGTTGGAGAGGCACATGGTCATCCACATGGTTGGAGTGGGAAGAAGACCTTGACAAGCGCGATCTTGAGCAGTGATGTTGGCGCGCCGAGTTGTCTTAAGTTGACATGAATTGCGCCAATCTCCCAGGGAGCGTTGCTTCCGACTCCTTCAACATTGCTCCAAGTCTTTCTTCGAGCCTTGCAGACGAGTCCTCAATCCTTTCATTGAGCGTGGCGTGCGAGTCCCCCATTCTTGTTTTGAGCCTTGCTTGCGATTCCTCAAGTCCGTCGAACCTTGTGTTGATGTCGCGCTTGAAGATGGAGAGGTTCTTGTCGGTGGCTTGTTGATGTGCTTGTGTGGTGAATAAATGATTGTCATTGGCGAGCATGTTGGCATCAAGTCGTTGGAGTGAGGCATTGATGTCCCCGAACGTTGAAGCATTGGTAGCTTGGAGGGCGTCGAGGCACTCGGCCAAGGACTCCTCACCGTGTTCCGAGGTGTCTCTCCTAGGCATGGTCACAAAAGAAAAATAAATTGGTGGAAAGGTGAGTTGGTTAGAGCAAAATACACTTGAAACACATCCCGTAAAAACTACTGAATTGATGAAAACACCCAAGGATGACCGTTGTGCACAAGTTAGAACACACGCAAAGAGGCTATCTAGTGGATGTGAAGGAAAAATGGCAATGCCAAACAAAAATGATCAAAAGAAAAGTGTATTGTCAAATGTGGAGGTGATGCAAAAATTCAAAATGTCAAAAAGGGCAATCAAAAAGAACACACACGTGGAGATGGATGGGGTTAGTGCGGCGGACAAAACGAGCACGACAAAATTGTCCTAACGACGACTACGCTCAATGTCGCACTAACACTCGAGAGACCGTAGCTTGGTTGCAAAAAGGAGAAGCACCGAGATTCGCACACTTGCCTCTCTTCTCACGCTCTCTGTTGCTTACAAGCTTGTGGACTCTTTTGTATTTGTGGACTATGGATGGCACACACACTATATGTTTCTTCTCTTCCTTTCTCCTTTTTTTTTGATTGGAAGTATTTCTCTTTTCCCTTGCTCTTGGTCCACTTCAAAACTTGGTATAGACACACACTCTCACAATGCAAGGTCAAGTGTACGATGCTTCGCAACACTAAGAAAGCCACTCTCAAAGGACAAGGTCACCAAAAGAAGAGATGTTTTGCAAGGAGAAGGAATTCTGCGCGTACCAGTCTAGGCCAGCTTTAGCTGGTGTTCAGGCCGGCTTTAGCCGGTTCGGTCTTTTTCGAGAAAACTGGACAGGCCGGCTATTTGCTGCGCAGACCGGCTTTAGCCGGATCAGACATTTTCGCGTGAGTAGTTCATCTTTGGTGGCAGAAATTGGGCACAAAAATCCTCAAATCTGAAAGAAATAGGAAGAATTAGGCTAAGGGAACGCAAAGGAAGGTAGATCAGCACTTGAGACACGAAATACTTGGATCAAAACCACAAAAAACTCAAAAAATCTTGAGATCAAAATTCAAGGCAATTTTGGGGCTATTTTTTTTATTTTTGAAATTTATGGTGGAAATCACAGACAAGAGTAAATCCGTGGCAACCAAAAGCTGCTGATACCATATGATGAGGGGTGACCTCTTGGGTGTGGCCCGATCCTCACGGATTCACAGGATTTGTGGTGGGGAACGAGGATGAACACGAAGAACACGATGAACATGATGAACACGATGAACAAATCGAAGGCAAACACACACACACAAGATACACACCGGTTGTCCTCGTTGGCCCGATTCACCAACTCAATAGAATCACAAGGAAGAGACTCCAAGAGTAGAATTCCTTGTGAGAGATTGATTTGCTAGGAGTAGAATTCCACTTGGGGAAGAGACCAAATCAATGGATAGAATTACACACAAAAGTATGCAAGAGATCCACTACAAGGTAGAATTTCCCAAATAGAAGAGACCCCAAATAAAGAGGGATGATGGGTTACTAGGTTTTTAGGAGTTGGATGCACGAGAAGTATTCCCTCTCAGTACAAGTGAAGGCTAGCAAAAGACTGGGAAGCGACAACTGAGAGAGCAATAACTGTCATAATCATGCTTGCGACAAAACAAAATTAATATAGGCATAAAAACGATACAAGAACTCTGAGGCAAAGTAAATCATCGAGGCTTAATTGACTTTTTGTTCAGTCATATGCATGCTTGAGCATGTGCCAAGTCGATTCAAATGAAACTTTCAGAGGAGGATACCACAATGTCATACCGTTTTATGAGTAAAACAATGCAAGCAAACATCTACATGACATGCTACAAACTATTAGTAAATTGGAACTAATCATATGAAAGCAAGAACTACAAAGCATTCATTAGATAACATATACCTTACATGAACAGGCTAAGCATGTCAACATAGATGAGTATATGTACAAAAATGAAAACAAATAGAGTTCATACCAGCCTCTTACCACATCTCGAATTGTCATATGTCATCATTTTTGCCTTTCACTTGTGTGGCTTGAATAATATGAAGTGATAACCAAGCTCCAATGGAGTCACGGGAGACTGAACTCTGCAACAAACTTTACAAAACCAGAAAAGAACAACAAATATTTTTAGGTTTTTGAATTTTGAAACAAGAATAGAAGGAAATAGCAAACAAAGCAAAATATTTTTGGATTTTTCGAATACCAAACCGAAAATAAGAAATAACGCAAAACAAAGCTAGAGAACTAAAAAGGCAAACAAAGAGAAACAACAGAAATATTTTTGGTCTTTTTGTGTTTTGGAAAGTGGAAATAAGAACAAGAAAAACAAAGGAATCGTCGGCGTACCTCGCCCCAAGCTTAGGCTTTTGGCCTAAGTGGAAATTAACCCCAATGCTGGTAGTCGCCCCAGGCTGGTGGGTCATCATTGGCATGGTCGTAGCCTAGCTCTCGTGAAGATGAAGCAGATGGTGCATAATCATAATAGGACTGCTGATACGGAAACTTGCAAGTGTTGGAGGGCTGGACCGACTCTTCGGTCCCTTCGCCATCCTCGTGCGTGTGCTGAGGATGCTCCTCTATGTACGCGTCAACCTCATCCTCCGTGAGTGACCATCCATTCATGTGATCAAGGTTAAACAAAAGAGGTGCAGGAAAATGGACTGATCAATCAGTCTTAACTACCTTCCAGGCTGATTTCTTGAAAAAGGTTATCTCAAACGACAAGTTATCCAAACAAGCATGAGGAGAAACGAACTTATGATGTAACATAGAATTAAAATCAAGCCTCTCTACGGGGAACTGAAGGTCTAAAACATGAAGTAATAGACCATGCAAAGCTAATAAGCGAGAAGCAATAAGACCTCCACAAACTCCCCCTTTCTCACGGTTAGCATCAAGATGGAAAGCTATTAAAGCACCCAAATTATAAGTCCTATCACGTCTCAAAGCAGCAGCAATAAAAGCTAGATCATAGGAGGATAACTTGCTTGCAGTCTTCCTAGCAAGAACACACTTAGTAATAAAGTAGGCAAAATATCGAATAGATGGGAAATGAGTACTTAGAATTTTACCACTCTCCTCTGAGAAGCTCCTTCCTTGACAAATCTCCTCATATAAGTCTGTCAATGGCCTGGGTCGCTCCCTCATCTTTTTGCGCGATCCCCACTATGGTATTCTAATAGCTGCACAAAAAACATCAAAAGGCAAATCCACAGATTTATTGTAAATTTTATAATGAACCATAGGGTTAGATGAGGACCAACTGAATCTAAAATCCTGCACCACAGACATTGTTAGTTTAACATATTGGTTAGGTTCACCATCAATAAAATGTTCCAGTCCTGCATTAGATATTAGAGTTTGGAAGTCCTGCAGGATCCCAGCAGCATTCATGCACTTTGAGAATGGATAGATTGAGTGATATGGGCATGAAGGAGGAGGTGAAGCCCAATTTCAGGACTCCACCAAGATGAGGAAAGCTCGTTGCTGATTGGCACGCCAGGACAACCTACGATATGAAATAATTTAGTCTAAGGTTGTGTCAGCAATTTACATATCTGCTTATGTTATTCCGTGTGCTAGGCCATGTTATGGGCCACTTAGAATTATTTATGTTTTGGGTTTGGGCCTATCCAAGCCCAATAGTTTTCTGGCTGTCTATATAAGGAGGCCAGCAGTCTAGGGTTTAGGGGGGTTCAGTTGTTTAGTTTACAAACTATCGCGTTGTGTTTCTTGGTGAAGCATCCCTCCGGGGACGGCGATGCCGTTTATCAAATAAAGTTGCTGCGGAGGTTCTTGTGTTCATCAAGGATTGTCGTGCTTTGGTTTGAGGCGTGGTGTTCATCATCACGTTGCTTGCTGGATTCGTCCTCGTCTTCAGGTGACGTTCTTCACGTTATTGGAAGATTTCTATCCGGGTAGACTCGCTGTGAAAGATCGGGACAAAACTCATAGGATCACCAGTGTGATCCTTATCATGTGGTATCAGATTACTGGGTTGATCACCGCGAGTGTTTTCTGTTGATCTGCGGATTGTTCTTTCTCGAGCAGTTTTTAGATCGGTGGTTTTTTTTATCATGTGATTTGCAAGGTGGGACTTTTAGATTGTTCTTGTCGAATTGTTCTGCGCGATCGGCGAGGAGTTGCTGGTCATCGGAGTTTTCATATCTGCTGTCATCTCTTCGTGATCGCTGTAGTAGGTTTTCTGATCGTGAGATCCACTTCTTTGTTGGAGTCTAGACAGATTCGATCGATCGGGGCAGAGATAAGAAAAACAAAATCAGCAAAGGAGCTTGCCCACGTGCTGTACCAGGTTTCCCGTTCCCAAACAGATCCGATCGGGAGGGATTTCCATCGGGAGCATCGGCTTGGAGTCCCGGAAGCAGATCACGGCGGTTCTCGGGAGCAGATCCGATCGAGGCAATACAACAAAAAAGTGTATCGCCGGGGCGCCTCACCACAGAGGGCGTCTGTGGTCGCGCGAGGACCAAACTCGCTCGTCGGATCGGCCGCTCGTCCCGCGCGCCTGGGCGCAGAGGGCGTCTGGGGTGCAGCGAGCCAGCGACGCCCAGCGACGCCCAGCCTCGCTCTCGCTCACGAGGCTCGGTGCGTTTTCCCAATCGCGTCTCCTCGAGCGGAGCATGTCTGCCCCAGGCAGGCTCGGCCCAAGTTTCGTTGGCCCATTTTGATTCAATATAAAAAAAAGGACAGAACGCCCTAGCGTCCCTCGCCCGACCTCAGACCACTTCTTTGGTCGAGCGTCTGCCCCTGGCGCTCCGCGCGGCCGAGTTTGCTGTTTGCCTCATCTACTCTGTCAGCTTTCAGTTAAGACTGTTTTGCTTCAGTTTGTACATGATTTTTGCAGATTTTGGTGTGACGGACCAAGAGGCACAAGATGGATTCTTTTCCGGGTGATTATTACGGCTATAAGTGTCACAGTGGCAAGAAATCTAGTGATATTTTCAATGATTATCTTGACCTGCTAGATGGTGTTTTAGCATATGATGCATATGAGCTCAATTGGCAACAGACCTATGATGCAACAGCTGAAGAGTTTGAGTCATGGGAACGTCATATGCTACAGGGTTTCTACAGGTGTGCTACCTATGATCACGACATGACTGATTCTACACGTTTGGCTCTTGCAGACCGACGCGTGGATGCCAGGCTATACAGTTGGTGGCATCAAGCGTTGTGCGAGAAGAGCATTACCTCTGCAACTTGGGCGAATTTTAGAAAATTTCTATGAGAGTGCTTTATACCTTATAGTACCGTGGTTCCTTCTCCAAAGCCCATGGTACCCGTAGAAGTCATTAAGCAGCCACCCAAGGTTGTGCATCAGATAGAGGATGTTGGCAAGAGCATAGATCCTATACCGAAGGTCGCGACAGCTGTGACTACTCATGAGAAGCTGACAGTTGTTCCATTGCTGATAGTTAGCAAGGTGGCAGCCACGAATTCTGAATTGTCAGCGGTTGATGTTGTCAAGGCTGATGTTGTCAAGGATATCGTGGAGGTGGTTGTACCATTGAGTGGGCTGAATATGCAACTCAAAAGAGTACATGATGAGACTTGTATGACAGCGGATAGAGGCCAGCGATGGAATTTATTTTAGGCGCAGTGCATAATTAAAGGCAAAGCATGCAAGTTGATGATTGACAGTGGTAGTTACTGTAATGGCATTAGCAAGGCAGTTGTGGAGGCTTTGGGTTTATCCACATGGCGTATTCCAGAACCGAGGCATGTTGAGTGGGTTAATAGCTGCGGTATGCTGAAGATTACTCACAAGGTGCGTGTGCCATTTACAGTTGATGACTACGTTGATGAGGTGGAATGTGATGTGTTGCCATTGGAGGTGTGTGGACTGTTTCTTGGACGTCCATGGCAGTATGATCACAATGCTATGCATGCTGGGAGAGCAAAAACATATTCTTTTGTGCATGATGGCAAACAGCGGACTTTGAAGCCTATGAGAGATGATCAAATCAAGTCTGATGTTGAGCTGGTGGGACACAAGTCGAAGTTGCGCAAGCCTAAGCCAAAATCTGGGCTAGCTACGCCGCAGCATGAGGAGCATGATGCGAACAGCATCAGTGGTGATATTATTTCAGCCAAGCCTGTAGATGACAAGCCAGTTGTTCTTGTTAGTGACAAGCCGGTTGAAGTCAAGCCTCTTATTGATGAAGGGAAGGATATGTCAGCATGTGTTCCATGTGTTCCACTTCCAGTTCGTGTTGACATGGGTGTTCAGACCGATGATGGTGGTGCTGATCTTGTTCTGGTGCATTTGGTGCCGCGGGTAGTCAGCCACAGTTTTGTGAGAACACCTCGAAAACGTTTTGTTGGAGCAGCAGTACGTGTGCACAAAGGCAAGGATGGACATGTTCGTCAGTTGTGTGGCCCAGGCATTACTACTTTGCAGGGTCGTGCTAAGCAAGTTCATGTTCAGCAACGCAAGGTTCTAGCAAGGATTGAGAAGAAGAAGGTGGAGGTGCCTAAGTACAAGTTTATTTGGCGAAGAAAAGAGGTGCAACCACCTAGAGCTGTATCAAGTCGAGCAGGCCAAGAGGGAGGATGTGGTGAGGAAGGCAAGCAAGACTTGAAGATGGCGAATATGCATGGTGCTATTCTTGATATTCCGCCACCCTTTCGAGCAGACCCTCACGCGTTGGGGACAACGCTTTTTGAAGGGGGGAGGATGATATGGGCATGAAGGAGGAGGTGAAGCCCAATTTCAGGACTCCACCAAGATGAGGAAAGCTCGTTGCTGATTGGCACACCAGGACAACCTACGATATGAAATAATTTAGTCTAAGGTTGTGTCAGCAATTTACATATCTGCTTATGTTATTCCGTGTGCTAGGCCATGTTATGGGCCACTTAGAATTATTTGTGTTTTGGGTTTGGGCCTGTCCAAGCCCAATAGTTTTCTGGCTGTCTATATAAGGAGGCCAGCAGTCTAGGGTTTAGGGGGGTTCAGTTGTTTAGTTTACAAACTATCGCGTTGTGTTTCTTGGTGAAGCATCCCTCCGGGGACAGCGATGCCGTTTATCGAATAAAGTTGCTGCGGAGGTTCTTGTGTTCATCAAGGATTGTCGTGCTTTGGTTTGAGGCGTGGTGTTCATCATCACGTTGCTTGCTGGATTCGTCCTTGTCTTCAGGTGATGTTCTTCACGTTATTGGAAGATTTCTATCCGGGTAGACTCGCTGTGAAAGATCGGGACAAAACTCATAGGATCACCGGTGTGATCCTTATCATTGAGGGAAAGACTCCCTCTTCATGGTGAACTCTCATGACCTCATGCACCTCTAGTTCATGCTGAAAGAGTTGGTATGCATTCTCATACATCTTTGAAATTTTTAAGCAAACCTCATAAAAAATGATTTTGAGACAAACAAATGTAGGGAACTACTATAGGGAGTTGCAAGAGGGTTAACATGCATCAAAATAACATTTCTAAGCAATAGAACAAGCATGCAAACTCATCTAACCTGTCACCTATAGTGCTAAAATACTCAAGAAATACTCCACTAAACAAAATTCTATTTGGACAATTGAAGGAGTCACATACAGTGACTTTGCCTTGGTTGCAATCAATAACAGCACCTGCAGTGTTTAGAAAAGGTCTCCCAAGAATAATAGACATATTGTCATCTTCAGGCATTTCTAACACAACAAAGTCAGTCAATATCAAACAATTATTAGCAACTTGAACAGGAACGTTCTCACATATACTAATAGGAATAGTAGTAGACTTATCAGCCATTTGCAAAGATATATCAGTCGGTATCAATTTTTCTAGATCAAGTCTCTTACAGAGAGAAAAAGGCATTGCACTAACTCTGGCTCCCAAATCACATAAAGCAGTTCTAACATAATTATTTTTAATAGAGCAAGGAATAGTCGGTATACCTGGATCTCCAAGCTTCTCCAGAACTTTACCATCAAAAGAGTAATTAGCAAGTAAAGTGGAAATTTCCTCACTAGGAATCTTCCTTTTGTTAGTAACAATATCTTTCATATATTTTGAATAAGGAGGCATTTTAATAGCATCAGTCAAAGGAATTTGCAAAAATAAAGGTCTCATCCATTCACAAAACTTGTTGTAGTGTTTTTCTTCCTTGGATTTGTGTTTCTTACCAGGAAAAGGCATTGGTTTCTCCACCCAAGGTTCTCTCTCATTACCATGCTTGTTGGCAATGAAGTCTTCCTTAGTGTACTTTGCGTTCTTAGCAAGCTTTTCTGGTTCCTCTTCAACTTCTTCTTTATCGAAAGCATTACCACTTTCGGTTTCAGCATCAGAAATAGAAACACTATTAGGATTTTTACATGTTTCGGAAGATTCTGCAACTGTTTTATGCTTCTTCTTCTTCTTCTTGGAAGGGATATCATCACTTGCTGTTCGTTGAGAATCTTGCTCAATCCTCGTAGGATGTCCTTCAGGATATAAGGGATCTTGAGTAGTAGCACCTCCTCTAGTGCGTATTTCACACGCTTGTTTTATTTTGAAGCATTAACTAGCAAATCTTTTTGCACCTTGGTAAGCTGATCAATTTGAGTCTGAACCATTTGAAAATGTTTAACAAGCATCTTCACATCATTGGAGGTTCTCTTAACAATATCCTGCACCTTGTTAATAGCTCTAGAATTTTCCAACAAATGATTCTACACTCTATTATTAAAATTATCTTGCTTAACAATGAAATTATCAAACTGTAGTGACCTCACCTTTAAAGATGAAGATCCTTGTGCTTTTCAGTGCTAGTCCCTGGATCAAACGCTAGCACACACAGTTTAAGATGTAATATCAAGAAACAAAGGTCATTTTATTACATCGCATGATCCAGCAATTACATAATGAAACTTTACAATACTTGTAGCATAAAGCTTTTAGAGTTTACAACAAAATCAAAAATAGCATGGAGTCCCTCTTCTTCATGTGCCACAGGTGAACATGCTGTGGATAGACTCGTAAACCTGTCGTACCTTTCTTGTTGTCAAAACCTGCAACATGAAACGTTGCAGCCACAAAGGGTCAATACATTTGAATTGTATTGGCAAGATGTCACTTTTGGTGGACATAAATGGAGCCTAACACTTACATGAATATTTGGCTAAGTGGAGCTTCAGGCTAAGCTTGCAGAAAAGCAATTGTTTATCCTACTTTTCAAAAGATCTCATTTTTCTTTTAAAGCACTATTGGACACACTAGAATCCACCAGGTGCTCCTAGTTAATTATGCACACACAAGAATCCACCAGGTGTACATAATTATGATCACACAACAATCCCTTGTTAACCTCTCAAGTTTTAATTTAAAGAAGTTGGGATGAGGAAAACCTTGAACAACTTCAATATCATGTCGCTCAAAATTGTTCGTAACCGGGGACACGGCTAAGTACTTAGTTTTAACCCTCTGCAGAGGTGGTGCACTTTTCCCACATGACTCAGTCAACCTCTTTTTCCATGATGCTCATTTTGCTCAAATGGCCAAGTGAAGACTAAGATGAGACCTTTCAAAAGCAATCCCTCAGACCAACCCGGATGCGTTCCATCCTACAAATCACTACCACCCTCTGTCCGTCTGGCTAAATTCTCGCAACTTAGTTAGTCAAGACAGAGCCCATATGACTCATGGTTGCACTCGAAGCTTCACGACTTGAACGTCTCCAATCTCTTTGTTCCTGGGTGGCCGTCCACAAGTGAGATACACACGACCGCCATAGAGATGGCTCTGGTGTAAACACTCAACATAAATCCATCTTACCAATTTCCACCCAGGTGTTTCATTAACTTAGTTGTTTTCTTAGTTTTTGCAAAACATAGTTTTCAAAGATAATAAAAGAACATGTGGAATCCCAACCACGAATTCTATAGCACAACTAAGCAATCTACACTTACGGTGTTTCTTCTAACAGGGTAATCAGGGATATCCTAAATAGGAGATAGCAAGCCTAACAATCTACACATGCATATTATTAAAATAAGAGAAACACTACATGCATAGTAAAACATCATTGGGAATTTTATGAACAAGAGTGACACTTGCCTTAGAAATTTCTGAAGATTGTACTTCTCTTAATCAACACATGTAGCTCTCCGTACAACTATAAGATAGAAAGTAACACAACATAAACACACCATTCAAGGCAACATAATCAAACAAGACAACAAAAGTGTTTATTTGTTTTAGCTTAGTCTTCAAAGTCTTAGTGATAATTGGACAAAAGATTGGGCATGAAGTTGACTTGATATGGATGGAGAGAACGGCTAAGTCAAAGACTTCAAATGATTGATGGGGGTTTTCTAGATTGTTAAGAGGTGTCAAACACTTAGTAAAAAAAATAGCTTCAAGGAGATTCTAAGGCTTGGTTTGAGATGTTGGATGAATAATTTCTAAGTTAGGAAGGCTAACACTTTCATCTTCTTGACTTGTTCTCTCTTCTCTTGATCTTCTTGTCTTTCCTTCATCTCTTGTCTTCTCTTCAACTTCTTCTTTTTCCTTCATCTCCTTGTCTTCTCTTTCAACTTCTTGCTTTGCCTTCAACTCCTTGTCTTCTCTTCAACTTCTTCTCCATGGTATTGATATGGGAAAACTTCTATGTCATAGTGTTGGAGGGGGTAGTCAAAATACTTAGAAGAATTTTGGGTAAGAGGGGATTGATAGTTTTGCACTTGGGCAAGAATAGAGAGTAGATTTTTACTAAGTCATGGTAGGTTTAATGTGGTGATTAGGACTTAGGATAAATTCACACCATTTGTAGAGCCAAAAGGCACAAGGTGCACAATAAGAATTTGATATTTTTGTAAGGTGCTTAGAAACACAACTATTGCTTGCAAAAAGGATGAACTCATGGAGTTGACATTTGGATAAGTGTGAAAAGTGTGTGAGAAGTATTCTGATGGGTTTTCTATTATCAAGTTATTCAATTTTGCAAAAATAATTATGCCTAAAATAATTATAGAATTAAATCTAGGGAGAGAATACTCAAATCCTCATTCGAATTTGAACACTTGATAAAATTGGTTCAAATAATTTGTGCAATGGTTCTACTGGATAGAGGACAACAATATGATCCTACTGCAAAAAGAATCAACTGAAAAGGATTTATAGAATTTGAACTATATTAAAAACACTCAAACTCACATATTTAAATTTGAATGGTTTCAACTAGTTCAAAAGACAAATTTTATTACAGAATAGTGTTCAACACATTTTTAGGAATCCAGGGACATATTATTTGCAATTTTTGGATCTACAGAACAAAAGATATGAATTTTACAAGTTTGCAAATATTTAAAAGGAGTTTAAATCTAATTTGAATCAAAATAGATGCGGGCTTGACACATGGCGCAACCTCGTTGGAGGGTACCCGTTCGGCCGAATCACGCACGTGTGCCGTTGGATCTAAAGGAAAACGGACGGATCTGATTGATTGATACCTCTTCATTAAGTGGATCTGTCCGTGCCGTTGGATCACGATCGGATGGCAGAGAAAGAAGGAGAGGAAGACCCACCGCGGATCTAGGGTTCCGGTGAACTTCTCCAGTGAGGGCGGCTCGGGTTCGAACTCCGGCGACGTTCTGGAGCTCCTTGGTGATGACGGAGTGGACGACGGGGCGCATGAGAACACGATGAGCTCGGAAACGTGATCGCCGTCCTTGATTGCGTGCAGGAGAGGAGGAGAGGGACGACCGGAGGTGCGCAGGCGTAGGTGAGCTTCAGCCTATGGACGATTGTGTCGATTTCCTGCGAGATTGGATAAACAAAGAGGTCATGGAGATGCGCTGGGTCAAGAGAAGAGGATGGGGAGGAGTAGAGGAGGGCGTCTTGCTTGCAGACGTCGGGATTGAGCGCGGAGGTCTGCAGGGATGGCGGAGGTTCGGCGAGAGATTCCTCCATCCTCGAAGCGTCTCGGGCGGTGGAGCAAAAGGGAGAGGGAAGAGGGGATCCAGGGCTATTTATAGCCGGCTTCTGCCTTGCGGAGGGGGCTAGGGTTGCACGAGGGGGAGGGATCGGATGGCCAAAGGGCGTCGGGCTCGAGCGGGTCTCATGCCCGGGGAAGAAGAGGAAGCTGACCTGCGGGCCAGGGTCATCAACGAGAGGGAGAAGTGAAGGAGCGTACCGATTCGGCTCGGGGGCGGACTGGGCCGTGGGCCGGATTCGGAGCTGGGCTGGTTTGATTCCCCCGGCCTCTTTCTTCTTTTCCTTATTTTCTTTTTCCTTTTCTATTTTCTGATTTCTGATTTATTTCAATCCTTTTGCAATTTGTTTCAAATTAATTCAAACAAGTTTCTGGCTTCTTCTAATATTCACTGCAATGTTTTGAACCAGTAATAAAACAAGTTTTCAAAATAAAATATAAATTTGAATAAAACCTTATAGGTTTAGCAAAAGAGGCTTTGCTTGCATAAAAGAAAATGGTTTGAAAAATAAACCTTTTAAATTCAGAGAATAACTTTATAAAAGTTTTTGAAATCTATTTTTGAACATTCCTTTTAATTCCTTGTGAAATTTTAAATCAATTCAAGCATACATGGTTCCTATTTTATTTATTTTTCACATTCCAATATTTTGGGATGTGACACAAACTCATCTAAGCATTGATCAGGAGGTTTAGAGTAAGGAATATCTCTATTATCAAAGCGTTGGAGAGAGTGTACCTCAATAGTGGAGGAGTGAGGAATTGGCTTACATAGCTCTTCTATTGGTGGTAGATTCTTCACGTCTTCGGATTTAATACCCTTCTCCTTAAGAGATTTCTTGGCTTCTCTCATCACTTCATCATTTAATTCAATCATTCCTCTCTTCTTTGGCGTTGGTGCTGGTGTTGGCGTTGGTGTTGACTCAGCTATAGTCCAATCATCATAATTCTGGCTTATTTTAGCCATTAATTCTTCAGCTTCATCTGGAGTCTTTTTCCTGAAAACACCACCAGCACAACTAACCAAGTATGTCTTAGATTCAATAGTTAGTCCATTATAAAATATATCAAGGAGTTCATTTTTAGGCAATGGTGCTCCAGGCAGTACTCTAATTAAAGAGCAAAACCTTCTCCATGATTCCGGCAGTTTCTCTCCTTTTGCCTGCTCAAAGTCAACGATTTTCTACAAAGCAGCATGCTGAGCACTAGCAGGAAAATATTTCTGAAACAAAGCGTTAACCAAAGCAATAGGACTATCAATAGATCCAGGAGACAAATTATTAAACCAAGCTTTAGCTGCACCTTTCAATGAAAAAGGGAAAATCTTAGCAACAAAGTAAGTACGCAACTTAGTATCATTAGAAAACAAATTACTCAAAGAAGAAAGCTCATCCATGTGCTCCATAGCACTCTTACTTTTAGTGCAACAAAAAGGTTCTTTCTCAACAATAGATATGTAAGATAAATCCAAAGAGAAATCATAGTCCTTATCACTAATATTTATAGGAGAAGCAGCAAACTTAGCATTAGGAGATAACTTGTATCTAACAGCACGTCTTGCAAGAAGATCTCTAATAGCACCAGCATCACTAGTAGCATGAAATTCATCAATAAAAGCATCATTTAGCTCAATATAAGCATCATCAAAATCGTCACTAGGGTGTTCCCTAGACTCAGGTGAACTAACAGGTGTAACAGTGGTGTTCCCCATTTGCACAGTAGAAGCATCATCAAAACAATCAGTAGCATTTTCAAACTCAGTAGAAGAAGTAGCATGTGCATGCGGTGGTGTAAGCAACTTACTCATAACAGATGGCGAATCAAGAGCAACAGAGGTGTTCAGAGTCGTACCTCTTCTTGTAGTGGATGGCAATATAGGAAACTTTCCATCATGAGGTTTACCCATGATGAATGGCTTGCAGCGAAAAATATGAACCCCAAGTGAACTTACAAATAAAGCTATGCTCCCCGGCAACGGCGCCAGAAAATAGTCTTGATGACCCACAAGTATAGGGGATCGCAACAGTCTTTGAGGGATGTAAAACCCAAATTTATTGATTCAACACAAGGGGAGCCAAAGGATATTTATAAGCCTTAACAGATGAGTTGTCAATTCAGCTGCACCTGGAAACAGACTTGCTCGCAGCAGTTTATCAGTAGCAACACTTTTATAGTGGCGACAGTAGTAAAATAGTAGCAACAATAATAAAGTAAAGACGGTAATAGTAGCAATAGTAAAAAGTAGGATAAAATACTATAGGCATAGGGATGGATGAACGGGCGTTGCATGGATAAGATAATTCATGTAATAATCAAGACATGGGCAATTGCAGATAAATAATGATAAAGCATCCTAGTACTAAACAACCATAGGCATGTGTTCCGTATATAGTCGTATGTGCTCGCAATGAGAAACTTGTACGACATCTTCTGTCCTACCAGCCTATTTGCAGTAGGGCCTCAAGGGAATCTACTGGTAATTAAGGTACTCCTTTTAATAGAGTACCAGAGCAAAGCATTAACACTCGGCGAACACATGTGATCCTCACATCACAGCCATCCCCTCCGGTTATCCCAATTGCTGTCACTTTGGGGCCTTTGGTTTCGGACAATGATATGTGTATACAACTTGCAAGTAAGACCATAAACAACAACTATTATCATAAGACAATAACAAGTTCAGATCTGAGATCATGGCACCCAGGCCCAAAATGACAAGCATTAAGCACAACAAGTTGCAACAATGTCATAAGTACTAACAATAGATACTAGGCACCATGCCCTAACAATCTCATAGCAAATTACATGAATGATCTCATCCAATCCCTACCACCCCCTTCGCCTATAACGGGAATTACTCACACATGGATGGGGGAGTCATGGATGGTTGATGGAGAGATGTCGGTGATGATGATGATGAAGATCTCCTCCAAATCCCCATCCCGACAGGGTGCCAGAACGAAGTTTTTGGTTCTGAATCGCGGTTTCTGATGGTGGCGGCGCAGCGGAACTCTATCTGGAAAAAACGCCGAACCCCCGATAGTTTCAGGTCAAAGGGTATTTGTAGGCGGAAGGAGAGCTCGAGGAGACAGCTGGGGTGGCCTCACCACACCCTGGTGCGGCCAGGCCTAGGCCGCGCCACCAGGTGGTGTGGTGGCCTCCCAGCCCTACTCCGTCTCATATTCTGGCTCCGTGGGTCTTCTGGTAAAATAGGATTTTTTACAGTATTTTCTGGGATTTTCCTGAAAGTTGGTTTTCTGCACAAAAACAAGACACTAAGGCAATTCTACTGAAAACAGCGTTAGTCCATGTTAGTTGTATTCAAAACACACAAATTATAAGAGAAACAACAGCAAAAGTGTTCGTGAAAGTAGATACGTTTTGGACGTATCAATTGGTCCCGTTAGACGTCACACCATAGCAGAATGATAAGTAAGGTAGGTCCCACATGTATCGAAAGGAATGCCAAAATACTTGATGATTCAAGAGTGTAAATTGCTCCTCTGGATTACGTGAGATATAAGCTCTAGGCTCTTCTCGGTATTACGATGTTACGCAATAGTCTGGATGGATGCTTTGTAATGAAGATTACAATGACATCTAAATACACGAACGAGAAAGAGTAATGATACCGGATTGAGGTTAAGAAGTATAAGTGATCAAGTGTTCAATCATGAGGATATGGAGGTCTCATGTTCATAAAATTGTGAAGTAATAGGATTGACATCATAATTGACATTGCTAAGGTTTTCGTGCGTGCCCGAGAAAAAATACGGATGTCACAGACTCGCTATTAGTTACTGATCTGACAGAATTTTAGAGTCATGTCTTTTCACAAAGGAACTGTTTGGGTCATATGCTTAAGTTGCAACAATCTGGATAGCACAAAGTGTTAGAGCAAAATATTTGAAAAGGTGTTCCTGAATCTGAAATAGTTTCAGAAATTGCATGGAGTAATTATTGGGAAGGTTCCAGAATTAGTTATATAAAGGAAAAAGGAAAACAAATAAATAAATAAAGAGGACCTGGCTAGTTGGGCTCCATTGGGGACCATTAACGTGGTTGGTCAGGCTAGCCCTCGAATTGGGGCCTAGTCGGCCGGGCCCTCCCACCTACCCCCTAGGGTGGCAGATACCATGGTTGGGGGCAGCGGCTCATGCCCCTCCACCAAGCCTTGGTGCCCCTTCCCCTTATATAAAGAGGTGACCCCACACTGCTCCATGCATCACAAGCCATTTGGCTCTCCTCTCCCTCCCATGCTTGCATCAAAGAAGTGCTTTTGGGAGCTTTCTTCGTGACAATGGAACTCTGCTGGAATGGTTTATGCATATGCGTATCCCACATCAAAAAGGTCAGCGTCCTCAGCCTTGAGGAATAAGAAGTTTATCACCATTTGCACGTTCTTCACCGAGTCTTCCGCATCCTTCTCGGTGAGAACACTCCATTGAAGAATTGTTTTACATAGATGTTCCTGGGTGATCATGATAGGACAAAATTTTAAATCAGCACAAGATTCCCTTCATCAAACCCATCACCAAACCAAAAGCTAGGTGGGCCAGGACAGAACAGAGGGGGAATTAATATGTGCACATGTATATGTGGGGGAAACTACCCTCTGCATTCTGAGGGCTTGTAAGTACAGCCCGTTGGGAACCCCAAGAGGAAGGTATGATGAGCACAGTAGCAAGTCTTCCCTCAGTTATGAAACCAAGGTTTAATTGGACCAGTAGGAGAAAGCCAAACTTCAGAAGGTGATGCTTGCTAGCTTCGTGACACTCCGGATAATGGCGCCAGAAAACTTGTTGACGGCGTGTCTTCCCCCAGCAGCAACGTGAAACCTGCACAACACAAACAAGTACTTTGCTCCCAACTTACGATGAGGTTGTCAATCTCACCGGTTTGCTGTAAACAAAGGATTGAGCGTATCGAGTGGTAATAGGATAATAGTATGCAAGAAAGTAAACAGAGCGAGTAATAGTAAAACAGTAAAGCTATGTAAAGGAAATTGGACCGGGGTCCACAGTTCACTAGTGGTGTCTCTCCATAAGATAAATAACACATGCTGGGTAAACAAATTACAGTTGGGCAATTGATAGAGCAAGATAATGTACATACGTCATGAGGATCACTATGAGATTTACTCTGGGCATTACGACAAAATACATAGACCGTAATCCAACTGCATCTATGACTAAAAATCCACTCGTGGGGAATCGTCCGAGGACCCCTTGAGTATTAAGTTGCGAACAACAGATAATTGCATTAAGCAAAGTGCGTAATGTAAACAAAGCAAATGTCCGTAGACACAAGAATGTTGTTTTCTCCCTAGTGGCAACAGCACATCTACAACCTTAGAGGAATCTGTCACTCCCCCAGATTAAATAGAGGCATGAACCCAACTATCGAGCATAAATACTCCCTCTTGGAGTTACTAGCATCTACTCGGCCAAGATAGCTACTAGCAATGGAAAGCATGCAAGATCATAAATAACATAGAGGTAACATAAGATATATAATATTCAGCACATCAACATCACATAGTACCAATACTCATCGGATCCCAACAAACACAACATGTATGATTACATAAAGATGATCCTTATCATGTAGGGCAGCTCACAAGATCTAAACATGAAGCACATGGTGGAGGAGACAACCATCTAGCTACTGTTATGGACCCATAGTCCAAGGTAGACTACTCACACATCACTCCGGAGGCGACCATGGTGGTGTAGAAGGCCTTCGGCAGGGATTCCCCTCTCCGGCATGGTGCCGGGAAGAGCTCCTGGATCCTCCCGATCTCGCGACAGCGATGGCGACGGCTTGCAGTATGTTTTGTGTAAAAGAGATCCATCCTTTAGGTTTTTCCCGTCGAGGGGACTTTATAGGTGAAGGGGCATCGTCAGGAAGTGGACCAGGCGGCCTCACCATGGGTGGGCGCGGCCAGAGCCTAGGCCGCACCCTCCTGTGGTGTGGCTGGCCTCTGGCCCCCCTCCGTCTCATCTTCGATCTTCGCAGAGCTTCGGTAAAAATAGGAGGTTCGGCTTTTGTTTCGTCCAATTCCGAGAATATTTCCTGTGTAACTTTTCTAAAACACAAAAACAGCATCTTGTTAATAGGTTAGTTCCGGAAAATGCATAAAAATGCCACGAAGTGTAACAAAACACTAAGCAAATGGTGTAAGAACAAGCATGGAGCATCAAAAATTATAGATACGTTTGAGACGTATCAAGCATCCCCAAGCTTAACTCCTGCTCATCCTCGAGTAGGTAAGTGATAACAAAAGAATAATTTTTGAGGTGACATGCACCATCACAATCTTGATCATCTAAGTAAGCATTGAGTGCTGGGATCAAAAGAACTTAAAACATGAGCATAAAATATATAATCTTGACAATAAGAAACTTAGAAACCATGTTATAACATGAAAAGGAACACAAACGAAAGATCATGAATAATGAAACAATGAAAGTCAAACGTGTGTTCAAATCATATGGAAAACATAGCAAATGGTTTTCAGCTTGTCCTTCATGGAATAGCAAAACATAAATGCATAGGACACCTTCAAGTTTAAGAGCGCGACTAGATACAAATAATTTAAGAACAAGTGAAACCAAAATAATGAATCAATCATTGATAAACTTTGGGACAATGCACATTATACTCAGAATGGCAACTAAGCTCTCTTAGACGGTGCATAAAGGTAGAAGGTGGTGACTCAACATAAAAGTAAAAGAAAGACCCTTCGCAGAGGGAAGTAGTGATTGCAAGTTTTATAAACCTTCAAAAATTATGGTACTTACTAGCTTTGAGCTCTCATTTCCCCCATCATAGGTATCTTGAATGGTTAAAGTAAATGCAAGAACATTTACAAAGCATATGCTTGACAAATTATAAGTTGAAAACCTCATGTCCCATGAAGTACAAATACCCAAACCTCATGCTACTCGACTTAGGGTCCCAAGCAAGCTCTTGTCATTGTAAGTATATGCGTATCATTGAGAACCGCCAATGGGGTACCTCCGTGCCCCATGACATGGAACAAGCCCACATCAAAATGATAGGACAAACAGATAATGAACACCTCGGCATCTCTTTTATTTACCATTGGTATAGCTTTTTATTTTGAGATGCGTCGTCGAATGTCTACTATGGGCATGCTGTAAATTTCCACCATGAATTATGCATGGCTTAGATTAGCGGCACAGGCATTTCTCTAACAAATTACAAACTCCATGATCCCGCAAGAATCCCAACTTGTTTCACATTGCGAGTATCCATAAACAAAAGATCACGATATCAACTCAAATAAGAAGTGCAATGTTGAAAGCTTACCCCATGACGGCATGGTTTGGCTAATTTCCAACTTACAACTTGCAAGCATAACGTCAACATAAAAGAGCCACAATGTCAAAATTTTAAGAACGAGAAAAGTAAAGTGTGCCATCAGGTTCGTGAGAGCTTTACTGACCAATTTTCGCATAACACTGATAAGAGTTTAATTCGAAGGATAGATAAAAGCAAGTCAAATGTACTTTGGAATAGCAAATTGCTAATAGGTATGTATGGTGGACACATTGGCATAACTTGGTTTTTGGGAGTTGGATGCACGAGTAGAGCTCATACTCAGTACAAAGCGAGGGCTAGCAAAAGACTGGGAGCGACCAACTAAGAGAGCAAAAATAGCCATAATCATGCAAAGCGACAAAGCGACATTAAAAGAAGCATAAGATGGCATCAAAAGTCAAAAACTAAATGATCATAGAGGCTTATGGCAACTTGTTAGAGTCAAACATGTTGTAAGCATGCACCAAGTCAACCCAAATAAAGCATCAAGGAGAAAACCAAATAAATGCTTCCACATAATAAAACAACGCATGATTTTTTCAAAGGCTCATTAAGCAATCTCAGTCATTTGAGACAAGTCATGCTACAGAAAAAATCACTAAGCATACTATCAAAATGACATCAAGCATGGCACGCAAAAGTCTAAGCCGCAGTCTAAACAAGCTCCTTTTGTACCACGTTTTTGCATGAAACTTTTTCTCTTTTCCAACATCATTCGAACCTTTTTTTTAAACAACTCTTTTGATGAATACCAACATAGACTAGAGGTCCAAATACACCTTAATGCAAAGATGAAACAAGATCTGAACAAAAATCAAGGCGAAAAATGAAAGCTAAACGCAGTAGCAGAAAAAGAGAACTCTCGTTGAACGATAAGAGTGAAAAACGGAGTGTTCTTGGTAAATGAAAGCGAGTACATCTCCTCCAAAAGAAATTTGTTGGGGTCCAACCATTTATTGCAGCAAACAAAACTAAACAAAACTGAAAACTAAAGTAAATACTCTCCAAGAAAAACACATAGTGCATGAAGCAATAAAAATATAGTGTTTTGAAAGGTGACCTGATTTTTGCTGATGAAGAAGGGGTGCCTCGGGGGCATCCCCGAGCTTTGACGCTTGTACCTCTTGGATATTTCTTGGGGTGCATGGGCATCCCCAAGCTTGAGTTTTTGTCCATTCTTCATCTCATCTCATCATTCTCCAATCCCTACACTTGAAAACTTCCTTCATACAAAGCTCAACACAATTCTATTAGCAACGTTAGCATAAGCATAATAATGAATCAACCCTTTTGGTTCAGGTTTCAACTCAAAAACACCACATATAAAGCATATACTACTGTAGCAACTTCCCCAAAAGTTCCGTGATCAAAAGAACTAAAAAAGAAAGCGATCGAGAGGCAAACACAAATAGTGGCAGAAATCTGTCAAAACAGAACAGCTGACAAAGGTCGATTTTTTCGAGGACCTTCTGTTGCTCAAATCGAAAAGTGCAAAACTAATGAAAGTTTGGATATAACCTGGGGCATATGCACAAGATATCACAGGTCAAAAAGATATACTGAGAATTTTCACGAATTTTTACGGTGCTGCACCGAAATCTGTTTCGGGACAGCAACTTCCCCAAATCTTACCTCACTCAAATTAGAGGTTCTTCTTGGCACAACAACGAAATAAAAAGGATAAGGAGCAGTTATTACAGTATTAATAACTTCCAAGACTCAAAGAAAAGAAAAATTACTAAAAATAAAACAATGGGTTATCTCCCAAGAGTGCTTTTCTTTAACGCCTTTGAGCTAGGCGCAGAAAGGTGCAAATCAAGTAGTATCAAATGAAGCATTAAAATCAATTCCATAAGTCTTTTCAACAAGACATTGTATTGCATCCAAATAAGTTTTTGAAGACCCCTTGTGATCAAGCTTTGGTTCACTCATTTCATTAAAAAGATTTTCAGGACAAATCCAATCAAAGTTATTTTCCAAAGCCTCATGCAATCCTAAGAGTTTGCTAGGTATTGGTACTTTGATATCTTCTTTGGTTGTACCAACAACATTAACAGGCGAGCCAATCATATTAAAACACTCAAAGACTTTCCTAGCTTCAATAACAACATCTCTAAATTCTCTACGCAAAGTCTCCAAAATAAAATCTTTCTTTTCGGAGTCTTCGATATCATGAAGCTTAAGAAACATTTCTTGCATAAAAGGGTTAAGGTTAACAAACCTAGCCTCCAACATGTGAACAAAATAAGAAGCAACAACTTCATAACTAGGAGCAAGCTCAGCCAAAGATCTATCCTCAACATCTCTATGCATACTAATATGATTAAAGAACTCCTCAATGTTACCTTTCCCAATAATACAACCACTACCTAATGAGAGGTCTTCCAAAACATACTTAGGGAACAACATAATGAACTAAGAGTAATAAAATAACAACTACAAAGGAAACTAAATTTTTTGTATTTTTGATAAAACGATGCAAGAAAAAATAAAGTAAAGCAAAACTAAAAACAAAGTAAAATATTGTGCGTGCGAGACTCCCCTTGCAGAAGTCTTCTTTCTCCCCGGCAACGACGCCAGAAAACTGCTTGATGGCTTGTAAGTATAGCCCGTTGGGAACCCCAAGAGGAAGGTATGATGAGCACAGTAGCAAGTCTTCCCTCAGTTATGAAACCAAGGTTTAATCGGACCAGTAGAAGAAAGCCAAACTTCAGAAGGTGATGCTTGCTAGCTTCGTGACACTCCGGACAATGGCGCCAGAAAACTTGTTGACAGCGTGTCTTCCCCCAGCAGCAACGTGAAACCTGCACAACACAAACAAGTACTTTGCTCCCAACTTACGATGAGGTTGTCAATCTCACCGGTTTGCTGTAAACAAAGGATTGAGCGTATCGAGTGGTAATAGGATAATAGTATGCAAGAAAGTAAACAGAGTGAGTAATAGTAAAACGGTAAAGCTATGTAAAGGAAATTGGACCGGGGTCCACAGTTCACTAGTGGTGTCTCTCCATAAGATAAATAACACATGTTAGGTATACAAATTATAGTTGGGCAATTGATAGAGCAAGATAATGTACATACGTCATGAGGATCACTATGATATTTACTCTGGGCATTACAACAAAATACATAGACCATAATCCAACTGCATCTATGACTAAAAATCCACTCGCGGGGAATCGTCCGAGGACCCCTTGAGTATTAAGTTGCGAACAACAGATAATTGCATTAAGCAAAGTGCGTAATGTAAACAAAGCGAATGTCCTTAGACACAAGAATGTTGTTTTCTCCCTAGTGGCAACAGCGCATCTACAACCTTAGAGGTTTCTGTCACTCCCCCAGATTAAATAGAGGCATGAACCCAACTATCGAGCATAAATACTCCCTCTTGGAGTTACTAGCATCTACTCGGCCAAGATAGCTACTAGCAACAGAAAGCATGCAAGATCATAAACAACATAGAGATAACATAAGATATATAATATTCAGCACATCAACATCACATAGTACCAATACTCATCGGATCCCAACAAACACAACATGTACGATTACGTAAAGATGATCCTGATCATGTAGGGCAGCTCACAAGATCTAAACATGAAGCACATGGTGGAGGAGACAACCATCTAGCTACTGTTATGGACCCATAGTCCAAGGTAGACTACTCACACATCACTCCAGAGGCGACCATGGTGGTGTAGAAGGCCTCCGGCAGGGTGCCGGGAAGAGCTCTTGGATCCTCCCGATCTCGCGACGGCGACGGCGGCGGCTTGCAGTATGTTTCGTGAAAAAGAGATCCGTCCTTTAGGTTTTTCCCGTCGAGGGGACTTTATAGGCGAAGGGGCGTCGTCAGGAAGTGGACTAGGCGGCCTCACCATGGGTGGGCACGGCCAGAGCCTGGGCCGCGCCCCCCTGTGGTGTGGCTGGCCTCTGGCCCCCCTCCGTCTCATCTTCGGTCTTCACGAAGCTTCGGTAAAAATAGGAGGTTCGACTTTTATTTCATCCAATTCTGAGAATATTTCCTATGTAACTTTTCTGAAACACAAAAACAGCAGAAAACAGGGAACTGGCACTATGGCATCTTGTTAATAGATTAGTTCTGGAAAATGCATAAAAACGCCACGAAGTGTAACAAAACACTAAGCAAATGGTGTAAGAACCAGCATGGAGCATCAAAAATTATAGATACGTTTGAGACGTATCATATTCCATCTTCAAAACCGTCCCATAATCATCTCTCTCAAGAAAACAACCCATCATCATCTCTCTCAAGAAAGCGTCCATCATCCATCTTCATAGCGGTTTCTTCCTTCTTCTTCTTCTGCCAATCTCGCTCCCCACCAATCAATGGAAAGGTTCTATAGAAAGCTATTTGTCTTGGCTATTGGCACTACCAAGCTAAGTGTGGAGTATACCATCATGGTGTCGAAAGCGGCGGACTTGATCACTAAGACAGAAGCGCACCTGGAACAAGAGATGGAGACGGTCGTCGCCCTTGACGTGGAGTACACCAACTCTTGGTTCTTCTCTGGATTATTTGGAACAACTTACATACTACTATTTGTTCAACCATTCAATATCTCTCATAGTCACTACTTAACTTTTGTGGACTGGAAGAAAGTATCTTATTCATATTTTCGTAATATCGGGTGGGATGTTTATTTATTGCATTTAATAACAAATTTTATTTTTTCATTTTATGTCCTAGTGGATCAAATGGTATCATGTTTGATCTAGAAAAGGAATGATGGTGGATAGTAGGAATATATTGTTTTTTACGATGAAGAGCATTCATACTAGAGTCTCATGTCGAATACTATTATAAACCCCAGAAAAAACACAAGTCAAACTCCCAACCTAGCATGCTTAGGAAAAGTGGGATAAATTAACATGGGTCATTATATTTGTGTTATTGTTGTATGTTTTTGTGGAAGTCAATCTATATGTTAGAGGAACAACTAAAATCAAATGAGTTACTTGGAATTGTCACGAATGTTAATCACGGGCGGAAGCATTGCGGCAAGGACTCAGTGAAGAAAATAGTAGTTTGGGAACATGTTATTTACCAAACAATTGCATGCCTATAGGTTGTAAATGCATCTATTTACAAGGAAGTTTAAAGCAACACGCTCAGAGGAAATCATAACTCCAGGCACATTTTTAAATGTTTTACACAAAGGAAATATTTATACTTTTCTTTATCCTATGGGAACTTTTCTTCTTTGCAATTTAAGAAAAGTGGGAAAAAGACAGAGTTTTGCCAATTTCATAGATAAATTCATTTTACCGGAAGGAACAAGCTTCACTTAATTGGTCTATCATGTCATTTGGTTTTCTTAATGATGGAAGATGATCGTATATAAAGGAAGTGTACATTGATGAAAGTTAAAGCTTTGTTATCCTCAAGTACAAAATCCATCAAGTAAGTAATCATTCCAAATCAATAACTACTTAATGGAATTCTTAAGTACTTAAGGTGCACTTAAGAAAGATTAAAATTGGAAGGAATACAATATTAGTTGATATACTGGAAAGATAACACGGGCACAATACTAATTGGAAGGACCTAGATTTATTGTCAGATTACAGCCTGATAGAAATGAACATACATAGTTAAATTTTATATTTATTTAGGGGGAACGCTGAGCGTCCCCCGGGGGATAAAATCCTCTGATCCCCCGCATGCAGAGAACGACGCATGTCCTCCCGTGGTCCATAAAAGGAGGGGAACCGTGTTGACCCAGCCCACCCGCAGCTCCCTTCATTCCCTGTCTCTAGCAAAGGCCTCTGCCTCCCGATCTCCCGCAGTGGGCACCCGCCCCCGCCTCCATGAGGCACCTCCCCTGCAGAAAGCCATACAGCTGCCGCTGCTAAAATCCTCTGGCGAGGTCCATCAATGAGTCTCGTCTGATTGTAGCAAAAAAGATATACCCATGGCACAAAATCATAGATCTAATGGTGCAAAAACCACAGACAGTTGGAGCAAAAAATATTTCTTCCGGTGATGCAAAATCCACATAACAGTAGGTGTGGAAACTGTAGAAAAATTTGCAGCAATAATTTCTTCCTTGTGATGCAAATCCGTAGAACAATTATAGTAGAAAATTTGTTCCTATGATGGAAATCACAGACTGGTGGTAGCAAAAATTTCTTTAGTGTGATGCAAATAAGTAGAACAATTGTCGACGCAAAACCTAGAACAGTGGTAGTAGCAAAAAATTCTCCCCTGTGATGCAAATCCATAGAAGCATTCTAGCAGAAAATAGTACATACAATGCAAATCATTGACGGTGGTAGCAAATGCCTGCAAACCCACATAACATCTGACTCCCAGGCTTGCAGAAGCCCCATCGATGCCTTGTAGCACCACCAACAACCTCTCATAGCTGCGCTGACTCTCAGCTGGTCACCCAGCTCCCGCTGCAGCGCTGCCACTAACGGGTGTTGCAATAGCCGCCATCAGAGCAAGCGGTGGTCGCCTTGCTGTCGTTGCAGTGTTGGTGTGCATGGGATCCGCCGCACTGCCACCTCAAAAATTGCTAGCAGTGGCACCGGCTGCTTTTTTCGTCGCCAGGATCCTCAAATCCCGCAGTCGCCGGCTTGTCGCATCACGCCGACTCCCGGTCCCCTTATCACTAAATCGGCAACTTGCAGAAGAAATAGGGAGGTTGCAGCGGGGCCACACCTTGCAGCAGCGGTAGAGGAAGGTCATGGCAGCATGGCCACGTGGCCGTGTGGGAGGTGTGGTGGCCGGTGGGGCGGGAGGCGGAACTCGATGTGATGGGTTCATAGCATGGAAAACAAAAAAAAATCCTATGCATGAACACAAACTAGTCAAGAAAACTCTACGAGATGGTAGCAACGGAGAACTAACCCTCGAAGACTGGAAGCGGGGATTACGTTCCCGTACAAATGTTTTTTGAAAGGGGGGAAAACAGTGGGAGAGGGTCGCACTGTGATTTATTAAAGATTAATATTTACAAAATTATACAAGTGGGTATAAAAAAAAGAAAACAAAAGTACATGGATTAAGTAAACTCTTCTAACCAACTATTGTATTGGTCGCTGAACTTATTCTTTATTCTATGGCCCAGCATTCTCAGTTTTTCATGGAAAATTTCCTTCCAGCTAGCAAATCTTGGCCTCTGATTATTGAAAATTTTGTTGTTTCTAACAATCCAGATACTCCATGCCGCCACAATAATTATGTCCATTGCGAATGGTACCTGTAATTTATTTTTGATGTCTTTAATTGCATCCTCAATAGGAAGATTTCTGTTTCTCTGAGGGCAAAGGTGATCCCAACATTTTATTGCAAAAGAGCAAGTTAGGAAGAGATGCCCCAATGTTTCTTCAACTTCACAACTAGGGAAATCACACTTGTAGTTTTGGAGATGGAAGTTCTTCCTTTTCAACAGGTTTCTTATGTTCAATCTGTCTAACAGCAACAACCAGAAGAAGAACTTATGTCTTGCTTGACAAGAAGTCTTCCATAGCCATGAAAAGTGTGGAATAGTAGGCTGGTATCTAATCAAAACTTTGTAAGCTTTTTTTGGGTAAAAGAGTCATTACCCAGATGTATGTCCATGTGTCAATGTTTCCCTCCTGAATCTTTTGTGCACTATTTGCACAAATAATTTCTAGCTGCTCAAATTCTTGAAAGGCTTGACGAGAGAGAGGCAGGTGGAACAAATCTTTAAGGTATTCAGAGTTAATTGCCTTATGGACTGATAACTCAGTACATTTAGCAAAGGATACCAAGTGATGAAACTTTTGGTGCAAACATTGATCTTCATGCCAAAGGTCAGTTCAGAAATAAGCAGACTTTCCATCGCCAATTTTACATTTACCCATGCCTTTATAAAGATCAATGAGTTTCAAATGGGCTTTCCACCAAAGGGACCCTTCTGAGCGATTACTAGGCAGAGCACCATTGCAAATCAGATTTACCCAAGGAATGTCCATCTTGTTGAAAAACTTATGGAAATTTTTGATGAGGGGTGCATTGTTTTGCACACTGAAATTTAACACTCCTAAGCCTCCTTGATTTTTAGGTTTGCAAATTTTATCCCATGAAACTAATGCAGGACCATTTGATTGAACCTCACCAGTCTTTTTTCTCCAAAGGCAATGCCTCATGTATTTGATTATTTGCTCTCTGATTGAGACTGGGATGTCTAGCAGCACAGACTTGACCATAAGTAATTTACCACCATAGTCCAATAAATCAACAATCCCACATAATCTCCTCTCAACTCTGTTTACCATTGGCAGCAAATGTTCTAGGGAGGGCTTTGTCATGCCAAGGGGAAGCCCCAAGTAAGTGAATGGCAGAGCTCCAGTTTTGCATGAAAAGGTGTTGGCAAAGTGAAGTAGTCTTGACTCATCCAAATTAATTGGCATTAGACAGGACTTGTTGTAGTTTACTTTTAGTCTAGTGGAAGCAGCAAAAGAGTTCAGAATTACCTTTAAACAAACAAGTTGAGGAGCATCTGCTTGCATTATCACCAAAGTGTCATCTGCATACTGAATAACAGGAAATCTGGGCATGCATGGCAATGCAAAGGAGGCCTCAGAATACCTTAGGACATTGCTTTGTTTAGGAGAGACTGAAGAAAATCTGCAGCTAAAACAAAAAGCAAAAGAGACAGAGGATCTCCTTGTCGGACCCCCTTCTACAGTAAAACTTTTTCCCTGGAACTCCATTGAGTAGAACAGCTGATGAACCAGACTTTAGGATTAATTCAATCCAATGAAGCCATTTTTGACCAAAACCCCTTGCTTTTAGCAGACTAAGAATTGTTGAGTGCTCAATCTTGTCAATGGCCTTCTCAAAATATAATTTAAGAATCAGGATCTCTTTCTTTGATTTGTGACATTGGACCAACTATTCAAAAGCCTAGCCCAAGAAATCTTGAATTGATCTTTCTTTGAGGAAGCCATATTGATTCCTGTGCACTAATTTAAGTATTATCTTATGAAGCCTATTTGCTAGTAACTTTGTGATAATCTATAGCACACTGTTCAGAAGAGATCCCGTACAAACGTTGCCAATGAAGACTTGATGAAGATGCACGTAGTCGTTCACTTTGACGATCTCAAGATTGTGTACAAGGCGCCACAACCGGTGGCGCCTCTGTACTCGGTTACATGTATGGCTTGTCATTGTCTCCTCCACGCCCATGGTCCGGCAGTACAGAGGAAGAGGGGATCCGCTGGATACTCCAACATACACTTCTCCAAGTGTATGAACTATGAACTAACAATCCGGTAGAGCTTCGCTAAGCTAAGACGGATATGGGGCAGTAACTTTGCGGGAGAGGGAAAGGATCAAGCAAGCATGAACATGGAGGAGAGGGGGTCCTTTTATAGGAGAGGAGGGGCAGCCCCTTAGGGGGGTGCGCCGGCCCCAAGGAGGAGCTCCTCCTCCTCCTCTTCAAGGTGGTAACCCCCTCTTCAACATGAGGTAACCTCCCATTTAATTTTGCATGACATTCATGCTAATTAAAATTCACACAAATTGATTTAATAAAACATTTTTATTTCTTTAATATTTGTTAATTCAATCAATTAACAAACAATAACAAATACCCCCTTGAGCTATTTCAATATGCCGAAACAATTTCGGTGCTTTTCTGAAACAACCCTCTTATTGTCATGTAATTTGATCGGAGTATCGTATCCACTCAAAAACGATGGTGAACCTTAAGTGTGTCACCCTACGGTTCGTGAATAACATGGACATGATCGAGACTCCTCTCCGATCAATAATCATCAGCGGGATCTGGAAATCCATGATGACTCCCACTTACTCTGTAGCGTCCCAACTTTTGAAAAACACAGAATTCCTGTGTTAAGTGCTATTCCCTGGATCACTGATAGCACCACAGTATAAAGTATAGTAATCATAGAAATAATATCAAAATTACAACGCAGATCCAATTACATAAGTCTAAAACCTTACAGATACACAACAGAAAACAAAGTAGCAATGAGCCTCCATCTTCATCTTGTGCCACAGGCAGACATATTGGAATGTAGACTCGAGATCCTACAAATCATTCCTCATCCAAAATAACCCATTCCCCCTATAATTCTGCTACCACCTCATGTCATGCTCAAAGGTTGGACTCTCACAACTTAATCAGTCAAGACAGAGCGCATAGTGTCATAAGGTTGCACTGGAAGTACTCTAAAACACAAAATACATGGTAATCTCTTTAATCCTGGGTGGCAATCCACAAGTGAACGCCCTAGGTACACATCCTCCGCAAGGCATGTGTCCTAGGAGCCACTCAACATCGCCTCCATCAACAAACCAATCCACCCAGGTGATTCATTATAGTTGAAGTTCTTAATTTATTCATCAAACAACTTTTGCAAAGGTGATCATAGCATTGGCATCCAATTTCAAAGTATTTTAGCATCCTAACAAGTGGGCTTTAAAGGATGGCTACACACTACTAGGATCTAAGCACTTTGTAAAACTATTGATAATCCACCTATCATGCATACTACTGAAAACACTAATGCAGTAGTAAAAAGTGGGTAGAAGAATGTGTGTCACTTGCCTTTTTGAAGTTTTAAGCTCTTTCACTTCTCTCAACAAAACGCGTAGCTCTTCGTACAAGCTATAACACAGAAATAGCACAATATAAACACACAATACCAATAGCAACAAAATCAAACAAGACAAACAATTGGAAAGGGTTGGTTCAACATTTTAAATTTATTATGATAATGTGGCAAGACAGATATGGCAAAAGGTTTGGCTTGCAAGATATGGATTTGAGAGTTTGGATAGCAAGGTCAAATGATCAGAGAGAAATGGACTATCCTAGATATAAGTGATGAACCTTATGCTTTACAAAAGCATGAATAGAATTTGGAATGGCTCATGTGAATTGAATCACATAAGTGTCAAATAGTGCAATAACAATACAATTGAATAAGTGTGACAACAATTATTCAAAATAGCATAAATTGCACTTAGCAATTGAGTATGGATTTGTGGAACATTGAATTACTCAATTAACTCATTTGCAAATTGAATAGTTCAATACGGGTGAACAAGAATAAGTGAGCATGGGGTTGGATATGAATGAATGATATTTGGGAGATAGTTCAGAAGTTCTATTGGATATCATGGAGTATGAATATGTGGTGTGGAGTGTATCAACCCCACAAGATTCAGAGACAACATTATTTAGATCATAGCACACATTACTCAAATGCTCAATTTGAATATGAATAATGTGCACTAGGTTAACAAGATTAGGTGGGCATGATATTGGGTCAAGGTGGTGTCAAGATGATCTTAGTGGATGGTTATGATCATAGGATTCACTTTTGCAGAAGGAAATAAGCTGGCAACAATTATAGAATTAATCTATAAAGGAAAAAAATACTCACATCCCCATATTTGAATTTGAATATTTGAAAAGTGATTCAAAATTTTGGGAAGTGGTGATATTGGATAGAGTACTGTAGAACAAAGCTACAACAATTGGATTCACTCCAAAATCATTTTTGGAAAACAAGTTATGATCAAATTAGTGATTTGCATGAATTTGAATGCACAAAGTTTGTGCATGTATCAACTTTGATGTTTCTTGATTCTATGATGTTCTACAAGAACAGAGGATTCCAAATACTACAAATTTATTATTTTTGGAGGTATGGAAAAAAAGCTATGAATTAATTGGTGCAACAAATGGATTTAAAACAATTTGAAAATGAATTCAAATTGTCTACAGAAACTATGGAATATTATTGCACCAATGGATTCTACACATTTTTAGCTTTCTAAAAACATATTATTTGTAAGATTTGGAGTTACGATTTGAAAGATATGAAATTTTCAAGTTTAAACCATTTTCTAATCTATTATTCAAATTAACAGATTGGGAAGGACACGTGGCGCTTTCTTACTAGCCGATACCATTTCAGTTGGATTTGTGTTTTCAGCCGTTGGATCTTATGAAGATTGGACGCACCAGATTAGATGATACCGATTCGATTAGAGATATAATCTAGGTGCTAGGATCTGAATTCGATGGCCACTGAGAAAAGGGGAGATAGGTGCTCATCGGCTAGGGTTCCGACGAGGTCACCAGGGAGGTGCGGTACTAGAGGTGGTCGTCAGCGTTGTTCTGGAGGTCCGCTGATATGGCGGAAGGGTGGACGAGGTGCATAGGAGCATGACGAATCCGGGGGTGTGGTCGGGGAGCTCGATCACGTCTAGCAGCGAGGCGGAGGCGCGACCGGAGCGGCTCTGGGCGGCGATGACCTTCGAGCGATGGTGCTTGCATCGATTTTCTGCGAGGTTAACCAAATGGGGAACGTCAGTGGGTGCGCCGGAGAGAGGGCAGTACCGCGGAGCTCCGGCGAGAGATTTCGGCGGCCTGGCAGCGCTTTCGAGTAGAGATAAAAGGGAGAGAAGAGAGGGGGTCAAGGGGGTTTTATAGAGGGCCAAGGCTTGGAGGAGGGGTAGGGTTTCGAGAGGAGATCGGAGATCAACGGCTCGAGGTGAAGTCGTCTCCTCCTAGGACTTGGGCTGCAGGTTGAAGGAAGCCCTAACAGGAGGGTCCCACCTGTCAGTGAGGAAAAACAAAAGAAAAGGAAAAGAAAAGAGAGAGGAGGCGGCGGGGCTGGGTGGGCTCCTGGCTTGCTGGGCCCCGGGATTGTCCCAGTTGGGCTACCCTTCTCTCTTTTTTAACCTTTTCTATTTTGTGCTTTCTAATTTCTTGAATAACTTTTCTAAAATAGCTCCAAATCAACTCAAACCAAATTCTAAATTTTTTAAAAATTCAAAACAACTTTTAAAAGCAGTAAGAAACCAGTTTTCAAGATAAAACTTATTTTCAACAAAATTTTATAAATTTGGCCAAAAGGGGGTTTATTTGCATAATGCAAAATAGAAATAGGGTTTTAAAATAATCCTTTTAAAATCAGAGAGTAAACTATATTTGAACTTTATTTTCAAACACATCTTTAGTAATGCAAACTTTATCTAAGATAAATCATTTTGGAAATATTCCTTTGCAATAAGCTTGCATAGGTTTGAATAACTACAAAATAGTATTTTGAAATTCTATTTTCTCAAAAGAAGTCATTCAAGAAATAATAGAAAGTTTGAAATAGTTTTTCTATCAAAGCTTTTGAATTTTAAATATTTATAAGAAACTCTTTTATAAACTAGATAACCTTGGAAGCAAAGTAACTTTGGTTTGAAAATTTAGGAAAACTTTATTTAGGGTTTTAAATAAACCCAAAAGTTTTAAATTCTTGTGAAATTTCAATCAACATAAACAAAACAATTTTTTTCAAGATTTGATACAAAAACTTGGGATGTTACATACTCGACGATGAACTAGTGATCGTGTGAACCAATAACAAACATAGTTAATTCCTTTTGTCTCGCGATATTATTACTTGTCTGAGATCCGTTCATTTGGTATCAACCATACCTAGTTTGATCTCGTTCCCGACAAGTCTCTTTACTCATTTTGTGATAATGCATTCCTGTGACCTAGTTACATGCTTGCAAGCAATGTCAATGCAATATCACCGAGAAGGGCCCAGAGAATATCTTCTCGTCATCGGGTCAGACAAATTCCACTCTTGATCCATGAGCCTCAACTAACACTTTCAGAATACCCAAATCAACCTTTATAATCACCCTGTTATGGTGTGATGTTTGATATCACCAAAGTACTCTTCTAGTATCAGTGATTAACATGATCTTATGGTCTGAGGATTAGAACTATTTCGTATGAGTTTGATATAGCAATGAAACTTGACTGACTTGATCATATCGCTATTCATACTATGGGTGTGAGTGTTTATCACATCATTCTTCTAATGATATGACCATGTTATTAACAACATGCAATGTTCATGATCAGGAAACCTTGATTATCGGTTAATCAATGAGCTAGTATAAAAGAGAGGCTTTACTAGGAACCTTTTTGTTTATTAATCATACAAAAATTAATGTTTCCGATTAATACAATTCTAGCATGAGAAATAGACATCTATTATGAACATGGAATAATATAATAACAACTTTATTATTGCCTCTCGGGCATATTCCTTTCAGTCTCCCACTTGCACTAGAGTCAATAATCTAGATTACATAGTGATGGATCTAACACCCATTGAGTTCTGGTGCTGATCATGTTTTGCCTTGGGGAGAGCTTTAGTCAATGGTTCTGCCACATTCAGATCCGTGTGTACTTTGCAAATCTTTATATCACCATCCTTGACATGCTGACGGATGGAGTGAAATCGGCGCTTTATATTCTTAGAATTCTTGTGAGACCTTGGCTCCTTAGCATTGGCTATGGCACCATTTTTGTCACAATAGATAACCATTGGATCCAACACACTTGGAACCACACCTAGTTCGGATATGAACTCCTTCATCCAAACTGCTTCTTGCGCTGCTTCTGAAGCAGCAACATATTCCACTTCTATAGATGATCTCGCTATGACGCTTTGCTTGGAACTCCTCCAGCTCACTGCTCCTCCATTCATAACAAATACGTACCTTGATTGAGACTTGGAGTCATCCGGATCTGTGTCGAAGATAGCATCAACGTAACAACTTGCGATGAGCTCTTCTTCACTGCCATACACGAGAAACATATCCTTAGTCCTTCATAAGTACTGATATTCTTGACCGCCGTCCAGTGTTCCAAACCTGGATCAGATTGGTACCTACTAGTCAAACTAATAGCATGTGCCACATCCGGTCTTGTACATTCTATTCATTTCTTCTCTATGTTTAGTTGTAGCCAGACTTTGAGTCTTACTCAACGTCTTTCCTTGCAACATAAGTAAGAACCCTTTCTTACTTTCGTCCATTCTAAACTTCTTTAGAATCATGTCAAGGTATGTACTTTGCGATAGCCCAATTAAGCATCTCGATCTATTTATATAGATTTTGATGCCTAAAATATATGTCGCTTAACCAAGGTCCTTCATTATAAACTTACTGTTTAAGTAATCTTTTACGCTCTTCAAAAGTTCCGCATCATTTCCAATCAGCAATATATCATCCATATATAATATTAGAAATGCTACAGAGCTCCCACTCACTTTGTTGTAAATACAAGCTTCTCCATAAGTTTGGACAAATCCAAACCCTTTGATGACTTCATCAAAATGGAGATTCCAACTTCGGGAAGCCTGCTTCAGTCCATAAATGGATCGCTGAACATACCTTGTGAACATCCTTAGGATCAACAAAACCTTTGGGCTGTACCATGTACAACTCTTCCTCAATGTTACCATTAAGGAACGTGGTTTTCACATCCATCTGCCAAATTTCATCATTAAAAAATGCAGCAATTGCTAACATAGTCCTAACAGAAAGTCTCATCGTAGTCAACTCCTTGAATTTGTCGGAAACCTTTTGCGACAAGTCGTGATTTATACATGGTCACATTACCATCAACGTCTATTTTCTTCTTGAAAATCCACTTATTCTCAACGGCCGTTCGGTCATTGGGAAGTTCCACCAAAGTCCATACTTGGTTTTCATATATGGATTCCATTTCGGATTTCATGGCTTCATGCCATTTGGTTGAATCTGGGCTCATCATCGCTTCATCATATGTCGCAGGGTCATCATTCTCAACAATGGCATTTACGACAAGATCACTGTACCGTTCAGGAGCGGTGGGTGTTCTTGTTGACCTGCGAGGTTCGATAGCATCCTCTTTTGGAGTTTCATGATCTTCATCATTAGCTCCCACTTCATTTGGTGAAGTCACCACTGGAACGGTTTCCGGCGCTGCGCCACTCGCTAATTCATGAAGAGGAGGTTCAATAATCTCATCGAGTTATACCTTCCTACTATTCACACCATTCGAGAGAAACTCCTTCTCCAAAAAGAATCCATTCTTAGCAACAAATACTTTGCCTTCAGATCTGTGATAGAAGGTGTACCCAATTGTTTCTTTAGAGTATCCTATGAAGACGCATTTTTCCGCTTTGGGTTCGAGTTTATCAGGCTGAAGTTTCTTCACATAAACATCGCATCCCCAAACTTTTAGAAATGACATCTTACGTTTGTTTCCAAACCACAATTCATACTATGTCATTTCAACAGATTTAGATGGAGCCCTATTTAAAGTGAAAGCGACCGTTTCTAACGCATAACCCCAAAAGGATAGTGGCAAATTGGTAATAGACATCATAGACCGAACCATATCCAATAAAGTACAGTTACGATGTTCGGATACACCATTGCGTTGTGGCGTTCCAGTGGGAGTGAGTTGTGAAACTATTCCACATGCTCTCATATGTGATCCGAACTCGTAACTTAGATATTCTCCTCCACGATTAGATCGTAGAAATTTAATCTTTCTGTTATGATGATTTTCTACTTCACTCTGAAATTCTTTGAACATTTCAAATGTTTCTAACTTGTGTTTCATTAAGTAAACATAGCCATATCTACTTAAGTCATTAGTGAAAGTAACAAAATAACGATATCCACTATGCGTCGGCACACTCATTGGTCCACATACGTCAGTATGTATGATTTCTAACAAGTCTGGCACCCGTTCCATTGAACCGGAAAATGGTGTTCTAGTCATCTTGCCCATAAGGCATGGCTCGCATGTCTCAAATGATTCATAGTCAAGTGATTCCAGAAGTCCATCCGGATGAAGCTTCTTCATGCGTTTAACCCCAATATGACCTAAACGGCAGTGCCAAACATATGCGGCTATATCATCTTTCAACTTAATTCTTTTGGCATTCACGTTATGAATATGTGTTTCATTACTATCAAGATTCAAAAGAAATAAACCATTCTTCTCAGGTGCATGTCATAAAAGATATTATTCATATAAATCGAACAACCATTGTTCTCAAACTGGAATGAATAATTGTCTATCACTAAACAAGATCCAGAAATAATGTTCATGCTCAGCGCAGGCATGTAGTGACCTCACCTTTTAAAGATAACGATCCCTGTGCTTTTCAGTGCTAGTCCCTGGATCAATGCTAGCACACACAGTTTAAGATGTAATATCAAGAAACAAGGTCATTTTATTACATCGCATGATCCAGCAATTACATAAAGAACTTTACAATGCTCATAGCATAAAGATTTCAGAGTTTACAATGAAATCAAAAATAGCATGGAGTCCTTCTTCTTCATGTGCCACAGGCGAACATGCTGCGGATAGACTCGTAACCCTGTCGTACCTTTCTTATCGTCAAAACCTGCAACATGAAACGTTGCAGCCACAAAGGGTAAATACATTTGAATTGTATTGGCAAGATGTCACTTTTTGGTGGACACAAATGGAGCCTAACACTTATATGAATATTTGGCTAAGTGGAGCTTCAGGCTAAGCTTGCAGAAAAGCAATTGTTTATCATACTTTTCAAAAGATCTGATTTTTCTTTTAAAGCACTATTGGACACACTGGAATCCACCAGGTGCTCCTAGTTAATTATGCACAGACAGGAATCCACCAGGTGTACATAATTATGATCACACAACAATCCCTTGTTAACCACTCAATTTTTAATTTAAAGAAGTTGGGATGAGGAGATCCTTGAACAGCTTCAAATACATGTCGCTCAAAGTTGTCCGTAACCGGGGACATGGCTAAGTACTTAGTTTTTACACTCTGCAGAGGTGGTGCACTTTTCCCACAAGACTCAGTCAACCTCTTTTAACATGATGCTCATTTTGCTCAAATGGCCAAGTGAAGACTAAGATGAGACCTTTCAAAAGCAATCCCTCCGACCAACTCGGACGCGTTCCATCCTACAAATCACTACCACCCTCTATCCGTCTGGCTGAGTTCTCGCAACTTAGTTAGTCAAGATAGAGCCCATATGACTCATGGTTGCACTGGAAGCTTCATGACTTGAACGTCTCCAATCTCTTTGTTCCTGGGTGGCCGTCCACAAGTGAGATACACACGACCATCATAGAGATGGCTCCGGTGTAACCACTCAACCTAAATCCATCTTACCAATTTCCACCCAGGTGCTTCATTAACTTAGTTGTTTTCTTAGTTTTTGCAAAACATAGTTTTCAAACTTAATAAAAGAACATGTGGAATCCCAACCATGAATTCTATAGCACAACTAAGCAATCTACACTTACGGTGTTTCTTCTAACAGGGTAATCAGGGATATCCTAAATAGGAGATAGCAAGCCTAACAATCTACACATGCATATTATTAAAAGAAGAGAAACACTACATGCATAGTAAAACATCATTGGGAATTTTATGAACAAGAGTGACACTTGCCTTAGAATTTTCTGAAGATTGTACTTCTCTTAATCAACACACGTAGCTCTCTGTACAACTATAAGATAGAAAGGAACACAACATAAACACATCATTCAATCAAACAAGACAACAAAAGTGTTTATTTGTTTTGGCTTAGTCTTGATTTGTCTTAGTGATATTTGGACAAAAGATTGTGGCATAAAGTTGGCTTGATATGGATGGAGAGATTGGCTAAGTCAAGGACTTCTAAAGATTGATGGGGGTTTTTTCTAAATTGTTAAGAAGTGTCAAACACTTAGCAAAAATAGCTTAAGGAGATTCTTAGGCTTGGTTTGAGAAGTTGGATGAATAATTTCTAAGTCATGAGGTCTAACACTTTCATCTTCTTGACTTGGTCTCTCTTCTCTTGATTTTCTTGTCTTTCCTTCATCTCTTGTCTTCTCTTCAACTTCTTCTTTTTCCTTCATCTCCTTGTCTTCTCTTTCAACTTCTTGCTTTGCCTTCAACTCCTTGTCTTCTCTTCAACCTTCTTCTCCATGGTATTGATATGGGAAAACTTCTATGCCATAATGTTTGGATGGGGTGGTCAAAATACTTAGAAGAATTTAGATGAGATGGAGTTGATAGTTTTTGCACTTGGCAAAGGATAGAGAGTAGATTTTTACTAAGTCATGGTAGATTTGATGTGGTCATTAGGACTTAGGATAAATTCACACCATTTGTAGAGCCAAAAGGCAAAAGGTGCATAATAAGAATTTGATATTTTTGCAAGGTGCTTAGAAACACAACTATTGCTTGCAAAAGGATGAACTAGTGGAGTTGACATTTGGATAAGTGTGAAAAGTGTGTGAGAAGTATTCTGATGGGTTTTTAGTATCAAGGTAGGCAATTTTGCAAAAGAAATTATGCCTAAAATATTTATAGAATAAAATCTAGGGAGAAAATACTCAAATCTCATTTGAATTTGAATACTTGATAAAATTGGTTCAAATAATTTGTGCAACGGTTCTACTGGATAGAGGACAACAATATGATCCTACTGCAAAAAGAGTCAACTGAAAAGGATTTATAGAATTTGAACTATATTAAAAAACTCAAACTCACATATTTAAATTTCAATGTTTTCAACTAGTTCAAAAGACAAATTTTATTACAGAATAGTGTTCTACACATTTTTAGGAATCCAGGGACATATTATGTGCAATTTTTGGATCTACAGAACAAAAGATATGATTTTTCAAAGTTTTAAGCTATTTCTGTTTTAAAAACCTAATTCGAATTCTGATTTAATAGAGGGCTGCCACGTGGTCTGTTCTAATTCGCTCGTACCCCTTCGGGTGGATCAGTGATTTCGGCCATTGGATTAAAGTGCATTTGAGTGGCCTAGATCTGCCGGTACCGATTCACTTAGTGATCTGTTATTAACCGATGGATCTGGATCTGACGGACAAAGTGGAAAGGGGAGAGAGCTCACTGGGAAAGGACGTCGATGGCGAGGTCGGCGGCTCTGGGGTTCGACGCCGAGGTGGTTCCGGCGGTTTTCGAGACTAGCAGACATGACGATGGTGTTCAGGAGGAGATGGCAAAGACGATGGTGTGCAGAACTTGGACCTTTGCTTCCTGTTACAGAGAAGAGAGGCAGCTGGAGTTTAGGTGTAGGGGCGATGCGACTATGGACGCGGGTGGCTTGACGTCTGCAGGAAGACCCTGGGGGTGGCAATCTTACCAGAGGGTGTGGGGTGCCGAGGCGATCGTGGTGGCGAAGCGGACGATCTGGAGGTGCTCCGATTGTGCGGCGATTGCTCGTCGGAGTTGTACCTGCGGACGGCAAGATCCAGCCGAGAACGAACACGTCGACCTGGATAGCAAGATGGACGATGAGCATGTCTGGGAGGTTCAAGAAGGGAAACGGTGCAAACGAGTAGGCTCGGGGTGATCTTAACTCACTGGATTCCTTGGTGAACCGTGGCGGCATCTGCGGGATGGCGTGCTCGATCTCACGCAGCCTGGCGACCGAGAGAGGGGAGAAAGGGGTGCAGGAGAGGGAGGATATCGAGTGGCTTTTATAGGCGCAGGGGTGCAATGAAATTGGCAGGGGATCAACCGAATCAAGGGGAGAGGAAATCACGGCTCGGGGAGAGCTCGCCAGCGAAATTTTCGGCCGGGGTTGGGGATGACACCAGGGCCCCACTTGTCAAAGAGAGAGAAGCAGAAGAGATACCGGTTCGGGAGATAATCCAGGGTGGGCCGCGGGCTGCCTCCGTTACTAGGCCGAATCGTTGCCCCGGTCCGTTTCTAATTTTTCTTTCCTCTTTTCTTCTTTTTCTTTTCCTATTTTCTATTTCTTTTCTATCTTTTACAAATTTGGTCCAAATTGCTTCAAACCAATTTGTAAAACTTTCTAAAATTCAAAGTAACATTCCAGAACAGTAAGAAGACAAGTTTTCAAAAAAAAAGTAAGATTTTTAGAAAAACTTTAAAATTTGTTTAATGGGCTTTATTGCATAAGGTCAAATATAATTTGGCTTTCAAAATCATTCCCTTTAAAATCAGAGAATAATCTTCAAAATCAGTATTTGAACTTTATTTTCAAAAACCTCTTTAGAAACTTGAACCTTATTTGATGTATAACATTTGTATAATATATCCTTTACAAATATGTTTGCATAGGTTTTGGGTAAAATGCAAATTAATATTTTGAGATTCTATTTTCTCAAAGGGTGCTTCAAGGGATAAAAGAAAATTAGAAATGGTTTTCAAATAAGGCTTTTGAATAAAGCAAAAAGTTTTAATTCCTTGCGAAATTTCAATCAATACAAACAACATGGTTCCTATTTTATTTATTTTCACATTCCAAGTTTTGGGATGTGACAGACTACCACCCTTAAAAGAAATCTCATCCCCGAGATTTGGAGAGGCTAGAAAGAAAATGGGTTTGGGATACTAGGTGGGCTACGACCCTTAAAAGAAACTTTTGTGGGTAGTCTAGGTCTTTGGGTTCAGACGGGGCACACCTTAGTTTTGACTTGGCACTGGGTCATCTTTTGTACCATATGTAGCTTCTACTTTCATTTCCAATAGGTGGTTGTCTAGTCTCACACTATAGCATCAAATCTTCCTCAAGATGGCTTGAGTATAACTTTGCTCCATTGAAAGGCTTCAATCCAGCAATGGCATTTGTTGAATTACTTTGGATACCGAAGAGTCACTCTTTGGGTCAATCAGAAGGCCAAGTTGAGATGCTCTCATAGCTTCATTTCATATCCCCTCTTTGATCTTTGTAGACTCCCCTCTTAGGATTGAAGCTTCTTATACACCACTATCTTCCATTGCAAGTCATCTTCAACGGTAAGCTTGTGGTTCATCCTCACTGAAATCCTACGTTTGGCAACACTTGCCTATTATGAGGGTATAGTATCCTATCCATCCGAAGGTTTAGGCTTAACGACGTCGCCTCTCTTGTAGGTATGTCTCTCTAGATTTACCATTCTTCAAATCAAGAGCAAACAATTTGAGTAGTCGTTATGGGGGCCAATCCATAACGCACCCAATCGTTACCTTGTATTTCAGTTTGGTACATCGCATATACTAACTCTTGGTCAACCTTACTAGCTTTGACAAAAGATTATATGGATATTGAATCCATGTTTCAATTTCTGTTGAGAATTTTAGAAAACAAATCTATCGATCCTTAGCTAGTGGTTCGCGTGAAAATCCTATATGGTACTATCTCACAAGTGGTAGAATCCTTCAATGATCCTTTTCTTTGGCGAAATTTGCTTTCCATACAACCTCATCTTATGGGCATTAGCAGCATTGCTAGAGCGAGATTTGCATAAAAGATTGATTCAGAAAAAAAAATCATGAAGACTTTCATTCCACCTTATGACATCATGAGGGTACTACCCACACCACAGTCTTTTATTTCACTCCTTACATGACATTTATTCCAAGACAACAGTTGCATACGACATCTTCTATGTTGGTTGCTCGTCGATGTGCCATCATATCCCACTGTAGTGTGTCATCCTTCAATTGTCCTTATTTACTGGCGTTCTAAGTACTTCTCAGGACACTTATTTGCATAATGTCCTTTGTCACCACATTTGTAACAAGTGACAAGGCTGAGATCCTTTCCTACTTGGCTGATACCTTTCTTCTTCTTTGGCTTCTCCAGGGCTAGAAGATCTTCCAATTCTTGCTTCTCATACTCCATTATGATTGTGGGAAATCTTTCCCTCTTCTTGCGGTTATTTTTGGTTACTTGTAGTCTACCGCTTGGGTTGTTTCTCTTGGTGGTGACAAAATATTTCGCCTCCTTGGGCTCGAATTCAGCACCTACTTTCCTGAGTGATTGATGTAACTTCTGCTTGACTTGTTGATTCACTTCATCCACCGTAGCGTAGAGATGACATTCTACGAGGACGTGATTTGTTCCTTCACACAAAAGACACATAACCTTCGACAAGCGGCATTCTCCATTACAATGATCTCTTCCACAACTATGGCATTGCTCCTCACACTCCTTAGATGTATGTCCTATATCTCCACAGAGTTTGTAAGCTTGGTTTCTTGTCACAACATGTTCTTCGGGCTTGTCATTGCTTGGATCACTTGGCGATGCGTTGTTGATGTGTTAGTCATGATCCGAGACGCCATTTGCACAATGTGAGTATGTGCATCTAGCAGTTGCTGCACTCCTAGGGGTAACTCATTGCTCTTGTTGTTGATCATATTTTGGGTTACCACTTGAGTCAATTGGGTATGCGCTTCTATCATCCTCTGCATCACTAAGTCCATCTGAGAGTTGTTGAGGCTAATCTGGCTTTGGTGGCGCATCTGTTTAAGTTTTAGGGTAGGGTTTTAGGTTTTTAACATGGAGAAGAATAGAGTGGAAAACTCTAAAGAATGATCCTACCAGTTAGCAACCATTTCAAGGCAAATCACCTTACAATCAATAAACATTCAACAAGCATTCATCACATCAAGCAACATGGTTCAACCATAAACAAAATAGTATGGTCATACCACAAATTGATATGATCATAACGTATTACGATGTCATTCTTACATAGATCTTAAATGGAGGTCCAACTAGGGCTTCTTGGATGTCTTCCAGGTAGTGATCAAATCTTTTCATCCTTGTGGTACTTCAGTTTATAGTTGAGTCTTTCTCCAAGTTCTTCGAGAGCTTCCATGAATTGCCTCTTGCGAAGTTGAGGAATAATACATGAAGCATCAATCTCTTCTTGATAGTCTTCATGCAATAAGATCTCTAAAGAATGAGAAAGCATTTTTAAACGTGAAGTAGATGAGAATATAAGAAGTTAAAATTGCAACACCTTTCTAATAAAAACCGAATTAGATGAATTTTTCATTCTAGGGGCCTTCCTAATCTCTCTCATCATCTTGACCTTCTTTTGAGTGGGGCAAGTAGCTCTTTGTTTGCAAAGTAGTTCGTTGGTCCTATGGTTATCAAGATCCTTTGTAACAATTTCTAAGTCCTAGAACTATTGATGCATAAACTCTTTCTTGTAGACTTCTTCAATTTGCTTCCTTTGATGATAGAGGTGGGTGGATCTTGAAGTCCTTTGAGGTGCTAAAGTTGAAGCTCTTTGTCCTTGAGTTGAAATGAAGAGAAATAGAGACAAAAATGACTAAGGAAAGAATTTACGAGGTAATGAGTGTGTAAATTTTTAACTTAGAAACAAAAGCAACTCCTATATTTCTAAGGGGTTTTTGTCCAATCCTATGGTCGCGAACCTAAGGGCAACACAATGCTCTGATACCATCTGTAGTGACCTCACCTTTTAAAGATGACGATCCCTGTGCTTTTCAGTGCTAGTCCCTGGATCAATGCTAGCACACACAGTTTAAGATGTAATATCAAGAAACAAGGTCATTTTATTACATCGCATGATCCAGCAATTACATAAAGAACTTTACAATGCTCATAGCATAAAGCTTTCAGAGTTTACAACAAAATCAAAAATAGCATGGAGTCCTTCTTCTTCATGTGCCACAGGCGAACATGCTGCGGATAGACTCATAACCCTATCGTACCTTTCTTATCGTCAAAACCTGCAACATGAAACGTTGCAGCCACAAAGGGTAAATACATTTGAATTGTATTGGCAAGATGTCACTTTTTGGTGGACACAAATGGAGCCTAACACTTACATGAATATTTGGCTAAGTGGAGCTTCAGGCTAAGCTTGCGGAAAAGCAATTGTTTATCCTACTTTTCAAAAGATCTCATTTTTCTTTTAAAGCACTATTAGACACACTGGAATCCACCAGGTGCTCCTAGTTAATTATGCACACACAGGAATCCACCAGGTGCTCCTAGTTAATTATGATCACACAACAATCCCATCTTAACCACTCAAGTTTTAATTTAAAGAAGTTGGGATGAGGAGATCCTTGAACAACTTCAAATACATGTCGCTCAAAGTTGTCCGTAACCGGGGACATGGCTAAGTACTTAGTTTTTACACTCTGCAGAGGTGGTGCACTTTTCCCACAAGACTCGGTCAACCTCTTTTGCCATGATGCTCATTTTGCTCAAATGGTCAAGTGAAGACTAAGACGAGACCTTTCAGAAGCAATCCCTCAGACCAACTCGGACGCGTTCCATCCTACAAATCACTACCACCCTCTGTCCGTTTGGCTGAGTTCTCGTAACTTAGTTAGTCAAGACAGAGCCCATATGACTCGTGGTTGCACTGGAAGCTTCACGACTTGAACGTCTCCAATCTCTTTGTTCCTAAGTGGCCGTCCACAAGTGAGATACACACGACCGCCATAGAGATGGCTCCGGTGTAACCACTCAACATAAATCCATCTTACCAATTTCCACCCAGGTGTTTCATTAACTTAGTTGTTTTCTTAGTTTTTACAAAACATAGTTTTCGAACTTAATAAAAGAATATGTGGAATCCCAACCACGAATTCTATAGCACAACTAAGCAAAGTACACTTACGGTGTTTCTTCTAACAGGGTAATCAGGGATATCCTAAATAGGAGATAGCAAGCCTAACAATCTACACATGCATATTATTAAAAGAAGAGAAACACTACATGCATAGTAAAACATCATTGGGAATTTTATGAACAAGAGTGACACTTGCCTTAGAATTTTCTGAAGATTGTACTTCTCTTAATCAACACACGTAGCTCTCAGTACAACTATAAGATAGAAAGGAACACAACATAAACACATCATTCAATCAAACAAGACAACAAAAGTGTTTATTTGTTTTGGCTTAGTCTTGATTTGTCTTAGTGATATTTGGACAAAATATTGTGGCATGAAGTTGGCTTCATATGGATGGAGAGATTGGCTAAGTCAAGGACTTCTAAAGATTGATGGGGGTTTTTTCTAAATTGTTAAGAAGTGTCAAACACTTAGCAAAAATAGCTTAAGGAGATTCTTAGGCTTGGTTTGAGAAGTTGGATGAATAATTTCCAAGACATGAGGTCTAACACTTTCATCTTCTTGACTTGGTCTCTCTTCTCTTGATTTTCTTGTCTTTCCTTCATCTCTTGTCTTCTCTTCAAGTTCTTCTTTTTTCCTTCATCTCCTTGTCTTCTCTTTCAACTTCTTGCTTTGCCTTCAACTCCTTGTCTTCTCTTCAACTTCTTCTCCATGGTATTGATATGGGAAAACTTCTATGCCATAATGTTTGGATGGGGTGGTCAAAACACTTAGAAGAATTTAGATGAGATGGAGTTGATAGTTTTTGCACTTCGCAAAGGATAGAGAGTAGATTTTTACTAAGTCGTGGTAGATTTGATGTGGTCATTAGGACTTAGGATAAATTCACACCATTTGTAGAGCCAAAACGCAAAAGGTGCACAATAAGAATTTGATATTTTTGCAAGGTGCTTACAAACACAACTATTGCTTGCAAAAGGATGAACTAGTGGAGTTGACATTTGGATAAGTGTGAAAAGTGTGTGAGAAGTATTCTGATGGGTTTTTTAGTATCAAGGTAGGCAATTTTGCAAAAGAAATTATGCCTAAAATATTTATAGAATAAAATCTAGGGAGAAAATACTCAAATCTCATTTGAATTTGAATACTTGATAAAATTGGTTCAAATAATTTGTGCAATGGTTCTACTGGATAGAGGACAACAATATGATCCTACTGCAAAAAGAATCAACTGAAAAGGATTTATAGAATTTGAACTATATTAAAAACACTCAAACTCACATATTTAAATTTGAATGTTTTCAACTAGTTCAAAAGACAAATTTTATTACAGAATAGTGTTCTACACATTTTTAGGAATCCAGGGACATATTATTTGTAATTTTTGGATCTATAGAACAAAAGATATGATTTTCCAAAGTTTTAAGCTATTTCTATTTTAAAAACCTAATTCGAATTCTGATTTAACAGAGGGCTGCCACGTGGTCTGTTCTAATTGGCTCGTACCCCTTCGGGTGGATCAGTGATTTTGGCCGTTGGATTAAAGTGCATCTGAGTGGCCTGGATCTGCCGGTACCGATTCACTTAGTGATCTGTTATTAGCCGATGGATCTGGATCTGACGGATGAAGTGGAAAGGGGACAGAGCTCACTGGGAAAGGACGTCAACGGCGAGGTCGGCAGCTCTGGGGTTCGACGCCGAGGTGGTTCCGGTGGTTTCCGAGACCAGCGGACGTGACGACGGTGTTCAGGAGGAGATGGCGAAGACGATGGTGTGCAGAACTTGGACCTTTGCTTCCTGTTACAGAGGAGAGAGGCAGCTGGAGTTTAGGTGGAGGGGCGATGCGACTATGGACGTGGGCGGCTTGATGTCTGCAGGAAGACCATGGGGATGGCAATCTTACCAGAGGGTGCGGGGTGCCGAGGCAATCGTGGTGGCGAAGCGGACGATCTAGAGGTGCTCCGGTTGTGCGGCGATTGCTCGTCAGAGTTGTACCTACGGACGGCAAGATCCAGCCGAGGACGGACACGTCGACCTGGATCGCAAGATGAACGATGAGCATGTCTGGGAGACGCGCGGAGGTTCAGGAAGGGAAACGGTGCAAACGAGTAGGCTCGGGGTGATCTAAACTCACTGGATTCGTCGGTGAACCGTGGCGGCATCTGCGGGATGGCGTGCTCGATCTCGTGCAGCCTGGCGGCCGAGAGAGGGGAGAAAGGGGTGCAGGAGAGGGAGGAGATCGGGTGGATTTTATAGGCGCAGGGGTGCGATGAAATCAGCAGGGGATCAACTGAATCAAGGGGAGAGGAAATCACTGCTCGGGGAGAGCTCGCCGGCGAAATTTTTGGCCGGGGTTAGGGATGACACTTGGGCGCCACTTGTTAGAGAGAGAGAGAAGCAGAAGATATACCGGTTCAGGAGATAATCTGGGGTGGGCCACGGGCTGCCTCTGTTACTGGGCCGAATCGTTGCCCCGGTCCATTTCTATTTTTTCTTTCCTCTTTTCTTCTTTTTCTTTTCTTGTTTTCTATTTCTTTTATATCTTTTTCAAATTTTCTCCAAATTGCTTCAAACCAATTTGTAAAACTTTTTAAAATTCAAAGTAACATTCCAGAACAGTAAGAAGACAAGTTTTCAAAACAAAGTAAGATTTTTAGAAAAAACTTTATAATTTGTTTAAAGGGCTTTATTGCATAAGGTCAAATATAATTTGGCTTTCAAAATCATTCCCTTTAAAATCATAGAATAATCTTCAAAATCAGTATTTGAACTTTATTTTCAAAAACCTCTTTAGAAACTTGAACCTTATTTGATGTATAACATTTGTATAATATATCCTTTGCAAATGTATTTGCATAGGTTTTAGGTAAAATGCAAATTAATATTTTGAGATTCTATTTTCTCAAAAGGGTGCTTCAAGGGATAAAAGAAAATTTGAAATGGTTTTCTAATAAGGCTTTTGAATAAAGCAAAAAGTTTTAATTCCTTGTGAAATTTAATTCAATACAAACAACATGGTTCCTATTTTATTTATTTTCACATTCCATGTTTTGGGGATGTGACAAGGCACCAAATAACATTTATTCAGGTTTAAAACTAATCCAGATGATAAATGTAGAGGCAGCGTCCCGATAGCGATCACATCAACTTTTGATCCATTGCCGACACAGATCGTGACCTCATCCTTCGCAAGTTGCTGCTTATTCCTTAGCCCCTGTTTCGAGTTACATATGTGAGCAACCGAACCAATATCAAATACACAGGCGCTATTGCGACTACTAGTAAGGTACACATCAATAACATGTATATCATATATACCTTTGTTAATCTTCCTATTCTTCTTATCCGCTAGATACTTTGGGCAGTTACGCTTCCTATGCCCCGTGCCCTTGCAGTAAAAGCACTCCGTTTCAGGTTTAGGACCAGCCTTGGGTTTCTTCTCAGAACCAGCAACAGATTTGTCGTCGTTCTTGTTTCTACCCTTGGACTTATTATCCTTTCTACCTTTCTTGAAATTAGTGCTCTTATTGACCATCAACACTTGATGTTCCTTTTTGATCTCCACTTCTACAGTCTTAAGCATTGAGAGAAGCTCGGGGAGAGTCTTCCTCATACCCTGCATGTTGTAGTTCATCACAAAGCTCTTGTAGCTAGGTGGGAGAGATTGGAGAACCCGATGTATTCCCAACTCATTGGGAATCATTATTCCCAGAGAGATGAGCTTATCGGTCTACCCAGACATTTTGAGTAAATGCTCGCTAACGGAGCTGTTCTCTTCCATCATGCAGCTGAAGAACTTTTTTGAAGCATCATAACTCTCCACAATAGTATTGGAGTCGAAAATCGGTTTCAACTCTCCCATTGTATCTTAAGCTTTGTTGTTCTCGAAACGTTTTCGCAGCTCCGGCTCATGTCTACATAGTATGCCACAATGAACTAAATTGTGGTCCTCCTTACGAGTCAGAAAAACATTTTTCTCTTCATCGGAAGCATCTTCTGCAGGCGGGTTACCTAGCGGTGCCTCAAGCACATAGCCCTTTTGAGAGGCACTGAGGAGGATCCTCAAGTTAAGTGTCCAGTTGGTGAAGTTGCTACCGTTGGTGGATTGTTTTTCTTTCTCCATGAACACATTGAAATTCAGAGCAGGTGGTGCTGTGATCTACAAATTATTTGCAAAGTTAATTTAGACTAAGTTCATAATAGAATGAGTTCAGGTTAATTCAAAATTCTATGTGAATTCCCACTTAATAACAACATCCCTCCTAGTTTTCTTAAGTGATTACACAAACCAAATCCACTATACCGCAACCGATCATCATGTGCAATGGCATAGTTTCAAAGGCGAACATCACCATGTTCATCATATCAACCATATGACTCATGCTTAACCTTTCGGTTCGTGTTCCGAGGCCACATATATACATTCTAGGCTCGCCAAGTAGAACCATAACATTCGCGTGTATAAAACTGTCTTACACCCATCGTATGTGAACGTAGAGTCTATCACACCCGATCATCACGAGGTGTCTCAAAACGACAAACTTTCTTGAAGGTGCATGTTATGGGAGAACACATTTTTATCTTGATATTTATATGAGAGGGATTTCATCTTATAATGCTACCGCGCGATCAAATCCAAGCAAAATAAGATGCATAAAAGGATAAACATCACATGTATATATAATGTGATATGATATGGTCCTTCACGCATTCGATCTCCATCTTGTGCGTCATCGTATGATCTCCATCATTCCACCAGCGTATCACCAAGGTCCATGGCGCGCCATCTTGGTTGTCTTCCTTCATTACAATATATCACTTTGATATATATATATATATATATATATATATATATATATATACGGCACGCATGCCTTAAAATGAAATGACAACCATATGGCTCCTGTCGGTTGTTTATAACTTATAAAAAGGATCATTGCATATAATATATAACATAAACAATATGACCATATCACATCACATGCTCTGCAAAAACAAGTTAGACGTTTCTAATTTGCCTTGCATATTTTATGTGGCTTGGGGCTTTCTAGGAAGAACCGTTCTTACCTACGAACATGTAACCATAACGATAATAAAATATTATTAACAATTCTTTGTAAAATAGATCATAACTATAGTGGGAGAAACATGCACCCGCAAAGCCACATCTGCCGAAGAATGTCAAGGATGGGACAAGTCTCGTGAACCCGGTTACATAATGTTAGTCTCGGACAGCTTCAATCCCACTATGCCACTATGATCCAAAATACAAAAAATAGCAATAACTTGATCATCAACGCCCACATCTCTATGTGTTCTAATCATGCATACAAACTACGCATAGAGATGGCTTTGATACCATTGATTAGTTCATAGCATGGAAAACAAAAAATTCCTATGCATGAACACAAACTAGAGAAGAAAACTCTATGAGATGGTAGCAACAGAGAACTAACCCTCGAAGACCGGAAGCGGGGATTAAGTTCCCGCACAAATGTTGCCGATGAAAACTTGACGAAGACGCACGTAGTCGACGTAGTCATTTACTTTGACGATCTCAAGATCGTGTACAAGGTGCCACACCCGGCGGCACCTCCGTACTCAATCACACGTACGGCTTGTCGTCGTCTCCTCCACGCCCACGGTCCAGTGGCGCAGCGGAAGAGGGGATCCACTGGACACTCCAACAAACACTTCTCCAAGTGTATAAACTACAAACTAACAATCCGTCAGAGCTTTGCTAAGCTAAGACAGATATGGGGTAGCAACATTGCGGGAGAGGGGAAGGATCAAGGAAGCATGAACATGGAGGAGAGGGGGCCTTTTATAGGAGAGGAGGGGCAGCCCCTTAGGAGGGTGCACCGACCCCAAGGAGGATGACGAGGGTTAACTCAGCAAATGTCCTAGATGAAGGACTTAGGATCGGGGGAAGAAGGCATCGGATGAACTCAAAGGTAAAGATCAGTGAAACAAGGCGAGTTTGGTGTGTATCGAGAATAAGCGTGGTACTCAATTGGCTCAATCTCAATCTGTCTCTGGCCGGCCTCTCCTGGCCCCTATATATAGGTGGTCAGGTCTCAAGGATCCGGTCGGGTTTAATACAAATTACAGTGTCTGTATATGATATCATCTCGTATTTTGACTATGTCTATGCTTGGGCCTAGCTTAACGGGCCTCAGGGGTACAAAGATAACGGGCTCTATCAGCTATACCCTTGTCAGTAGCCCCCGAGATTCTACCAGAATTGTAGATTCGGGTTGAATCTCAAATCTTTATATCTTCGACTTGATCAATCTTCAATTTATTCTTTTCCCTATACTCATTTAAACAAATCAAATTATTTTATTTCTCAAGGGGATTTTGGTTAACAAGCCTGTCATCTCTGAGCCTTCAACACCATTGGTGCGTGTCCTGGCCTGGGTACTTTCCTTGGGTGGTCTTCTCTGCTGAACCTGATCGTTTGGTCTGACCATCACACATCTGTAGTGGCTGGTGGTGACGATATAGCTAGTTTTACTTGCCTTGATATACTCTTCTGCTCTTTCTTAGATTTTGGGACAGGCTGGATCATTGCAGATATGTACACCTTTGATTGGGTATGCCCATGTCACTTTGTACTAGATATCCTTGATCTGTGGTTGCGCTGTCCTGCGTCGCGTTTCCTCGCTGCGCTCCCCGGTTTAATTCCATGGCGTCTTGCAGTCTTAAGAACGTCCTGCAATCTCTCATCAGGTGATTGCAAACCCTCTTGCCATCTAGGTACGCGTAGTGGATGCAATAAGGTCCGTGAAGCATGTCCTCCACTGATGGGTTAGAATATTTCGGCTTTTCTCTTCTGCGATTGCTTTTGTCTTGGTACTCTCTATTCTCATCTCCTTCCTCGTCTCCCCTTCCGTATCCTGCGGCTACTTGGTTGCGCCTTGCGCGGCCATCCTCATTGTGAGACCTGCGACTTTGGTTACGTCGCCTTCTTGACTCATCGCCTTCTGGTGAACACGCCCTTTTGTTGTTGTAAGCATTTTCTCCGTCTGCGAATCTGCTTGGTACTTCCATTAATTTTAACATTGTTTTTGGCCTTTTTCTCCATAATTCTTCCATGAGGTTCGAACAGTGAAGGCTAGCCAAAAAAGCATCTGCTGCTCGCTCGTCGGAGACGTCTTCTGCGGAGTTTTTTATTATACTCCATCGTTGTATATATGAACGTAAAGTCTCGCCCTTTTTCTGCACGCAGGATTTGACTTCTTCTATTGATGCTGGTCTTTTGTATGTTGAGCGAAAAAAATTGTAAATTGATTTTCTAATTCGCCCCAGCTTCCGATATAATCGTCGGGTAACATGCCTAACCAAGACCGTGTTGCGCCGGTGAGGTGTAGTTGTAGGCTTTGCATTGTTGTTGCTCTTGTTCCTCCAAGTATTTGTACTGCCTGGAGGTAGTCTGATAACCATAACCTAGGTTCTTGCAACCCATCATATTTCTATTGATCGTGTGGTAGTTTGAATCCTTTGGGTACTTGCATTCTGCGAACACTTTAGGTAAAGCATAGCGTGCCCATTTCCTTTTCGTCATCCTCGTAGTTTTCTCCATTCCATGCATATCGCGCCTTGTTTACCCTGGATTGTACTATAATGTTCCTTGCATCCTCCATTCGTGCTTCGTGATCTTCATCGCCGGGGTGAATTGGCTCTTTGGCTTTGCGAAGTTTTGTATTTTCGGCTTCTCCTTCCCCTTGTGCTCGTAATGTATCGACTTTTTCTCTGAAGATTTATGTTTTAACTCATTTCCCACTAACCCGAGACTTTTTTCGGCCGCTTGATGCATAAGTTCCCGTGGATCTCTGGGCTCTGGTTGTGTGGTTAATAAATGTGCCTGTGCTGCCACTAAAGCTACTTCTGGTGTTTCTTGTATGAAGTTTTCCTCTTCGTCTGATAGTGGTGCGCTGGCACTTCTTGCACAGTTCTCTTTCCTGGTCCGCACTGTTCTCCCCCTGTTATGCTTTGGTTCGCGATGTCTTTCTTTGCTGGAGTCAGATGTCTCATTGTACTCATCCCAGTATGATCCGATTGACACACTGTTACTCTCCTGGCTTTTCCTGAGCTCGCTTTTTTTCCTCCCGTAGCTTCTTTTTGTGCTGGTGCATGGCGTATTAATATCCCATTAAGACTTCTCTTCTCGAGTTTGCGGGTACCTCCTTTCCGTGATTGATTACTGACATGATAAGTCTCCATTCTTCAGCGGAGACATATATTTTCTCTTTCTCCTTTCCACTGTTGCTCCTTGGCTCGTTGCCCTATGTGTTGAGTACTATGTTGTTTGTGTCATCGTTTTCTTCTGATGCTTCAGTGATGATGATGCATACTTGGTGCACATTGCTGGAGACACCACCGCTTCGGATGGTGAAGTCCTATTGGTCGAGATCTAAGCGATCCATTGCTTCTCCTAAGTCGAGGTTTCCCATGATTTTGTCGAGTTCATCGACTTTGTCTTCTATCCTTATTGTCGCAATGCTGACTGGCGAGTTTACCTTGCTGGAGGAGAATTCCAATGATTCTGATACAACCGTTGTTGTGGTTTTATCTGCCGATGGATCCGATTTCGTCGGATCTAAGAGGCGAATCGATCTCAAGGAACCGACGCGAAAACTCAGACTTCTGATTGTCAGGTCCATCCCTGATCTAAGCTTGCGAATATTGGAGTAGGCGCTGGTGGGTGAGGTTGAAAATCTACGGTTCCAAAGGATATCTGGTTTCCGTCAACTTTCAAGTTGTTGTCAGCTGAAAGCAAAAAAGCCGTCGAATTCATGATTCCAACACCTAGAGTCCCCACGGTCGGCGCCAATTGACGAGGGTTAACTCGGCAAATGTCCTAGATGAAGGACTTAGGATCGGGGGAAGAGGGCGTCGGATGAACTCGAAGGTAAAGATCAGTCAAACAAGGCGAGGTCTGGTGTTTATCGAGAATAAGTGTGGTACTCAATTGGCTCAATCTCAATCTATCCCTGGCCGGCCTATCTTGGCCCCTATATATTGGTGGCCAGGTGACAAGGGTATAGCTAGGCCCAATTGTAATACTAGTCGATATACGAGTTCATGTCGTATGTCGATACTGTAATCTGTATCGGACCCCTCCCGTTCCTTAAGACCTGGCCACCTATATATAGGAGCCAGGAAAGGACGGAGAGAGACAGATTGAAAGCAAGCCAAGTTTACTCTTACGTTTACTTTCGATACACACCTTGTTTGACTGATTTTACCTTTGAGTTCATCCGACGCCCTACTCCCCCGATCCTAAGTCCTTCATATTGGACATTTGTCGAGTTAACCCTCGTCAATTGGCGTCGATCGTGGGGACTCTGGGCGTTGGAATCATGAATTCGACAGCTTTTTCGCCTTTGGCCAACAGGGATCCAGAAGTCGATGAAATCCAGATACCCTTCGGAACCATCAATTTTCAACCTCACCAGTCAAATTTCACACAGGCATTCGAGAGCATGGACGAGGATATGGACCTAACGATTGGAAGTTTAAACTTTCGCGTCAGATCCTTAGGTTCAATGCGCCTTTCAGATCCGGCGAAACCGGGTCCGTCGGCAAGCGAGTCCAAGACAGTAGCAATGAAGGAATCATCAGAAGGCTCCTCCAGCGAGCTAAACTTGCCGGTCAGCTCCGCAGAAGCAGAAAAAGGAAAAATCGCAGAAGGCGATGAAACCATGGAGAATTTCGACTTAGAAGTTCAATTCGAAGATCTCATGATCTGTCATGACGATACTTCAGACAAATCAACAGACACCTGGAAGACAGGATTAGAGCTTCATGAAGATGACAGTTCAATCTTCTCAAGCTTCAACAGTAAGTTCGACAATCAATACCAATTACTTGCCATTATAGGAGACAACTCAGAAGAGCTCAACAAAAATAACAATACAGTGCTCAACCCAGCAAACGTAAACAGAGGAGCGAATTATTTAGCAGAAGGAGAAACTGCAGATTCCCTTGCAACTAGCGAGAAAGTTCGACTATCAGTCAACGAGTGGAGAACAATCAAGACAGCCGTGGAGCACGGCACGCCAATACCAACAAACGCCAGTAAGAATATGCTTTTAGGGTATCACTATGCCTTAAGACAACAATCAAAGCAACTAGCCAAAGAGAGGATTGAAATATACAGAAGAGAAGAGACTCAGCCATTGCAACAAGCGACGTTGTTAGCAAAGCACGTAGCGACGCGTCATACACAAGCAGCAAAAGGCATCGTCGACATGGATCAAGGTTCGAAAACCTCGAGTACTCAGAAAGGCAAAGCCTCTCCAAAAACCTCGACTTGTCTTTCTGAAGACACCCGAAGCAGCACTAGTGGCAGCACTAGTGGCAGCTCAAGCATACCTGCACACAACACGACCAAATCCGGGAGACCCAAGGGAACATATGCACCGAGCAGCACTACAAGGATTGAAGATGGTAGGCAATAAATTATCAGCAAAAGAAGAGGAGGCATACCGCAACAAAGGAACATATAAGCCAAGATCACCACACCGTCACAACAGTCCTCGGCATAAAAGTGGCAGTCGACGATCTAGAACACCATCACCAAGGCGACACAGAAGCCCGAAACACGGAGGAACCCGAAGATCCAGAACTCCAAGCAAAGCATACGACTACGAAGATGACGAAAAAGAGATGGGGGCATCGTGCTTTACCCACAGGGTTCGTACCACGCCAGTACCCAAAGGTTTTAAACTACCCCATGATCAGTAAAATTACGATGGATCCCAGGAGCCACAATCATGGCTTTCAAATTATTTACAGGCAGTAAAAATATTGGGAGGAACCAAGGAAATGGCCATGCAAAGCTTGCAATTACACCTCACCGACGCAGCAAGGTCATGGTTGAGCAAGTTAGAAAAAGAATCAATTGGAAGCTGGGAGGAGCTCACAAAGCAATTTACGAGTAACTTCAAGTTGACATATAAATGGCCAGCATCCATAGAAGAAGTCAAAGCCTGCGTACAGCAACGCAATGAGACATTAAGGGTGTATATCCAAAGGTGGAGCATTATCAAAAATTCAGCGGTCGAAGTCTCAGACGAAGGAGCAATAGACGCATTCACACTCGGGTTGAGGTGAGGAGACCTAGTCAAAGAGATGGGTAGAATCAAGCCGAAACAGTATCAGATTTAATGGATATCGCAAACAGGTTTGCAGATGGAGAAGATGCGTGCAACAACAAATGGACACGATCACCGGAAGATGATAGAGGAAACAGATACGGAAGCCAAAGGAGGAGATCTCGCAATTATGATAACTACGGCTCCCACAGCCAAGTAGCCGCAGGGTACAAAGACAATGGCTACCAAGGAAACAACCGTCGCCTCAGGGTACCGTAGCTACAGAAAAGAAGACTACGGAAGCAGCAAAAAATTCCAGACAAGAGAACCCAGAGAGTACAACCCATCACCAGAAGATATGCTAAACGGACCATGTCACATACACTCCACGTTTGTTGATGGGAAGCGAGTATCCAGGCACGCGATGAAAGATTGCACAACATTCTTAAAACTCCAGGAAGCAGCACTAAACAAGCAAGCCGAAGCAAAACGGCAAGCATACAAAGGAAACACAAACAACGCGTCTGCAAGTCAACAAGGAAACAATGGAGTTCCTCAAGGTCAAGACCAGCCGAACTCTAAAGGGCACATCACAGCAATGATACAGCCTGTGCCAAAGTCGAACAAAGAGGAAAAAAGCATAACTCGCCAAGTTAACCTAGCAGTAACCTCGCCTCCGGCAACAACGGAATATCTACACTGGTCAGAGCAACCCATAGAATTCAGCTGGGATGATCACCCCATAACAGTACCTCGGCCAGGAAACACGCCTCTGGTACTCAAAGCCCAAATTGGGACATACGATGTCGACAGAGTGTTTATGGATGCAGGAAGCGGAATAAACCTTATATACGCGAAGACTCTACGAGCAATGCACATTTCATTAGAGTTCCTAAAACCAACTGACTATTCCTTTCACGAGATTGTCCCAGAGAGCGCCAACTATCCACTAGGTCGAATAGCACTCAACGTGTGCTTCGGGAATCGACAAAACTACAGAAGAGAGAAGCTCGACTTCGAAGTCATGGACTGGCCATCACAATATCACGCGATCCTCGGGCGACCCGCATTTTCACGATTCATGGCAGTACCTCACTATACGTACCTGGTACTAAAAATGCCAGGACCCAATGGAATTATCGCAGTAAAAGGAAGCTTCGAGCTATCAGATCTATGTGACAAGGAATTTCACAAGATGGCCCAAAACTTCGGCATGATGGCAAGCTACGGAGAACCCAAAGACAAAGCAAAAAAGCGCGACTACAGGAGTCACACAACAACTCGAAGGACACCCAGCAGAGCCAGAAGTGAAAAAACCGTGGGTACAGTCGTCAGACCAAGAGAAACCTATAGGAGAAGAAGAGAAGACCTCGGTGACATAGGCGACAAGAACAACAAAAAGTAGAGTAGAAAAATAAGGTTGTAAAAGCCACGAGCTATTCCAGGGCAATGCCCTCTAGATCCAGAACACAGGTGATTGGCCGGATCTCTTGGGTCACCCCATGTATCTTACATTATAAGCATAAATAAAGACATAGTTCCTCCTATTCGAGTTTACGTGTCTCTATTATCTAAAACGAAATCGTGGCAAATGCACTAAGCAAGGAATGCCTTGAGAAATTTCCTAGTAAGAAAAACACAGAAAATGGGAACATTGAGTTTTACATACAAAGCATACATGCAGTAACATGCTACACTGTTGGCTGATCTGAGTCATCCACGTTGAAAGGATTCAAGTAGTGGTGCTCGCGGAAAAACCTCGCGTGTCCTCCTGCAGTAACCTTGAAATAATCCTCCTCGTGGGCTGCAGCGTGGCATCCATATGGACACCAAGCGTAGCACGCCCTGGAGGCAACCCTTCCGACATCGAGTCGTAATTAAGCCTTGGATGCCATTTTCGCATCCATCCAAGGGCAAAATTCGCACCAGCAATCAAATTGAGCTTTATCAAAAGGTGAACCCGCTGGCTTGTCCTGAAGGTCTCAAGCAATTGTCTAAAATCCCTCGACAGTGGGTTGCGGGGGAGCATAACAGAGTACATGGTTGTCAAAGATGCTTGACAACCATCAATCGCTTCCCCAATATGCTGAGCGCGATCTTGAAGAAGCACAATGGCACGACGACGCCGAGGATCAGATCACAAACTATCGGTTCCCTCCGATGCCTTCTCAAGAGCCGCGATTCGCTCAGAAACCCAACGTGTCTCACCAACAAGGTCCAGGCAAGTACCTGAGGTACGAAAAGATATTAACCCACAATAGTGGAGGAAAAGGGAAAAGAGAAAGGCTACAAGGAATCTTACATCGCAACATTTCACAGACAGACTCAACGATACCAACAAGAAAGGAGTCGCATTCTTTAAGATGTACGATCCTGGCCACCATACCCGACACTTTATCCTCAAGTGTGGATATCTGTTTCATATAGCCACAAGATTTGCTGGCCTTGTCCAAACCAATATGTGCCTGGTGTTTCATCAAGGACAAACGGCCTTCAAGGTCCGAAATCCTTAACGAATATTCAGTACATCGACAAGAAGGATGAAGAGGCGAAGAAGCTCCGAAGTTGAACATATTGGCGGGAGATGAAGCCCGATCACGACCCGACGACCCACCAGCATGCATAGGCTGGAAGCCAACAGAAAGAAGAAGACAACATCTCAGAAACTAAATCAAGCACGACATTTCATAAGGGAAGAGTATTTACAAAGAGTACAAGTCCTCTGACTAGTTCTCGGGCAAAATATAAATAAAGTTTACTACACCAAAAGAAAGGAAGACTACAAGGGAAGACTAAGTCTATGCCACCTCAGCATCAGGGTCCACGGCGGAAGTAGGCGCGGAAGAGGTAGCACCAGTGTTGGGAGGAGGCATCGACCCACTTGTTGTCGGAGTCGAAGAAACTGGCATAGCAGAGGCCAAAGAAGCCGCTGAAGGAGAAATAATCAAAACGATGCCCGGCGCATACTTCTTCGCCTTCTCGAAGAAACCCCGCAGCTCCGAAAGAGGTCGACCGCGGGAAGAGCTCACCTTCTCCCAGTTAACCTCCTCGACATGCGCATAAGTAAGCGCAATGGCCCCCTCTGCACCTTGCTTCACGGAGCGGCTCTTCATCAGAAGGATAGGATCTCCGGGGGTGTTAAAAGCCGTTGCAAGCTTCTTCAGATCAGCAGCTAGCATGTTCGCTTTTTGCTTGGGCCACAACTCGACGAAAATCCGTGTTAACACGCGACTAGACAGCTCAAAGATCTCCTGGATAGATATCCAGTTCGACTCCAGCAGGTTAACCGCGGCCATTAGAGGATTATCGTCTAGCTGCAAGGGTGCCAAAGACACCCTAGTATGTTCTAAAGAACAAAGGGGACAAAGACAGAAAATAAGAAAGCATACATCAGTAAGTATAAGAATGGGTAAATCAACAAAGAAGGGAAAAGCATGGTATTTACCTCCAGCAAGAGCCAAAATTTTATTAAGGCGTTCAGTTACGGCTTGCTCCCTCTCGATACACCCCTGATTAGCATCAGCAAGTGCTTACTCCGCTTTCTTCGCCCTAGCCAATGCTAACTTAGTGGACTTCTCAGCAGTGGTTTTGGCAGCGGCGGCAACATCCCAAGCTTTTCTGGAAGCTTCGAGTTCAGCTTCCAGAGACGATATGCGAGCATTAGCCGCCGACAAAGCATCTGCAGCACACGAAGGAGAAAGCAAGCTCGATAAAAGAGCCACAGAGGCGCAAAGTTAGGCAAATAAAAGACGCATGATGGCAAAAAGCTTACCATGAGAAGCCCTCGCCGCTTTCAAAAACTCGACACATTCAGTACCCAAAGAGACGAACTTTTTCATCAAAATCTGTCCAACGCAGGACATGAGAAGAGCAGTTCAAAAGCTAGTAAATAATAAAAATATATATCACTTACATCATCAGGGGAGATAACTGGTCGAGGGGTGTCGAGAGAAGTACTCGCCGCTGATGCTTGATACGTCTCCAACGTATCTATAATTTTTGATGCTCCATGCTTGTTTTTACACCATTTGCCTACTGTTTCGTTACACTTCGTGGCACTTTTATGCATTTTCCAGAACTAACCTACTAACAAGTTGCCACAGTGCCAGTTCCCTGTTTTCTGCTGTTTTTGTGTTTCAGAAGTGATACACAGGAAATATTCTCGGAATTGGACGAAACAAGTTCCTAAAGTCTTATTTTACCCGGAAGATTCCAGAGATCCAAAGAGGAGTAGGAGGGGGGCCACAGGGGCCCCACACACCAGGCTGGCGCGGCCAGGGCGTGGGCTGCGCCGCCGTGGTGTGAGGCCACCTGGCTCCACCTCTGACATCGCCCCTTCACCTATAAAGTCCCCCCGATGGAAAAAACCAAAGTACCCAATCACTTTTCCAGAACACATCGCGATCCGCCGCCGCCGTCGACCTGAAGATCAAGAGGGTCCAGAAGCTCTTCCCGGCACCCTGCCGGAGAGGGGAATCGCCACCGGAGGTCTTCTTCATCGCCATGCTTGCCTCCGGAGTGATGAGTGAGTAGTCTACCTTGGACTATGGGTCCATAGCAGTAGCTAGATGGTTGTCTTCTCCACCATGTGCTTCATGTTTAGATCTCATGAGCTGCCCTACATGATTGAGATCACCGTTATGTAATTCTACATGTTTGGTTTGTTGGGATCCGATGAATATTGGTGTTATGATTGAGTTGCTATACTGAAATATATCTTATGTTATCTCTATGTTGTTTATGATCTTGCATGCTCTCCGTTGTTAGTAGCTATCTTGGCCGAGTAGTTGCTAGTGACTCCAAGAGGGGGTATTTATGCTCGATAGTGGGTTCATGCCTCTATTTAACCTGGGGGAGTGACAGAAACCTCTAAGGTTGTAGATGTGCTGTTGCTACTAGGGAGAAAACAACATTCATATGCTCAAGGGCATATGCTTTGTTTACATTACACACTTTGCTTAATGCAATTATCTGTTGTTCGCAACTTAATACTTGTGGAGTTCTCGGATTGATTCGCCACAAGTGGATTATTAGTCATAGATGCAGTTGGATGGCGGTCTATGTATTTTGTTGTAATGCCCAGAGTAAATCTCATAGTGATCTTCTTGACATATCACGTTTATCTTTATTCTATCAATTGCCCAACTGTAATTTGTTTACCCAGCATGTGTTATTTATCTTATGGAGAGACACCACTAGTGAACTGTGGACCCCGGTCCTATTTCCATCATATTGCTATGACCTGTTTACTTTACTCGCACTGTTTACTTTACTCGCATACTTCTACTGTTTTCCACTCGATACACTCATAACCTTTGTTTCAAGCAAACCGGTGAGATTGACAACCTCATCGTAAGTTGGGAACAAAGTACTTGGTTGTGTTGTGTGCAGGTTCCGCGTTGCTACTGGCCGAAGACGAGTCAACAAGTGTCGTAAACGGCGCCCTTGTTGGAGTGCTATTAAGCCAGTCTGCATCACCTTCAGTCGTTTGTCTCTCCTCTCTAAGATCGACATACCTTGGTTTCTTAACTGAGGGAAAACTAGCTGCTATACTCATCACACCTTCCTCTTGGGGTTCCCAACGGGCTGGTCATTCATCACGCACAAGGACCACCAGCTAATTTTCTGGCGCCGTTGCCGGGGAGGAAGTAGAAGACTTCTGCGAGGCGAGTTTTCGCACGCACATCCTTTACTTTGTTATTGTTTTGCTTTACTTTATTTATTTTACCTGCATCGTTTTATATCAAAAATCTAAAAAAAATTAGAATCCTTGGTAGTTGTTTTTACTTGTTTATTTTAGTTTTGCTGAAATGGCCAATCCTGAAAACACCAAGTTGTGTGACTTTACTAGCACGAACAATAGTGATTTTATCTGCACTCCTATTGCACCACCTGCTCCTGCTGCAAACTTTTATGAGTTTAAGCCTGCTTTGTTGAACCTTGATATGAAAGAGCAATTTTCTGGTGCTAGTACTGAAGATGCTGCAGCTCATCTCAACAATTTTGTTGAGCTATGTGAGATGCAGAAATATAAGGATGTAGAAAGTGATATTATTAAGCTCAAGTTGTTTCCTTTTTCTTTGAGAGGAAAAGCTAAAGATTGGTTGCTGTCTTTGACTAAGAATAGTATTGATTCATGGGCTAAGTGTAAGGATGCTTTTATTGGTAGATACTATCCTCCTGCTAAGATTATATCTCTGCGTAGCAATATTATGAAGTTTACTCAGTTTGATAATGAACATGTTGCTCAAGCTTGGGAAAGAATGAAATCTATGATAAAGAATTGCCCCACTCATGGACTGACTACTTGGATGATTGTCCAAACTTTTTATGCAGGACTGAATTTTTCTTCAAGGAACCTACTTGATTCAGCTGCTGGAGGCACTTTTATGTCCCTTACCTTGGGCGCCGCAACAAAGCTACTTGACAACATGATGGTGAATTATTCCGAATGGCACACCGAGAGAGCTCCACAAGGTAAGAAGGTAAATTCTGTTGAGGAAACCTCTTCCTTGAGTGATAAGATTGATACCATTATGGCTATGCTTGCTAATGATAGGACTCATGTTGATCCTAATAATGTTCCTTTAGCCTCTCTGGTTGCTCAAGAAGAGCATGTTGATGTGAACTTCATTAGAAACAATAATTTTAACAACAATGCTTATAGGAACAATTTTGCTAGTAACAATTATAGGCCGTATCCTTCTACCAATGGTAATGGTTATGGTAATTCTTATGGTAATTCCTACAACAACACTAGGGCCGCACCCTCCGAGCTTGAGGTAATGCTCAAGGACTTTATCGGTAAGCAAACTGCTTTTAACAAGTCTGTTGAGGAAAAGTTAGGCAAAATTGATGTTCTTGCTTCTAAAGTTGATAGCCTTTCTCATGATGTTGAACTTCTGAAATCAAAAGTGTTGCCCAATGATGTTAAAGAGAACAATGTTTTTGCTACCGCTAATGCTATTCAAGTTGGAATTGATGAAAATATTAGATTGTTAGCGGAATTGCATGCCAGGTGGGAAAGAGAAGATGAGATGGCTAGAGAGATGAAGGTATGTACCATTACTACCTCTAATTATGTTACTCCTAATGCTAGCAATCCTCCTACTTTGATTGGTGTAGAGAAAACCCCCACTCCTTGTGTTAAAAAGCCTAAAACTGCCAAAACTTTTTCTCAAAAGAGTGCTGAAATTTTTTGGAGTGTGGGAGATGATAGCTCTACTTCTTTTAATGATTTTGATGTTGATGGCTGCAATATATCTGAAGTTATTTTGTTCTTGCAAAAGCTTGCTTTGACTCCCAATGCTAGTTCTTTAAATGTTTGCTTTTACTAAGCATATTACCAATGCTCTCATGAAAATTAGGGATGAAAAGTTGAAGCAAAAAGCCTCTGTTCCCAAGAAGTTAGAAGATGGTTGGGAACCCATCATTGATATGCATGTTAGTGGTTTTGATTGCCATGCTTTATGTGATCTAGGTGCTAGTATTTCTATCATGCCTAGAAAGATTTATGACATGCTTGATTTACCGCCTCTTGAAAAGTGTTATTTTGATGTTCCTATTGCTGATGTTGCTAAGAAGAAACCTTTGGGAAGGATTAATGATGTTCTTATTGTGGTTAACAATAACCTTGTTCCTGTTGATTTTCTTGTTATGGACGTTGAATGCCATGCTTCATGTCCTATTATTTTGGGAAGACCCTTTCTTCGAACTGTAGGTGCAATCATTGATATGAGGGAAGGCACTATTAAATATCAATTTCCACTAAAGAAAGGTATGGAACACTTCCCTAGGAAAAGAAAGAAATTAATTTTTGACTCTATTCTTAGAGCAAATTATGAGCTTGATGCTTCATCACTTGATATTACTTGATTCGCAATTTTCTACGCCTAGCTCAAAGGCGTTAAAGAAAAGCACTCTTGGGAGATAACCCAATGTTTATTTTTAGTACTTTTTCTTTTATTTGAGTCTTGGAAGTCATTACTACTGTAATGACCGCTCTTTATCCTTTTTATTTCATTTTTGTGCCAAGAGAAGCCTCTAATTTGAGTGAGGTAAAGATTTGGGGATGTTGCTGTCCTGAAACTGTTTTCGGTGCTGCACCGTAAAAAATCGTATAAATTCTCTGTATATCTTTTGGACCTGCGATTTCTTGTGCATATGCCCCAGGTTATATCCAAACTTTCGTTAGTTTAACGCTTTCTAATTTGAGCAACAGAAAACCCCTAAAAAATTCGGCCTTTGCCAGCTGTTCTGTTTTGACAGATTTCTGCCAATATTTGTTTTTGCCACTTTATCGCTTTCTTTTGAGTTCTTTTGATCAAGGAACTTGTGGGGAAGTTGCTACAGTAGTATATACTTTATATTTGGTGGTTTTGGGTTGAAACCTGAAGCAAAAAGAGGTTGATTATATGTTATGCTTGCACTAATGTTGCTAATAGAATTGTGTTTAGTTTTGTATGAAAGAAGTTTTCAAGTGTAGGGATTGGAGAATGATGAGATGAGTTGAAGAATGGACAAAAGCTCAAGCTTGGGGATGCCCATGCATCACCCCAAGAAATATCCAAGAAGTACAAGCGTCAAAGCTTGGGGATGCCCCCGAGGCACCCCTTCTTCATCGGCAAAAATCAGGTCACCTTTCAAAACACTATATTTTTATTGCTTCATGCACTATGTGTTTTTCTTGGAGCGTCAGTTGTTTTAGTTTTCTTAGTTAGTTTAGTTTGTTTGCTGCAATAAATGGTTGGACCCCAACAAATTTCCTTTGGAGGAGATGTACTTGTTTTCATTTGCCAAGAACACTCCATTTTTCATTCTTACAATTTCACCGGATGTTCTTCTTTTTCTGCTACTGCTTTTGGTTTTCATTTTCGCCTTGATTTGCGTTCAGACCTTGTCATATCTTTTCATCAAGGTGTATTTTTGCCTCTGATCTTTATTGGTTTTCATCCAAAGAGGTGTTTATAAAAATTTCAAATGGTGTTGGAAAAGAGAAAAAGCTTTGTGCAAAAAAGTGGTACAAGAAGGAGCTTGTGTAGACTGCGGCTTAGGCTTTTTAATGTCATGCTTGATGTCTTTTTGATAGTATGCTTAGTGGTTTTGCTGTAGCATGACTTGTCTCAAATAACTGAGATTGCTTAATGAGCCTTTGAAAAAATCATGCGTTGTTTTTAATTATTTGGAAGCATTATTTTGGTTTTCTCCTTGATGCTTTATTTGGGTTGACTTGGCGCATGCTCACACATGTTAGACTCTTACAAAGTCGCCAATAGCCTCTATGATCATTTAGTTTTTGACTTTTGATGCCATCTTATGCTTCTTTTAATGTCGCTTTGTCGCTTTGCATGATTATGGCCATTATTGTTCTCTTAGTTGGTCGTTCCCAGTCTTTTGCTAGCCCTCGCCTTGTACTGAGTATGAGCTCTACTCGTGCATCCAACTCCTAAAAGCCAAAGTCTTCCAAAGTGTCCACCATACATACCTACTAGCAATTTGCTATTCCAAGTAAATTTGACTTCCTTTTATTTTCTCTTCAAATTAAACTCTTACCAGTGTTATGCGAAATTTGGTCAGTAAAGCTCTCACGAACCGAAAGGCACACTTTACTTTTTCCTGTTCTTAAAAATTTGACATTGTGGTCTCTTATGTTGAGTTGTTATGCTTGCAAGTTGTAAGTTGGAGACTAGCCCAGCCATGCAGTCATGGGCAAGCTTTCAACATTGCACTTCTTATTTGAGTTGATATCGTGATCTTTTGTTTAGGGATGCCCGCGGTGTGAAATGAATTGGGAATTTTGTGGGGATCATGGAGTTTTTATATGTGTTAGGGAAACGCCGGGCCGCTAATCTAAGCCATGCATAATTCATGGTGGAAATTTGCAGCATACCCATGGTGAACATTTGACGACGCATCTCACAATAAAAAGCTAAACAAATGGCAAATAAAAGAGATATCGAGGTGTTCATTGTCTGCTTGTCCTGTCATTTTGGTGTGGGCTTGTTCCATGTCATCGGGCACGGAGGTACCCCATTGGCGGTTCTCAATGATATGCATATATTTACAATGACAAGAGCCTTGCTTGGGACTCTAAGTAAAGTAGCATGAGGTTTGGGTACTCATATTCACGGGACACGAGGTTTTCAACTTATGATTTGTCAAGCATATGCATCATAATTGTTCTCGCATTAACTTTAACCATTCAAGATGCTTATGATGGGGGCAATGAGAGCTCAAAGCTGGTAAGTACCTTAATTTTTGAAGGTTATAAAACTTGCAATCACTGCTTCCCTCTGCAAAGGGCCTTTCTTTTACTTTTATGTTGAGTCACCACCTTCTTTCTTTATGCACCATTAAGAGAGCATAGTTGTCATTCTTAGTATAATGTGCATTGTCCCAAAGTTTTCATTGATTGATTCATATTGTTGGTTTCACTTGTTCTCAAATTATTTGTATCTAGTCGCCCTTTTAAACTTGAAGGTGTCCTATGCATTTATGTTTTGCTCTCTTTGAAGGACAAGCTGAAAACAATTTGTATGTTTTTCCTTATGATTTGAACACACGTTCGACTTTCATTGTTTCATTTTCATGATCTTTTGTTTGTGTTCATTTTCATGTTTACAACATGGTTGCTAAGTTCTTATTGTCAAGATTATATCTTCATGCCCATGTTTTAAGTTCTTATGATCCCAGCTCACAAATGCTTACATATATGATCAAGATTGTGTAGGTGCATCTCACCTCAAAAATTATTCTTTTGTTATCACTTACCTACTCGAGGACAAGCAGGAGTTAAGCTTGGGGATGCTTGATACGTCTCCAACGTATCTATAATTTTTGATGCTCCATGCTTGTTTTTACACCATTTGCCTACTGTTTCGTTACACTTCGTGGCACTTTTATGCATTTTCCGGAACTAACCTACTAACAAGTTGCCACAGTGCCAGTTCCCTGTTTTCTGCTATTTTTGTGTTTCAGAAGTGATACATAGGAAATATTCTTGGAATTGGACGAAACAAGTTCCTGAAGTCTTATTTTACCTGGAAGCTTCCAGAGATCCGAAGAGGAGTAGGAGGGGGGCCACAGGGGCCCCACACACTAGGCTGGCGCGGCCAGGGCCTGGACCGTGCCGCCGTGGTGTGAGGCCACCTGGCTCCACCTCTGACATCGCCCCTTCGCCTATAAAGACCCCCCCGACGGAAAAAACCTAAGTACCCGGTCACTTTTCCAGAACACATCGCGATCCGCTGCCGCCGTCGACCCGAAGATCGGGAGGGTCCAGAAGCTCTTCCCGGCACCCTGCCGGAGAGGGGTATCACCACCGGAGGTCTTCTTCATCGCCATGCTTGCCTCCGGAGTGATGAGTGAGTAGTCTACCTTGGACTATGGGTCCATAGCAGTAGCTAGATGGTTGTCTTCTCCACCATGTGCTTCATGTTTAGATCTCATGAGCTGCCCTACATGATTGAGATCACCGTTATGTAATTCTACATGTTTGGTTTGTTAGGATCCGATGAATATTGGTGTTATGATTGAGTTGCTATACTGAAATATATCTTATGTTATCTCTATGTTGTTTATGATCTTGCATGCTCTCCGTTGTTAGTAGCTATCTTGGCCGAGTAGTTGCTAGTGACTCCAAGAGGGGGTATTTATGCTCGATAGTGGGTTCATGCCTCTATTTAACCTGGGGGAGTGACAGAAACCTCTAAGGTTGTAGATGTGCTATTGCTACTAGGGAGAAAACAACATTCATATGCTCAAGGGCATATGCTTTGTTTACATTACACACTTTGCTTAATGCAATTATCTGTTGTTCGCAAATTAATACTTGTGGAGTTCTCGGATTGATTCGCCACAAGTGTATTATTAGTCATAGATGTAGTTGGATGGCGGTCTATGTATTTTGTTGTAATGCCCAGAGTAAATCTCATAGTGATCTTCTTGACATATCACGTTTATCTTTATTCTATCAATTGCCCAACTGTAATTTGTTTACCCAGCATGTGTTATTTATCTTATGGAGAGACACCACTAGTGAACTGTGGACCCCAGTCCTATTTCCATCATATTGCTATCACCTGTTTACTTTACTCGCACTATTTACTTTACTCGCATACTTCTACTATTTTCCACTCGATACACTCATAACCTTTGTTTCAAGCAAACCGGTGAGATTGACAAACCTGTGTTGTGTGCAGGTTCCGCGTTGCTACTGGCCGAAGACGAGTCAACAAGTGTCGTAAACGGCGCCCTTGTTGGAGTGCTATTAAGCCATTCTGCATCACCATCAGTTGTTTGTCTCTCCTCTCCAAGATCGACATACCTTGGTTTCTTAACTGAGGGAAAACTAGCTGCTATACTCATCACACCTTCCTCTTGGGGTTCCCAACGGGCTGGTCATTCATCACGCACAAGGACCACCAACGCTTTCTTCGGGCGTTTGGAAGCATGAGAACCAGCCTTTTTGGTAGCAGCTTCTAGTGACTTAGGCACCACAGCTGCCTCTTGTGAAGGTGGTTCATCGATAACAGGAGCATCAACAATAGGAGCAGCGGCAGCACACTTCTTTGGGTCCTCATTATCACTGAAAAAGAAACAAAAGAGTAAAACACTTTGTGCAAGTCGACAGAAAGAAAAGTATATGAACAAGTCAGCAAAAAACTCACGAGTCCAAGGCGTCAAAAAGATCTTCTTCATCCTCTAGAGCAGAGGCCTCCCCGGCCACATTCTTGTGAGTGGAGGTACTCGAACAAAGGAGCTCCTTGACATGTTTCCTCTTCTTGTCGAGGCCAAGATCTTCGGAAAGTGCAGGAGGAGGCGACGTAGTCGAGATGGTTCTTTCCAGCGAATCTTCGGCTTCATCTTCGTCTTGGCTGTCCTGAGCCTTGGGGGCTTCAGACGCACCAGAGACAAGAACATCCTGAATAGGTCCTCCCTCTGGAAGAGGAGGACGAGAAACAAGGAATTGATGGCCCTGCGAAGACAAAGTCACCAAACTATCAGCAAAATAGCAACATCACAAGAACAAGGCGAATAAAATGAGCGAAAAATGCGTACCGCAGGCAAGGGACGCTCGGAGTCAAAGAAACCAGCGGCCAAAGCTAGAATTTCATGATCTTTCGTGAGAGTAGTTAGAGCTCTCACTCGCTTGTCGAGATCCTTCTTCTCCATAAGATCATCAGATACTCGATAAGAATCTCCCAAGCCAGAAAATGACCAAAGTTTGGAAATACGATGCTGAAGAGGCTGAACTCGCCATTGCAGAAAAAACGCCATAAGTTGAGTCCCTGACAGCGCACCTCCTCTACCACTCTTCAGAGCCTGGATGCGAGCTAGCAGTGGCTTGATATCTGCCATCTTAGGTTCCGTGGGAGGAGAATCCCACGAGGCCAATTTCTTCAGATCTTTAGTGGCATCAAAAGGGGCAATGCCGTACTGGTCAGAGGAAGAGATTTTCTGGTCTTTGATGTAAAACCACTTCTTCCTCCAACCTTGTACTGAGGCAGCCATGGAAAATTTTAGGTACTGAAACTCCGCACGGACAGAAATAACAGCCCCGCCCAGCTCAGGCTTTTCTGATAAAGCAACACTGGGGCGGAGCCGAAAGAGAAATTTCCAGAGAAGAAAATGGGGTTCGATCCCCAGAAAAGACTCGCAAAGGGTGACGAAGCAAGCAATATGAAGAATTGAGTTTGGTGTGAGCTGGTGAAGCCGCACACCGTACACAAAGAGAAGCCCACAAAGGAACTCGTGGGCAGGGAAAGAGAGACCGCATAAAAGAAAGGCAAGAAACATCACCCGGAAGCCGCTCGGGGGCTTGGGGATGTGCTCGGTGCTAGGGAAGATGACTTGGTCGCCGTCGGCGATGAGACCATCAGCCTGGGCCTTGGTGAGATCTGTTTGCTTGAACTCAGAAGGCACCCAGCTGGTTAATGCATTGGTGGCGTTGCTTTTCCCCATCTTGTTCTTTTGCGCAAGGGTCTTGACGCACATCTACGAGTTGCGCATGGGGGCTGTGCAGGAGCTCAGAAGCGCGCGGGGTTTGCAACAATGGTGGCGGCAGCAGAAGCGAGGAACTGGTAAACAGTAAAATCCCCACTCTCCCCCTTATATAGCTTCCTGATGAAGGAACGTGGGCTGAGACGTGGCGCAAGGAGCGGAAGCGGCAGCCCACTAACGGGCAGGAAAATTGCAAAATTACCGCGCTACCCACAAGTAATGGTCAGCGACTAGTCAAATTACATACAGTGTAATTATATTAATGACGTCACGAGAATTCGAGGAACGGGGAAATCAGAATATGACAGTGGCGGATACTAATGGAAAAAATTCAGCAAAAGTTTGGTATGACATGTCTGCGTATTGATGATGACCAAGGAAATCGATGAAAAACTGTTATGAAAGATACAGAGGAATCAAGGAAGAAAAGCTCATTTTTTGAGTCTATACCCGAAAAGATTCGATTATAGCCTCGGGGGCTACTACCATCGAGAGCGCTGGCCGCGCACCCGACGATACTATCAAATAAAGCTATTACCTGGTGATCATAGAAGAGATGATTTATTTGAGCCTATACTCGAAACATGTTTTCGACTATAGCCTCGGGGGCCGCGCACCCAACGAAACTTTCACATGCACAAAGAGAATAAAGAAGAAGAAAGAGGACTTGGACAGCATCGTTACTCCCATCGGGAGGGTGTTTATACTAATCAAGGTTGAATAACCCGAATATTTTTCGAACTGAAATAGTCAAACAAGGCTGCAATGTATGATTCTTGAGTTGCGTCATCGCGACTCGAATTCCATGATTGAAATATATCGTGAAGGTAAGACTCCAGGATCCATCCTGTGTGGCCTGGTATACGTACATGGATGCGCTCTGCTAGAAATTATCCGTGTCAACGACGCGAAGAAAATCCTGGTGGACGCACTGGGTACCCTGAGAACCACTGGGATTCATTCTTTGTAAGTCCTAAATGCGGCAAAAGAATGGGTTTGACCGGTTCCCGAATTCAAGTCCAAGGGGATTGAATTTGAAGTAGGTGACAAGTATCTGTTCCGGCAGTTAACTGGCCTCTTGATCCGTCAGAGTTGTCAGGCTTGTTCATCAAGACCCCTTGCGAGACAGTATAATGAAAGGTACTCGAAGTCGAAGACCTAAAGATCTGAAGAAGTCAAAGATTGATCAAAGTTGAAGATTTGAGATTCAACCCGAATCTGCAATTCTGGTAGAATCTCGGGGGCTACTGACAAGGGTATAGATAATAGAGCCCGTCAGTTGAGTACCCCTAAGGCCCGTTAAGCTAGGCCCAATTGTAATACTAGTTGATATACGAGTTCATGTTGTATATCGATACTGTAATCTGTATCGGACCCCTCCCGTTCCTTAAGACCTGGCCACCTATATATATGGGCTAAGAGAGGACGGAGAGAGACAGATTAAAAGCAAGCCAAGTTTACTCTTACGTTTACTTTCGATACACACCTTGTTTGACTGATTTTACCTTTGAGTTCATCCGACGCCCTACTCCTCCGATCCTAAGTCCTTCATATTGGACATTTGTCGAGTTAATCCTCATCACCAGGTCTCAAGGATCTGGTCGGATTTAATACAAATTACAGTGTCCGTATACGATATCATCTCATATTTCGACTATGTCTATGCTTGGGCCTAGCTTAACGGGCCTCAGGGGTACAAAGATAACGGACTCTATCAGCTATACCCTTGTCAGAGGAGCTCCTCCTCCTCTTCATGGTGGTAACCCCATCTTCATGGTGCTAACCCCCTCATCAATATGAGGTAACCCCCCATTTAATTTTGCATGACACTCATGCTAATTAAAATTCACACTAATTGATTTAATAAAACATTTTTATTTCTTTAATATTTGTTAATTCAATCAATTAACAAACATTAACAAATACCCTTGAGTTATTTCAATATGCCAAAACAGTTTCAGTGCTTTTCTGAAACAACCCTCATGTTGTCTTGTAATTCGATCGGAGTATCGTATCCACTCAAAAATGATGGCGAATCTTAAGTGTGTCACCCTACGGTTTGTGAATAACATGGACATGATCGAGACTCCTCTCCGATCAATAATCATTATCGGGATCTGGAAATCCATGACGACTCCCACTTACTCGATGATGAACTAGTGATCGTGTGAACCAATAATAAATATTGTTAATTCCTTTTGTCTCGCAATATTATTACTTGTCCAAGATCCGATCATTTGGTATCAACCATACCTAGTTCGATCTCCTTCCCGACAAGTCTATTTACTCGTTCCGTGGTAATGCATTCCCGTGACCTAGTCACATGCTTGCAAGCGATGTCAATGCAATATCACCGAGAAGGGCCCAGAGAATATCTTCCCATCATCGGGTGGTACAAATACCACTCTTGATCCATGATCATCAACTAACACTTTCAGAATACCCAAATCAACCTTTATAATCACCCTATTACGGTGTGACATTTGATATCATCAAAGTACTCTTCCGGTATCAGTGATTAACATGATCTCATGGTCTGAGGATTAGAACTATTTTGTATGAGTTTGATATAACAATGAAACTTGATGACTTGATCGTATTGCTATTCGTACTATGGGTATGAGTGTTCATCACATCATTCTTCTAATGATATGACCCCGTTATTAATAACATCCAATGTTCATAATCAGGAAACCTTGATCATCGGTTAATCAACAAGCTAGTAAAAAGAGAGGCTTTACTAGGATCCTTTTTGTTTATTAATCATACAAGTATTAATGTTTCCGATTAATACAATTCTAGCATGAGAAATAAACATCTATTATGAACACGGAATAATATGATAACAACTTTATTATTGCCTCTCGGGCATATTCCTTTCACGATGAGAGCAGGAAAGAGGAATAACGGAGAAGAAGAAAAGACTGGATAAGAAACGAGTGGAGGACAAAGCCTAAAGATCTAATGCGATTGGTGTGGGCCCCGCTCATTGTCTCCAAAGCGGTGGACACGTGGCGCACGCGCAGTCCGGAGGACGAGAGACGTGCGATCCCCCGGGGGGAACGCAGCATTTTCCTTTAGTTATGGAACATGACTCACACATGTGTGTCCCGGGACATCACAATCAGACTCCATTAGCCGAGGAAGATCGTATAGTGGTAACTCTTCAACTCTATTTTGGAACAAGTTTGTATAAACTTGGAAGCTTATGTGTTTGCACATTAGAAAACTTTGAAATTAACACTATAAGTAGACTCCACGATCTAGCCTCAGTATACATTGTGAGCGGCACCACCGATATAGCAGAGAAATAGAGAGTAGGCCGAATAGCTCATAAATCCTAGATTTCTTACACTTACAACATGATGAAATATGCTTTGATCTCCACCTGCCAACACCAATGCAAGTAAACGAATTGATTTTTAAATCTGTTGGCAGTCCACAGAGATTTACATGATAATAATCGAATTAATAACCATGACATATAATAACCCTCGAGGTACTAATTAATTAAGGCCTGCATAACATATATTTAAGCCTGAGAATGGGTGATTGATTGTCGACGACATAAAGCCTGCTAGTTTGGGTTTGGGACCTTGTAGGAGGTCTCGTCGATGGGCACCACCTTGGGCACATCGACCGGGAGAATCTCGACGTCCTGGTTCCACGGGTTCTCGCCGGCGTCGTCGATGGTACGCAACGCCCTCCATACGGCGCTATTGCACTTGAACCCGGAGCCGAAGGCGATCTGCCAGATGCGGTCTCCCTTCTTGATCCGCCTCTTGGCTTCGCAGTATGCGAGCTCGTACCAGAGCGAGCTGCTGGAGGTGTTGCCGAACCTGTAAAGCGTCATCCTGGAGGGCTCCATGTGCCAGGGGCTGAGCTTGAGACTCTTCTCGAGCTCGTCGAGGACGCCCCTGCCGCCGGCGTGGATGCAGAAGTGCTCGAGCGCGAGCTTGAAGTCCGGCAGGTAGGCCTTGACCTCGGCGCGGAAGACCTTCTTGAGGACGACAGTGGCGAGGAAGCGGAGCTGCTCAGACATGGGCAGCACGAGCGGCCCGAGTGTGGTGATGTTGGTCTTGAGCGCCTCGCCAGCGACCACCATGAGCTCCTTGGAGAGGGACACCCCGACCTCGCCGACCTCATCCTCCTCCTGGGTCACGCAACCGTAACTCTGGTCGTGCGCGCCGCGGTGGGTGCGCACCGTGTGGATCAGCTGGTACTTGGACCGCGCCCGGTCGCTGGCCCGGTTGGAGAGCAGGATCGCCGCGCCGCCAACGCGAAACAGCGTGTTGGTCACAAGCATTGGGCGGTTGTTCCCCATGTACGCGTTCAGTGTAATGTTCTCGGTGCTCACCACTAGCGCGTACGTGTTCCGGTGCACCTGCGATGCCACACAGCAATTAATTAACGGTACAAAAACTGGGTCCAATAAAATACAAGAATTTTTTTCCACAGTATTGGAAAGGGATAAGTACAAAGGTATTTGATGATCTAAATAAACACAAAATGGGTTGAGTAATCCCCCCACCACCCACCCACAGCGAAACCATCATTAACATCCACAGTAATGCAATGTACTCCCTCCGTTTGGAAATATAAGATGTTTTAGCTTTGTGAAGTGAGTGTATCTAGATATCTTTTAGTGTATAGATTCAAGCGAATCTATACATTAAAAGATGTCTAGATACACTCACTTCACTAAGCTAAAACATCTTATATTTCTAAACGGAGGGCGTAGTTGCATTATTCTTTGCTTCTCTTATTCCCTCCGTTTCAAAAAAGACGTTAAAGATTTATAAAAATTTAAATGTATTAGGTCCTAACATTTTGGAGGCCCGAGGGAAAACTCAAACTTGGGGCCCTTTAATGTAAACATAAAATAATGATTAACTTTTGCATATGAAAATATACCAGTAAACCCTTAAAGTGCAACCCAAAGTAATATGGATATAATAATAAATTTATTCATGTTTGTACGTACTATTTTCTTCCTACACTTTTAGATGCAACGTCGGTGGTAATGACATGTCAATATCAATCTTATCGATTATCACATGGACTATACCTGGAATGACATCGTCGTGGTGGCCAGTGGGTCCAAAGCAGTTTCCTCTCGTCGACTCCACCTCTAACCCTCTCGGTGTGGCCGTGTGAGGGCCGACTATGGGTCTTCTCTATGTCTTATCTAGGGCGCGACCAAATGGCCCAATATGCACACCACACTCGAGAATTAGACTCATACTTAGCCATTGCCTACCAGTTCTCATTCTTTTCTACAGGATAAAATTTGTAATTAAATTCTAAAACTTAGGTTCAAAGTAAGCATCATCATCCCTTTGTTCTCTTTCTTCCAGCTAGATATAAATATGTATCAATGTCGGACTGCCATCTGCTGCTACCGCCCGATGACGACTCTACCATCTAATGTTGGACTTACATGCGCCATAGCTAGCATCGGACATCACACTAGGTCTGACGGTTCTGTTGGCGTGTTCCAACTATTATAGCAATTAGCATGCATTGGAATGGAAAAATGCTTCAACTTAAGAAATATAAAAATGCTTCAGTTAAAGAAAACAAAAAAGTCGCTTCGTCTATGTGGTTTTTTAGGAGCTTCTATTTTTGTCCCACGATTGGTCTTGTGGCTTGTTGCCATGGTCAATTTCACCGGCCCACTTTGACCCTTCCAGATCTCCCCAAAGCGAAAAAGGCCCAAAGTACAAATTTAGATAAATCTTCCATATCATGTTTAATTGAGTTGCGGCAAATAATTTAAAAACAAGGGGAGTAAAAGATAAAAGCACTTGCACAAAACAATTTGGATAATATTCTTTTGTGGATCTTGTATAGGACGCAAGCTTTTTTTAACATATTGGACACAAGCTAAGCGTACAAACTGAAAGGCGTAGCGTAACGAGATGACCAACACGCAGGCAGCCCCACAGACATTGACTGCCGTACTCCATGTAAACCGTACCGAAAACCTACTCTCGCGTAGCATAACATTGCTGCGTACCATTAAACTAGAGTCCCTAGAACTCGCTGTGGATCTCTGACGAATACACATCCGGAAAACGGAATGGACCAGCCTGCCGGCCCATGGTCGTATTTATGATCGATCGACTTGGTCTGTGCTCCAATCGTAGGGGAGCTAGCTCCTGGAGTTCCATTTTCTTCAGTTTCACGTGGTTTTCCTTATTTTATTTCCCCAAACACAAAAAATGGCAGACCACAGTACTACACGACAGCAATTGGCGAGTCTATCTAAGATCACTTAAATACATGTATCTACTCCTCCATTATAGTATTAAGGGCATATTTAGCAAATCTTTTAGCCCTAGGTTATTTTTAATTGATGCTAGTTTGCCTCTCCATCTAACCCATGCCCATACAAAAAATGGTTTCACACCAAAGGCATGCATGAAATTTACGGCTTGGACGAGGGAAAAGTGGGAAAAAAGAAAAGATCATGCCTAGTAATTAAAAAAAGTTAAATACTAATATGCGTAGAAGATGGAGTGTTTTGAGATTACATGATTTTTCACGCTTAATCTTCTCTTATCGGTATTGTGTTCTGTTCAAGTTGAGCAACTCAGCCACCGGGCGTAATGGCCACTCACAATCATGGACGGATCCGGCATGTCAGTGATGGGTCAGCTGTCTCCACTTAAATTTTTATCTCTTTGTAATTTACCTAGCTAAATAATAATTTGCCCCTATTTAGCAATAAATTTTGCCCCACTTAGCACATATTTGCCTCTACACTTTTTTTCTGCGTCCGCCCATGCTCACAATCTATTCTGTTAAGTCGGTGTGTCCATAATGATTGATGATGGCCGGCCATTGTGTGGGTAGGCAGCACATGCTGTGTGTCCAAGCGCTATTAAGGTCTGCTTTGGCGGAGATCACACCAAGATTTGGGGCGCACGCAAGTTGTCTTTGTCTAACCAATAAGTGGTGGCTACAATTAATTTTCTCAGAAATCCCGATAAGTAGAAGATTAGCGCCCATACCTTCTCAGACGTGGTTAAATATACTACTCATATGCCATGTTGTATTGAGAAAAAGTGATTTTGACATGAGCTATTTTAACAAATGAAATAGGTGTAAGGAAAAAAATCATATTAATTTAATCACTTCTATAGTACTCCCTACTTCTCAATTTTGGATGCATATTAGATTTCATCAAAGTCAAACTTCATAAAATTTAATCAACTATATATATATAATTAATAAATTTTTATGATATCAAATGCATATAATATGAAAATATATTTTATAATTGTTCTAATAACATTGAGTTAATGTTGTAGCTGTTGACATTATTTGCTATATATTTGCTCAAAGTTTATAAGATTTGACTTTGATAAAAAAACTAATATGCATCCTAATTTGGAAAGGAGGGAGAACTAATATGAATATATCATGAGGGAATAAGAAATTACTACTCCCTTTAATCCAAACTACTTGTTGTACTAAGTTCAATGAAGCTAGACATATCATTTAGACAACATTTTGAGTAAATCTACGATAATTAATTTTGGTCGAAGTTAGTACTAACTACGTTTTCATATTGTAGTAAGCATTTAGTTAATGGTTTGCTAGCTGAAGTTGACTATTAGTAAGATTTTTCTTTTGTCTAAGCAGGCGTGTTGAACCCTCAGATGTCTCCATTTTAAGATTTGCGAAAGGGCAGGAAAATTAGAGAAAATGTCAAGCATGGTCCACTAAGATATTACAAAATCTTCAATGGTGTATTCAATTAAATTAATTTCGGTATTTTGAAGAGAGTGGACTAATGGAGCTCGAGCTCCATGTAGCCTGATTTTTGAAAAATTTGAAAATGGCTTTGAAAGTTTCAAAAAAATTGGAACAAAAAATGTTGATATAGATAATAATTAGATCTATTAGTGTGCAAAAAATCACTCTGAAACTCATTGTATTTTAGGCTCAAGAAAAATAACAAATCTGCAAAATTTCAAACTTTTAAACTGTGCACTGTTCCCTAGATCTGTGGATTTATCATTTTTGCATAGCCTAAAATAAAATGAATTTCGGATTGATTTTTTTCACACTAGTAGATCCCATAATTGTGTACATCAAGATTTTTTGTCCTAACTTTTTGGAAACTTTTAAATGTTGTTTTTTCGATTTTTTTTAAAAAGGGGCTACATGGAGCCTGAGCTCCATTTAAGGGTTTTGTATCATTAGCTTGGAGTAGTTTCTTTAATGGTATATTCAAATAGATTCAATTCGCCAAGATTGGAGTAATTTCTGCAATGTGCGTGACTTACTAGTAGCGTGGATAATAAAGATTGAGACAGAGGCTGCTCCCTGGCGGAAACACGGTGGAGGTCCCACTCACTAAAGCCCTTGTCTGGAATCTCAAGTTTTTGGCATAGTTGTAGATGCCAGCTGCCATATTTCAGGATTTTCTATAGTAGGCACTAAATAGGCAGGCCAGGCAAAGTATACTCCTATGTGACTCAGATCATTTGGAGTACAATGTATCGTTCCTCATAGACATACCCGTGGAGCATCAATCCTACCGTCATGGGTTAAGCATACATGCTACTCCAGTAGTACTTGACAACTCATATTACTGTATGATGAGTATTTTCGAAGGATCAAAGCTCATAAACAGATGCATAATTACAGGTTAGTGCAAATCTTATACATTCAACAAAAAAAGAATGAGGCATACAAACAAAAGAGTACCGAGTGTACTATACGAATTTTATATTCAAGGGTTCTAATGTATATTTCCTCCTTCCCAATTTAGGATGCATATTAGGTTTGGTTAAAGTTAAACTTTATAAAGTTTGATCAACTATATATATAAGAATAATAAATTTTATGATTTCAAATGCATATAATACAAAAATATATTTCATGATAGTTGTAGTTAATGTTGTATTTCTGATATTATTTGCTATACATTTACTCAAAGTTTATAAAATTTAACTTTAACTAAAACTAATATACATCCTAATTTAAAAAGAAGAAAGTATAATCTAGAATCATAGTCGGTCACATACCCTAACGAAGATTGTCTCATTGATTCCATACGGGCATGCATCATGTGCATATGGGTCGCCCAAAGGGACCAACTACATTGGTTACGGGGCGCAGACGTGTGCAGTGCGCCATTTCCGCCACGCATGCATGCGGTAGCCAGCTACGGAGTAATAGGCATTAATACCTAAGACAGTGGTGTCAGTGAGCGTGCATGTGCACGCTGACGTACCTGAAGCAGGCGCTTGGCGAGGTCGATGGCGATTATGCCGGCGCTGCACCCCATACCGCTAAGGTTGTGCGTGACTATGTCATCGCGGAACTTGTATCGGTTGACGATGAGCGACGTGAATGACGGTGTCGGGCTTAGGAGGCTGGAGTTGAAGATGAGCACGCCCACGTCGCCGGCGTCCACGCCGGTCTTGCGGAGGATCTCGTCAACGACGCCGAAGATGACGGCGTGGGACTCCTCCATGGCGGTCTGGTCGCACATGTCTACGGGGAGGCGGATGAGCGACATGGGGAAGTGCGTGGCCTCCCCGAGCCCGGATCGCTCCAGCATCCGCTTCTGGAACGCCATGCTCTGCTCGCTGAACCGCCCGCACCGCGAGAAGTGGACGATCGTCTTGGCACGGGACGCCTCGTGTTCCACCGGCGCCTTGTACCCGGCCAGGTCCACCAGGTACACTGGCTGGGGCCGGGACGTGGCGTATGTGTACGCGGCCAGCGCCGTGACCCAGCAGGCCATCGCCAGCGCCGGCGCGTTCACGCTGTTCGACGCGTCGCCCCACAGGGCGCGCACCTTGTCCGGCGTCAGCGTTGAGAGGTGCAGCGCCACGATGACGAGGAGCGTGAAGAGGAGGAGGTGGGGGAGGTGGGCGACGAAATGGTGGTACAGCAGGTTGGCGTGGCTCCTGGTCGCCTGCCTAACCGTCCTCAGCAGCTCGCTATCCATGGTGGACACTGATGCACACACCCACACTTCCTCCCTCTCTCCGTCTGTGTCCACTATTCTTGACGTTGGTGGAACTACAAACAGAGAAAGCTATTGGAGGGCGAGCAATGGCGAATACGCGTGGATTTATAGGGTTGGAGGAGGAGGAGAGCTTAATGCCAAGCTGCAGTAGGTAGCTGACGAGCAGGCCGGCCAATTCTAATATGCATTAATAACTGTAGCGTGCTGCTGTGCACGCTGCACGGTAGTAACAACAATACTAGCTTAAACACTGCCCGCCTGATGGCTTGCCATGCGCATAGTAGTAGCAATAATGTGTACGTAGGTACGTCGTGCTAGTACGTGTGTTATTGGAGTAGTAGCGAAGAGTAGGTGGCAATGAATTGATTGTGCTCAGTAACAAAAGTCTACTCGTTGGATGCGATCTAAGCTAAGTGCCAGCTACAGCTGTTTGTCATGTCATCTCTGAATCCTGCTTAATCGAGTAGTTCATAGGATCGGGTCTAACAATTTGGTATCAGAGCCATCCGATCCTTGGTGGCGTTTGGATCTCGAGCAAGGAAGGGTTGGGTTCTCTTATAAAATCCTCTCCTTTCGTTCTTGATCCCGGCGGCGGAGCAAGAAGACGGAGGCGGCTTGGCGGCGGCGGCATTCATTCGGGTGCAGATCAGGCGACGACGGTTTTGTCACGGAACAGTTCCATGACGGTAAAATCCCACCTTCCCTCCCTTATCCATGCATCTTTGGAGGCGAGCAGTGTAGGCGACGATGATGGCAGGATCCTCGTCCCCGGAGAAAGGTACTCTTGTCTCCCAGCGTCGTTGATCAGTATTGTGGAGTGGTTCGGCCAGTTCCCTTCTTGCCTATAAAATCCCACCTAGCAATGATGGACAAGGAGATGGCTTCACAAGATACAAGCATGATGCAATTAGAATCTCTGCAGTTAGACATTCAGATGCTGCAGAAATACTGAGAGGAAGATGCCGAGTTCATCGACTTTACCACCACGGCGCAGTCCAATTTTTAGAGCATTCAGAATAATTTTGCAAACATTTAAGCAAACTTCGAGAAACTCTTTGCAGCAAGGAAAGCAAAGAAGCTCGAGCAGACAGCGCACACTCCTGAAACTCCTCCAAACCATGGCGTGAATTTAGCTCACTCTATCTCTAACCCAGTTGTGGCCAACAAGGCGGTGGGTACCTGCACTCTGCAGGATATGCAGGGCAAGGATCTCAATTTAGACGGCACACCAAAACTGCCCTACAGACACCCAAACTTTGGGAATGTCACCACTATTATTCCTGAACAACACCAGAAAAAAGACAATACACATCGCCTGGCTAATGCACTTACTTATCAAGTTTCCCTTGGTGATGTTCCTGAAGATGGTAATGCTGGTCTGCAAAGACAACGGCCCACTACACCACACCAACAGGAAAACAGAAGAGGCATTACCACTGTCAAGCCTGCTAAAATGCACATTCTAGAATTTGATGGCAAGGATGTTGACTCCTGGATTCAAACGATTGAGATGTACTTTGACTCTGCTAGAACTCCTTTAGACCAGAGAACTGAAGTAGCAGTGTCCTATTTACAAGGTGAAGCGATGCAATGGTAGTGTTGTACAAACTACAATGCCCACAATTTGCCTTGGCACTGATTCTGCAGACACATTGGGGACAGATTTGCCATAACATCTGTTTGTGATAATGTCAGAGCCTTTCACTCTCTCAAACAAACATCAACTGTCGTAGTCTACAGACAACAGTTTGGGCAGCCATGAATCTACTCAGAAGAGACAACCCTAGCTAACCTGAGGATTATTACATCATCAGCTTCATTTCTGGCCTCCATGAATATATTCAAGCACATTTGCAATGTCACAAGTCAGCAGACCTCTAGCAAGCTATGTGGCTGGCTAGGTGTATGGAAATGGCTGTTCCACCTAGGAGAACCTACACCACACCTCATTATCCTATCAGAATACAAGTACAGATTGAGCAGAAACCTGCTAACTCTACCCATGCTGTTGTGGATCAAGAAGCTAAACTGCAAAATATTTGTTACAAATGTAAGGGTTCCTAGGACACAAGAAGGTCTGCAAAATGGCAACCAAAAATGAAGTTTTAGCACTACAAGCTATCCATGATGACCACAAGAATGTGATCTTCATCACTGAGAATTTTGACATTGAAGATGAACAAGAAGAAGCACAACCTGAGTTGCAATTATCCATGCATGTTCTATGTGGAATAAGATCTCATATTGACACCTTTACTATCTCCATACAAATGGGACAATACTATGCCATAGCTATAGTTGACACAGGCAGTACAACCACTTTCATGACACCACAATTTGCAACTATGACAGTTTTTCATACAATCCCTGCCAAAAGAATGGAAGTTGCAGTGGCAAATGGCCAGAGCTTATGGACAGATATCAAATGTCTAAACTGTCCCTACACCATTCAAGGAACTATGTTACATTTGACTTCAGAATCTTGCAGCTCAAAGGATATGATATCATACTGGGATCTGATTGGGTCAAGCAATACAACCCTGTTACTCTGGACTACAAGAAGATGACTCTCAAGATTACCTTGCCTGAAAACACCATAGTAACATTCATTGATGAAAGTTTGCCATCTTCTTCTGTTATACAAGAGAGTGTTAATTTGCAAAAATTACTAGTGGAAGCAACTTGTGGAGCAGTATTCCTTCTCAAGCCTCTGACAATAGATAGCCTTGTTGATAGCTCACAACATCCACATATTCTGCAACTCTTGGATGAGTAATCTTTACTTTTCTCTGAACCAAAATCCTTGCCACCAAAGAGGGACTGTGATCACACCATTCCCCTCATACCAGAAGCAAAAATTGTAAACCAGAGACCTTACAGACTACCCCATCACCAGAAGCAAGGACATGTTACAAAAAGTAATTATTAGAGACGGTACTAGCCCTTATTCCTCCCCAGTAGTGCTGGTGAAAAAGAAAGATCACACTTGGAGGAAGTACTGACTATAGGAAACTAAACATGCAGATCGTGAAGAAAAAAAATATCCAATACCTATAATTGAAGATTTACTTGATGAATTAAATGGAGCATCTGTTTTCTCCAAGATTGATTTGAGGAGTGGATACCATCAAGAGGAAGACATAAGTAAAAATGCTTTCACCACACACAAAGGACATTATGGGTATGTGGTCATGCCATTTGGCCTCACAAATGCACCTACTTCCTTTCAGCAACTAATGAACTCGGTCCTAGCTCCTGTCCTAAGAAAGTTTGTCTTAGTCTTCTTTGATGATATCCTCATCTATAGCAAATCCTTGGCAGAGCATATCTCTCATCTCAAATAAGTTTTCCAACTACTCAAATACAATAACTTGTTTGCCAAGGTCTCCAAGTGCACATTTGCCACAGAACAAGTAGAATACTTGGGCCACTTGATCACTTCCAAGGGAGTAGCAATGGACACCAAGAAAATTGAAGCTATAATCAACTGGCCTCCACCTGAAAATGTTACACAACTTAGGGGATTCTTGGGCCTCACTGGGTACTATAGACGATTTATCAAGCACTATGGTATTATATGCCAACCCTTGTTCGATGCTCTCAAGAAGGACCAGTTTGTGTGGACTAACAAACAAGAGAAAGCTTTTCGGATCCTGAAAATCATGACTGAGCCACCAGTCCTAGCTCTTCCAAATTTCTATCTGCCATTTATTCTGGAAGCTGATGCTTGTGATTATGGTATTGGAGTTATTTTGATGCAACAAGGGAAGCCTATCTCATTCATGAGCAAAGCTTTAGGGCCAAGAGCTGCTGCCTGGTCTACATATGACAAGGAAGCTTTAGCAATTTTGGAAGCTTTTAAAAAATGGAAACATTACTTCTCAGCTTCTTCTCTGGTAATAAGAACTGATCAGCAGATCCTGAGATATATCCAGGAGCAGAAACTAACTGAAGGTATTCAGCAGAAACTATTAGTCAAACTCCTGGGATACAATTATTCATTGGAATATAAGAAAGGAAAGGAAAATAAAGTAGCAGATGCTCTCTCTAGAGTCAAGCACAAATTTTATGAAATGTTTTCTAGTGCTGCTATACCAGTCTGGATGACTGAAGTGGTAAAATCTTATTCTGAAGATTTGAAATGCAAGGAGCTCATAGAACAGTTGGCAATGGCACCAACTGCCTTGCCAAATTTCACATTCTCCAAGGGCCTATTGCGTTACAAACAAAAGATTTATGTGGGCAGTACTGCTCCATTGAGGAAAAACATTATAGACTCTACGCATAATTCTGAGTTAGGAGGACATTTTGGGGAAAAGGCAACTTATGAGAGAATTAAGCTTCTTTTCCACTGGCCAGGCCTCAAGCAGCAAGTAGTGGACTTCATCAAGCAATGCCCAACCTGTCAGCTAAATAAACCCAAACACTGTAAGTACCCAGGTGTCTTACAACCACTACCAGTTCCAGACATTGCTTGGACACATATTAGTATGGACTTTGTCGATGGCTTGCCCTTGTCTGGAAAAAGGATGTGATCTTGGTGGTAGTTGATAGATTCACCAAGTATGCGCAATTTATATCTATGAAACATCCTATCACTACAAAAACTCTGGCCAAAGCATTCAGTGAAAAATATTTCAAACTACATGGTCTACCTATAGTGATGGTTACTGACAGAGATAGAATATTCACCAGTGTCCTTTGACAAGACCTCATCAAATCTCTTGGAGTCAAATTGCACTTCAGTACCTCTTATCATCCTCAGAATGATGGCCAGACAGAGAGAGTAAATCAATGCTTGGAAAATTACCTCAGGAACATGGCATTCTTACAACCCAAGAAGTGGCATCATTGGGTAGCACTGGCTGAGTGGTGGTACAATACATCCTTCCATACCTCACTCAATATGTCACCTTTTCAAGCATTGTATGGCAGAGCACCCCCCATGCTAGCTGAACTGCTTATTCTAGCCGATGACAGTGGACACTCATTGCTCCCAAACTCAACTACAGAGGACATTGCCATACAAATCAAAGCAAATTTGCAGAAAGCCCAAGAAAGAATGAAATTACAAGCTGACAAGAACAAATCTGAAAGACACCTGTAGGTGGGGGACATGGTTTACCTAAAACTGGAACCATACATGCATACTTCTCTCATCATCCACAGGTGCCTCAAACTGCATTCCAAGTATTACGGCCCCTTCAGAGTTTTGGAGAAGATTGACAATACTTCTTACAAGTTGCTGTTACCAGAAGGGTGTAAACTGCACCCCACATTCCATGTAAGCCAGCTAAAGAAACACCTGAGTTCCAAAGCAGTCCCAACCTCGCACCTTACACTACTAAACCCATGATGGCACTATTCTCATTTCACCTAAGGCAATTCTGGACAGAAAACTAATTCCAGGAGTGCAAGGTTCCATCTTTGTTCCTGTGGCACAATGGCTCATAAAATGGGAGAATTTTCCCAATGATCAAGCTACGTGGGAAGATGCCTCCTTTAGCCAAAAAGGATTTTACGCCTTTCATCCTTGAGGACAAGTCTGGTTTCATTCGGGGGGAGTTGTCACACCCTGTCGATCTAGGCCTGTAATAGAAGCAGCCTGAGGTGTCCATCTGGCAATCAACGGCTAAGAAGCAAGATACCGGTTCGCGCCATCCTCTTCAAACTGCACCGTCGATCTTCGGTCCAACGGCCCACAATGATGATCATGTCGCTATTTAAACTTTACAGCTGTAGCTAGCTTTTCCTACCTGCTCTGTTGTTTGTCATTTTGCTTTGTTCTAGTTTATAAGAAGAGAATGGATCCAGCCATCTCTTCAGGTCATAATTTCTAGGGTTTATACCCATACGCCGCCACTGTTCGTGGTTTTGCTTGTAAGCACTCCATTATTCATCTGAAATCGAAATAGAACTCGAGTGTGTCTTTGTGATCTCTTAATCCTGCTTAATTGAGTAGTTCGTATGATCGGGTCTAACAGGCCACTTCAGCGAGCACACGTTAATCGCCGTTCGATCTTGGATAGAAGCCATCCATTGCCATCTATAATTTATTTTTCCCAAATGCTAAAAAGTGCTTGGATGCCCCGAGTTAGTTCAAGCACTCATTTTCTGTCCATCCGATGAAGTTGATCAACGCGTGTGTTCCCAGCAGATTCTTCCTGAGACAAAAAATGGATCCCCTTTCTTCTTCCGACACACACCCTCCCATTCCTCACCTTGCTCCTCCCAGGCTCCCAGTCCCACATGCCCAACAACCACCGCGACCGTCTTCGAGGCCGCCGCCCTCCACCCCGGTGCCCCCTCAAAATATGGGTGTGTCCCTCCTCCGCCCCTCACCATCCTAGGATCCGAGGCTTCCATGGCAGGGTCCAGCGCCACCCCACGTGCTTCTCCTCCGTATGAGGCCGGCGACACATGGATGGGCACCCGCCGACTTCAGCCTCATCATGCACGGCCACCAATACGTTCCTGGCGGCTGCCATGGTATGCGTGGAGGCCACCTCCCAGGAGCGACCTGCGCGGCAGCCTCCCATGCCGGTGTAGATGCAGATGCAGCCGCCGTCGGTTCTCTCCCTCACCATCGCCGGAGCTGGGGCGGATGAGCGGTCTCATACACACTGTAAACTCCAAGATCCTGTCGCCGTGGTGGCTGATCCACCAGGCCTACCGGGACAGTGGTCTGATGGTGCCTGGTCGGAGGTGGTGAGGGGAAACCACCACTTGCTCCTGGTGCTACTTCATGGGGACTCAGGTCCCTCATCCTGCGGCGGACTAAGGCCTAGATGTACAAGGTGGACCACCGAGGAGGGTCGTTCTCCTTCATGCTCCCCTTCTCATCCTTCTTCCGGCCATGACGTGTGACGTGTCCCGGCCATAGAAGAGAAGGTCCAGGTGAGGTGACCTTTGTCGGCTTCCTTGCCTCAACTACTCGTACGACCTGATGGATTAGAGTAATTTACTGGAACTAGTACTAGTGCCATTGTTTTGTGAGTACTGTAGTTTAGGGTGTTATATGTAGGGAAAATTATCATTTTGCTGGTACTGATTCTTTGTGCAATACGAGTATACGACCATGAGGTACTTCGTGCAATGTCAGCTTTAATCCCCAATCTTATTCTTGTTAAATGAATTCTATGTATGTACCATACCTTTATGAAGACTTTGCACTTCTGGCAGAAGAAGAAAGCTTCTAAACAAGCACAGCTTGAGCAACTAAAATCTGCGGGGGCAAAGGTTACAAAGGTAGGTTTGAGTCAGCAAAAGAGCATGATCTTATAAATTTCATGTTTAGTGAACTCTTGCTTAGCAGTTTGACCAGAAATATTTTATTGGCAGCAACAATCCATTCTGTCTAATCTCCTCAACGCTATCGAGATGAGTTGGACATTTGGAGGGACATGGTGATGGTGCTTGATGGTGGAGAATTTCATAGAAATTTCCATCCTGAAAATTGATGGTATATTCACCAACTTGATGCAGTGTGTATTTTTAGAGCGCATGGGCATTTGTTTTTATAGGTTATGGGGTGGATTATTCAGGGATGTTTTGGTTTGCAAGAACACCAAAATTGCCCCATGTAATACATTTTGAGGTGTGTCATGTTGCATGGAACACCTGTTGCATTCGGCGGGTACAATTTTTTCTATGCTACAAGCTATATGTAGCACAATTGCATTTCAAATTTTGATCCTCTAGCGCCTCTAGCACGGGGTGGTCTTAGGGATGTGCTACGGCCTGAGGGAACTCCAGCGATGCTCCAGCCTAGGATTTGTACTCGAATGGTGGTGATCGCAATTGGTGGCCCTTGACGTGGCGTAGGCAGCGAGGTGGGGTAGGGAGTTTTTTTCATGGCCAATTATATTACCGTGATGTTTTGGATATTTTTTTGATGTGCAGTTACTTTCTTTGTAACATGGTTATTTTTTAGTTGCATGTGTGCAATATATGTCGAGGGGGAGGTGCTTTCTGTTTCCATCATGTTTTATATTAATTAAGTTGCTTTTGACAGCATGCCTAAGTTACTTCCATTCTCTCACTAAGTTGGTTCTATCATCTAAATTAAGTTGATTACAGTCATAGTTACATATTTTAAGTTGCTTTATTCCAAGCATGATTCAGTTAGTTAGTATACCTCAAGTTCCCTACCTAAGTTGCTTTTTTTGTCAACATCCTTTAAGTGTTTGAATTACACTGCAAATGCCCTTAGTAGTATATACCAATTCTATCAACCTCTATGCTTGTTCTAACTTTGATTAAGTTGTTCAGTGATCATAATGAAGTTATCTTCTTAATCTAACAAAGTTGGTTTTCGTGTGATCTTGCTTTTACCTTAGACTTTTTGCTATTTTTTATTAACCTCTTATTAGTTGATTTATGATTCTGATTAAATTACTCTATCATAGTAACTTAGTTGTCTTCTCAATCTAACCAAGTTAGATATTTTGTAATCATGCTTAGACCTTAGACATTTTGCTAAATTTTATAAACCTCTTTGCTTTTTAGTTGGTTTCGGATTTGCATCAAGTTGCCTTATCATCATAACTAAGTTGTCTTCTCAATCTAACCAAGTTTGTTTTTGTGTAATCATGCTTTTACCTTAAAACTTTTTGCTATTTTTCATCGACCTCTTTGCATATTAGTTGATTTCTGATTTTGATTAAGTTGCTCTTTCATCATAGTGAAGGTGTCTTATCAATCTAACCAAGTTTTTGTGTAATCATGCTTTTTACCTTAGAACTTTATGCTACTTTTTATCAACCTCTTTGCTCATTAGTTGTTTTATGATTTTGATTAAGTTGCTCTTTCATCATAAACAAGTTGTCCTATCAATCTAGCTAAGTTGATTTTTGTGTAATCATGCTTTTATCTTAGAACTTTATTTTTTATCAACCTCTTTGCACATTAGTTGGTTTATGATTTTGATTAAGTTGCTCCTTCAACATAACTAAGTTGTCTTATCAATCTAACCAAGTTGGTTTTTGTGTAATCATGCTTTTACCTTAGAACTTTTTGCTATTTTTTATCAACATCTTTGCTCATTAGTTGGTTTATGATTTTGATTAAGTTGCTCCTTCAACATAACTAAGTTGTCTTATCGATCTAACCAAGTTGGTTTTTGTGTAATCATGCTTTTACCTTAGAACTTTTTGCTATTTTTTATCAACCTCTTTTGCTTGAGGTTTTCAAATAATATAATTACTGGTTAAGTTGGTTAATGCATTCATATTAGTTGATTCTGCCTTACTTGTTTTTTAACTGCTAGCTAAGCTAGTTTTTTTTTCCAACACCATCCTTAAGATCTTATTTCATTAAGTTAGTTTTCAGACATCATTAAGTTGTTTGACCAGCATGGCTAAGTTGGTTAAGAAATTCATATTAGTTGATTATCCGTCACCATGCCTTGTGTTTTAACTGCTAGCTAAGCTTTTCTTTCACCACAATCATTAAGTTTTGCATCATTATCTCATTATTTGGTTGTCAAACATGGCTAAATTGGTTTCTAAAACCAACATAGCCGCTACTCTATCAGGATGCCTTTACTATCTTTTATCTGGTGATTAAGCTATTTTTTCAGCATAACCATTAAGTTTTGCACCTTGATTTACATTAAGTTGTTTTTAAAACATGGCTAAGTTTGTTATTGAATTCATATTATTTTTTTACTAAATATGGCTAAATTGCCTCTCAATATTTATAGCAGACTTGGGTCATATTGTGAGATCCATGGAGATCTGGACAAGGGAGAAGAACTGACTCTTGGTAATGCCATTAAATATGCGTGTTGTTTTTTCCTTTAAGTAGTCCACTCATGTTATTAATTGCCATCATACAATATAGCTAGGTTGTTTTTTATCGACAAACTTTTAAGTTGGCTTCTCAATCTTGCTTAAGTTGGATTCACACTCGTGCTTAAGTTGTTTTCTCAATCTAAATGAGTTGACTTCTCAATTTTTTCTAATGTTGTTTCTGAATCTAAACAAAGTTGGCTTCTCAATATTCCTTAAGTTGTTGTCTGCATCTTAGTAAGTTGGCTTTTCAATATTGTTAAGTTAACTTCTTATCTTTGTTTCATCTGTCTAGTTTTTAGCTCGATGTTTAGCAAACACCCCTCAAGTTTGAATATATGTTTTGATTCAGTTATTTTTTGAACATGCTTAAGTATGTACTGAGCATTAATAACATTAGTAAATTATTTTCTCTAGTAGGCAAGCCTTAAGAATAGTAAGAAGAAATGAATAAAGATAATACCATGCGTTTCCGCTTGCAGTTACACCTTAATCTGATGCAGCGACAAAAGCAAGTTGCTTTTTTATTACAAGTTGCATCAGTTTCCTAGCTAGTTGTTTTCCGGGTAATCTAAGTTGCGCCCTCGGTAGTATACCAATTTAATCAAGTTGCTTAATTCTTCTCATCTAGCTAAGTGATACGTCTCCAACGTATCCATAATTTTTGATGCTCCATGCTTGTTTTTACACCATTTGCTTAGTGTTTCATTACACTTCGTGGCATTTTTATGCATTTTCCGGAACTAACCTATTAACGAGATGCCACCGTGCCAGTTCCCTGTTTTCTGCTGTTTTTGTGTTTCAGAAAAGTTACACAGGAAATATTCTCGGAATTGGACGAAACAAAAGCCAGACGTCCAGATATTTACCGAAGCTTCCAGAGAACCGAAGAGGAGATGGAAAGGAGCCATAGGGCGGCCACACCACCAGGGGGCGCTGCCTACCCCTGGCCCGCACCGGCCTGTGGTGTGGGCCCCCTGGTCCACTTCTGACGCTGCCCCTTCGCCTATAAAGACCCCCCGACGGGAAAAATCTAAACACCCGATCACTTTTCTAGAAACATATCGCGATCCGCCACCGTCGTCGACCCGAGATCGGGAGGGTCCAGAAGCTCTTCCCGGCACCCTGCCGGAGAGGGGAATCACCACCGAAGGTCTTCTTCATCGCCATGCTTGCCTCCGGCGCGATGAGTGAGTTTTCTACCTTGGACTATGGGTCCATAGCAGTAGCTAGATGGTTGTCTTCTCCACCATGTGCTTCATGTTTAGATCTCGTGAGCTGCTTTACATGATCGAGATCACCGTTATGTAATTCTACATGTTGTGTTTGTTGGGATCCGATGAATATTGGTGTTATGATTGAGTTGATGTACTGAATTTTATCTTATGTTATCTCTATGTTGTTTATGATCTTGCATGCTCTCCGTTGTTAGTAGCTATCTTGGCCGGGTAGTTGCTAGTGACTCCAAGAGGGGGTATTTATGCTCGATAGTTGGTTCATGCCTCTATTTAATCTAGGGGAGTGACAGAAACTTCTAAGGTTGTAGATGTGCTATTGCTACTAGGGGGAAAACAACATTTATATGCTCGAGGGCATATGCTTTGTTTACATTACACACTTTGCTTAATGCAGTTATCTGTTATTCGCAACTTAATACTTGTGGAGTTCTCGGATTGATTCGCCACAAGTGGATTATTAGTCATAGATGCAGTTGGATGGCGGTCTATGTATCTTGTTGTAATGCCCAGAGTAAATCTCATAGTGATCCTCTTGACATATCACGTTGTCTTTATTCTATCAATTGCCCAACTATAATTTGTTTACCCAGCATGTGTTATTTTATCTTATGGAGAGACACCACTAGTGAACTATCGACCCCGGTCCTATTTCCTTTATATTGCTATCACCTGTTTACTTTACTCGCACTGTTTACTTTACTCGTATACTACTATTGCTTTCCACTCGATACGCTCATTCCTTTGTTTCAAGCAAACCGGTGAGATTGACAACCTCATCGTAAGTTGGGAACAAAGTATTTAGTTTTGTTGTGTGCAAGTTCCGCATTGCAGCTGGCAAAGCAAAGCTTGGACGAGGCGCCTTATAAATTGTCCGGAGCTGTCGCGAAGCTAGCAAGCATCACCTTCTAGAGTTTGGCTTTTTCCTAGATACGATTAAACCTTGGTTTCTTACTGAGGGAAAATTTGCTACTGTACTCATCATACCTTCCTCTTGAGGTTCCCAACTGGGTGGTTATCCTGCCCGCATCAAGCTAATTTTCTGGCGCTGTTGCCGGGGAAAAAAAAGACTTCTGCAAGGGGAGTTTCGCACGCACATCCTTTACTTTGTTTTAAGTTTTGCTTTACTTTATTTTTACTTGCATCATTTTATCAAAAACACAAAAAAATTAGTATCCTTTATAGTTGTTACTTTATTACTTTTAGTTCATTATGTTGTTCCCTAAGTACGTTTTGGAGGACCTCTTAGTAGGTAGTGGTTCAATTATTGGAAAAAGTAACATTGAGGAGTTCTTTAATCATATTAGTATGCATAAAGATGTTGAGGATAAGTCTTTGGCTGAGCTTGCTCCTAGTAATGAAGTTGCTTCTGCTTATTTAGTTCACATGTTAGAAGCTAGGTTTGCTAGCCTTAATCCTTTTATGCAACACATGTTCCTTAAGCTTCATGAAATTGAAGATCCTAAAAAGAAGGCTTTTATCTTTGAAACTTTGAGTATATAATTTAGAGATGTTGCCATTGAAGCTAGGAAAGTTCTTAAGTGCTTTAATAAACTCGTTTCACCTATAAAAGTTGTTAGTATAAACAATGAAGGAACCGACATACCAATACCTAGCAAGCTCTTGGGATTGTATGAAGCTTTTGAAAATAATTTTGATTGGATCTGTCCCAAAAACCTTTTTAGTGATTTGAGTGAACCAAAGCGTGATCACAAAGGGTCTTCAAAAACTTATGTGGATGAAATACAATTCCTTATTGAAAAGACTTCTGTAGTTGATCTTAATGCCTCTTTCGAAAATACTTGATTCGCACTTTCTGCGCCTAGCTCAAAGGCGTTAAAGAAAAGCACTCTTGGGAGATAACCCAATGTTTTTACTTTCAGTTCTTTTTCTTTTATTTGATTCTTGGAAGTTATTACTACTGTAATGACCTCTCCTTATCATTTTTATTTCGTTTTTGTGCCAAGAGAAGCCTCTAATTTGAGTGAGGTAAGATTTGGGGATGTTGCTGTCCTGAAACAGTTTTCGGTGCTGCACCGTAAAAATTCGTGAAAATTCTCTGTATATCTTTTGGACCTGCGATTTCTTGTGCATATGACCCAGGTTATATCCAAACTTTCATTAGTTGAACACTTTTTGATTTGAGCAACAGAAAACCCTCTAAAAATTCGACCTTTGTCAGCTGTTCTGTTTTAACAGATTTCTGCCATTATTTGTGTTTGCCGCTTTATCGCTTTCTTTTTGAGTTCTTTTGATCACGGAACTTTTGGGGAAGTTGCTACAGTAGTATATACTTTATATGTGGTGGTTTTGAGTTGAAACCTAAAGCAAAAAAGGGTTGATTCAATGTTATGCTTACACTAATGTTGCTAATAGATTTGTGTTTAGTTTTGTATGAAGGAAGTTTTCAAGTGTAGGGATTGGAGAATGATGAGATAAGTTGAAGAATGGACAAAAGCTCAAGCTTGGGGATGCCCACGTACCCCAAGAAATATCCAAGAGGTACAAGCGTCAAAGCTTGGGGATGCCCCCGAGGCACCCCTTCTTCATCGGCAAAAATTAGGTCACCTTTCAACACACTATATTTTTATTGCTTCATGCATTATGTGTTTTTCTTGGAGCGTCAGTTGTTTTAGTTTTCAGTTTTGTTTAGTTTTGTGTGCTGCAATAAATGGTTGGACCCCAACAAATTTCTTTTGGATAAGTTGCCTTGCTTTTCATTTGCCAAGAATACTCCGTTTTTCACTCTTATCGTTTCAACAAGTGTTCTCTTTTTCTAGAACTGCGTTTAGCTTTCAATTTTTGCCTTGATTTGTGTTCAGATCTTGTTATATCTTTACATCAAGGTGTATTTTTGCCTCTGGTCCATGTTGGTTTTCATCAAAAGAGTTTTTTATAAAAAGTTCGAATGGTGTTGGAAAAGAGAAAAAGCTTTATGCAAAAAGTGGTACAAGAAGGAGCTTGTGTAGACTGCAGCCTAGGCTTTTGCATGTCGTGCTTGATGTCTTTTTGATAGCATGCTTAGTGGTTTTGCTGTAGCATGACTTGTCTCAAATGACTGAGATTGCTTAATGAGCCTTCAAAAAAATCATGCGTTGTTTTTAATTATTTGGAAGCATTATTTTGGTTTTCTCCTTGATGCTTTATTTGGGTTGACTTGGCGCATGCTCACTGTGACGTCCCAAAATCGGCACCTTGCGAATTACAGCAATCACGCCACAATTCACACGATGTCGCTTTGGAAACACCCACCAAGCAAAATGTGCACGTCGCAACATACACATTAGGCGGGTGGAATCAAGATAGTAACATTACACAAGTTCACGATGAAACCCACAAAAGACATATTATACAACCGCGAAGACTCTATGAGTCAAGATCCAAATATACATACAAAGATCCAAATCATACATAAAGCAAAATAGTATGTGAGTATGGACAAAGAATACAAATGGGCCTAAGAGGCCTGAAGATAAACGATGGTGTCCATAATCCTGCCCAGGCCAAGCCGGAAGGCTAACCTTGCTAACGTCGTCGCTTCCATGTACCTGTCTTCAAACCTGCTATGGCGAGAAATCCAAGACGAGCAGCAATAAGTACAAAGTACTTAGCAAGACTTCAAGACGTATAAAGCATAGTCCACAAGTCGCCTTTGTACGTGAGGTACGCAGACAAGCTCGAGAGACTCAAAAGAACGTCAGCTGTATGGTGGGGTTAAGCGACAGCGAGCAAGCACTAAAGAACCTATAGAGACACTCTACAACTTCCGTCTAATCAGAATAAGATAAGAGAGCGTATAAAGTAAAGAACTAGAATACTACAGCAAACATAACCCAGCCGATGGATCACCTCATCGCCACCACACGAAGAAGCAATATCAAAGGCACTCACACGGTGGATAATTTTATAACAATTTAATATTGTAGTAGAACTATTTACTACGCCACTTTTTATCATTAATTAGGTGCAAGTTGTTCTATGATCGAGTAGAACGGCTCCAAGTCGTCCATAACCGCGGACACGGCTTTTTGAAAAGATTTACCCTGCAGGGGTGCACCAATGTACCCATACATGCTCGATCAATCCAACCTAGACAAGGGCATGATATCACGACAAGACCATTGCTAGTTCTACGAGAGAGTTTAGGGGGGCCACCCAACTAAGCTACCCGCAACAAAGTCGGCCGAGCTCCGAAGACGGACCTAGAAGTTTGCGACGGTGTGAAAGTCTGAAAGAAGGCTCATCGGAGAGACGTCGTCCAGCTTCCAATTCGACCCGCGGGCAAATAAACCTGTCAACCATCGGAGGCGACACAACCACACCCATCGGAGGGGGGCTCAAAACCTAGAGCACCCTCAGAGGTAACTCAAACCAACTCCAGATCCAAATGTAAATACGGTGTTGTGGCCCCCGGTAAACTAACTTGAGAAAAAGTAGTAAGTCAAGGGAGACCCCATGGAATCTTCCGCGAGTGGTTAGCGCGCTCAGCTTAGAATAGTTCATGCGAACTCGGGGTCCTAGGGGACACAAGTGAGCCATCGTAAAACGGGCAAAATGACTCACCGATGCCTCTGCTTTAACAAGTGTAGTTGTAACATAATTAAATCAAGTTTATCTCCAACATCTAATATCCAACTTATCTTCAATTCATATCCATCTCATATATCAAGTAGAGCATGTGATAAACTTCCAACAACCCGATAAGATAAAACAACTTGAAACAACCTAAGCATACCTACGACTCGCAAGGCCAACTCAAACAACAAGCAAAAGGTAATAGGCGGGAGGTGGCGAGTATATAGTTTTGCATTGGGGAAACAGGTGGATAGGATATGTGACTCGAACAAAGCATCGGAACACAAGGCTAGCATAAAGCATAAGAGAAAGCATAAACGCAAATAGGTAATAAGTACCCCTATAGGTAGGTAAGGGGTGGGAAAGTTTGCCTGAAAAGATTGTCAAAGAACACCTGAAGAACTTGTCGTTGCTCACAACATCACGAAGCGTCCTATCCGAGAAGAAGCAAATCGCTACAACAAACAACGGATGCAACACTTACTACTACGGAAAAAGAATCGGCATGATCATGTGAATGCATGCATGGCATGTCAATTATGATGCAATGCAACTTATCCAAATTAAGCGGAATTGAAATCCCGACACACATATATGGTTCAAGTTATTTTACTACCTGGCAAAATTAAATGTTGATTAGCATGGCAAAGACAAGGAACGGGTGAGCTACGCAAAATTAAATGAAGCGGGGACATATTATAAGCATTTCCCGAAATACTTCATACGTTATTTATTAAGTGAGATGCAAACAAGTTTATGGATGGCATATTCAGATTACTCACATTTTTCTGATAAACGTTCATATAAAATACTTTATTTTTAGAGTTACAGTTTAAAAGATATGATTTAAATAAGATTTGTATATTTGCAGGAATTTTCAGAAAACAGAGATTTCGCTGAGACTTTTCTCACCGAGGAGGATACTAGCCCGGGTCACTGACCGCTGGGGCCTGGGAGGCTGACTGGGCGCTGGTGACCGGGTCTGCACTACAATGGCCGGGCAAAATGACTCACCGATGCCTCTGCTTTAACAAGTGTAGTTGTAACATAATTAAATCAAGTTTATCTCCAACATCTAATATCCAACTTATCTTCAATTCATATCCATCTCATATATCAAGTAGAGCATGTGATAAACTTCCCAACAACCCGATAAGATAAAACAACTTGAAACAACCTAAGCATACCTACGACTCGCAAGGCCAACTCAAACAACAAGCAAAAGGTAATAGGCGGGAGGTGGGGAGTATATAGTTTTGCTTTGGGGAAACAGGTGGATAGGATACGTGACTCGAACAAAGCATCGGAACACAAGGCTAGCATAAAGCATAAGAGAAAGCATAAACGCAAATAGGTAATAAGTACCCCTATAGGTAGGTAAGGGGTGGGAAAGCTTGCCTGAAAAGATTGTCGAAGAACACCCGAAGAACTTGTCATTGCTCACAACATCACGAAGCGTCCTATCCGAGAAGAAGCAAATCGCTACAACAAACAACGGATGCAACACTTACTACTACGGAAAAAGAATCGGCATGATCATGTGAATGCATGCATGGCATGTCAATTATGATGCAATGCAACTTATCCAAATTAAGCGGAATTGAAATCCCGACACACATATATGGTTCAAGTTATTTTACTACCTGGCAAAATTAAATGTTGATTAGCATGACAAAGACAAGGAACGGGTGAGCTACGCAAAATTAAATGAAGCGGGGACATATTATAAGCATTTCCCGAAATACTTCATACGTTATTTATTAAGTGAGATGCAAACAGGTTTATGGATGGCATATTCAGATTACTCACATTTTTTTGATAAACATTCATATAAAATACTTTATTTTTAGAGTTACAGTTTAAAAGATATGATTTAAATAAGATTTGTATATTTGCAGGAATTTTCAAAAAACAGAGATTTCAATGAGACTTTTCTCACCGAGGAGGATACTAGCCCGGGTCACTGACCGCTGGGGCCTGGGAGGCTGACTGGGCGCTGGTGACCGGGTCTGCACTACAATGGCTGGCGAGTGGAGCCCACCTGTCAGAGCCGGAAAAAGAATCAAAAAGGATGCCTGCTGTGTGCATAGCCGGGAATCGAACCCATGCTCTGGCGAAACGGGACAAATGTCTCTGACCGCTGGGTTACTCACAAGGATCTGAATACATAAGGAAGCTAGATATTACATTGTGATAACCTTGCTGGTGAACCTGACGAAACTGAACGCCTGCATTGTTGCGGAGCTCAGTGCAGATGAAGCGCAACACGACGGAACTCGAATCAACCTGGAAGCTGACATCTTTGGTGGTGATGCAGACTTGCAGTGGACGTCGACGGGATCTCGAAGGCGATCTTGGGCTGCACCGGTCGGAGCGACGAACATCGAAGGATGCTGACGCGGGCCTGCGTGTGGGCTCGAGCTCGAGCTTGTTCATGGCGAACACGGTACAGGTGAGGACGGAGACCACGGTAGGGTGAACAAAACGCATCAAGGAATGTTGAAAAAGGATGAGCGACTCACCGGGAGTCTGTTGGCGAAGGGATTCTGCTTGAAGATGACAATAATGTCGGGGAAAAGGAAGAAGATCACGCAGAGAGGACGTCGTTGATGTCGATTATGCAGGGGCTGCGGCTCCTGGTTTTGGTGGTAGACGATGGTGGCATCCCTCGGGGATCTCCTGGCAGCTTCAGACCATCACGGGGACGAACAGAGCAGGGCGCCCGGGCGGGTTGGGTAAGCGGATGTGGCAGAGGACGTCGGCGTCGTCCCTAAGGTCGTGGCTGCATCTTGCTGTGGGTGAGGCCATGGCGGCGCTGTAGGAGACCTTGGCATCGGGGAAGTAGCGCAGCGCTGAGCAGGGCGGAGTAGAGGACGTCGGGCTTGAGGAGCAACTCGCGCGTGAGGACGCCGAGCAAGCAAGCGAGAGGTTGCAGGACTAGAACACAAGCAGGATGGCAGCGGGGACAGGGAGAAGGAGGGCTAGGGTTGCAGGGCTAGGACTGCAGGGGAGAGTTTTAAGGAGGGAGAGGAGCTAGCTCTCGTCCGTCCCATCGATCAGGTGAGCTACGTGGCTACCTCCCATGCTCTGCCATACAGAGGTAGAGGGAGACAGAGTAAGTTGGGCTGCTGGCGGGCCGAAATAAGATGGACATGGAGGCTTGCAGGGGTTGGCTGGGCTTCTTAGCTCCACCACCTTTTTTTTGGACTGCTTCTCTTCTTTTCTTTATCTTGCTGAATTCTTTTGGGGATAAGGAGGGGAGGCAAAGAAGTTTAGAAAGGATTCAAAAGAGCTTGCAGATATTTTGAAAACTTGATTTTGATTCAACACAATTTGAAAAGTTTGCAAACAAATTTGTTTAAGTTTTAATTTAAAATAAGAAGAGGTGGGGACGGTTTCTTATAAGAACCATACAAGCAAAATAAAATTAGATTTTATTCCAAAAAAATTTACATTTGACAAAGCATGCAAGGTTATAATGCATGATGATGCACAAAAGGAAAAGAACAAACAATTTCTAAAAAGGGGATTTTTCTGGGCCGTTACAATCGACACCACCAACAAGGGATCTCGCCCCAAGATCCACGCTCGTGTAGGGAAAAAGAGTTGGTTAAGCTATCGAGTCTTCTTGCACCGTGTTGATCTCGTCGACACCACCAACAAGTGGTTTCTTCTCGACACCACCAACAAAGGATTCTTGCTTGGATTGACAATGATGAAATTCCAAAGAGCGGACTTATTAGGTTGAAGGCAAGAGATCATCCATCCACGTAGGATCCTAAAACTTGAAGAAGGTAAGAGAGGGGAATCAAAACTCGCAAAGATAAGAGGAGAGAAGCACATAGGTAAGGAGTAAAATGAAGACCTACTTAGAGCTATCCAACGTATTTTTAGCGAAATAGTTTTAACACTAGACTCATCAACGACCATTGGCAAGGTTAACCTACAGGCAGAGCGGACCCGCGGGTATCGACAAAACCTTGGCTCTGATACCACTTGTGACGTCCCAAAATCGGCACCTTGCGAATTACAGCAATCATGCCACAATTCACACGATGTCGCTTTGGAAACGCCCACCAAGCAAAATGTGCACGTCGCAACATACACATTAGGCGGGTGGAATCAAGATAGTAACATTACACAAGTTCACGATGGAACCCACAAAAGACATATTATACAACCGCGAAGACTCCATGAGTCAAGATCCAAATATACATACAAAGATCCAAATCATACATAAAGCAAAATAGTATCCGAGTACGGACAAAGAATACAAATGGGCCTAAGAGGCCTGAAGATAAACGATGGCGTCCATAACCCTGCCCAGGCCAAGCCGGAAGGGTAACCTTGCTAACGTCGTCGCTTCCATGTACCTGTCTTCAAACCTGCTCCGGCGAGAAATCCGAGACGAGCAGCAATAAGTACAAAGTACTTAGCAAGACTTCAAGACGTATAAAGCATAGTCCACAAGTCGTCTTTGTACGTGAGGTACGCAGACAAGCTCGAGAGACTCAAAAGGACGTCAGCTGTATGGTGGGGTTAAGCGGCAGCGAGCAAGCACTAAAGAACCTATAGAGACACTCTACAACTTTCGTCTAATCAGAATAAGATAAGAGAGCGTATAAAGTAAAGAACTAGAATACTACAGCAAACATAACCCAGCCGATGGATCACCTCATCGCCACCACACGAAGAAGCAATATCAAAGGCACTCACACGGTGGATAATTTTATAACAATTTAATATTGTAGTAGAACTATTTACTATGCCACTTTTTATCATTAATTAGGTGAAAGTTGTTCTATGATCGAGTAGAACGGCTCCAAGTCATCCATAACCGCGGACACGGCTTTTTGAAAAGATTTACCCTGCAGGGGTGCACCAATGTACCCATACACGCTCGATCAATCCAACCTAGACAAGGGCAGGATATCACGACAAGACCGTTGCTAGTTCTACGAGAGAGTTTAGGGGGGCCACCCAACTAAGCTACCCGCAACAAAGTCGGCCCAGCTCCGAAGACGGACCCAGAAGTTTGCGACGGTTTGAAAGTCTGAAAGAAGGCTCATCGGAGAGACGTCGTCCAGCTTCCAATTCGACCCGCGGGCAAATAAACCTGTCAACCATCGGAGGCGACACAACCACACCCATCGGAGGGGGGCTCAAAACCTAGAGCACCCTCAGAGGTAACTCAAACCAACTCCAGATCCAAATGTAAATACGGTGTTGTGGCCCCCGGTAAACTAACTCGAGAAAAAGTAGTAAGTCAAGGGAGACCCCATGGAATCTTCCGCGAGTGGTTAGCGCGCTCAGCTTAGAATAGTTCATGCGAACTCGGGATCCTAGGGGACACAGGTGAGCCATCATAAAATGGGCAAAATGACTCACCGATGCCTCTGCTTTAACAAGTGTAGTTGTAACATAATTAAATCAAGTTTATCTCCAACATCTAATATCCAACTTATCTTCAATTCATATCCATCTCATATATCAAGTAGAGCATGTGATAAACTTCCCAACAACCCGATAAGATAAAACAACTTGAAACAACCTAAGCATACCTACGACTCGCAAGGCCAACTCAAACAACAAGCAAAAGGTAATAGGCGGGAGGTGACGAGTATATAGTTTTGCTTTGGGGAAACAGGTGGATAGGATCCGTGACTCGAACAAAGCATCGGAACACAAGGCTAGCATAAAGCATAAGAGAAAGCATAAACGCAAATAGGTAATAAGTACCCCTATAGGTAGGTAAGGGGTGGGAAAGCTTGCCTGAAAAGATTGTCGAAGAACACCCGAAGAACTTGTCGTTGCTCACAACATCACGAAGCATCCTATCCGAGAAGAAGCAAATCGCTACAACAAACAACGGATGCAACACTTACTACTACGGAAAAAGAATCGGCATGATCATGTGAATGCATGCATGGCATGTCAATTATGATGCAATGCAACTTATCCAAATTAAGCGGAATCGAAATCCCGACACACATATATGGTTCAAGTTATTTTACTACCTAGCAAAATTAAATGTTGATTAGCGTGGCAAAGACAAGGAACGGGTGAGCTACGCAAAATTAAATGAAGCGGGGACATATTATAAGCATTTCCCGAAATACTTCATACGTTATTTATTAAGTGAGATGCAAACAGGTTTATGGATGGCATATTCAGATTACTCACATTTTTCTGATAAACGTTCATATAAAATACTTTATTTTTAGAGTTATGGTTTAAAAGATATGTTTTAAATAAGATTTGTATATTTGCAGGAATTTTCAGAAAACAGAGATTTCGATGAGACTTTTCTCACCGAGGAGGATACTAGCCCAGGTCACTGACCGCTAGGGCCTGGGAGGCTGACTGGGCGCTGGTGATCGGGTATGCACTACAATCGCTGGCGAGTGGAGCCCGCCTGTCAGAGCCAGAAAAAGAATAAAAAAGGATGCATGTTGTGTGCATAGCCGGGAATCGAACCCATGCTCTGGCGAAACGGGACAAATGTCTCTGACCGCTGGGTTACTCACAAGGATATGAATACATAAGGAAGCTAGATATTATATTGTGATAACCTTGCTGGTGAACCTGACGAAACTGAACGCCTGCGTTGTTGCGGAGCTCAGTGCAGATGAAGCGCAACACGATGGAACTCGAATCAACCTGGAAGCTGGCATCTTTGGTGGTGATGCAGACTTGCAGTGGACGTCGACGGGATCTCAAAGGCGATCTTGGGCTGCACCGGTCGGAGCGACGAACATCGAAGGATGCGGACACGTGCCTGCGTGTGGGCTCGAGCTCGAGCTTGTTCATGGCAAACACGGTACAGGTGAGGACGGAGACCACGGTAGGGTGAACGAAACACATCAAGGAATGTTGAAAAAGGACGAGCGGCTCACCAGGAATCTATTGGCGAAGGGATTCTACTTGAAGATGACAATAATGTCGGGGAAAAGGAAGAAGATCACGCAGAGAGGACGTCGTTGATGTCGATTATGTAGGGGCTACGGCTCCTGGTTCTGGTGGTAGACGATTGTGGCATCCCTCGGGGATCTCCTGGTGGCTTCAGACCGTCACGGGGACGAACAGAGCAGGGCGCCCGGGCGGTTTGGGTAAGCGGATGTGGCAGAGGACGTCAGCGTCGTCCCTGAGGTTGTGGCTGCGTCTTGCTGTGGGTGAGGCCGTGGCGGCGCTGTCGGAGACCTTGGCATCGGGGAAGTAGCGCAGCGCTGAGCAGGGCGGAGTAGAGGACGTCGGGCTTGAGGAGCAACTCGCGCGTGAGGACGCCGAGCAAGCAAGCGAGAGGTTGCAGGACTGGAACACAAGCAGGATGGCGGCGGGGACAGGGAGAAGGAGGGCTAGGGTTGCAGGGCTAGGACTGCAGGGGAGAGTTTTAAGGAGGGAGAGGAGCTAGCTCTCATCCGTCCCATCGATCAGGTGAGCTACGTGGCTACCTCCGATGCTCTGCCGTACAGAGGTAGAGGGAGACAGAGTAAGTTTGGCTGCTGGCAGGCCGAAATAAGACGGACGTGGAGGCTTGCAGGGGTTGGCTGGGCTTCTTAGCTTCACCACCTTTTTTTTGGACTGCTTCTCTTCTTTTCTTTATCTTGCTGAATTCTTTTGGGGATAAGGAGGGGAGGCAAAGAAGTTTAGAAAGGATTCAAAAGAGGTTGCAGATATTTTGAAAACTTGATTTTGATTCAACACAATTTGAAAAGTTTGCAAACAAATTTGTTTAAGTTTTAATTTAAAATAAGAAGAGGCGGGGAGGGTTTCTTATAAGAACCATACAAGTAAAATAAAATTAGATTTTATTCAAAAAAAATTTACATTTGACAAAGCATGCAAGGCTATAATGCATGATGATGCACAAAAGGAAAAGAACAAACAATTTCTAAAAAGGGGATTTTTCTGGGCCGTTACACTCACACATGTTAGACTCATACAAAGTCGCCATTGCCTCTATGATCATTTAGTTTTTGACTTTTGATGCCATCTTATGCTTCTTTTAATGTCGCTTTGTCGCTTTGCATGATTATGGCCATTATTGCTCTCTTAGTTGGTCGCTCCCAGTCTTTTGCTAGCCCTCATTTTGTACTGAGTATGAGCTCTACTCGTGCATCCAACTCCTAAAAACCAAGTTGTTCCATTGTGTCCACCATACATACCTATTAGCAATTTGCTATTCCATAGTACGTTTGGCTTGCTTTTATCTATCCTTCAAATTAAACTCTTTTTCGTGTTATGCGAAAATTGGTCAGTAAAGCTCTCACGAACCTGATGGCAAACTTTACTTTTCTCGTTTTAAAATTTGACATTGTGGCTCTCTTATGTTGAGTTGTTATGCTTGCAAGTTGTAAGTTCGAAATTAGCCCAGCCATGCCGTCATGGGGCAAGCTTTCAACATTGCACTATCTTTCATTTGAGTTGATATCGTGATCTTTTGTTTATGGATACTCGCGATGTGAAATAAGTTGGGAATCTTGTGGGATCATGGAGTTCTTATATGTGTTAGGGAAACGCCTGGGCCGCTAATCTAAGCCATGCATCATTCATGGTGGAAATTTACAGCATGCCCATAGTGGACATTCGACGACGCATCTCACAATAAAAAGCTATACCAATGGTAAATAAAAGAGATGTCAAGGTGTTCATTGTCTGTTTGTCTTGTCATTTTGATGTGGGCTTGTTCCATGTCATCGGGCAGGAGGTACCCCGTTGGCGGTTCTCGATGATACACATATATTTACAATGACAAGAGCTTGCTTGGGACTCTAAGTCGAGTGGCATGAGGTTTGGGTATTCGTACTTCACGGGACACGAGGTTTTCAACTTATGATTTGTCAAGCATATGCTTCATAATTGTACTCGCATTAACTTTAACCATTAAAGATGCCTATGATGGGGGCAATGAGAGCTCAAAGCCAGTAAGTACCATAATTTTTGAAGGTTTATAAAACTTGTAATCACTGCTTCCCTCCGTGAAGGGCCTTTCTTTTACTTTTATGTTGAGTCACCACCTTCTATCTTTACGCACCGTCTAAGAGAGCATAGTTGTCATTCTGAGTATAATGTGCATTGTCCCAAAGTTTTCGTTGATTGATTCATGATGTTGGTTTCACTTGTTCTTAAATTACTTGTATCTAGTCGCCCTCTTAAACTTGAAGGTGTCCTATGCATTTATGTTTTGCTCTCTCATGAAGAACAAGCTGAACACCATTTGTATGTTTTTCCTTATGATTTGAACATACGTTTGACTTTCATTGTTTCATTTTCATGATCTTTCATTTGTGTTCTTCTTCATGTTATAACATGGTTGCTAAGTTTCTTCTATCAAGATTATGTCTTTCATGCCCATGTTTTAAGTTCTTTTGATCCCAGCGCACAACGCTTACATATATGATCAAGATTGTGCAGGTGCATGTCACCTCAAAAATTATTTCTTTTGTTATCACTTACCTACTCGAGGACGAGCAGAAGTTAAGCTTGGCGATGCTGATACGTCTCCAACGTATCCATAATTTTTGATGCTCCATGCTTGTTTTTACACCATTTGCTTAGTGTTTTGTTACACTTCATGGCATTTTTATACATTTTGCGGAACTAACCTATTAATGAGATGCCACAGTGCCAGTTCCCTGTTTTCTGCTGTTTTTGTGTTTCAGAAAAGTTACACATGACATATTCTCGGAATTGGACGAAACAAAAGCCATACGTCCAGATATTTACCGAAGCTTCCAGAGAACCAAAGAGGAGACAGAAAGGAGCCACAGGGCGACCACACCACCAGGGGGCGCGGCCTGCCCCTGGCCCGCGCCGGCCTGTGGTGTGGCCCCCCTAGTCCACTTCTGATGCCGCCCCTTCGCCTATAAAGACCTCCCGACGGGAAAAACCTAAACACCCGATCACTTTTCCAGAAACATATTGCGATCCGCCGCCGTCATCGACCCGAGATCGGGAGGGTCCAGAAGCTCTTCCCGGCACCCTGCCGGAGAGGGGAATCGCCACCGGAGGTCTTCTTCATCGCCATGCTTGCCTCCGGCGCGATGAGTGAGTAGTCTACCTTGGACTATGGGTCCGTAGCAGTAGCTAGATGGTTGTCTTCTCCACCATGTGCTTGTGAGCTGCTTTACATGATCGAGATCACCGTTATGTAATTCTACATGTTGTGTTTGTTGGGATCCGATGAATATTGGTGTTATGATTGAGTTGATTTACTGAATTTTATCTTATGTTATCTCTATGTTGTTTATGATCTTGCATGCTCTCCGTTGTTAGTAGCTATCTTGGCCGAGTAGTTGCTAGTGACTCCAAGAAGGGGTATTTATGCTCGATAGTGGGTTCATGCCTCTATTTAATCTGGGGGAGTGACAGAAACCTCTAAGGTTGTAGATGTGCTATTGCTACTAGGGGGAAAACAACATTCATATGCACGAGGGCATATGCTTTGTTTACATTACAAACTTTGCTTAATGCAGTTATCTGTTGTTTGCAACTTAATACTTGTGGAGTTCTCGGATTGATTCGCCACAAGTGGATTATTAGTCATAGATGCAGTTGGATGGCAGTCTATGTATCTTGTTGTAATGCCTAGAGTAAATCTCATAGTGATCCTCTTGACATATCACGTTGTCTTTATTCTATCAATTGCCCAACTGTAATTTGTTTACCCAGCATGTGTTATTTTATCTTATGGAGAGACACCACTAGTGAACTGTGGACCCTGGTCCTATTTCCTTTATATTGCTATCACCTGTTTACTTTACTCGCACTATTTACTTTACTCGCATACTACTATTGCTTTCCACTCGATACACTCATTTCTTTATTTCAAGCAAACTGGTGAGATTGACAACCTCATCGTAAGTTGGGAACAAAGTATTTGGTTGTGTTGTGTGCAGGTTCCGCATTGCAGCTGGCAAAGCAAAGCTTGGACAAGGCGCCTTATAAATTGTCCAGAGCTGTCGCGAAGCTAGGAAGCATCACCTTCTGGAGTTTGGCTTTTTCCTGGATACGATTAAACCTTGGTTTCTTACTGAGGGAAAATTTGCTACTGTACTCATCATACCTTCCTCTTGGGGTTCCCAACTGGGTGGTTATCCTACCCGCATCACTAAGCTGCTTTAGGGTGGGCAAAGGCAACTAATTATAAATGCACATCTAACTTAGGGGTTCATTGGTGCTTGGAACTAATGGTACATATAAATACAACTTAGGTGTACATGCAAATACAACTCAAGAGTGGGCAAAGACAACTATACATATATACACGTGCAACTTTAGGATTTACTGGTACATGTAACTAATCGTACACGCGAATCCATTTTAGGGGTGGGCAAAGGCAACTAGTTATAATGCGTAGGCAACTTAGGCGTTTTTTTCTTCAGAAAACAACTTTTACTAGTTATAATGCACAACCAACAAAAGTCCAATTGCATCGGGTCTAGATATTCTTCGACCATCTCCTCTGGTGCAACCTGAGTGCAACAAGGAAAAATTCACAGCTGTTAACTGTTTGGTAAATTTGGATACTGAACATTAGAAAGTTGCCTACTGAATTTATAGAAATTGTTTTACAATCTTGTATTAACTTGAGAACACATTTGAGAAGTTATTTTTACAGCCCATAGCATCTGCATCATACCTTTCATTTTCTAAACTTGGTTTATTGTGTACCATTTGTAAGCAAGTTGTGTACTGTATTTTGTAAATGTTGGCTTAGTAGCATGCAGTGAATTTAGCCTAAGTTGGTTTACCATGTTGACATTTTTTAACTTTGTTTTCTCTCATGTGGTTGCAACTTTTTCCAAATTGATTCATCAAGAACAAGCATGGGATGAGCTTCCGCATTATCAAACATAGCAACTATGTACAATTTGTAGGAAACATGGTGTTTTTTCTGTTCGAGACATCACTGTAGTTTTCATGTGCAAACTTCATTACCATGCCCTACCATATTGGTACTAGTTTCTTTTGTTGAAATCCTACAAAGTACTTTGGTAACTCGCGTTAGTCTTATATGGCTGTAGTTTGCACCTAAAATTGGTTACATTATGTTACCTAGGTATACAACTTTCATGGAACTGGAATAACCCCTGTCTAGTATATGCTTTTACATTATCTAAGTTGGATCTTGCTACATTATTTTGGTTCTGCTGCTTAACCAAATGATTTCAGTCATTTGTTGTACCCAAAACAAGTTGTTTCTATGCTCATGACCTAAGAAAACAAAAATTTGTGCCTTTTCTTGATGGGCTGAAAGTTTCCTGGTTGATATTGCAAGTAAAACTGCCCAGATTTGTTCATGGGATGTTTTATCATGATCTATTTGATGTTCTTCAATAGATCTAAAGCAAAATACTTTTTCTTGTATTCATAGATTGAGGAATCAAAACCGGGTTACTGCAAGGAGAAGAGAGCTACCTTGTGGTTTCCTTCAGGAGAGAGGAGCTTCTTTGTTGTCTGAGAGTTGCAGCGTTTCTTGTGTGAAATATTGGAAGCAATGGAGATCTCGAGGAAGAAAAGTCCTCGAGCTTGTTCTTCTTGCTGAAGAAGACTGGGCGAGATAGAAAGCTAGGGGATTGGGTTGCTTTTGTTTGTGCCTGGCTTGCTTTAATCGTAGTCAAAGCATAGCGCGCATGGATTGTTTGTTGGTTTGTTGCTTTTTGGATACTTTTTGGCCCGAATCTGCACTTTAGCCTGATCAAGTGCTAGATTGAACCAAACAGCACCCAGGTGTCCAGTCTGACAAACCTGCGTCCAGATACTAGGTTAGAAAAACCAGCACCGGATGCTGGCTACCCACGTCCTTATTTTTACCTTACTCTGGTTTGCCTTTCTACTGCCATTGTAACTGGCCCTGGCCGGCTGCCAAGCCCTGTTTGAGTCTCATCCCAACCTGCTCGCTCTCGTGCCTCACGAGCCGTGGCTCGCCTCCACCCTTTTTCCGGCCCCCTTCGAACCCTAGGTCGCGATGGCCAAATTGGGCGAGCGATGCGGGCATGAAGCGATGACGATATCGCATCCTTCCTGTGCTCCTCCCCGTTCACCAACACAGCGCAGCAGGGCCCCTTTTGCGGGCTTGACGCCGGCCTAGATGAACTCTTGCCGGGTCTGCTGCTACCACAATTGTAATCTCCTCCTCCACCACAGGGCCAGGTGCCGAGGAAGCGACAGTTAGGTGGATGGGCCCATGGCCGTCGAGGCGTCACTGGAGACAGGGCTGTGGAGTGAGACTGTGCAGACGAGTCGCTGAGACGGGCAGCACTGAGTAGGAGGCGCTCGGGCGGCGCTGAGTGTGGGGTAAGGAGGAGCGGGCAGGGGCGGATCTAGGCCCAGGACAACCAGGGCCATTGCCCGGGGCGTGGCCAGAAATACTTCTTACGATCTATGAAAAAATAAATTTGGCCCAGGATGTAGCCTGGCCTAGCTAGCCTCCCTCGCCCGACCGCGGATGGAAACGTGGGAAGTTGGACTCCACCTCTGGAGACTCGTCGGCAAATGGATCAGTCCATTCGACGGTGAACTCAGCTAAAGCTTTGCTCTTGATCACCTTGGTGGTTTCGAAGGAGATCTCGAAGGGCTGAAGCTCCACGGCCCATTCCGCCACCCTTCCGGTGATGTTTGGGTTGCGCAGGATTGTCTCCAGGGGCCGATCAGTGACCACCTTGATCGGGTGGCCCTGGAAGTAATGATGTAGTTTTCTTGAAGCGATTAGCAGGGTATAGAGCAGCTTCTGTTGCATGGTGTAACGCTCCCGTGCGTCACGCAGCACCGTGCTGACAAAGTACACATGCTTCTGCACCTTGGTGGTGTCTTCAGGAGTTTTCTCCTCATGGAGATCAGGAGCGTCGCTCTACAAGAGCAGCTCGGTCGGCGAAGTTGCAGCGGGCAGCTCCTCATGAGGGGCAGAGCGAATTGCTGCTTCTCCCTCAGGAGGAGCCCCCGGGCACAGAGGATCGATCTCCTCTTTGGCGATTACCTTTGCGTCCCGCTCAGTGACAAGGACGGTGCTTGCAGTTCTTGGAGTCGCCGCGATGTAGAGTAGCAAAGGCTTGCAGAACGTTGGGGCAACCATGATCGGTGGGCTGGTAAGATACTTTTTTAGCTCGGCGAAGGCCTTGTTAGCTTCCAGAGTCCACTTGAACTTCCCAGTGCGCTTCATGAGCTTGAAGAAAGGTAGGGCCTTTTCTCCGCTCCTCGCGATGAAGCGCCCCAGGGCTGCCATGCATCCCGCGAGGCATTGCATCTCCTTAAGGTTGCGCGGAGGACACATTTCTTCGATGGCCTTGACCTTCTCAGGGTTCGCCTCTATCCCGCGATAAGACACGAGGAACCCCAACAACTTGCCTGACGGTACGCCGAAGGTGCACTTAGCGGGGTTGAACTTGATATTTACCTTTCTCAGGTTGGCGAAGGTTTCCTCCTGGTCTTCAATGAAGGTATGACTCTCACGAGTTTTGACGACGATGTCGTCGACGTAGGCTTCCATGTTCCTTCCCATCTGAGCCCCCAAGGCCTTGCGCATGGGCCTTTGGAATGTTGCTCCTGCGTTCTTTAGGCCGAAGGGCATGCAGACGTAGCAGTACACACTGCAGGGTGTGATGAAGGCAGTCTTCTCTTCATCCTCCCTTGCCATCTTGATTTGGTGATAACCGGAGAAGGCATCCAAGAAGCAAAGGAGGTCGCAACCGGCGGTGGAGTCGATGATTTGATCTATCCTTGGGAGTGGATAAGGATCCTTAGGGCAGGCCTTGTTGAGACTTGTAAAGTCCACGCAGAGGCGCCCACTGCCATTAGCCTTTGGGACAACCACCGGTTAGCAATCCAGGTGGGGTGGGCTACCTCGCGTATCAACTTGGCCTTCTTTAGCTTCTCTATCTCTTGGACGATGAAGTCTTGTTTCTCTTGCGCTTGCTTCCTGGTCTTCTGATTCACGGGGTGTGCCTGAGGGCACACGGCTAAGTGGTGCCCAATCACCTCCCTGGAGACGCCGGGCATATCTCATGGAGTCCAAGCGAACATGTGAGAGTTTGCCCGCAGGAAGGTGACGAGCGTGCTTTCCTATTTGGGGGAAAGCCCTGCCCTGATGGTGATGAAGTTTTCGCAGCCCCCAGCTTGGAGCGGGACCTTCTTTGTTGCAGAGCGCTCTTGGAAAAACTGGGGCCTCCTCCATGAGGGTACCGCAGCTTCCCCAATGCTCATGTCCAGCATTGGATGGACCAGGTCCTCGCTTGGCATAGTCGATGTAGAGGCGGCAAATTTCTTCCCTGACAAGCCCGGCAGGAGGGGCTCGAGAGAGGCCTTCTTGGCAGCAGCTCGCTCTTGTGACACGAGCTGCTTCTTCCTCATGAGGTCACTTGAGTGTTCCAGCAGATCTTCCTCGGTGGGGAACATGGTGGCGGCCTCACGGTAGACGTGCTCTATAGAGCGGAGAGCATCCTTTTCATTGCAACGCACGGTGATCGTTCCGTTGGCGCTAGGAATCTTGAGGACACTGAAGCCGTGATGCATTGCCGCCATGAATCTTGCCAAGGCTGGGTAGCCAAGGATGGCGTTGTAAGGCAGCACGATGTTGGCGACGTCGAAGTCGAGGCTTTCTGTCCTGTAGTTGTCCCTGGTGCTTCCGCGTTCCTTCCCATCTGAGACCCCAAGGCCTTGCGCATGAGCCTTTGGAATGTTGCTCCTACGTTCTTCGGGCCGAAGGGCATGCAGACATAGCAGTACACACCGCAGGGTGTGATGAAGGCAGTCTTCTCTTCATCCTCCCTTGCCATCTTGATTTGATGATAACCAGAGAAGGCATCCAAGAAGCAAAGGAGGTCGCAGCCGGCGGTGGAGTCGACGATTTGATCTATCCTTGGGACTGGATAAGGATCCTTAGGGAAGGCCTTGTTGAGACTTGTAAAGTCCACGCAGAGGCGCCCACTGCCGTTAGCCTTTGGGACAACCACCGGATTAGCAATCCAGGTGGGGTGGGCTACCTCGCGTATCAACTTGGCCTTGTTTAGCTTCTCTATCTCTTGGACGACGAAGTCTTGTTTCTCTTGCGCTTGCTTCCTGGTCTTCTGCTTCACGGGGTGTGCCTGAGGGCACATGGCTAAGTGGTGCTCAATCACCTCCCTGGGGACGCCTGTCGATGGATTTCGTGTCGCAAGAACACGGGGTACCACGCGATGGAACCAAAGATTTGAACGCAGGGGGCTGAACGTGGGAGATCTTGGATCGCAACGAAACACGGTGACGGAAGCCTCGAGTCGTCGAATGCACAACACACTGCAGAGAGGGACGTCGAGCTTTACCCAGGTTCAGGGCCCTCGTGGTGCGGTAAAACCCCTACTTCCTGCCTTCTTGTATTACGACGCGATACCTCGCGAGGAGTACAAGGTCTTGGTTACAGAACTCTAGCTGGCCGGAGGTAGAAGAACCAACTTAGCCTAGCTAGGAGCTCGGAGATGAAGATTCGATCCCCTCTAAGGGGTGGCCTCCCCTCCTTTTATAGTGCCAAGGTCCTCCTTCCCCTTATCTTCTTGGGAAAGGGGTTGCCACACACGGCCAAGGAGGGAGGACAGCTGTAGACTTGATTCTTCCGTGGACGTAGTCTTTGTAGAGTAGTGGCGCCGGTCCACCGGAGTGGGTGGAGGAAGCTGACGTCTTCCTCTGGCGCCCTGCACCGTCCCTGCTATTTTTAGGGGGGTGGCCAACAACCACTGTGCCGCTTTATGCAGGCATGGTGAAAGTTGGTCTCCTCCCTATCGGGGGTAGCGTGGGCGGTACGCGGTCTTCTGCCCTTATCTTCTTGCTCTGCACGCAAACATGCCGAGCTGACGTGGACGTGGTCCCTCCCCTCACCAGCAGAAGCTTGTGAGGAGGTCTTCTGGTCCTTAGCCATTTTGGTCGTCATTCTCCTCATGAGGCGCCTCCTCATGAGGGTCTTCTCTGATGGCTTCGGTCGTCGCTCCACTCCTGGGCCGAAGCTGGGCCGTTGAAGGGGCCCAGGAGCAGGTGGACCGGGATACCTCGATATCCAGAACACCGACAGTAGCCCCCAGGAGCCCAGCCCGCGAATGCACCCTCTTGAGGGAGCGAAGGGCCGGGGGCCCCTAGAAGCTGCTGGGCCCTTTAACGGCACGCGTCAACACGCGGTCAGAGGTCCATGTGAAGATGCAGAGGCCACGGACGCGTGGCACAACCGCAGCTAGCGAGACGAAACAGCAGGCGACGCTGCAGTCCCCGAGGCATCAAACCGTCATGATGGCGCAGCGCTCTGGCGCTGCGCCAACGCTTCAATTCCCGCGCTAAGACTTGACGCATCGACGCCGGCCGCGCCCCTTAAATACGGCCTCCTCGAGACCTCCGGCACCTCACCCTCTTCCTCTAGTGCCACTTCTTCCTCAGCGCTCCCCAAACCCATGGATCCTGCTGCCTCCTCCGCCGCCGCAGAATCGAGCTCGGGGGTGAAGCGCCGCGGGCGCCCCCCGGGCAGCAAGAACAAGGCGAAGATTCCGGCCCGGTGGACGCCCGGCGCCGGCGGCTCCTTGCGCATCGGTGTGCCGAGGCAGGGCGAGGCGAATCGCGCCTCCTCGGGGGCCTCCGGTGCCTTGACCCTTTGGGGTCCTGCGCCTGGAGGCGCTCTGCATGCGCCATCGCCGGTGGCGGCGGCGCCGGCTCCCCGCTTCCCGGGAAGCATCGACCGGGTGCTCTGGGAGGTGGAGGCCGCCCTGGGCCCCCTCCCCCCAGCTGCAGATGGCCCGGGGCCGCAGGAGGAGGCCCCGCCGGCGACCGGAGTGGTCCCCACTCCCTGCCCTTTGGCGGCATCAATGCTGGGACCCCTCATCGCCCCGGGGTCCCGCTTCCTGGAGCTCCTCGTCGTCATCGACCTCTGGAGCTTCGACTCCCTCCGGCTGCCCGACGCAGTCCGGAGGGTGATCTATGCCCCCGGCGCTTCCTCAGGAGAGGTCGCGCTATCGGAGCAGAGCAGGCCAGATCTCTTCTGGCCTGTGGACATCATCCTCGTAGGGAGCGGCAACGCCGTCCTCTCCGGGCGCTGGAGGGCTTTTGCCCTCGGCCACCGCCTCCGCGCCGGCGACCACCTCGTCTTCCGCTTCAAGCTGGGAACGCTGGAGGCCTCGGTGCGGATCTTCGCCGCCACCGGCGTCCGCCGCACCTACCCCCAGCCCGCGGCACAGTAAAGGGGCGGCCTTGGCGCGGTAGCCTTCTGGGGAGGGGAGCTAGTCTCCTCCCTTTTTTTGCAATGTAGCTCGCGCCAGCGGGGTATGCCCCGCCGTGTCTTTTTTCCTTCCCCCACTGGGGGTTATCAATGAAATCTCCTTTGCTTTTCCGTTTCTTGTTGCTCGCCATTTGTCCTAGTCGTCCACGCGCTCGAGAGCCCTAGCGAGTTGTTAACGCCGACGGGAGGCCTCCCCGCGCCTCAGAGCTCATGACGGGGTCAGCGCCGGTGACGACATTGGACGATTCCTAAGACAAGTAGTTGAAGAAAGAGTTGGAAAAAAAACCCCAAATCCCCAAAAACGAAAAACAAATCGGTAAAACAAACAAAAAAAGAAGGCAAATAAGATGCCCCTGTGACCGGCACAGGGACCTTCTCCATCGTGGAGGAGCGCGGCACTATCTGTGCCAGCAGCTAAGAGCAAATTGCCACGCATGGCGATTCACGGGCCTTCCTCGTCGTTGAGGGATCTGGACCCTCATGGACGCAAAAGCGTCGATACTTAAGAGAGCCCAGAGACCGTCGACACCTCGTTAAGGGTTGCTCACGAGGTGAAGGGCCTGGCGCGGACCTCCGGATCTGCGTCTCCTTCGCAAGATGATCGGAGCGGCCTTAGTCTTCAGTAATCCTGCCGCGTTTGGCCTTCCTCGAGCGAGGGGAATCTTCCTGCGGATGCTTAAGCACATCGACACGTCTTTGCACCTCATGAGGGTTGCTCACGAGGCGTTGGTCCTTAGCGGGTGCCTTGGGCACACCTTGGACTTTTCCCAAAGATTTCTTATTTTCCGGTGTACTTCACGATGGGTACTTGGAGGTGATCGATAACGGGGTCGTCGCCCCTGATCAGAGCTCATTCCCTTCGGGTTTTTTGGGCTTGCTGTTTTCCGGGCGAAGGCCCCAGCATAGACACCGTGCCTAGACCCCTTCCGCGTGGAGTACAACAGAAAATAAATGGACTTCATGCCATTTTAATATCATGCCGAAGCAGAGGCGCTATATTGCGCAATAACTTAATATCAGTGCTGAAGAGCAGTTTGAGCTGATACAAGTGCCGTGACAACGGTCTTTATCTCCTCGTGAGGAACCTACGGGTAGAACTTTCGCAGATGAGCTATGTTCCACGGGTTCCCCACCGGCATACCTTCTGCGGTTTCCAGCCGCGAGCCTGGCCTGGCAATGTGCGTCACCTTGAAGGGGCCTTCCCACATTGGAGACAGCTTGTGCAGGCCCTCGTGAGAGAGTATCCTCCTCAGCACCAAGTCGCCGACCTCCAGAGTCCTTGCTCGAACATGGCAGCTATGGTAGTGGCGTAGTCCTTGCTGGTACCTCACGGCGCGGAGCGCGGCTTGGCACCGAGCCTCTTCGAGCTGGAGGAGGCGGTCCTTGATGAGGTCCTCTTGGCAAATCTCGTTGAAGGCGAGCACTCTTGGCAACCCAAACTTGACGTCGGTGGGAAGAACAGCCTCCGCCCCATAGACCAAGAAGAAAGGAGTCTCTCTGGTGGGCCTGGTGGCGGTAGTCCTGATGGACCACAAGATAGATTGGAGGTTTTCTAACCATTTTTTGCCGCAGGCTTCGAGCTTGGCGTTCAAGCTTGTCGTCTTGAGTCCCTTGAGGACCTCGGCGTTGGCACGCTCGGCTTGTCCATTGCTCCTGGGATAGGCGACTGAGGCGAAATAAATCTTGATGCCGGCCAATGCACAGTACTCCCGGAATAGCCCGCTGGTAAACTGGCTGCCGTTGTCGGTGATGATGCGGTTAGGCACACCAAAGCGACAAACCAGCCCACGAATGAACTTGACTGCAGACCTGGCCGGGATTGTGCACACCGGTTCCACCTCCACCCACTTGGTAAACTTGTCGATGGCGACGTAGATGTAGCGGTAGCCCCCTTGCGCTCTGGGGAATGGATCGAGAATGTCCAGCCCCCAAACGGCAAAGGGCCAAGTGAGTGGGATGGTTTGCAGCTCCTGCACCAGCTGATGAATCTGCTTGGCATAGAATTGGCACGCCTCGCACCTCTTGACCATCTCCGCCGCATCCCAGAGCGCTGAAGGCCAGTAGAAGCCGCTTCGATATGCCTTTGCAGCGAGAGTTGAAGCAGAAGCATGATGCCCACATTCACCGGCGTGGATGTCCCTGAGAAGCTCTTGGCCTTGGTGAGTAGATATGCACTTCAGAGCGACGCCGTTTGGGCGACGCCAGTACAAGTCACCATCCTTGACGCAGTAGCCTGAAGCTTGGCGCACTATCCTTTCGGCCTCCGATTCATCCTCAGGAAGCCTGCTGCTGACGAGGAAGGCCTTGAGCTCGAGGATCCAATCCACTCCCTCCTGCCGTGCCAATGCCAAAAGGACGCGATCACCCGAAGGAGGCCCACAGTCTGGAGCCCCCTGCTCCGGCGGCGGTGGCAAGGCAGGCGGAGGGTCTGATCCGGACGACGATGGAGAAGCGAACAGCTTGAAGAGACGCTCCTCAAAGACACCGGCAGGTTGTGCCAGGCGATGAGAGGCACGCTTGGCGATCTCATCCGCTTCCACATTTTCTCCTCTTGGGATGTGCTTCAGCTCCAAGCCTTGGAAGCATTTTTCCATCTTTCGATGATCCTCAAGATAAGCTGCCATGTGCTCATCCTTTGGAGTGTAGCTCTTGTTCGAGAAGTTCACAACCAGGTGTGAATCTCCCTTGACGACGAGGCGCTTGATGCCCAAAGCATTTGCCACCCTTAGGCCAGCGAGTAGTCCTTCATATTCCGCGATGTTGTTGGAGACCTTGTGCTCTGGCTTAAAGCAGAGCTGGATGGCGTAGAAGAGCTTGTCCCCAGAGGGAGAGGTAAGGATAGCGCCAGCCCCCGCGCCGGGAAGGTTGAAGGCGCCGTCGAAGTGCATGACCTAGAGGCCTGGGGCTTCCTCTCCTGGAAGTGTTGACTCCACCTCTGGAGGCTCGTCGACGAATGGATCATTCCATTCGGCGGTGAACTCAGCCAAAGCTTTGCTCTTGATCACCTTGGTGGTTTTGAAGGAGATCTCGAAGGGCTGAAGCTCCACAGCCCATTCTGCCACCCGTCCGGTGACATTGGGATTGCGTAAAATGGTCTCCAAGGGACGATCAGTGACCACCTTAATCAGGTGACCCTGGAAGTAGTGACGTAGTTTCCTTGAAGCGATGAGCAAGGTGTAGAGCAGCTTTTGCTGCATGGTGTGGCGCTCCCGCGCGTCGCGTAGCACCGTGCTGACGAAGTACACGGGCTTCTGCACCTTGGCGGCATCCTCAGGAATCTTCTTCTCTTGGAGTTCAGGAGCATCGCTCTGAGAGAGCGGCTCGGTCGGTGAACAACCACCGGATTGGCAATCCAGGTGGGGTGGGCTACCTCGCGTATTAGCTTGGCCTTCTTCAGCTTCTCTATTTCTTGGACGATGAAGTCTTGCTTCTCTTGCACTTGTTTCCTGGTCTTCTGCTTCACGGGGTGTGCCTGAGGGCACACGGCTAAGTGGTGCTCAATCACATCCCTGGGAACGCCGAGCATATCTGACGGAGTCCAAGCGAACATGTCAGAGTTTGCCCGCAGGTAGGTGACAAGCGCGCTTTCCTATTTGGGAGAAAGCCCTGCCCCGATGGTGACGAAGTTTTCATAGCCCCCAGCCTGGAGCGGGACCTTCTTTGAGGCAGAGCGCTCTTGGGTGAACTGGGGCCTCCTCCCCGAGGGTACCGCAGCTTCCCCAATGCTAATGTCCAACATCGGATGGACCAGGTCCTCGCTTGGAGTAGGCGATGCAGAGGTGGCAAACTTCTTCCCTGTCGAGCCCGGCAGGTGGGGCTCGAGAGAGGCCTTCTTCGCAGCAGCTCGCTCTTGAGTTACGAGCTGCTTCTTCCTCGTGAGGTCACCGGAGTGTTCCTATAGATCTTCATCGGCGGGGAACATGGCGGCGGCCTCACGGTAGACATGCTCCACAGACCGGAGTGCGCCCTTTTCGTTGCAGCGCATGGTGATTGTGCCGTTGGCGCCCAGAATCTTGAGGACGTTGAAGCCATGATGCGTTGCTGCCATGAACCTTGCCAGGGCTGGATAGCCGAGGATGGCATTGTATGGCAGCGCGATGTAGGCTACATCGAAGTCAAGGCTTTCTGTCCTGTAGTTGTCCCGGGTGCCAAAGGTGATGGGCAGGCGTACCTGCCCAATTGGTGTTGTAGACCCTTCGGTTAACCCGAAGAACAGTCGGGTTGGCATGAGCCGATGGTACGGCACCTACATCTTCTCGAAGACCTCAACCGAGATGATGTTGAGGCCCGCCCCTCCGTCGATGAGAGTACGATTGACGGCGATGTTATTGATGGTTGGCATGCACAAGAGGGGAATTGTGCCAACGCCCTTGGTGGAGGTCGGATGATCCTCCTCGTCGAAGCCAATCTTGCTGGTCGACCACTTCATCAAGCGGTTGCCGGCGTTGGGCTGTGCCGCCGCGATCTCTCGCGACTGCTACTTGAAGTGACGATTAGATAAAGGAGCTTGAGCTCCACCCAGGAGGCAAGCGGCAAAGCCTTGCAGCTCTTGATAGCCCCCTGGTTCTCTTCACGATGGTCATTCGCTGGTGGAGGCAGCGGCAGCGGCTCGGGATCTGCACGAGACAGACCATCGCGGCGGCGACCCTCATCTTGGTCATCGTCGCGGCGATCGCCCCGGGATCCACCCTTGCCATGGCTACGGCTACTCCCACGGTGCTTGGTGACACCATTTTCTTCATGAAACTTTTGGACAATCCAACAATCTTCGGTATTGTGGGTATCCTTTTTGTGGAGGATGCAGTAGCGGTGACGTCGACCTTTATCGCGCTCGGAGCGGTCCCCGCGGCGCTGCTTATGCTCGAGCTCCGCCGCGAGGACAGCAGCCTCCTTGCGCTTGGGGTCCTTGGACTTCGGCTTTGGGGGAAGCGCCTCCGGCAGGTTGTGCATGAAGGGCCTCCCCTCCTCAGCCTTGGCGCAGCGGTTGGCGATCTCGAAGAGCCTGACGACGGAAGTCAGCTCATCATTCACGGATAGCTTCTCCCTTATCTTGATGTCGGAGACGCCCATGGAGAACGCGGAGATGACCTCCCCATTGGAGATCCTGGGAATCTTGTTCCTCATCTGGCTGAAGCACTGGATGTATTGACGAAGCGTCTCGCCCTTGTACTGACGCACCGCCTTAAGATCGTTCTTGGTGGCGGGACGCTCGTACGTGGGCATGAAGTTAGCGACGAACTAGCGGCACAAGTCCTTCCATGAGGTCACGGATTCGTGAGGAAGATTCATGATCCAAGTTCGTGGAGCGTCTTTGAGTGCCATGGGGAACCAATTGGCCATCGCACACTGATCTCCACGCGCGGCCTAGACGGCGACGACGTAGAGCTGGAGGAATTCGACGGGGTTTGTGGTCCCGTCGTAACGCGCGCCGATGTCCGGCTTGAACTTGTCAGGCGAGACCACATAGCATTGCTGGCGAGTGAGAGCAAGGCACCCGGGGTTGTAGATAGGGTCCTCGGGGGTCCTGACGTTCTTGCCAGCCTCGCCGATGTCGCCGATGGCGCGGTCATGATTTTCACGGCGGCGCTCAAGGGAGACGCGTGCGTCTTCCGGAGCATGTTGGATGATTTGGCAGCTGGGCTCCCCGCGCGGCGAAGATGTGGCGCGGGATGCTACCTTCTTGGCCTTGGCGGCCTTCCCATCTCCGGCGCCTGGGGCGCGACGCCCTGTCGCCGAATCTGGCTCCCCCGCGCCCTGGGCTCCTCCCTGGGCCGGGTCTTCATTGGCGATGGCGATGAGCTCGGCGATTCGAGCACGCCACCCCTCACGCCCATCATCAGTGGGCTGATAGCACAGCAGCTCCTATGCCATGGCGAGAGCTTGCGCAGGAGACAGCTGACTCCCAGAACGAGCGCGATAAGTGGCGGTGGCGGTGAAGGAGAGCGAAAGCTCCATGCGCCCGGACGGGAGGTAGGAGGACTCCAGATCTTCCTCCTCTTCCTCCTCGGCCGAGGCTTCACGACGACGGAAGATGGGCTCGGTTTGCCCCCGAACAGCGTTACGGCGGTGAAGACGCTCGAGCCTTGCATTGGCGTCGGCCATGTCGAAGCAGATCTAGAAGAAAACACACCACAGCCCCCTACCTGGCGTGCCAAATGTCGATGGATTTCGTGTCGCAAGAACACGGGGTACCACGCGACGGACCCAAAGATTCGAACACAGGGGGCTGAATGTGGGAGATCTTGGATCACAACGAAACACGGTGATAGAAGCCTCGAGTCGTCGAATGCACAATGCACTGCAGAGAGGGACGCTGAGCTTTACCCAGGTTCAGGGCCCTCGTGGTGAGGTAAAACCCCTACTTCCTGCCTTCTTGTATTATGACGCGATACCTCGCGAGGAGTACAAGGTCTTGGTTACAGAACTCTAGCTGGCCGGAGGTAGAAGAACCAATTTAGCCTAGCTAGGAGCCCGAAGATGAAGATTCGATCCCCTCTAAGGTGTGGCCTCCCCTCCTTTTATAGTGCCAAGGTCCTTCTTCCCCTTATCTTCTTGGGGAAGGGGTTGCCGCACACGGCCAAGGAGGGAGGACAGCTGTAGACTTCATTCTTCCATGGACATAGTCTTCGTAGAGTAGTGGCACCGGTCCATCGGAGTGGTTGGAGGAAGCTGACGTCTTCCTCTGGCGCCCTGCACCGTCCCCGCTATTTTTAGGGAGGTGGCCAACAACCACTGTGCCACTTTATGCAGGCATGGCGAAAGTTGGTCTCCTCCCTGTTGGGGGTAGCATGGGCGGTACGCGGTCTTCTGCCCTTATCTTCTTGCTCTGCACGCAAACATGCCGAGCTGATGTGGACGTGGTCCTTAGCCGTTTTGGTCATCGTTCTCCTCATGAGGCGCCTCCTCATGAGGGTCTTCTCTGCTGGCTTCGGTCATCGCTCCACTCCTGGGCCGAAGCTGGGCCGTTGAAGGGGCCTAGGAGCAGGTGGACCGGGATACCCCGGTATCCAGAACACCGACAACGCCAGGCATATCTGACGAAGTCCAAGCGAACATGTGAGAGTTTGCCCACAGGAAGGTGACGAGCACACTTTCCTATTTGGGGGAAAGCCCTGCCCCGATGGTGACGAAGTTTTCGCAGCCCCCAGCTTGGAGCGGGACCTTCTTTGTTGCAGAGCGCTCTTGGGAAAACTGGGGCCTCCTCCTTGAGGGTACCGCAGCTTCGCCAATGCTCATGTCCAGCATTGGATGTACCAGGTCCTCGCTTGGCGTAGTCAATGTAGAGGCGGCGAATTTCTTCCCTGACAAGCCCGACAGGAGGGGCTCGAGAGAGGCCTTCTTGGCAGCAGCTCGCTCTTGTAACAAGAGCTGCTTCTTCCTTGTGAGGTCACTTGAGTGTTCCAGCAGATCTTCCTCGGTGAGGAACATGGTGGCGGCCTCGTGGTAGACGTGCTCTACAGAGCGGAGAGCATCCTTTTCATTGCAGCGCATGGTGATCATGCCGTTGGCGCTAGGAATCTTGAGGACGTTGAAGCCGTGATTCATTGCCGCCATGAATCTTGCCAAGGTTGGGTAGGCGACGTCGAAGTCGAGGCTTTCTGTCCTGTAGTTGTCCCTGGTGCCAAAATTGATGGGTAGGCGCACCTGCCCGATAGGCGTTGTAGAACCCTCAGTCACCCCAAAGAACGGCCGGGTTGGCATGAGCCGATGGTACGACACCTGCATCTTCTTGAAGACCTCGACGGAGATGATGTTAAGGCCCGCCCCTCCATCGATGAGAGTGCGGTTGACGGCGATGCTATTGATTGTAGGCGTGCACAAGAGGGGAATTGTGCCCACAGCCTTAGTGGAGATTGGATGGTCTTCCTCGTTGAAGCTGATCTTGTTGGTAGACCACTTCAACCTGTGGCTGTTGACATTGGGTTGTGCCACCTCGATCTCCCGCGATAGCTGCTTGAAGTGACGATTAGACAAAGGAGCTTGGGCTCCACCTAGGAGGCAAGTGGCGAAGCCTCGCGGCTCTTGATAGCCCCCCTGGTTCTCTTCTCGATGATCGTTCGCAGGTGGAGGCAGCGGTAGCGGCTCGCGATCTGCACGTGATAGACCATCGCGGCGGCGACCATCATCCCGGTCGTCGTCGCGGCGGTCGCCCCGGGATCCACCTTTGCCATAGCTACAGCTACTCCCACGGCGCTTGGTGACTCCATTCTCTTCATGAAATTTCCGGACTACCCAACAATCATCAGTATTGTGGGTGTCCTTCTTGTGGAGAGTAGCAACGACGTCCACCGTTATCATGCTCGGAGCGTGATGAGGACATCCCTACTACACAGCCATCTCCACCTACTGTTGATGATCCTATTGTTGCTGATCAAGATAAGTCCAATGATGAGATTCGGATTGGACCAATTACTCGAGCCCGTGCTAAGTTGTTACAACAGCAGGTGAACTCACTCCTTGCTGAATCTGATATTTATTGTAACGAGAATTTTATACTGCCTAAGTCTTTGTTCATATGTATGATCAGGTTCATTGGAGAAGAAGGGGTTCGAGGGAGCGAGGAGATGCAACACATGGAGCACGACGTGGTGATCAAGCAAGAGAGCGCGAGGGAGGAGAGGGAGGCCGGCGCCACAAGCATGGAGAACATCACCACGTGAAGATGATCAAGTCCGGATGAGCACGAGCACGTGATGGCGCACTAGGACTGCCTACGACACGATGTCTACACGTCTAAGGCGCGCTACACACATGGCCTGCGTGCTAAAATTAGGCCGAACCCATATATGGGTCGGTATGTACCCGTTTGAGTCGAACCGAGTCAGTTTGGGCCCAAACCGGACATGTTTTGGGCCAGGTCTTTGCTGAGGTCGCCCGACCACCTATAAGTAGCCCTGGGCGCCCCCTCAATTAAGGTTAGACCACGTTTAGACTAAAGAATACTTCGTTGAACTGCTGTAAGCATTCATCTGAATTCCTCTGCACCAATTCATCTGGATTTGGTGTTATACTGCTGCAAGTTTAGTGTGATCTGTTGTTCCATTGGGAATCAGTAGATTGCAAACTACCGTTTCATGGTCGACGGCTACGTGCGCAAGTGTGTGGAGTCGTGAATATCCTACAGGGTTTGAGAGCTGTTGCATTGGCATCAGGGTTCAAGCGAGGAGAGTTCATCGGTGACACCAAGTTATCCCCGACAATCATCCGCTGCCATCATCATCATCGCATCGCTCACGAGAAGATCGGGCCACCCCATATCATCTTGGTATCAGAGCTTTGAGGCCACATGATCCGATCCGATCCGATCCGATCCGATCCGATCGCTGTGACCGCTGGGAGTCCAGCGTGGCCACAGTACACGCGCTCGCCCAGGGGAGTCCTTGGCTCGATCGCTGTTTGCAAAAATCAAAACATCAAAAAAAAAAGGCAGCGCCTATCGCCCAGGGACGGAGACCGTCTGGGGTTCAGCGTCCGCAGCCAGCGCTCGCCCCGCTCTCGCGCGCCGAGGCGCGGAGACCGTCTGTGGTCTAGCGCCAGACCGGGCCACTTCTGTTAGGCCCAAATTTGCGTTAAAAAAAATAGAAAAAAAGGGGACGTGTACACACGCCGCACCTATAAAAAAAGGGAGACAAACTACTTTGCCCGTTTCGCGTCGCCGTCGCGCTGCTGTGCGTTTCCGGCGTCGTACATCTCTGCCGTTGACATATTTTTCGTCGGTTTCTCTGCCGCGACAACGTGTTACCACTGTGTCCAAATAGCGTCCTTTCTACACGATTTTGATCGCTTTAGCTACAGCCTATCTACAGCATCGTGTTAGGAGCTTACCCATACGAGACTAGCTACTTCGTGCTCATCAGGCTGCTGCCGTGTGCGCAATCTTGTGCCTGTTCGTCGAGCCAGTGCTAGCGTCTCTCTTGTGCATTGCAACACGAGCTACTGTGCGTTGTCACTTATATCTCTTGAGCTTTTTTTCAGAGTTGCTTTGCCTCGCTTATCTCCACCGTGTGTGTTTCGGGGGTCTTGTCATACGATCAGCACTAGGACTTATTTGCGGTGTACTTAGGATACCACACCTACAGCTCCACCATATATTCCTGGTTTGTCGTGTGATCGCTCTTATACCCTCGGTATTCACTTCGTCACATCCGTGCACGAGCTTGATACTTCGTTCTGGTACGCACTACTATTCACTTTGGAACGGTAAGATTACCTTTTCTTGTAAGTTTTTGAGTGAGTTGTGAGCGGCACCACACGTTTTTGATTTCGTGCACTAATCTACTAATCATGTCTACTAGTGGTTATGATGTGATGCAGGAAAAAGATGGGGATACACCTGTGGTTTGGACAGACTTTGTTGGATTGCGCACTCATCTGGAGGCGGTGTTGGATCGTTCTACTGCCGACGCTGTGACTGCACATCAGCAACTCCAGTTCAAAGTGCAAGGCACCGCAGATACTGTTCAAGCTATGCAAGCTCAGTTCACTACCTTCCAGCACAGCATTGATCAGTTGAACCAATCTCTAGCGGAGCTGCGTCGACCCATTGTACCACCGGCTGTGCAGCCTGCTGCTGACTTTGGTGATGATGATAGTGTCCATGACAATGCCAATCTACTAGGCCCCAATGCTCGTGGGCGTGGTCTTGGACAACATGGTCGGCCACCACATGGCGTTGGTGCCCGACGTGTAATACCTGCTGAGGATGATTTTTTAGGGAAACCAAAGTTCTCGATACCCAGATTTGATGGTGAAGGTGATGTGGAGGATTACCTCACTTGGGAGCTCAAGATCGACAACCTGTGGCGTTTGCATTCTTACACTGACGATAAGAAGATCAAACTTGCATCCTCAGAATTTGATGGTTATGCCCTGCGTTGGTGGGATAATATTCTGAAACAACGACGAGCAGCTCAGGAGCTTCCTGTTTTGCGATGGACAGAGATGAAGGAAATCATGCAGGCTTGTTTTGTACCCACCAATTATTTGCGTTCAGTTTTTGATAGATTGACACAGCTGAAGCAAGGATTTTTGACAGTTGATGCTTATTACAAGGAGATGGAACTGTTGATGCAGCGATCGCGAGTTCAAGAGTCTAGTCAGATGACTATGCAACGGTTTTTGCACGGACTCAGACTTCCTATCAAGAACATCGTCCGGCATCATGCTTACAATGATATGAATCAGTTGCTTCACCATGCTATGGAGGCTGAGGCACAGCTTACTGAAGAGGCGCAACAAAAATCTCGCTTTTCACCTGCCAGTCGATACACTGCCAGGGCGCCTTCTAGCCCTGCCCCAGCGCCACTTGAGGGGACTCCTATTCGCCCCTCCTCGTCCACTAGGCCAGCGACCTCTGGAGCTCAGTCCAGACGTCCCGCTACCACACCAGCTGCTAGTTCTGGTTCGAGTGCCTCCGTGACTCGTGCTACTGAGAAACTATGTCATACATGTGGAGGCAAGGGACACTTTAAAAGAGATTGTCCCAACAACAAAGTGATAGTGGTTACTGAGAACGGATATGAGACCGGAGAAGATGCTGATCCGTTTGGTTCTGATGATGAAGGTGAAGATGCTTATGCTGACTCTTCTCCTATTATTGTTGTCTCTCCACGTACGTTGAGTGTGCAGCCCAATATTGATTCTCAACGCTGCAACCTGTTTCAAACCAAGGTACTAGTTGGTCCCAATAAAGCTTGCAAGGTGATCATTGATGGCGGAAGCTGTCGCAATCTCGCAAGTAAGGAGTTATGTGCCAAGCTGGGTTTGAAATATTTACCTCATCCTAACCCATATTATATTCAGTGGTTAAGTGACAATGGTGAGATGAAGGTAAACTACATGGTACGTGTGAACTTTGAGATAGGGCCATACAAGGATTCTATAGATTTTGATGTGGTTCCTATGACGGTTTGTCATCTCTTGTTGGGTCGGCCCTGGCTCTATGATCGACATGTGCAACACAATGGTCGAGCCAATACTTATCACTTGGAGTTCAAGGGCAAGAAAATCAACCTACTGCCTATGTCACCGCAGCAACTTGATAATGAATCTCGTCAGAAGACTGAAGTGAAACTCGAACAGCCACCTCCACGAGATAATGTAACAGCCGTGAGTGATATAACGAAAAGTGAGGGAGTGCCCAACTTGTTAGTTTTAGCCACCAAAGAAGACATGAGAGAATTTAGTGAGGATCCTACAGCCATGCCTCTTGTGCTCATGTACAAGGGCGAGGTCTTAGTTTCTAAAGATATGCAACCTATTTCTCTTGGTGTCTCAACTGTTTTGCAGGACTTTGATGATGTTTTTCCGGCGGAGGTACCTGCTGGGCTGCCACCATTACGAGGCATCGAGCACCAGATCGACTTGATCCCTGGCGCCTCCTTGCCCAACCGCGCCCCCTACAGGACCAACCCCGACGAAACAAAGGAGATACAAGCACAAGTGCAAGCTCTTCTGGATAAAGGGTATATTCGTGTCTCTCTTAGTCCTTGTGCTGTTCCTGTGATTTTGGTGCCTAAGAAAGATGGTACATGGTGCATGTGCGTAGATTGTAGAGCTATAAACAACATTACTATTCGATATCGTCATCCTATTCCCCGTCTCGAGGATATGTTAGATGAATTGAGTGGTGCTGCTGTTTTCTCTAAAATTGATTTGCGTAGTGGTTACCATCAAATTCGCATGAAAGAAGGAGATGAATGGAAAACTGCTTTCAAAACTAAATTTGGTTTATATGAGTGGCTAGTCATGCCTTTTGGTCTTACTAATGCACCTAGTACATTCATGCGCTTAATGAATCATGTTTTGAGAGAGTTCATTGGTCGTTTTGTGGTTGTCTATTTTGATGACATACTTATTTACAGCCGCAATGAAACTGAACACTGTGCTCATATTAGACAAGTTTTGCAAGTGCTGCGTGATAATAAATTGTATGCTAATCTTGAGAAGTGCACATTTGCAAAAGATAAGGTCATATTTCTGGGTTATGTTGTTTCTAAGCATGGAGTAGAGGTAGATCAATCTAAAATTGCTGCTATTCAAGATTGGCCTACTCCCATGAATGTTAGTCAAGTACGAAGTTTGCACGGTCTTGCTGGTTTTTATAGCCGTTTTGTGAAAGACTTTAGTACTATTGCTGCACCATTAAATGAGTTAACAAAGAAAGGTGTTCCTTTTGTGTGGGGCGCAGCCCAAGATCATGCATTTGATGAATTGAAACGTTTGCTTACTTCTGCACCTTTACTTGCATTGCCTGATTTTTCAAAGCAATTTGAAGTTGAATGTGATGCTAGTGGTATAGGCATAGGTGGCGTTTTGATGCAAGAGGGTCGTCCTATAGCTTATTTTTCTGAGAAATTATCTGGTGCTAGACTGAATTATCCTATTTATGATAAAGAATTGTATGCACTTGTTAGAGTTCTTGAGGTTTGGCAACATTATTTGTGGCCAAAAGAATTTATCATACATTCTGATCATGAAGCTTTGAAATATTTGAAAGCACAATCCAACCTGCATAGGCGTCTCGCTAAGTGGGTTGAGTTTATTGAATCTTTTCCATACATCATTAAACATAAGAAGGGAAAAGATAATGTGGTTGCTGATGCTCTATCTAGGAAGAATATGTTATTGACACAACTTGATATAAATATTCCTGGTTTAGAGAGTATTTGTGAGCTTTATGCAACTGATCATGATTTTGCTGAACCGTATCGTTTGTGTGCTTTGAAAAATGCTTGGGAGAAATATCACATACATGATGGGTTTCTATTTCGAGCTAACAAACTATGTGTTCCGGAGTCGTCTTTGCGTTTGCTCTTACTGCAAGAATCACATGCTGGAGGTTTGATGGGTCACTTTGGGCGTGAGAAGACATTACTCATGCTAGCTGATCACTTCTTTTGGCCTAGGATGAGGCGTGATGTGGACAGGTATGTGCGGCGCTGCATTGTGTGCAACACATCCAAGTCCAAGCTGAAGCCTCACGGTTTGTATACACCACTACCTGCACCTATTACACCATGGGAAGATATTAGTATGGATTTTGTGCTAGGTTTGCCAAAAACTAAACATGGTCATGATTCTATATTTGTGGTAGTGGATAGATTCTCTAAAATGGCACACTTTATTGCCTGTCATAAGAGCGACGATGCGTCGCATGTGGCTAACCTGTTTTTTAGGGATATTGTACGCTTGCATGGAGTGCCCAAGACTATTGTTTCTGACAGGGACGTCAAGTTCATGAGCTACTTCTAGAAGACCTTATGGGGAAAGCTAGGAACGAAGCTGCTGTTCAGCACTACATGTCATCCCCAAACTGACGGCCAGACCGAGGTGGTGAATCGAACTTTGTCACAGTTTCTGAGGACAATGATCAAGAAAAATCTGCGGGAGTGGGAAGATTGTTTGCCGCATGTGGAGTTTGCATACAACAGGGCGGTACATTCTACTACTCAGCTTTGTCCGTTTGAGGTGGTGTATGGCTTCAAACCTGTTACACCACTAGATTTGTTGCCTCTTCCATTGCATGAGAGAGTTAATATGGAGGCATCAAAGAGAGCTGATTTTGTGAAGAAAATTCATGAGAAGACTCGAGAGGCTATTGAGAAGAAAGGGAAGAATACTGCTGCTGCTCGCAACAAGTCAAGAAAGCAGGTTCTTTTTCAGCCCGGTGATATGGTATGGGTGCACCTGCGCAAGGACAGATTTCCTTTGCTTAGGCATTCCAAGTTGAAGCCCCGAGGTGCTGGTCCCTATAGAGTGCTTGCCAAGATCAATGATAATGCCTACTCGATTGATATTCCTATTGCTGAGTTTGGTGGTGTTAGCAACAGTTTCAATGTTGCTGATTTATCACCATATGATGGAGATGACCTTGGAGCGTCGAGGTCGACGCCTTTTGAAGGGGGGGGGGAGATGATGAGGACATCCCTACTACACAGCCATCTCCACCTACTGTTGATGATCCTATTGTTGCTGATCAAGATAAGTCCAATGATGAGATTCGGATTGGACCAATTACTCGAGCCCGTGCTAAGTTGTTACAACAGCAGGTGAACTCACTCCTTGCTGAATCTGATATTTATTGTAACAAAAATTTTATACTGCCTAAGTCTTTGTTCATATGTATGATCAGGTTCATTGGAGAAGAAGGGGTTCGAGGGAGCGAGGAGATGCAACACATGGAGCACGACGTGGTGATCAAGCAAGAGAGCGCGAGGGAGGAGAGGGAGGCCGGTGCCACAAGCATGGAGAACATCACCACGTGAAGATGATCAAGTCCGGATGAGCACGAGCACGTGATGGCGCACTAGGACTGCCTACGACACGATGTCTACACGTCTAAGGCGCGCTACACACATGGCCTGCATGCTAAAATTAGGCCGAACCCATATATGGGTCGGTATGTACCCGTTTGAGTCGAACCGAGTCAGTTTGGGCCCAAACCGGACATGTTTTGGGCCAGGTCTTTGCTGAGGTCGCCCGGCCACCTATAAGTAGCCCTGGGCGCCCCCTCAATTAGGGTTAGACCACGTTTAGACTAAAGAATACTTCGTTGAACTGCTGTAAGCATTCATCTGAATTCCTCTGCACCAATTCATCTGGATTTGGTGTTATACTGCTGCAAGTTTAGTGTGATCTGTTGTTCCATTGGGAATCAGTAGATTGCAAACTACCGTTTCGTGGTCGACGGCTACGTGCGCAAGTGTGTGGAGTCGTGAATATCCTACAGGGTTTGAGAGCTGTTGCATTGGCATCAGGGTTCAAGCGAGGAGAGTTCATCGGTGACACCAAGTTATCCCCGACAATCATCCGCTGCCATCATCATCATCGCATCGCTCACGAGAAGATCGGGCCACCCCATATCAGAGCGGTCCCCGCGGCGCTACTTATGATCAGGCTCCGCCGCGAGGGCAGCAGCCTCCTTACGCTTAGGGTCCTTGGACTTCGGCTTTGGGGGAAGCTCCTCCAGTAGGTTGTGCACGAAGAGCCTCCCCTTCTTGGCCTTGGTGCACCTGTCGGTGATCTCGAAGAGCCTGACGACGGAAGTCAGCTCATCATTCACGGACATATTTCCTTCATCTTGATGTCGGCGACGCCCGTGGAGAATGCGGAGATAACCTCCTCATTAGAGATCTGGGGAATCTTGTTCCTCATCTGGCTGAAGTGCTGGATGTACTGACGAAGTGTTTCGCCCTTGTACTGACGCACCGCCTTGAGATCATTCTTGGTGGCGGGGCGCTCGTACATAGGCATGAAGTTGGTGACGAAGTGACGGCACAAGTCCTTCCACGAAGTTACGGATTCGTGCAGAAGATTCATGAGCCAAGTCCGCGGAGCGTCTTTGAGGGCCATGGGAAACCAATTAGCCATCACACGCTGGTCTCCATGCGCGGCCTGAACAGCGACAACATAGAGCTGGAAAAACTCGACGGGGTTGGAGGTTCCATCATAACATGCACCGATATCCGGCCTGAACTTGTCGGGCCAGACCACGTAGTGTTGCTGGCGAGTGAGAGCAAGGCACCCGGGGTTGTAGACAGGATCCCCGGTGACCTTGACGTCCTTGCCAGCTTCGCCGATGTCGTCGATGGCGCGGTCATGATTTTCACGGTAGCGCTCAAGGGAGACGCGTGCGTCTTTCAGAGCGCGTTGGACGATTTGGCAGTTGGGCTCCCCGCACGGCGAAGATGCGGCGCGAGAAACCACCTTCTTGGCCTGAGTGGCCTTCCCATCTCTGGCACCCGGGGCATGGTGCACCGCCGCCGGATCTGGCTCTCCCGCGCCCTGGGCTCCCCCAAGGCCGGGTCTTCGTTGGCGATGGCGACGAGCTCGGCGATTCAAGCACGCCACCCGTCCCGCCCGTCCGCGGTGGGCTGATAGCGCAGCAGCTCCTGCGCCATGGCAAGAGCCTGCGCAGGGGTCAGCTGATCCCAGAACGAGCGCGAGAAGTAGCGGTGGCGGTGAAGGAGGGCAAAGGCTCTTTACGCCTGTACGGGAGATAGGAGGACTCCAGATCTTCCTCCTCTTCCTCCTCGGCCGAGACGTGCTGGCGACGGAAGATGGGCTCGGTATGTCCTCGAACGGCATTGCGGTGGTGAAGACACTCGAGCCTTGCGTTGGCGTCGGCCATGTCAAAGTAGATCTAGAAGAAAACACACCACAGCCCCCTACCTGGCGCGCCAAATGTCGATGGATTTCGTGTTGCAAGAACATGGGGTACCACATGACGGACCTAAAGATTTGAACGCAGGGGGCTGTACGCGTGAGATCTTGGATCGCAACGAAGCACGGAGACGGAAGCCTTGAGACGCCAGAAAGCACAACACACCGCAGAGAGAGACATCGAGCTTTACCCAGGTTCAGGGCCCTCATGGTGAGGTAAAACCCCTACTTCCTGCCTTCTTGTATTACGACGCGATACCTCGCGAGGAGTACAAGGTCTTGGTTACAAAGCTCTAACTGGCCGGAGGTAGAAGAACCAACTTAGCCTAGCTAGGAGCCCGGAGATGAAGATCGGATACCCTCTAAGGGGTGGCCTCCTCTCCTTGTATAGCGCCGAGGTCCTCCTTCCCCTTATCATCTTGGGGAAGGGGTTGCCACAAACGGCCAACGAGAGGGGACAACTGTTGTCTTGAGTCTTCGGTGGACGTAGTCTTCGTAGGGTAGTGGCACCGGTCCACAAGAGTTGGTGGGGGAGGCTGACGTCCTCCTCTGGCGCCCTGCACCGTCCACCCTATTTTTAGGGGGGTGGCCAACAACCACTGTGCCGCTTTATGCAGGCACGATGAAAGCTGGTCTCCCTCCTGTCGCGGTAGCGTGGATGGTACGCAGTCTTCCGTCCTTATCTTCTTGCTCAGCACAGAAACGTACTGAGCTGATGTGGATGTGGTCCATCCGCTCACGAGGAACAACTCGTGAGGAGGTGTTCTAGTCCTTAGCAGTTTTAGCCGTCGTTCTCCTCATGAGGTGCCTCCTCATGAGGGTCTTCTCCGCTGGGCTTCGGTCGTCGATTTACCCCTGGGCCGAAGCTGGGCCATTGAAGGGGCCCAGGAGCAGGTGGACAGGGATACCCCTGTATCTAGAACACCGACAACTATCCAGATGCCTCCATCCAATGGTCGGAATCTCACCCAAGAGCCCGAGCTCCACATCGATGGAACAAAACCCTAGCTCCCAACCCTAGCCCTCAACCCTAGCCCTCCCACATCTCAGGGCGCCTCCTCCCTCCCTCATCCCCTTTCCCCAACCTCCGCCGTTGGCCAGATCTTGGCCCGCATGGAGCATACACGAGACCTTCAGATCTTGGCCCGTGGTGGCCAATGCGGTGACCTTTAGATGCTCCCGATCTAGAGGTACCGTACGCCGCTGGTACTCTTGATCTGGAGGTACCGTGTGCCGCCGGTACTCTCGATATAGAGGTACCGTGCGCAGGCGCTATCGATCTGGAGCGGCGTGAGATGGAGCCACGGGACCGCCTCCTCGGCCTCATGGTCCGCCTCGAGGTCGACGGCCAAGTCGATTGCCTCCTCCGTGCGCACTAGGGGGCACGGCAGTCGACGATGCACTGCCTAGTGCCCTACTCCCAGCGACCAGACCAGACTCCCTCGATCCCCATTCTCGTGTGCCGCCTCGACCCATTCTGACCTACCCCTCACATCGCCTTCTCCCTTCTCCCCTTTCCTCCACCCCTGCCGGTGGCGGTCGACCTAGATCCTTGCCAACGTTGGCCACTCCCTGCCCCGCCCCCTCCTCCCACTCTCTCTACTCCACCTTGATGAATGACCAAACTGCTCCTCAAATAGAAAGCCTAGTCTGAGATCCTGGCTACACAGAGAGAAACAGAAGGTCAATGGTGATGGGTGTGCGTGTGTATCGTCGGGCTCGCAGCCGAGACGAAGGGATCCTGCCCCTGTCTCTCCCCCTCACCCCCTCTGTCTCTCCCTCTATCTCGATTTCCCTATCTCAATCTCTCTCTTTCTCTCTCTATAGAATCCCTGGACGTGAGGGAGCTGACGGGAGGTGGCTCAACGGTTCGGCGTCTCCGACATCGGCGTTCACACGGAGCAGCGGCAGCACCGGACCGGTCTGGATTGCATAGGAGGATGTCGCCCTGGGTCCGTTCTACTTCACTGGCACTGCCTTCGTCCTCATCTGCTGGAGTTCCGGCGGAAGAAGAGCCGCAAGAAGGTCTGGTTACTCTGTCTCTCTCCCTCTTGTCTATTTGAATATGCATCTATTGGATTCTAGTGGCTAGATAGGAGTTTCGATTCGATTCGGCGCTAGCTAGTACATCTACTGTACTCCCTCCGTCAGGAATTACCCTGCATTCTGTGTTTTGATACGGATCAACGTGATCCAAAGGGGTTTTAGGCCCAATCTTTCACGGCGATCGATAGAACAGCAAGATAGCAAAAGAGAACTCAATCCGAAATAGATCAAACTGATCTCTCTTCAATTCCCCGCGTTAAAACTGACCGGAATCAATTTCCACGCATGGCATAACATAAGATCTCAAAGATCAGCAATCAAACACACCGATATGCGCCCCCAAACATTGGTACTTTTCTGGTCTCTTTCTTAGCTCGAAAATAACAAGTCTCAACGATACAAGGCGGCTGCCATAACCCTATATGGGGTGACTCTCAACGCTACTTGCGCTGGGCTAGGCCCCATACCAAACTAAAAGCCCAAATGGCTAAAACACACTTGATTTTGGATAGGCCCAAAACCATCACACACAAATAAAACCAAACTGAAATAAAAACATGACGCGGACTTAATTAAAATAGAATACCTAAATATCTTTGGCTGCAGGGCCTCGGCGAACATGAAACTCCATTGGAGGTGTACGAAAGTTGGGCTTCACATCATCTTCTGGAGGCACTTCAAAGAAGAATTGTCCAAGCTTCAAAACATAAGGAGGTGGTAAAATATTAGGAGTAGTAGCTATGCTCCCCTTATCATCCCCCCAACTTGAAAGGAAACCGTCCTTGGTTTCGCCTTAATGTGTTGGACCTTCTTCTGTGCAGGAAACACGTCCACTTTGATATCCTTATCGATCATAGGCTGCAACACATGACGCTTCCCCTTATGCCACAAGGAATAAACATTGGACCTGCCTTCATGAGTGGAACGCCTATCAAATTCCCACGGTCATCCTAGCAGCACATGACATGCATCCATAGGCAAAACATCGCAGACCACTATGTCCTCATAATTACCTACGGAAAATTTCAGGCGCACCTTATGTGTAACTTTCAGCTTCCCTGAATTATACAACCACTCAACACAATGTGGCTGCGGGTGCTTCCATGTAGGCAACGATAGAGAATCCACCAAACACTTGCTAACAACATTGGTGTAGCTGCCACCATCAATAATCAGTTTGCAAGTGGTGTCATTGACTATACATTGGGTCTAAAATATATTCCAGCGCTGCCCTTGGTTGTGTATGCGATCTTCTGGTACACGTTGCACCATTAGATTTTTTAAATTTGCAGCAAGTTCATACCCATCCACAATTACTTTAGTATTTTCCTCAAATTCCTCACTTGATGACGATCAGCTTTCTCATCATCACTAGCAGAAACATAGCCATCATGTGTGAGCATCACCCTTTTTCTATTAGGGCAATCACGCTTCATGTGTCCTCGTCCTCCACAAGTAAAACACTCGATATTTGCTGTGGACTGCGTAGATGCAGTTTTGGACACCCCAGATTTGGGTGCCTCACTATGAGAAACACTATTAGAGCATGGAGAAGGTGTCGTCTTAACACTACGACCAGCAGCCTCGGTATGAGAATGATGCCATGATGTTGTAGGTGCTGCAACTTGGCGTCGTTTGATTTGTTGCTCCGCACGATCAGCTTGGTGCACAAGATCCTGAAGATCATTATAGTAAACCATCTCCACACGATCACGCACCTCAAAATTCAGTCCATTCAAGAACCGAGACATCGTGGCCTCGATGTCCTCACTTGTTCCTGTACGTATCATCAACAACTCCATCTCTTTATAATACTCATCCACAGATTTAGTACCTTGAGTGAGCTGCTGCAGTTTATTATACATCTCTCTCTTGTAGTGTTCAGGAACAAAGCGATGTCGCATAAGATCTTTCATACCTTTCCATGACGTTGGGCGAGTACGCATACGCAGAATTTGATTCCACCAAATCAGCACATAACCGGTGAATTCAATAGCAGCCAGCTGAAGTCTCTTCTCCTCAGTGTAATAATGAGTAGCAAAAATCTGATCCATGCGCATCTCCCACTCCAAATAATCGTCAGGTCCGCGGTCACCGGAAAAAGGAGGTATGGACAATTTGATGCGTCCAAGACCACCATCATCAAGTGGAACACGACCAGCATGGCCAACACGGTCACGATCATGTGGCTGTAAACGATGAGCACCTACAGGACGAGCAGCAAACTGTCATTGTTGTGGTACATAATCAGGGTCATCGGCAAGTTCTCCTTCATAAGCGGGTGCCACGGGTCGATGATCATGAATTTTAGCAGGGCGGCGTGGTACCACGTCACGAGGTTGTGCAGCAAGAGGGGGCTGCACGGGTGCACGGGCGGTAGCATCACCCATTGCATCAATCCGGGTAGCGAGCTGTGCAATTTGCGCTGTCAATGCGGCATGACTCCACAAAATAAAATCGCACGTACTATCAAAACCAGCCTGAACATTAGGAGCCAAATCTGCAGCAAAAACAGGCGAAACAAGCTCCTCTTTCTTCTCTCCAGCAGCTACTGAATTCTCTCCATCAACAGAGTTCACCATGGTGTGCAAACAATAGCCAAAAATAGCAAAAAAACAATTTTCAGACAAGATGAGCTGAAACTTGGATCAACGGGCGCTGAACCTAGATGATTCAGGCGCTGACAGATAGAGACTGTCTTGGATTCAGGCGCTGGGATCCAGGGCGCCTCGCTCGACCCCAGACGATGTCTGTCAACAGTTTTCCCCCTTTTTTTTCTCCTTGATCAATCGGGCCTGGTAATGCGTAGATCAGATCCGGACTTGAGCGATTTGATGGAACATGTAACAATGGGTCTCTAGGACGCAGTGTTCCGATGCAGATGGCCCGGCCTAGCAGCAACCGAGCGACAGGGCGCGATCCCAGCGAGGCGCTCGGGACGGGCGCGCGTGGTCACGCGAGAGGCCAGACCGCCTCTGTCCTTTGGCGAGCGGACCGATCGCTGTCGCCATTTTTTTTTTGTACTTGAACTCGATCGAATCTGGACTCTGCACGGCTGCCTCGTCTCTTGTTAGATCGATCCTGATCCGAGTTGGGCGATGGTGACCACGGAAACTGATCGGATCTCGTCAAGATAAAAAACCAGCTGCAAACTTTTCGTCAATGTGAAAACCTCTGATCAAGTTGCAACCAATACAAACTGTAAACTGTTCAAGAAGAACAATCCGCAGATCAATCTCGCTGTGAGCAACCCAGTAATCTGATACCAAGATGATACAGATCAACGTGATCCAAAGGGGTTTTAGGCCCAATCTTTCATGGCGATCGATAGAACAGCAAGATAGCAAAAGAGAACTCAATCTGAAATAGATCAAACTGATCTCTCTTCAATTCCTCGCGTTAAAACTGACCGGAATCAATTCCCACGCATGGCATAACATCAGATCTCAAAGATCAGCAATCAAACACACCGATATGCGCCCCCAAACATTGGGACTTTTTTGGTCTCTTTCTTTGCTCGAAAAATAACAAGTCTCAACGATACAAGGCGGCTGCCATAACCCTATATGGGGTGACTCTCAATGCTACTTGGGCTGGGCTAGGCCCCATACCAAACTAAAAGCCCAAATGGCTAAAACACACTTGATTTTGGACAGGCCCAAAACCATCACACACAAATAAAACCAAACTGAAATAAAAACATGACGCGAACTTAATTAAAATAGAACACCTAAATATCTTTGGCTGCAGGGTCTCGGCGAACATGAAACTCCATTGGAGGTGTACGAAAGTTGGGCTTCACATCATCTTCTGGAGGCACTTCAAAGTAGAATTGTCCAAGCTTCAGAACATAAGGAGGTGGTAAAATATTAGGAGCAGTAGCTATGCTCCCCTTATCATGTTTGGTCAAAGTCAAACTTTTCAAATTTTGACCAAACATATTGGTAAAACTATCAATAATTGTGAAACCAAATACATGCAATATGAAAATATATTTTATGACAATTCTAATGATGGTTATTTCATATTATAAATATTAATATTTTTTCTTATACGCTTAGTCAAAGTTTATAAAGTTTGACTTTGACTAAATCCAGAATGCAGGGTAATTCTTGACAGAGGGAGTACTATAGTAGGTGCATATGGACCATACCAATAATATATTGTCACTGCTTACACGGGAAGAACAGTTGTGTGCTTCTCTTCAAGCTGGGGATTCACTTGTGTTCTTGGCCGTATATATTTGTGTTTGGTACCCTGGATATTGATGTCACACAAGCTTGCATTTACTGCTATTTCTAGTCATAATGCTGAATTGCATATATGTGACATTAATGAAAGCTACTAAGTACTCCTTCTGTTCCATAATATATGATGTTATTATGGTTGTAATAACAGCTTCTATTATGGGACGGAGGTAGTAAAACTTATGAATACTTTATTGCCAATAAATATTTTTTGCTGGATAATGTTTGCAGTTTGACATGTTAATTTGTCTAAACTAGAAGAAGTTGGCTCACTCTTTTCTCATTTCTCGGCTGTTTGGATATATGGCGAATTTCATTTATCATGACTAGCATACTCTCTCTTTGTTCAGGGAAGTGCAAAGAGGCTCATAAAAGCAGCTCTTCAGGAAGCAGCGCGGAAACGTGAGATGTGCTACTTAGACCTCATGAGGATCGACAAGAAAGTCCGCAGGCATTTCCTTACAAAAGTTGCTTCTGAATGTATTTGTGTATATTGCTTCCGTCACCGTGTGCCTTATCCGGGGCTTCTCCTTTGTTTATTATATAGTCTTATGTTTTCTGTTAAAATCACGCAGGTTATGCAGCGGGGGAGTTCTTGAAGTAGGGAGTGCAGCGAGGGGAGCTCGCTGTCATCTCCAAGGGGGCTGTTCACTCCCTCCCTTCTCTCATTCTTTCTTCCTTCCTACTCTAGTAAATTCTATATATTCTTTTGCGGTGTTACCGTTAGTATTTCTATATATATGGTCTTGCTGACCGGCTCTTATTCCACTATAGTCTAAATAGGCTGCCTCTGAATGCGATTATTTTACTTCAGTGGTACTAATGTGTGTTGCATCTTATTGACCATATGCTAGTACTCTCTCCGTTTAGAAATATAAGATGTTTTAGCTTTGTGAAGCTAATGTATCTCGACATCTTTTAGTATATAGATTCAAACGAACCTACACACAAAAAGATGTCTAGATACATTCGCTTTACAAAGCTAAAACATCTTATATTTCCGAACGGAGGGAGTAGTAAGCAAGTTATCAAAACTTGCTCACTTCTGCTCAATGAACTATATCAGTTCACTTTGTATTGCTCATACACCAGGAACGTCCTCGGCCTGTGATGGCGACCTATCCCCTCAAAGTTTTGTGCCTGACAACAGCGCCTCAAGGTCCCCCCCCCCCCCCCCCCCCTATTTCCTCTCTCTATAATCAGTGAATGAAAATGGCTTGATCTGATGTTCCTCTGCTTGTTTGTATTGTCTTCAGCTCCATATAATTAGTGTCCAGCGTGTACACTAGATGGCTAGTATACATAACAAAGCTGACACTATAGCATGAATTACCATTGTTATCTGAATTTCCTCTGTTATAAAGGATTGAGTACTACTACGTTGTTTCCAATTTATAATCAACTATTTATCATGCACTTCAGTGCTTTTGTGTGCAAGATAATTATGCATTAATATTGCTGGTTTAGCTTGTTTCAGCACGTAAAGTAAAATAGTGGCAGCTTTGTTTTTGTTTTAGCTCCATAATAATGACAAGCGCGTATGCTTATTGTTCATTATCCATTTCCAATTATAGCTTCATTTTCTGTCATCATTGGTAAGATTGCGTACGAACTTCTGCCATGCCCAATCGTAATAGTATATTTCATTCACTCTTTTATTACCATCAGTGTCATCAGTAGGCATTGTTCCACTATACTTGTTGCAGATCACATTATAATAATGGCCAGTTTTGACTTGTCATGTTAATATAATAGCCAGTAGCGCCATGAGTAGTATTAGTATGTGCAACTGGCAACTTCTAATCTGATTTATTTTCCCTGGGCTGCCCATGCTTTGAAGCATATTCTGCGACCATCATCAGTTCAGAGAGCCCCAAGGAGAACAAGGCAAAGATTTTCGGCGCTCGCAGACCCTTTCCAACATGGTATAATTGTCTCTCGCAGAACTGTTTCAGATTTTTAGGGTCATATAGCCTGTAGAACTCCATGGTGAGGTGGTCTTGACATTGGGTTCCTGTGTGCTCTTTAATATCTTTTTGTGATAGTTTGACGATTACATATTGATGTACAGCAGCTCAAGTTGTAATTTTTACATCTTATTCATACTCTCCACTGCAATGTTCTTTTGCAGGAGCATGGTTCGTATGACAGCAAAACCTGTGATCCCAATCGAAGCAGCTCAAGGATGAAGAAGTTTGAAGACACACAAAGCAAACTTAGGAAAAAATATCATAGCTACTGTATTTCTGTATTTGTAGTTATACTGTGTGTATGTGTGATATGATGTAATATACTGAATATGGTTGTTATCTGAGTCAATTATCTGTGCTTTCCTGTTTTGATTTAGATCGTTTAATTATTTGTTTAGTAGTAAATTAAATATTAAAATTGCAGGAAAGTGACCAATTGAAAAATTGCACCTGACTGGTAGGACCCACAACTAGAAGACCCTGATATCGGGGACCCACTGACATCACAATGAAAATCCCTGACAAGTCGGACCTATGGAACCTGACAATTGGGACCTTGCTTAGCCAAAAAGGCCACGGCCCAAAAATAAGAAGGCTGATATGTTGGGCTTGGCCCATGTTGCTGAACACAATTGTCAATGGAAAAAATATATAAGCAAATTTTTGGGCTTGGCCCATCTAGAGCATAACAATTGGACTGGGCTAAATTCGAATTACGACCATTTGGTTTGGTCACAATCCTGCCACATAGGATTGGCCACATAGGATTTGACGTGGCCTGGCCAAATTGCTAGTGACCAAATTTGTAGTCATAATGCTTATGACCATCTATTTTGGTCATAATTGCTTATGACCAATTAGAAAAATTGGTCATCGTAGGCGGTCAGTGACGCTCAACTACCAACCAAGTGTTTTTGGTCACAAGAGGGTCACAAGTTGAACAACACTGACCATCTAGTGACCAAAGTGAAGGGTCGTCAGTCAACACATTTCTTGTAGTGAATGTTGTGTGTTGTTTCCATGACTTTCTTTTCCACCTTCATCTTGGATCGTCTATCTTCAAGGGTCTTTCCAAGCAAGTGGTATAGTCCATCTTTTGCTTGTTGATTCATTCGTTGCACCATGGGGGCAAAGGTTACATTCAATAGGAACATGATTGATTCCATCACATAGGAAACAAGTAATCTGGGCCATGGGACATTCCTCATTTGGGTGGTTCGTATCATAGTAAGAGCACTGTTCATAACATTCCTTAGACATGTGTCCTATTTCTCCACAGATTTTGCAGGCTAGCAGTATTATCTCAGCATCACCTCTTGGTTCCTCACTACCAAGATTGTTTTGGCGCAGGTTGTTATTGCTACCTTTTGTTCCTCACTAATCCAAACCTAGGGTCTCGATGCTACGGAGAACACTATGCTCTGATACCATTCTGTAATGTCGGTGTTCTAGATACCGGGGTAACCCGGTCCACCTGCTCCTGGGCCACTTCAACGACCCAGCTTCGGCCTAGGAGCATAATGAAGACCGAAACCCAGCAAGGAAGACCCTCATGAGGAGGCGCCTCATGAGGAGAACAACGACAAAACCCATAAGGACCAGAAGATCTCCTCGCGAGGTGTTCCTCATGAGCGGAGGGACCAGATCTACGCTAGCTCAGCACAATCCTATGTTGAGCAAAAGGATAAGACCAGAAGATGGCGTACCGTCCATGCTGCCCCGACAAGGGGGCGACCAGCCTCTGCCATGCCCGCATAAAGTTGCGCGGTGGTTGTTGCCACCCCCCTAAAAATAGGGTGGACGGTGCAGGGCGCTAGAGGAGGACATCAGCCTTCCTTCTCCCACTCCCGTGGACCGGTGCCACTACTCTGCGTAGACCAAGACCACCAAAGATTGAAGACTACAGCTGTCCTCCTCCTTGGCCGTATTGTGCCAACCCTTTCCCCAGGTTGATGAGGGGAAGGAGGACCTCGGCGCTATAAAAGGAGGGGAGGCTGCCCCTTTGAAAGGATCCCCAATTCTGAGCTCCTAGCTAGGCTAAGTTGGTTTTTCTACCTCCGGCCAGCTAGTGCTCTGTAACCAAGACCCTGTACTCCTCGCGAGGTATCACGTCGTAATACAAGAAGGAAGGAAGTAGGGGCTTTACCTCACCACGAGGGCCTTAAACCTGGGTAAAGATCGGTGTCCCTCTGTGTCATGCGTCGTACTATCCGACATCTCAAGTCTTCAGTCGCCGTGTTTCGTCGCAATCTAGATCTCACGCTTACAGCCCCCTGCGTTCGAATCTTTGGGTCCTTCGTGTGGTACCCCATGTTCTTGCGACACAAAATCCACCGACATTTGGCGTGCTAGGTAGGGGGCTCTGGTGTGTTTTCTGGATCTGCTTCGACATGGGTGACGATCATCTCGTGCGTCTTCACCTTTGCGCCGACTTCGAGGCCCGTCATCAAGGTCGTCTTCAATTCCACGGAGCCTTGGAGGCTATGGGACAAGGTGGCGAGTCGGCGGGCGGTGACTACTGCTTCGGGGGCTTTGAAGCGCTCTCCGAGCCCCTTCGGCGTGTGGACTGGCCACCGTGCTTCAGGCCAGTCATGCCAGCTCGCTTCAGCGGATCGTCCGATCCCGTCGAGTTCTTGCAGCAATACGCCATCGCCATTCGAGCGGCCGGAGGCGATGGGCGCGTCATGGCAAACTGGTTCCCGATGGCTACAAAGGAGGAGCCCCGGCGTGGATCTTGGGGTTGCTGCCAGGATCCATCTTGTCTTGGAGAGATCTCTGCATGCGCTTCCTCGACAAGTATGCTCCCTTGGGGCCAGAGCCCGAGGGCATGTAGGCGCTTGCTGCTCTAGGTGGCTTTGTCTCCGAGGTGCACGGAGATGAGGCTGGGGGCTTAGGGGCTTTGTCCCCCCGCCCTCAGCTGAGAAGAAAGGATTTTCTATACCTCGTGAGGAATAAAGTGTAACAACAAAACTTTGCTTGTTCTTAAGCTTCTTTAGTTCATACAACTACTGAAATTCTTGTAGTTTCTACCCTATTCGAATCCATGGATTTGAATGGAGGGCAACCTAACACGAACATGAGCTTTCGCTCGTCTGCCTTTCGAGAAAGAGCCAGAGCACAGTGTCCGCGCTGGGGCCTTCGCCTGAAAAATAGCAGGCCCGCAAAACCCAGAACGGATCAAGCTCTGACTAAGGTAACGACCCGCTACAATCACCTCATATGGTCCATGGTGCTCTCTCCTCTCGAGCGACACTCGAATGATGGCGCGTGAGCCCGCAAGGGTCGCACAATGTCTGTGAGCTTGCATATCTTCTGCTATCTCTGTCTGCAGCTTTGCGGATCTTCTCCTAGAGTTGTATTTGCTGTGCTTGAACGGCAGGGGGGCTGCAGGGAGATAGTCCTGTAAGCCATCACAGCCACCTCCAGAGCCACAACGCCCGCTAGCCTTGCAAAGCTCCACGAGCTGCATAGTAAGTGTTAGGCTGCTGTGCCGCTCGGGGGCTGGCCCCTGAACGGCATAGAGCATTCCCAAGGCAAAGACGAGGCATGGAAAAATTCACAAGGGTTCAAGAAAAATAATTTGGCGAACAAACGCCTTAAGTGCGATTACAACTTAAAAGGGCCCAACAGGGCAGTGTTTAACGGGCACCACATGTGCAGTTGGAGCAGGGTACATCGAGAGGAGATCTGGTTGATGAGCTTATGAGGCGTCCTCCTCAGAGCTATCTTCACCGCCGAGGCCTAGGCTCGAAGCAGAGGACGCCTCTCCCTCGCTGTTGGACTCCGCCACTCCTCCGATGCCAAACTCTGCAGCTTCTTCGTCGCCGGATTCCCCAGAGCTCCTTGCTTCTCCACTGGAGGAGCTCTCCGGTCTTGAGGCCGAAGACGTGCCCGGACGGGAATAGATGGCCTGCAGGCGATGAAGAGCGATGTCTAAGCGGGCCGCCTTGGCGAGCGCCACACGGTCGGGAGTGCCAGGGGGCGTGGCCACCCTCCTGTGCAGGACTTCCTCCAGGTCGAGGTCGGGGCGGAGGCGCTGGATGTTGGAGAAGATGAGCGTCCCGGCAAGTCCCAGGAGCTCCTGTCACTCGGCATCGATGAGCTCCGTGACCCTGGCCGCGGCTTTCGCCAGCTTGTCGCTCAGCTGGCAGAAGAAGCAAAGGATCGCTCCATCATCCTCGGGCGCGGAAGGCAAGACCAGGCCTTCGATGCCTAGGCACCGCGGTGCCTCCGTGATGCGGGCGGAGAACCCGCGGAACATCTGCACGCGCTGCCTGCGCAGCATCCATGCTTCTTCCTTGGAGTCGTTCGCCTCCTAGAGTCCTTCGCCTCCTAGAGTCCTTTGGTGAGGCCCACGATCTATTGGACCATCACCTCGTTCTCCTCCTCGAGCCGTGATATGTCATGCTGAAGCGCGCTCATCGTGGCGTCGGTTTCCTCCAAGGCGCGCTCAGCGCCCCGGCGCACCTCGTGCGCTCTCCTCAGCTCCGCCTCCAGGCCTCGGACCTGGCGCTCGAGGGTCTCACGCCCCTGCTTGTACCTCTCCAAGGCAGCGTCGGTCTTGGCGCTGAAGTCTGTGTGGCACGCCTCGAGATTCTTGGTGCGCCTCCGCTCAAACTCCTGCTCCAGACTGACCCGCCGCTGGTTTAGCATGCGGTCCATCCGCTCCTGGAGGGTAGACTTGCGCTGATGCAGCGTCTCCTGGCACTGGGCTAGGTCGGTGTTGGCCTGGTTGACCATCTCCTCCCTGCTTTCGAGGGCCTCCCGCTCCCTGTTGAGCCGGTCCTCGAGGGCGGAAAGCTGTTCCTACTGGAGGCGCAGCTCCTGTTCGCGCCGGCGAACCTCCGCCTCTCTCGTGGCGACCCCAGCCTCTTGTAGGGTCAAGTTCTCCGTGCGAGATTCAGCGCTCTCCTCGCGAGCATGGAGCAGGGCCTCACGATCCTCAACCTCCTCCAGCCTCTGCCTCGCATTGGCAAGGAGGCCGTCAGCGTTGGTCCTGGCCTAGTCCAAGAGGTGCTGCGCTACCCGCTTTGCCTCTTCCCCAGCCAAGGGTGGGTTGGGAGTCCCAACGGTGGAAGGGATCGTCTGGTGCGCTACGGAGATGATCTCCGTTGCCTCGTTGTGCGCTCGGGCCAGGATCTCCCTCGCTAACGCCCTCGCCCTCACCAGGTGATGTGGACATCCCATCGATTGATACACCCGCTGCACCTACAGCGGAACACATACAAGGACCCATCACTCGAGCTCGTGCCAAGCAACTTAACTATCAGGTACTTTCATTTCTTGGAACTCTTTCTCACATACATGAGAATATGATGCTGCCTAAATCAGATATGTTTGTTACTCTTAGGAATGATGGACCTAGCATGGATGAGAGGGACAAGCATTGGAGCATGATCGTGCATGGAGATGGCAGCAAGCGTTTGAGGATTGAAGAAGATGCCACGAGTGGAGATTTCAGAACTTTGAAGCCACCATAATGAAGAATGAAGACTTGGATGAAATATACAAAGAACTACTTCATAAATTCGTCCTTAGATAAATATGGTGCTGCGTCACTTTTACTTTTGGGCCAGGCCCATGTAATTTTCGCAGCAAATAAGACAGCCACTTTCAGGAGTTTAAATTTGAGGAGAAAAGGCCTGTTAGGGTTCCGTTCGACCACCATACCCATGGCTGGTCGCACCCCTACCTTTTCCTCCTCAAATACCCCCCGTAGCCGTCATTAGAACTCAGATTTTGTTTAGACTAACGTTAGCCATTGCTGCAACTACGAGCTCGACTTTTCAGGCCAATCGCCTAGAAGAAGACCGCCTATTCGGAATCCCACCTTTTGAATAAAGCATACATCTTTCATCCGCAATATCTTGATTGCAGTATTAGTTCATACTTGTTCTCGATTTCAGGTAGGAATTAAGACCCTCACTGGTCAGGCTGATCGTGCATCCGCAAGATCAGTAACTCTCGGAGATTGTCCTAGCGATTGCATTGGCGCACGAGCTTCGCACGTGTAGTCGGATCGTCAAGCACGAACTCCACCCACCAAATCGACATATCAAGATCTCATCGAAAGATCGGACACCTTTGCCCTATCAAGTGGTATCAGATTTCAGGTTGCTCGGTGAGATTTACTATTTTCGTAGTTTAGATTGCATCTGTGTTCATACCTATAAACCACGAAAAAGCCAAAAATACAGTTAGGGTTTAGATCATCTCATCCCATAAACCATCCGAGCCTTTGCATTGTCTTTTCAGTTTGCATCGTTGAATTTGTGTCTGCATCCGCGTGTCGAGTGCTGGTCTTAGTGTCTGTTCCTTTAGAGTTTTGAGTTCGAATCACCATAGTCCCGCCGCCGCCGCACGCTTGCATCACTGCTCCACCATATCCTTCCACCACCACGCCATATACTTCCGCCACCGCCTTCACATAAGTTTTTGTTCGTTCCTCCCAATTTCATCCGTGCCTTTTTCAAAGTCCGTGAGTTAGGTTTCGGTCGCCAGTCAAGAGGAAGAAGAGAAAAAAAAAGTCAAATCCGCATCCAAGTCGGGTTGACCCGTTCCTACTAGTCCAGTCCGAATTTAGTCCGAATTGGACAGTTTCGTCAGTTTTTGAAGGTTTTCGACAGCAAACTTCAACTGGCCATAACTTTTGCATACGAACTCCGTTTTCGACGTGCGACCACTCTAAATGCTCAGCACGAAAAGATCTATCTAACCACAACCACTATGTCATTGTGCAACACTCAGAACGCCCAAAAAAGGCCGGGAAGGTCGAGTTTTTGCCCTCTGAAGTTTCAGACCCGAAAATTCCTGCAGATCTTCACTTATATCTTGCTTTGGAGCTGTTTCTTTCTACTTGTTGTGCCACGCCGTGACTTTCTTAGTGTTCTCGGCTCGCGTCTCTAGCACGGTATAGCCTAGGACCAGCACAGTACAGTGGTTGAGCATTCTTTCAACGTTGCATTGCTGTTTTGACATTTGCTGTTTTTTGCTACCATATAAGCCTTCCTATAGCTCCACATATTTCTGCACGTGCTTTGTATCGACACCTGGTAATCGCTTTGTGCAATTTTGGGAGTCGCTGCTCTTTGCTGGTTGCATATCACCTTCCTCTTGTTTGGTAAGAACTTGTAAGAGCTTTGTATACCGCTTGATGGATTACGCGTGATTCCACCATATTCCGTAGTGTGTAGGTATATATATTTGTGCTTGCTTCTACGCTAACCATGACAGGAACCACGAAGGATGATGTTGATCCGGAGAAGATCAATACTGCAGAGTTGCATGCCCACTTCTCTCAGCTGTTGGTGGGGCGTGCACAAGATGTGGACACACGCTTGGGTGATGTTGATTCCAAGCTCTCTGATGCGATGGACAAGATTGCTGGTCTTGAGGCATCCTTCAACACCAAGCTCGATGCCCGGTTCCAGGAAGTACTAGCCCGTTTAGCACCACTGCCACAGCCAAGCATCCATGTACCACGTGCTCGCCGCGTTCCTCTCATACCGCCATCTGCGGGTACCGTTACAGCCGCGACAGCTACTGCGGCCGCTACGGAGGCGGCCACTCAGGATGGATATGCTGCTGACGAGGGGGAAAACGAGTTCGAAGATGAAAACGAGCTCGAGGAGGACGAGGTCCAACAACCTGCACCTGGCCGTCCGCGGCAATACAACCGCAATGCTCGTCCACCTCCGCGTCCGGTACGTGATGATGAACATGTGGCCAAGCTAAAATTAAATATTCCGCCCTTTGAGGGTAGATATAATCCTGATGCATATCTCACTTGGGAATTAGAAGTAGAGCAACGTTTTGCATGTTTACGCTACCCTGAGCATTTGCGTGTTAGTGCTGCTACATGTGAATTTACAGATTTTGCTTCTATCTGGTGGTCTGAACATTGTTGAGTCAATCATGCTAATATTCCAGCTACTTGGCTTGGTCTAAAACATGCCATGCGTACTCGTTTTGTACCTCCACATTATCAACGGGACTTGCTTAAAAAATTAACTCGTTTAGAACAAGGCAAAAATTCCGTACAAGAGTATTATCAAGAGTTACAAACGGGCATGATTCGTTGTGGTATTGTAGAGGATAATGAAGCTATGCTTGCACGTTTCTTTGGTGGTTTAAATAAGGAGATTCAGCATATTTTAGACTATAAGGAGCACAACACTATTACTCGTTTATTTCACCTTGCTTGCAAAGCTGAACTTGAAGTGCAGGATCATCAACCATCATGGAGAAGAGCTAATAATTCTGCAGGTCATACTCCTTCATGGTCTGCGCGCCAATCAGCTCCACCTTCTCCTGGGGATGCACCAGGTCCTTCCACCTCCAGCTATACCACGCCGACATCAAGAACGCCACCTGCTCCCACTCCATCACCATCTGCTGGTCCGACACGGAGTTCTTCTTCCATGGCCTCCACGGGGAAGACTCGCGACATTCAATGTCGCAAATGTTTTGGGTTTGGTCACATCGAAAAAGAATGCAGAACGAAACGTGTGATGGTGGTGCTTGAAGATGGCGAATATGACTCTGCGAGTGATTTTGATGATGATACATTGGCACTTATTGCGGCACGTGATGGTGCCAATTCTGATTCTGACAAGGAGATGGAGGTAATGGGAGCTGAGACTGCTGGTCAATACAAGAGTTTAGTTGCACAACGTGTCTTGAGTGTGCAATTGAGCAAAGCCGAGCAGGATCAACACCACAATTTGTTTCAAACAAGAGGCATTGTTAAGGAGAGAGCTATCCAGATCATCATTGATGGACGGAGTTGTAACAATCTGGCTAGTATTGACATGGTGGAGAAGCTTGCTCTACCCACACGACAACGACCTCATCCCTATTACATTCAATGGTTTGAGAGCTCCCGTAAGCTCAAGGTAACAAGAACTGCACGCGTGCATTTTACTATTGGTACTTATTCAGATTTTGTTGATTGTGATGTTGTACCTATGCAAGCTTGTTCTTTGTTACTTGGTAGACCATGGCAATTTGATAAAGAATCTGTACATAATGGTAAAACAAATCAGTATTCTCTTACACATGCTGGCAAGAAAATTGGACTTAAACCCATGACTCCGGAACAAATTTTGAAAGATGATCTTGCTAGAGCTAGTAGATTAAAAAATGAGGACAAACATAAGAGTGAGAATCAGATTATTGCTGCAGATTTTGTACCCCCTAAGCATTCTTCTAAATCTGATTCTAACCATGCTACTGAAATTCGTTTGAAGAATCCTTGTTTACTTGCTAGCAAATCTGATCTTGCTGAAATTGATGTCAATATTACTCCCTGCTATGCCATTGTTTGCAAAGAAGTTCTGTTTTCATTTGAGGATATGCCTCCTTCTTTGCCACCTGCGGTTGCTAACCTTTTGCAGGAATACATGGACATTTTTCCACAAGATGTTCCACCTGGACTTCCACTTATTCGTGGGATAGAACACCAAATTGATTTGATTCCAGGAGCTTCGCTGCCCAACCGTGCACCATATCGCACAAATCCTGAAGAAATAAAAGAGATCCAACGACAAATCCAGAGTTTATTGGACAAAGGTTATATTCGTGAGTCTCTTAGTCCATGCGCTGTTCCTATTATTTTAGTACCTAAGAAAGATGGTTCTTCGCGCATGTGTACTGATTGTCGAGCTATTAATAATATTACCATTCGATATCGTCACCCTATACCTCATTTGGATGACATGCTAGATGAGTTGAGTGGTTCTATTATGTTCTCTAAAGTTGATTTGCGTAGTGGTTACCACCAAATTCGTATGCAATTAGGAGATGAATGGAAAATAGCTTTTAAAACTAAGTTTGGTTTATATGAGTGGTTAGTAATGCCGTTTGGTTTAACTAATGCACCTAGTACCTTTATGAGACTGATGAACGAAGTTTTACGTGCTTTTATTGGTCGTTTTGTGGTGGTATATTTTGATGACATTCTCATATATATCAAATCTTTAGAGGACCATTTGGATCATTTACGTGCTGTTTTCAATGCTTTACGTGATGCACGTTTGTATGGTAATCTTGAGAAGTGCACCTTTTGCACAAATAGATTTGCTTTTCTTGGTTATGTTGTTACAGAATAGGGAATTGAAGTTGATCCAGCCAAGATTGAAGCTATTGAGAATTGGCCGCAGCCCAAGACGGTCACACAAGTGAGGAGTTTTCTGGGTCTTGCTGGGTTTTATAGGCGCTTTGTCAAAGATTTTGGTTCTATTGCTGCGCCATTGAATGAGCTCACAAAGAAGGATGTGCCCTTTGTTTGCGGCGATGCACAACAAGAGGCCTTCATGATACTGAAAGATAAGTTAACACATGCTCCATTACTCCAACTTCCTGATTTTAATAAGATGTTTGAACTTGAATGTGATGCTAGTGGAATTGGTTTGGGAGGTGTGTTATTACAAGAGGGCAAACCTGTAGCATATTTTAGTGAAAAATTGAGTGGGCTTAGTCTGAACTATTCTACTTATGATAAAGAATTATATGCGCTGGTTCGGACATTAGAAACTTGGCAACATTATTTATGGCCTAAAGAATTTGTTATACATTCTGATCATGAATCTTTGAAGCATATTCGTAGTCAAGCAAAACTGAATCGTCGCCATGCAAAGTGGGTTGAATTTATTGAATCTTTTCCTTATGTTATCAAACATAAAAAGGGTAAAGATAATATTATTGCGGATGCTTTGTCGCGCCGTTATACTATGTTATCTCAGCTTGACTTCAAAAAATTTGGGTTGGAAACTATCAAGGAACAATACTTGCATGATGTTGAATTTAAAGATATGTTGCAGAATTGTAAAGATGGTAGAACATGGAACAAATTCATCCTTAATGATGGATTTGTGTTCCGTGCTAACAAACTATGCATCCCAGATGGTTCCGTTCGTCTTTTGTTGTTACAGGAGGCGCATGGAGGAGGATTAATGGGACACTTTGGTGTCAAGAAGATGGAGGATGTTCTTGCTGCACACTTCTTTTGGCCACGCATGCGGCGAGATGTTGAGAGATTCGTGGCACGCTGCACTACTTGTCAAAAAGCTAAGTCTCGCCTTAATCCACATGGTTTATATATGCCTCTTCCTGTTCCTAGTGTTCCCTGGGAGGATATTTCGATGGACTTTGTTTTGGGATTACCTCGTACACAGAAGGAGAGGGATAGTATTTTTGTTGTTGTGGATCGGTTTTCTAAGATGGCACACTTTATTCCTTGTCACAAGACCGATGATGCTGCGCACATTGCTGATTTGTTTTTTCGTGATATCGTTCGTTTGCATGGTGTGCCAAATACTATTGTTTCTGATCGTGATACAAATTTCTTAGCCACTTTTGGAGATGTTTATGTGCTAAGTTGGGGAGTAAATTGCTGTTTAGTACTACATGTCATCCCCAAACTGATGGACAAACTGAAGTAGTTAATAGAACTTTATCTACCATGTTGCGGGCTGTTTTAAAGAAGAACTTAAAATTGTGGGAGGAGTGTTTGCCTCATATTGAATTTGCTTATAATCGTTCGCTGCATTCTACCACAAAGATGAGCCCTTTTCAGATTGTCTATGGTTTTGTTCCACGTGCACCTATTGATTTGTTGCCTTTACCAGCTTCAGTGCAAAATAATTTCGATGCTACACAGCGTGCTGAATTGATTTTAAAATTGCATGCAACTACTAAAGACAACATAGAACGCATGAATGTTAAGTATAAAGTTGCTGGGGATAGAGGACGAAAGCATGTTGTGTTTGAGGTTGGTGATCTTATTTGGTTACATTTGCGCAAAGATCGTTTTCCTGATTTGCGCAAGTCTAAGTTAATGCCACGTGCTGATGGTCCTTTTAAGGTGATAGAGAAAATCAAAGATAATGCATATAAACTTGAGCTTCCTGCAGATTTTGGTACGGTAAGTCCTACATTTAACATTGCAGATTTAAAACCTTACTTCGGTGAAGAAGATGAGGTTGCGTCGAGGACGACTTCAATTCAAGAAGGGGAGCATGATGAGGACATCCCATCGATTGATACTCCCGCTGCACCTACAGCGGAACACATACAAGGACCCATCACTCGAGCTCGTGCCAAGCAACTTAACTATCAGGTACTTTCGTTTCTTGGAACTCTTTCTCACATACATGAGAATATGATGCTGCCTAAATCAGATATGTTTGTTACTCTTAGGAATGATGGACCTAGCATGGATGAGAGGGACAAGCATTGGAGCATGATCGTGCATAGAGATGGCAGCAAGCGTTTGAGGATTGAAGAAGATGCCACGAGTGGAGATTTCAGAACTTTGAAGCCACCATAATGAAGGATGAAGACTTGGACGAAATATACAAAGAACTACTTCATAAATTCGTCCTTAGATAAATATGGTGCTGCGTCACTTTTACTTTTGGGCCAGGCCCATGTAATTTTAGCAGCAAATAAGACAGCCACTTTTAGGGGTCCAAATTTGAGGAGAAAAGGCCTGTTAGGGTTCCGTTCGACCACCATACCCATGGCTGGTCGCACCCCTACCTTTTCCTCCTCAAATACCCCCCATAGCCATCATTAGAACTCGGATTTTGTTTAGACTAAAGTTAGTCATTGTTGCAACTACAAGCTCGACTTTTGAGGCCAATCGCCCAGAAGAAGACCGCCTATTCGGAATCCCACCTTTTGAATAAAGCATACATCTTTCATCCGCAATATCTTGATTGCAGTATTAGTTCTTACTTGTTCTCGATTTCAGGTAGGAATTAAGACCCTCACTGGTCAGGCTGATCGTGCACCCGCAAGATCAGTAACTCTCGGAGATTGTCCTAGCGATTGCATTGGCGCACGAGCTTTGCACGTGTAGTCGGATCATCAAGCACGAACTCCACCCACCAAATCGACATATCAAGATCTCATCGAAAGATCGGACACCTTTGCCCTATCAGCAGGACCTCCTCGGCTTTGTCAGCCGCGCTCGCGCGGATCTCCTCCGCCTCTTTACTCGCCCTCTCGCGGCGTTCGGCCACACGCTAGCCCAGGAGGCGGCACCTCTCCGTGGCCTGGTGGAGTAGGGCCCAGCCTTCGTCAAGACCAGCCTGCTCAGCCGCGCGAGCCCTGGTGACCTCATCCTGGAGGGTGGCGATCATGGCCTCGCGCGCCCTCGCCCATGCCTCGTCGGTGTTGGTGTGGGGATCCGCGATGATCCTTAGGGGTCTCCCCAAGATCTCCGGCAAAGGTGGCGATGAAGCTCTGGAAGGACCCGCCCCTTGAGAGGCCATCTCTCCCACGGGATGGGGCACACGGGCTGCCCTCTCCATCGGATTGGCCACCCTTTCGCCAGCTGGGGCGACCGGCGTGGCGGAGGACGCCCCTAGGGTGGTCGATGTGCTTGTGGCTGCAGGGGCAGTAGGCGCTGCCTCCGTGGTCTCTGACCTACCACCCGGGCTGGGGGGCTCGGCCGTCTCGGGAGCCGGTGTAGCTCCCTCTGTGGGCGGTGTGTCCGCAAACGCATGGTTTTCTTCTTCTCCGGCGGCGCGCGGCGGCGTCGCCGGAGTTGCGGTGGAAGCCGGGTCAGGGCCCGGCATGGTCTGGCTCATCTTTCTCTTCTTCTTCTTCTTACGAGGAAAGGAAGTTAGGAGGAAGGTAAGTCAAGATTAAAATGTGCTGCAGGTGGTACTCACGAGGCGTCGCGCTCGACCCAGCCTCCTTTGCCAGGAAGGGCTGAGGTTGGGGGCGGGGGCGCTGAAGTCTCGCCGACCGGCACCTTGCCGTGGGGGATCTCCAACTCTTGCCGCCGGCTGGCACGCTCGGCGTTGAACTTCGAGCGGCGATCGGCCTCCAGGCGGGCTAGGCGCCCCTCCTTTTCAAGGTCCCATGAGGAAGATGTGGTGGCATCTCCACCAACGGGCTGGTCTGCCAAGACGGCTTCGTCATCGTCAGAGGAATCCGAGAGCAACACAGTGCTCTGGGAACACCCCCGACGGGTCGCCCGCTCGCCAGATTTGATGCAGTCATCGTCAAGATCTCTAGAGGCCTCGGGGCCTGCTCCCCTCGCCGCCGAGTCCTGCTCCGAGCTTGCTGCCGGGGCGCTCGGAGGAGGGCTAGGCATGACGCCGTCCATGAGGAAGGGGCCCCAAGCGTTGAATTTCAGGATCCCAGCCATGACACGGCTGGTCTCTCGAGTGCCCAGGCTATAAATCGGCAGAGCCCCACACGGAATTGCTGGGATGTACGCGGAGGAGAAGAAGGCCTTTATTACCTCTTCCCGGGTGTCAACGTTGAGCTTGCTGACGTGGAGCCGGATGTCGTCTCCTCCCCGGTACACCCAGATGTTCCGGTGGTGGTTCTGCAGAGGGGCAATGCGTCTGGTGATGACTTCCACCCCAACCATGGTGCCCGTGATGCCGGCCTTCCGGAGGTCATGGATCCGTGGGCGGAGTGTCTTCAAGGCCTCTTCGGGGAGCGTCTCGTTGGCCCAGGTGGTGAGCTTGATGGGGGACACCTCGGTGACGAGGAAGAGCTCGGATTCCTCGAGGATGTCGATGAAGAGCCAGCGGATCAGAAAGTCTTCAACTTTCTTCATCCACTTCAAGCCGATGAAGTCACCCTTCGTTTCGGTGGTAGTGATGAAGGAGATGCAGCCAGAGCTCTGGTTCAGTCCAGAGGGCCGAAGGGAGAAGAGGTGGTGAAAGTACGCCATCGACGCCTTGATGCCAATCCACGCCTCGCAGGCGTAGGCGAAGATAGCCAGCAAGGAGATAGATCTAGGGTAGAGGTGAATTGTCTAGATCCCGTATGTCTCTAGGATCGCCAGGAGGAAGGGGGAGAAGGGCGGCACCATACCGGCAAAGACAAATAAGAGGAAGAAGGGTTGCACCGTCGCGGGCAGAGTGTCTCGTGACGTCTGGCCGTGCCAGATGTGGATGGCGCCCCACTCGCTGTTCTTGCTCCCAACCATCTCTTGATGCGGGAGCTGAGCAGGGGCGCCACCGGCGGCGACACCGCTTCGAAAGATCTTCCAGCTCCGGTGGTCCTGTGTGGTGCCATGGCGCAGCAGGACTTGGGCAGATTTTAGAGGAGGACAGAATGCTGGAGCGAAATGGATTCGCAAGCTCTACGGAAAGGGGCGGCGGCGGTGGTGTTTTGTGAAGGAGAAGAGGGTGCCTTCTCTACTAAGCTTTGAAGGAAAATGTCGCCCTTAATGCGACGGTTCAAAACGCCCGTTACTCTCTGCACGGCACACGATCTCCACGCCGCTTCATCTCGCCAGCTGCGGTCACACCACGTGTCCGCGACCTCTGCATCTTCACATGGTCCTCTGACCGCATGCGTTGACGCGTGCTGTTGGAGGGCCCACCAGCTTCTGGGGACCCCTGACCCTTCGCTCCCTCAAGAGGGCGCGTTTGCGGGCCAAACTCCCGGGGGCTATTGTCGGTGTTCTAGATACCGGGGTATCCTGGTCCACTTGCTCCTGGGCCAGTTCAACGACCCAGCTTCAGCCTACGAGCATAATGAAGACCGAAGCCCAGCAAGGCGCCTCATGAGGAGAACGACGACAAAACCGCTAAGGACCAGAAGACCTCCTCGCGAGGTGTTCCTCGTGAGGGGAGGGAGCAGATCTACGCCAGCTCAGCACAATCCTGTGTTGAGCGAAAGGATAAGACTAGAAGATGGCGTACCGTCCATGCTACCCCGACAAGGGGGCGACCAGCCTTTGTCGTGCCTACATAAAGCTGCGCGGTGGTTGTTGCCACCCCCCTAAAAATAGGATGGACGGTGCAGGACGCCAGAGGAGGATGTCAGCCTTCCTCCACCCACTCCCGTGGACTGGTGGCACTGCTCTGCGTAGACCAAGACCACCAAAGACTGAGGACTATAGCTGTCCCCCTCCTTGGCCATATTGTGGCAACCCCTTCAACAAGGTGACGAGGGGAAGGAGGACCTCGGCGCTATAAAAGGAGGGAAGGCTGCCCCTTAGAAAGGATCCCCAATTCTGAGCTCCTAGCTAGGCTAAGTTGGTTCTTCTACCTCTAGCCAGCTATTGCTCTGTCACCAAGACCTTGTACTCCTCGCGAGGTATCGCGTTGTAATATAAGAAGGCAGGAAGTAGGGGCTTTACCTCACCACAAGGGCCCTGAACCTGGGTAAAGATCGGTGTCCCTCTCTGTCGTGCATCGTCCTCTCTGACGTGTAGAGTCTTCCTTCGCCGTGTTTCATCGTGATCTAGATCTCACGTGTACAACCCCTTCGTTCGAATCTTTGGGTCCTTCGTGTGGTACCCCATGTTCTTGCGACATGAAATCCACCGACATGTAACGCCATACCTTTTGAAAAAGGCAGAACTCCTGTGTTAAGTGCTACTCCCTGGATCACTGATAGCACCACAGTACAAAATATAGTAATCATTGCAATAGTATCAAAATTGCAACGGAGATCCAGTTATATAGTCTACAACCTTACAGATACACAACAGAATAACAAAGTGGCAATGAGCCTCCATCTTCATCACATGCCACAAGAAGACATGTTGGAATGTAGACTTAAGATCCTACTAATCGTTCCTCATCTGAATAACCTGCACATTTGAATATGCAGCCTCAATAAAAGGGGTCAGTACACCAACGTACTGGCAAATGACACATATTGGTGGCTGTTGTGAAACAACTATACTACATGATATTTGGCTAGTGGATCTCTTGGGCTAATTTGCATAAAGCCAATTTTATCCTATAATTCTTTGCAAAAAATTCTTTCAAAATTTTAGTTTTATAAGGGTCGAAATAACCCCCATAGACTTCATACTAGCTAGGCATGTAGTTCTGGGCGAAACTCAACAAAGTCGGAACAACAGAAACCACCACCCCTCGGAGTGCATGGCCCTGAGCTCCTACCAAAGGGTTTCTAGTCAAATTTTAATCATTTAGAAATGGTGATGAGATTCTTCCGTACATTCCATGTCTAGAGACTCAAATTGTCTATAACCGGGACACAACTAATCGATTACTTTTACATCCTACAGGGGTTGTGCACTGTCACCTTAAGACTCATTCTACCCATATAGAATGAGACAAGACCTTTATGAAGAAGAATTCATCCATACTAGCCTGACCGTTCCCCCTATAATTCTGCTACCACCTCATGTCAGTACTCACAGGTTGAACTCCCACAACTTACTCAATCAAGACAGAGCCCAGAGTGTCACAAGGTTGCACTAGAAGTACTCTAAAACACAGAAGACATAGTAATCTCTTTAATCTTGGGTGACAATTCCAAGTGATGCCCTGAGCACACATCCTCTCGAGGCATGTGTCCCAGAGCCCACCCACTTCGTCGCCTCTTATCAAACCAATCCACCCAGGTGTTTCATTTTAGTTGAAGTTCTTAATTTGTTCACAAAACAACTTTAACAAAGTGATCATAGCATGGCATCAAAATTCAAAGTATTTAGCATCCTAACAAGTGGGGTTTAAAGGATAGCTATACACTACTAGGATCTAAGCACTTTGTAAAACAGTTGATATTCCACCTATCATGCATACTATTGAAAAATACTAATGCAGTAGTAAAAGTAGGTAGAAGAATGTGTGTCACTTGCCTTTTGAAGATCACGATCTTTTCACTTTTCTCAACTAAGCACGTAGCTCTCTGTACAAGCGGCGCTAGGGTTCCGGCATGCGGCGGCACTGGAGGTGGTCATCGGCGGTGTTCTGGTGGCTTCCAGCGATAGGGAAGGGGTGGACAGCGTGCAGGAGATCTCGGCGAGCTCGAGTGCGTGATCCATGTTGGCGATTGCGTCCTCTATCGACAAGGAGGCGCGACTGGAGGCGGTATGGCATCGGTGACCTCCGGGTGGTGATGGTGTGGTTATTTGGCTGTGATATAGGATGAATGAATGGCGTGAGGAGATGTGCCAGGAAGAGGGAGGAAGAAGAGATCCAGGGGAGAGCGCCTGGAGGCCTGGGCTCACCTGAATTGGCGACAGACGTTGCCGGTGTCTGCGAGCTCTGGCGGCAAAATCAGCACAGCCTAGGGTCATTTCTGGTTCAAGAAAAGAGGGAGTAGGAGGAGGGGCTCGAGGGGCTTTTATAGACACTCTGGCTTGGAGGAAGGGCTAGGGTCTTAGGGCGAGCGGCGCAATGGATGGCTGCAGAGGACGCCGTGCGGGAGGAGGACTTCGGGTCGGAGGAGGAAGAAGGCCTGATAGGTGGGCTCCACCTGTCAGCATCGGTGAGAGGTGAGGCGTGTACCTATTCGCGCGCGGCGAGGAATTGGGTCGTGGCCACTTCTTGGTCCAGGCCAAAACGGCGCCCCCGGCAGAACTCCTGTGTTAAGTGCTACTCCCTAGATCACTGATAGCACCACAGTACAAAATATAATAATCATTGCGATAGTATCAAAGTTACAATGGAGATCCAGTTATACAGTCTCCAACCTTACAGATACACAACATAATAACAAAGTGGCAATGAGCCTCCATCTTCATCACGTGCCACAGGCAGACATGTTAGAATGTAGACTCGAGATCCTACTAATCGTTCCTCATCCGAATAACCTACACATTTGAATATGCAGCCCCAATAAAAGGGGCCAGTTTAACAATGTACTGGCAAATGACACATATTTGGTGGCTGTTGTGAAAGAACTATACTACATGATATTTGGCTGGTCGATCTCTTGGGCTAATTTGCATAAAGCCAATTTTATCCTACAATTCTTTGCAAAAATTTCTTTCAAAATTTCAGTTTATAAGGGTCGAAATAACCCCCATACAATACATACTATCTAGGCATGTAGTTCTGGGCGAAACTCAACAAAGTCGGAACAACAGAAACCACCACCCCTCAGAGTGCATGGCCCTGAGCTCCTACCTAAGGGTTTAAAGTCAAATTTTAATCATTTAGAAACGGTGATGAGATTCTTCCGTACATTCCATGTCTAGAGACTCAAATTGTCCATAACCGGGGACACAGCTAATCGATTACTTTTACACCCTACAGGGGTTGTGCACTTTCACCTTAAGACTCATTCTACCCATATAGAATGAGACAAGACCTTTATGAAGAAGAATTCAACCATACTAGCCTGACCGTTCCCCCTATAATTCTGCTACCACCTCGTGTCAGTACTCACAGGTTGAACTCCCACAACTTACTCAATAGAGACAGAGCCCATAGTGTCATAAGGTTGCACTGGAAGTACACTAAAACATAGAAGACATAGTAATCTCTTTAATCCTGGGTGGCAATTCCAAGTGATGCCCTGAGCACACATCCTCTCGAGGCATGTGTCCCAGAGCCCACCCACTTCGCCGCCTCTTATCAAACCAATCCATCCAGGTGTTTCATTATAGTTGAAGTTCTTAATTTGTTTACAAAACAACTTTAACGAAGTGATCATAGCATGGTATCAAAATTCAAAGTATTTAGCATCTTAACAAGTGGGGTTTAAAGGATAGCTACACACTACTAGGATCTAAGCACTTTTTAAAATAGTTGATATTCCACCTATCATGCGTACTATTGAAAAATAATAATGCAGTAGTAAAAGTAGGTAGACGAATGTGTGTCACTTGCCTTTTGAAGATCACGATCTTTTCACTTTTCTCAACTAAGCACGTAGCTCTCCGTACAAGCGGCGCTAGGGTTCCGGCGTGCGGCGGCACTGGAGGTGGTCGTCGGCGGTGTTCTGGTGGCTTCCAGCGACAGGGAAGGGGTGGACAGCGTGCAGTAGATCTCGGCGAGCTCGAGTGCGTGATCCACATCGGCGATTGCGTCCTCTAGCGACAGGAAGGCGCGCCTGGAGGCGGTATGGCATCGGTGACCTCCGTGTGGCGACGGTGTGGTTATTTGGCTATGATATAGGACTGATGAACAGCGTGAGGAGATGTGCCAGGAAGAGGGAGGAAGAAGAGAGCTAGGGGGAGAGCGCCGGGAGGCCTGGGCTCACCTAAATTGGCGACAGACGTCGCTAGTGTCTGCGAGCTCGGGCGGCAAAATTAGCACATCCTGGGGGCATTTCTGGTTCGAGAAAATAGGGAGTAGGAGGAGGGGCTCGAGGGGATTTTATAGCCACTCTGGCTTGGAGGAAGGGCTAGGGTTTTAGGGCGAGCGGTGCAATGGACGGCTGCGGAGGACGCCGTGCAGGAGGAGGACTCCGGGTTGGAGGAGGAAGAAGGCCTGACAGGTGGGCTCCACCTGTCAGCATCAGTGAGAGGGGAGACGGGTACCGATTCGGGCGCGGGGAGTAATTGGGTCGTCGCCGCTTCTTGGTCCGGGCTGAAACGGTGCCCCCGGCAGAACTGCTGTGTTAAGTGCTAATCCCTAGATCACTGATAGCACCAAAATACAAAATATAGTAATCATTGCAATAGTATCAAAGTTACAATTGGGATCCAGTTATATAGTCTCCAACCTTAGAAATACACAACAGAATAACAAAGTGGCAATGAGCCTCCATCTTCATCACATGCCATAGGCAGACATGTTGGAATGTAGACTCGAGATCCTACTAATTGTTCCTCATCCTAATAACCTACACATTTGAATATGCAGCCCCAATAAAATGGGTCAGTACAACAACGTACTGGCAAATGACACATATTTGGTGGCCATTGTGAAAGAACTATACTACATGACATTTGGCTGGTGGATCTCTTGGGCTAATTTAATAAAGCCAATTTTATCCTACAATTCTTTGCAAAACTTTCTTTCAAAATTTGGTTTATAAGGGTCGAAATAACCCCCATACCATACATACTATCTAGGCATGTAGTTCTGGGCGAAACTCAACAAAGTTGGAACAACAGAAACCACCACCCCTCGGAGTGCATGGCCCTAAGCTCCTACCTAAGGGTTTAAAGTCAAATTTTAATCATTTATTAACGGTGATGAGATTCTTCCGTACATTCCATGTCTAGAGACTCAAATTGTCCATAACCGGGGACACAACTAATTGATTACTTTTACACCCTACAGGGGTTGTGCACTTTCACCTTAAGACTCATTCTACCCATATATAATGAGACAAGACCTTTATGAAGAAGAATTCAACCATACTAGCCTGACCGTTCCCCCTATAATTCTGCTACCACCTCGTGTCAGTACTCACAGGTGGAACTCCCACAACTTACTGAATCAAGACAGAGCCCATAGTGTCATAAGGTTGCACTGGAAGTACTCTAAAACACAGAAGACATAGTAATCTCTTTAATCATGGGTGGCAATTCCATGTGATGTCCTGAGCACACATCCTCTCGAGGCATGTGTCCCAGACCCCACCCACTTCGCCGCCTCTTATCAAACCAATCCACCCAGGTGTTTCATTGTAGTTGAAGTTCTTAATTTGTTCACAAAACAACTTTAACAAAGTGATCATAGTATGGCATCAAAATTCAAAGTATTTAGCATCGTAACAAGTGGGGTTTAAAGGATAGCTACACAATACTAGGATCTAAGCACTTTGTAAAATAGTTGATATTCCACCTATCATGCATACTACTGAAAAAAACTAATGTAGTAGTAAAAGTAGGTAGATGAATGTGTGTCACTTGCCTTTTGAAGATCACGATCTTTTCACTTTTCTCAACTAAGCAGATAGCTCTCCATACAAGCGGCGCTGGGGTTCCGGTGTGCGGCGGCACTGGAGGTGGTTGTCGGCGGTGTTTTGGTGGCTTCCAGCGACAAAGAAGGGGTGGACAGCGTGCAGGAGATCTCGGCGAGCTCGAGTGCGTGATCCACGTTGGCGATTGCGTCCTCTAGCGACGAGGAGGCGCGGCTGGAGGCGGTATGGCGTCGGTGACGTCTGCGTGACGATGGTGTGGTTATTTGGCTATGATATAGGAAGGACAAATGGCATGAGGAGATGTGCTAGGAAGAGGGAGGAAGAATAGAGCCGGGGGGAGAGCGCCGGGAGGCCTGAGCTCACATAAATTGGCGACAGATATCGCTGGTGTCTGCGAGCTCTGGCGGAAAATCAGCACAGCCTAGGGGCATTTCTGGTTTGAGAAAAGAGGGAGTAGGTGATAGGGCAAAGGTGTCCGATCTTTCGATGAGATCTTGATATGTCAATTTGGTGGGTGGAGTTCGTGCTTGACGATCTGACTACACGTGCGAAGCTCATGTGCCAAAGCAATTGCTAGGACAATCTCCGGGAGTTACTGATCTTGCGGATGCATGATCAGCCTGACCAGCGAGGGTCTTAATTCCTACCTGAAATCGAGAACAAGTAAGAACTAATACTGCAATCAAGATATTGCAGATGAAAGATGTATGCTTTATTCAAAAGGTGGGATTCCGAATAGGCAGTCTTCTTCTGGGCGATTGGCCTCAAAAGTCGAGCTCGTAGTTGCAGCAATGGCTAACTTTAGTCTAAACAAAATCCGAGTTCTAATGACGGCTACGGGGGGTATTTGAGGAGGAAAAGGTAGGAGTGCGACCAGCCATGGGTATGGTGGTCGAACGGAACCCTAACAGGCCTTTTCTCCTCAAATTCGGACTCCTAAAAGTGGCTGTCTTATTTGCTGCGAAAATTACATGGGCCTGGCCCAAACGTAAAAGTGACACAGCACCATATTTATCTAAGGACGAATTTATGAAGTAGTTCTTTGTATATTTTGTCCAAGTGTTCATCCTTCATTATGGTGGCTTCAAAGTTCTGAAATGTCCACTCGTGGCATCTTCTTCAATCCTCAAACCCTTGCTGCCATCTCCATGTACGATTATGCTCCAATGCTTGTCCCTCTCATCCATGCTAGGTCCATCATTCCTAAGAGTAACAAACATATCTGATTTAGGCAGCATCATATTCTCATGTATGTGAGAAAGAGTTCCAAGAAATGAAAGTACCTGATAGTTAAGTTGCTTGGCACGAGCTCGAGTGATGGGTCCTTGTATGTGTTCCGCTGTAGGTGCATCGGGTGTATCAATAGATGGGATGTCCTCATCATGCTCCCCTTCTTGAATTGAAGTCGTCCTCGACGTAACCTCATCTTCTTCACCGAAGTAAGGTTTTAAATCTGCAATGTTAAATGTAGGACTTACCATACCAAAATCTGCAGGAAGCTCAAGTTTATATGCATTATCATTGATTTTCTCTATCACCTTAAAAGGACCATCAGCACGTGGCATTAACTTAGACTTGCGCAAATCAGGAAAACGATCTTTGCGCAAATGCAACCAAACAAGATCACCAACCTCAAACACAACATGCTTTCGTCCTCTATCCCCAACAACTTTATACTTAACATTCATGCGTTCTATGTTGTCTTTAGTAGTTGCATGCAATTTTAAAATCAATTCAGCACGCTGTGTAGCATCGAAATTATTTTGCACTGAAGATGGTAAAGGCAACAAATCAATAGGTGCACGTGGAACAAAACCATAGACAATCTGAAAAGGGCTCATCTTTGTGGTAGAATGCAGCGAACGACTATAAGCAAATTCAATATGAGGCAAACACTCCTCCCACAATTTTAAGTTCTTCTTTAAAACAGCCCGCAACATGGTAGATAAAGTTCTATTAACTACTTCAGTTTGTCCATCATTTTGGGGATGACATGTAGTACTAAACAGCAATTTAGTCCCCAACTTAGCCCATAAACATCTCCAAAAGTGGCTAAGCAATTTAGTATCACGATCAGAAACAGTAGTATTTGGCACACCATGCAAACGAACGATATCACGAAAAAACAAATCAGCAATGTGCGCGGCATCATCGGTCTTGTGACAAGGAATAAAGTGTGCCATCTTAGAAAACCGAACCACAACAACAAAAATACTATCCCTCCCCTTCTGTGTACGAGGTAATCCCAAAACAAAGTCCATCGAAATATCCTCCCAGGGAACACTAGGAACAGGAAGAGGCATATATAAACCATGTGGATTAAGGCAAGACTTAGCTTTTTGACAAGTAGTGCAGCGTGCCACGAATCTCTCAACATCTCGCCGCATGCGTGGCCAAAAGAAGTGTGCAGCAAGAACATCCTCCATCTTCTTGACACCAAAGTGTCCCATTAATCCTCCTCCATGCGCCTCCTGTAACAACAAAAGACGAACGGAACCATCTGGGATGCATAGTTTGTTAGCACGGAACACAAATCCATCATTAAGGATGAATTTGTTCCATGTTCTACCATCTTTACAATTCTGCAACATATCTTTAAATTCAGCATCATGCAAGTATTGTTCCTTGATAGTTTCCAACCCAAAAATTTTGAAGTCAAGCTGAGATAACATAGTATAACGGCGCGACAAAGCATCAGCAATAATATTATCTTTACCGTTTTTGTGTTTGATAACATAAGGAAAAGATTCAATAAATTCAACCCACTTTGCATGGCGACGATTCAGTTTTGCTTGACTACGAATATGCTTCAAAGATTCATGATCAGAATGTATAACAAATTCTTTAGGCTATAAATAATGTTGCCAAGTTTCTAATGTCTGAACCATCGCATATAATTCTTTATCATAAGTAGAATAGTTCAGACTAGGCCCACTCAATTTTTCACTAAAATATGCTACAGGTTTGCCCTCTTGTAATAACACACCTCCCAAACCAATTCCACTAGCATCACATTCAAGTTCAAACATCTTATTAAAATCAGGAAGTTGGAGTAATGGAGCATGTGTTAACTTATCTTTCAGTATCATGAAGGCCTCTTGTTGTGCATCGCCCCAAACAAAGGGCACATCCTTCTTTGTAAGCTCATTCAATGGCGTAGCAATAGAACCAAAATCTTGGACAAAGCGCCTATAAAACCCAGCAAGACCCAGAAAACTCCTCACTTGTTTGACCGTCTTGGGCTGCGGCCAATTCTCAATAGCTTCAATCTTGGCTGGATCAACTTCAAATCCCTGTTCTGTAACAACATAACCAAGAAAAGCAACTCTATTTGTGCAAAAGGTGCACTTCTCAAGATTACCATACAAATGTGCATCACGTAAAGCATTGAAAACATCACGTAAATGATCCAAATGTTCCTCTAAAGATTTGCTATATATGAGAATGTCATCAAAATATACCACCACAAAACGACCAATAAAAGCACGTAAAACTTTGTTCATCAGTCTCATAAAGGTACTAGGTGCATTAGTTAAACCAAACGGCATTACTAACCACTCATATAAACCGAACTTAGTTTTAAAAGCTGTTTCCATTCATCTCCTAATTGCATACGAATTTGGTGGTAACCACTACGCAAATCAACTTTAGAGAACATAATAGAACCACTCAACTCATCTAGCATGTCATCCAAACGAGGTATAGGGTGACGATATCGAATGGTAATATAATTAATAGCTCGACAATCAATACACATGCGCGAAGAACCATCTTTCTTAGGTACTAAAATAATAGGAATAGCGCATGGACTAAGAGACTCACGAATATAACCTTTGTCCAATAAACTCTGGATTTGTCGTTGGATCTCTTTTATTTCTTCAGGATTTGTGCGATATGGTGCACGGTTGGGCAGCGAAGCTCCTGGAATCAAATCAATTTGGTGTTCTATCCCATGAATAAGTGGAAGTCCAGGTGGAACATCTTGTGGAAAAATGTCCATGTATTCCTGCAAAAGGTTAGCAACCGCAGGTGGCAAAGAAGGAGGCATATCCTCAAATGAAAACAGAACTTCTTTGCAAACAATGGCATAGCAGGGAGTAATATTGACATCAATTTCAGCAAGATCAGATTTGCTAGCAAGTAAACAACGATTCTTCAAACGAATTTCAGTAGCATGGTTAGAATCATATTTAGAAGAATGCTTAGGGGGTACAAAATCTGCAGCAATAATATGATTCTCACTCTTATGTTTGTCCTCATTTTTTAATCTACTAGCTCTAGCAAGATCATCTTTCAAAATTTTATCCGGAGTCATGGGTTTAAGTCCAATTTTCTTGCCAGCATGTGTAAGAAAATACTGATTTGTTTTACCATTATGTACAGATTCTCTATCAAATTGCCATGGTCTACCAAGTAACAAAGAACAAGCTTGCATAGGTACAACATCACAATCAACAAAATCTGAATAAGTACCAATAGTAAAATGCACGCGTGCAGTTCTTGTTACCTTGAGCTTACAGGAGCTCTCAAACCATTGAATGTAATAGGGATGAGGTCGTTGTCGTGTGGGTAGAGCAAGCTTCTCCACCATGTCAATACTAGCCAGATTGTTACAACTCCCTCCATCAATGATGATCCTGATAGCTCTCTCCTTAACAACACCTCTTGTTTGAAACAAATTGTGGCGTTGATCCTGCTCGGCTTTGCTCATTTGCACACTCAAGACACGTTGTGCAACTAAACTCTTGTATTGATCAGCAGTCTCAGCTCCCATTACCTCCATCTCCTTGTCAGAATCAGAATTGGCACCATCACGTGCCGCAATAAGTGCCAATGTATCATCATCAAAATCACTCGCAGAGTCATATTCGCCATCTTCAAGCACCACCATCACACGTTTGGTTCTGCATTCTTTTTCGATGTGACCAAACCCAAAACATTTGCGACATTGAATGTCGCGAGTCTTCCCCGTGGAGGCCATGGAAGAAGAACTCCGTGTCGGACCAGCAGATGGTGATGGAGCAAGAGCAGGTGGCGTTCTTGACGTCGGCGTGGTGTACCTGGAGGTGGAAGGACCTGGTGCATCCCCACGAGAAGGTGGAGCTGATTGGCGCGCAGACCATGAAGGAGTACGACCTGCAAAATTATTAGCTCTTCTCCATGATGGTTGACGATCCTGCACTTCAAGTTCAGCTTTGCAAGCAAGGTGAAATAAACAAGTAATAGTGTTGTACTCCTTATAGTCTAAAATATGCTGAATCTCCTTATTTAAACCACCAAAGAAACGTGCAAGCATAGCTTCATTATCCTCTACAATACCACAACGAATCATGCCCGTTTGTAATTCTTGATAATACTCTTGTACGGAATTTTTGCCTTGTTCTAAACGAGTTAATTTTTTAAGCAAGTCCCGTTGATAATGTGGAGGTACAAAACGAGTACGCATGGCATGTTTTAGACCAAGCCAAGTAGCAGGAATATTAGCATGATTGACTCGACAATGTTCAGACCACCAGATAGAAGCAAAATCTGTAAATTCACAAGTAGCAGCACTAACACGCAAATGCTCAGGGTAGCGTAAACATGCAAAATGTTGCTCTACTTCTAATTCCCAAGTGAGATATGCATCAGGATTATATCTACCCTCAAAGGGCGGAATATTTAATTTCAGCTTAGCCACATGTTCATCATCACGTACCGGACGCGGAGGTGGACGAGCATTGCGGTTGTATTGCCGCGGACGGCCAGGTGCAGGTTGTTGGACCTCGTCCTCCTCGAGCTCGTTTTCATCTTCGAACTCGTTTCCCCCCTCGTCAGTAGCATATCCATCCTGGGTGGCCACCTCCGTAGCGGCCGCAGCAGCTGCCGCGGCTGTAACGGTACCCGCAGATGGCGGTATGAGAGGAACACGGCGAGCACGTGGTACATGGATGCCCGGCTGTGGCAGTGGTGGAAAACGGGCCAGGACTTCCTGGAACCGGGCGTCGAGCTTGGTGTTGAAGGATGCCTCAAGACCAGCAATCTTGTCCATCGCATCAGAAAGCTTGGAATCAACATCGCCCAAGCGTGTGTCCACATCTTGTGCACGCCCCACCAACAGCCGAGTGAAGTGGGCATGCAACTCTGCAGTAGTCATCTTCTCTGGATCAACATCATCCTTTGTGGTTCCTGTCATGGTTAGCGTAGAAGCAAGCACAAATATATATACCTACGCACTACGGAATATGGTGGAATCACGCGTAATCCGTCAAGCGGTATACAAAGCTCTTGCAAGTTCTTACCAAACAGGAGGAAGGTGATATGCAACCAGCAAAGAGCAGCGACTCCCAAAATTACACAAAGCAATTACCAGGTGTCGATACAAAGCATGTGCAGAAATATGTGGAGCCATAGGAAGGCTTATATGGTAGCAAAAACAGCAAATGTCAAAACAGCAATGCAAAGTTGAAAGAATGCTCAACAATGGTCCTGTGCTGGTCCTAGGCTATACCGTGCTAGAGACGTGAGCCGAGAACACTAAGAAAGGCACGGCTTGGCACAACAAGCAGAAAGAAACAGCTCCAAAGCAAGATATAAGTGAAGATCTGCAGGAATTTTCGGGTCCGAAACTTCAGAGGGCAAAAACTCGACCTTCCCGGCCTTTTTTGGGTGTTCCGAGTGTCGCACAACCACATAGTGGTTGTGGTTAGATAGATCTTTTCATGCTGAGCATTTTGAGTGGTCGCACATCGAAAAGTTATGGCCAGTTGAAGTTTGCTGTCGAAAACCATCAAAAACTGACGAAACTGTCCAATTCGGACTAAATTTGGACTGGACTAGTAGGCACGGGTCAACCCTTCTTCTTCCTCTTGACAGGCGACCGAAACCTAACTCACGGACTCTGAAAAAGGCATGGATGAAATTGGGAGGAACGAACAAAATCTAATGTGAAGTCGGTGGCGGAAGTATATGGCGTGGTGGTGGAAGGATATGGTGGAGCAGTGGTGCAAGCGTGCGGCGGCGGCGTGACTATGGTGATTCGAACTCGAAACTCTAAAGGAACAGACACTAAGACCAGCAACTCGACACGCGGATGCAGACACAAATTCAACGATGCAAACTGAAAAGACAATGCAAAGGCTCGGATGGTTTATGGGACGAGATGATCTAAACCCTAACTGTATTTTTGGCTTTTTCGTGGTTCATAGGTATGAACATAGATGCAATCTAAACTACGAAAACAGTAAATCGCACCGAGCAACCTAAAATCTGATACCACTTGATAGGGCAAAGGTGTCCGATCTTTCGATGAGATCTTGATATGTCGATTTGGTGGGTGGAGTTCGTGCTTGACGATCCGACTACACGTGTGAAGCTCGTGCGCCAATGCAATCGCTAGGACAATCTCCGGGAGTTACTGATCTTGCGGAAGCACGATCATCCTGACCAGCGAGGGTCTTAATTCCTACCTGAAATCGAGAACAAGTAAGAACTAATACAGCAATCAAGATATTGCGGATGAAAGATGTATGCTTTATTCAAAAGGTGGGATTCCGAATAGGCGGTCTTCTTCTGGGCGATTGGCCTCAAAAGTCGAGCTCGTAGTTGCAGCAATGGCTAACTTTAGTCTAAACAAAATCTGAGTTCTAATGATGGCTAGGGGGGGTATTTGAGGAGGAAAAGGTAGGGATGCGACCAGCCATGGGTATGGTGGTCGAACGGAAGCCTAACAGGCCTTTTCTCCTCAAATTCGGACTCCTAAAAGTGGCTGTCTTATTTACTGCGAAAATTACATGGGCCTGGCCCAAAAGTAAAAGTGACGCAGCACCATATTTATCTAAGGATGAATTTATGAAGTAGTTCTTTGTATATTTCGTCCAAGTCTTCATCCTTCATTATGGTGGCTTCAAAGTTCTGAAATCTCCACTCGTGGCATCTTCTTCAATCCTCAAACGCTTGCTGCCATCTCCATGCACGATCATGCTCCAATGCTTGTCCCTCTCATCCATGCTAGGTCCATCATTCCTAAGAGTAACAAACATATCTGATTTAGGCAGTATCATATTCTCATGTATGTGAGAAAGAGTTCCAAGAAACGAAAGTACCTGATAGTTAAGCTGCTTGGCACGAGCTCGAGTGATGGGTCCTTGTATGTGTTCCGCTGTAGGTGCAGCGGGTGTATCAATAGATGGGATGTCCTCATCAGTAGGAGGAGGGGCTCGAGGGGCTTTTATAGCCACTCTGGCTTGGAGGAAGGGCTAGGGTTTTAGGGCGAGCGGTGCAATGGATGGCTGCGGAGGACACCATGTGGGAGGAGGACTCCGGGTTGGAGGAGGAAGGAGGCCTGACAGGTGGGCTCCACCTATCAACATCAGTGAGAGGGGAGGCGGGTACCGACTCGGGCGCAGGGAGGAATTGGGCCGTGGTCGCTTCTTGGTCCGGGCCGAAACGGCGCCCCCGGCAGAACTCCTGTGTTAAGTGCTACTCCCTAGATCACTGATAGCACCAAAATACAAAATATAGTAATCATTGCAATAGTATCAAAGTTACAATGGAGATCCAGTTATACAGTCTCCAACCTTACAAATACATAACAGAATAACAAAGTGGCAATGAGCCTCCATCTTCATCACGTGCCACAGGCAGACATGTTGGAATGTAGACTCGAGATCCTACTAATTGTTCCTCATCCGAATAACCTACACATTTTAATATGCAGCCCTAAATAAAATGGGTTAGTACAACAACGTACTGGCAAATGACACATATTTTGTGGCCGTTGTGAAAGAACTATACTACATGATATTTGGCTGGTAGATCTCTTGGGCTAATTTAGATAAAGCCAATTTTATCCTACAATTCTTTGCAAAACTTTCTTTCAAAATTTGGTTTATAAGGGTCAAAATAACCCCATACAATACATACTATCTAGGCATGTAGTTCTGGGCAAAACTCAACAAAGTCGGAACAACAGAAACCACCACCCCTCAGAGTGCATGGCCCTGAGCTCCTACATAAGGGTTTAAAGTCAAATTTTAATCATTTAGAAACGGTGATGAGATTCTTCCGTACATTCCATGTCTAGAGACTCAAATTGTCCATAACCGGGGACACAGCTAATCGATTACTTTTACACCCTACAGGGGTTGTGCACTTTCACCTTAAGACTCATTCTACCCATATAGAATGAGACAAGACCTTTATGAAGAAGAATTCAACCATACTAGCCTGACTGTTCCCCCTATAATTCTGCTACCACCTCGTGTTAGTACTCACAGGTTGAACTCCCACAACTTACTCAATCAAGACAGAGCCCATAGTGTCATAAGGTTGCACTAGAAGTACTCTAAAACACAAAAGACATAGTAATCTCTTTAATCCTGGGTGGCAATTCCAAGTGACGCCCTGAGCACACATCCTCTCGAGTCATGTGTCCCAGAGCCCACCCACTTCGCAGCCTCTTATCAAACTAGTCCACCCAGGTGTTTCATTTTAGTTGAAGTTCATAATTTGTTCACAAAACAACTTTAACAAAGTGATCATAGCATGGCATCAAAATTCAAAGTATTTAGCATCCTAACAAGTGGGGTTTAAAGGATAGCTACACACTACTAGGATCTAAGCACTTTGTAAAACAGTTGATATTCCACCTATTGATAAGGGGTGTCCCGATCTTCTCAGCGAGCGCGATGTAGATGGCGATGATGGTGATGAAGATAACTCGAGTGTCGCAGAGAACTCTCCGGCTAATCCCTGCTGCCAGCGCAACAGCTCTCAACCCTTTGGATATTCGCAACGTCACACGCTTGCGCACGTAGCCGCCGACCACGAAGCGGTGATGCAATATACTAATTCCCAATGGAACAGCAGATTACACTCAGACTTTCAGTAGAACGAACACCAGATCGATACGAATTGGTGCGAATAATTTCAGAGGAACACTTGGTTCTATCTAGAAACTAGGGTTTTGTTTAAACGTGGTCTAAGAGACTTGAGGGGGCGCCCCTGGCTACTTAAGGGAGGCTGGGGCGTCCTCAACATGGACCTGGCCCAAAACCAACCTGGTTTGGGCCCAAACTGACTCGGTTCGACTCAAACGAGTACATACCGACCCATACATGGGTTCGGCCTATTTCTGGCACGCAGGCCATGAGTGTGGCGCGCCTTAGACGTGTAGACATCGTGTCGTAGGCTGTCCTAGTGCGCCATCACGGACTCTCTCATGTCGACTTGACGTTCCGGTGATCTCCTGGTGCGCCTGCCTCCCTCTCCTCCCTCGCGCACTTGATCATCAAGTCTTGCTCTTCTTGCTGCGACTCATCTCCTCCTCGTGCAATGCTCATGTTATCAACAAACCTGATCATACATAGATGCATAGACTTAGGCAGTATAAAGTTCTCATTAAATAAAAGATCAGGTTCAATTAAGAGTGAGTTCACCTGTTGTTCCCATAGCTTTGCACGTGCTCTTGTAATTGGTCCAATCCTAATCTCATTGGACTTCTTCGCAGCAACATCTTCATCAAAAGGAGTAGGAGATAATGGTGGTGTAATAGGGATGTCCTCATCATCCTCCCCCCCTTCGAATGGCGTCGACCTCGACGCTGCAAGGTCTTCACCTTCATACGGTGTCAAATCAGCAACGTTGAAACTATTGCTGACGCCATACTCAGCTGTAGGAAGATCTATCTTGTAGGCATTATCATTGATCTTGGCAAGAACCTTGTAAGGACCAGCACCACGGGGCAGCAACTTGGACTTACGTAGCTGTGGAAATCTATCCTTGCGAAAGTGAACCCAAACCATATCACCGGGCTGAAACAATACCTCCTTCCGCTTCTTGTTTGCACGATCTGCAGTATACTTGGCTTTCTTCTCAATAGCCTCTTTAGTCTTCACATGTATCTTCCTCACAAAATCTGCTCTCTTTGATGCCTCCATATTGACTCGCTCTTGAATAGGAAGAGGCAACAAATCAAGTGGCGTAATGGGTTTGAAACCATAGACCACCTCAAAAGGACATAGCTGCGTGGTAGAGTGAACCGCCCTGTTATATGCAAACTCCACATGCGACAAAGAATCTTCCCACTCACGCAGGTTCTTCTTGATCATGCATCGCAGCACTGTTGAAAGTGTGCGATTTACCACCTCCGTTTGACCATCAGTTTGGGGATGACATGTAGTGCTGAAAAGTAACTTTGTGCCCAGCTTTCCCCAAAGTGTCTTCCAGAAGTAGCTCATAAACTTCACATCACGATCAGAGACAATTGTCTTGGGTACTCCATGCAAACGTACAATGTCCCTGAAAAACAGGTTAGCAATATGCGACGCATCGTCGCTTTTGTGGCAGGCAATAAAATGAGCCATTTTAGAAAATCTGTCCACTACCACAAATATAGAATCATGGCCTCTTTTAGTCCTAGGCAAACCTAATACAAAATCCATGCTAATGTCCTCCCATGGTGTAGTAGGTGCAGGTAATGGAGTATACAAACCGTGAGGCTTCAGCTTGGACTTCGACTTGTTGCATGTAATGCAGCGCTTGACGAACCTGTCCACATCACGCCTCATCCTAGGCCAATAAAAGTGATCAGCGAGCATGAGTAGCGTCTTCTCACGCCCAAAGTGACCCATCAAACCGCCGGCATGTGATTCCTGCAACAATAGCAAACGCACGGACGATTCTGGAACACATAGTTTGTTAGCACGAAACAAAAACCCATCATGGATGTGATATTTATCCCATGCTTTCCCACCAGTACACATACTATATGGCGCTGAAAAATCATGATCAGTAGCATATAAATCACACAAGCTCTCTAAACCAGGAACCTTAATGTCTAATTGCATCAACAACATGTTCTTCCTAGATAGAGCATCAGCAACCACATTGTCTTTACCCTTTTTATGTGTAATTATGTAAGGAAAAGACTCAATAAACTCAACCCACTTAGCAAGACGCCTATGCAAATTAGATTGAGCTTTCAGATATTTCAAAGCTTCATGATCAGAATGTATGATAAATTCTTTTGGCCACAAATAATGTTGCCAAACCTCAAGAACTCTAACAAGGGCATACAATTCTTTGTCATAAACAGGATAGTTCAACCTCGCACCACAAAGTTTTTCAGAAAAGTAGGCAATAAGCCGACCCTCTTGCATCAACACACCACCAATACCAATGCCACTAGCATCACATTCAATCTCAAATTGCTTATTAAAATCTGGTAGTGCAAGCAATGGTGCAGAAGTTAATAAACGTTTCAGTTCATCAAAAGCATGATCTTGGGCTGCGCCCCATACAAATTCAACACCTTTTTTAGTTAACTCATTTAAAGGTGCAGCAATAGTACTAAAGTCTTTCACAAAACGGTGATAAAAACCAGCAAGACCATGAAAACTTCGTACTTGACTAACATTCATGGGAGTAGGCCAATTTTGAATAGCTTCAATTTTAGATGCATCTACCTCTACTCCATGCTTAGAAACAACAAATCCCAGAAATATGACCTTATCTTTGCAAAATGTGCACTTCTCAAGGTTACCATATAACTTAGCATCACGCAACACTTGCAAAACTTGTCGAATATGATCACTATGTTCAGATTCATTGCGGCTGTAGATTAATATATCATCAAAATACACAACCACAAACTTGCCAATAAAATTTCGCAAAACATGGTTCATTAATCTCATGAAGGTACTAGGTGCATTAGTTAAACCAAATGGCATGACTAACCACTCATATAAACCAAATTTTGTTTTAAAGGCAGTTTTCCACTCATCCCCCTCTTTCATCCAAATCTGATGGTAACCACTACGCAAATCAATCTTAGAGAAAACAGCAGCACCACTCAACTCATCAAGCATATCATCCAAGCGCGGAATAGGGTGACGATATCGAATAGTGATGTTATTAATAGCTCTACAATCTACACACATGCGCCATGTACCATCTTTCTTAGGAACTAGAATAACAGGAACAGCACAAGGGCTTAAGCTCACACGAATATAACCTTTGTCGAGTAGCGCTTGCACTTGTTTCTGAATCTCCTTAGTTTCTTCTGGGTTGGTGCGGTAAGGAGCGCGGTTTGGCAAGGTGGCACCAGGGATGAAGTCAATCTGGTGCTCAATGCCGCGCAAAGGGGGCAAACCAGCGGGGACCTCCTCTGGAAACACATCGTCAAATTCCTGCAAGACACTAGAAACACCAAAAGGAAGAGGAGTCATGTCGTTAGAAACCAAAATCTCACCCTTGTACATAAGCACAAGTGGCATGGCTGTAGGATCCTCTCTAAATTCTCTCATATCTTCTTTGGTGGCTAGCAGGACTAGAGAATTCATTCGCTCACTTTGGTGTGGCTCTCTCGATGTGGCTGGGTGGCTCTCACTCACCGAGGTAATAGTCTCTCGTCTAGATACTCTCTCATTCTCATGTTCTAAGTTCACTTCAGTTATCTGACGAGATTCATTTACAATATGCTATGGAGACATAGGCTGCAAGTTAATTTTTCTGCCCTTGAACTCCAAATGATAAGTGTTGGTGCGGCCATTGTGTAACACGTTGCGATCAAACTGCCATGGGCGGCCCAACAAGAGGTGACAAACCGTCATAGGAACCACATCAAACTCAATGGAGTCCTTGTATGGTCCAATCTCGAAATCAACTCGCACCATGTGGCTGACCTTCATCTCTCCATTGTCGCTGAGCCACTGGATATAATATGGATGCGGGTGTGGGATGTATTTCAGTTTCAGCTTTGCACACAACTCTTTGCTAGCAAGGTTGCGGCAACTACCACCATCGATGATGAGTTTGCAAGCTTTGTCCGGTCCAACAAGTGCTTTAGTTTGGAACAAATTGCACCGCTGACTTTCAGAAGTAGGAGACACATTGAGCACACGCTGCGAGCAAACTATGTTATTGGCGGTGGAAGGATAGGCATCAACACCGTCATGACCAAAGTCATCATCATCGGAACCATCCGGATCAGCATCATCACCTGTCTCGTACTCATTGGTGTCCTCATTGACAATCATCACTTTTCGATTGGGGCAATCCCGTTTAAAATGACCCTTGCCACCACAAGTATGACACTCCATATCACGATTACGTGCTGTAGACATGTTCGAACCTGTACCACTAGCAGCAGGTGCGGATTTCTTTGCATTGGCATCAGATCGCGACGACGAAGGAGCACGAAAATCTGAACGAGAACTTGGTGTGGGTGCAGCAGGCCTGGGTGTGAAACGGCTGCTTGAAGTAGTACGAGCTTTAAACTGAGCTTCTTCGGCAAACTGTGCTTCAGCTTCACGTGCATGATGTAGCAGCTCGTTCATATCACAATACCGATGATGCCGAACAATGCTCTTGATATTATACTTCAAACCATGGAGAAAACGCTGCAAGGTCTGCTCAAGAGGCTCACGAACGCGAGCTCGTTGCAGAAGCATCTCCATCTCCATATAATACTCATTAACGGACAGCGAGCCTTGCTTCAATTGCTGTAACTTATCAAAAACTGAGCGGAGGTAGTTATGCAGAACAAAACGAGCCCGCATCACTTCCTTCATATGGCGCCAAGTTATAATGGGCAGCTCGTTGTTTTCTTGACGTGTTTGCACAACGCTGTCCCACCATCGCAAAGCATAGCCATCAAACTCTGAAGAAGCAAGCTTGATTTTCTTGTCCTCCGTATAATCATGAAGACGCCACAACTTCTCTATCTTCAACTCCCATGTGAGATACTCTTCAACATCAGTACCACCCTCAAATTTGGGAATAAAAAACTTTGGTTTACCCAAGCCATCATCCTGCTGAAAAGGAACGCGCTGGGCACCAACGGGAACAAAACCACGGCTACGAAAAGGAGGACCATTGCCTCGACCATTACCACGACCGGCTGCAGCAAAATCCTAATTGTCGCCATGAGCACTCTCATCATCAGCATCAGCATGTGGTAGGGGTCGCTGCTCAACAGTAAGACGCAGCGCATTGACAGATTGTGTCAACGCCTGGATGCTAGTTTGGAGATCATTGACTTGCACTTGCATATTATTAACAGTAGCATCAGTGGCTTCTACTTTCATTTGGACAGCTTGAACATCAGAATCAATAGCGTCAGTTGTTCATGTTATTATTCTTTCCAAATGATCACGAAGAGCTTCATACTCCCTCCATATGACAGGAGTATCATCAGGTTTTTTCTGCATCACATCAACATCACTAGCAGACATGATTAGTAGGTTAGTGCACAAACAATAAACGGGTAGTGGTTACGCTCACAACTCACTCAAAACTGAAAGAAAGAGGTATCTTACCGTTCCAAAGTGAATAATAAATGCTTACCACTCGTAGGGACTGAAACGTGCACGGATGTGATGAAGCGAATACCGAGGGTATAAGAAACTATCACACGACAAACTAGGGTATATGGTGGGGCTTGGTATGGATACCTAACTACACCGAAATACAAGTCCTAGTGCTGATCGTATGACAAAGACCCACGGAAACACACACGGTGGAGATAAACGGGGCAAAGCAACTCTGAAAAGTGAGCTAAAAAAGATATAAGTGACGACGCACAGTAGCTCGTGTTGCAATGCACAAGAGAGACGCTAGCACTGGCTCGACGAACAGGCACAAGATTGCGCACACGGCAGCAACCTGATGAGCACGAAGTAGCTAGTCTCGTATGGGTAAGCTCCTAACACGATGCTGTAGATAGGCTGTAGCTAAAGCGATCAAAATCGTGTAGAAAGGGTGCTATGTGGACACAGTGGTAACACGCAGTCGCGGATGAGAAACCGACGAAAAATATGTCAACGGCAAAGATGTACGACGCCGGAAACACACGGCAGCGCGACGGCGACGCGAAACGGACAAAATAGTTTGTCTTGGCGGCGAGCTGGGGCGCTTGACCCCAGACAGCCTCCGCGCGCTGGCGCGAGCAGGCGCGGGACGCGCGAGCGCTGCGGCCGCTGGAGCCCAGACAGGCTCCGTCCCTGTGCGCGAGGCGCGCTGCTTTTTTTTTTTTACTCCTTTTTTTTTCACTGTATCAGATTGGGCCAGCAATCGTGGGCTGGCTTGGCGCCTGGACTGCGCTCGCTAGCGCAGCGCTCGTCGCTGGGGCGTGCGGGACGCTCGCCGGCTGGGGCGCGCGGGATGCTCGACCCCAGACGGTCTCCGTCCTGGGGCGCCGAGCGGGCGGCTGTTTGCTTTTTTTTTTTTGCTACTAGCGATCGACTCCGGGGAAAGATCTGATCTGAGCGTGACCAAGCTGGACTCCACACAAACGTGCAGACTAAGGAAGAAGAAGAAGATCAAAGAGGGATCAAACAAAGACGAAATCTGAAACGAAGATGCAGAAAAGAACGGGGATCCTAGACTCCTACAGATTTGATGAAAAGATACGCGAAAAGACGATCAGCTACTAAAACCAGTACCTCGATGCAATCTAGGCTATGGCAAGAACTAAGAACCCTAATTTTTGTGTGTGGCTTTTTCTGTATAGGACAAAAACAACAACGAATCTACGGGGATGGATTTGTGGATGCTCACCGAGGAAACGCTGGAATCTGATACCAAGATGATAAGGGGTGTCCCGATCTTCTCAGCGAGCGCGATGTAGATGGCGATGATGGTGATGAAGATAACTCGAGTGTCACAGAGAACTCTCCGGCTAATACCTGCTGCCAGCGCAACAGCTCTCAACCCTTTGGATATTCGCAACGTCACACGCTTGCGCACGTAGCCGCCGACCACGAAGCGGTGATGCAATATACTAATTCCCAATGGAACAGCAGATTACACTCAGACTTTCAGTAGAACGAACACCAGATCGATACGAATTGGTGCGAATAATTTCAGAGGAACACTTGGTTCTGTCTAGAAACTAGGGTTTTGTTTAAACGTGGTCTAAGAGACTTGAGGGGGCGCCCCTGGCTACTTAAGGGAGGCTGGGGCGTCCTCAACATGGACCTGGCCCAAAACCAACCTGGTTTGGGCCCAAACCGACTCGGTTCGACTCAAACGAGTACATACCGACCCATACATGGGTTCGGCCTATTTCTGGCACGCAGGCCATGAGTGTGGCGCGCCTTAGACGTGTAGACATCGTGTCGTAGGCTGTCCTAGTGCGCCATCACGGACTCTCTCATGTCGACTTGACGTTCCGGTGATCTCCTGGTGCGCCTGCCTCCCTCTCCTCCCTCGCGCACTTGATCATCAAGTCTTGCTCTTCTTGCTGCGACTCATCTCCTCCTCGTGCAACGCTCATGTTATCAACAAACTTGATCATACATAGATGCATAGACTTAGGCAGTATAAAGTTCTCATTAAATAAAAGATCAGGTTCAATTAAGAGTGAGTTCACCTGTTGTTCCAATAGCTTTGCACGTGCTCTTGTAATTGGTCCAATCCTAATCTCATTGGACTTCTTCGCAGCAACATCTTCATCAAAAGGAGTAGGAGATAATGGTGGTGTAATAGGGATGTCCTCATCACCTATCATGCATACTATTGAAAAAATACTAATGCAGTAGTAAGAGTAGGTAGAAGAATGTGTGTCACTTGCCTTTTGAAGATCACGATCTTTTCACCTTTCTCAACTAAGCACATAGCTATCCGTACAAGCGGCGCTAGGGTTTCGCCGTGCGGGGGCACTGGAGGTGGTCGTCAGCGGTGTTCTGGTGGCTTCCAGCGACAGGGAAGGGGTGGACAGCGTGCAGGAGATCTCGGCAAGCTCGAGTGCGTGATCCACATCGGCGATTGCGTCCTCTAGAGACAATGAGGCGCGACTGGAGGCGGTATGGCATCGATGACCTCCGGGTGGCGACGGTGTGGTTATTTGGCTGTGATATAGGACGAACGAACGGCGTGAGGAGATGTGCCAAGAAGAGGGAGGAAGAAGAGATCCGGGGGAGAGCACCGGGAGGCCTGGGCTCACCTGAATTGGCGACAGACGTCGCCGGTGTCTACGAGCTCCGGCGGCAAAATCAGCACAACCTGGGGGCATTTCTGGTTCGAGAAAAGAGGGAGTAGGAGGAGGGGCTCGAGGGGCTTTTATAGACACTCTGGCTTGGAGGAAGGGCTATGGTTTTAGGGCGAGCGGCGCAATGGACGGCTACAGAGGATGCCGTGCGGGTGGAGGACTCCGGGTCAGAGGAGGAAGAAGGCCTGACAGGTGGGCTCCACCTGTCAGCATCCGTGAGAGGGGAGGCGGGTACCTATTTGGGCGCGGGGAGGAATTGGGTCGTGGCCACTTCTTAGTCCGGGCCGAAACGGTGCCCCCGACAGAACTCCTGTGTTAAGTGCTACTCCCTAGATCACTGATAGCACCACAGTACAAAATATAGTAATCATTGCAATAGTATCAAAGTTACAATGGAGATCCGGTTATATAGTCTCCAACCTTACAGATACACAACATAATAACAAAGTGGCAATGAGCCTCCATCTTCATCACGTGCCACAGGCAGACATGTTGGACTGTAGACACGAGATCCTACTAATCGTTCCTCATCCGAATAACCTACACATTTGAATATGCAGCCCCAATAAAAGGGGTCAGTACAACAGCGTACTGGCAAATGACACATATTTGGTGGCTGTTGTGAAAGAACTATACTACATGATATTTGGCTGGTGGATCTCTTGGGCTAATTTGCATAAAGCCATTTTTATCCTACAATTCTTTGCAAAACTTTCTTTCAAAATTTTAGTTTATAAGGGTCGAAATAACCCCCATACAATACATACTAGCTAGGCATGTAGTTCTGGGCGAAACTCAACAAAGTCGAAACAACAGAAACCACCACCCCTCGGAGTGCATGGCCCCGAGCTCCTACCTAAGGGTTTAAAGTCAAATTTTAATCATTTAGAAACGGTGATGAGATTCTTCCATACATTCCATGTCTAGAGACTCAAGTTGTCCATAACCGGGGACACAGCTAATCGATTACTTTTACACCCTGTAGGGGTTGTGCACTTTTACCTTCAGACTCATTCTACCCATATAGAATGAGACAAGACCTTTATGAAGAAGAATTCAACCATACTAGCCTGATCTTCCCCCAATAATTCTGCTACCACCTCGTGTCAGTACTCATAGGTTGAACTCCCACAACTTACTCAATCAAGACAGAGCCCATAGTGTCATAAGGTTGCACTAGAAGTACTCTAAAACACAGAAGACATAGTAATCTCTTTAATCCTGGGTGGCAATTCCAAGTGACGCCCTGAGCACACATCCTCTCGAGGCATGTGTCCCAGAGCCCACCCACTTCGCCGCCTCTTATCAAACCAATCCACCCAGGTGTTTCATTTTAGTTGAAGTTCTTAATTTGTTCACAAAACAACTTTAACAAAGTGATCATAGTATGGCATCAAAAATTCAAAGTATTTAGCATCGTAACAAGTGGGGTTTAAGGGATAGCTACACAATACTAGGATCTAAGCACTTTGTAAAACAGTTGATATTCCACCTATCATGCACACTACTGAAAAACACTAATGTAGTAGTAAAAGTAGGTAGATGAATGTGTGTCACTTTCCTTTTGAAGATCACGATCGTTTCACTTCTCTCAACTAAGCACGTAGCTCTCTGTACAAGCGGCACTAGGGTTCCGACATGCTGCAGCACTGGAGGTGGTTGTCGGCGATGTTCTGATGGCTTCCAGCGACGGAGAAGGGGTGGACGGCGTGCAGGAGATCCCGGCGAGCTTGAGACGGTGCCCCCGACCTTTTCTCCCTTTTTTTGTTCTTTCTTTTTCCTTTTCTGTTTTGTCTTTTCTTTCAAAACTTTTTCAAAATAGCTCCAAATCAATTGAAACCAAATCCTAAAGCTTTCTAAAATTCAAAGCATTGTTTTAGAACAGTAAGTGACAAGTTTTCAAAGACCAAACTCATTTTCAAGAAAACTTCACTATTTTGACCAAAATGGATTTATTTGCATAATGCAAAATAGGATTAGGGTTTGCAAAATAAACCTTTGAAATCAGTGAAAATATTTATAAAGTAATAATATTTTTAAATTCTATTTTCTCAAAAGAGTTCTTCAAGGATTAATAGAAAGTTTGAAAATAATTTTCTATTAAAGCCTTTTAAATAAAATCAAAAATTTTAAATCCCTCTGAAATTTTAATCAACACAAACAAAACTTCATTTTATCTCCAAAATTTGATAAAAAACTTGGGATTTTGCACCACGAAGCGTCTGTCCTTACTGGGTGCCTTGGGCACACCATGGAAATTCCTAAAGGTTTATTTTTATTTTTCAGTGCACCACGCTTGGAACTAAGCACCACAGACTCGTGGAGGTGGTCAACTTGGGGACGTCGCCCCTGACCAGAGCTTGGTCTTTTTGGGTTTTGTGGGCTTGCTATTTTCCCGAGCGAAGGCCCCAGCATAGACACCGTGCATAGCCCCCACTCGTGTGGAGTAGAGCTAACAATAAATGGACTTCATGCCACTACAATATCATGCCGAAGCAGAGGCGCTATATGCGCTTTAACTTAGTCTTTGTGCTGAAAAGCATCTTAAGTTAATACAAAAAGTTGTCGTGGCGATCTTCGTCTCCTCGCGAGGAGCTCATGGGTAGAACTTCCTCAGATGGGCGATGTTCCACGGGTTTGCCACTGGTACGTCTTCAGCGGTTTCCAACCGCGCCGATCTCGGCCTAGAGATATGCGTCACCTTGAAGGGCCCCTCCCACATCAGTGATAGCTTGTGCAGGCCCTCACGAGAAAGTACCCTCCTGAGCACCAGGTCTCTGACCTCCAAAGCCCTTGCCCGAACACGGCGGCTATGATACTAGCGCAAGCCTTGCTGATATCGGGTAGCCCAAAGCGCTGCCTGACACCGAGCCTCCTCAAGTAGGAGGAGGCGGTCGTTGATGAGCTCTTCTTGGTGAAGCTTATTGAAGGCAAGCACACTTGGTGATCCGAACTTGACGTCGATGGGAATGACTGCCTCTGCCCCATAGACCAGGAAGAAAGGGGTCTCCCCAGTGGGTTTGGTGGCGTTGGTGCGGATGGACCAAAGGACGGATTGAAGGTTGTCTAACCATTTCTTGCCACGGGCTTCGAGCTTGGAGTTGAAGCTTTTTGTCTTTAGGCCCTTGAGGACTTCAGCATTGGCACGCTCTGCTTGCCTGTTACTCCTAGGGCAGGCGACTGAGGCGAAGCATATCTTGATGCCGATTGAGGCGCATTACTCTCTGAATAGGCCACTGGTGAATTGGTTGCTGTTGTCGGTGATTATGTGATTGGGCACGCCAAAGCGACACACCAACCCTTGGATCAACTTGATGGCCGACCTGGCCGGTATGGTGCACACTGTCTCCACCTCCGCACACTTGGTGAACTTGTCGATTGCGACGTAGAGGTAGCGGTAGCCCCCTTGCGCTCGAGGGAATGGACCCAGGATGTCCAGCCCCCAAATAGCAAAGGGCCAAGTGAGCGGGATGGTTTGCAGTCCTTGTTCTGGCTGATGGATTTGCTTGGCATGGAACTGGCATACCTCGCATCTATCGACCATCTCGGCAGCGTTCAAGAGCGCAAAAGGCCAGTAGAAGCCGCTGCGATATGCTTTCCCAGCAAGTGTGCCCGCTGAAGAGTGATGTCCACACTCACCTGCATGGATGTCTTGGAGGAGCTCTTGACCTTTAGGAGTTGAGATGCATTTGAGGGCTATGCCGCTTGGGCGGCTCCGGTACAGATCGTCGTCCTTGATGCAGTATCATGTAGCTTGGCGCATGATCCTTTCAGCCTCTCACTCATCCTCAAGGAGTTTGCCGTTGATGAGAAATGCATTGAGCTCAAGGATCCAATCCACTCCCTCCTACCTTGCCAACGCCAAGAGAAGGCGGTCACCCGAGGGTGGCCCGCAGTCCAGAGCCCCCTGCTCTGGTGGCGGCGGCAAGTCTGGAGGAAGATCTGGCCTTGATGATGGTGGAGAAGCTGACGGCTTGAAGAGGCGCTCCTCGAAGATCCTGGATAGCTGCGCCAGGCAATGAGAGGCGCGCTTGGCGATTTCATCCGATTCCACATTTTCCCCGCGAGGAATGTGCCTTAACTCTAGGCCTTGGAAGCGCTTCTCCATCTTCCGGCGTTCCTCGAGGTAAGCCATCATGTGCTCGTCCTTAGGCGTGTAGCTCTTGTTGGAGAAATTCACAACCAGCTGCGAATCCCCCTTGACGATGAGGTGCTTGATGCCCAGGGCACTTGCTGCCCTTAGGCCGGCGAGAAGCCCCTCGTACTCGGCGATATTGTTGGAGACCTTATGCTGTAGCTTGAGGCAGAGCTGGATGGTGTAGCAGAGCTTGTCCCCGGAGGGAGAGGTGAGGACGGCCCCAGCCCCCGCGCCTGGGAGGTTGAATGCACCGTCGAAGTGTAGGACCCAGATCCCTAAGGCCTCTTCCCCAGGAAGGGTGGATTCCACCTCAGGAGACTCTTGACGAATGGATCGGTCCACTCAGCAGTGAACTCAGCAAGGGCCTTGCTCTTGATGACCGTGGTGGTTTCAAAGGCAATCTCAAATGGTTGAAGCTCCACATGCCACTCCACCACCCTCCCGGTGACGTTGGGGTTGCATAGGATTTGCTCCAGAGGATGATCCGTGACCACCTTTATGGGGTGGCCCTAGTTTCCTTGACACGATGAGTAGAGTGTAGAGCAGCTTTTGCTGCGTGGTGTAGCGCTCTCGTGCATCGCGCAACACGATGCTAACGAAGTGATACGGGGTGGCCTTCGGACACCTCCGCCTCAAGACCACCAAGTCCCCCACAAGGACCCATGACAAGAGCTCGAGCTAAAGCCCTACATGATAAGGTGAACTCGCTCCTAAACACACTTGATATCGAACATACATTGGTTCGCTACCTCATGGCAACATCATTTGTGCAGTCTGTTATGACCCGCATGGAGAGGCGACCAAGACCAGGGAACACGAAGAGGAAGCTTGGAAACGCCGGAAGAAGAAGTTGGCGCAAGCAACGAACCGGCTAAAGCCGGCCACGACACCAGCCATAGTCGGCCACCGGCTTAAGCCGGCCCCAGCACTGGCTATAGCCGGTTACACCGGCTAAAGCCGGACATAACACCGGCTAAAGCCGGCCTGGTCGAGTCAGCGCGACTTTGGCCCTGAAGCCACCCTTGTAATCTTCCCTAAATTACCAAGTTGCCCCCAGGACGTGGCTGCCTATGTATATGGCCCTCTTTCCCCACTCAAGACTTAGAGAAGAATTAAGATAAACATGGCTTCATGCCCTTTCCCTTAGGGAACTTGCTACTAGATCTCAAATCTAGAGTAAACCATCATCCCTCTTTGTTTGGGGTCTCTTCTATTTGGGGAATTCTACCTTGTAGTGGATCTCTTGCATACTGTTGTGTGTAATTCTATCCATTGATTTGGTCTCTTCCCCAAGTGGAATTCTACTCCTAGCAAATCAATCTCTCATAAGGAATTCTACTCTTGGAGTCTCTTCCTTGTGATTCTATTGAGTTGGTGAATCGGGCCAACGAGGACAACCGGTGTGTACCTTGTGTGTGTGTGTGTGTTTGCCTTCGATTTGTTCATCGTGTTCTTCGTGTTCCTCCTCGTTCCCCACCACAAATCTCGTGAATCCGTGAAGATCGGGCCACACCCAAGAGGTCACCCCTCATCATATGGTATCAGCAGCTTTTGGTTGCCATGGATTTACTCTTGTTTGTGATTTCCACCATAAATTTGGAAAATCCAAAAAAATTGCCCCAAAATTGCCTTGAATTTTGATCTCATGATATGTTGAGTTTTTTGTGGTTTTGATCCAAGGATTTCGTGTCTCCAGTGCTGATCTACCTTCCTTTGCGTTCCCTTAGCCGAATTCTTCCTAATTCTTCCGGATTTGAGGATTTTTGTGCCCAATTTCCGCCCCCAAAAACGACCTGCTCACGCGAAAATGTCCGATCCGGCTAAAGCCGGTCTGCGCAGCAAATAGCAGGCCTGTCCAGTTTTCTCGAAAAAGACCGAACCAGCTAAAGCCGGCCTGCACACCGGCTAAAGTCGGCCACCGGCTAAAGCCGGCCCACACACCGGCTAAAGCCAGCCTAGACTGGTACTCGCAGATTTTATTTCCCTTGCAAAACATCTCTTCTTTTGGTGACCTTGTCCTTTGAGAGTGGCTTTCTTAGTGTTGCGAAGCATCGTACACTTGACCCCGCATTGTGAGAGTGTCTGTCTATACCAAGTTTTGAAGTGGACCAAGAGCAAGAGAAAAGAGATACTTCCAATCAAAAAAAAAGGAGAAAGGAAGAGAAGAAACATATAGTGTGTGTGCCATCAATAGTCCACAAATACAAAAGAGTCCACAAGCTTGTAAGCAAAAGAGAGTGTGAGAAGAGAGGCAAGTGTGCGAATCTCAGTGCTTCTCCTTTTTGCAACCAAGCCACGGTCTCTCAAGTGTTAGTGTGACATTGAGCGTAGTCTTCGTTAGGAAAATTTTGTAGTGCTCGTTTTGTCCGTCGCACTAACCCCATCCATCTCCACGTGTGTGTTCTTTTTTATCGCTCTTTTGACTTTTGAAATTTTTGCATCATCTCCACATTTGACAATACACTTTTCTTTTGATCATTTTCGTTTGGCATTGCCATTTTTCCTTCCCATCCAATAGATAGCCTCTTTGTGTGTGTTCTAACTTGTGCACAACGGTTGTCCTTGGGTGTTTTCATCAATTCAATAGTTTTTTACAGGACATGTTTCAAGTGTATTTTCCTCTAACCAACTCACCTTTCCACCAATTTCTTCTTCTTTTGTGACCATTCCTAGGAGAGACACCTCGAACAAGGTGAGGAGTCCTTGGCCGAGCGCCTCGACGCCCTCCAAGCTACCAATGCTTCAACGTTCGGGGACATCAATGCCTCACTCCAATGACTTGATGCCAACATGCTCACCAACGACAATCATTTATTCACCACACAAGCACATCAACAAGCCACCGACAAGAACCTCGCCATCCTCAAGCGCGACATCACCAAAAGGTTCGATGGGCTTGAGGACTCGCACGCAAGGCTCGAAGCAAGAATGGGGGACTCACACGCCACACTCAACGAAAGGATTGAGGAATCGCATGCAAGGCTCGAAGCAAGTATTGGGGACGTGCGCGCCATGCTCAACAAAAGGATTGAGGACTTGAGTGCGACGATGAAGAAATTCATGTCGTCTTTTGACAACTCGGTGCGACAACGTCATCGCTCAAGGTTGCGCTCGTCAAGATCTTCTTCCCACTCCAACCATGTGGATGACCATGTACGTCTCCAACAACCTCGTCCTCCACCTCACATGCATCCCCAACATGACGCTCCCCGCCGGGAGACTCAAGAGCATCCCCAAGCGGACCACCCACCCCAAGGCCAAGCACACCAAGGAGATCCACACATTGTCAATCAAGACCAACCCTAAGCGAAGCATCCTACTCAAGGTCAAGCTCACCGTGACGCCCAACCGATTCTTAATCAAGAACGAAAACTTCTCCATGTGGACCGTCCACAAGTTCCCCACGCCACCGGGCCCGTCGGTCGACCCCCACAACAAGATGGTCGACGTCATCTCCCACATGACCATGATGGTCACCGTCCCATTCTCCTTGATCAAGATGGACGCCGACACCATGACCACCATCGCCGCCATGAGTTTCACCATCAACATGATTGCCAAGGGGCGTTAAGTGAAGATAGTGTGCAACCTCGCCGACATCGGCCACACAATGATGAGGAACCGCGTCCCCAACCACAACATTGCCACCGTGACCAAGACCAACACGCTTTTGCAAGACCTCCGCGTCGACCATTTGATGATGATGATGATGATGCACGACCTCCTCGCCGCCCATATGATGCGGACGACAAGTTTGGCAAACTCAAGTTCACCATACCAAAGTTCACGGGCAACGACGATGCCGACGCTTACTTCTCATGGGCCATCAAGGTTGACAAGATCTTCCGAATGCACAATTATTCCGAAGAGAAGAAAGTAGCCATGGCTTCCCTTGAGTTTGAGGGCTACGCCAATATTTGGTGGGAGCAAGTGATGGCCAAACGTGAAGAAGACCTAAAAGAACCAATTGACACTTGGGAAGACATGAAGCTTGAAATGCAAACACGCTTCGTACCGGATCATTACAACCGTGACCTTTTCAACAAGCTTCAAAAGTTAACACAAGGCACCAAGTCCGTGGAAGAATACTACAAGGAAATGGAATTGACTATGATGCGCCTCAAGTTGGAGGAGAAACAAGAACAAACATTGGCACACTTCTTCAATGGATTGAACCATCCCATCAAGCGCATTGTGGAGTTCCTACCTTACACCACCGTGTGTGATCTTGTACACAAAGCAACTCGAGCCGAGCGCCAACTCCAAGATGATGCCAAGTATGAGTGCACTAAAGGTTTCTTCGCCTCCCGCAACTCTTCAGCAAGCACTCCACCAACACACAAGCCATCATTTGCATCTTCGTCCAAGCCTTTCTCCAAACCACCACAACCAACAACTCAAGTTCCCGCACCTTCTACAACAACCTCCTCCAAAGCATCATCGGCACCACCCAAAGTAACTTGCTTCAAGTGTGGCGTTCAAGGACACAAGTCATTTGAGTGCAAAAACACTAGGGTGATGATCACCAAAGACAATGGCACCATTGACTACTATGATGAAGACGGGTATGAAGCTTTTGTCCAAGCGGCCGTCGCCATGGAAGCGGATGACATGGGTGATGAAGAGGAACATGTGCTATGCATTCATGACACTAGCCCATCCCTTGTCGTCACAAAGGTTTTGACTACTCACTCTCAAGACTTGGAAGACCAAATATGCAACATCTTCCAAACAAAAGCCGGCATTCATGGGAAGTCAATCAAGGTGATCATTGATGGAGGAAGTTGCCACAACCTTGCAAGCACTGAGTTATGTTCCAAGCTCAATCTCCAACTACGCAAGCACGCTCACCCTTACCATGTGCAATGGTTAAGCGACAATGGCAATGTCAAGATTGAACACACCGTCTCCGTTACATTCAAGATTGGAGCTTATGAAGACACGGTGGAGTGTGACGTTGTTCCCATGACGGTGTGCCACGTACTCCTCGGCCGCCCTTGGCAATTTGACAAGAAGGCCATACACAATGGCTATTCCAATGCTTACACCTTCAAGGAAGACGACAAGACCTTCACGCTTTGCCCGATGACTCCTAGCCAAATCATTGCGGACAATTCAAAGGCTTTAGCGAGGGTACAACAAGTTTCCATTCCAAGTGAGTTGAGCGATGAGCGACCTAGCCACAACAAAGAAAGTGAGCGCCACAAGCCATACATGAGCGATAAAAACAACCACGCCTTGATTGCCACAAAAGTGAGATGAGGGATTTACACCACAACCCATCCACCTTGCACTTTGTGCTCATTTGCAAGGGCACCGTTCTAACTACTAATGATCATTTCACGATTCCTTCTCCTTTGTTGTCTCTTTTGAAGGAATTTCAAGATGTCTTTCCGGACGAACTTCCTTGATGAGGATTGGCACGCCAGGACGACCTACGATATGTGATAATTAAGTCTAAGGTTGTGTCATTATTTTGTATCTATGTTCATGTTATTCCGTGTGCTAGGTCATGTTATGGGCCACTTAGGTTTTATTTTATGTTTTGGGTTTGGGCCTGTCCAAGCCCAATAGTTTTTTGGCCGCCTATATAAGGAGGCCAGTCAGGTAGGGTTTAGGGAGGCAAAAAATTATGTAGAACTTTTAGTTCAAGTTATCACCGTCCCTCTGGGATCGGCATGTGTGATGGCGTCTCGGACGTTCGTCTAGTTATCTATCAATAAAGATAAGAGAGTTCTTGAATTGTCAAGAGTAATCCTGTGTGTGCGAAGGTCCTTGAATCTGTCAAGGGTTGTTGAGCTTTTGGCGTGTTGATTTAGCGTGAGGTTCATCGTTCATCATCGAGTTGCTCGCAGGATTGGCGTTCCCCAATCTTCAGGTCGCGTGTTCTGCTCACGTGATTGGGAGATCTATCAGATCAGGAGGTGCATTGTGAAAGATCGGGCAAACACTCTTTATCATCTTGGTATCAGAGCATTAGGTTGATCACGGTGCAAAGGTGCGGTTGGTGTGATCGTGTCTTCACGCTGATCATTGATCTGTTGTGAGACAAGTTGCTGGGGGCAATGGAATTATTCTCGGCGAGTTCGTCAGTCAGATCGGTTTTGCAAAGTCACGTCGAGTTAGTCGATGCATCTATTCCGATTGATTCTTCGCGTGGAGTTCCAAGCCACGTGGAGCGTTTCCTGGAGATCAAATCTGCAAGTCTAGATTAGATGGCTAGTTTGGTTGCGATCGATCCCGATCGGTATGGCTGGCTCATCGTGGACAAGAAAGGAAGATCAGCAAGGAGAAGGATCGATCTACGTAAAAAAAACCCAAGGAAAACAAGATCGACCGGGGCGCTTAACCACAGACAAGGTCTGTCCTCAAGCGAAAGTATCGCTAGCCCCACGCCTGGATCAGCACCCCACCTGGCGATCTCGTCAAGGACGGAAAGCAAGAAAAAATAGGTTGGACAAATATGGATTGGTGCTGCACTGCTGCATGTATGCGACAAATTAATTGCTAGATCGGTACAGATTGCAATGAGAACATTAAGTAGATCGGATCGGTCAGTTTTGGGTGTCTATCCTGTGTGGCGACCACTACTAGTATTCTACTCGCTCCTATATGGTTAGTTGCATTTTCTTTGCGTGACAAAAAGTGACGAGTAGATCGCAACAAATTTGGTGGGTGCAAATTAAATTGGAGTCCAACTGTGTTGAAGAAAATTAAGGAGAGACATCATGTGGTGTACGTGGTGGTGTGATCAGGTTGTAGTGATTGCAAAGAGACACTGTTAGAAGTTCCAAAGAGGTGGCAGATTTAGTATATTTGGATCCTTGGCTTGGAGGAAATTGTCCTGTTTGTTTTGGGTGATGTGCTTTGTTTGCTACCAAAATTAAGTTTGCGTCTTCGGGTATATTCAGCTCATTTGGACCCTTAGTGTGCAGGAATATGTCCTGTCCGTTTTGGGTGATCTGCTCATGTGCTTCAAGACTGCATTTCGATGATCGTTTATGTCTCAATCAGGTTTGCTGGTGGGTGGCACCGAAGACTATAAGGTGCCAAGAGCAAGTCAAGCTAGCCGAGAGGGAGGATATGGTGTGGCAGGCTGGCAAGGCTTGAAGATGGACAGTGGCGATATTGCAGATTTGACACCACGTTTTACGAGAAGACCCTCTGGTGTTGAGGACAACGCCTTTCCAAGAAGGGGAGGATGATGAGGATTGGCACGCCAGGACGACCTACGATATGTGATAATTAAGTCTAAGGTTGTGTCGTTATTTTGTATCTATGTTCATGTTATTTCATAGCTAGGTAAAGTTGTGGGCCACTTAGGGTTATTTGTGTCTTGGGTTTGGGCCTGTCCAAGCCCAACAGTTTTCTGGCCGCCTATATAAGGAGGCCAGCCGGCTAGGGTTTAGGGAGGCAAAAAATTATGTAGAACTTTTAGTTCAAGTTATCACCGTCCCTCTGGGATCGGCGTGTGTGACGGCGTCTCGGACGTTCGTCTAGTTATCTATCAATAAAGACAAGAGAGTTCTTGAATTGTCAAGAGTAATCCTGTGTGCGTGAAGGTCCTTGAATCTGTCAAGGGTTGTCGAGCTTTTGGCGTGTTGATTCGGCGTGAGGTTCGTCGTTCATCGTCGAGTTGCTCACAGGATTGGCGTTCCCCAATCTTCAGGTTGCGTGTTCCGCTCACGTGATTGGGAGATCTATCAGATCAGAGGTGCATCGTGAAAGATCGGGCAAACACTCTTCATCATTCCTCATGGACTACCACCTCTATGCGGCATCGAGCATCTGATCGACCTCATTCCGGGCGCCCCCCTTCCAAACCGCGCCGCGTACCGCACAAATCCGGAAGAGATGAAGGAAATCAAACGTCAAATTCATGATCTTCTACAAAAAGGGTATGTTTGTGAAAGCCTATATCCTTGTGCCATCCCGGTAATTCTTGTCCCCAAGAGTGATGACACACTTAGAATGTGTATGGATTGTCGTCCCATCAATGCCATTACCATTCGTTATCGCCATCCTATTCCTCGCTTAGACGACATGCTTGATGAGCTTGCGGGTTCCACTATATTTTCTAAAATTGATCTTCGTAGTGGATACCATCAAATACGCATGGCCATAGGTGATGAGTGGAAGACGGTATTCAAGACCAAACTTGGTCTCTATGAATGGCTTGTCATGCCTTTTGGATTGTCTAATGCACCGTCGACTTTTATGCGTCTTATGAACCACGTTTTGAGATCTTTCATTGGCAAATTTGTTGTGGTTTATTTTGACAACATCCTCATTTATAGCAAGTCATTTTTGAATCATGTTTCCCATGTTAAGCAAGTATTGCAAATTCTTCGCAAAGAAAAGCTTTATGCAAACCTCCCAAAGTGTAACTTTGCCCAAAACAAATTGGTTTTTCTTGGATTCGTTATCTCTCACAATGGCATTGAAGTAGACAATTCCAAAATTGAGGCCATCCGGAATTGGCCAACACCAATAACGGTTGGCCAAGTGAGAAGTTTTCATGGCCTAGCCGAATTTTACCATCGCTTTGTTAAAGATTTTAGCACCTTTGCTTGCCCTCTAAACGAGCTTACAAAGAAAAATGTACCTTTCGTTTGGGGCAAAGCTTAACAACATGCTTTCGATGAACTAAAGAAATGCCTTACGGAGGCACCATTTCTTGTTTTACCCGATTTCCAACAAACCTTTGAAATTGAATGTGATGCTAGTGGAATTGGAATCGGTGGTGTTCTCATGCAAAATGGACACCCCGTTGCTTATCATAGTGAAAAGTCGGATGGTGCACGCCTCAACTATTCAATTTATGACAAAGAACTCCTTGCTCTTGTTCGTGTTTTGGAAGTTTGGCAACATTATCTTTGGCCAAAAGAATTTGTCATCCATTCGGACCACGAATCCTTGAAGTTTTTGAAAAGCCAAGCAAATTTGAACAAGCGTCATGCGAAGTGGGTTGAATTCATTGAATCTTTCCCTTATGTCATCAAGTACAAAAAGGGCAAAGAAAACATGGTCACGGATGCTCTATCCCGCAAAAATACCACCCTTCTCACTCGCATTGACACACATATTTTGGGTTTGGATGAGCTACCGAATTTGTATCATTCCGATTCGTTCTTTGGAACCATATTTGAACAATGCTCGAACTTCCGAAGGGTCGATGAGTTCTATTTGCATGACGGTTTCCTTTTTAAGGCTAACAAATTATGCATTCTGGACATGAGAAGACTTATGCCATGCTTTCAACACACTACTTTTGGCTAAGAATGTACCGCGACATCGAGAGGCACGTCCAATGATGCACTACATGCATACAAGCTAAGTCCAAAACTAATTCCTTTGGTCTCTATATGCCTTTGCCTATTCCACATGCACCATGGTCGGACATTAGTATGGATTTTGTCTTGGGTTTGCCACGTACACGCAATGGTCATTACTCAATATTTGTGGTCGTAGACCGTTTTTCCAAAATGGCACATTTTATTCCATGTCATAAGACCGATGATGCTTCACATATTGCTAACTTGTTTTTCAGGGATATTATTAGACTTCACGGGTTTCCATCAAGCATCGTGTCGGATCGGGACATCAAGTTCATGAGCTACTTGTGGAAGACCCTAATGGCCAAGCTAGGGATCAAGCTCCTCTTTTCTTCATCATCCCACCCCCAAACGGACGGACAAACCGAAGTGGTGAATCGGAGCCTTGGAAATCTTCTACGCGTGTTGATCAAGAAGAACACCAAGTCATGGGAGGAGTGCATTCCTCACACGGAGTTCGCCTACAACCGAGCTCAACATAGCCTCACCAAGCGAAGCCCCTTCGAGATCCTCTATGGGTTCAATCCACCAACGGCACTCAACCTTCTTCCACTACCACTTCACGAGCGCGTCAACATGGACATCACCAAGCACGCCGACATCATGAAGAACTTGCACGACAACACACGGAAGACAATTGAAGACCATGTGATGCGCCATGCCGCCAAGATCAACAAGAGCAAGACTCCACGCATCTTTGAGGAGGGCGACCCTATTTGGATTCATTTGAGCAAGGATCGTTTTCCACATGAAAGAAATTCAAAACTCAAGCCTCGAAGTGATGGACCCTACAAGGTTCTCAAGCACATCAACGACAACGCCTACGTCATCGACATCCTTGATGCTTTATTTGGGTTGACTTGGCGCATGCTTACACATGTTAGACTCATACAAAGTCGCCATAAGCCTTTATGATCATTTAGTTTTTGACTTTTGATGCCATCTTATGCTTCTTTTAATGTTGCTTTGTCGCTTTGCATGATTATGGCCGTTATTGCTCTCTTAGTTGGTCGCTCCCAGTCTTTTGCTAGCCCTCATTTTGTACTGAGTATGAGCTCTACTCATGCATCCAACTCCTAAAAACCAAGTTTGCCATTGTGTCCACTATAAATTCCTATGCATGGTATTTGTAAGCCATTCCAAGTAAATATTCATGTGCTACCTTTCAAAAAACCTTCAAAATACTTCTCATTTTATGACACTGTTTTCAGCTCATGGGGACGTAGTGGTTGGATTTGCTATCTTCCATATTGTTTTATTCCAAAAAGAAAAAGAAAAAGAAAAAAGAAAATAAAAAAGGCACTCCTCCATGGTATGTGAATGTTGGTGGGCACCCGATGGAATCGGTTAGCCATGGTTTGAGAAAGGAAAAAAGGTGGGGAGGAGTGCCAAGCTTTATAAAAGAGCATAAAAGTGCCAATCTCTCTCAAAAGATTGCTTCATTTTTGTATGGAAGATAGTAAGAACCCCATTGCCAGTCGTTGACAAAGACAACCACCTCTCAAAACCCAATTTTTATCTCTCTGTTTTACAAATAAAAAGCTCTAGCACATGTGCAATCACTGCTTCCCTCTAGGAAGGGCCTTTCTTTTACTTTTATGTTGAGTCTCCACCTTCTATCTTTATGTACCGTCTAAGAGAGCGTAGTTGTCATTCTTAGTATAATGTGCATTGTCACAAAGTTATCATTGATTGATTCATGATTTTGGTTTCACTTGTTCTTAAATTATTTGTATCTAGTCGCTCTCTTAAACTTGAAGGTGTCCTATGCATTTATGTTTTGCTATTCCATGAAGGACAAGCTGAAAACCATTTGCTATGTTTTTCCATATGATTTGAACACACGTTTGACTTTCATTGTTTCATTTTCATGATCTTTCGTTTGTGTTCTTCTTCATGTTATAACATGGTTGCTAAGTTTCTTCTATCAAGATTATGTCTTACATGCCCATGTTTTAAGTTTTTTTGATCCCAGCACTCAATGCTTACATAGATGATCAAGATTGTGTAGGTGTATGTCACCTCAAAAATTATTCTTTGTTATCACTTACCTACTCGAGGACGAGCAGGAGTTAAGCTTGGGGATGCTTGATATGTCTCAAACGTATCTATATTTTTTTTTGCTCCATGCTTGTTCTTACACCATTTGCTTAGTGTTTTGTTACACTTCATGGCATTTTTATGCATTTTCCGGAACTAACCTATTAACAAGATGTCACAGTGTCAGTTCCCCGTTTTCTGCTATTTTTGTGTTTCAGAAAAGTTACACAAGAAATATTCTCGGAATTGGGTGAAACAAAAGCCGAACCTCCTATTATTTAACGAAGCTTCTAGAAGTCCGAAGAGGAGACAGAGGGGGGCCACGGGCCGGCCACACAGTAGGGCGGCGCGGCTAGCCCCTGGCCTGTGCCCCCTATGTGTGAGACCGCCCTGGTCCACTTCTGACGCTGCCCCTTCGCCGACGGGAAAAACCTAAACCCCGGATCAATTTTCCAGAAACACATCGCGATCCGCCACCGTCGTCGACCCGAGATCAAGAGGGTCCAGAAGCTCTTCTCGGCATCCTGCCGGAGAGGGGAATCGCCACCGAAGGTCTTCTTCATCGCCATGCTTGCCTCCGGCGCGATGAGTGAGTAGTCTACCGTGGACTATGGGTCCATAGCAGTAGCTAGATGGTTGTCTTCTCCACCTTGTGCTTCATGTTTAGATCTCATGAGCTGCCTTACATGATCGAGATCACCGTTATGTAATTCTACATGTTGTGTTTGTTGGGATCCGATGAATATTGGTGTTATGATTACGTTGATGTTCTGAATTTTATCTTATGTTATCTCTATGTTGTTTATGATCTTGCATGCTCTCCGTTGTTAGTAGCTATCTTGGCCGAGTAGATACTAGTGACTCCAAGAGGGGGTATTTATGCTCGATAGTTCGGTTCATGCCTCTATTTAATCTGGGGGAGTGATAGAAACCTCTAAGGTTGTAGATGTGCTGTTGCCACTAGGGAGAAAACAACATTCTTGTGTCCAAGGACATTCGTTTTGTTTACATTACACACTTTGCTTAATGCAGTTATCTATTGTTCGCAACTTAATACTTGAGGGGTGTTCCGACGATATCCCCGCGAGTGGATTATTAGTCATAGATGCAGTTGGATGGCGGTCTATGTATTTTGTTGTAATGCCCAGAGTAAATCTGATAGTGAACCTCTTGACATATGCACGTTATCTTTATTCTATCGATTGCCCAACTGTAATTTGTTTACCCAGCATGTTGTTATTTATCTTATGGAGAGACACCACTAGTGAGCTGTGGACCCTGGTCCAATTTCCTTTACATTGCTATCACCCATTTACTTTACTCGCACTGTTTACTTTCTTGCATACTACTATTGCTTTCCACTCGATACGCTCATTCCTTTGTTTACAGCAAACCGGTGAGATTGACAACCTCATCGTAATTTGGGAGCAAAGTTCTTGGTTGTGTTGTGTGCAGGTTCCACGTTGCTACTAGTTGAAGACGCGCTAACAAGTGTCGTAAACGGCGCCCTTGTTGGAGTGTCACGAAGCTAGCAAGCATCACCTTCTGGAGTTTGGCTTTTTCCTACTGGATCGATAAACCTTGGTTTCTTACTGAGGGAAAATTTGCTACTGTGCTCATCATACCTTCCTCTTGGGGTTCCCAATTGGGCGGTGATCTACATCAACACCGTGCCGCATCAGCGTGGTATGAGCACCTTAAAGAGGTGTTGGTTGATCATGGGTTTGAAATTGGGGTAATCGATCCCACTCTTTTTACTAAGAAGGTCAATGGGGAGCTTTTCATTTGCCAATTATATGTTGATGACATTATATTTGGTTCTACTAACAAAGCTTTCAATGATGAGTTTGCTAAGCTCATGACCGACAAGTTTGAGATGTCTATGATGGGGGAGTTAGAGTTCTTCCTTGGATTTGAAGTAAAACAATTAAAGGGAGGGACTTTTGTGAACCAAGCCAAATATACCCAACACATGCTCAAAAGGTTCGAGATGATTGGAGTCAACGGTGCAAAGACTCCTATGCCTACAAAGTTTAATCTTGATCTCGATCCCAATGGTAAAGATGTGGATCAAAAACTTTATAGATCTATGATTGGTTCCTTGCTTTACCTTTGCGCATCTAGACCAGACATTTTGTTAAGTGTGGGAGTTTGTGCATGTTTTCAAGCCGCACCAAAAGAAAGCCACTTAGTGGCGGTCAAGAGAATCTTACGATATTTAGTGAATACCCCTAACTTTGGTCTTTGGTACCCGAAGGGAGCAAGTTTTGATCTTGTAGGTTACTCAGATTCGGATTGGGCAGGAGACAAAGTGGAACGGAAATCAACCTCCGGGGCTTGCCAATTCCTTGGCAGGTCCTTGGTGTGTTGGTCATCTAGGAAACAAAATTGTGTGTCTCTCTCTACCGCCGAAGCCGAATATGTAGTCACGGCAAGTTGTTGTGCACAACTCTTATGGATGAGGCAAAATTTAAAAGATTACGGTGTTATTTTTGACAAAGTGCCTCTTTTGTGTGAAAATGAAAGTGCAATCAAGATCGCTCACAACCCGGTGCAACAAAACAAGACGAAGCATATTGAGATTCATCATCATTTCATTCGAGATCATGTCAACTGTGGAGAAATTGATCTATCTTATGTTGGCACCAATGAGCAACTTGCCAATATATTCATGAAGCCACTTGATGAAGCAAGATTCCGGGAATTGAGGCATGAACTAAATATCATTAATTCAAGCAATGTGGCTTGAGCTAAGTGCATACACTCCCATACTCTAATGTGTGTTTTGGTTTAGATGTGGGCATGGAGATAGGGGGAGTGCGGTCCTAATTAATTGGGCTATCCCTCCACCCATAATGCCGATAGTAAGTATATTGTTCTATCTTGTCATTTGTGACAAGTTGACCTTAATTGATGAGTCTAGGTTTTGGGCCCAAGATATATCTTCGCGGTGCCATACCTTTATACTCAAACATGGTGGCCTCAGCCACCGACCTCCTTTGTGGAGGAGTTTCCCATTTGGACTCTTATTGCATATTTCTTGTCTATGAGAATATACTCATGTTTGGGTTTTCTTGGATTTATTTGGAATTTTGCAAACATGAGTACTTAGTACCACCCAGTGCCAACTTTTCTATCCTAAGCCATTTCCTATCTCTTAAACATGTCTCTCTTGCAAACACACATGCCCAAAAATTTGAACTAGCAGTTTTGGTCGAGGAGGGCTCGAGACTCCGGGCTTTGCAACCCGGAGACTTCGGTCGTCCAGAGACTCCGGGGGTAAGAACCCGGAGACTCCGGGTTAAGTCGGTTTCAAAATTCGAGTGAAAGACATGGGGTGGGGGTCATCTTCCTCAGAGCCCCCATTCCACCCCTGTGCCTCTCTCTCTCCAACCCCGCTGCCTCCTCTTCCAAAACTGCCCCAGAGCGCTCCCATGCCTCCGCGAGCCCGCCATTGCCACCAGCCATCTCCACCGGGAAGGCATTGGGTCCACTCCCCATCGCCCGATCTATGCCATGGACGCCGATAAAAGCTCTCCCCTTCTCCAAGTCTATGGGTAACCCTAGATTCGTAGAAGAGTTGATTTTTTGCTAAGTTCTTATGGTAGTCTTTCTCCTAGCGGCAATGTAAGTTCCTAGCAACATCTAGAATCTTTGTGGAAAACTTGTATTCACACCGATTGTCTCCTTTGTTTGGGCATTGGTTCCAGCCGGAGACTCTGGGCTTCATAGCCCGGAGACTCCGGCTAGGCCGAAGACTCCAGGGGTAAGTTCCCGGAGACTCTAGCCGCAGGTAAAACTTCTGGCTTGGCCAGAAACTCCGCACAAGTCTCCGCCATTCACAGACCAGAGAATCCGGCCCCAAACCCTGGAGACTACAATGTAGATGACAATTTTCCACCCAGATTTCACCTATTGCTTGTGTTTTCCTCTCCCGGACACGTGTGCTCATCTTCCATGCTATCCTACCCTCTTTTTGACAGGTGGTTCTCGTCCTCCTCACACCAAAGCGTCAGTGCACCGTGAGGATCATGTTCCTCACCGTATCAGAAGGGAAAGGGGTCCAAGGAAGCATGTGCAAGAGTTTAATGAAGAAAAGGACAGGTATGTGTAGAGGTCTGTGGATGCTCAACTGGCTCGTGATGCTAAGGCCGTGGAGGCTCAAAGGAAAGAGGATGCGAAGGCAGAGAGGGCCAAGAAAGCCCAGTTTGACAAGATTTCTACCGTGCTTGATCTCTCACAGCCTGAGTTCAGGGACATGAGGAAGACAAATTTCTTTGCATTAGCCAAGAACACCGAAGCAAGTAACTTTTAGCGCAAGGAGCAAGAGCTCATATTCAAGGAGATCTATGCGAAGCTCACCAAGGACAAGGTGTGTCCTCAGAAGACCATTGACTTTGAGCATCTCCATAAGCATGCATACTTTGAGGAGGCTCTATGGATCACAGAGAAGCTTGGGCTTCACCCCCTCATGAAGATCAACCAAGACTACAATGTTGCTCTCATCCACCAGTTCTTTGCCACTGTGGTCTTTGGAGATGGAGAAGATAATCCCATGACTTGGATGCTTGGGAATGACGTTAGCCGCTCAAGCTTTCGAGAGTTTGCCGGCCATCTTGGATATGCTTTTGCGAGCACCAATACTGATTCTGGGTTGAGGATGCATATTGAGGGTGTGTCATATGATAAGAAGATATTGAAGCCACTTTATGGTAGGCTTGCTCCTAGGGCCAAGAGGAAGGAGGTTGTGCTTGTCGAGGCTTATGGCTTCAAGACCCGCTACAACATCTTGATTCGCCTCTTCCGTGAGAACATTGCCCCAAGTGCGGGAAACTTGGATGCCATTTGTGGAGGACTTGTCAACCTCCTTGCCTATTCCCATGAGGTGTTTGTGAGTGGAAAAGAGGCGGAGGTGGAGCCTATTGATGTTATGGACTTCATATACAAAGAAATGTATGACACCGTGATCACCAAGAAGAAGACTTCAGTGTATGCTCCATATGTCATGTACTCCTTATTGCTCAACACACCGAGCACCCTCTCATCACCACCCACCTCACCACCCAGAAGTATGTCAAACCTCAAAGGAAAGCCTCTCCGGGTGTTGTGGAAGAAGTCTTTGCCTCTAGTGATGAAGAGGAAGAAGAGGATGAGGAAGAAGAATCCATTGAAGTTGCACCTAGGACGGGGCCTCACATAAAAAATGCTAGCAATGCATTTGTGCCCTCTAGCCGTGTTGAGATTAAGGCAAATATGAAGAAGCTCTCTTTGTGGGAAAGGTATGTCCTTTGCATGAATGTGGACATCGACAAAAAGCTCCATAGCCAATATGTTCACAATAAGCACATCCAACATGACCAAAGGCGCATCATGGAAAAGTTGGACATTCCCAAGACCGCCGCCGAAGAAGAAGGCTATAGTTCAACCTTGTCCTATAATGCTTGGAACTCTAAGAGTTTGGTGAACTGGCAGGACTTTGAAGAGGTCACCGGTCCTTCTCATGGCAGGGCCTCCCCGGATGTTGAGGAATCTGAGGCCGAGGAAGAAGAAGAGGAGGAGGATGGCGAGAACTTTGACGAGAATGAGGACTCCGATGAGGAGTAACTTGGGGACGTAACATCGCTCTTTTCCCTTTTTGGTGTCTCGATGCCAAAGGGGGAGAAGTAGTTCTATTAGGTTCCCAGGGATTTGCAAGGGAGGGCACAAGCATTTTATGTGTTTTCTCGCTTGTGTCCATGTATCTTGATTTATTTGCATTCCGTTGGATTTGGTGTTGTGAGACTATGGTGGTATATGTGAAGACTATGTGTTCTATTGTATTATGTAAACACTATGTGGTTGGTAACCTCTCTATTTCTATTATCTAATCTTAACTGTTATCTAGTCTAGTCTATGCAATTGCACTTCTTGGTATATCCATTACTTTTGCATATGTGGTGTTGGTTCATGTGTGTGTGGGGGAGCTATGAACTCAAAATGTGTGCATTTGCATTCAAAGGCAAAAACAAATTATGCATACATCTAGGGGGAGCTTAACTTCATTTAATGAATTTTTGTGAGCTAATTATATATATCTTGCAAATTCGTGTGTTGTCATCAAACACCAAAAAGGGGGAGATTCAAAGAGCATTTCCTGAGTAAATGATATTTTGGTGTTTAAATGTGAAGGTTTATTGGTTAATGACTCGGAGTTTATCAACCCCTCAAAAGTGAAAAGATCGGAGCATCGAAGACCTAGATTTTCGGTTGTGTATTTTAGGTCTCTATACTATCAAGAGGGGTTGCTCGATGAAAAGATGGGGTGAAATCAAATCATACACTCTCTTACACCCCTTTGCAATATGGTTGAGAGAACTCTGCAGAAATCCTGCTACTGAGGATTTTCTGGGCGGAGACTCTAGGCCTCAGAGCCAGAGACTCCGGCCTGTAAAGGCCAGAGACTTTGACTCTAAGCGGAGACTCCAGCCAAAGAATTCAGTCTCCCAAACTCGGTTTTTCACCCGAGTGGTGCAAGCTTCTGCTGCCCCTCCGGAGTCTTTGAAAAGACTCACCAGAGACTCCGAGGTTTTGCGCCAGGGAGCCGGAGACTCCGGACCTTATAGGCCGGAGACTCCGGGTGACACTGGAGACTCCGGGGTTAGTCAACCCCAACGGCTAGATTTCTCAGAGGGGTATAAGTAGTCATCTTCCACCTCCGGTGGCTGCTGCGGCTTCTACTCTCTGTCCTCCATTGTTGCAAAGCTCCAAAGCACTAGATCTCCCATTCTAGCCACTAGAACTTGAAGCCCTTTGGGGATTCGAGGGAGGAGACCTAGATCTACACTTCCACCAAGGCGATTTGATTTCCCTCTCCATTTCATTGAGGAACTTATTACTCTTAGGTTCCTTGAAACCCTAGCCGGAAGAAGCCGTCCTCCAAGCTCAACTTTATGTGTAAGAGCTTGGTGGGCCTATTGGGAGCCTCCAATTGAGTTGTGGAGCTCGCCCCAGTACTTTGTGTAAAGGTCTCGTGCCTCCTTTAAGGGCATCACTTAGTGGAGTGTGAACTCGCCTTTGTGGCTTGTTCACCGGATAATAGGGTGAGCCTTTGTGGCGTTGGTGGCCTTTGTGGTACCACACCTCTCCAATGTAGACATACTTCCCATAATAAGGAAGGAACTATGGTAATACATCCTTGTGTCTTTGTGTCTCCATTGCGGTTACTTCTGTCCTTTACTTGTACCTTTACTTATATTGTTATTGCGAGCTTGCTGGTCTCTTTAGGTAAATTCACTTAGTAGCACATCTAAATAATTTACCTTCTTGTCTAGCCTTAATTTGTAAAAGAAGTAAAAATTGGGGTAGCTCCTATTCACCCCCCTCTAGTCGCTCTAATGAGGATGGCACACTAGGACAATCTATGATATGTTATAATTAAGTCTAAGATTGTGTCATCAATTTATATCTGTGTCCATGTTATTTCTTAGCCATGTCATGTTGTGGGCCGCTTAGGTTTTATTTTATGTTTTGGTTTGGGCCTGTCCAAGCCCAATAGTTTTTTGGCCGCCTATATAAGGAGGCTGGGTGGCTAGGGTTTACGGAGGTAGAAAATTATGTAGAACTTTTAGTTCAAGTTATCTGTAACACCCCACCTTTGGATTAAGGTGGAACACCTGTGTTAAGTGCTTTTCCCTGGATCACTTATAGCACCACAGAACAAAATATAGTATTCATTGCAAAGTATCAAAGATTACAACACAGATCTAGATACATAAGTGTTTAAACTTTACAAACTAGCTTAGTCACATGGACTAGCCCAACTGACAGAGTTCAACACAGCATAAACACAACGGAAACTAGGTAGCAATGAGCCTCCATCTTCACCATGCACCACAGGTAGTCATGTTGGAATGTAGACTCGAGATCCTATCAACTTACTCTTCCTCAGAAAAGCCTACACATTTGAATATGCAGCCCCATGAATGGGGGTCAGTACAATGATGTACTGGCAAATGACACATATTTGGTGGCTGTTGTGAAAGAACGATACTACATGATTTTTGGCTAGTGGATCTCATAAGCTGCTTTGCATAAAGCCAATTTTATCCTAAAATCCTTTTCAAAACTTTCTTTCAAAATTTTAGTTTATAAGGGTCAAGACAACCCCCATACATTACATACTGGCCGCTATGTAGTTCTGGGCGAAACTTAACAAAGTTGGAACATCAGAAACCACCAGCCCTTAGAGTGTATGGCCCTGAGCTCCTGCCTAAGGGTTTCTAGTCATGTTTTTAAAGCATTCAGAATTGGTGATGAGATTCTTCCGTATATTCCATGTCTAGAGACTCAAATTGTACATAACCGGGGACACGACTAATCGATTAGTTTGACACACTACAGGGGTTGTGCACTTTCACCTTAAGACCTATTCTACCCAAAGAGAAGAATGAGACAAGACCTTTTAGAAGGAGAGCAACCATACTAGCAAGATCCGTTCCCACCTATAATTCTGCTACCACCCAATATCTTGCACACAAGTTGAACCCGCACATCTTAATCAGTCAAGACAGAGCCCATATTGTCATAAGGCTGCACTGGAAGTACTCTAAAGCACAGAAGACATATTAATCTCTTTGTTCCTGGGTGGCCATCCCGAGTGGCATTCTGAGTACACATCCTCTTGACAAGGCCTGTGCCCCAGAAGTGACCTACATCGCACTCTTCTTATCAAACCAATCCACCCAGGTGATTCATTTTAGTTGAAGTTCTTAATTTGTTCATAAAACAACTTTAACAAGTGATCAAAGCATGGCATCAATATTTTTCAAAGTATTTAGCATCCTAACAGGTAGGGTTTAAAGGATAGCTACACACTACTAGGATCAAAGCATTTTATAAAATAGTTGAATATTCCACCTATCATGCATACTACTGAAAACACTAATACAGTAGTAAAAATAGGTAGAAGCATGTGTGTCACTTGTCTTTTGAAGCTTAAAACCTTTCTCTTCTCTCAACAAAATGTATGGCTCTCTAAACCAATCTATAACAATAGGAGTAACACAACATAAACACACTGTTCCATGACAAACAAGATCAAGCAATGCAAACAATTGAAATGGGTTGGTTCAACATTTTAAATTTCTTATGATTTTTGTGATGAGAGAGATGTGTCATGAACCTTGCCTTACAAGATAGAGATTGAGAGTTTGGATGGGAAGGCCAAGTGATTGGAAAGGATTGATCCTCCAAGATTACAATGTAATGATAATAATCCTGAGCTTGGCCTAAGCAAGGATAGAGTTTAGAGATGACTCATGTGGATAGACTCACATGAGTATAGAATAGTGCAACTGAACAATACTGAATAAGGTGTGATAATACTTACTCTATATAGTATATGTTACACATAGGCTTGGGTATGAATAGGTATAAGAGTTATTTAGAGTGATGGGGCTTCTTGGCCACTAGATTTTCTTGGACAAGAGATTTTAAATTAAGCTAGTGTTATAGTCTCAAGGTTTGGGCCAGGTCAATGTTTAAATTCTCCTTTGACGAATAAAAAATAGTTTTGGTTATGAATCAAGGACTATAATGGATCTGAATGATTTTGGGGCATGTGTGATATAGGGTAGGATTTATCACCAGATTGGCAAAGGTGTATCAAAATGAGATACATTCACAATTTACTCAAATTACTCAGGTGTAATTGGAATATTATGAATTAAGCCCATAAGAGTAAGATGGCATGATATTGGGTTAGGGTTAAGAGACAAAATGATAGGGTTAGATTAGTACGGTCATATGATTCACTTTTATAGAAGGATTCACATTGATAAGATTTATAGAATTAATCTTATGAAGAAAATACTCAAATTCTCACATTTGAATTTGAATATTTACAAGGTGATTCAATAATTTTGGATAGTGATGCTACTGGATTAGAGACAGTAACACAAAGCTACTACAAGTGGTTTCACTCCAAAAACTATTTTTGAATTCAAAAGGTGCTCAAATTAGTGATTTGATTAAATTTGAACGTAGCAAGTGTGTGCACGATTCAATTTTGCAAATAAATGGTTCTAAGGTGTTCTACAAGTTCTGAGGAAACCATAGACTACAAATTTGTTATTTTTGGATGATTAGAGCAAAAGATATGAATTAATTGGTGCTAATGTGCCATTTATACCATTTGAATTTCACTTCAACAAATTGTACAGTAGCCATGTGATATTATTGCATAAATGGATTCTACAGTTTCTAAGGATTCTAGGGATATCAAGTTTTCAAAATTTGGTCTAGTAGATTAATTTCTATTGATTTTACAAGTTGCAGCAATTTGAAAGGAAAATTGAATTATGTTCGATTACAGGCAGGCCACGTGGCGCTTTCTTACTAAAAGATACCGATTCGGTTGGATCGCTAATTTCAGCCGTAGGATGATATGAAGATTGGATGCATCAGATCATCTTGTACCTCTTCAGTTAAGTTATCTAATCGGAACCATTGATTTCAGATCGAACGGCTCTGGATGAAAGGGAGAAGGCTCACCGGCGGCTAGGGTTCCGGCATCTGATTTCCGGTGAGGGCGGCTCGGGATTGATTGGTGGCGGTGCTCCGGTGGCTTCTGGCAATGGGAAAAAGGTCTACGGGGTGCGGCTCGGTCAGGCGAGATCGAAGGCGTTGTCGGTAGCCTCAATCTTTTCCAGGAACAGCGACGAGGGGTGGCTGGGGATGCTCCGCGCGGCGGTGATCTTCGGGTTTGGATGGGGCAACCGTATCTCTGCGGGAAAAGACCAAGTGGATGCTTCAAATGATGCACCGGGGATAGGGGATAAGATGAGGAGGAGATCGAGGGCGCGGGCTCACTAGAGGGCGCGCCGGATTCGACATAATCCCGGCGGCAATACAACAGGTTCTGACGGTAAAATTCGCCAGCCTGGCGGCACCTTTTTGCGAGAAGGTTGAGGGGAAATGGAGAGAGGACAGTGGGGAGTACGGGGTGTAGATGGGGAAGCCATTGGGCTCTGGGGCGAGGGGGAAAAAGAGTGGGAAACATGGGCAGTTGCGGGGAAGGCGGCCGGAGGTTAGGGACACACCCGACATGTGGGTTCCACCTGTCATAGGGGGGGGAGAAAGTGAGAGAGGGTACCGGTTCGGTTAGTCAGAGTGGGTCATGCCGGTTGGGCCAGACTGGCTACTCGGTCCACTTCTCCTTTCTTTTTTTCTTCTTTCTTTTTATTCTTTTTTGATTTCTTAAATCTTTTATAACTTTTGCATTTTGACTCCAAACCACTTCAAAACAAAAAGGAAAATTTTCTAAAATTCTAAAGAACAATACAAAACAGTGAACAATATGATTTCATAATTAAACAATGTTTTTAACAAAACTTTATAAATCTGGCCTAGGGACTTTATTGCATAATGCAAAGTTGGGTTAGGGTTTTTAAAATAATTTCTTTTAATTTCAGAAAATAAATTATAATAAAATAACCTTTGAACCTTATTTTAAAGTACACCTTTGGAAATGCAACTTTAGTGGTAACAAACCTTTTCTAAATAATTCCCCTGCATAAGTGCTTGCATTGGATTTGAGTAAATGCAAAAATAGTATTTTGCAATTATATTTTCTCAAAGAGTTCTTAAAGGAATAATAGAAAGTTTTGAAATAGTTTTTGTAATAGAGTTTTTAATTAAAATCAAAAAGTTTTAAATCCCTGTGATTTTTCAATCAACACAAACTAAACAATTTTTTTGTTCCAAATTTTGATAAAAACTTGGGATGTTACATTATCACCGTCCCTCTGGGATCAGCGTGTTTGACGGCGTCTCGGACGTTCGTCTAGTTATCTATCAATGAAGACAAGAGAGTTCTTGAATTGTCAAGAGTAATCCTATGTGCGCGAAGGTCCTTGAATCTGTCAAGGGTTGTCGAGCTGTTGGCGTGTTGATTCAGCGTGAGGTTTGTTGTTCATCGTCAAGTTGCTTGCAGGATTGGTGTTCCCCAATCTTCAGGTCGCGTGTTCCACTCACGTGATTCAGAGATCTATCAGATCAGGAGGTGCATTGTGAAAAATTGGGCAAACAATCTTCATCATCTTGGTATCAGAGCACCATGTTAATCACGATGCAAATTCTTCATCGGAGGTTTTCAGATTGGCGAACTGATTTTTTATGCGGAGGTTTTTTTTATCTCGTTGATCTACATGAGTCATTGGTGGCGAGCTGCTGTAGATCGTGATTTGTTTGGTCTTAAAGGACGGCGCGTTGGTTTGCACAGTCTTCCATTGATCCAGAATTGTGCTAATCAGTTTGCAGCAGAGAAAAGGAAAAGAATAGAACGAGATTTGTTTTCATCAGGCAGGCGGTGCTTCAGATCCGATCGCTTCGAAAAAAATTTGCCTGAGGCTCCACGCCGGATGGCATCTCGCTTGCCCTACCTGGGTCGAGCCCCAGCTGGCGGTCTCTAGTGGGCCAGACCTTGGCATGAGATCGCCTGTGTGTGGGAGTCTCCAAGTTCCTTGGCTGATCACGCCTGGGATCGCTCTGGTATCAAATCTGATCATGTCGTGTGGAGTCCAGGCAGGAAAGTGTGGGTCTAATTTGTTTTTCCAGGCGATTGAGTCCGTCGTGGCCGATTTGTTTTCAGTTATTTGCTCCGACTTTGCGTGTTCCTTGGAGGGCAGATTTGTTTTCTTCAGATCGGATCCGGGTTGGTTGAAGATGAGATCAGCTCAGTTTGGAATTATTTGGATATGTGGATTCGGGTCAGATTTGGCTGAATGTGAAGTGTTAAGAGCAAAGGAGGAAAAGAATATTGGACTGGTGGACTAGCCTGCAAGCTATACGAGCACTATTCTCGTTCAGGTGCACAAGTGTCCATTGTTTGCATGTGTTTTTGGAAGGAAGAAAAGGAGACACTGTTAGCAGTTCCATAGAGGTGACAGATTCAATATGTTTGGATCCTTGGCATGCAAGAATTTGTTCTATTTGTTTTGGGTGATGTGCTTTGTTTGATACTAAAATTCAGTTCGGGTCTACAGGCATATTCAGCTCATTTGGACCCTCAGTGTGCAGGAGTATGTCTTGTCTGTTTTGGGTGATCTGCTCATGTGCTTCAAGACTGCATTCTGATGATCGTTTGTGTCTCAATCAGGTTTGTTGGTTGGTGGCGCCGAAGACTAAAAGGTGCTAAGAGCAAGACAAGCTAGCCGAGAGGGAGGATGTGGTGTGGCAGGCTGGCAAGGCTTGAAGACAGAGAGTGCCGATATTGCTGATTTGACGCCACATTCTAGAGAAGACCCTCCGGCGTTGAGGACAACTCCTTTCCAAGAAGGGGAGGATGGCACACTAGGACAATCTACGATATGCTATAATTAAGTCTAAGGTTGTGTCATCAACTTATATCTGTGTCCATGTTATTTCTTAGCCAGGTCATGTTTTGGGCCTCTTAGGTTTTATGTTATGTTTTGGTTTGGGCCTGTCCAAGCCCAATAGTTTTCTGGCTGCCTATATAAGGAGGCTGGGCGGCTAGGGTTTAGGGAGGCAGAGAATTATGTAGAACTTTTAGTTCAAGTTATCACCGTCCCTCTGGGATCGGCGTGTGTGATAGCGTCTCAGACGTTCGTCTAGTTATCTATCAATAAAGACAAGAGAGTTCTTGAATTGTCAAGAGTAATCCTGTGTGCGCGAAGGTCCTTGAATTTGTCAAGGGTTGTCGAGCTGTTGGCGTGTTGATTTAGCGTGAGGTTCATCGTTCATCATCGAGTTGCTAGCAGGATTGGCGTTCCCCAATCTTTAGGTCGCGTGTTTTGCTCACGTGATTGGGAGATCTATCAGATCAGGAGGTGCATCGTGAAAAATCAGGCAAACAATCTTCATCACGCTCATACGATCCTTTCAATATGTCAGCATTGTCTGTGTTCTGGATACCGTGGTATCCCGGTCCACCTGCTCTTGGGCCCCTTCAACGGCCCAACTTTGGCCCAGGGGTGGAACGACGACCGAAGCCCAGCGGAGAAGACCCTCATGAGGAGGCGCCTCATGAGGAGAACGACGACTAAAACTGCTAAGGACCAGAAGACCTCCTCGCGAGCTGTTTCTTGTGAGGGGAGGGACCACATCCATGTCAGCTCGGCACGCTTCCATGCTGAGCAAGAAGATAAGAGCAGAAGACTGCGTACCGTCCATGCTACCCCCGACAGGGAGGAGACAAACTTTCGCCGTGCCTGCATGAAGCAGCACAGTGGTTGTTGGCCACCCCCCTAAAAATAGGGTGGACGGTGTAGGGCGCCAGAGGAGGACGTCAGCTTCCTCCACCCACTCCTGTGGACCGGCGCCACTGCTCCACGAAGACTACGTCTACGGAAGAATCAAGACTACAGCTGTTGATAAGGGGTTGCCCGATCTTCTCAGTGAGCCGATGTAGATGGATCATAACTTGGTAGATAATCTGTGAGACGCACACGAACTCTCCGGCTGTTCCCCCGTTGCCAATGCAACAGATCTTCAACCCTATGGATATTCGAGACACCACACACCTGCGCACGTAGCCACCAACCACGAAGCGGTTCTGCAATCTCCTAATTCCCAATGGAACAGCAGATCACACTTGAATTCTCAGTAGCAAAACTCCAGATCGAAACAAACTTGGAGTGGGGTAGATATGCCGAGCGAAACACAGAGGAATATATGATTTCAGAGGAAAGCTTACAAGCAATTTCGTTCTGATGTTTGGGGGTAATCTAAACGTAGTCTAAACGACACAAGGGGGCGCCCCAGGGGTACTTAAAGGGGTTGGGGCGACCTGGGCAAAGACCTGGCCCAAAACCAACCTGTTTTGGGCCCAAACGGACTCGGTTCGACTCAAACTGGTACATACCGACCCATATATGGGTTCGGCCTATTTTGGCACGCAGGCCATGAGTGTAGCGCGCCTTAGACTCGTAGACATCGCATCGAAGGCTGTCCTAGCGCGCCATCTCATGCTCTCTCTCATGTAGACTTGATGTTCTGGTGATCTCCGGGTGCGCCTGCCTCCCTCTCCTCCCTCGCGCACTTGATCTTCAAGTCTTGCTCATCTCGCTGCGACGCGTCTCCTCCTCGTGCAATGCTTGTGTTATCAACAAACCTAATCATACATAGATACATAGACTTAGGTAGTATAAAGCTCTCATTAAATAAAACATCAGGTTCAATTAAGAGTGAGTTCACCTGTTGTTCCAATAGCTTTGCACATGCTCTTGTAATTGGTCCAATCCTAATCTCGTTGGACTTCTTCGCAGCAACATCTTCATCATCAATAGGAGCAGGAGATAATGGTGGTGTAATAGGGATGTCCTCATCATCCTCCCCCCCTTCAAAAGGCGTCGACCTCGATGCTGCAACGTCTTCACCCTCATATGGTGTCAAATCAGCAACGTTGAAGCTATTGCTCACGCCATACTCAGCTATAGGAAGATCTATCTTGTAGGCATTATCATTAATCTTGGCAAGAACCTTGTAAGGACCAGCACCACGGGGCAGCAACTTGGACTTACGGAGCTGTGGAAATCTGTCCTTGCGAAAGTGTACCCAAACCATATCACCGGGCTGGAACAAGACTTCCTTTCGCTTCTTGTTTGCACGATCTGCAGTATACTTGCCTTTCTTCTCAATAGCCTCTTTAGTCTTCACATGAATCTTCCTCACAAAATCCGCCCTCTTTGATGCCTCCATATTGACTCGCTCTTGGATAGGAAGAGGCAACAAATCAAGAGGCGTAATGGGTTTGAAACCATAGACCACCTCGAAAGGACATAGCTGCGTGGTAGAGTGAACCGCCCTGTTATATGCAAACTCCACATGCGGCAAACAATCTTCCCACTCACGCAGGTTCTTCTTGATCATGCATCGCAGCACTGTTGAAAGTGTGCGATTTACCACCTCCATTTGACCATCAGTTTGGGGATGACATGTAGTGCTGAATAATAACTTTGTACCCAGCTTTCCCCAAAGTGTCTTCCAGAAGTAGCTCATAAACTTCACATCACGATCAGAGACAATTGTCTTGGGAACTCCATGCAAGCGTACAATGTCCCTGAAAAACAGGTTAGCAATATGCGACGCATCGTCGCTTTTGTGGCAGGCAATAAAATGAGTCATCTTAGAAAATCTAGCCACTACCACAAATATAGAATCATGGCCTCTTTTAGTCCTAGGCAAACCTAATACAAAATCCATGCTAATGTCCTCCCATGGTGTAGTAGGTGCAGGTAATGGAGTATACAAACCGTGAGGCTTCAGCTTGGACTTCGACTTGTTGCACGTAATGCAACGCTTGACAAACCTGTCCACATCACGCCTCATCCTAGGCCAATAAAAGTGATTAACGAGCATGAGTAGCGTCTTCTCACGCCCAAAGTGACCCATCAAACCGCCGGCATGTGATTCCTGCAACAATAGCAAACGCACGGACGATTCTGGAACACATAGGTTGTTAGCACGAAACAAAAATCCATCATGGATGTGATATTTATCCCATGCTTTCCCACCAGTACACATGCTATATGGCGCTGAAAAATCATGATCAGTAGCATATAAATCACACAAACTCTCTAAACCAGGAACCTTAATGTCTAATTGTGTCAACAACATGTTCTTCCTAGAGAGAGCATCAGCAACCACATTGTCTTTACCCTTTTTATGTTTAATTATGTATGGAAAAGACTCAATGAACTCAACCCACTTAGCAAGACGCCTATGCAAATTAGATTGAGCTTTCAGATATTTCAAAGCTTCATGATCAGAATGTATGATAAATTCTTTTGGCCACAAATAATGTTGCCAAACCTCAAGAACTCTAACAAGTGCATACAATTCTTTATCATAAACTGGATAGTTCAACCTCGCACCACAAAGTTTTTCAGAAAAATAGGCAATAGGCCTACCCTCTTGCATCAACACACCACCAATACCAATGCCACTAGCATCACATTCAATCTCAAATTGCTTAGTAAAATCTGGTAGTGCAAGCAAAGGTGCAGAAGTTAACAAACGTTTCAGCTCATCAAAGGCATTATCTTGGGCTGCGCCCCATACAAATTTGACACCTTTCTTAGTTAACTCATTTAAAGGTGCAGCAATAGTACTAAAGTGTTTCACAAAACAGCGATAAAAACCAGCAAGACCGTGAAAACTTCGTACTTGACTAACATTCATGGGAGTAGGCCAATTTTGAATAGCTTCAATTTTAGATGCATCTACCTCTACTCCATGCTTAGAAACAACAAAACCCAGAAATATGACCTTATCTTTGCAAAATGTGCACTTCTCAAGGTTACCATATAACTTAGCATCACGCAACACTTGCAAAACTTGTCGAATATGATCACTATGTTCAGATTCATTGCGGCTGTAAATTAATATATCATCAAAATACACAACCACAAACTTGCCAATAAAATTATGCAAAACATGGTTCATTAATCTCATGAAGGTACTAGGTGCATTAGTTAACCCAAAAGGCATGACTAACCACTCATATAAACCAAATTTTGGTTTAAAGGCTATTTTCCACTCATCCCCCTCTTTCATCCTAATTTGATGATAACCACTACGCAAATCAATTTTAGAGAAAACAGCAGCACCACTCAATTCATCAAGCATATCTTCCAAGCATGGAATAGGGTGACGATATCGAATAGTGATGTTATTTATTGCTCTACAATCTACACACATGCGCCAGGTACCATCTTTCTTAGGAACTAAAATAACAGGAACAGCACAAGGGCTTAAGCTCACACGAATATAACCTTTGTTGAGAAGCGCTTGTACTTGTTTCTGAATTTCTTTTGTCTCCTCGGGGTTGGTGCGGTATGGTGCTCGGTTGGGCAGCGATGCTCCTGGAATCAAGTCTATTTGATGCTCAATGCCTCGCAAAGGTGGCAAACCTGCAGGCACCTCGTCCGGAAACACGTCTCTGAATTCCTGTAACACATTAGAAACACCAATAGATAGAGGGGTCATGTCGTTAGAAACCAAAATGTTACCCTTGTACATAAGCACAAGAGGAACAGCAGTAGGATCCTCACAAAACTCTCTCAGATCAGATTTGGTGGCTAACATGACTAAAGAATGCGCTCCCTCACTCATACTTGTACCACTCAGATTTGGCTTGTGGCTCTCCCTCACCGGAAGTGTAGGCTCTCGTCTATCTACTCTCTCACTCTCTTTTTCAAGATTTACTTCAATTTTTTGACGAGATTCATTTACAATAGCTTGCGGTGTCATAGGTCTCAAGGTAACATCCTTGCCACGCCAATGTAACTGATATGTGTTGGCTTTCCCATTGCGACGGACATCACGATCATATTGCCATGGGCGGCCCAACAACAAATGACATACTGTCATAGGAACCACATCACACTCGACGGTGTCTTTATATGGTCCAATCTGAAACTCAACACGCACCATGTGGCTGATCTTCATCTCTCCGCTATCACTCAGCCACTGAGTAAAATATGGATTGGGGTGCGGGATATATTTGAGCTTCAGTTTTGTACAGAGCTCTTTACTAGCCAAATTGCGACAACTCCCACCATCAATAATAACCTTGCACGCCTTGCCAGGACCAACAGCAGCTTTTGTTTGAAACAAATTACACCGCTGTTCCGCCGAATCTGGGCTCACACTCAGCACCTTAGGCGAACGAACAATGGTAGGCAGTGATGACGCATCACCATAGAGCATATCATCCTCCTCCTCATCGGAATTTGGGTTAGCATCATCACTTGTCTCATACTCTTCAGTTTCCTCATTTATCAACATAACCTTTTTATTGGGACAGTCTCGCCGGAAGTGACCCTTGCCACCACATGTATGACAGTTCATATCCCTATTTCTTGCTATAGAGTTGGAGGAACCAGTACCACTTGCAGCAGGTTGTGATGTTTTCTTGGCATTGGAAATAACTGAATCAGGTTTTGAGGAAGCATTACCACGGAAACTAGAAGTACCACTAGAGGTAGGCACACTAGGGTCTGTCCGTGGGGAAAAACGACCTCTACTTGCCATAGAGCGAGGTCCAAATTTAGCATCTTCAGCCAATGTCAATTCGGCTTCACGTGCTTGATGAAGCAAATCTGTCATATCAAAGTATTGGTGATGCCGAACAATGCGTCGAATGTTGTAAGTTAAACCAGCAAGAAAACGCTGCATTGTTTGTTCCTCTGGTTCACGCACCCTAGCACGCTGCATAATCAACTCCATCTCCTGATGATAGTCATCAACAGACTTAAGACCTTGCTTCAAGTTTGTCAATCTATCATAGAGAGAACGAATATAATTGCGGGGAACAAAACGAGCACGCATCGCTTCTTTCATACCCCTCCATGTAGTAATAGGTAGCTCTCGAGCTTCAAGCCTGGACTGAACAATATTATCCCACCAAAGCAATGCATATCCATCAAATTCCGAAGATGCAAGTTTTATTTTTCTATCCTCGGTGTACTCATGCATGCGCCATAGTTTTTCCACCTTCAGCTCCCAATTGAGGTACTCTTCCACATCAATAGAACCAACAAACTTGGGTACAGTGAACTTTGGTTTGCCCAGCCCATCATCATCACGGTTGGCTGGTTGGCCAAAATCATCATCAAAGCGACGACGTGCGCCGAGAGGAGCAAAACCACGACCAGGCGGAATACCAGCACCTCGGCCTCCATTCCCACGACCACCGTGACCACCAAGAAATAATCCATCACGACGACCAGCAGCAGCATTAGCGTCATCATGTGCGTGATTGTCATCCTGGACACTCGCAGCAGCCTCATGCTCAAGTGGTTGCTGGTGAGGTGGACGATCAAATGAAGCTTGCAAGGTATGCACAGCTTGTGTCAAATCTGCAATAGAACGCTGAATTGTGGTCACAGTGTCTTGTGTCGCAGTGGCTATATCATGTGTTGCATTCAGCTTATTGTCAACAGCAAGCACATCGTCAAGTAAACTATCACAAACAGCATTGAACCTCTTCGACAAAGTATCACGAAGAGCTTCGTATTCATTCCAACGCACGACCTCATTTGGATCCTTTTTTGCTGCACAGCATCAGACTCAGACATGATTAGTAGGTTAGTGCAAACAAAAATAGGTGTATGGTGAAACTCTCACAACTCACTCGAAACTGAGAGAAACGAGGTATCTTACCGTTCCAAAGTGAATAGAAGAGCTTACCAACTTGTATAGGCAAAAACGTGCACGGATGTGATGTAACAAATACCGAGGGAAAGACTATCACACGACAACCAGGGTATATGGTGGGGCTTGGTATGGATACCTAACTACACCAAAGTACAAGTCCTAGTGCTGATCGTATGACAAAGAACCCACGGAAACGCACACTGTGGAGATAAATGGGGCAATGCAACTCTGAAAATGAGCTCAAAAAGTTGAGGCATGTCGGAAAACGCCCGGTGTTGCAAAGCTCAAGGGAGACGCTAGCAATGGCTCAACAAAAACGGGCACAAGATTGCGGAACAGAGCAGCCCGTAGAGCACTAAGCACGCTAGTCTCGTAGGTTGGTTCTAGATACCAAGAAAGGTTTACTAAAGGCTGACAAAGAAAAGGAACAATATGTGGACTCAAAAAAGAGAAATAGCAAAGAGAATAGGAAAAAGGAATTTTTTTTTGATATTGCGCTCACGCCAGAGCACAGAATGTTTCTGAGGTCCAGCGCCAACAACGGCTAGCGATCCAATTTTTTTTTCTTTTTTTTTACTGAATCAAATTGGGCCAACAACTTGGGCCAGTCCAAGTGCTGGGCAGACCACGCGCACGAACGACAGCGCTCGAGGCTGGGAGATTAGCGGCGCTGCTAGCTCGCGCCTGACCACAGAACCAATCTGAGGTCGGGCGCGCAGGCTATGCTCTTTTTTTTGTGACTTCTAATCGGATCAGATCTGGTGATTGCTGATCGATTACTTCGCGTGAAGAAACACATGCACAGCCGCTGGCTTATAGGGAAGAAGAAGGAGATCAAAGAGTGACCCAACGAACACGAAATCTGAAACGAAGATGCAGAAAAGAACGAGCATCCTAGACTCCTACATATTGGATGAAAAGATACGCGAAAAGACGATCAGCAACTAAAACAAGTAACTCGATGTAATCTAGGCTATGGCAAAACTAAGAACCCTAATTTTTTGTGGCTTTTTCTGTATAGGACGAAAACAAGAACTAATCTATGGGGATGGATTGCTCACCGAGTAAACTCTAGAAATCTGATACCAAGATGATAAGGGGTTGCCCGATCTTCTCAGTGAGCCGATGTAGATGGATGATAACTTGGTAGATAATCTGTGAGACGCACACGAACTCTCCGGCTGTTCCCCCGTTGCCAATGCAACAGATCTTCAACCCTATGGATATTCGAGACACCACACACCTGCGCACGTAGCCGCCGACCACGAAGCGGTTCTGCAATCTCCTAATTACCAATGGAACAGCAGATCACACTTGAATTCTCAGTAGCAAAACTCCAGATCGAAACAAACTTGGAGTGGGGTAGATATTCCAAGCGAAACACAGAGGAATATATGATTTCAGAGGAAAGCTTACAAGCAATTTCGTTCTGATGTTTGGGGGTAATTTAAACGTAGTCTAAACGACACAAGGGGGCGCCCCAGGGGTACTTAAAGGGGTTGGGGCGACCTGGGCAAAGACCTGGCCCAAAACAAACCTGTTTTGGGCCCAAACGGACTCGGTTCGACTCAAACTGGTACAAACCGACCCATATATGGGTTCGGCCTATTTTGGCACGCAGGCCATGAGTGTAGCGCGCCTTAGACTCGTAGACATCGCATCGAAGGCTGTCCTAGCGCGCCATCTCATGCTCTCTCTCATGTAGACTTGATGTTCTGGTGATCTCCGGGTGCGCATGCCTCCCTCTCCTCCCTCGCGCACTTGATCTTCAAGTCTTGCGCATCTTGCTGCGACGCGTCTCCTCCTCGTGCAATGCTTGTGTTATCAACAAACCTAATCATACATAGATACATAGACTTAGGTAGTATAAAGCTCTCATTAAATAAAACATCAGGTTCAATTAAGAGTGAGTTCACCTGTTGTTCCAATAGCTTTGCACGTGCTCTTGTAATTGGTCCAATCCTAATCTCGTTGGAATTCTTCGCAGCAACATCTTCATCATCAATAGGAGCAGGAGATAATGGTGGTGTAATAGGGATGTCCTCATCAGCTGTCCTCCCTCCTTGGCCGTGTGTGGCAACCCCTTCCCCAAGATGATAAGGGGAAGGAGGACCTGGGCGCTATAAAAGGAGGGGAGGCCACCCCTTCGAGGGGATTGAATCTTCATCTCTGGGCTCCTAGCTAGGCTAAGTTGGTTCTTCTACCTCTGGCCAGTGAGAGCTCTGTAACCAAGACCTTGTACTCCTCACGAGGTATCGCGTCGTAATACAAGAAGGCAGGAAGTAGGGGTTTTACCTCACCATGAGGGCCCTGAACCTGGGTAAAGCTCGGTGTCTCTCTCTGCAGTGCGTTGTGAGTTCAACGTCTCGAGGCTTCCGTCACCGTGTTTCGTTGTGATCCAAGATCTCCCACATTCAGCCCCCTGCGTTCGAATCTTTGGGTCCGTCGGGTGGTACCCCGTGTTCTTGCGCCACGAAATCCATCGACATTTGGCGCGCCAGGTAGGGGGCTGTGGTGTGTTTTCTAGATCTGCTTCGACATGGGTGATGATCATCATCACCGTCTTCGCCTTCGCGCTGTCTACGCGAGCCGGCGCCGAGCACGTCTTCAAGTCCTCGATGGCCTGGAGGCCATTGGGCAAGTCGGTGAGCCAGAGGTCGGTGACCTCGGCTTCGGGGGCTTCGCGGCGCTCGCCAGGCCCCTTCGCCACGCGGCCTGGCCGCCGCGCTTCAAGCCAGACATCGGTGCGTGTTACGATGGAACCTCCGATCTTGTGGGGTTCCTGCAGTGATACGCGATAGATGTTCGAGCAGTTGGAGGTGATGGGCGCGTCATGGCTAACTGGCTTTCGATGGCCACGAAGGGAGAGCCTCGCCGTTGGCTCTGCGGGTTGCCTCCGAGGTCCATCTCATCCTGGAGGGATCTCTGCGAGTGCTTCCTTGATAGGTACGCATCTCTGGGACTCGAGCCAGAGGGTGCGTAGGCGTACGCCGCCCTCGATGGCCTCGTCTCCTGGTGCGTGAAGACTGGGCTGGGGGCTCGAGGGGCTCTGCCTCCTCACCAACGGCTGAGAAGAAGAGATCTTCAGTTCTTCAAGGAATAAAAGTGTAACGGCAAACTTTGCTTGTCCTCAACCTTTTCTAATTCGCATAACTATGGGAGTTTTTGGTGTTCAACTTTGTTCGAACCGGCGAGTTTGGTTGGATCGTGGCCTGACGCGAACATGAGCTTTCGCTCGTCTGCCTTTCGAGAAAGAGCCGGAGCACGGTGTCCGCGCTAGGGCCTTCGCCCAGAAAATAGCAGGCCCGCAAAACCCAGAATGGATCAAGCTCTGACTAGGGGAAGGACCCGCTACAGTCACCTCATACGGTGCATGGTGCTCTCTCCTCTCGAGCAACACTCGAATGAAGGCGCGTGAGCGCGCAAGGGTCGCACAATTTGTGCGGATTTGTCAATCTTCGGCTGTCCTTGTCTACAGCCTTGCGTTTCTTCTCCTGGAATTGCCTATGCTGTGTTTGGACGCCAGGGGGGCTGCAGGGAGATAGTCTTGTATGCCATCACGGTCACCTCTAGAGCGCCATCGCCCGCTAGCCTTGCACCACGAGCTGCATACTATGCGTTAGGATGCTGTCCTGCTCGGAGGATGGCCCCCGAACGACGTAGAACGCTTCCCAGGCAAAGGCGAGGCGAAGAAAAATTCACAAGGGTTGGCGAAGAAATGCCTTAAGTGCGATTACAACTTAAAAAGGGCCCAGCAGGGCAATGTCTGACGGTCATCAAGTGTGCAGCTGGTATAGGAGCTTGAGGAGGAAGTCTGGAGGGGGATCTTACTGGACGTTTCCCTTGGAGTCCTCATCGTCACCGGAGCCCTGACTGGAGTCTGAGGAGGCCTCTCCGCTGGACTCCGTCGTGCCGTCGCCACCCGCTTCTCTGGCTTCTTCACCGCTGGACTCCCCAGAGCTCGTGGTGTCATCGCTGGAGGAGCTCTCCTGGCCCGCGGCTGAGGACGTTCCTGGGCGGGCGTAGATGGCCTGCAGTCGTTGTAGGGCGATGTCTAGCCGGGCCGCCCTGTCCTGCGCCGCGTGGTCGGGAGTGCCGGGCGGTGGTGGTGCTCTCCTCTGATATGGGCACGAAGGAGGAGGTGAAGCCCAATTTCAGGACTCCACCAAGATGAGGGAAGCTCATTCCAGATTGGCACGCCAGGATGACCTACGATATGAGATAATTTAGTCTAAGGTTGTGTCAGCAATTTATATATCTGTTTATGTTATTTGGTGTGTCAGGTCATGTTATGGGCCACTTAGGTTTATTTGTGTTTTGGGTTTGGGCCTATCCAAGCCCAACAGTTCTCTGGCCATCTATATAAGGAGGCCAGCAGTCTAGGGTTTAGGGAGTTCAGAATTTAGAGTTAAACTATCGCGTGGTGTTCCACCATGTATCATCCCTCCGGGGAAACGGCGCTGCCGTGTTTATAAGGAGGCCAGCAGTCTAGGGTTTAGGGGAGTTCAGTTGTTTAGTCAAAAACCATCGTGTGCTCCACCGTGTATCATCCCTCCGGGGAAACGGCGTTGCCGTGTTATCTAATAAAGATTGCTGCGAGGGTTCTTGTGTTCATCAAGAATTATCAGGCCGTGGTTTGAGGCGTGGTGATCTTCATCACGTTGCTTGTTGGATTCGTTTCTCTTCTTCAGGTGACATTCTTCGCGTTGTTGGAAGATTTTTATCTGATTGACTCGCTGTGAAAGATCGAGACAAAACTCATAGGATCACCGGCGTGATCCTTATCATGTGGTATCAGATTACTGGGTTTCTCACCGCGAGTATTTTTTGTTGTTGATCTACGAATTGTCTTCTCGAGCAGTTTTCAGATCGGCTGGTTTGTTCTAGTGATTGGTCTGCAGATTGTTATTTATCGGATTTTCATATCTAGAAGGAGTTGATGCTGGGTGTTCTTCACTGCAATTTACGTCGGACGTGAAGCCAGATCCGATCTCCTGCTTTCTGGTTAGATCCAATCGAACAGCAAAGCGTTGCCTGCAGATCCGATCCCTCGATGGGAGTCTAGCGTGGCCGATCGCACCGAGCAGATCAGATCCGTTTTGAATTCCCCGCATTGAGTTTCTCACTGTGAGCAGTCTCTGGCTGGATTGCTGTTTGCAACAACAAAAAAGAAGAACTCGCCCGCTCGCCCGACCCTAGACACACTCCGTGGTCTGGCGCATGCGTGGCCTCGCCGATCGGGAGCGCTCGCTCGAGCGCAGCGACCCTTGCGGGCTGGCCCATCATCCCACGCGCCTGGGAAGGCCCTGCCCTGCGCGCATCATCGCAGCGGTGCTCTGTGGTCGAGCGCCTGGTGGGCCTCGCTACTCCCTAGCGGAAATGCCTTGACATGCCCAACTTCTGGCCTCGACGCGCCCCGCGGAAGTGCCTCGCCTGATCGGCCTCCCACTTGGATCTGTCGCTCGCCTGCCCCCAGACCGTCTCTGTCCTCCAGCGACAGGAGGAACACCGTTCAGCTGTTTCAATCAAAACTCGTGACGATCTCTGCTAATCGAGAAAGGGAAAAGAAGCTATGGAATTGATCGGTGCTAATCAGGCAGTGATTTCCATGTGTTTGTTTTGGAGCTTAGAGGTTTTCTCCTCGTGCGACATGTTGGCGTAGTTATACAGTTCAACAGTGTCCTGCCGCGTCAAGTTTTCTCGGCGATTCTGTGTCGCTCTGCCGCTGCACCGTGCTTGCAGAGTTCTCTACCGTGACCTGCTGTTGAGTTCGTTTGACCGCGCACATTAAGATGGATTCTTTTTCAGGAGATATTTTTGGCAAAAAGTGCTATCTTGGCAAGAAGTCTAGTGATGTTTTTAATGATTATCTTGATATCAAGAAGGGAGTGCCGCTATCCAAGCCAAGCTGGTGTTTACATAAACTAGCGACAATTGCGGAGTACCACGATTGGGAAAGACACATGGAACGGGGTTTCCGTCGATGTCGCACATACAATGATAAGTTTCGTAGCTACGATGGATATGGTCTTGCTTATCGGCGTGTGGACACTGAAGTAACCAGTTGGTGGTGCAAGGCGGTTGGAAGAAATGAGTTTGATTGTACTTGGGAGGACTTCAAGAAATTTCTCCGTGATGGTTTTGTGTTACCGTATATGGAGGAAATAGAGCAGCCACCCAAGGTTGTGCATGGGTTAGAGGATGTTGGCAAGAGCATAGCTTCTATACCGAAGGTCGCGTCTGCTGTGACTACTCATGAGAAGTTGACAGTTGTTCCATTGCCGACAGTTAGCAAGGTGGCAACCATGAATTCTGAATTGTTAGCGGTTGATGTTGTCAAGGCTGATGTTGTCAAGGATATCGTGGAGGAGGTTGTACCATTGAGTGGGCTGAATATACAACTCAAAAGAGTACATGACGAGACTTGTATGACAGCGGATAGAGGCTAGCGATGGAATTTATTTCAGGCATAGTGCATAATCAAAGGTAAAGCATGCAAGTTGATGATTGACAGTGGTAGTTATTGTAATGGCATTAGCAAGGCGGTTGTGGAGGGTTTGGGTTTATCCACATGGCGTATTCCCAAACCGAGGCATGTTGAGTGGGTTAATAGCTGCGGTATGCTGAAGATTACTCACAAGGTGCATGTGCCATTTACAGTTGCTGACTATGTTGATGAGGTGGAATGCGATGTGTTGCCATTGGAGTTATGTGGAATGTTACTTGGACGTCCATGGCAGTATGATCGCAATGTTACTCATGCTGGGAGAGCAAATACATATTCTTTTGTGCATGATGGCAAACAGCGGACTTTGAAACCTATGCAGGATGATCACATAAAGTCTGATGTTGAGCTGGTGGTACACAAGGAGAAGTTGCGCAAGCCTAAGCCAAAATCTGGGCTAGCTACGCCGCAACCTGAGGAGCATGATGCGAAGAGCGTCAATGGTGATCTTGTTTCAGCCAAGCCTGTAGATGACAAGCCAGTTGTTCTTGTTAGTGACAAGCTGGTTGATGTCAAGCCTCTTATTGATGAAGGGAAGGATATGTCAGCATGTGTTCCATGTTTTCCACTTCCAGTTCGTGTTGACATGGGTGTTCAGACCGATGACGGTGATGCTGATTGTGTTCCGGTGCATACGGTGCCGCGGTTAGTCAGCCATAGTTTTGTTAGAACACCTCAGAGACGATTTGTTGGAGCAGAAGTCCGTGTGCATACAGGCAAAGATGGACGTGTTCGTCAGTTGTGTGGCCCGGGCATTACTACTTTGCAGGGTCGTGCTAAGCAGGTGCATGTTCAGCAACGCAAGGTTCCAGCAAGGTTTGAGAAGAAGAAGGTGGAGGCGCCTAAGCACAAGTTTATTTGGCGAAGAAAAGAGGTGCAACCACCTAGGGCTGTATCAAGTCGAGCAGGCCAAGAGGGAGGATGTGGTGAGGAAGGCAAGCAAGACTTGAAGATGACGAATATGCATGGTGCTATTGTTGATATTCTGCCACCTTTTCGAGCAGACCCTCAGGCGTTGGGGACAGCGCTTTTTGAAGGGGGGGAGGACGATATGGGCACGAAGGAGGAGGTGAAGCCCAATTTCAGGACTCCACCAAGATGAGGGAAGCTCATTCCAGATTGGCACGCCAGGACGACCTACGATATGAGATAATTTAGTCTAAGGTTGTGTCAGCAATTTATATATCTGTTTATGTTATTTCGTGTGTCAGGTCATGTTATGGGCCACTTAGGTTTATTTGTGTTTTGGGTTTGGGCCTGTGCAAGCCCAACAGTTCTCTGGCCATCTATATAAGGAGGCCAGCAGTCTAGGGTTTAGGGGAGTTCAGTTGTTTAGTCAAAAACCATCGTGTGCTCCATCGTGTATCATCCCTCCGGGGAAATGGCGCTGCCGTGTTATCTAATAAAGATTGCTGCGAGGGTTCTTGTGTTCATCAAGAATTATCAGGCCATGGTTTGAGGCGTGGTGATCTTCATCACGTTGCTTGCTGGATTCGTTCCTCTTCTTCAGGTGACGTTCTTCGCGTTGTTGGAAGATTTTTATCTGATTGACTCGCTATGAAAGATCGGGACAAAACTCATAGGATCACCGGCGTGATCCTTATCATGTGGTATCAGATTACTGGGTTTCTCACCGCGAGTATTTTCTGTTGTTGATCTACGAATTGTCTTCTCGAGCAGTTTTCAGATCGGCTAGTTTGTTCTAGTGATTGGTCTGCAGATTGTTATTTATCGGATTTTCAGATCTAGAATGAGTTGATGCTGGGTGTTCTTCACTGCAATTTACGTCGGACGTGAAGCCAGATCCGATCTCTTGCTTTTCGGTTAGATCCGATCGAACAGCAAAGCGTTGCCTGCAGATCCGATCCATCGCTGGGAGTCTAGCGTGGCCGATCGCACCGAGCAAATCAGATCTGTTTTGAATTCCCCGCATTGAGTTTCTCGCTGTGAGCAGTCTCTGGCTGGATCGCTGTTTGCAACAACAAAAAAAGAAGAACTCGCCCGCTCGCCCGACCCCAGACACACTCCGTGGTCTGGCGCGTGCGTGGCCTCGCCGATTGGGAGCGCTCGCTCTAGCGCAGCGACCCCAGAGGGCCGGCCCATCATCCCGCGCACCTGGGAAGGCCCTGCCCCGCGCGCATCACCGCAGCGGCGCTCTGTGGTTGAGCGCCTGGTGGGCCTCGCTACACCCCAGCGGAAATGCCTCGACGCGCCCAACTTCTGGCCTCGACGCGCCCCGCGGAAGCGCCTCGCCTGATCAGCCTCCCGCTTGGATCTCTCGCTCGCCTGCCCCCAGACCGTCTCTGTCCTCCAGCAACAGGAGGAACACCGTTCTGCTGTTTCGATCAAAACTCGTGACGATCTCTGCTAAGCGAGAAAGGGAAAAGAAGCTGTGGAATTGATCGGTGCTAATCAGACAGTGATTTCCGTGTGTTTGTTTTGGAGCTCAGAGGTTTTCTCCTCGTGCGACATGTTGGTGTAGTTATACAGTTCAACAGTGTCCTGCCGCGTCAAGTTTTCTCGGCGATTCTGTGTCGCTCTGCCGCTGCACCGTGCTTGCAGAGTTCTCTACCGCGACCTGCTGTTGAGTTCGTTTGACCGCGCACATTAAGATGGATTCTTTTTCAGGAGATGTTTTTGGCAAAAAGTGCTATCTTGGCAAGAAGTCTAGTGATGTTTTTAATGATTATCTTGATATCAAGAAGGGAGTGCCGCTATCCAAGCCAAGCTGGTGTTTACATAAACTAGCGACAATTGCGGAGTACCACGATTGGGAAAGACACATGGAACGGGGTTTCCATCAATGTCGCACATACAATGATAAGTTTCGTAGCTACGATGGATATGGTCTTGCTTATCGGCGTGTGGACACTGAAGTAACCAATTGGTGGTGCAAGGCGGTTGGAAGAAATGAGTTTGATTGTACTTGGGAGGACTTCAAGAAATTTCTTCGTGATGGTTTTGTGTTACTGTATATGGAGGAAATAGAGCAGCCACCAAAGGTTGTGCATGGGTTAGAGGATGTTGGCAAGAGCATAGCTTCTATACCGAAGGTCGCGTCTGCTGTGACTACTCATGAGAAGTTGACAGTTGTTCCATTGCCGACAGTTAGCAAGGTGGCAACCACGAATTCTGAATTGTCAGTGGTTGATGTTGTCAAGGATATCGTGGAGGAGGTTGTACCATTGAGTGGGCTGAATATACAACTCAAAAGAGTACATGATGAGACTTGTATGACAGCGGATAGAGGCCAGCGATGGAATTTATTTCAGGCGCAGTGCATAATCAAAGGTAAAGCATGCAAGTTGATGATTGACAGTGGTAGTTATTGTAATGGCATTAGCAAGGCGGTTGTGGAGGGTTTGGGTTTATCCACATGGCGTATTCCCGAACCGAGGCATGTTGAGTGGGTTAATAGCTGCGGTATGCTGAAGATTACTCACAAGGTGCGTGTGCCATTTACAGTTGCTGACTATGTTGATGAGGTGGAATGCGATGTGTTGCCATTGGAGGTATGTGGACTGTTACTTGGACGTCCATGGCAGTATGATCGCAATGTTACTCATGCTGGGAGAGCAAATACATATTCTTTTGTGCATGATGGCAAACAGCAGACTTTGAAACCTATGCAGGATGATCACATAAAGTCTGATGTTGAGCTGGTGGTACACAAGGAGAAGTTGCGCAAGGCTAAGCCAAAATCTGGGCTAGCTACGCCGCAACCTGAGGAGCATAATGCGAAGAGCGTCAATGGTGATCTTGTTTCAGCCAAGCCTGTAGATGACAAGCCAGTTGTTCTTGTTAGTGACAAGCCGGTTGATGTCAAGCCTCTTATTGATGAAGGGGAGGATATGTTAGCATGTGTTCCATGTTTTCCACTTCCAGTTTGTGTTGACATGGGTGTTCAGACCGATGACGGTGATGCTGATCGTGTTCCGGTGCATACGGTGCCGCGGTTAGTCAGCCACAGTTTTGTTAGAACACCTCGGAGTCGTTTTGTTGGAGCAGCAGTGCGTGTGCATACAGGCAAAGATGGACATGTTCGTCAGTTGTGTGGCCCGGGCATTACTACTTTGCAGGGTCGTGCTAAGCAGGTGCATGTTCAGCAACGCAAGGTTCCAGCAAGGTTTGAGAAGAAGAAGGTGGAGGCGCCTAAGAACAAGTTTATTTGGCGAAGAAAAGAGGTGCAACCACCTAGGGCTATATCAAGTCGAGCAGGCCAAGAGGGAGGATGTGGTGAGGAAGGCAAGCAAGACTTGAAGATGACGAATATGCATGGTGCTATTGTTGATATTACGCCACCTTTTCGAGCAGACCCTCACGCGTTGGGGACAATGCTTTTTGAAGGGGGGGAGGATGATATGGGCACGAAGGAGGAGGTGAAGCCCAATTTCAGGACTCCACCAAGATGAGGGAAGCTCATTCCAGATTGGCACGCCAGGACGACCTATGATATGAGATAATTTAGTCTAAGGTTGTGTCAGCAATTTAAATATCTCTTTATGTTATTTCGTGTGTCAGGCCATGTTATGGGCCACTTAGGTTTATTTGTGTTTTGGGTTTGGGCCTGTCCAAGCCCAACAGTTCTCTGGCCATCTATATAAGGAGGCCAGCAGTCTAGGGTTTAGGGGAGTTCAGTTGTTTAGTCAAAAACCATCATGTGCTCCATCGTGTATCATCCCTCTGGGGAAACGACATTGCCGTGTTATCTAATAAAGATTGCTGCGAGGGTTCTTGTGTTCATCAAGAATTATCAGGCCGTGGTTTGAGGCCTGGTGATCTTCATCACGTTGCTTGCTGGATTCGTTCCTCTTCTTTAGGTGACGTTCTTCGCGTTGTTCGAAGATTTTTATGTGATTGACTCGCTGTGAAAGATCGGGACAAAACTCATAGGATCACCGGCGTGATCCTTACCCTCGCAGCAATCTTTATTAGATAACACGGCAGCGCCATTTCCCCGGAGGGATGATACACGGTGGAGCACACGATGGTTTTTGACTAAACAACTGAACTCCCCTAAACCCTAGACTGCTGGCCTCCTTATATAGATGGCCAGAGAACTGTTGGGCTTAGACAGGCCCAAACCCAAAACACAAATAAACCTAAGTGGCCCATAACATGACCTGACACACGAAATAGCATAAACAGATATATAAATTGCTGACACAACCTTAGACAAAATTATCTCATATCGTACGTCGTCCTGGCGTGCCAATCTGGAATGAGCTTCCCTCATCTTGGTGGAGTCCTGAAATTGGGCTTCACCTCCTCCTTCGTGCCCATATCATCCTCTGTAGGACTTCTTCTAGGTCAAGGTCGGGGTGAAGGCGCTGGAGGTTGGAGAAGATCCGCATCCCTACAAGCCCCAGGAGCTCCCGACACTCAGCGACGACGAGCTCCAAGACTTTGGCCCATGCGTCAGCCAGCTATTCGGCCAGTTGGCTGAAGAAGTGGATGATCGACCCGTCGTCCTCAGGAACAGTGGGCAGGGTCAGCCAGTGGATGCCCAAGCGGTTTGCCGCCTCCATGATGCGGGCTGAGAACCCGCAGAACATCTGCACGCACTGCCTGCGCAGCATGCGTGCCTCAGCTTCGGAGTCCCTGGCCTCCTGGAGCTCTCGGGAATTCTCCACGACCTGCTGGACCATCACTGTTTTCTCCTCCTCAAGCCTCAGCGCGTCGCGCCGGAGCGAGTTGATTGTGGCGTCGGCTTCCGCCAAGGAGCGTTCTGCGCCTTGGCGCACCTCGTGCGCCCCCTTCAGATCAACCTCCAGATCTCGGACCTGGCGCTCCAGGGCCTCGCGCCCCTGCTTGTACCTCACCAGGGCGGCGTCGGTTTTGGAGCGGAAGTCCGCGCGGCATGCCTCGAGGTTCTCGGCGTGCCTCCGCTCGAACTCCTGCTCCATGCTGGTCCGTCGCTAGTTCAGCATGCGGTCCATTCTCTCCTGGAGGGAAACCTCGTGCAGGTTCAGCGTCTCCTGGTGCCGGGCCAGGTCGGAGTTGGCCTGGTTGACCATCTCTTCCCTGCTCTCGAGGGCCTCCCGCTCCCTATTGAGCCGGTCTTCGAGGGCGTGGAGCTGCTCCTCTCGGAGGCGCAGCTCCCACTCGTGGTCACGGGCCTCTGCTTGTCGAACGGCGAGCGCAGCCTCTTGCAGGCTTAGGCCCTCCGCACGGGAATCAGCGCTCTCCTCGCGGGTGTGAAGGAGGGCCTCGCGGTCCTCGACTTGCTCCAGCCTCTGCTGGGCGTTGGCCAGGAGGCCGTTGGCATTGATCCTGGCCTGGTCCAGGAGGTGCTGAGCCACCCGCTTTGCGTCCTCTCTAGCCAAGGCTGGGTTGGGAGGCCCAACGGTGGAAGGGATCCTCTGGCGTGCCTCGGAGACAATCTCCATGGCCTCATGGTGCGCCCTGGCCAGGATTCCCCTCGCCGACTCCCTCGCGCTCGCCAGGACTTCTTCGGCCTCCTCGGCCGCGCTTGCGCGGATCTCCTCCACCTCTTTCCTCGCCTGCTCGCGGCGTTCGGCCGCGCGCTGGTCCAGAAGTCGGCATCTCTCCATGGCCTGGTGCAGGAGGGCACAGCCCTCGTTGAGGCGCGCTTCATCGGCGGCGCGCGCCTTGGCCACCCCGCTTCGGAGGGCGCCGATCATGGCCGCAAGCACCCCTGTCCATGCATCATCGGCATCGGCGTGGGGCTCCACAGCGATCCTCGGGGGCCTCCCCAAGATCTCTGGCAGGGGAGGCGACGAGGCTCTGGAGGGCCCCGGCTCAGTGGAGGTTGTCCTCCTTTCGCCACTCGGCTCAGGGGATGCCCTCTCTGGCAAGGGGGCTGCCCTCGTGCCAGTCGGCGTGGCCGGTGTGGCCGAAGGCACCTCCGGGGTGCTAGCTGTCATGGGGGCAGCAGGCGCTGCCCCCGTTGACTCTGGTGTGCCCCCTGCGCTAAGGGGCTCGGTCATGCCGGGAGCTGTGGCAGCTCCCGTGGCGGATGGTGCGTCTGCGGATGCACGGCCCTCTTCTTCTCCGGCGGCGCATGACGGCATCGCCGGTGTGGCAGTGGACGTCAGGTCAGGACCCGGCATGGTCTGGCTGGTCTTCCTCTTCTTCCTCCTCTTCTTCTCTTCCTTCTTCTCCTCGGCGTCCCTGGGGAGGAAGGGGGGAAAGAAGTTAGGAGAAAGGTAAGTGCAGGATTAAGGATTTTTGCAGGAGTACTCACGAGGCGTCATGCTCCACCCATCCTCTCTTGCCTGGGAGGGCTGAGGGTGGTGGTGGAGGCGCAGAGGATTCGCCGGCCGGCTTCTTGCCGTGGGAAGCCCCAGCCTCGGATCGCCGGCTGGTGCGTTCATCGTTGAACTTGGAGCGGCGCTCTGCCTCCAAGCGGGCTAGGTGCCCCTCCTCCTCCAGGTCTCGCGAGGAGGACGCATCAGCATCTCCTCTAGTGGGCTGGTTCGGCAAGGCGGTTTCTTCATTGGAGGAGTCTGAGAGCACCACGGTACTCTCAAAGCGCCTTCGGCATGCCAGCCGCTCACCAGATTCAGCGCCATCGTTGTCAAGATCTCCAGAGGCCGTGGGCCCCACTCCCCTCGCTGCCGAGTCCTGCTTCGAGCTGGCCGTGGGTGCGCTCGGGAGAGGGCCGGGCATGACGCCGTCAGCAAGGAGCAAGCCCCAGGTGTTGAACTTCAAGATCCCAGCTATGACGCGGCTGGTCTCCCGAGCGCCCAAGTTGTAGATTGGCAGGGCAGTGCGCGGAATGGCGGGGACGGCGGTGGAAGAGAAGAAAGCTCTTATTACCTCCTCTCGGGCATCGGCGTTGAGCTCGCTGACGTGAAGCCGGAGGTCGTCTCCAGCCCTGTGCCCCCAAATGTCCCGGCGGTGGTCCTGAAGAGGAGCGATGTGCCTGGTGACGAACTCCACTCCAACCATGGTCCCCGTGACGCCGGCCTTCCGGAGGTCATGGATCCTCGGGCGGAGAGTCTTCAGGGCCTCCTCCGGAATGGCCTCACTGGCCCAGGTGGTGAGCTTGGTGGGGGGCACTCCGGTGACAAGGAAGAGCTCCGATTCTTCGAGGATGTCGACGAAGAGCCAGCGGCTCCGGAAGTCTTCAACTTTCTTCATCCACTTCAAGTCGATGAAGTCGCCCTCCGTCCTGGCGGTGGTGATGAAGGAGACGTAGCCGAAACTCTGGTTCAGCCCAGAGGACCGGAGGGAGAAGAGGTGGCGGAAGTACGCCACCGACGGCTTGATGCCGATCCACGCCTCGCAGGCGTAGGTGAAGAACGCCAGTAGGGTGACGGATTTGGGATGCAGGTGGATGGCCTGGATCCCGTAGGTCTCCAAGATCGCCAGGAAGAAGGGGGAGAATGGCGGCACCAAGCCGGCGAAGACAGAGAAGAGGAAGAAAGGCTGCGCCATCATGGGTAGAGTGTCCCGCGGCGCGCGGCCATGCCAGATGCGGATGGCGCCCCACTCACTGTTCTTGCTCCCGACCATCTCTCGAACGGTCTGGAGCTCGCGGCTGCTCTTGATGCGGGATTCCAGCAGGGGCGTGATACGTCTCCAACGTATCCATAATTTTTGATGATCCATGCTTGTTTTTACACCATTTGCTTAGTGTTTCGTTACACTTTGTGGCATTTTTATGCATTTTCCGGAACTAACCTATTAATGAAATGCCACAGTGCCAGTTCCCTGTTTTCTGCTGTTTTTGTGTTTCAGAAATGTTACACAGGAAATATTCTCGGAATTGAGCGAAACCAAAGCCAGACGTCCAGATATTTCACGGAGCTTCCAGAAGAACGAAGAGGAGACGGAGCCAAGCCAGAGGGCGGCCACACCATAGGGCGGCATGGCCTAGGGCTGGCCCGCGCCCCCTGGTGGTGTGGGCCCCCCGGTCCACCTCTGACGCTGCCCCTTCGCCTATAAGGACCCCCGACGGGAAAAACCTAAATACCCGATCACTTTTCCAGAACACATCGCGATCCACCGCCGCCGTCGACCCGAAGATCGGGAGGGTCCAGAAGCTCTTCTCGGCCCCCTGCTGGAGAGGGGAATCGCCACCGGAGGTCTTCTTCATCGCCATGCTTGCCTCCGGCGCGATGAGTGAGTAGTCTACCTTGGACTATGGGTCCATAGCAGTAGCTAGATGGTTGTCTTCTCCACCATGCGCTTCATGTTTAGATCTCGTGAGCTGCATTACATGATCAAGATTACCATTATGTAATTCTACATGTTGTGTTTGTTGGGATCCGATGAATATTGGTGTTATGATTGAGTTGATGTACTGAATTATGATCTTGCATGCTCTCCGTTGTTAGTAGCTATCTTGGCCGAGTAGTTGCTAGTGACTCCAAGAGGGGGTATTTATGCTCGATAGTGGGTTCATGCCTCTATTTAATCTGGGGGAGTGACAGAAACCTCTAAGGTTGTAGATGTGCTGTTGCTACTAGGGGGAAAACAACATTCATATGCTCGAGGGCATATGCTTTGTTTACATTACACACTTTGCTTAATGCAATTATCTGTTGTTCGCAACTTAATACTTGTGGAGTTCTCAGATTGATTCGCCACAAGTGGATTATTAGTCATAGATGCAGTTGGATGACGGTCTATGTATCTTGTTGTAATGCCCAGAGTAAATCTCATAGTGATCCTCTCAACATGCACGTTGTCTTTATTCTATCAATTGCCCAACTATAATTTGTTTACCCAGCATGTATTATTTTATCTTATGGAGAGACACCACTAGTGAATTGTGGACCCCGGTCCTATTTCCTTTATATTGCTATCACCTATTTACTTTACTCGCACTGTTTACTTTACTCACATATTACTATTGCTTTCCACTCGATACGCTCATACCCTTTGTTTCAAGCAAACCGGTGAGATTGACAACCTCATCGTAAGTTGGGAACAAAGTATTTGGTTGTGTTGTGTGCAGGTTCCATGTTGCTACTGGTTGAAGACGCGCTAACAAGTTATCGTTAACGGCGCCCTTGTTAGAGCATCACGCAGCTAGTGGGCATCACCTTCAGTCGTATTCATCCTCCTACTGGATTGATAACCTTGGTTTCTTACTGAGGGAAAAACTTGCTGCTATATTCATCACACCTTGCTCTTGGGATTTCCAACTGGCCGGTCATTTACTTCATCAACTACACGCCAACAAGTTCTCTTGCACTATTCATCACCGCGCCATCAACAAGTTTTTCTGGTGCCGTTGCCCGGGAGGAAAGAAGACTTCTGCAAGGGGAGTTTTCGCACGCACATCCCTTACTTTGTTTTAAGTTTTGCTTTACTTTATTTTTACTTGCATCGTTTTATCAAAAACACAAAAAATAGTATCCTTTACAGTTGTTACTTTATTACTTCTAGTTCATTATGTTGTTCCCTAAGTACGTTTTAGAGGACCTCTCAGTAGGTAGTGGTTCAATTATTGGGAAAGATAACATTGAGGAGTTCTTTAATCATATTAGTATGCATAAAGAAGTTGAGGAAAAGTCTTTGGCTGAGCTTGCTCCTAGTTATGAAGTTGCTTCAGCTTATTTTATTCACATGTTGGAAGCTAGGTTTGCTAGCCTTAATCCTTTTATGCAGCACATGTTTCTTAAGCTTCATGAAATTGAAGATCCTGAAAAGAAAGCTTTTATCTTGGAAACTTTGCGCATAGAATTTAGAGATGTTGCCATTGAAGCTAGGAAAGTTCTTAAGCACTTTAATAAACTCGGTTCACCTAGCAAGCTTTTGGGATTGTATGAAGCTTTTGAAAATAATTTTGATTGGATTTGTCCCAAAAATCTTTTTAGTGATTTGAGTGAACCAAAGCGTGATCACAAAGGGTCTTCAAAAACTTATCTGGATGAAATACAATGCCTTATTGACAAGACCTCTGCAGTTGATCTTAATGCTTCTTCTGAAAATACTTGATTTGCACTTTCTGCGCCTAGCTCAAAGGCGTTAAAGAAAAGCACTCTTGGGAGATAACCCAATGTTTTTACATTCAGTTGTTTTTATTTTATTTGAGTATTGGAAGTTATTACTACTGTAATGACCTCTCCTTATCCTTTTTATTTCGTTTTTGTGCCAAGAGAAGCCTCTAATTTGAGTGAGGTAAGATTTGGGGATGTTGCTGTCCTGAAACAGTTTTTGGTGCTGTACCGTAAAAATTTGTGAAAATTCTCTGTATATCTTTTGGACCTGCGATTTCTTGTGCACATGCTCCAGGTTATATCCAAACTTTCATTAGTTGAACACTTTTTGATTTGAGCAACAGAAAACCCTCTAAAAATTCGACCTTTGTCAGCTGTTCTGTCTTGACAGATTTCTGCCAATATTTGTGTTTGCCGCTTTATCGCTTTCTTTTTTAGTTCTTTTGATCACGGAAATTTTGGGGAAGTTGCTACAGTAGTATATGCTTTATATGTGGTGGTTTTGAGTTGAAACCTGAAGTAAAAAGGGGTTGATTCATTATTATTCTTACACTAATGTTGCTAATAGATTTGTGTTTAGTTTTGTATGAAGGAAGTTTTCAAGTGTAGGGATCGGAGAATGATGAGATGAGTTGAAGAATGGACAAAAGCTCAAGCTTAGGGATGCCCATGCAACCCCCAAGAAATATCCAAGAAGTACAAGCGTCAAAGCTTGGGGATGCCCCCGAGGCACCCCTTCTTCATCAGCAAAAATCAGGTCACCTTTCAATACGCTATATTTTTATTGCTTCATGCATTATGCCTTTTTCTTGGAGCGTCAGTTGCTTTAGTTTTCAGTTTCCTTTAGTTTTGTTTGCTGCAATAAATGGTTGGACCCCAACAAATTTCTTTTGAAGAAGTTGCCTTGCTTTTCAATTGCCAAGAACACTCCATTTTTCATTCTTATAATTTCAACGAGTGTTCTCTTTTTCTAGAACTGCGTTTAGCTTTCAATTTTCGCCTTGATTTGTGTTCAGATCTTGTTATATCTTTTCATCAAGGTGTATTTTTGCCTCTGGTCCATATTGGTTTTCATCAAAAGAGTTGGTTATAAAAAGTTTGAATGGTGTTGAAAAAGAGAAAAAGCTTTATGCAAAAAAGTGGTACAAGAAGGAGCTTGTGTAGACTGCGGCCTAGGCTTTTGCATGTCGTGCTTGATGTCTTTTTGATAGCATGCTTAGTGGTTTTGCTGTAGCATGACTTGTCTCAAATAACTGAGATTCCTTAGTGAGCCTTTGAAAAAATCATGCGTTGTTTTAATTATTTGGAAGCATTATTTTGGTTTTCTCCTTGATGCTTTATTTGGGTTGACTTGGCGCATGCTCACACATGTTAGACTCATACAAAGTCGCCATTGCCTCTATGATCATTTAGTTTTTGACTTTTGATGCCATCTTATGCTTCTTTTAATGTCGCTTTGTCGCTATGCATGATTATGGCCATTATTGCTCTCTTAGTTGGTCGCTCCCAGTCTTTTGCTAGCCCTCATTTTGTACTGAGTATGAGCTCTACTCATGCATCCAACTCCTAAAAACCAAGTTTGCCATTGTGTCCACTATAAATTCCTATGCATGGTATTTGTAAGCCATTCCAAAGTAAATTTTCATGTGCTACCTTAGAAAACTTTCAACTACTTCTCATTTTGTGCCACTATTTTTAGCTCATGGGGATGTAGTGGTCGGAATTGCTATCTTCCTTATTAAATTGAGTACCCCTCGACTAGGCAGTTTCATCTGCTCGTCATTAATTTTGCATGAGAGCTGGTCAGACCATTGCAATCTAATTTTAAAAGAAAAGAAAAAAGGCACTCCTCCATGGTATGCGAATGTTGGTGGGCACCCGATGGAATCGGTTAGCCATGGTTTGAGAAAGGAAAAAAGGTGGGGACGAGTGCCAAATCTTTATAAAAGAGCACCAATGTGCCAAATTTTCAAAGAACTCGGAACCGCTCTCACTTGTTTATTATGGAAGATAGTAAGACCCCATTGCTAGTCGTTGACAAAAGCAACCACCTCCCAAAACCCAAGTTTTATCTCTGTTTTACAAATGAAAAGCTCTAGCACATGTTTAAGCACTGCTTCCCTCTGCGAAGGGCCTTTCTTTTACTTTTATGTTGAGTCTCCACCTTCTATCTTTATGCACCATTAAGAGAGCATAGTTGTCATTCTGAGTATAATGTGCATTGTCCCAAAGTTTTCATTGATTGATTCATATTGTTGGTTTCACTTGTTCTTAAATTACTTGTATCTAGTCGCCCTCTTAAACTTGAAGGTGTCCTATGCATTTATGTTTTGCTCTCTCATGAAGGACAAGCTGAAAACCATTTGTATGTTTTTCCTTATGAGTTGAACACACGTTTGACTTTCATTGTTTCATTTTCATGATCTTTCATTTGTGTTCTTTTTCATGTTATAACATGGTTGCTAAGTTTCTTCTATCAAGATTATATCTTTCATGCCCATGTTTTAAGTTCTTTGATCCCAACGCACAACGCTTACATATATGATCAAGATTGTGTAGGTGCATGTCACCTCAAAAATTATTTCTTTTGTTATCACTTACCTACTCGAGGACAAGCAGGAGTTAAGATTGGGGATGCTGATACATCTCCAATGTATCCATAATTTTTGATGGTCCATGCTTGTTTTTACACCATTTGCTTAGTGTTTCGTTACACTTTGTGGCATTTTTATGCATTTTCCGGAACTAACCTATTAACGAGATGCCACAGTGCCAGTTCCCTATTTTCTGCTATTTTTGTGTTTTAGAAATGTTACACAGGAAATATTCTCGGAATTGGGCAAAACCAAAGCCAGACGTCCAGATATTTCACGGAGCTTCCAGAAGACCGAAGAGGGGACGGAGCCAAGCCAGAGGGCGGCCACACCATAGGGCGGCGCGGCCCGGGGCTGGCCCATGCCCCCTGGTGGTGTGGGCCCCCTAGTCCACCTATGACGCTGCCCCTTCGCCTATAAGGACCCCCCCGACAGGAAAAACCTAAATACCCGATCACTTTTCTAGAACACATCACAATCCGCCGCCGCCGTCGACCCAAAGATCAGGAGGGTCCAGAAGCTCTTCCCGCCCCCCTGCCGGAGAGGGGAATCGCCACCGGAGGTCTTCTTCATCGCCATGCTTGCCTCCGGCGCGATGAGTGAGTAGTCTACCTTGGACTATGGGTCCATAGCAGTAGCTAGATGGTTGTCTTCTCCACCATGTGCTTCATGTTTAGATCTCGTGAGCTGCCTTACATGATCGAGATTACCGTTATGTAATTCTACATGTTGTGTTTGTTGGGATCCGATGAATATTGGTGTTATGATTGAGTTGATGTACTGAATTTTATCTTATGTTATCTCTATGTTGTTTATGATCTTCCATGCTCTCCGTTGTTAGTAGCTATCTTGGCCGAGTAGTTGCTAGTGACTCCAAGAGGGGGTATTTATGCTCGATAGTGGGTTCATGCCTCTATTTAATCTGGGGGAGTGACAGAAACCTCTAAGGTTGTAGATGTGTTGTTACTACTAGAGGGAAAACAACATTCATATGCTCGAGGGCATATGCTTTGTTTACATTACACACTTTGCTTAATGCAATTATCTGTTGTTCGCAACTTAATACTTGTGGAGTTCTCGGATTGATTCGCCACAAGTGGATTATTAGTCATAGATGCAGTTGGATGGCGGTCTATGTATCTTGTTGTAATGCCCAAAGTAAATCTCATAGTGATCCTCTCGACATGCACGTTGTCTTTATTCTATCAATTGCCCAACTGTAATTTGTTTACCCAGCATGTATTATTTTATCTTATGGAGAGACACCACTAGTGAACTGTGGACCCCGGTCCTATTTCCTTTATATTGCTATCACCTGTTTACTTTACTCGCACTGTTTACTTTACTCGCATATTACTATTGCTTTCCACTCGATACGCTCATACCCTTTGTTTCAAGCAAACCGGTGAGATTGACAACTTCATCGTAAGTTGGGAACAAAGTATTTGGTTGTGTTGTGTGCAGGTTCCACGTTGCTACTGGTTGAAGATGCGCTAACAAGTTATCATTAATGGCGCCCTTGTTAGAGCATCACGCAGCTGGTGGGCATCACCTTCAGTCGTATTCGTCCACCTACTTGATTGATAACCTTGGTTTCTTACTAAGGGAAAAACTTGCTGCTATATTCATCACACCTTGCTCTTGGGGTTTCCAACTGGCCGGTCATTTACTTCATCAACTACACGCCAACAAGTTCTCTCGCACTATTCATCACTGCGCCATCAGGGCGCCGCCGGTTGCGGCGCCGCTTCAGAAGACCTCGCTGCTCCGGTGGCCCTTCGTGGTGCCATGACTTCCGGTCGGCAGCGGTTTGCGGCGAGGAGGTGGAAGGCTCAAGGGATCTGGGTGCACAAGTTCTTCGGAAAGGGGAGCAGCGGCGGCGATGTGCTGTGAAGGAGGAGAAGGAGCCTTCTCTGCTAAGCTTTAAAGGAGGCAGGGAGGGCACGGTTTGATGTGGCGTCTCCCATGCATGATAGTCCTTACTATGCTATTCCTGGTTATGTTGTTGCTGACACTATTAAGATAAAGTTTTTGTTCCTATTTCTACCACGCAAGGAAAAGATTAGGGACGCAATTGGAGTGCAATATTGGTGGAGCGTGTTGTCCTTGAAGGAGTCCGGTTGGGGACCACCTAGCAGCGTGTTGAAGATGGTGGCGCACCAACAAAAGAGTCCTTTTTATTTTAGTTCTGTTTATTTTAGTTTTTGGTTTAGGAAACAGCTGTCCGAGTTGTGGACTTTATTTTATTTCTATATTTTCGTTTTGCTTGTAAGTCAAGTAATAGGGAGGTCAGCTGCAACTATAAAGCCAAAGGGGTGCGCACCAATGTAAGGGGGGAGTTGAATTTTCGAGTAGAGAATATACAGGAAAAAGGTCCCATGTCGGGGGACACCGATATCATTGGTTTTGCTTGCTGATTCGTAAGGATCTCTTTTACAGTTCGTGGAGTAGATCTAATCTGCTCAACGACTGATTTATATTGCTGTCTTTTTGATCGCCGTGAAAGATTGGGCCAAACCCCCTTTGGATCACATTGATCCCTATCATCTTGGTATCAGATTCATCGGGTTTATCACGGCGGAATTTGTTGTTGAGATTGATTTGCTCTGCTGAGATTTATCTGCTGAGGAGGACTAGAAGTATTGCTGTGTTGCTAGAGCTGCCGGGCAGATCAATTTCTTGAAGTCCAAGGCATCTACGTTACCTGCTTCCGATCGCGCACTTCGTCCTAGATAGCTGTTGTTCTGTGCGCTCAGCAGATGGGATCACCCGAGGCTTCGTCCGTGTGTCGCCATCGATCTCCTGGCCGGAGTCCAGCCACACCACGGTTACCAGATCTGATCGGGGACAAGCAGCGCCTGACGGGAGAGGAAGTCTGGGGTCGAGCGAGACTCGCCCACGCCCGGACCCTGTCGGGACTCGCCCGCGTGCTTGGTGCTCCCGCGCTCGCCATAGTGGGCCGGCCCATTGGCCTGCCATCGCGCAGGGCGTGTCGCTCGCCCCAGCACAGAGATAGTCTGGGGTCGGGCGTTGCTAGTCTCGCCCACGACGTTGGCTCGTTTTCTGCCGTTCTACTTCAATTCAGGTTTGCATTCTTTTGAGTCCTTACTGTTGAGATATATATTGTATAGATATAGGTCCCCGTGTATTTCAGGGTTGTATCTGTAAATCTGTCTATATATATGAGAGCAGCCGGCCCCAATTGGGCCTGTGCATTGTTTCATTATCTTCCACATGGTATCAGAGGCCCTTACGGTCTCCTAACATAGCCGCCGCCTCCAAGGCGCCGCCGGCCACCTCTCCCCTGCCGCCGCCTCCTCCACAGGCGCCGCCGGCCCTCCTCCTCTCCCCTGCCGCCGCCTCTCTTCTAGGCGCCGCCGGCCACCATACCCACCACCACTTCCGCCCCAACCGCCACCATGTCTGACTTCCGATCTCCCGACTCCAAGAATCCCTTCAGCGACTCCGGGAGCAGCAGCAACAACCCCTTCGCCGGCCCCTCCGTCGCCGTCATCCGCGACGTCCCCATCCAAGAGCGCGTGCCGGTGAAGCTCTCTCACACCGCTGCCAATTTCTTCCCGTGGAAGACGTACTTCGGCCTCCTCTTCCGCGAGTACGATCTCCTAGACCATGTAGACGGCACTTTCGACCTCCTCGCCATGCCGCACGACCCCGACTGGTTGGCCATCGACGCGACCATCATCCGCTGGTTCTACCAGACGGTCTCCCCCGAGATCTTCCGCACGGTCGTCCGCGACGGCGACTCCGTGCACACCGTCTGGAGCAAGATAACCGGGCTCTTCACCGACAATAAAATTCAGCGCGTCACTTTCCTCCAGCAGGAGTTCTTCGGCACCCACCAAGAAGGCCACTCCCTCGACGACTACGTCCTCAAGCTCAAGACCCTCTCCGACGAGCTCCGCGACTTGGAGTTCCCGATCGATGACAAGATCATGCTCTCCACGCTCTCGGCTGGCCTTGGCGAAGACTTGAGCAACGCCGCCTCCAACCTCACGCTCCTCACCACGCCCTCCTTCGAGCAGGCCGTGGCCTACTTGCGCCTCGAGGAGCGTCGGCTCAAGCAACTCCGGGCTCGGGCGGCCCACACCGCCCTCGTCGCCGGCGTCTCCAAGGGCGGGTCCGCTCCCGCCCACCCTGCTCCGCTTGCCGCGCCGCGCCCCCCGGGTCCGCCCCCGGGCATCTACTCGCCCCCGCCGCTCGCGCCTATCCCGCCTCCCGGCGGTAACGGCAACGGTGGCGGCGGCAACGGTGGTGGTGGACGCCGCGGTCGTCGTCGTCGCGGTGGTGGCAACGGCGGTGGTAACAACAACGCTTCCGCCCCCCAGCCTCGGCAGCCCGCCCCCACCCCGCCATGGATCGCCGGCCATAACCCCTGGACAGGGGTCGTCCACGCCTACACCATGCCCGTGCTGCGTGCTCCCTACCCGGGCACCTCGATGCCGCGCCCGGCTCCGCACCAGGCGCTCTACGCCGCGGCCCCCCAGCCTGCGGCCCACGGCTACGCGGCGCCCGGGTACGCGGCGCCCTACGCCGCACCCTACGCCGCGCCCTACGCGTCACAGTGGGACCCGGCCCTGCTGACTGCCCTTCAGTCCGTCCCCGACGCGGGCGCCTACGATGGCAGCCCACCCTGGTTCATGGACACGGGCGCCTCCGCGCACATGGCAGCCCACCCCGGTAACCTCTCTACTTCCAGTCCCGCCTCCACTCCCTCTCGCATAATCGTCGGCAACGGTCATGCGCTTCCTATCACGCACACCGGCTCCGCCCCTTTTCCCTCCACCTCCACTCCTCTCTCGTTAAATAACGTTCTTATTTCTCCTGACTTGATTCACAACCTTGTTTCCGTTCGTTCTCTTACTCGTGATAATCATGTTTCTGTGGAATTTGACGAGTTTGGCTTTTCTGTTAAGGATGGTCGTACCCGGATGCTACTCCACCGCAGTGACAGCCCCGGTGAGCTGTACCCCGTTTCGCCATCCTCCACCACCAGCCGCCCGCTCGCCCTCTCCGCCGCTGTCGATCTTTGGCACGCCCGTCTCGGTCATCCTAGCTCCACCGCCCTGCGTCAAATTCTACAAAGCTTTGATTTTACTTGTAATAAAACGGATGCTCATTCTTGTGAAGCATGTCGTCTAGGCAAACATGTTCGTCTTCCGTTCAGTTCCTCCTCCAGTGTTGCGTCTTTTCCTTTCGAACTTATTCATAGTGATGTTTGGACCTCGCCGGTCCCGAGTAATTCTGGTTATACATATTACCTCGTGCTTATGGATGATTACTCGCACTTTGTCTGGACGTTTCCTCTCCGCCGAAAGTCCGACGTAGCCTCCACTCTCCTCGCCTTTTTCGCGTACGTCTCCACCCAATTCGGCCGCCCCATCCACGCCCTACAAACCGACAACAGCAAAGAGTTCGACAACATCACCATTCGCACACTTCTCGCCTCTCACGGTGCCATCTTTCGCCTCACGTGTCCATACACATCTCAGCAGAACGGTCGCGCCGAACGCATTCTTCGCACTCTCAATGACTGCGTGCGCACCATTCTGTTCCACGCCTACATGCCCCCACGGTTCTGGCCGGATGCCCTTGCCATGGCGACCCTCCTCGTCAACATCCGCCCCTGCCGCGTGCGTTGGCACTACTCGCCGCACCACCTCCTCTTTGGTGTGCCGCCCGCCTACGCCGATCTCCGCGTCTTCGGCTGCCGTTGCTACCCCAGCACCGCCGCTACCGCCGCGCACAAGCTTGCGCCGCGCTCTCTCCCTTGTGTGTTTCTCGGCTATCCCGCCAACACCAAGGGGTACCGCTGCTACGACCCGGTCTCGCATCGCGTGTTCACTTCCCGGCACGTCTACTTTGACGAGTTGGTGTTCCCCTTTCAGCAGGTACCTTCGGCGACGACCTCGGCGCCCGCCGGCCCCCTAGCCGCCGGCCCCGCACGCCGACGTTCGACCGCGGTGGCCCCATCGCCGGCCCCGCCTGGTCCCTCGGCGCCGCCGTCGCCCACGGCGCCCCCGGCGCCCTCGTCGCCCGCGACGCCCGAGGCGCCCCCGGCGCCCTTGTCGCCCGCGACGCCCGAGGCGCCCCCGGCGCCCCCGTCGCCCCCTGCGGCCTCGTCCGCCGCTGCGTCGACTCCGTCGGCCAGCCCGGCCACTTCCTCGCCCGCTTCATCGGCCGCCTCCTCACCCGCCTCGCCGCCCGTCGCCGCGGCTCCTCCACCCATGCTCACCCGAGCACGTGCGGGTATACGGCGGCCGTCTACGCGGTACCCCGCCGACCAGTACGTCTGCTGGGCCAGCGGCAACAGCGTCCTGCCGCATGACGGCGGGGTGCCTTCATCAAGCGCAGAGGAGGCGCCCTCACCGCCGCTGAGCACGCCGTCCACTTCCGCTCTCTCGCCGGTGCCCACCTCGGCACGCGCCGCTCTGCGCGACCCGCACTGGCGCGCCGCCATGCAGGAGGAGTACGACGCGCTGCAGCGCAATCGGACCTGGGAGCTGGTTCCCCGGCCCCCTCGCGCTAACGTCATCACCGGCAAGTGGGTCTTCAAGCACAAGCTCGGCTCCGACGGCACCCTCGAGCGCTACAAGGCGCGCTGGGTCGTGCGCGGTTTCCGTCAACGTGCCGGTGTCAACTTCACGGACACGTTCGCCCCGGTCGTCAAACCGGGCACGATCCGCACGGTGTTGCACCTTGCCGCCTCCCGTGCGTGGCCGGTCCATCAGATGGACGTCTCCAACGCCTTCCTCCATGGCCATCTGTCTGAGCAGGTGTACTGCCAGCAGCCCATCCGCTTCGTCGACCCCGAGCGCCCCGACGACGTGTGCTTGCTTTCTCGGTCCTTGTATGGACTGAAGCAGGCGCCCCGCGCCTGGTACCAGCGCATCGCCGCGTTTCTGCATCAGCTCGGCTTCCGCTCTACGCGGTCCGATGCGTCGCTGTTCGTCTACCAGACCGGCAACGACATGGCCTATCTGCTGCTGTACGTCGACGACATCATTTTGACGGCCTCCACCGCTGGTCTTCTTCGACAGCTCACCGACAGTCTTCGCACTGAGTTTGCGTTGAAGGACCTCGGCCCGCTCCACTACTTCCTTGGCATCGAGGTTGTCCGGCGTGCGGACGGGTTCTTCCTTCATCAGCGGAAGTATGCTCACGAGCTTCTCGAGCGTGCCGGGATGCTTAACTGCAACCCTGCGCCTACTCCTGTCGACACGAAGGCCAAGCTCTCGGCTAGTGATGGGTCGCTGGCCTCCGACGCCCCGTTCTACCGCTCCATCGTCGGCGCTCTTCAGTACTTGACGTTGACACGTCCGGAGCTCCAGTATGCTATGCAACAGGTGTGCTTGCATATGCATGCTCCACGGGATGCCCATTGGGCCACGGTGAAGCGGATACTCCGCTACATCTGTGGTACCATGGGCTACGGCCTGTCGTTGCACGCTTCGCCCTCGACACCGACCGACATCGTCGCCTACTCGGATGCGGACTGGGCGGGCTGCCCGGACACGTGGCGCTCCACCAGCGGTTACTGCGTCTATCTCGGCTCATCACTCGTCTCTTGGTCCTCCAAGAGGCAGCCCACCGTGTCACGCTCCAGCGCTGAGGCAGAGTACCGCGCCGTGGCTAACGCCATGGCTGAGTGCACTTGGCTTCGTCAGCTTCTCTCCGAGCTCTATTGTCCCGTTGACAAGGCTACGGTGGTCTTCTGCGACAACGTCTCGGCTGTCTACCTCTCCGCCAACCCCGTTCATCATCGACGCACCAAGCACATCGAGCTGGACATCCACTTTGTCCGTGAGCAAGTTGCCCTCGGTCACGTTCGAGTACTTCACGTACCGACGTCTCAGCAGTTTGCCGATATCATGACGAAGGGATTGCCGTCCATGACTTTTCCTGAGTTTTGCTCCAGTCTATGTGTCGGTGCCGACCCTTCGACTGCGGGGGGTGTTGAGATATATATTGTATAGATATAGGTCCTCGTGTATTTCAGGGTTGTATCTGTAAATCTGTCTATATATATGAGAGCAGCCGGCCCCAATTGGGCCTGTGCATTGTTTCATTATCTTCCACACTTACGTGAGGGTTACAGATCAATCAAAACTTGGTTATTGAGTAGCAAAAGGAAAGGAAAAGAGATTAGATCAGATCGCATTGAATTGACTTGATTTGGTACCATTTCTGCTGCACGTATGTGAACATATAGAGAGTAGATTGGATCAGCTTGGATTCTGTTCTTATTTTCGTGCCTTGCCCGGTGTAACCTTGTCGACTGTTCTAGTAGGTTAGATCACTGCAACAATGTGGTATAGCCATGCACGACATCTGATGTGGCGTCTCCTATGCATGATACTTCATGTTATACTATTCCTGATTATATTGTTGCTACGGTGACCGCGTCTGTTGGCCCTGGAATTATCAAGAGGAGGCGCATGCTATTTCTATTTCTGCCACAAAAGGAGAAGGTCAAATATGTAAATAGCAGGCGCATTGGTACTTGGTGTGTTCTTTGCTTGAAAGAGTCTGGCTGGGGGCCACCTACAGCCGTGATGCACTTGAAGATGGCGCACCTAGTTAGTAGAGTCCCGAATTTTTTTACTTTGTTTTTTTTATATCGGTTTTATTTTCCTAATTTCGTTTTGCTTGTAAGTCAAGTAATAGGGAGGTCGGCTGCAACTATAAAGCCAAAGGGGTGCGCACCAATGTAAAGGGAGTTGAATTTTCAAGTTAAGAATAGACAGGAAAAAGGTCCCATGTCGGGGGACACCAATATCGTTGGTTTTGCTTGCTGATTCGCAGGGATCTGTTTTGCAGTTCGTGGAGTAGATCTAATCTGCTCAACGACTGAGTTCATCTACCTTCTATCTTGATCGCCGTGAAAGATTGGGCCAAACCCCCTTCGGATCACGTTGATCCGTATCATCTTGGTATCAGATTCGTCGGGTTTCTCACGGCGGTTCTTGCTGAGATTTATCTGCTGAAATTTGCTCTGCTGTTGGAGGCGATCTACTGTTGGAGGCGACCTGCTGTTGTCGATCTTGACGAGATCCGATCGATTTCCGTGAAGAGGATGCGCTGCACGATTTCCTCCACGCCGGTCAAAATCTGATTTGATTGTTTCCGGAAGTGCTGCTCAGATCCGATCGCTGTAAGTTTTCATCGTGGTTGTTCCGCTGATCATATTGCAGGAATCCTATCGATCCTTTGTGGCCAGATCCGATTGGAAGAGAAAAAAAAAACGACCAAGGAAACCGCGCCGGCTGCGGCGCTCGCCTGGGATCGCCCCTGGGATCGCCCGCATCGAGCGTGTTCTCCCGATCGGGGATCGCGGGACCCCAGCAGCCTGCGACCTCGCTCCTCCCTCGTGGGCCGGCCCAGCTTGGTGCTCTCGCGCACACGCCCACGGTTTGGGATCGAGGCGTCCCGTGATCGACGCGCCAGCCCCGCCTCGAGCCGCTCACGTGCTCGCTCGACCACAGACGGTCTCTGTGGTCAAGCGCCCGGACGTTCATCGAGTTTTGCTGCAAGAAACAGCACAGTGCGTGGATCAGTTTTGGGCACCGCTAGTTTGTTTTCTGCTGTGATAGTCTGCTGCACTTGAATTTTTCGGTTATGGAGGAGAAAGATGTTATATCTCATTGGTTTCAGAAAGAAGAGAAAGGGCACGCTGAGCAACTTTTCCATACTCGTGTGATCGTTCAGGAACGTGCATGTGCTTTGACGATCGACCAGACTGCTTTAATCAACGCTGTTAGCAGTGAGTTGGTCGAGAAGTTAGAATTGCCTGTACAACCAATTTCAGAGCCATGTTATCTGCGTCTTGGCGACATCAAGCTTGCCATCACACACCAAACATTGGTTCAATTTATGTTGGGCAACTTAGCTTTTGCTGTTTGGTGTGATGTGCTTCCTCTATACATGGTTTCATGTCATCTCCTTTTGGGAAGGCCATGGTGCAAGGATCAAGGTGCAATATATCACATGGAGTATTATTATTATACCAAGTATGTTGTTCCCTATGGCAACAAAATGTACACTCTGGTGTCCATGGATACCATGAAGTACAAGGCTTGGAGAGATGAAAAATTGCAGAAACTTAAGGAGGAAGAAGAGCACAACAATAAGGAGGCTGAATTAAAAATCAGGGAGCAAGAAGAGGCAAAGAAGAGGGACGCCGAAGCTGCTGCACTTCTCCTTGTGCATGTGCCCTCTACAGCTGATATTGTTGCTTTCAAGACTGACTCAAAATCGAGGATGGTTTTGCCTGAAGAAGGGGAGGATGATGTGGCGTCTCCTATGCATGATACTTCATGTTATACTATTCCTGATTATATTGTTGCTACGGTGACCGCGTCTGTTGGCCCTAGAATTATCAAGAGGAGGCGCATGCTATTTCTATTTCTGCCACAAAAGCAGAAGGTCAAATATGTAAATAGCAGGCGCATTGGTACTTGGTGTGTTCTTTGCTTGAAAGAGTCTGGCTGGGGGCCACCTACAGCCGTGATGCACTTGAAGATGGCGCACCTAGTTAGTAGAGTCCCTTTTACTTTGTTTTTTTTATATCGGTTTTATTTTCCTAATTTCGTTTTGCTTGTAAGTCAAGTAATAGGGAGGTCGGCTGCAACTATAAAGCCAAAGGGGTGCGCACCAATGTAAAGGGAGTTGAATTTTCGAGTTAAGAATAGACAGGAAAAAGGTCCCATGTTGGGGGACACCAATATCGTTGGTTTTGCTTGCTGATTCGCAGGGATCTGTTTTGCAGTTCGTGGAGTAGATCTAATCTGCTCAACGGCTGAGTTCATCTACCTTCTATCTTGATCGCCATGAAAGATTGGGCCAAACCCCCTTCGGATCACGTTGATCCGTATCAACATCTTTCGCGCCAGATCGCCGACTTTGTCTCTCCTCTCGCGAGAGTCCCTGCCTGCTATCTGCGCTTTGCCGCGTTCCTGCAACGCCGGCGGACTGAATTTTTCTGCTAAAGTTTACTGCCGTGATAGTTTGCTGCACTTGAATTTTTCGGTTATGGAGGAGAAAGATGTTCTATCTCATTGGTTTCAGAAAGAAGAGAAAGGGCACGCTGAGCAACTTTTCCATACTCGTGTGATCATTCAGGAACGTGCATGTGCTTTGACGATCGACCAGACTGCTTTAATCAACGCTGTTAGCAGTGAGTTGGTCGAGAAGTTAGAATTGCCTGTACAACCAATTTCAGAGCCATATTATCTGCGTCTTGGCGACATCAAGCTTGCCATCACACACCAAACATTGGTTCAATTTATGTTGGGCAACTTAGCTTTTTCTGTTTGGTGTGATGTGCTTCCTCTACACATGGTTTCATGTCATCTCCTTTTGGGAAGGCCATGGTGCAAGGATCAAGGTGCAACATATCACATGGAGCATTATTATTATACCAAGTATGTTGTTCCCTATGGCAACAAAATGTACACTCTGGTGTCCATGGATACCATGAAGTACAAGGCTTGGAGAGATGAAAAATTGTAGAAACTCAAGGAGGAACAAGAGCACAAAAATAAGGAGGCTGAATTAAAAATCAGGGAGCAAGAAGAGGCAAAGAAGAGGGACGCCAAAGCTGCTGCACTTCTTGTGCATGTGCCCTCTACAACTGATATTGTTGCTTTCAAGACCGACTCAAAACCGAGGACGGTTTCGCCAGAAGAAGGGGAGGATGATGTGGCGTCTCCCATGCATGATAGTGCTTACTATGCTATTCCTGGTTATGTTGTTGCTGATACTATTAAGATAAAGTTTTTGTTCCTATTTCTACCATGCAAGGAAAAGATTAGGGACGCAATTGGAGTGCAATATTGGTGGAGCGTGTTGTCCTTGAAGGAGCACGGTTGGGGACCACCTAGCAGCGTGTTGAAGATGGTGGCGCACCAACAAAAGAGTCCTTTTTATTTTAGTTCTGTTTATTTTAGTTTTTGGTTTAGGAAACAATTGTCCGAGTTGTTGAGTTTATTTTATATCTATATTTTCATTTTGCTTGTAAGTCAAGTAATAGGGAGGTCGGCTGCAACTATAAAGCCAAAGGGGTGCGCACCAATGTAAGGGGGGAGTTGAATTTTCGAGTAGAGAATATACAGGAAAATGGTCCCATGTCGGGGGACACCGATATCGTTGGTTTTGCTTGCTGATTCGTAAGGATCTCTTTTACAGTTCGTGGAGTAGATCTAATCTGCTCAACGACTGATTTATATTGCTGTCTGTTTGATCGCCGTGAAAGATTGGGCCAAACCCCCTTTGGATCACATTGATCCCTATCATCTTGGTATCAGATTCATCGGGTTTATCACGGCGGAATTTGTTGTTGAGATTGATTTGCTCTGCTGAGATTTATCTGCTGAGGAGGACTAGAAGTATTGCTGTGTTGCTAGAGCTGCCGGGCAGATCGATTTCTTGAAGTCCAAGGCATCTACGTTACCTGCTTCCGATCGCGCACTTCATCCTGGATAGCTGTTGTTCTGTGCGCTCAGCAGATGGGATCACCCGAGGCTTCGTCCGTGTGTCGCCATCGATCTCCTGGCCGGAGTCCAGCCACGCCACGGTTACCAGATCCGATCGGGGACAAGCAGCGCCTGACGGGAGAGGAAGTCTGGGGTCGAGCGAGACTCGCCCACGCCCGCACCCTGTCGGGACTCGCCCGCGTGCTTGGTGCTCCCGCGCTCGCCATAGTGGGCCGGCCCATTGGCCTGCCATCGTGCAGGGCGTGTCGCTCGCCCCAGCACAGAGATAGTCTGGGGTCGGGCGTTGCTAATCTCGCCCACGACGTTGGCTCGTTTTCTGCCGTGCTACTTCAATTCAGGTTTGCATTCTTTTGAGTCCTTACGTGAGGGTTACAGATCAATCAAAACTTGGTTATTGAGTAGCAAAAGGAAAGGAAAAGAGATTAGATCAGATCGCATTGAATTGACTTGATTTGGTACCATTTCTGCTGCACGTATGTGAACACATAGAGAGTAGATTGGATCAGCTTGGATTCTGTTCTTATTTTCGTGCCTTGCCCGGTGTAACCTTGTCAACTGTTCTAGTAGGTTAGATCACCGCAACAATGTGGTATAGCCGCGCACGACATCTTTCGCGCCAGATCGCCGACTTTGTCTCTCCTCTCGCGAGAGTCCCTGCCTGCTATCTGCGCTTTGCCGCGTTCCTGCAACGCCGGCGGACTGAATTTTTCTGCTAAAGTTTACTGCCGTGATAGTTTGCTGCACTTGAATTTTTCAGTTATGGAGGAGAAAGATGTTCTATCTCATTGGTTTCAGAAAGAAGAGAAAGGGCACGCTGAGCAACTTTTCCATACTCGTGTGATCATTCAGGAACGTGCATGTGCTTTGACGATCGACCAGACTACTTTAATCAACGCTGTTAGCAGTGAGTTGGTCGAGAAGTTAGAATTGCCTGTACAACCAATTTCAGAGCCATATTATCTGCGTCTTGGCGACATCAAGCTTGCCATCACACACCAAACATTGGTTCAATTTATGTTGGGCAACTTAGCTTTTTCTGTTTGGTGTGATGTGCTTCCTCTACACATGGTTTCATGTCATCTCCTTTTGGGAAGGCCATGGTGCAAGGATCAAGGTGCAACATATCACATGGAGCATTATTATTATACCAAGTATGTTGTTCCCTATGGCAACAAAATGTACACTCTGGTGTCCATGGATACCATGAAGTACAAGGCTTGGAGAGATGAAAAATTGTAGAAACTCAAGGAGGAACAAGAGCACAAAAATAAGGAGGCTGAATTAAAAATCAGGGAGCAAGAAGAGGCAAAGAAGAGGGACGCCAAAGCTGCTGCACTTCTTGTGCATGTGCCCTCTACAACTGATATTGTTGCTTTCAAGACCGACTCAAAACCGAGGACAGTTTCGCCAGAAGAAGGGGAGGATGATGTGGCGTCTCCCATGCATGATAGTGCTTACTATGCTATTCCTGGTTATGTTGTTGCTGATACTATTAAGATAAAGTTTTTGTTCCTATTTCTACCATGCAAGGAAAAGATTAGGGACGCAATTGGAGTGCAATATTGGTGGAGCGTGTTGTCCTTGAAGGAGCACGGTTGGGGACCACCTAGCAGCGTGTTGAAGATGGTGGCGCACCAACAAAAGAGTCCTTTTTATTTTAGTTCTGTTTATTTTAGTTTTTGGTTTAGGAAACAATTGTCCGAGTTGTTGAGTTTATTTTATATCTATATTTTCATTTTGCTTGTAAGTCAAGTAATAGGGAGGTCGGCTGCAACTATAAAGCCAAAGGGGTGCGCACCAATGTAAGGGGGGAGTTGAATTTTCGAGTTGAGAATATACAGGAAAAAGGTCCCATGTCGGGGGACACCGATATCGTTGGTTTTGCTTGCTGATTCGTAAGGATCTCTTTTACAGTTCGTGGAGTAGATCTAATCTGCTCAACGACTGATTTATATTGCTGTCTGTTTGATCGCCGTGAAAGATTGGGCCAAACCCCCTTTGGATCACATTGATCCCTATCATCTTGGTATCAGATTCATCGGGTTTATCACGGCGGAATTTGTTGTTGAGATTGATTTGCTCTGCTGAGATTTATTTGCTGAGGAGGACTAGAAGTATTGCTGTGTTGCTAGAGCTGCCGGGCAGATCGATTTCTTGAAGTCCAAGGCATCTACGTTACCTGCTTCCGATCGCGCACTTCATCCTGGATAGCTGTTGTTCTGTGCGCTCAGCAGATGGGATCACCCGAGGCTTCGTCCGTGTGTCGCCATCGATCTCCTGGCCGGAGTCCAGCCACGCCACGGTTACCAGATCCGATCGGGGACAAGCAGCGCCTGACGGGAGAGGAAGTCTGGGGTCGAGCGAGACTCGCCCACGCCCGCACCCTGTCGGGACTCGCCCGCGTGCTTGGTGCTCCCGCGCTCGCCATAGTGGGCCGGCCCATTGGCCTGCCATCGCGCAGGGCGTGTCGCTCGCCCCAGCACAGAGATAGTCTGGGGTCGGGCGTTGCTAATCTCGCCCACGACGTTGGCTCGTTTTCTGCCGTGCTACTTCAATTCAGGTTTGCATTCTTTTGAGTCCTTACGTGAGGGTTACAGATCAATCAAAACTTGGTTATTGAGTAGCAAAAGGAAAGGAAAAGAGATTAGATCAGATCGCATTGAATTGACTTGATTTGGTACCATTTCTGCTGCACGTATGTGAACACATAGAGAGTAGATTGGATCAGCTTGGATTCTGTTCTTATTTTCGTGCCTTGCCCGGTGTAACCTTGTCAACTGTTCTAGTAGGTTAGATCACCGCAACAATGTGGTATAGCCGCGCACGACATCTTTCGCGCCAGATCGCCGACTTTGTCTCTCCTCTCGCGAGAGTCCCTGCCTGCTATCTGCGCTTTGCCGCGTTCCTGCAACGCCGGCGGACTGAATTTTTCTGCTAAAGTTTACTGCCGTGATAGTTTGCTGCACTTGAATTTTTCGGTTATGGAGGAGAAAGATGTTCTATCTCATTGGTTTCAGAAAGAAGAGAAAGGGCACGCTGAGCAACTTTTCCATACTCGTGTGATCATTCAGGAACGTGCATGTGCTTTGACGATCGACCAGACTGCTTTAATCAACGCTGTTAGCAGTGAGTTGGTCGAGAAGTTAGAATTGCCTGTACAACCAATTTCAGAGCCATATTATCTGCGTCTTGGCGACATCAAGCTTGCCATCACACACCAAACATTGGTTCAATTTATGTTGGGCAACTTAGCTTTTTCTGTTTGGTGTGATGTGCTTCCTCTACACATGGTTTCATGTCATCTCCTTTTGGGAAGGCCATGGTGCAAGGATCAAGGTGCAACATATCACATGGAGCATTATTATTATACCAAGTATGTTGTTCCCTATGGCAACAAAATGTACACTCTGGTGTCCATGGATACCATGAAGTACAAGGCTTGGAGAGATGAAAAATTGTAGAAACTCAAGGAGGAACAAGAGCACAAAAATAAGGAGGCTGAATTAAAAATCAGGGAGCAAGAAGAGGCAAAGAAGAGGGACGCCAAAGCTGCTGCACTTCTTGTGCATGTGCCCTCTACAACTGATATTGTTGCTTTCAAGACCGACTCAAAACCGAGGACGGTTTCGCCAGAAGAAGGGGAGGATGATGTGGCGTCTCCCATGCATGATAGTGCTTACTATGCTATTCCTGGTTATGTTGTTGCTGATACTATTAAGATAAAGTTTTTGTTCCTATTTCTACCATGCAAGGAAAAGATTAGGGACGCAATTGGAGTGCAATATTGGTGGAGCGTGTTGTCCTTGAAGGAGCACGGTTGGGGACCACCTAGCAGCGTGTTGAAGATGGTGGCGCACCAACAAAAGAGTCCTTTTTATTTTAGTTCTGTTTATTTTAGTTTTTGGTTTAGGAAACAATTGTCCGAGTTGTTGAGTTTATTTTATATCTATATTTTCATTTTGCTTGTAAGTCAAGTAATAGGGAGGTCGGCTGCAACTATAAAGCCAAAGGGGTGCGCACCAATGTAAGGGGGGAGTTGAATTTTCGAGTTGAGAATATACAGGAAAAAGGTCCCATGTCGGGGGACACCGATATCGTTGGTTTTGCTTGCTGATTCGTAAGGATCTCTTTTACAGTTCGTGGAGTAGATCTAATCTGCTCAACGACTGATTTATATTGCTGTCTGTTTGATCGCCGTGAAAGATTGGGCCAAACCCCCTTTGGATCACATTGATCCCTATCATCTTGGTATCAGATTCATCGGGTTTATCACGGCGGAATTTGTTGTTGAGATTGATTTGCTCTGCTGAGATTTATCTGCTGAGGAGGACTAGAAGTATTGCTGTGTTGCTAGAGCTGCCGGGCAGATCGATTTCTTGAAGTCCAAGGCATCTACGTTACCTGCTTCCGATCGCGCACTTCATCCTGGATAGCTGTTGTTCTGTGCGCTCAGCAGATGGGATCACCCGAGGCTTCGTCCGTGTGTCGCCATCGATCTCCTGGCCGGAGTCCAGCCACGCCACGGTTACCAGATCCGATCGGGGACAAGCAGCGCCTGACGGGAGAGGAAGTCTGGGGTCGAGCGAGACTCGCCCACGCCCGCACCCTGTCGGGACTCGCCCGCGTGCTTGGTGCTCCCGCGCTCGCCATAGTGGGCCGGCCCATTGGCCTGCCATCGCGCAGGGCGTGTCGCTCGCCCCAGCACAGAGATAGTCTGGGGTCGGGCGTTGCTAATCTCGCCCACGACGTTGGCTCGTTTTCTGCCGTGCTACTTCAATTCAGGTTTGCATTCTTTTGAGTCCTTACGTGAGGGTTACAGATCAATCAAAACTTGGTTATTGAGTAGCAAAAGGAAAGGAAAAGAGATTAGATCAGATCGCATTGAATTGACTTGATTTGGTACCATTTCTGCTGCACGTATGTGAACACATAGAGAGTAGATTGGATCAGCTTGGATTCTGTTCTTATTTTCGTGCCTTGCCCGGTGTAACCTTGTCAACTGTTCTAGTAGGTTAGATCACCGCAACAATGTGGTATAGCCGCGCACGACATCTTTCGCGCCAGATCGCCGACTTTGTCTCTCCTCTCGCGAGAGTCCCTGCCTGCTATCTGCGCTTTGCCGCGTTCCTGCAACGCCGGCGGACTGAATTTTTCTGCTAAAGTTTACTGCCGTGATAGTTTGCTGCACTTGAATTTTTCGGTTATGGAGGAGAAAGATGTTCTATCTCATTGGTTTCAGAAAGAAGAGAAAGGGCACGCTGAGCAACTTTTCCATACTCGTGTGATCATTCAGGAACGTGCATGTGCTTTGACGATCGACCAGACTGCTTTAATCAACGCTGTTAGCAGTGAGTTGGTCGAGAAGTTAGAATTGCCTGTACAACCAATTTCAGAGCCATATTATCTGCGTCTTGGCGACATCAAGCTTGCCATCACACACCAAACATTGGTTCAATTTATGTTGGGCAACTTAGCTTTTTCTGTTTGGTGTGATGTGCTTCCTCTACACATGGTTTCATGTCATCTCCTTTTGGGAAGGCCATGGTGCAAGGATCAAGGTGCAACATATCACATGGAGCATTATTATTATACCAAGTATGTTGTTCCCTATGGCAACAAAATGTACACTCTGGTGTCCATGGATACCATGAAGTACAAGGCTTGGAGAGATGAAAAATTGTAGAAACTCAAGGAGGAACAAGAGCACAAAAATAAGGAGGCTGAATTAAAAATCAGGGAGCAAGAAGAGGCAAAGAAGAGGGACGCCAAAGCTGCTGCACTTCTTGTGCATGTGCCCTCTACAACTGATATTGTTGCTTTCAAGACCGACTCAAAACCGAGGACGGTTTCGCCAGAAGAAGGGGAGGATGATGTGGCGTCTCCCATGCATGATAGTGCTTACTATGCTATTCCTGGTTATGTTGTTGCTGATACTATTAAGATAAAGTTTTTGTTCCTATTTCTACCATGCAAGGAAAAGATTAGGGACGCAATTGGAGTGCAATATTGGTGGAGCGTGTTGTCCTTGAAGGAGCACGGTTGGGGACCACCTAGCAGCGTGTTGAAGATGGTGGCGCACCAACAAAAGAGTCCTTTTTATTTTAGTTCTGTTTATTTTAGTTTTTGGTTTAGGAAACAATTGTCCGAGTTGTTGAGTTTATTTTATATCTATATTTTCATTTTGCTTGTAAGTCAAGTAATAGGGAGGTCGGCTGCAACTATAAAGCCAAAGGGGTGCGCACCAATGTAAGGGGGGAGTTGAATTTTCGAGTTGAGAATATACAGGAAAAAGGTCCCATGTCGGGGGACACCGATATCGTTGGTTTTGCTTGCTGATTCGTAAGGATCTCTTTTACAGTTCGTGGAGTAGATCTAATCTGCTCAACGACTGATTTATATTGCTATCTGTTTGATCGCCGTGAAAGATTGGGCCAAACCCCCTTTGGATCACATTGATCCCTATCATCTTGGTATCAGATTCATCGGGTTTATCACGGCGGAATTTGTTGTTGAGATTGATTTGCTCTGCTGAGATTTATCTGCTGAGGAGGACTAGAAGTATTGCTGTGTTGCTAGAGCTGCCGGGCAGATCGATTTCTTGAAGTCCAAGGCATCTACGTTACCTGCTTCCGATCGCGCACTTCATCCTGGATAGCTGTTGTTCTGTGCGCTCAGCAGATGGGATCACCCGAGGCTTCGTCCGTGTGTCGCCATCGATCTCCTGGCCGGAGTCCAGCCACGCCACGGTTACCAGATCCGATCGGGGACAAGCAGCGCCTGACGGGAGAGGAAGTCTGGGGTCGAGCGAGACTCGCCCACGCCCGCACCCTGTCGGGACTCGCCCGCGTGCTTGGTGCTCCCGCGCTCGCCATAGTGGGCCGGCCCATTGGCCTGCCATCGCGCAGGGCGTGTCGCTCGCCCCAGCACAGAGATAGTCTGGGGTCGGGCGTTGCTAATCTCGCCCACGACGTTGGCTCGTTTTCTGCCGTGCTACTTCAATTCAGGTTTGCATTCTTTTGAGTCCTTACGTGAGGGTTACAGATCAATCAAAACTTGGTTATTGAGTAGCAAAAGGAAAGGAAAAGAGATTAGATCAGATCGCATTGAATTGACTTGATTTGGTACCATTTCTGCTGCACGTATGTGAACACATAGAGAGTAGATTGGATCAGCTTGGATTCTGTTCTTATTTTCGTGCCCTGCCCGGTGTAACCTTGTCAACTGTTCTAGTAGGTTAGATCACCGCAACAATGTGGTATAGCCGCGCACGACATCTTTCGCGCCAGATCGCCGACTTTGTCTCTCCTCTCGCGAGAGTCCCTGCCTGCTATCTGCGCTTTGCCGCGTTCCTGCAACGCCGGCGGACTGAATTTTTCTGCTAAAGTTTACTGCCGTGATAGTTTGCTGCACTTGAATTTTTCGGTTATGGAGGAGAAAGATGTTCTATCTCATTGGTTTCAGAAAGAAGAGAAAGGGCACGCTGAGCAACTTTTCCATACTCGTGTGATCATTCAGGAACGTGCATGTGCTTTGACGATCGACCAGACTGCTTTAATCAACGCTGTTAGCAGTGAGTTGGTCGAGAAGTTAGAATTGCCTGTACAACCAATTTCAGAGCCATATTATCTGCGTCTTGGCGACATCAAGCTTGCCATCACACACCAAACATTGGTTCAATTTATGTTGGGCAACTTAGCTTTTTCTGTTTGGTGTGATGTGCTTCCTCTACACATGGTTTCATGTCATCTCCTTTTGGGAAGGCCATGGTGCAAGGATCAAGGTGCAACATATCACATGGAGCATTATTATTATACCAAGTATGTTGTTCCCTATGGCAACAAAATGTACACTCTGGTGTCCATGGATACCATGAAGTACAAGGTTTGGAGAGATGAAAAATTGTAGAAACTCAAGGAGGAAGAAGAGCACAAAAATTAGGAGGCTGAATTAAAAATCAGGGAGCAAGAAGAGGCAAAGAAGAGGGACGCCAAAGCTGCTGCACTTCTTGTGCATGTGCCCTCTACAACTGATATTGTTGCTTTCAAGACCGACTCAAAACCGAGGACGGTTTCGCCCGAAGAAGGGAAGGATGATGTGGCGTCTCCCATGCATGATAGTGCTTACTATGCTATTCCTGGTTATGTTGTTGCTGATACTATTAAGATAAAGTTTTTGTTCCTATTTCTACCATGCAAGGAAAAGATTAGGGACGCAATTGGAGTGCAATATTGGTGGAGCGTGTTGTCCTTGAAGGAGCACGGTTGGGGACCACCTAGCAGCGTGTTGAAGATGGTGGCGCACCAACAAAAGTGTCCTTTTTATTTTAGTTCTGTTTATTTTAGTTTTTGGTTTAGGAAACAATTGTCCGAGTTGTTGAGTTTATTTTATATCTATATTTTCATTTTGCTTGTAAGTCAAGTAATAGGGAGGTCGGCTGCAACTATAAAGCCAAAGGGGTGCGCACCAATGTAAGGGGGGAGTTGAATTTTCGAGTTGAGAATATACAGGAAAAAGGTCCCATGTCAGGGGACACCGATATCGTTGGTTTTGCTTGCTGATTCGTAAGGATCTATTTTACAGTTCGTGGAGTAGATCTAATCAGCTCAACGACTGATTTATATTGCTGTCTGTTTGATCACCGTGAAAGATTGGGCCAAACCCCCTTTGGATCACGTTGATCCCTATCACGGTTTCCAAAACGTCGCCCTTGATGCGAGGTTCGAAAACGCCCGTTACTCCACCCACGACGCACGATCTCCACGCCGCTTCGTCTCGCCAACTGCAGGTGCGCCACGCGTCCGCGGCCTCTGCATCTTCACATGGTCCTCTGACCGCGCGTTGACGCGTGCCGTTGGAGGGCCCAGTAGCTTCTGGGGGCCCCTGGCCCTTCGCTCCCTCGAGAGGGCGCGCTCGCGGGCTAGGTTCCCGGGGGCTACTATCGGTGTTCTGGATACCGGGGTATCCCGATCTACCTGCTCCAGGGCCCCTTCAACGGCCCAGCTTTGGCCCAGGGGTGGAACGACGACCGAAGCCCAGTGGAGAAGACCCTCATGAGGAGGCGCCTCATGAGGAGAACGACGACTAAAACTGCTAAGGACGAGAAGACCTCCTTGCGAGCTGTTTCTCGTGAGGGGAGGGACCACGTCCACGTCAGCTCGGCATGCTTCCGTGCTGAGCAAGAAGATAAGAGCAGAAGACTGCGTACCGTCCACGCTACCCCCGATAGGGAGGAGACCAACTTTCGCCGTGCCTGCATAAAGTGGCACAGTGGTTGTTGGCCACCCTCCTAAAAATAGGGTGGACGGTGTAGGGCACCAGAGGAGGACGTCAGCTTCCTCCACCCACTCCTGTGGACTGGCGCCACTGCTCCACGAAGACTACGTCCACGGAAGAATCAAGACTACAGCTGTCCTCCCTCCTTGGCCATGTGTGGCAACCCCTTCCCCAAGATGATAAGGGGAAGGAGGACCTAGGCTCTATAAAAGGAGGGGAGGCCACCCCTTAGAGGGGATCAAATCTTCATCTCCGGGCTCCTAGCTAGGCTAAGTTGGTTCTTCTACCTCTGGCCAGTGAGAGCTCTATAACCAAGACCTTGTACTCCTCGCGAGGTATCGCGTCGTAATACAAGAAGGCAGGAAGTAGGGGGTTTACCTCACCATGAGGGCCTTGAACCTGGGTAAAGCTTGATGTCTCTCTCTGCAGTGCGTTGTGCGTTCGACGCCTTGAGGCTTCCGTCACCGTGTTTCGTTGTGATCCAAGATCTCCCACGTTCAGCCCCCTGCATTCAAATCTTTGGGTCCATCGCGTGGTACCCCCTGTTCTTGCGACACGAAATCCATCGACAAGCATATGTTCCGTGTGTTCCACTTCTAGTTCGTGTTGACATGGGTGTTCAGACCGATGACGGTGGTGCTGATCATGTTCCGGTGCATATGGTGCCGTGGGTAGTCAGCCACAATTTTGTAAGAACACCTCGGAAACATTTTGTTGGAGCAGCGGTACATGTTTACAAAGGCAAGGATTGACGTGTTCATCAGTTGTGTGGCCCAGGCATTACTACTTTGCAGGGTCGTGCTAAGCAAGTTCATGTTCAGCAACGCAAGGTTCCCACAAGGATTGAGAAGAAGACGGTGGCGGCACCTAAGTACAAGTTCATTTGGCGAAGAAAAGAGGTGCAACCACCCAGGGCTGTATCAAGTCGAGCAGACCAAGACGGAGGATGTGGTGAGGAAGGCAAGCAAGACTTGAAGACGATGAATATGCGTGGTGCTATTGTTGATATTCTGCCACCCTTTTGAACAGACCCTCACGCGTTGGGGACAACACTTTTTGAGGGGGGGAGGATGATATGGGCACGAAGGAGGAGGTGAAGCCCAATTTCAGGACTCCACCAAGATGAGGGAAGCTTGAAGATTGGCACGCTAGGACGACCTACGATATGTAATAATTTAGTCTAAGGTTGTGTCAGCAATTTATATTCATGTTTATGTTACTCCATAGTCAGGTCATGTTGTGGGCCACTTAGTTTTATTTATGTTTGGGTTTGGGCCTATCTAAGTCCAATAGTTTTCTGGCCGTCTATATAAGGAGGCCAGCCGTCTAGGGTTTATGGGAGTTCAGTTGTTTAGTCAAAAACTATCGTGTGCTCCACCGTGTATCATCCCTCCGAGGAGATGGCGCTGCCGTGTTATCCAATAAAGATTGTTGTGAAGGTTCTTGTGTTCATCAAGACTTATCAGGCTCAGGTTTGAGGCGTGGTGATCTTCGTCACGTTGCTTGCTGGATTCGTTCCTCTTCATTAGGTGACATTCTTTGTGTTATTGGAAGATTTCTATCTGGGTAGACTCGTTGTGAAAGATCGGGACAAACTCTAGGATCACCGACGTGATCCTTATCGGTAGGTGTCTACGCTCTTCTCTCTGGAGAACAGCTTTACTGCCGTTCTACTACCTATCTCCTCTCCTGGGGCTTCTCCTTCTCCCCCTTCTCCTCTTTCTCCTACTGTGGCCTAGTCCTCCTTTTATACTCAAGGGGATACCACAGTGGCCAGTCTGCATGTGTGACAGATGTCACACGACTCTGTGCTGTGGCGTAGCCCTGCAGGGCTAGGCTCCGAGTTATCCTTTCGCTTCGTCTGGCGGGCTCCACCAATGGGACTTGACCAGCCGGTCCAGTCCATCATTACCGCCTCTAGCGTGGTAATGATGCCTTCTGCAAGCCCGCTGCAGAGGGCTTCCACCGCGCGTCTCCCATGCGCGTCTCCGGGGGGTGACACTAAGATCCTAGCAGGATCCTCTTGCCACGTGCCCGGGGGCCTTGTCCAGCAGGACTAGTCTCAAGCCTTCTATGGTACGCCATTCTCTCCCAGGTAGGAGAGAAACCTTCTCTTGCAAGATTCCCTCCCCAAAAAGGGGGTGAGGTCTTCACTTCCTTCTCCCTGTAGAGGGGAGCGGCAACGCCCGACACCCGGCAACACCTTGTCGGGGATCCCACCGCTGGCATCGTCCCTGGACTCCTTCTAGGAAATGGTTAAGGGTGAAGAGATGCCACCATGGCAAAGCTTCTGAAGATGCCGATCGAGGACCCCTCACTATCGTGGTTTCGTCAACAGATCTACCATAGGGGTAGGTGTATGGCGGTTTGTGGAAGGGGTGAACACGGCGGAGCGATCCGAGATGGTGGTAGCACGAGTTTACCCAGCTTTAGATCCCGCAACGGTGGCGAGACCCTACGTGCTGCTATAATTCACTATATGGCAACAAGTGCTCGGTTACAATGATGAGGTTGGCTGTTTCGCTATGCGATTGGCCGTGTCTAAGTCTCGGTGCCTCAAGGGTCCTCCACGCCGGCTTATAAAGGTGCCTGACGTGGGCATCACGATGATACTGGAGCGGATACAATATGGAGTCCTAGACTAAGTCCTATACAATGTCGTGTACTACAAGGCAACCTGCCATGGGCTTGTCTCCGGATCTGCCATAAGCTCCTGCATCCTGTACCGCCATGGGCTTTCTAGCAACTGGGCCGCCCGGTGGGCAATCTGCCATACCACCTCCATGGGCCACCCTGGCATGCTGGTTTAGGACTACATCGCTGGTATACCCATTTGGTATATCCCCAACAGTAGCCCCCGGGGAACTTCAAGATCGCCACCTTCATCCGCTATGCTTAATATTTTGGTGAAATCATCCGCCATAGCTCGTCTTCTTCTCGCGTCTGGATGGCGGTTCTTGGCGTTCCTCCTATCTTCATGTCTCAATCCGCTATAGATGGCGGATTGTGCGACGTAGTTTCAGCCGAGCGAGATTTCTGGGATCCGTTGGATCTTACCACAAAATCCGCCTTAAATTTTGCCACGCAGTTCCTTCTAGGGTAAGATTCATGGTATAAGCACCGTTGGTAAAGATTACCGTTTTACCCATGGACACGCATCATCAATCGAGGGTTTGCGAATTTGGGACGAGCGGTGCAGATGGCAAGCATGAATCTCGAGGCCCGGGGCCTATATATACCCTGGCTGGTCAGCCCTCGCCATTTCACACCTCATTCCATCCCTTGCATTCTCTCTCCCCAGTGCCCATAGTTTCAAAAACCGGACCGGTGAGTGAACCGGTGAGGTGACTGGCTCACTGGTTCACTGGTCTAACCGGTGGCTCAGCTGGTTCAATAGCGACAAAAAACCATCAAATTTAATAAATAATTAAGTTAATTTTGGAAAAATTTAGCATCGAATCATATATTTTGTGTTTGCTTTCATAGTAGATCACAATCTAAGTGTAGTAAAGGTGGTATTAGGCCTTATGCAAAATATTTTGAGCAAGGTTCTAGGTTTTAGGATCATCTCCTCGTGAAAACACATTATTTTTATGCAGTTTTTTTGGTTTTTTCTTAGTTGGACGAGTGACTCTTAAAAAGCCGGTGAAAGCTTCAGTTTAGGTTTTTTCTGGTCGAACCACTGAACCGGTTTGGTTTTTAAAACTATGCCAGCGCCGCTGCGAGAGCTCCGCGATCTCCGATGAACCACCGCTAGGAATACATCACCGGCGGTCACTTTCCGCCGGAGGAGCTTGCATCAGCGCGAGTCACATTTTGTACCGGGAACAAACCTTCACCCCGCCATCATCATGAATCCTGGATCCCCTTCCCGCCACTCTTCCGACACCGAGGAAGAAGATTCTCCACTGCAGCAATCTGCTTTCAACTCTCATCCTCCTATGGCGGATTCCTATCCAGAGGACGTCACATCTGAGACTGAAGAGGAGGTGGCGGGACAAGCCACGGAAGGGGCAGTAGAAGAGGAGGAAAACAACAGTGGGGCCGAGGAAGAAGAGCAAGATGGCGGAATCAGGGCCGAGGAAGAGCAGATCCCCATGAACCTTCATGGGTACTGGGTAAAATGCCATATCAAAGATGCTCATGTCCAGGCTCTAGAAGACGAGGGCACCGTAGCTCCATGGGCAGAATCCCAATGGCGGACTGACCATAAAGCCTTGGTGCCTGCCCAAAACTCAACAAAGATTTTGATGCTCAAATCTCATGTGGAGAGGGGTCTAAGCATGACGCCATCCCACTTCTTCAGCAATCTGCTGAAATTCTACGGGCTCCAACTCCAACACATAGCACCCAACAGCTTAGTGTCTGTAGCGGGTTATGCAACCTTCTGCGAAGGATTCCTCGGAACTCGGCCCAGGGTGGATCTCTTCCAGCTATACTTCTCAGTGCGGCCCAATTATGAGAATGACGGGTTTCTACAGACTTGCGGAATGATATGTTTCCTTCCTCGGAGGTCCAAGGAATATCCCTTCATCACACCTCTGGATTCCGTCGTGGGATGGAGAGGATCATGGTTCTACATGGCGGACAAAGCTGCTCCATCTCAAGACTGTGGCCTTCATCCTTTCGAGAATATAGCAGCGCAACCCCTTGACTCCTGGAAGCCAGTCAATGACAAATCCGCCACCCCCCACGTCAAGCTCCTTGCATGGCGGATTGCCAAGCTATCCAAACATGGTCTCATGGGAACTGATACCATCAACTGCTGGATATCTCGGCGGATCCAGCCTTTACAGTATCGTGATCGCCTGATGCATGAGTATACCGGTGCAAAGGATGGCATGCAATGTTTGGAGGAAGAGCTGGACCCCAAGGTGATCGAGAAGCGTATTCGCTCGTTGATGAAGTCCCCACGGAAGAAGCCCCTTGAATTTGGAATTGCTATGTTCGAGAATGGCAGCTGCCCATCAGTTCGTTGTTCTCCCGCCATGGTACACATAATACCTTGTTATTTCAAGGAAGCTAATGTCCTCAGTTTTCCAATTTTTAGCTGAAGTCGCTCGCTCCCACGGATTTTGCTCATCCCATCCGCCAGTCCGCTCCTCAACCCATCGCTCACTCCCATGGATTTTGCTCATCCCATCCGCCAGTCCGCTCCTCACGGTGATAGATGTGGAGGATTCAGCCTATACGGGCAAGGCGAAAGTGGCTACCAAGAAGCGAGGTGGTAGCGGAAAATCTCGTGGTGGTGGCGGGAAATCTTTCGATTCCCACCGTTTCGAAGCTCAATGCCGGGCGGAGCTAGAAACGCCATCCGAGAATACCGCTACCATCAGCCTGCCGAAATCCAGGTAATCTTTCATTGCCTGTAAAGCTTACTTCACTGTTGATGCTTTTTACTAATCCCCTTGATAGGAGGAAGAAACCCGCTGTCAAGGAGCCGCTATCCAAGCATTCTAAGCCTTCCCCTGCATCCGTCCCGCCGACCCCTAACGTACCAGCTCCTTCCCCTGCTCGTAATGACATTCATATGGAGGATGCCGGTGGTCAATTTGAGCCGATGCCAAAAGCTAACCCAATGACTGATGCTACGGCTAATGATGTCGTACAAAGTGACAAAGCTTCTAGCTCGTTCCAAGGTCATATGGTGGACGCTTCTGCGGGGAATAGCTCATTTTGGAAGCAGAAGCAGCTCGAGATTGTTGAATTGATCACCAGCCAGGAAGATGCCAGCAACTAGTTGTCCAGCGGAATAAACGCTTTTGTAGAGAGAACATCGACGATGAAGAAGGTATGTATTCCCTGTAGCCCCCGAGCGCCATGGCGGATTTTCATAGACAATCCATCATGGTGCTCTAAGAGAAACTACTTTTGAATTTTTCATCATATAGCCCCCGAGCGCCGCTATACATTGCACTGCAGCGGTGCTCTTAGAGAACTTAGTTTTTATTTGATGAGTAGCCCCCAAGCGTTATAGCGGATTTTGATCCGGCATCAAGCTCTAAGAAGACTAATGTTAAAAAAATCATCATGACTAACCCCCGAGCGTTATGGCGGATTCCCCGGCATAAAGCTCTAAGAAGACTAATGCTAAAAAATCGTCATGAGTAGCCCTCGAGCGTTATAGCGGATTTCTCCGGCATAACGCTCTAAGAGTGACTAACATATAACAATGTTTTCAATAGAATTACAAGAAAGTTGTGGAGGATCTGGTCCAGGTCGTCAGCTTGCAAGAGAAGGAGCTGGCTGAGAAGAATTTGCTCGTGGCGGATTTGCAAGACCAGCTCGCAAATAGCGGTAACTTTCTTTTGCATTTGGCAAGTTTAGTACCTTTATGCTAGTCGATCAATACTCTGCAATTATTTCTACCGTGCATATCCAACAAAGCTGCAGGCCACTCTCGAGAGGGTGAAAAGGGGTCACACCATTGCGATGGAGGGGTTGCAAACGCAACTCCAGAAACCCTTGACCGAAAACACCCTTCTCAAGGAGAAACTCAAGGACCAGGAGCGTCAAAACCGCCATAAGTAGAAGGAGGTGGACGATCTCCGCCAAGCCGCCATTGATTTTGAAGATCAGCGGAAGGGCTTCAACGAGGTCCTTAACCACTTCCAGAAGACGCTGCTAGGTAACGTTGGTTCTCCATACTTTGCATCTTATGCTAATATATCGTGTTGATTATGACGCTTGGCTTGTTCCTGCTATACAGCAACTCTGGAGCAGGGGGAGGTGGATTCCGCCACAGGCCTACGCCTTGCGACGGACGCCGCAAAGAAGGAGCTGGATGGCCTTCTCAACGTAGGTTGTCAGGCATGCGGCAGCCTGCAGATAGCGGGGTCCTCTGACCTCACCACCATTGGGGTAACCAAGAAGCTTCTGCTTGCGCCTGGGCTGGTGGCGGATTGGAAGCAGTCTTCCGCTCGGGGTGGTGCCAGAACTGCACTCACGTTGGCCAAGGCCCACTACCCTGAGCTGGACTTGGACCTGATCACATCCAGCATCCTAGAAAGCAGCGAAGATGGAGCACCGGTGGACGAATCCGCCATCCGGTAGAGCGTGCTGGGGTACGATCAGCTCTGTGCCTTAGGCATTCAGCTGAACGTATAGTTTGAAGCATATGATCTGCCAGGGTCTCCAAGCCAAGCTTCAACTTCTATCTCCGCAGTTGCCGATGGTGCTGATGGCGGTGACGACACCACTTCCGCTGCTCCGAAGTCCTGAATCATGCCCTCGTTAGTGCAGGAAAAAACATTGCATCAATTCGGCCCCTGAGTGGGTCTGTAAGTTAACTATTAAACTATGTGTGTGCTTGTACTGTACCTGATCTGCCTGTGGTGGATCAAAAGATGCTTTTGAATTTATTGCACAATTTTTATCAAGTCTTTGAAGTGGTTATGCGCGAAAAAACTGACTGGCCTATTTTCATGCAACTTGTAGCAGTTTAACATGCCCAAAAAACAACACTTTGAAAAAATTTCACACGTAGGAACATTCATAAGGGGTTGCCCGATCTTCTCAGTGAGCCGATGTAGATGGATGATAACTTGGTGGGTAATCTGTGAGACGCACACGAACTCTTTGGCTGTTCCCCCATTGCCAATGCAGCAGATCTTCAACCCTATGTATATTCGAGACACCACACACCTGTGCACGTAGCCGCCGACCACAAAGCAGTTCTGCAATCTCCTAATTCCCAATGGAACAGCAGATCACACTTGAATTCTCAGTAGCAAAACTCCAGATCGAAACAAACTTGGAGTAGGGTAGATATTCTGAGCGAAACATAGAGGAATATATGATTTCAGAGGAAAGCTTACAAGCAATTTCGTTCTGATGTTTGGGGTAATCTAAACATAGTCTAAACGACACAAGGGGGCGCCCCATGGATACTTAAAGGGGTTGGGGCGTCCTGAGCAAAGACCTGGCCCAAAACCAACCTGGTTTGGACCCAAATGGACTCGGTTCGACTCAAACTGGTACATACCGACCCATACATGGGTTCGGCCTATGTTGGCATGCAGGCCATGAGTGTGGGACGTCTTAGACTCGTAGACATCGCGTCAAAGGCTATCCCAACGCGCCATCTCATGCTCTTGCTCATGTAGACTTGATTTTCTGGTGATCTCCTGGTGCGTCTACCTCCCTCTCCTCCCTCACGCACTTGATCATCAAGTCTTGCTCATCTCGCTGCGACGCGTCTCCTCCTCGTGCAATGCTTGTGTTATCAACAAACCTAATCATACATAGATGCATAAACTTAGGTAGTATAAAACTCTCATTAAATAAAACATCAGGTTCAATTAAGAGTGAGTTCACCTGTTGTTCCAGTAGCTTTGCACGTGCTCTTGTAATTGGTCCAATCCTAATCTCGTTGGACTTCTTCGCAGCAACATCTTCATCATCAATAGGAGCAGGAGATAATGGTAGTGTAGTAGGGATGTCCTCATCATCCTCCCCCCTTCAAAAGGCGTCGACCTCGATGCTGCAATGTCTTTACCCTCATACGGTGTCAAATCAGCAACGTTGAAGCTATTACTCACGCCATACTCAGCTATAGGAAGATCTATGTTGTAGGCATTATCATTAATCTTGGCAAGAATCTTGTAAGGACGAGCACCACGGGGCAGCAACTTGGACTTACGTAGCTGTGGAAATCTATCCTTGCGAAAGTGTACCCACACCATATCACCGGGCTGGAACAAACCTCCTTTCGCTTCATGTTTGCACGAGCTGCAGTATACTTGCCTTTCTTTTCAATAGCCTCTTTAGTCTTCACATGAATCTTCCTCACAAAATCTGCCCTCTTTGATGCCTCCATATTGACTCGCTATTGGATAGGAAGAGGCGACAAATCTAGTGGCATAATGGGTTTGAAGCCATAGACCACCTCAAAAGGACATAGCTGTGTGGTAGAATGAACCGCCTTGTTATATGAAAACTCCACATGCGGCAAACAATCTTCCCACTCACGCAGGTTCTTCTTGATCATGCATCGCAGCACTATGGAAAGTGTGCGATTTACCACCTCCATTTGACCATCAGTTTGGGGATGGCATGTAGTGCTGAAAAGTAACTTCGTGCCCAGCTTTCCCCAATGTGTCTTCCAGAAGTAGCTCATAAACTTCACATCACAGTCAGGGACAATTGTCTTGGGTACTCCATGCAAGCGTACAATGTCCCTAAAAAATAGGTTAGCAATATGCGACGCATCGTCGCTTTTGTGGCAGGCAATAAAATGAGCCATCTTCGAAAATATGTCCACTACCACAAATATAAAATCATGGCCTCTTTTAGTCCTAGGCAAACCTAATACAAAATCCATGCTAATGTCCTCCCATGGTGTAGTAGGTGCGGGTAATGGAGTATACAAACCGTGAGGCTTCAGCTTGGACTTCGACTTGTTGCATGTAATGCAACGCTTGACAAACCTATCCACATCACGCCTCATCCTAGGACAATAAAAGTCATCAGCGAGCATGAGTAGCGTCTTCTCACGCCCAAAGTGACCCATCAAACCGCCGGCATGTGATTCCTACAACAATAGCAAACGCACGGACGATTCTGGAACACATAGTTTGTTAGCATGAAACAAAAAACCATCATGGATGTGATATTTATCCCATGCTTTCCCACCAGTACACATGCTATATGGCGCTGAAAAATCATGATCAGTAGCATATAAATTACACAAACTCTCTAAACCAGGAACCTTAATGTCTAATTGTATCAACAACATGTTCTTCCTAGAGAGAGCATCAGCAACCACAATGTCTTTACCCTTTTTATGTTTAATTATGTATGAAAAGACTCAATGAACTCAACCCACTTAGCAAGACACCTATGCAAATTAGATTGAGCTTTCAGATATTTCAAAGCTTCATGATCAGAATGTATGATAAATTCTTTTGGCCACAAATAATGTTGCCAAACCTCAAGAACTCTAACAAGTGCATACAATTCTTTATCATAAACTAGATAGTTCAATGTTGCACCACAAAGTTTTTCAGAAAAATAGGCAATAGGCCTACCCTCTTGCATCAACACACCACCAATACCAATGCCACTAGCATCACATTCAATCTCAAATTGCTTAGTAAAATCTGGTAGTGCGAGCAAAGGTGCAGAAGTTAACAAATGTTTTAGCTCATCAAAGGCATTATCTTGGGTTGCGCCCCATACAAATTCAACACCTTTCTTAGTTAACTCATTTAAAGGTGCAGTAATAGTACTAAAGTCTTTCACAAAACGGCGATAAAAACCAGCAAGACCGTGAAAAGTTCGTACTTGACTAACATTCATGGGAGTAGGCCAATTTTGAATAGCTTCAATTTTAAATGCATCTACCTCTACTCCATGCTTAGAAACAACAAATCCTAGAAATATGACCTTATCTTTGCAAAATGTGCACTTCTCAAGGTTACCATATAACTTAGCCTCACGCAACACTTGCAAAACATGTCGAATATGATCACTATGTTCAGATTCATTGCGGCTGTAGATTAATATATCATCAAAATACACAACCACAAGCTTGCCAATAAAATTATGCAAAACAAGGTTCATTAATCTCATGAAAGTACTAGGTGTATTAGTTAACCCAAATGGCATGACTAACCACTCATATAAATCAAATTTTGTTTTAAAGGCTGTTTTCCACTTGTCCCCTTCTTTCATCCTAATTTGATGATAACCACTACACAAATCAATTTTAGAGAAAACATCAGCACCACTCAATTCATCAAGCATATCTTCCAAGCGTGGAATAGGGTGACAATATCAAATAGTGATGTTATTTATGGCTCTACAATCTATGCACATGCGCCAGATACCATCTTTCTTAGGAACTAAAATGACAGGAACAGCACAAGGGCTTAAGCTCACATGAATATAACCTTTGTCGAGAAGCACTTGTACTTGTTTCTGAATTTCTTTTGTCTCCTCGAGGTTGGTGCAGTATGGTGCTCGGTTGGGCAGCGATGCTCCTAGAATCAAGTCTATTTGATGGTCAATACGTCTCAATGGTGGCAAACCTGCAGGCACCTCATCCGGAAACACGTCGCTGAATTCCTGTAACACATTAGAAACACCAATAGATAGAGGGGTCGTGTCGTTAGAAACCAAAATGTTACCCTTGTACATAAGCACAAGAGGAACAGTTGTAGGGTCCTCACGAGACTCTCTCAGATCAGATTTGGTGGGTAACATTACTAAGGAATGCGCTCCCTCACTCATATTTTTACCACTCAGATTTGGCTTGTGGCTCTCCCTCACCTGATACGGATCAACGTGATCCGAAGGGGGTTTGGCCCAATCTTTCACGGCGATCAAACGAACAGCAAGATAGCGAAATAGAACTCAATCTGAAATAGATCAAACTGATCTCTCTTCAATTCCTCGCGTTGAAACTGACCGGAATCAACTCCCACGCATGGCATAATATCAGATCTTGAAGATCAGCAATCAAACACACCGATATGCGCCCCCAAACATTGGGACTTTTCTGGTCTCTTTCTTAGCTCGAAAATAACAAGTCTGAACGATACAAGGCGGCTGCCATAACCCTATATGGGTGACTCTGAACGCTACCTTGGCTGGGCTAGGCCCCATACCAAACTAAAAGCCCAAAGGCCAAAACACACTTGATTTTGGACAGGCCCAAAACCATCACACACAAATAAAACCAAACTGAAATAAAAACATGACGCGAACTTAATTAAAATAGAACACCTAAATATCTTTCGCTGCAACGCCTCGGCGAACATGAAACTCCATTGGCGGTGTACGAAAGTTGGGCTTCACATCATCTTGTGGAGGCACTTCAAAGCAGAATTGTCCAAGATTCAGAACATAAGGAGGTGGTAAAATAGTAGGAGTAGTAGCTATGCTCCCCTTATCATCCCCCCCAACTTGAAAGGAAACCGTCCTCGGTTTCGCCTGAATGTGTTGGACCTTTTTCTGAGCAGCAAGCACGTCCACTTTGATATCCTTATCGAACATAGGCTGCAACACATGACGCTTCCCCTTATGCCACAAGGAATAAACATTGGACCTGCCTTCATGAGTGGAACGCCTATCAAATTGCCACGGGCGTCCTAGCAGCACATGACATGCATCCATAGGCAAAACATCACAGACCACTGTGTCCTCATAATTACCTACTAAAAATTTCAGGCGCACCTTATGTGTGACCTTCAGCTTCCCTGAATTATACAACCACTCAACACAATGTGGCTGCGGGTGCTTCCATGTAGGCAATGATAGAGAATCCACCAAACTCTTGCTAACAATATTTGTGTAGCTGCCACCATCAATAATCAGTTTGCAAGTGGTGTCCTTGACAATGCATTGGGTCTGAAATATATTCCAGCGCTGCCCTTGGTTGTGAATGCGATCTTCTGGTACGCGTTGCACCATTAGATTTTTTTAAATTTGCAGCAAGTTCATACCCATCCACGATCACTTCAGAATTTTCCTCAGATTCCTCACTTGATGACGCATCAGCTTTCTCATCATCACTAGCAGAAACATAGCCATCATGTGTGAGCATCACCCTTTTTCTATTAGGGCAATCACGCTTCATGTGTCCTCGTCCTCCACAAGTAAAACACTCGATGTTTGCTGTGGACTGCGTAGATGAAGTTTTGGACACCCCAGATTTGGGTGCCTCGCTACGAGAAACACTATTAGAGCGTGTAGATGGTGTTGTCTTAACACTAGGACCAGCAGCCTCGGTAGGAGAACGATGCCATGAGTTTGTAGGTGTTGCAGCTTGGCGTCGTTTGATTTGTTGCTCCGCATGCTCAGCTTGGTGCACAAGATCCTGAAGATCATTATAGTAAACCATCTCCACACGATCACGCACCTCAAAATTCAGTCCATTCAAGAACCGAGACATCGTGGCCTCGATATCCTCCCTTGTCCCTGTACGTATCATCAACAACTCCATCTCTTTATAATACTCATCCACAGATTTAGTACCTTGAGTGAGCTGCTGCAACTTATTATACATGTCTCTCTTGTAGTGTTCAGGAACAAAGCGATGGCGCATAAGATCTTTCATACCGGTCCATGATGTTGGGCGAGTACGCATACGCAGAATTTGGTTCCACCAAATCAGCACATAACCAGTGAATTCAATAGCAGCCAGTTGAAGTCTCTTCTCCTCAGTGTAATAATGAGTTGCAAAAATCTGATCCATGCGCATCTCCCACTCCAAGTAATCGTCAGGTCCGCGGTCACCGGAAAAAGGAGGTATGGACAATTTGATGCGTCCAAGACCACCATCATCAAGTTGAACACGACCAGCATTGCCAACACGGTCACGATCATGTTGTTGTACACGATGAGCACCTGCAGGACGAGCAGCAAACTGTCGTTGTTGTGGTACATAATCAGCGTCATCGGCAAGTTCTCCTTCATAAGAGGGTGCCACGGGTCGATGATCATGAATTTCAGCAGGGCGGCGTGGAACCACGTCGCGAGGTTGTGCAGCAAGAGGGGGCTGCACGGGTGCACGGACGGTAGCATCGCCCATTGCATCAATCCGGGTAGCTAGCTGTGCAATTTGTGTTGCCAATGCGGCATGACTCCGAAGAATAAAGTCGCACGTGCTATCAAAACCAGCCCGAATATTAGGAGCCAAATCGGCAGCAAAAACAGGCGGGACAAGCTCCTCTTTCTTCTCTCCAGCAGCAACGGAATTCTCTCCATCAACAGAGTTCACCATGGTGTGCAAACAACAACCAAACAATTTCACCTGTAATTTTCCTTGCAGCTATTGATATGGAGTAGTATGTGTCGAAATTGCAGTCAAAACCAGTGAACTAAACTGATAAAAGAAACCAAAACTGAGCAATGCAGGCGCCTGACCACACAGACCTTCTGAGGTCGAGCGAGCACGCGAGCAAACCGGCGCGCTCGAGGGAAGATGCTCTCTGTGGTTTACCGAGGCGGGTTACTGCTCCCAGGCGTGGCCGGGTGAGCAGCTCTGATGGGCCGGCCCGCCAGGAACGAAGCACACACGCAGGACGGGATTGCCTGGGGGCAGACCGTCTCCGTCCAAGAGCGCACGCGGGGCGAGCGCAGCAGCCGCCGTTTTTGTTTTGGATCAGCACGATCGGATCGGATCGGTGGAGCAGCGATCCCGTCGAGGCGTCGAGGCAGGGGCGTCGTACGCGAGATGTGGGCGTCGTGCGCGGGCCCAGCGCGGCGAGTGATCGCCAGGCACGCGGTCACAGTCCCGTCCGGGCGCGCGAGCCTTGCTCGATTTTTTTTTTACTGGCAGCGATCGGATCTGGCCAATGGAATCTGCTTGATGTGCTTCCTAGCGATGGAAAACAAGCAAACGAGATCAGATCTGACCCGCGCGCTGGATCAATCGGAACTGCAAGCAATCCTCGTCCAAGAATAGAACAAGGACAATAACCAATCTGAAAGCAATCTGGTCTTCTAATCTCTTCAGCAGAACAATCACCGTAAGCAAACCAGCAGAACGACGACCTCAGCAGATAAAAATTCAGCAGAACAAATCGATCTCAACAACAAACTCCGCCGTGATAAACCCGACGAATCTGATACCAAGATGATACGGATCAACGTGATCTGAAGGGGGTTTGGCCCAATCTTTCACGGCGATCAAACGAACAGCAAGATAGCGAAAGAGAACTCAATCTGAAATAGATCAAACTGATCTCTCTTCAATTCCTCGCGTTGAAACTGACCGGAATCAACTCCCACGCATGGCATAATATCAGATCTTGAAGATCAGCAATCAAACACACCGATATGCGCCCCCAAACATTGGGACTTTTCTGGTCTCTTTCTTAGCTCGAAAATAACAAGTCTGAACGATACAAGGCGGCTGCCATAACCCTATATGGGTGACTCTGAACGCTACCTTGGCTGGGCTAGGCCCCATACCAAACTAAAAGCCCAAAGGCCAAAACACACTTGATTTTGGACAGGCCCAAAACCATCACACACAAATAAAACCAAACTGAAATAAAAACATGACGCGAACTTAATTAAAATAGAACACCTAAATATCTTTCGCTGCAACGCCTCGGCGAACATGAAACTCCATTGGCGGTGTACGAAAGTTGGGCTTCACATCATCTTGTGGAGGCACTTCAAAGCAGAATTGTCCAAGCTTCAGAACATAAGGAGGTGGTAAGATAGTAGGAGTAGTAGCTATGCTCCCCTTATCATCACCGGAAGTGTAGGCTCTCGTCTATCTACTCTCTCACTCTCTTTCTCAAGATTGACTTCAATTTTTTGACGAGATTCATTTAGAATAGCTTGCGGTGTCATAGGTCGCAAAGTAACATCACAATCATATTGCCATGGGCGGCCCACCAACAAATGACATACGGTCATAGGAACCACATCACACTCGACGGTGTCTTTATATGGTCCAATCTGAAACTCAACACGCACCATGTGGCTGATCTTCAACTCCCCGCTATCACTTAGCCAATGAATAAAAATATGGATTGGGGTGCGGGATATATTTGAGCTTCAGTTTTGTACAGAGCTCTTTACTAGCTAAATTGCGACAACTCCCACCATCAATAATAACCTTGCACGCCTTGCCAGGACCAACAACAGCTTTTGTTTGAAACAAATTACAACGCTATTCCACAGAATCTGGGCTCACAATCAGCACCTTAGGCGAACAAATAATGGTAGGCAGTGGTGACGCATCACCATAGAGCATATCTTCATCCCCCTCATCTGAATTTGGATCAGCATCATCACCTATCTCATACTCTTCAGTTTCCTCATTTATCAACATAACCTTTTTATTGGGACAGTCTCGCCTAAAGTGACCCTTGCCACCACATGTATGACAGTTCATATCCCTATTTCTTGCTGTAGAATTGGAGGAACCAGTACCACTAGCAGCAGGTTGTGATGTTCTATTGGCATTGGAAATAACTGAATCAGGTTTTGAGGAAGCATTACCACGGAATCTAGAAGTACCACTAGAGGTAGGAACACTAGGGTCTATCCGTGGGGAAAAACGACCTCTACTTGCTGTAGAACGAGGTCCAAATTTAGCATCTTTGGCTAATGTCAATTCTGCCTCACATGCTTGATGAAGCAAATCTGTCATATCAAAGTATTGGTGATGCCGAACAATGCGTTGAATGTTGTAAGTTAAACCAGCAAGAAAATGTTGCATTGTTTGTTCCTTTGGTTCACGCACCCTAGCACGCTGCATAATCAAGTCCATCTCCTGATGATAGTCATCGACAGACTTAAGACCTTGCTTCAAATTCGTCAATCTATCATAGAGAGAACGAATATAATTCCAGGGAATAAAACGAGCATGCATCACTTCTTTCATACCCCTCCATGTAATAATAGGTGGATCTCAAGCTTCAAGCCTGGACTGAACAATATTATCCCACCAAAGCAATGCATATCAATCAAATTCTGAAGATGCAAGTTTTATTTTTCTATCCTCGGTGTTCTCATGCATGCGCCATAGTTTTTCCACCTTCAGCTCCCAATTGAGGTACTCTTCCACATCAGTAGAACCAACAAACTTGGGTACAGTGAAGTTTGGTTTGCCCAACCCATCATCATCACGGTTGGCTGGTTGGGCAAAACCATCATCAAAGCGATGACGTGCGCCGAGAGGAGCAAAACCACGACCAGGCGGGATACCAGCACCTCGGCCTCCATTCCCACGACCACCGTTACCACCAAGAAGCAATCCTTCATGACGACCAGCAGCAGCTATAGCATTAGCGTCATCATGTGCATGATTGTCATCCTGAACACTCGCAGTAGCCTCATGATCAAGTGGTTGCTGGTGATGTGGATAATCAAAAGAAGCTTGCAACGTATTCACAGCTTGTGTCAAATCTGCAATAGAACGCTGAATTGTGGTCACAGTTTCTTGTGTCGCAGTAGCTATATCGTGTGTTGTATTCAGCTTATTGTCAACAGCAAGCACATCATCATGTAAGCTATCACAAACAGCATTGAACCTCTTTGTCAAAGTATCACAAAGAGCTTCGTATTCATTCCAATGCATGACCTCTTTTGGATCCTTTTTCTGCTGCACAGCATCAGACTCAGACATGATTAGTAGGTTAGTGCAAACAAAAATAGGTGTATGGTGGAACTCTCACAACTCACACAAAACTGAAAGAAAACAAGGTATCTTACCATTCCAAAGTGAATAGAAGAGCTTACCAACTTGTAGAGGCAAAAACGTGCACGGATGTGATGTAACGAATACCGAGGGAAAGACTATCACACGACAACTAGGGTATATGGTGGGGCTTGGTATGAATACCTAACTACACCAAAGTACAAGTCCTAGTGCTGATCGTATGACAAGACCCATGGAAACTCACACGGTGGAGATAAACGGGGAAAAGCAACTTTGAACAAGAGCTTAACAGATATAAGGGACAACGCACAAGACCTCGTGTTGCAATGCACAAGAGAGACGCTAGCTGGCTCATAGGAAACAGGCACAAGATTGCGCACACACACGGCAGCAGCCTGATTAGGACGAAAAAGCTAGTCTCGATGGGTAAGCTCCTAACACGATGTTGTAGAATGGCGGTAGCTAAAGCTCTCAAAAATATGTAGGAGTTACGCTATGTGGACACCGCGGCAGAGAAACTGACCGAAATCGTGTCGCGGTAGAAGTTGACGGCATCGGAAACAACGCACGACAATGAATATCGGATACACGCTGTCACGGCAGAAAAACGTCAAAAATGTGTGTCGCGGCAGAAAACTTGGCGAGGCCAAAGTATTGTTTGTCTATCTTTTTTTTTGGGTGCGGCGTGTACTGCGCAGAGTAATTGCAGTATACGTCCCCTTGGTTTTTTTTACTTTTACTCTCTCTCTTTTTACCAATTATGATATGGGGTGGCCCGATCTTCTCGTGAGCGATGCGATGGTGATGATGGCAGCGGATGATTGTCGGGGATAACTTGGTGTCACCGATGAACTCTCCTCGCTTGAACCCTGATGCCAATGCAACAGCTCTCAAACCCTGTAGGATATTCACGACTCCACACACTTGCGCACGTAGCCGTCGACCACGAAACGGTAGTTTGCAATCTACTGATTCCCAATGGAACAACAGATCACACTAAACTTGCAGCAGTATAACACCAAATCCAGATGAATTGGTGCGGAGGAATTCAGATGAATGCTTACAGCAGTTCAACGAAGTATTCTTTAGTCTAAACGTGGTCTCCACCCTAATTGAGGGGGCGCCCAGGGCTACTTATAGGTGGCCGGGCGACCTCAGCAAAGACCTGGCCCAAAACATGTCCGGTTTGGGCCCAAACTAACTCGGTTCGACTCAAACGGGTACATACCGACCCATATATGGGTTCGGCCTAATTTTAGCACACAGGCCATGTGTGTAGCGCGCCTTAGACGTGTAGACATCGTGTCGTAGGCAGTCCTAGTGCGCCATCACGTGCTCGTGCTCATCCAGACTTGATCTTCTTCACGTGGTGATGTTCTCCATGCTTGTGGCGCCGGCCTCCCTCTCCTCCCTCGCGCTCTCTTGCTTGATCACCACGTCGTGCTCCATGTGTTGCATCTCCTCGCTCCCTCAAACCCCTTCTTCTCCAATGAACCTGATCGTACATATGAACAAAGACTTAGGCAGTATAAAATTCTCGTTACAATAAATATCAGATTCAGCAAGGAGTGAGTTCACCTGCTGTTGTAACAACTTAGCACGGGCTCGAGTAATTGGTCCAATCCGAATCTCATCATTGGACTTATCTTGATCAGCAACAATAGGATCATCAACAGTAGGTGGAGATGGCTGTGTAGTAGGGATGTCCTCATCATCTCCCCCCCCTTCAAAAGGCGTCGACCTCGACGCTCCAAGGTCATCTCCATCATATGGTGATAAATCAGCAACGTTGAAACTGTTGCTAACACCACCAAACTCAGCAATAGGAATATCAATCGAGTAGGCATTATCATTGATCTTTGCAAGCACTCTATAGGGACCAGCACCCCGGGGCCTCAACTTGGAACGCCTAAGCAAAGGAAATCTGTCCTTGCGCAGGTGCACCCATACCATATCACCGGGATGAAAAAGAACCTGCTTTCTTGACTTGTTGCGAACAGCAGTAGTATTCTTCCCTTTCTTCTCAATAGCCTCTCAAGTGTTCTCATGAATTTTCTTCACAAAATCAGCTCGCTTTGATGCCTCCATATTAACTCTCTCATGCAATGGAAGAGGCAACAAATCTAGTGGTGTAATAGGTTTGAAGCCATACACCACCTCAAACGGACAAAGCTGAGTAGTAGAATGTACCGCCCTGTTGTATGCAAACTCCACATGCGGCAAACAATCTTCCCACTCCCGCAGATTTTTCTTGATCATTGTCCTCAGCAACTGTGACAAAGTTCGATTCACCACCTCGGTCTGGCCGTCAGTCTGGGGATGACATGTAGTGCTGAACAACAGCTTTGTTCCTAGCTTTCCCCATAAGGTCTTCCAGAAGTAGCTCATGAACTTGACGTCCCTGTCAGAAACAATAGTCTTGGGCACTCCATGCAAGCGTACGATATCCCTGAAAAACAGGTTAGCCACATGCGACGCATCATCGCTCTTATGACATGCAATAAAGTGTGCCATTTTAGAGAATCTATCCACTACCACAAATATAGAATCATGACCATGTTTAGTTTTTGGCAATCCTAGAACAAAATCCATACTAATATCTTCCCATGGTGTAATAGGTGCAGGTAGTGGTGTATACAAACCGTGAGGCTTTAGCTTGGACTTGGATGTGTTGCACACAATGCAGCGCCGCACATACCTGTCCACATCACGCCTCATCCTGGGCCAAAAGAAGTGATCACCTAGCATGAGTAATGTCTTCTCACGCCCAAAGTGACCCATCAAACCTCCAGCATGTGATTCCTGCAGTAAGAGCAAACGCAAAGACGACTCCGGAACACATAGTTTGTTAGCTCGAAATAGAAACCCATCATGTATGTGATATTTCTCCCAAGCATTTTTCAAAGCACACAAACGATATGGTTCAGCGAAATCATGATCTGTTGCATAAAGCTCACAAATACTCTCTAAACCAGGAATATTAATATCAAGTTGTGTCAATAACATATTCTTCCTAGAGAGAGCATCAGCAACCACATTATCTTTTCCCTTCTTATGTTTAATGATGTACGGAAAAGATTCAATAAACTCAACCCACTTAGCGAGACGCCTATGCAGGTTGGATTGTGCTTTCAAATATTTCAAAGCTTCATGATCAGAATGTATGATAAATTCTTTTGGCCACAAATAATGTTGCCAAACCTCAAGAACTCTAACAAGTGCATACAATTCTTTATCATAAACAGGATAATTCAGTCTAGCACCAGATAATTTCTCAGAAAAATAAGCTATAGGACGACCCTCTTGCATCAAAACGCCACCTATGCCTATACCACTAGCATCACATTCAACTTCAAATTGCTTTGAAAAATCAGGCAATGCAAGTAAAGGTGCAGAAGTAAGCAAACGTTTCAATTCATCAAATGCATGATCTTGGGCTGCGCCCCACACAAAAGGAACACCTTTCTTCGTTAATTCATTTAATGGTGCAGCAATAGTACTAAAGTCTTTCACAAAACGGCGATAAAAACCAGCAAGACCGTGAAAACTTCGTACTTGACTAACATTCATGGGAGTAGGCCAATCTTGAATAGCAGCAATTTTAGATTGATCTACCTCTACTCCATGCTTAGAAACAACATAACCTAGAAATATGACCTTATCTTTTGCAAATGTGCACTTCTCAAGATTAGCATACAATTTATTATCACGCAGCACTTGCAAAACTTGTCTAATATGAGCACAGTGTTTAGTTTCATTGCGGCTGTAAATAAGTATGTCATCAAAATAGACAACCACAAAACGACCAATGAACTCTCTCAAAACATGATTCATTAAGCGCATGAATGTACTAGGTGCATTAGTAAGACCAAAAGGCATGACTAGCCACTCATATAAACCAAATTTAGTTTTGAAAGCAGTTTTCCATTCATCTCCTTCTTTCATGCGAATTTGATGGTAACCACTACGCAAATCAATTTTAGAGAAAACAGCAGCACCACTCAATTCATCTAACATATCCTCGAGACGGGGAATAGGATGACGATATCGAATAGTAATGTTGTTTATAGCTCTACAATCTACGCACATGCGCCATGTACCATCTTTCTTAGGCACCAAAATCACAGGAACAGCAGAAGGACTAAGAGAGACACGAATGTACCCTTTATCCAGAAGAGCTTGCACTTGTGCTTGTATCTCCTTTGTTTCGTCGGGGTTGGTCCTGTAGGGGGCGCGGTTGGGCAAGGAGGCGCCAGGGATCAAGTCGATCTGGTGCTCGATGCCTCGTAATGGTGGCAGCCCAGCAGGTACCTCCGCCGGAAAAACATCATCAAAGTCCTGCAAAACAGTTGAGACACCAAGAGAAACAGGTTGCATATCGTTAGAAACTAAGACCTCGCCCTTGTACATGAGCACAAGAGGCATGGCTGTAGGATCCTCACTAAATTCTCTCATGTCTTCTTTGGTGGCTAAAACTAACAAGTTGGGCACTCCCTCACTTTTCGTTATATCACTCACGGCTGTTACATTATCTCGTGGAGGTGGCTGTTCAAGTTTCACTTCAGTCTTCTGACGAGATTCATTAACAATTTGCTGCGGTGACATAGGCAGTAGGTTGATTTTCTTGCCCTTGAACTCCAAGTGATAAGTATTGGCTCGACCATTGTGTTGCACATGTCGATCATAGAGCCAGGGCCGACCCAGCAAGAGATGACAAACCGTCATAGGAACCACATCAAAATCTATAGAATCCTTGTATGGCCCTATCTCAAAGTTCACACGTACCATGTAGTTTACCTTCATCTCACCATTGTCACTTAACCACTGAATATAATATGGGTTAGGATGAGGTAAATATTTCAAACCCAGCTTGGCACATAACTCCTTACTTGCGAGATTGCGACAGCTTCCGCCATCAATGATCACCTTGCAAGCTTTATTGGGACCAACTAGTGCCTTGGTTTGAAACAGGTTGCAGCGTTGAGAATCAATATTGGGCTGCACACTCAACGTACGTGGAGAGACAACAATAATAGGAGAAGAGTCAGCATAAGCATCTTCACCTTCATCATCAGAACCAAACGGATCAGCATCTTCTCCGGTCTCATATCCGTTCTCAGTAACCACTATCACTTTGTTGTTGGGACAATCTCTTTTAAAGTGTCCCTTGCCTCCACATGTATGACATAGTTTCTCAGTAGCACGAGTCACGGAGGCACTCGAACCAGAACTAGCAGCTGATGTGGTAGCGGGACGGCTGGACTGAGCTCCAGAGGTCGCTGGCCTAGTGGACGAGGAGGGGCGAGTAGGAGTCCCCTCAAGTGGCGCTGGGGCAGGGCTAGAAGGCGCCCTAGCAGTGTATCGACTGGCAGGTGAAAAGCGAGATTTTTGTTGCGCCTCTTTAGTAAGCTGTGCCTCAGCCTCCATAGCATGGTGAAGCAACTGATTCATATCATTGTAAGCATGATGCCGCACGATGTTCTTGATAGGAAGTCTGAGTCCGTGCAAAAACCGTTGCATAGTCATCTGACTAGACTCTTGAACTCGCGATCGCTGCATCAACAGTTCCATCTCCTTGTAATAAGCATCAACTGTCAAAAATCCTTGCTTCAGCTGTGTCAATCTATCAAAAACTGAACGCAAATAATTGGTGGGTACAAAACGAGCCTGCATGATTTCCTTCATCTCTGTCCATCGCAAAACAGGAAGCTCCTGAGCTGCTCGTCGTTGTTTCAGAATATTATCCCACCAACGCAGGGCATAACCATCAAATTCTGAGGATGCAAGTTTGATCTTCTTATCGTCAGTGTAAGCATGCAAACGCCACAGGTTGTCGATCTTGAGCTCCCAAGTGAGGTAATCCTCCACATCACCTTCACCATCAAATCTAGGTATCGAGAACTTTGGCTTCCCTAGAAAATCATCCTCAGCAGGTATTACACGTCGGGCACCAACGCCATGTGGTGGCCGACCATGTTGTCCAAGACCGCGCCCACGAGCATTGGGGCCGATTAGATTGGCATTGTCATGGACACTGTCCTCATCAGCAAAGTCAGCAGCAGACTGCACAGGCGGTGGTACAATGGGTCGACGCAGCTCCGCTAGGGATTGGTTCAACTAATCAATGCTGTGCTGGAAAGTAGTGAACTGAGCTTGCATAGCTTGAACAGTATCTGCGGTGCCTTGCACTTTGAACTGGAGTTGCTGATGTGCAGTCACAGCGTCGGCAGTAGAACGATCCAACACCCCCTCCAGATGAGTGCGCAGTCCAACAAAGTCTGTCCAAACCACAGGTGTATCCCCATCTTTTTCCTGCATCACATCATAACCACTAGTAGACATGATTAGTAGATTAGTGCACGAAATCAAAAACGTGTGGTGCCGCTCACAACTCACTCAAAAACTGACAAGAAAAGGTAATCTTACCGTTCCAAAGTGAATAGTAGTGCGTACCAGAACGAAGTATCAAGCTCGTGCACGGATGTGATGAAGTGAATACCGAGGGTAAAAGAGCGATCACACGACAAACCAGGAATATATGGTGGAGCTATAGGTATGGTATCCTAAATACACCACAAATAAGTCCTAGTGCTGATCGTATGACAAGACCCCCGAAACACACACGGTGGAGATAAGCGAGGCAAAGCAACTCTGAAAAAGAGCTCAAAAGATATAAGTGACAACGCACAATAGCTCGTGTTGCAATGCACAAGAGAGACGCTAGCACTGGCTCGATGAACAGGCACAAGATTGCGCACACAGCAGCAGCCTGATGAGCACGAAGTAGCTAGTCTCGTATGGGTAAGCTCCTAACACGATGCTGTAGACAGGCTGTAGCTAAAGCGATCAAAATCGTGTAGAAAGGACGCTATGTGGACACAGTGGTAACACGCTGTCGCGGCAGAGAAACCGACGAAAAATATGTCAAAGGCAGAGATGTACGACGCCGGAAACGCATAGCAGCGCGACGGCGACGCGAAACGGGTAAAGTAGTTTATCTCCTTTTTTTAATATATAGGTGCGGCGTGTGTGCAGTACACGTCCCCTTTTTCTATTTTTTTTTTAGCTACTCGAAATTTGGGCCTAAAAGCAGTGGCCCGATCTGGCGCTTGACCCCAGACGCTCTCCGCGGTCGGGCGACAGGAGCGAGGCGAGCGAGCGCGCACACCCCAGACGACCTCCGCGCGCAGGCGCGCGGGCGAGCGAGGCGGCGCTGGTTTGTTTTTTTTTTTGCCTTTTCGGAACCGATCGGTCCTGGTAGCTGGAGATCGCAACAACCACTAGTTTTTTTTTTTGGTGTTGACTACTAGCGATCGATGCCAGGATTTCGTTCTGGATAGTGCAAACAGATCGAGCAGATCGTGACTAGGCTGGACTCCAGCGAAGGATCCGATCTGTTTTTTTTTTGAAACCTGACTGAGATCGGATCGGATCAGGTACGGGGCAACGATCGAAACCCGCAGCTGTGAAGAACATGCCAGAAACCACTGGAGAAGAAGACGATCAAAGACACGTCTAACTAGATCGAAACACGAAAATAAGATGCAGAAAAGATTGCTAGACCTAGACTCCTACGGACTGGAAGAAAAGAGACGCGAAAAACGATTAGCGACTAAAACTCAAGAACGGTGCAATCTAGGCTATGGCAGAAACTAAGAACCCTAAATTTTTTTTTTGGCTTTTTCTGGATAGGACTAAAAACAAAAACGAATTGCAGGGATGAATTTGTGGGTGCTCACCGAGTAAACCGTGGAAATCTGATACCAAGATGATATGGGGTGGCCCGATCTTCTCGTGAGCGATGCGATGGTGATGATGGCAGCGGATGATTGTCGGGGATAACTTGGTGTCACCGATGAACTCTCCTCGCTTGAACCCTGATGCCAATGCAACAGCTCTCAAACCCTGTAGGATATTCACGACTCCACACACTTGCGCACGTAGCCGTCGACCACGAAACGGTAGTTTGCAATCTACTGATTCCCAATGGAACAACAGATCACACTAAACTTGCAGCAGTATAACACCAAATCCAGATGAATTGGTGCGGAGGAATTCAGATGAATGCTTACAGCAGTTCAACGAAGTATTCTTTAGTCTAAACGTGGTCTCCACCCTAATTGAGGGGGCGCCCAGGGCTACTTATAGGTGGCCGGGCGACCTCAGCAAAGACCTGACCCAAAACATGTCCGGTTCGGCCTAATTTTAGCACGCAGGCCATGTGTGTAGCGCGCCTTAGACGTGTAGACATCGTGTCGTAGGCAGTCCTAGTGCGCCATCACGTGCTCGTGCTCATCCAGACTTGATCTTCTTCACGTGGTGATGTTCTCCATGCTTGTGGCGCCGGCCTCCCTCTCCTCCCTCGCGCTCTCTTGCTTGATCACCACATCGTGCTCCATGTGTTGCATCTCCTCGCTCCCTCGAACCCCTTCTTCTCCAATGAACCTGATCATACATATGAACAAAGACTTAGGCAGTATAAAATTCTCGTTACAATAAATATCAGATTCAGCAAGGAGTGAGTTCACCTGCTGTTGTAACAACTTAGCACGGGCTCGAGTAATTGGTCCAATCCGAATCTCATCATTGGACTTATCTTGATCAGCAACAATAGGATCATCAACAGTAGGTGGAGATAGCTGTGTAGTAGGGATGTCCTCATCAAATTAACCAACCGAATTGGGCCTAGGCCTGAACTTGCGCTAGACCGCGGAGGGTGTCTAGGGTCGGGCGACCCCGTCCCAGCGCTAGCGAGGCGAGCTCGCGCTCGACCACAGAGGATGTCTGTGGTCAGGCGAGCAGGCAAGTTCGCTCGTTTCCTTTTTTTTGTAACATGATCGATCAGCCAGGCCAGGTAATGGAACGAAGACGTCTCGCTCGATAGGACATGCGGCGAGTGGCGGCCGAGTGCACTCGACCACAGACGTACTCTGTGGTCTGGCAAGCGAGATGTGTTTCGCTATTTTTTTTGTAACTTGCCTTCCGATCGGATCTGGACAAGGTAAATGGCACAGAAACTCTTCCTAGCGATGGAAGCTAGATCGGGAACGATCGAAACTCTTTTTTTTTACTTGTAGAGATCCGATCTGCCCATGGAAAAGAGTAGACGCAAGATCCTAGACACAACGATGACTCGGGAAGGAGAAAACAACGCAAAAGAGAACAACAACCAGCAACTAAAACTAGTACCTCGATGCAATCTAGGCTATGGCAAGAACTATGAACCCTAATTTTTTTGTAGGTTTTTTTCTGTATAGGACGAAAACAAGAACTAATCTTTGGGACGGATTGCTCACCGAGTAAACTCTAGAAATTTGATACCAAGATGATAAGGGGTTGCCCAATCTTCTCAGTGAGCCGATGTAGATGGATGATAACTTGGTGGGTAATCTATGAGATGCACACGAACTCTCCGGCTATTCCCCCATTGCCAATGCAACCGATCTTCAACCCTATGGATATTCGAGACACCACACACCTGTGCACGTAGCCACCGACCACGAAGCAGTTCTGCAATCTCCTAATTCCCAATGGAACAGCAGATCACACTTGAATTCTCAGTAGCAAAACTCCAGATCGAAACAAACTTGGAGTGGGGTAGATATTCCGAGCGAAACACAGAGGAGTATATGATTTCAGAGGAAAGCTTACAAGCAATATCGTTCTGATGTTTGGGGGGTAATCTAAATGTAGTCTAAACGACACAAGGGGGCGCCCCAAGGGTACTTAAAGGGGTTGGGGCATCCTGGGCAAAGACCTGGCCCAAAACCAACCTGGTTTGGGCCCAAACGGACTCGGTTCGACTCAAACTGGTACATACCGACCCATACATGGGTTTGGCCTATTTTGGCACGCAGGCCATGAGTGTGGCGTGCCTTAGACTCGTAGACATCGCGTCGAAGGCTGTCCTAGCGCGCCATCTCATGCTCTTGCTCATGTAGACTTGATTTTCTGGTGATCTCCTGGTGCGTCTGCCTCCCTCTCCTCCCTCGCGCACTTGATCATCAAGTCTTGCTCATCTCGCTGTGATGCGTCTCCTCCTCGTCCAATGCTTGTGGTATCAACAAACCTAATCATACATAGATGCATAGACTTAGGTAGTATAAAGCTCTCATTAAATAAAACATCAGGTTCAATTATGAGTGAGTTCACCTGTTGTTCCAGTAGCTTTGTACGTGCTCTTGTAATTGGTCCAATCATAATCTTGTTGGACTTCTTCACAGCAACATTAATGGTGGTGTAATAGGGATGTCCTCATCAACCATGCAATCCACCATCCGGCTTTTTGTGCATGACTTTTCATGAGATGGCAAAATCTTCGCACGAACAATCCGCCAGGGTGATGATACTTAATAGAAACCGTCCAGAACCCCAGTAGATAGCGGCTTAGATTGCCAAGAAGTCACTACTCCGAAATCCACACAAAGAGCATCAGGTGAAGATTGAAACACGGATATGCTACGCGGACCGCTTATGGCAGATTTAAAAGACACAACTGCAGGGCACGATTGTGCAAAGGTTCCATACGATCTAAATCTATACCTAATAATAAAGGACGTAAGGTTTCTGTGGTTTGTTCGTCCCACATGGGCCTGACCCAATTACATCGCGAGTTTGTTTCATCTGTCAAAGTTTCATACATTGCCTTGCTAATTTTGTGCCGCACGACTCGATGATGGGAGTCTGATCTAGACATGATCAACCTAACTAGCTATGAGTGCATGATGTTTCCATAAATACATGGATGACCGTATGAGAAAAGATCAATTAATTAGGTCTCCAACCCATGTCAGCCATGGCATGCGGCTTTTGGATCGAGTTTCGCGGTGGCTGCCGGGAGAAGCCTTATGGACACCTGAAGCCTCTCTGATATTGTCCCGCTCTCAGAACCACACTCACATCCATGCCAGTGGCCGTGAATTCCCCCACCAGCTCTGAACTGACAGCCCGTTCCTAATACCCAGAACTCATCGGAAGCAGATCACCCATAGTTTCTGATGACCAGATGCTTAAGGAGTCCACGCCGCCGCTAAGCCAAGGACGGCGATGGGCTCCTTGAAAAGGCCACAACGCCAGTGGCTCGCCAGGACCAGCAAAAATCTACAGCCCACATGCATAATAGATACTAAACTGTACATACAAGCAGCATTGACGATGTTGTGTCGATCCCCGCATGCTGCAGCTGTGCGCACGGCGCAGCTCAACCTCATATATATACATCTCTCGGCCAGGTATCCGGTAACCAATCCATCGACCATGTCGATCAATGGAATCTTCACTAGCGATGCGCCAATGGAGGATTTCTTCATTGAGGATCCGATTGGGACGATTTTCGGGAGGCCTAGCTTCCTAGGAGGTCCGCGAGTACCAAGGCGGCCAGGAGGCACTGCGGCCGGGTTGACTTCGGGAGACCCGAGGATTTAGGGGCTAGCCATGGAGTGTGGATTGACTGGAGCAGCTCTGTAGCTGCGCTGATAATGTCCTCCTATACTTGACTCGCAGCGCCGCCATAGGCACGATCGATCAAACACCGGCCGGCGGCATCTCGCCATGGCCAGCGACAACAACTGGCATGACGAGCATGAGGATGGACTGGAGCTAGACGGAGACAACGCCCGGCTTCTCTAGGAGGCCACACCGCCAGTGGCTCTCTGTGGCAAGCGAGAACAAGTTCTTGAACTAAGACAAGGACGCGTAGGGATTAGAGCTGGAGGACGATGATGGGATGCTCGAGGACGAGATGGCCGCAATACCTGTGGCTCACAATGGAAGTGACATCCATAGGCTTTCGTATTGGATACATTTCCTAGCTCCCTAACCCAGGTTCCCTAAGTATGGCGAAAGTTTGAGGAGACACGTGAGATCGCGGAGGCTAGATCGATGACAATGAAAATGATGTTCTCTTGGTGGCATTGTGCATGGCCGGCCGATGACAAGATAGGTAGTGTGGATCATCCGAACAGAAGCGATAGCGAGAAGAGAGGAACATCTGCTAAACCTACGCCACCACGGGAGTAATCAAGAGGTGACGACCATGGAGAACCAGAGGTCGGGAGACGGTAGCTACTTATAAAGCATCACCTGCCCTGGAGCAACACCTGATCTGCCTTGCAGCTTGTCTCTCTGAAGCCTAGCAAGCAAAGCTTCATGCGTATTGGCACTACCTAAGGTAACGTTGGCAAGCAGCACAAAGCTAACTCAATCGATCTTTGAGCACGCACGCAACACACACGAAACGCCTGAGTCCATCTGGTAAAGAGCAGCGATTTGTACGAGGAGCCAACATCTTGGATGGATCAGCAGGCTCGCGGGGCTGCGAGTGGACGCAACGGAAAGGGCCACCATCGGCTCGCGGGGCTGCGGGTGGCCGCAATGGAAAGGGCCATCATCTCCGGAAAGAGGCCAATGACACATCACAAAACAGCAGTTTGCCAAAATTCTGCAGAATATTATGCTCATGAAGGAATTTCATCTGAATTTGGGAGGAGTTGCATCGTTCAATTTTTTTTGATAATCAGTCAAAGAAACTGGCTAAGGCCAATGACAACTTTCTGACCGACGGGTCTCCAACTTTCTCCAACTTTCTGACCGGCGGCAACTGGACGGAACTGTTGAGGCCTCAGCGAATCCGTGCGCTCGTACGGCTGGAGACCGTAGAGCGCGCGGCCATTGTCGCATCCGTGCCCCTCTGTGACAAGTGGGGTCTCATTTCCGCTCTCGTGGCAACGGAGGTAACCGCCCCCGCGGCATCGGAGGTAGCCGCCAGAGGGGGAAACGAAGAATTCACCGCGGTGCAAAGCAGCCGTCTGGTCCATCGCCTTCTCACAGCCCAAGAGACCATCAAGGAGGACATAGGGACCGACGCCCTAGTGCAACTTCCGCGGCGGCGCCTAAGGCCGTCGCACCTGGTTAGCCCCCGGGCCTCAGCACCAGGGATGAGCTCCACCGCAGGGGCCAGTACATCAAGTGCCATCCCCGCGAGCGGCCCGTCCACGGACACTGCAGGCTGGGACAACATAGAGTGGGGCTACCTCCTGGATCCGCCTTGGTAAGCTTCCTGGGCTTGCATATTAGCTTCCAATTTATCGGGTCTCGTGATGTCACAATGCTTCTTTGATTTCATGCTGCAAAGATCCCTCCCGGAGCCTACCGTTAAGAGGGCCCAGGAAGACGCCCTAGCTCTTTGTGAGCCCACCAGCAAGAGGCTTCACGGAGCCCCCGGCATGGAGCCGAGGCTCCCCACAATGGGTAACTCACTATCCCTTCAGTTTATTCCCACATCCCTTGCCGGGATTGCCCTTCCGGGGCTTAAGCTTGCCATCTGATCTGTGTGTAGGTGTAGCATCCGGCAGGGCTGCCGGAGACCTAATAGGAAGGTTCCCTGCAACCTCCACCATCATGCCAACAGGTGCACACTTTTTTGCCCAACTTTGCCAACTCTTTTATGTTTAGCCCACTTTTTGCCAGTTCCTTCTCTTGTTGCCTCTTCAGACAACAGAGTCTTTTCTCTTGGGTCTGCAGCTGCCGCGTCCTTGCTGTCAACTAGGACATCGGAGCCGGTGGGGAGGGTTAGCCAGAGCGCCAGCCCGTAGCAAGTGCTCCGGGCTTCATTGCTTTTGTTACCCCTTCCCACGTCCCAGCTCCTACCGCAGCCATGGTGGACTTCGTCTAGGCGCTGCTGCGGCAAAGGGCGCCGATGGAGCCTTCAAGGGGGAGCGGCCAAGAGGTGGCTGATACGTCCAATTTGCATCACTATTTTGTATCATAATTTACTGTTATTCATTGATATATTTCATATTTAGATATGATACTTATGTTATTTCCTTTGCTTTCACATGTTTGATGATCATTGGAGGAGTTGCTGCCGGAGTCAGGATTCTGCTGGAAAAAGGACCATCAAGAGACCATATTTTGAAGATCAGGAAAATTCCAGAAAAATACCCAGAAATTATATTTTCCCAGAAGACTCACGAAGCCAGAAGGAGGAGTCAAGAGGAGCCAGGGCGGCCCCACACGCCAGGGTGGCGCGGCCAGGCCCCAGGCCGCGCCAGCCCTGTGTGAGGGAGCCTTGGCCCACTTCTGGTCTCGCCCCTTCGCGTACATCATCGTCCCCGAAAACCTAAGTGGGGGAGAGGCTCAGAGTTAGACACAGCCGCCTCTGCGGGGCAGAGAACACAGAGAGAGAAAAGCTCTCCGGCAGGGAGAAATCTGCCGGGGAAATTCCTTCCCGGAGAGGGGAGATCATCGCCATCGTCATCACCATCGCACCGGACTTCATCGGGATCATCATCATCATCATCTCCATCACCAGCACCTTCATCTCCACCATCACCACGCCATCCCGCTGTAACATCTTGAGTTGGATCTTGCTATATTCATAGGGGAAACTTTCCCGGTGTTGATTACTCTTGTAGTTGATGCTATTGAGTGGAACCGTTGAGTTAAGGTTTATGTTCAGATTGTTATTTACCATTATTTCACCTCTGATCATGATCCATATGATGTCTTGTGAGTAGTTCGTTTAGTTCTTGAGGACATGGGAGAAGTCAAGATGTTAGTAGTGAATTATTGTTGAGAAATATTTAATGGTTTGATATTGTTGTGGTGCTATTTCACTAGTGGTGTCATGTGAACGTCGACTACATGATACTTCACCATTTATGGGCCTAGTGAGATGCATTGTGTATTTGGCTACCGATTGTGGGGTTGCTGGAGTGACAGAAACCTAAACATCCGTTGGGAAACCATTGCACCAGGGAGCGTAGGATCTTCGAGTTTAAGGCTGTGGTTAGATTTATCTTAATTACTTTCTTGTATTTGCGGATGCTTGCAAGGGGTATAATCACAAGTGTGTATTTATCCTAGTAAGGGTAGTGCGCTAGCACAGGTTCACCCCCATAACACTTACCAAACCAATAAATACTATTGGCTCTATGAAGCGAAAGCTCTTGACAGAAACTCCCGTGTGTCCTCGAGAACGTTTGGTTATTATAAGAACACAACCGGCTTGTCCTTTGCTGAAGAAAGGATTGGGCCACTTGCTGCAATTGTTACTACTGTCTTTTATTTACTCGCACTTTATTTACTCGTTTTACCAAATACCCCTGAAAACCTGTTTGCTAGTATTTACAGTGATTCCTTGAACAAAACTGCTCATCAACACCTTCTGCTCCTCGTTGGGTTCGACACTCTTATTTATCGAAAGTACTACGATACACCCCCTATACTTGTGGGTCATCAGTGGCTCCTGGGCAGGTGGTCATCGTGCCCTCACGTGCCATTGCCTTGGCAGCCCCCATCCACATGACCCCTCCTGTCGCGTATCCCGTGGGGACTAGCCGGGGGATTCCGCCAGGGGAGCTTGTGTCACATCCCAAAATTTTCCAAATTTTGGAATGTGAATTTTTTTAATTAGAGGCTTGTTTCATGGTTTTAGATTTAAGATTCACAAAGATTGGAAACTTTTAAGATTTATCTAAAAATTTATTTTCAAATTTTACTTTTGGGTGCCATCATATAATTCATATGCATTGCATATTTTCTTCCAAACTTTCTCTTTCGAAAATTTCATTTTCAAATCTTCTTAAGCCCTAGTGGCATTCTTGCAATAAGATCGATCTTTGATTTAATTATTTGGTTTTACTGTCTCCAGTGGTACTATTTTGGATATAATAATTTTACAAATTTATCTGGTCTTTATTTCTGCCATATTTCTTTATTTATTCAAAAGCTTTATTGAAAACGGAAAATAAAATGGAAACTGTTTAAAGAAGGAAAAAAATCTTGGGAGCTCAACTGGGCCGGCCCGTGACCAACCAGCCCAGCCGAACCCACCGCAGCACCCCTTATCCCCTCTATGTTTTTTTTACTCTGATAGGCGGGACCTGCCTGTAAGAGCCATCTTCAACCTCCACCCCGCGCACTACAAGAAATGTGTTGACTAGTGACCTTTTCTTCATGACCACAGAGAAAAGTGTCATAAAGTAATGACGATTTTGCACTAGATCGTCATGGACTAATTGGGGAGGCCATCAACCCTAAAAATTACGACAATTTGAACCAAAAACGTCATAATCCAATGGACACCAAATCGTCATAACCTATTCCATGTAGTTTGAGATCTTATCCGGAGCCGCTTATGATGAAAATAGATCGTCATAGTCGCTAAATTAAAATATGTTTGAAATAGTTGGACTGCCACCTCAGCGGTTTCGCCAACATGTTGTCCATGTGTCTATTTACGCTTATGTGTAGTATCCACATGTCAATTTAGCTTATGTGGTTGTAAGTGTGGGTATAATAGTTATCTGACATCCGAACCCCACTGACCTACCTGACTAGCTGGGCCTGCAAGCCTGACCTGACATACGGGTCCCTGAGACCGACCTAACAGCGGGTCCGGCTGCGCCTACCTGACATACAGGTCCTACCGGGACCGAACTGACATTAAGGTCCCGTAGGACCGACCAGACAGGTCCGCCCACATCGGCCTGACATGCGGGGCCAACCGACCTGACCTGACATGCGGGGCCAGGACTGACCTGACAGGTCCGCCTGCATCGGCCTGACATGCGGGGCCAACCGACCCGACCTGACATGCAGGGCCAGGACCGACCTGACAGGTGCGGCCGCATCGGCCTGACATGTGGGGCCAACCGACCCAACCTGACATGCGGGGCCAACCCGACCGGACCCGCCCCACCGCCAAAGGTGGCAAAATAAATCGCGCACGGTGGGGAGTCGAACTAGCGACCTCCTCCTCTCAACATGATGCACATAACCACTACACCCGGGCTCTTCTTGTGGTTGTATGGTATGGAATATAGTTTTAACTAGAAGTTGTATCTAAGTCTTTGTGACACCCCCGAATTTATCACAAATTCGAAGTGCCCGTTATGCATTCCACCACAATCCCAGAATCATTGTTGTGATACACATAACGTAGTTGGTAACCAGTTCCATAGACATTACAATACGAAGGTTCAAATACAATGGTCATAGTGACCAAGTTCATATTACAACACCATATAGCAGCGGAAATAACGTCTTCGGGTCCATGCCTTCACCCTACAGGCAATGGCGACTCCGTAGAAGATCTTAGTTCTGGTACTCTTCTCATAACCTTCCTCCGGATACTCTTCCCCATAGTCTGGCCAAGTTGATAGCCATGGACACAACCATGAGTACATTGGATGCACTCGCAAACCATCTTATAAATGAGATGATGAAGTAGAAATGCAAGGTTGATATGGTGGACTAAGCACTAAGTTTATTTGCAAAAGCTAGTTTTATTTCCCAAGAATGTTCATTGGTAGGAAAGAGATTTAGTTCTCTAAGTTCAATCTAAAAAGGAACTTCAAATGTGTCAATATCACTATCAAGTCAAGTCATGTTATTCACCAAGTTCACCATAAGTTATTATCAATCTTGACAAAAGTCAAGTACAGTTTGCCAACTGTCCATAACCGAGGACGCGGCTATTCGAATAGTTTGAAACCTCTGCAGAGGGGTACACTTTACCCACAAGATTCGATACATCTACCGGGAGAAATCCACGGATCGTCATACACAAAGTATGCGGGGTTCAGATAATCAAACAAACTCTTTCACTTGCTCACTCTAGTATAGGATCCTTCCCTAGAGCCCGAGACACGGACATCTCCATTCCGGCGTCTCTAGTTTTGCCCGCTCCGGAGTGCCGGATGAATGGGATTCCCACTCGGTTCAGAAGTACCCGCGCACGGTGCACTTCTATAAAGGATGATACAAGGCCTCCCATACTAGGGTAAACAAGCTACGGACTAAGCCCCTTCCCATTTAGGGGTAATGTGGTCGTACGGTAATGGTTGGCTCACATGGTACATCACTTATTATCATTTAGCAAATACATTCCATAGTCCTTTGTCAATATTATTTTCTTTCAAGAACTATCAGGTAGGAGGGATCTCCAATTCAAGCTTTCAAGTTCAAGTCACCCAGTTCAAAGGGGGGTTCCCCTTAGAGATTGCCTCAATTTTATTAGCGACTAAGCAACTATATTAAGTGATGACACCACTAAAATAGGGTTGGATAAACTCAGCCTGATGCTCTTGCTAAGCAAGATATCACTACACAACTATCATTCTACTCTAGCAATTCAATCATGCAATTTACTTAAAACAAGTGAATGCAATAGTAAAGCTAGGCACTTGGAGTATGCTTCAAAAGATGGCTTGCCTTGGTTGGCAAAGTGTCCGGGGTATTCTTCTTCTTCTTGATAAAATTCCCCTTCAATATCCTCCTCAGCAACACTAGCGTCTAATAACGAATAAACACAATACACACCATCACCACACAATACTAATCATCACTTCAAGCACACATAATTGTTTTCAAACAATAGTATTCCTGGTGGATTTTATAGAATTGGGTTGCAAGTTTTTCTTCCCAGTTTTTATTAAGTGTGCAAGTTAGATTTTTCTACCAAATACCATATGTGGTTTACTTTCCAAGCATTGGTATTGAACTAAGGGATTAGGGCTAGTTCAAGTGAAGATTGACTAATTAAGTGAATTGGTATTGAGGGCAAAAATTAATTCTAAGTGTGTAATAGAGATCTATCATTTTATGCTACCCACTAGGATTGGAGTAGGGTCTAATTGGTCCCACTAACAAGGTTTGAGTTGATTAAGGTTGACTAAATGGTAGGGGAGTTAACTAGTGAGTTCACCAATCAGGTTTCATAATTTTAGGAGGCTTAAACAATTTTCTAGAATTTTCCTATGATTAATAAAGCTATGGTCAAAGTATTCTTATTTATTTAAATCCCTAACTCAAATTGAATTCTAACCAGCTCTGGAGTGTAGAGCCTTTCCTAAGCTTTCCAACGACTATTCATTTGCTAGAAATGGATTTGTAAATCTCTTGGAATTAAAGTTTGAAAATCATATCTGAAACTTATTTGAAATAAGTCAAACGGGCGGGAAATTAAATAAAACGAATCGGACCGAATTCGAACTGAACTGGGCTGATTTCAAACTAAACCCGAACGGGCCAGCCCATACCGCTTCGCCCCGGGCGGGAAATGAATAAAACTGAACCTGATAGGTGGGGCCCGCTCGTCAGGTCACTTAAGTTTACCGAACCGGTACGCGACCGACGGATCAAGATCTAACGGCACTGGTGCATCGTGTTCGACGGCGAGGGTGGAGCTCACCTGCGCGCAGTGAAGAAGACGACGGCGGCGTGCGTAGAGGAAGCAGAGCTCGACGGCGATGGGCGGAAAAGGCTCCGGTAGCACTCCTCCTCCAGCTCCCGGCGTTCGTTCGTCCCGCGGCGGCCCAACGCGGCGGCGCGGCTTGCGTCCAGTACCTCGCCGGCGGTGCAGGCGTCGTCGAACTAGAGTGAGCGGGGAGAAGAGAAGATGTCTGGGAGCGAGCTGGGAGTGGGGTGCGTTCATTCGTTTGATCGGCGGGGGCTTTTATAGGCCAGAGCGTCGGGGGCGAGAGCGTCCAGTAGCTCGCCGGTGCGGGGGCCCTGGCGATGCGCGTCGAGCAACACCGGGCACGGCGGCCTTGCTCGCGTGCTGGGGGGGTTTTGTCTCGGCCGCGGAGTGCTGTGGGTCGGCTCTGGCGCGGTCACGGCGGTCGGCGTCGTGCAGGAAGAGGAGAGACAGAGATGGGGGTCCTGGGCGCATTCTTCTTCTTCCCTCCACTTCTCACGGCTCGGGTCGGGGCAGAGGGGGCTGGGCTTGACCGCGGCGTCGTCCACGAGCATGGCTACAGAGTCAAGACGGACGGCGACAGTGATCCTCACAGTAACTTGATTTTCTTCTATTTTTGTCTGCCAGGTGTTCGACATAATGCCCGCAAGAAATTCAAATTCGAATTTTAGAAATTTTTCACTTTGGGTGAGCAACATATTAGATAAGGTTTCCAGAGATATTTTTGTTACAAAGAAAGGTTAAGTTTTGCATAAATCATATTTCAAATTTTGGTATTGTCATTGTTTCAGATTCAAAGTTTGGCTGAAGTTTGAGTGATGTTCTGATTTGAAGTTTGGTTAGAAACTTCTTGGTTGAGTTAGTATATAACTTGGTCAAGCTCAACTAACTGGCCAAACCTTTGCTTGGGCAACAGATTTCTTAATATAAGTGTCCAAAGTAGGGTGGTCAATAAGATTTTCTAGATCATCTTATTCTTCTCTTTTTCTTTCTTTCTTTTGTTTCTTGTTTCTTTGGTTCTTATAATTCTTCTCAATTACTTCTGTTGGTTAAGTTAGAATTAGCTAACTATTGCACAACAAATAATAACACACATGAAATCATAAAATACATATAATAGGAAATACATGCCTACATGCAATAATAGATAAAAAGTTTTATCTTGGTCCAAAATTTGGTACTTTAATTAATAGGAAGTGGATTAAAATTTTCTGAGTTGTTACAATCTTCCCCCCTTAAAAAGAATCTCGTCCCCGAGATTCACTAATTAAGAATTGAAAAGATTGGGAAACTCTTTCTGAAGGTAATCTTCTCGTTCCCAAGTGGCTTCATCCTCGGTGTGATTACTCCACTGAACTTTCAGAAACTTGATGCTTCGGGTTCGAGTGGTTCGATAGGCTTCCTCGAGGATACGGGTAGGCACTTCACGATAGGTCAAATCCTTGTTGATGTCCACGGAACGGTGATCAATATTCTTGAAGACTTCTGGCTTCTCCGGAACTTCAAGACATTTCCGAAGTAAAGACACGTGAAAGACATCGTGCACTTCAGACAATTCAGGGGGCATTTCCAACTGATAAGACACTTCTCCTTTGCGGCTTAGTACCTTGAAGGGTCCAATATATCTTGGTGCAAGCTTTCCTTTTACTTGGAATCTTTGCATTCCCTTGAGAGGTGATACTCTAAGATAAACAAAATCTCCAATCTGAAAGGTCAGTTCTCTACGTCTCTTGTCAGCATAGCTCTTCTGTCTAGACTGGGCTGCCTTGAGGTAGTCACGAATCATGCGAACCCTCTCTTCAGCCTCTTGCAGAATGTCCGGTCCAAATATCTGACTGTCTCCTATTTCAGACCAATTCAAAGGGGTACGACACTTTCTTCCATACAAAGCTTCAAATGGGGCCATTTGCAAACTGGCTTGATAACTGTTGTTGTAGGAAAACTCCGCGAAAGGCAGACAATCTTCCCACTTAGCTCCATAGGCTAGAACACAGGCTCTCAACATATCTTCAAGTATTTGATTTACCCTTTTGGTCTGTCCATCAGTCTGAGGGTGGTAAGCTGTGCTAAAGGCTAATTTGGTTCCCAAGGCTTGATGCAAACTTCTCCAAAATCTCGAGGTGAATTGGGTTCCTCGATCGGAAACTATGGTTTTAGGGACTCCATGCAAACTAACAATTCTGGATAGGTAAAGATCTGCTAGCTGTCCTGAGGTATAAGTGGTCTTGACAGGAATAAAGTGGGCAACTTTGGTCAGTCTATCCACAATGACCCAGATAGAGTCATTTCCGTGGCTAGACCTTGGAAATCCAGTGATGAAATCCATTCCAACAGATTCCCACTTCCATTTCGGAACTTGCAAAGGTTGCAGCAATCCCGCAGGACGTTGATGTTCAGCCTTGACTCTTTGACAAATATCACACTTAGAGATGAACGATGCAATCTCACGCTTCATTCCATGCCACCAAAATTGCTCCTTCAGATCTTGATACATCTTGGTTCCACCGGGGTGGATGGAGTAAGGTGTCTCATGGGCTTCTCTCATAATAACTTCCTTCAATTCTGAGTCCGCAGGCACACAAATACGTCCTTTATACCAAAGAACTCCTTGATCATTTTCTTCAAATCCTGGCACCTTGCCGGAACTAATTCTGCGCTTGATTCCGTCAATACTCTCATTTCCCTTCTGGGCTTCTTTGATTTGGCTCATCAAGGTGGGTTGAAATTCAAGGTTGGCTAAGAATCCTCGACTGACTAGTTCCAATCCAAACCTTTCAAACTCTTGGTGCAACAGGGGTTGCTCCTCTTTGATCATCATATTCAACGAGCATGGCTTCCTACTCAATGCATCGGCCACTACATTGGCCTTACCGGGGTGATAATGAATTTCCAGATCATAATCCTTGATCAACTCTATCCATCTCCTTTGTCTCATGTTCAACTCCTTCTGGGTGAAGATATATTTCAAACTCTTGTGATCAGTGTAGATCTCACAATGGTTACCCATCAGATAGTGCCTCCAGGTCTTCAAAGCTAGAACTACAACTGCTAACTCCAGATCGTGGGTTGGATAGTTTTCTTCATGAGGTCAAAGCTACCGGGAGAGGTAAGCTATGACCTTGCCTTCTTGCATTAACACACAACCAAGTCCAAGTTTGGAAGCGTCGCAATAGACATCAAAGTTCTTGGCGATATCGGGCATGGTTAGGACGGGAGCGGTCACCAATCGCTTCTTGAGCTCTTGAAAACTCTCTTCACACTTAGGGGTCCATTCAAACTTCTTGTCCTTCTTCAACAGTTGGGTCATTGGTCTGGCAATGCTTGAAAACCTCTAACTTCGGTTTGAGTGGTAGGGGCTTCCCATTCCATGACTGATTTGATCTTCTTTGGGTCTACTGATATTCCTCCAGCTGATAACACATGGCCTAGGAATCCAACTTCCTTCAACCAGAACTCACATTTACTGAACTTGGCGTATAGCTGATGCTCTCTCAGAGTCTCTAAGATTAATCTCAAATGGGTTGCATGCTCTTCTTCAGACTTGGAGTAGATAAGAATGTCATCAATGAAGACAACCACAAACTTATCCAGAAACTCCATGAAAACCTTATTCATGAGGTTCATGAAATAAGCAGGGGCATTGGTTAATCCGAAGGACATTACGGTGTACTCATACAATCCGTAGCGGGTAGTGAAGGCTGTTTTGGGTATATCAGATGCATGGATCTTCAGTTGATGGTATCCAGTTCTAAGGTCTATTTTCGAGAAGACTCGAGCTCCGGTCAATTGGTCAAATAGATCATCAATCTTAGGGAGAGGATACTTATTCTTGATGGTCACATCATTTAGCTTGCGGTAATCAGTGCACAGTCGGCTGGAACCGTCACTTTTATCCACAAACAAGACGGGTGATCTCCAAGCAGATGAACTTGGCTGGATCAATCCCTTACTCAACAGGTCATCCAATTGTTTCTTCAACTCCACTAGTTCAGCTGGGTTCATCCGATAGGGTCGTTGGGCTATGGATCCAGTTCCGGGGATAAGCTCAATGATAAACTCAATATCCCGATCCGGTGGCATTCCGGGTAGCTCATCGGGAAAAACATCCGGGTATTCGCAGACGATGGGAACTTCCTCTATAGTGGGTCCTGAGATACTCTTCTGACATCTTGTGGATTGGGGTGGTTTTACGGACACATGCTTTACTACAATTCCAGTGCTACTCTTCATGGTGATGGTCTTCTTGGCACAATCTATCACTCCTTGACGGGAAGACATCCAATTCATACCGAGAACTACTTCCAAACCCTTGGTTCCCAATACTATCAAATTGGCTAAGAAGGATATTCCATGAATTTCTATGGGAACTGCCAAACAGTTCCACTCGGCCCTTGTTGTTGACCCAGGTATTTGTACTAACATGGCATGTTTCAGGGGGGTTGGTTGAAGTCCACTTTTATCAACAAATAACGTAGTAACAAACGAGTGTGAAGCTCTAGAATCAAACAGAACTCTTGCATGAACTGAATTAACAGGGAACATACCAAGCACAACGTCGGTTGCCTCCTGAGCTTCTTCCACATTCATGTGGTTCAGACGGCCTCGAGGGTGAGGCTGGTTCCTTGGTGGATAATTCTTGCCATTTCCAACACGGCGCTGCTGCTGAGCCGGAGCAGTGGTCTTGGATGCATCATTCAGCTTCTTGGGGCACTCATTGGAGTAGTGCCCTTTGAGTCCGCACTCATAACAGGTAACACCAGACTTGTCACCAGACTTGGGTGGCACAGGTGCTCCATTGGGCCTGGGAGCATTGGGGTTGAAGTTGTTGCCATTAGGTCTCGGAGGTGCACGGTTGAAGTTGTTGCCGGGTGGACGGTTGGGAAAGTTGGGACGCGGAGCAGGTGCAGATGGCCTCATAGGTCTAGGGGCGAAACCCATAGGTGGATTTCCCCTGGGCTTCTGCGAGTTGCTTGAGTTGCCTTGATACATCATACGGCGCTTGCGGTTCTCTGCAGCTTGCTTGAGTTTGCCTTCCATATGAATAGCAGAGTCAACCAATGACTCCAGGTCGGCAAAGTGAATGCTGACCAAGACACATTGCATCTCATCATGAAGTCCATCCAGAAACCTTTCTTGCTTCTTCTCAGTGGTGTTAGTGTCATCTGGGGCATACCTAGACAAGGTAAGGAACTTGTCACGGTAGTCAACCACAGATAGGGAACCCTGCTTCAGATTTCTGAACTCATCTCTCATCCTTTTAACCAATCCCAAAGGAACATGGGCTTTGCTAAACTTGCTTTTGAACTCCTCCCAAGGCATCACATACCCTTGGGCTTGCATTGCACGAGTGCTGTCCCACCAAGCTCTTGCGGCCCCAGCAAGATAGTGGGTGGTGTACAAGACCTTCTCATTTTCACCAACTTCGGCGACAGCCAAATTGTTCTCCATAGTGCGAAGCCAGTCATCAGCATCTAAGGGTTCTTCAGACTTAGTGAACATAGGAGGGTTGGTGTTTTGGAAACTCCTTAACTTGGATCGGTGATCACCATGGCCATTGTTTTCTCCTTCACCATGGCCATTTTCATTGTCATTGTTGTGGTTCATTGCCATCTGGGTTAGTTGCTGAAGAGTGGCCAAGTTAGCTCGGCGCTCAGCTCGGGCTGCTTCTCGGTCCTCCATGATCAACCTTAGCAGTTCGGCCATTTCCGGATTTGGGGGTGGGGGTGCTCGCGGCATCTGAAGATAAGGGGTGTAAGACAAGAGGGAAAAACTAATTTGCTAAGATTTAAATGTAACATGGATGATGCAATTTTTGTCTTACTAAGGCCTTAAGGGCCAAATTCATATTTCATTCAACAAGCATCAAACATACCATACACATACGAGTTCACACATTACAAATGGTTTACATCAAACCATTGCGACTCGTCTACTAGAGAGGGGGATACAACTCACACCTACACGAAGTGACTCAAAGTAAAACTCATAACTAGATAACACGGGGATCTCCAATCTAAACATCGGGCTCCTCGGGGTCTTCCTCCTCCTCATCCACAATGAATCCAGCATCCTCATCATCAAGGTCCTCCATGAAGTCATCCTCATCACTAATGAGGGCATTATCCTCCTTGCGGAGATCAATGCCTTCCTCCTCACCAAGGTGGCTCTCGAGACTCTCGATGTACTCAGTCAGCTCAGCCACATTGGCCTTCAACTCATCAATGGTGTGATCCCTCTCATCGCGCTGGCGGCGAAGACTCTTGCGATCCCTAGCGAGAATCCTGATAGTGCTCCTTGCCTCCACCAGTGCGAAGTGCTCAAGGTTGGCCTTGGTACGGGCACGGTCTGCCTCCTGCTGAGTGGAGTACAGCAAGAAGTCCATGTGATCGACGTAGGTACTCGGCTCATTTTGCCCTGGCATGTTTGTGGGACGCCCATCCGCATCACGCCGAGCAAAGTTCCTAAAGCGCTCCCCCTGGACCTCCTCAACATGCAGTCCGCACAAGCGGGCGTGCATCTCCTGCATACCTCGGACCAAACCATCGGCCCAAGTGTTCTCCACAAGCTCAAACTTGATCCTTGGAGAACTCAAATCTCCCTCCTTGCCATGGCAACTGGCCCTGACAAGCCACCGTAGCTCTCCATCCGGGTGCTCATTGAGCACGGCTCCCTTGAACTCCGGATACAGACGGTTCAGGAACAAGGTCAGGGTGGTGAGGTCGCGCTCGAAACAAAGGCTGCCACCATGGCCCAACTGGTACTGCTCAGTGAATACCGGGGCCATCTACAAAATTTTAGATTAGATTAAGTTAGTGATCAACTCAAGTGTGCAAAGTTTTAATTAGGCAAAACTGAAGTATGTACAAAGCTTTGTAAAATAGAGAGGAAAAGACTAAGCAATTTTAAACCATTACTTATCTTCTTTGTTTTTATAAAGGTTTCATTTAACGCCCATCCTAACTAAGGTCTCCTATGGTCAGCCTAAGCTCTGATACCAACTTGTGACACCCCCCGAATTTATCACAAATTCGAAGTGCCCGTTATGCATTCCACCACAATCCCAGAATCATTGTTGTGATACACATAACGTAGTTGGTAACCAGTTCCATAGACATTACAATACGAAGGTTCAAATACAATGGTCATAGTGACCAAGTTCATATTACAACACCATATAGCAGCGGAAATAACGTCTTCGGGTCCATGCCTTCACCCTACAGGCAATGGCGACTCCGTAGAAGATCTTAGTTCTGGTACTCTTCTTCATAACCTTCCTCCGGATACTCTTCCCCATAGTCTGGCCAAGTTGATAGCCAGGGACACAGCCATGAGTACATTGGATGCACTCGCAAACCATCTTATAAATGAGATGATGAAGTAGAAATGCAAGGTTGATATGGTGGACTAAGCACTAAGTTTATTTGCAAAAGCTAGTTTTATTTCCCAAGAATGTTCATTGGTAGGAAAGAGATTTAGTTCTCTAAGTTCAATCTAAAAAGGAACTTCAAATGTGTCAATATCACTGTCAAGTCAAGTCATGTCATTCACCAAGTTCACCATAAGTTATTATCAATCTTGACAAAAGTCAAGTACAGTTTGCCAACTGTCCATAACCGAGGACGCGGCTATTCGAATAGTTTGAAACCTCTGCAGAGGGGTACACTTTACCCACAAGATTCGATACATCTGCCGGGAGAAATCCACGGATCGTCATACACAAAGTATGCGGGGTTCAGATAATCAAACAAACTCTTTCACTTGCTCACTCTAGTATAGGATCCTTCCCTAGAGCCCGAGACACGGACATCTCTGTTCCGGTGTCTCTAGTTTTGCCCGCTCCGGAGTGCCGGATGAATGGGATTCCCACTCGGTTCAGAAGTACCCGCGCACGGTGCACTTCTATAAAGGATGATACAAGGCCTCCCATACTAGGGTAAACAAGCTACGGACTAAGCCCCTTCCCATTTAGGGGTAATGTGGTCGTACGGTAATGGTTGGCTCACATGGTACATCACTTATTATCATTTAGCAAATACATTCCATAGTCCTTAGTCAATATTATTTTCTTTCATAAAACTATCAGGTAGGAGGGATCTCCAATTCAAGCTTTCAAGTTCAAGTCACCCAGTTCAAAGGGGGGTTCCCCTTAGAGATTGCCTCAATTTTATTAGCGACTAAGCAACTATATTAAGTGATGACACCACTAAAATAGGGTTGGATAAACTCAGCCTGATGCTCTTGCTAAGCAAGATATCACTACACAACTATCATTCTACTCTAGCAATTCAATCATGCAATTTACTTAAAACAAGTGAATGCAATAGTAAAGCTAGGCACTTGGAGTATGCTTCAAAAGATGGCTTGCCTTGGTTGGCAAAGTGTCCGGGGTATTCTTCTTCTTCTTGATAAAATTCCCCTTCAATATCCTCCTCAGCAACACTAGCGTCTAATAACGAATAAACACAATACACACCATCACCACACAATACTAATCATCACTTCAAGCACACATAATTGTTTTCAAACAATAGTATTCCTGGTGGATTTTATAGAATTGGGTTGCAAGTTTTTCTTCCCAGTTTTTATTAAGTGTGCAAGTTAGATTTTTCTACCAAATACCATATGTGGTTTACTTTCCAAGCATTGGTATTGAACTAAGGGATTAGGGCTAGTTCAAGTGAAGATTGACTAATTAAGTGAATTGGTATTGAGGGCAAAAATTAATTCTAAGTGTGTAATAGAGATCTATCATTTTATGCTACCCACTAGGATTGGATTAGGGTCTAATTGGTCCCACTAACAAGGTTTGAGTTGATTAAGGTTGACTAAATAGTAGGGGAGTTAATTAGTGAGTTCACCAATCAGGTGTCATAATTTTAGGAGGCTTAAGATCTAACGGCGTTGGTGCATCGTGTTCGATGGCGAGGGTGGAGCTCACCTGCGTGCAGTGAAGAAGACGACGGCGACGGCGGCGTGCGTAGAGGAAGCAGAGCTCGACGGCGATGGGCGGAAAAGGCTCCGGCAGCACTCCTCCTCCAGCTCCTGTCGTCTGTTCATCCCGCGGCGGCCCAACGCGGCGGCGCGGCTTGCGTCCAGTACCTCGCCGGCGGTGCAGGCGTCGTCGAACTAGAGCGAGCGGGGAGAAGAGAAGATGTCTGGGAGCGAGCTGGGAGTGGGGTGCGTTCATTCGTTTGATCGGCGGGGGCTTTTATAGGCCAGAGCGTCGGGGGCGAGAGCGTCCAGTAGCTCGCCGGTGCGTGGGCCCTGGCGATGCGCGTCGAGCAACACCGGGCACGGCAGCCTTGCTCGCGTGCTGGGGGGGTTTTGTCTCGGCCGCGGAGTGCTGTGGGTCGGCTCTGGCGTGGTCATGGCGGTCGGCATCGTGCAGGAAGAGGAGAGACAGAGAGGGGGGTCCTGGGCGCGTTCTTCTTCTTCCCTCCACTTCTCACGGCTCGGGTCGGGGCAGAGGGGGCAGGCCTCGACCGCGGCGTCGTCCACGAGCATGGCTACAGAGTCGAGACGGACGGCGACAGTGATCCTCACAGTAACTTGATTTTCTTCGATTTTTGTCTGCCAGGTGTTCGACATAATGCCCACAAAAATTCAAATTCGAATTTTTGAAATTTTTCACTTTGGGTGAGCAACATATTAGATAAGGTTTCTAGAGATATTTTTGTTACAAAGAAAGGTTAAGTTTTGCAGAAATCATATTTCAAATTTTGGTATTGTCACTGTTTCTGATTCAAAGTTTGGCTGAAGTTTGAGTGATGTTCTGATTTGAATTTTGGTTAGAAACTTCTTGGTTGAGTTAGTATATAACTTGGTCAAGCTCAACTAACTGGCCAAACCTTTGCTTGGGCAACAGATTTCTTAATATAAGTGTCCAAAGTAGGGTGGTCAATAAGATTTTCTAGATCATCTTATTCTTCTCTTTTTCTTTCTTTCTTTTGTTTCTTGTTTCTTTGGTTCTTATAATTCTTCTCAATTGCTTCTGTTGGTTAAGTTAGAATTAGCTAACTATTGCACAACAAATAATAACACACATGAAATCATAAAATACATATAATAGGAAATACATGCCTACATGCAATAATAGATAAAAAGTTTTATCTTGGTCCAAAATTTGGTACTTTAATTAATAGGAAGTGGATTACAATTTTCTGAATTGTTACAGTCTTGGGCCTGGGCCGCTGTGAAGACATGGGCCTGTGCAGACAAGGCGCTTATTTATGTTTTTTTTCCTTTTTACCTTTCCCATTTCTCTTAAGATCTTATCACAAAAGATTAGAAGAACATTCGAGACAAGGCCAAATAAATTCAAATCAACTTTATAAATTCTATTTATTACATATATAATAACATCAAATCTTTTTCTCCACAAAAAAAAAATAGAAAACAAAATTTAATCACTAAAATGCCATTATGGTGTATTTAAAATACGGTCAAAATGGCGGGCATGATCCTTCTTAACAAGGTGTTAAATCTTGCAAAAATCTTTATGAATCTCTGATGAAATAGATACTTGTGTACCTAAAAATGATTTTTGTAAAAAAACATGAGCAAACTATGAAGCACCTGTAGTTCAAATGTGACCCGCTTTCAGCCGAATCAGCAGAATTTTGTCTAATTTTTTAGGGGTGGCTATAAAACTGTTTCCATGCAAACAACTGGTGAATTGTGCATAAAATATGGTATAATATCTTTAAAATTTGGTTGTTCTATTTTTGCAACATATTTTTGGTAGATGCTTCACAGAAAAACCCATTTTTTGCACTAAGAAAATGAAAAATCAATTTTTTTGTGCAACGAAAATTAAAACTTCCCAAAGAAACATTGTTTGTCATCCAAATATGCACACATGTGCACAATATGGGGTTGTTTGAACAAACTATGTCGTGGTTGTGGCTATAACTAGCTCATTTGGCTTGAAAGCCATAGAACTTGGTACGAGATAGCTCTTTTTTGTGAACACTTTTTCAAAATAGTTGCAATATTCAAAGTTTATTATTTTTCATGGCAACTAGGTCACATAACATGACACAACACGAAGGATTTGTATTTTTTATGATTTTTTTGAATTTCTTATGCCGACTTCAAAATGCGACCAAAACGGTGGGCGTGACCGCTCCTAGGTCGGGATCAAATTCTGCCAAACTCTTTATGGATCTCTGATGAAATAGATAGTTTTGTACCTAAAAATGATTTTTCGAAAAAAATATGAGCAAACTATGAAGCACCTGTAGTTCAAATTTTACCCGCTTCCAACTAAATCGGTGGATATTTTTCAATTTCTTGAGGGCTGGCTATAAAACCTTTTCCATGAAACAACTGGTAAATTGTGTATAAAATATGGTATAATATCATTTAAAATTTTGTTGGTACATTTGTGTAACGTATTTTTGATAGATGCTTCACAAAAAAACTCATTTTTTGCGCTAAGAAAATAAAAAATGAATTTTTTGTGCAACGAAAATTAAAACTTCCCAAATCAACATTATTTTCCATCCCAAGATGCACACATGTGCACAATATGGGGTCATTTGAACAAACTATGCCATGGTTATGGCCATAACTAGCTCATCTGGCTTGAAAGCCATGAAACTTCATACGAGATAGCTCTTTTTTGTTAACACTTTTTCAAAATATTTGCAATATTTCAAGTATATTATTTTTCCTGGAAACTAGGTCACATAACATGACACAACACAAAGGTTTTGTATTTTTTTGATTTTGTTTGAATTTCTTATGCCGACTTGAAAATACGGCCAAAATGGCGGACGTGACCGCTCCTTGGTCGGGATAGAATCCTGCAGAAATCTTTATGAATCTTGTACCTAAAAATATTTTTTTTTGAAAAAACTTGAGCAAACTATGAAGCACCTATAGTTCAAATTTGACCCGCTTCCAACTAAATCGGCAAATATTTGTCAATTTCTTGAGGGGTGGCTATAAAACTTTTTCCATGCAAAGAACTACTGAATTGTGCATAAAATATGGTATGATATTTTCTAAAATTGAAGTTGTCCATTTTTGCAACTCATTTTTGGTAGGTGCTTCACAAAAAACTGTATTTCTAGCGCTAATAAAATAAAAAATGAACTTTTTATGCCAAGAAAAGGAAAACTTCCCAAATCAACATTGTTTTCCATCCCAAGATGCACCCATGTGTACAATATGGGGTTGTTTGAACAAACTATGTCATGGTTGTGGCTATAACTAGCTCATTTGGCTTGAAAGCCATAGAACTTCGTACGAGATAGCTCTTTTTTGTGAACACTTTTTCAAAAATAGTTGCAATATTCCAAGTTCATTATTTTTAATGGCAACTAGGTCACAAAACATGACACAACGCGAAGGATTTGTATTTTTTTTTGAATCGTTTTGAATTTCTTATGCCGACTTCAAAATGTGGCCAAAACGGTGGTCGTGACCGCTCCTAGGTCGGGATAGAATCTTGCCAAACTCTATATGGATCTCTGATAAAATAGATACTTGTGTACCTAAAAATGTTTTTGGAAAAAACATGAGCAAACTATAAAGCAGCTGTAGTTCAAATTTGACCCGCTTCCAACTGAATCGATAGATATTTGTCATTTTCTTAGGGGTGGCTACAAAACTTCTTCCATGATAACAACTGGTGAGTTGTGCATAATATATGGTATAATATCATTTAAAATTTGGTTGTTCTATTTTTGCAACATATTTTTGGTAGACGCTTCACAAAAAAGCTCATTTTCAGAACACGAAAAATGGAAAATGAGTTTTTTTATGCTAAAAAATGAAAACTTTACTTTTTTGGTGTTATGAAGATCAAACAACACCTTATACAAAATTAATAGTAAAGATTTTTATAATATTTATTTTCTAAAATAATTGGAAAAGGTTTAAAGAAAAAATATCAAAAGATGCAAAACCAGTCCTGTTACAGTTGTTTTGGTCCAATAACAAGGCAGAACCAGTCCTGCCACAGATCACTCCCCTAAAGCTGATCTGGGCCATCCACGCCTTGATCCAACGTTGCTCAGCTGTTCTTTATAAATATGAGCGCGCGACCGAAACCCTAACCTAACCCTTCCCTTCCCCCCAGCGCCGCCGCCACCTCCCTCTTCTCTCTTCCCGTGAGCCACACCGCGCCAAATCCCAATCCACCCCGCCCTCCTGCGGCCTATCTCTATGGTATGGCGATTGTCCGGGAGAAGGACGGCCACCGTCCACCACTCCTCTCTCCTCATCCATAGTCGCCTCTCCACTTTACCCATCTTCCACCTCCGTCTCTCCCACGGTGAACCCTAGATCGCCACAGCGCCGCCGCCTCCCCTCTCTCGCGCTGGCCACCACATTGCTGCAGCTCGCGCCGTGCTCCACTAGATCGGTCACCTACCTCGATTCCCCTAGCTCCGGAAAACGCTGACGTATACAGCCTCCCAGAGTAGCCGTGCTCCACTAGATCGATCGCCTACCCCAAACACGAGGCAGCCATCTCGTCCTCTCATCCACAGAGGAGCCATGGTGACCTCTCCCGCTTCATCCCCAACAAGTTCGCCACTGGAAGCACCGGCGTCCTCGCCTTCAGCGCCGTAAAGGCTAGCCCGGTGAGTCTGCCTCCTCTGCTCTGCACCTCTGCTCCTTCCACCACTCCCAATTGAGTTGCTACTCTTCCTCTGCAGCTGTTTGAGATGGGCCGGAGGTCTCCCTCTCCCAGATCTCACCGTCCTGCACCACCAAGGTCGTGTCCGACGACGTCAGATCCGAGGCCCAGGCGTCATCCGCTGTTGGATCAGCCTCTCCGGCTCTCGATCTTCATGGTCTCAGAAGTTTAGGCAAATTCTGGTAGTGTGCTTCTCCTCTGCTTGCTTCCTGTATGCATCTTGCAAAAAAATTAATATCCTGCTAGCGTGCTACTCCTCGTCAGGAGCTTCCGATGCTTGTTTTAGCATCCTGGTACAAGAAGCAATCCTGGTAGTTTAGCATCCTGATAGCTGTGCACATGATTTTGTGTCCGCTTGGATTGTCATCATATTGACAAATTCCTGATCGTGAAATAGATTAGGATAACTACACATGGTTTATAGTACTGTCTTTTTTGAGAATTTCACATACTGTCATTTTAAGAGTTCCACTCACTGTTGTTTTTAGGATCTTGCAATTGTATAATATCTGGAGTGTGCTAAGTAAAATGGGATACTCAATTCTTTAGATGCAACTGTATAGCTTCTGTATGTTCTCATTTAGTCTTCATTTGCCCCTATAATAAGAATGGAGAAGCTCATCATTGCCGGAGTAGTGGGAGGATGCCGCTTGCACGGTTGCCACTGTCAACTTCGACTTCTTCTCTGACCAGCACGCTGACGATGCTGACCATGAATGAGTACTGTAAGTGCATCTTGCTCTGAAAGCGTTTGTTTCTCAACCATTCTTGTTTTCTATTGCTTGTTTATTGCAATAATTTTCTCTGTACTGTCTATCCACTGAAAACAGCTATAGCCTGGAGTAACTAGTAGTACATGTTGATTTGTCCTTACATGTATCTGCTTATAATACAATACAAATCCTTGTTTGTAATACAGTGCTAAATTCATACAATGTATCTGCTTCATTGTGGTTGGTATGGACACATGAAACGTGCTTCTTAAAAGCCAATTAGTGTCTAGAACCGTTGGTACTAGTGGTATTGACATAGGAACATGCTTCTGTTTTCTTGTGTATACTGTACCCTAAGTTCTCCCAGAGAAGCATTCCATGCACTCAAATAGGATTTCCTTGCCATTGTCCCTTTGGGTCAAATTGCTTGCCTTTGCACCTTCTGGCAGTACAAAACCATTTGCGCCATAGGATACATGTTCTATGAACATGACTATAAAATTCATAGCATTAAAAGTGTTTAGATCCTACTATTATGGAATAGCATGTAACTGCTATTACTGCATATGTCAATATAGATTTGCTACTAGCTGTTAATCCAGATTTTATCGTTCTAAGTGGTGATCTATTATATTATTTATGGGAATGTCTATGGTTTCTGAAGTAGTAATGGTTAAGTAAAATAATGCTTATTTCACTTGAGCCTATTGGCTATGAGAATGTATGTACTTAGTCAACTGGTTATATCTCATTCTGGCATTATATCTCATTCTGGTTAATAAATGGCATTAAATGATCATTGTTAATCACAATTAGTGTTGAAATGTGTTGCATTCTGATTTAACTACTTAAAGCATTTGTTCTTTCTTGCTTAATCACACCTCCTTTTCATTATATTATTTGGCATGAGGTAGTGCTGATGTTTAGTTAGATCAATCACAAATCATATTTTGAGATGTTTGTGCGCTTGCTGATGTAGTCTTGGCTTGGTGGTGTGGCCTATCTATCCGGTGACGGACTGAGAACTCAAAACAGATGACCCTACCGCAAGTAACATATGATTCTTCTTACTTGAAGCCCACACCACATTCAGCAACACCATGCTGTTTTGACTCCTGTGGTTGTTCAAATTGCTGTGCATAGGACGGGCTTCAGGTGCCGCCCAATTTCCGTGGGTGCGGATGCTGGAAGACCAAATGCGCCACTGGATTGTGTCCTTGCCTTGCGGTGTGTCTTCTACATGCATGGTCTTTCTTAAGTAGTAGATTATTCCCGCTGCATCTGTTATTTTTGAAAAAAAAACTAGTCATGCTTATTTACTGATCTCCTGACCCAAGCTAGTTGGTTCTTGTTCTAAAGAATGTCTACAGGTGCACCTCAAAGTGTAAGTGCCAAGACTGTGCCCCTTTGGAGCTCCGTGGGAGTGAGTGCACCAACCACATTGTGCTCTTTTTGATTTCCTTGTACGTATACTAGTGTGATCAGTGTCGCTCTGCTTGTACAAAGCAGGTGACACAAACACTGAACCAAGGTAGGGAGATACGGGAGGCGTAAGCAATGTACCTGATCATACCAGCAGCATGGCAAAGCAACATGCACAGGTGGAAGAACAGGACACATAATCTTGGGACAACAACGGCTCTGACCAGAACAAACGACCACGATTCATGGTAAGTTTGCTTTGCGTTCTTGAGGAGAAGTTGTTGCAGATTAAGTATGTGCTTTGCCAATTGTCATGTGATTTTGCATTATATTCTGCATATGCCAGATGATTGCTTTGCCTTTAATGTTTCTCATTTGCTATTCTTCTACAGGAGCTCCTGGCAATCATCCCCTTTTTAATAGCCCCAGGCTGAAGCTCCAAGACACATCGGTCCTGAGCATTGTTGGAGGGGAGAGGTTTTGATGCTGTAGCATCACTGCAGTAAGAGGGCCTATATGTTCGGTGCTGGCCAGCTGGAAGGACATCCTTTGGTTCTGCATGATTCATGATTCATCGGATAATGTATTGCCTGTTGTAGGATATGCTCTGGTTTACATATTATTATATACTAGATTCAGTTGTAGCCTGGTCATTCTTGTATATACCTGATTTGTGCAAATATTGTAACAGATTTAATTATGGTTATTATGAAAAGAATTTCATCTATTTATTGTGTCTGGTCTGATGTTTATTTACTGCTAAATGTTCGAAAATAATTCTTGACATGTGGAACCTGTAGAAAATAGGAAATTGACAAGTGGGCCCAAATTAGTTGAGTGGTCTGACAATTGGGACCCATCTGACATGTGGGACCAGCACAAGAAGAAATGGACAGTGAAAGGTTAAGGCCCAAAATACAAAAAGGTTGAAAAAGGCTAAGGCCCAATATAGAATGGACCAAAAAAATGTCTAGGCCTAGAAAATAATTCTGGAATTATTGGGCTTGGCCCATGTAGATCACTGAAAATGGACCGGGCTGATTTCGATTTACGACAAATTCAAATCGTCATAATGCCTGCTACGTGGCTGCCACGTCGGATTGCTGATGTGGCCTCCTCAAACTGCACATGATGATACTGAATCGTCATAATGGTTATGACGGTCCAATATCGTCATAGACGGTTATGACGATTTCAGTAGGATCGTCATGTTCAGTCATCAACGACGCCCCATTTTTGATGATGATTTTTTCGTCATAAAATCGTCATAGATCAACCATTATGACGATTTAGTGAAGAATTTTAAGGGTCACTAGTCAACACATTTCTTGTAGTGGCGCCCACGAGCTGCCCCGCCCACGACCTGCCCCACCCACGTCCCCCACTCCCCCTCACACCCCAGGCACCAACAGCTTCTACGACACCGCTCCTCTCTTCCCCCACCCCTTCTCGCCATTTCCCCTCACTCCACCGCATCGGAGACGCCACTAGGCCGCCCCAATCGCTCGCCAGAGCACCTCACTGCCACCGCCAATTTTGTGGATTCCCCATCGAATCCGTGAGCAATCACCGTCGTTTCTGCCCTTTCTTCCTCTATCGGTCATGCGCACCCTCTCAGACCATCGGTCATTTTTTTTCCTTGCAGTATAGCGGCAGCAACGCCGAATTCCGAGCCTCCCCCGCTGGAAGCTCTCTGTCCGCCTTTAGCCGCCACTAGAGACCACACCGAGGAAAACCGATCAAATGCGAATCATCCCTGAGCTCCACCGCACCTCGTCCACCTCCTTCTGAATCTCCAGGACCACGGGAAACACCCCACCGCCGAGGACCGATCCGCCGCCGTCGTCTTCCTTGACACTGGTGACCCACCAGTCATCCCAGGTGAGCACCGGTCCACGCGTGAATCTGAGGTGTCTAGGTTATGTTGATCTGACGGCTCTGGTTGCTCCACTAAATGAAGGGGTATCAGCAAATAGGATAGCGCCATGTGGCCTGCCTGGTTTCATTTTCGTTTAAATAGATTTTTGATTAGACTGAATCTTCCAAAAATCATATCTTGAGTTCTGTAAGTCTAAAAGTTACAAATTTGGTGTCTGTGGAATCCTTGAAATATAAGGAACACCATGGAATGATAAAATATGAATTTTACTGAAGTTTTATGTGGACCAAATTTAAAATGCCTAAGTAGACCATTCTTACTATATTTCAAATTCTATAAATGCAAACTAATTGTATCCTTTTTCTTTGGTGTTGTAAAACCATTATTGAAACATATAATTCTCTGTGGTGGAATTTATAAGTCTCTATTTTTACTTTTTGCTTTTGCCTCAACATGTGCCTTGGTATAACTTATAGAATAAATGGAAAACCTTGTTTTAATTAATTCTTGCACCAAGGTTTTGCAAAACAAATTTTTGAACAAAAGCTTTGTTTTGATCAAACACTTATCAAGACAAAAAAAAATCTTTGAACAATCCATGTCATGGCATGCATATCATTCTTTGCATGTGTGTTGTCTTGTATGTGTGTATTTATTGCAATACTCCCTGAATGTGTAGATTGTTTGAAGTTTGACCATTGTTGTGGTGAGAAGTGTGTGAGCGCCAAGCACAATTAAAGTAAGTTCACTTTGATCATTTCCCCAAATTGTTTACTATGCAAGAAGTATGCTATGAGTAGAGTTGCATGTGTAAGACTAATGATTGATTTATGTTATGCTATGAAACCATGGTAGGATATCCATATGATATGATATGATTCTTGAACTTCCTTGGTCGCCTTATTGTATGATGTTTGCTTGAATATGATTAAGTAGACTGAGGTGGAATTTCCTGTTATGAATGTAACTTGGTTTGAAAGCGTGATTTGGGGTTAGACAAAAGGAAGGGTATAGTCTGGGTAGATTGGAAGATGAGATTTCAGGTTGAGTTGCATGGTAGGGGCATTGGGCCTGACCTACTGACATGTTGAGCTCGATAGATAGTTGAGTTGCATGGTAGGGGCATTGAGCCTGACTTACTGACATGCTGAGCTTGGTGAATAGTTGAGATGCATGGTAGGGGCATTGGGCCTGACCTACTGACATGTTGATCTCGTTAGATAGTGGAGTTGCATGGTAGGGGCATTAAGCCTGAACTACTGACATGTTGAGCTCGGTTGATCGTTAAGGTGCATCGTAGGGGCATTATGCCTGAACTACTGACATGTTGATTCTACTTTTTGGTTGGAACTTTGTTGTTTGACACCAGTGGATTTAGAGGTTTTGAAACCTTGTAGGAATAGGCAGTACAATGTCTTTTCTTATCTCAAGTGTTTGAATAAGATATCACCTAGTGAAACTTGCCAATACAATTCAAATGTATTGACCATTCGTGGCTGCAACTTATCATGTTGCAGGTTACTCAGGTTATGAGTGAGGTACGATGATAGGGTCGTGAGTCTCCACTTAGCTGTGTTCGCCTATGGCACTGAATGGAGCCCTTTGTGTTAATAGCTTTCCGTTGTTTAACTTTATTTTATGTTGAGCTAGTCTGCTTTCAGGCTATGCAAGTTGTATCACACTATTTTAAATTTCTGGATCCTTCGATGTAATATTTATGACCTTTGTATCTTGGTATTGCATCTTGAACTGTGTGTGCTAGTGAGTCAATCTAGGGACTAGCACAGATAAGCATAGAGACTTGACCCCTACCGGGTCCGGTCGCTTCAGATGGTATCAGAGCATTGGTTGACTGTAGGTTCGTGACCCTAGGTTTGGATTAGAAATAGGAAGAAACTAGGATGAGAAAAATCTATCTAATCTTGTATTCAATAAAAGATGCTTGCATTTCGAACTCCTCGTAATCTCTCCTACTTCATCTTCAAAGTGTTTCCATTTGCTTTAGATGACCCAACACTAGAAGATACATCAAGGAAGTGGAGGAGAAACTTGAAGTACCACTGCAAGAAATAGAATAGACCACCATTAATTCTAGTCTAGGACCAACGGTATTGTAAAAACGTATTGATCATACCAAGTTGTGGTATGACTATACTGGATTGTTTTTAGTGTTTGATCTAGTCTGCTTGTTGTGAGTATGCTCGTTTGTGATGCTCTGCTTGTGTTATGTTTTTGTTAGTCTTGTTGGTAGTTCTCCCCTTAGATCCTTTCTATCTATGCTTATCTTTTGCTAACCTAAATAGATGCCTCCTTGATGTGAAAGAGAAACAACAACGATGACAACAATAACAATAACAACAACAATGCCGTGCCTCCTAGAATGCAGCAAATGCAGCAGATGATGGAAGCTCAAATGCAGGCTCAGACCTAGTTCTTCCAGATGATGAACAACAACAATAACAACAATGGCCATAACGACAACAACAACAACCCACCACCACCGCCACCACCACCCCATGTGGATATGCTCACCAGGTTCCTAAGGCTGTGACCATCCACTTTCACTAGCTCTTCCGAACCAATTGTGGTTGATGATTGGCTGCGTTCAGTGAACAAGAATCTGGTAACCATTGGCTGCACTGATGCAGAAAAGGTGAGATTTGCTGCTCATCTGCTAGAAGGTCCCGCAGCATCATGGTGGGAAAACTATCATATAACTCACCCAATAGAAGAGGTCAACTGGGACATGTTTCAAGAGGCATTCCACACAGCTGATATCTCATCTGGAGTCATGATTTTGAAGAAGAGGGAATTCTGCAACTTTCATCAAGGACACCGCACTGTTGCTGAGTACATTGATGTGTTCAACAAGCTAGCTAGGTATGCACTAGATGTTGTGGACACAGATGCCAAAAGGAGGGAGATTCTTAGACGGACTGAATGATGAGCTAGCAGTACAGTTGTCTGTGGTTTATGCTCCAAACTACTAGGCGCTGATAGACAAGGCCACTATTTTGGAGAATAAGCATAGTCAGATGGAAAGCCGCAAGAGGAAGCACAACCACCATCATGGAGGAGATGGCCACCATGGTAATGGGAAGAAGCATCATGGTAACACCTTCAACAATGGAAGTAGCAGAAGCCAAGACCATCACCTCAATAAGGACATAAACCTAGTGGAGTGTTTTAAATGCCATCAGATGGGGCACTATTCATGGGGCTGCCCTAAAAAGAAGATTGGAGAAGGAAGCTTCAATGGTATTACTGATCAGAATCATAGCAACTCTGACAAAAGGGACATTAGCAAAGTGGAATGCTACATATGCAAGAAACTGGGCACTATTCATGGGATTGCGCTGAAAACAAGGACACGGCTAGGAACTCCAAAGGGGACAAGCCAAATCCATTCAAGAAGAGACATGTGAATTATGTCAACGTGGAAGATGTCTTTGAAGCGCCAAATGCAGCAAATAGTAATCTTTGATCTATTCTTTTCAAACACTGGTGCATTTTTTATTCTGGCGCATCATATTAATTCATGTCAAGGAGATGCATGGATAAAGTTAAGATTCGTATCTTTGGAGTAAGCACTCTGTAGTTGAGAAAAGAATAACTCTTAGATGCCAAACAACGGATCCATGGCCAAGTGAACCTACAAGAAACAAACTGCAAGTTTCTTTTAAGGGTGGTAGCACCCAAGTTACCCAAACCCATAACCTGTCTAGCCTTCTCGAATCTCTAGGACGAGATTCCTTTTAAGGGTGGTAGTCTGTCACATCCCAAAATTTTCCAAATTTTGGAATGTCAATTTTTTTAATTAGAGGCTTCTTTGATGGTTTTAGATTTAAGATTCACAAAGATTTGAAACTTTTAAGATTTATCTAAAAATTTATTTTCAAATTTTACTTTTGGGTGCCATCATATCATTCATATGCATTGCATATTTTCTTCCAAACTTTCTCTTTCGAAAATTTCATTTTCAAACCTTCTTAAGCCCTAGTGGCATTCTTGCAATAAGATTGATCTTTGATTTATTTATTTGGTTTTACTATCTATAGTGGTACTATTTTGGATATAATAATTTTACAAATTTATCTGGTCTTTATTTCTGCCATATTTCTTTATTTATTCAAAAGCTTTATTGAAAATTGAAAATAAAATGGAAACTGTTTAAAGAAGGAAAAAAAATCTTGGGAGCTCAACTGGGCCGACCCGTGACCAACCAGCCCAGCCGAACCCACCGCAGCACCCCTTATCCCTTCTCTGTTTTTTTTTCTCTGACAGGCGGGACCCGCCTGTAAGAGCCATCTTCAACCTCCACCCCCCGCCCACGACCTGCCCTGCCTAGAAGAACCACACATTACCCCCTCCACACTCTCTCTCTTCTCTATAGTAGCCAGGACAACCTCCAGAGAGAGCCGGCCGATCTGAGGCCACTCCCGCCGGCGATGCCAGTGGTGAGTGGCTAAGGAGAGGCACGACAGCAGTAGTAGTAGCCTAGGGTAGTTGGCTTATGCCAGAGTTTGGATTTTTGCCGTGAGGAGGTCGCCGGAGCTCCCAGATCGGCTCTGATGGCAAGGGCTGGATCTCGCCGCTGCCTCCTCTGGCGCCGGCGATAGCTAGCTCTGTTCCTCTAATAAGATCTGTGCGGTGAGCTGCTCCTGCCGTGGCTCAGGTTCCCCTCCGGCCGGCCGCGGTGGCGAGGAGAGGTGGTTCCCCGGCTAGACTCGAGCTTCTCGTGGCAGGACGTGTCCCCAACGGTGCTCCGGCGTAGCACCGGCTGGCCTCCCGGGCGGGTTCGCGACGTGCTCCTCTGTTTGGAGCTCGTCGTCTTCCTTGCAGCGGGCAGACGTCTCCAATAAGCGCCATAGGAGCCAGCACTGGAGAGCCAGGTTCTTCAGCCACTCTGCCACTCTTAGACGGCCATGGAGGCGAGGGAGAGTGGTGGTGCGGCAGCGCAGGTGTTGCTGTTCCTTCCCGGCCGGCCGTGGCGGTGAGGGGGAAGGTCTTGGCATCGAAGCGCTTTTTCACTTCCCCGGCTAGTGCTTGTTCTTTGGTCGTCGTGCCTCTCCTCTCTTCTCTCTTTGGCTCATCGGTGGAGCTGGAATCTGCAGAGGTAGAGGCTGGCATGGCGGTCTGGTCCGATTCCCTGGAGCTTCTCTCCAGCGGCTTGAGGCGATGTTGCTCCGTCTCCCCATCCGGACCAAATGGGCGTAGGGCGCCCGCTCCGATGCTTCAATGCTCCGATGGTCTCCTCTCGCCGTGCCGCCCCAAGTGGCATGGTTCCCCGGTGGTGATGCGGTGGCCATCGCAGTGACTCCCGTCGGTGTCTAGGTGGAGGCCGCAAGGACCTGATCGCGTTTTCCCTCGCGGTGCTGGGTTCTTTTGCACTTTTTTCTAGACTGTTTATTCCTAGGGACCTGTTTGTAAAAGTGTACTGATGCATGTCAATGAAGCTATATCCGGGTCCTTCGAGACCCATCTTCTGTTCAAAAAACAAAAAGACCTGCCCTGCCCACGTCCCCCACTCCCCCTCACACCCCAGGCGCCAATGGCTTCTGCGACGCCGCTCCTCTCTTTCCCCACCCCTCCTCACCATTTCCCCTCACTCCACCGCATCGAAGACGCCACTAGGCCGGCCCAATCGCTCGCCGGAGCAACTCACTGCCGCCGCCAGTTTTGCGGATTCCCCATCAAATACGTGAGCAATCACCGCCGTTTCTTTGCCCTTTCTTCCTCTATCGGTCAGGCGCACCCTCTTAGACCATCGCTCGAATTTTTTTCCTTGTATGATAGGGCAAAGGTGTCCGATCTTTCGATGAGATCTTGATACGTCGATTTGGTGGGTGGAGTTTGTGCTTGACGATCCGACTACACGTGCGAAGCTCGTGCGCCAATGCAATCGCTAGGACAATCTCCGGGAGTTACTGATCTTGCGGGTGCACGATCAGCCTGACCAGCGAGGGTCTTAATTCCTACCTGAAATCGAGAACAAGTAAGAACTAATACAGCAATCAAGATATTGCGGATGAAAGATGTATGCTTTATTCAAAAGGTGGGATTCCGAATAGGCGGTCTTCTTCTGGGCGATTGGCCTCAAAAGTCGAGCTCGTAGTTGCAGCAAGGGCTAACTTTTAGTCTAATCAAAATCCCCGTTCTAATGACGGCTACGGGGGTATTTGAGGAGGAAAAGGTAGGGGTGCGACCAGCCATGGGTTGGGTGGTCGAACGGACCCCTAACAGGCCTTTTCTCCTCAAATTCGGACTCCTAAAAGTGGCTGTCTTATTTGCTGCGAAATTTACATGGGCCTGGCCCAAAAATAGAAGTGACGCAGCACCATATGTATTTATGGACGAAATTATGAAGTAGCTCTTTGTATATTTCGTCCAAGTCTTCATCCTTCATTATGGTGGCTTCAAAGTTCTGAAATCTCCACTCGTGGCGTCTTCTTCAATCCTCAAACGCATGCTGCCATCTCCATGCACGATCATGCTCCAATGCTTGTCCCTCTCATCCATGCTAGGACCATCATTCCTAAGAGTAACAAACATATCTGATTTAGGCAGCATCATATTCTCATGTATGTGAGAAAGAGTTCCAAGAAACGAAAGTACCTGATAGTTAAGTTGCTTGGCACGAGCTCGAGTGATGGGTCCTTGTATGTGTTCCGCTGTAGGTACAGCGGGTGTATCAATAGATGGGATGTCCTCATCATGCTCCCCTTCTTGAATTGAAGTCGTCCTCGACGCAACCTCATCTTCTTCACCGAAGTAAGGTTTTAAATCTGCAATGTTAAATGTAGGACTTACCGTACCAAAATCTGCAGGAAGCTCTAGTTTATATGCATTATCATTGATTTTCTCTATCACCTTAAAAGGACCATCAGCACGTGGCATTAACTTAGACTTGCGCAAATCAGGAAAACGATCTTTGCGCAAATGCAACCAAACAAGATCACCAACCTCAAACACAACATGCTTTCGTCCTCTATCCCCAGCAACTTTATACTTAACATTCATGCGTTCTATGTTGTCTTTAGTAGTTGCATGCAATTTTAAAATCAATTCAGCACGCTGTGTAGCATCGAAATTATTTTGCACTGAAGATGGTAAAGGCAACAAATCAATAGGTGCACGTGGAACAAAACCATAGACAATCTGAAAAGGGCTCATCTTTGTGGTAGAATGCAGCGAACGATTATAAGCAAACTCAATATGAGGCAAACATTCCTCCCACAATTTTAAGTTCTTCTTTAAAACAGCCCGCAGCATGGTAGATAAAGTTCTATTAACTACTTCAGTTTGTCCATCAGTTTGGGGATGACATGTAGTACTAAACAGCAATTTAGTCCCCAACTTAGCCCATAAACATCTCCAAAAGTGGCTAAGAAATTTAGTATCACGATCAGAAACAATAGTATTTGGCACACCATGCAAACGAACGATATCACGAAAAAATAATTCAGCAATGTGCGCAGCATCATCGGTCTTGTGACAAGGAATAAAGTGTGCCATCTTAGAAAACCGATCCACAACAACAAAAATACTATCCCTCCCCTTCTGTGTACGAGGTAATCCCAAAACAAAGTCCATTGAAATATCCTCCCAAGGAACACTAGGAACAGGAAGAGGCATATATAAACCATGTGGATTAAGGCGAGACTTAGCTTTTTGACAAGTAGTGCAGCGTGCCACGAATCTCTCAACATCTCGCCGCATGCGTGGCCAAAAGAAGTGTGCAGCAAGAACATCCTCCGTCTTCTTGACACCAAAGTGTCCCATTAATCCTCCTCCATGCGCCTCCTGTAACAACAAAAGACGAACGGAACCATCTGGGATGCATAGTTTGTTAGCACGGAACACAAATCCATCATTAAGGATGAATTTGTTCCATGTCCTACCATCTTTACAATTTTGCAACACATCTTTAAATTCAGCATCATGCAAGTATTGTTCCTTTATAGTTTCCAACCCAAAAATTTTGAAGTCAAGCTGAGATAACATAGTATAACGGCGCGACAAAGCATCAGCAATAATATTATCTTTACCCTTTTTGTGTTTGATAACATAAGGAAAAGATTCAATAAATTCAACCCACTTGGCATGGCGACGATTCAGTTTTGCTTGACTACGAATATGCTTCAAAGATTCATGATCAGAATGTATAACAAATTCTTTAGGCCATAAATAATGTTGCCAAGTTTCTAATGTCCGAACCAGCGCATATAATTCTTTATCATAAGTAGAATAGTTCAGACTAGGCCCACTCAATTTTTCACTAAAATATGCTACAGGTTTGCCCTCTTGTAATAACACACCTCCCAAACCAATGCCACTAGCATCACATTCAAGTTCAAACGTCTTATTAAAATCAGGAAGTTGGAGTAATGGAGCATGTGTTAACTTATCTTTCAGTATCATGAAGGCCTCTTGTTGTGCATCGCCCCAAACAAAGGGCACATCCTTCTTTGTGAGCTCATTCAATGACGCAGCAATAGAACCAAAATCTTTGACAAAGCGCCTATAAAACCCAGCAAGACCAAGAAAACTCCTTACTTGGGTGACCGTCTTGGGCTGTGGCCAATTATCAATAGCTTCAATCTTGGCTGGATCAACTTCAATTCCCTGTTCTGTAACAACATAACCAAGAAAAGCAACTCTATTTGTGCAGAAGGTGCACTTCTCAAGATTACCATACAAACGTGCATCACGTAAAGCATTGAAAACAGCACGTAAATGATCCAAATGGTCCTCTAAAGATTTGCTATATATGAGAATGTCATCAAAATATACCACCACAAAACGACCAATAAAAGCACGGAAAACTTCGTTCATCAGTCTCATAAAGGTACTAGGTGCATTAGTTAAACCAAACGGCATTACTAACCACTCATATAAACCGAACTTAGTTTTAAAAGCTGTTTTCCATTCATCTCCTAATTGCATACGAATTTGGTGGTAACCACTACGCAAATCAACTTTAGAGAACATAATAGAACCACTCAACTCATCTAGCATGTCATCCAAACGAGGTATAGGGTGACGATATCGAATGGTAATATTATTAATAGCACGACAATCAGTACACATGCGCGAAGAACCATCTTTCTTAGGTACTAAAATAATAGGAACAGCGCATGGACTAAGAGACTCACGAATATAACCTTTGTCCAATAAACTCTGGATCTGTCGTTGTATCTCTTTTGTTTCTTCAGGATTGGTGCGATATGGCGCACGGTTGGGCAGCGAAGCTCCTGGAATCAAATCAATTTGGTGTTCTATTCCACGAATAGGTGGAAGTCCAGGTGGAACATCTTGTGGAAAAACATCCATGTATTCCTGCAAAAGGTTAGCAACCGCAGGTGGCAAAGAAGGAGGCATATCCTCAAATGAAAACAGTACTTCTTTGCAAATAATAGCATAGCATGGAGTAATATTGACATCAATTTCAGCAAGATCAGATTTGCTAGCAAGTAAACAAGGATTCTTCAAACGAATTTCAGTAGCATGGTTAGAATCAGATTTAGAAGAATGCTTAGGTGGTACAAAATCTGCAGCAATAATCTGATTCTCACTCTTATGTTTGTCCTCATTTTTTAATCTACTAGCTCTAGCAAGATCATCTTTCAAAATTTGTTCCGGAGTCATGGGTTTAAGTCCAATTTTCTTGCCAGCATGTGTAAGAGAATACTGATTTGTTTTACCATTATGTACAGATTCTCTATCAAATTGCCATGGTCTACCAAGTAACAAAGAACAAGCTTGCATAGGTACAACATCACAATCAACAAAATCTGAATAAGTACCAATAGTAAAATGCACGCGTGCAGTTCTTGTTACCTTGAGCTTACGGGAGCTCTCAAACCATTGAATGTAATATGGATGAGGTCGTTGTCGTGTGGGCAGAGCAAGCTTCTCCACCATGTCAATACTAGCCAGATTGTTACAACTCCCTCCATCAATGATGATCCGGATAGCTCTCTCCTTAACAACGCCTCTTGTTTGAAACAAGTTGTGGCGTTGATCATGCTCAGCCTTGCTCAATTGCACACTCAAGACACGTTGTGCAACTAAGCTCTTGTATTGATCAGCAGTTTCAGCTCCCATTACCTCCATCTCCTTGTCAGAATCAGAATTGGCACCATCACGTGCAGCAATAAGTGCCAATGTATCATCATCAAAATCACTTGCAGAGTCATATTCGCCATCTTCAAGTACCACCATCACACGTTTGGTTCTGCATTCTTTTTCAATGTGACCAAACCCAAAACACTTGCGACATTGAATATCGCGAGTCTTCCCCGTGGAGGCCATGGAAGAAGAACTCCGTGTCGGACCAGCAGATGGTGATGGAGCAGGAGCAGGAGCAGGTGGCGTTCTTGACGTCGGCGTGGTATACCTGGAGGTGGAAGGACCTGGTGCATCCCCACGAGAAGGTGGAGCTGATTGGCGCGCAGACCATGAAGAAGTACGACCTGCAGAATTATTAGGTCTTCTCCATGATGGTTGACGATCCTGCACTTCAAGTTCAGCTTTGCAAGCAAGGTGAAATAAACGAGTAATAGTATTGTACTCCTTGTAGTCTAAAATATGCTGAATCTCCTTATTTAAACCACCAAAGAAACGTGCAAGCATAGCTTCATTATCCTCTACAATACCACAACGAATCATGCCCGTTTGTAACTCTTGATAATACTCTTGTACAGAATTTTTGCCTTGTTCTAAACGAGTTAATTTTTTAAGCAAGTCTCGTTGATAATGTGGAGGTACAAAACGAGTACGCATGGCATGTTTTAGACCAAGCCAAGTAGCAGGAATATTAGCATGATTGACTCGACAATATTCAGACCACCAGATAGAAGCAAAATCAGTAAATTCACATGTAGCAGCACTAACACGCAAATGCTCAGGGTAGCGTAAACATGCAAAACGTTGCTCTACTTCTAATTCCCAAGTGAGATATGCATCAGGATTATATCTACCCTCAAATGGCGGAATATTTAATTTTAGCTTAGCCACATGGTCATCATCACGTACCGGACGCGGAGGTGGACGAGCGTTGCGGTTGTATTGCCGCGGACGGCCAGGTGCAGGTTGTTGGACCTCGTCCTCGTCGAGCTCGTTTTCATCTTCGAACTCGTTTTCCCCCTCGTCAGCAGCATATCCGTCCTGGGTGGCCGCCTCCGTAGCGGCCGCAGCAGCTGCCGCAGCTGTAAGAGGAACGCGGCGAGCACGTGGTACAGGGACGGCCGGCCGTGGCAGTGGTGGTAAACGGGCCAGGACTTCCTGGAACCGGGCATCGAGCTTGGTGTTGAAGGATGCCTCAAGACCAGCCATCTTGTCCATCGCATCAGAAAGCTTGGAATCAACATCACCCAAGCGTGTGTCCACATCTTGTGCACGCCCCACCAACAGCCGTGTGAAGTGGGCATGCAACTCTGCACTAGTCATCTTCTCTGGATCAACATCATCCTTCGGGGTTCCTGTCATGGTTAGCGTGGAAGCAAGCACAAATATATATACCTATGCACTACGGAATATGGTGGGATCACGCGTAATCCGTCAAGCGGTATACAAAGCTCTTACAAGTTCTTACCCAACAGGAGGAAGGTGATATGCAACCAGCAAAGAACAGCGACTCCCAAAATTGCACAAGCGATTACCAGGTGTCGATACAAAGCACGTGCAGAAATATGTGGAGCTGTAGGAAGGCTTATATGGTAGCAAAAATACAGCAAATGTCAAAACAGCAATGCAATGTTGAAAGAATGCTCAACCACGGTACTGTGCTGGTCCTAGGCTATACCAAGCTAGAGACGCGAGCCGAGAACACTAAGGAAGTCACGGCGCGGCCCCACAAGCAGAAAGGAACAGCTCCCAAGCAAAATATAAGTGAAGATCTGCAGGAATTGTCAGGTCTGAAACTTCGGAGGGCAAAAACTCAGCCTTCCCGGCCTTTTTTGGGAGTTCTGGGTGTCGCACAACGACATAGTCGTTGTGGTCACGTAGATCTTTTCGCTACGAACATTTTGAGTACTCGCACGTCGAAAACGGAGTTCGTATGCAAAAGTTATGACCAGTTGAAATTTGCTGTCGAAAACCGTCAAAAAACTGACGGAACTGTCAAAATTCAGACTGAATTCGGAATGCACTAGTAGGAACGGGTCAACCCGACTTGGATGCGGAGTTGACTTTTTTTTTTTTTTTTTTTTTTTTGCTCTTCTTCCTCCTCTTGACTGGCGACCGAAACCTAACTCACGGACTCTGAAAAAGGTACGGATGAAATTGGGAAGAACGAACAAGAACTTATGTGAAGGCGGTGGCGGAAGTATATGGCGTGGTGGTGGAAGGATATGGCGGAGCAGTGGTGCAAGCGTGCGGCGGCGGCGGGACTAAGGTGAATCGAACTCGAAACTCTAAAGGAACAGACACTAAGACCAGCAACTCGACACGCGGATGCAGACACAAATTCAACGATGCAAACTGAAAAGACAATGCAAAGGCTCGGATGGTTTATGGGACGAGATGATCTAACCCTAACTGTATTTTTTGGCTTTTTCGTGGTTTATAGGTATGAACACTGATGCAATCTAAACTACGAAAACAGTAAATCTCACCGAGCAACCTGAAATCTGATACCACTTGATAGGGCAAAGGTGTCCGATCTTTCGATGAGATCTTGATACGTCGATTTGGTGGGTGGAGTTTGTGCTTGACGATCCGACTACACGTGCGAAGCTCGTGCGCCAATGCAATCGCTAGGACAATCTCCGGGAGTTACTGATCTTGCGGGTGCACGATCAGCCTGACCAGCGAGGGTCTTAATTCCTACCTGAAATCGAGAACAAGTAAGAACTAATACAGCAATCAAGATATTGCGGATGAAAGATGTATGCTTTATTCAAAAGGTGGGATTCCGAATAGGCGGTCTTCTTCTGGGCGATTGGCCTCAAAAGTCGAGCTCGTAGTTGCAGCAAGGGCTAACTTTTAGTCTAATCAAAATCCCCGTTCTAATGACGGCTACGGGGGTATTTGAGGAGGAAAAGGTAGGGGTGCGACCAGCCATGGGTTGGGTGGTCGAACGGACCCCTAACAGGCCTTTTCTCCTCAAATTCGGACTCCTAAAAGTGGCTGTCTTATTTGCTGCGAAATTTACATGGGCCTGGCCCAAAAATAGAAGTGACGCAGCACCATATGTATTTATGGACGAAATTATGAAGTAGCTCTTTGTATATTTCGTCCAAGTCTTCATCCTTCATTATGGTGGCTTCAAAGTTCTGAAATCTCCACTCGTGGCGTCTTCTTCAATCCTCAAACGCATGCTGCCATCTCCATGCACGATCATGCTCCAATGCTTGTCCCTCTCATCCATGCTAGGACCATCATTCCTAAGAGTAACAAACATATCTGATTTAGGCAGCATCATATTCTCATGTATGTGAGAAAGAGTTCCAAGAAACGAAAGTACCTGATAGTTAAGTTGCTTGGCACGAGCTCGAGTGATGGGTCCTTGTATGTGTTCCGCTGTAGGTACAGCGGGTGTATCAATAGATGGGATGTCCTCATCATTGTAGGATAGCGGCAGCAACGCCGAATTCCAAGCCGCCCCCGCTGGAAGCTCTCCGTCCGCCTTTAGCCGCCACTAGAGACCACACCGAGGACAACCGATCAAACGCGCGTCATCCCCGAGCTCCACCACACATCGTCTGCCTCCTTCTGAACCTCTAGGACCACGGGAAACACCCCACCTCCGACGACCGATCCGCCGCCGTCGTCTTCCTTGGCACCGGTGACCCACCAGTCAACCCAGGTGAGCACCGGTCCACGCACGAATCTGAGGCGTCCACGTTATGTTGATCTGACGGCTCTGGTTGCTCCACTAAACGAAGGGGTATCAGCGAATAGGATAGCGCCACGTGGCCTGCCTAGTTTCATTTTCGTTTAAATAGTTTTTGAATAGATTGAATCTTCCAAAAATCATATCTTGAGTTCTGTAAGTCTAAAAATTACAAATTTGGTGTCTATGGAATCCTTGAAATATAAGGAACACCATGGAATGATAAAATATGAATTTTACTGAAGTTTTATGTGGACCAAATTTAAAATGCCTAAGTAGACCATCTATATTTCAAATTCTATAAATGCAAACTAATTGTATCCTTTTGATTTGGTGCTGTAAAACCATTATTGAAACATAGAATTATCTATGGTGGAATTTATAAGTCTCTATTTTTACTATTTACTTTTGCCTCAACATGTGCCTTGGTATAAGTTATAGAATAAATGGAAAACCTTGTTTTAATTAATTCTTGCACCAAGGTTTTGCAAAATAAATTTTTGAACAAAAGCTTTGTTTTGACCAAACACTTATCAAGACATATAAAATCTTTGAACAATCCATGTCATGGCATGCATATAATTCTTTGCATGTGTGTTGTCTTGTATGTGTGTATTTATTGCAATACTCCCTGAATGTGTAGATTGTTTGAAGTTTGACCATTGTTGTGGTGAGAAGTGTGTGAGCACCAAGCACAATTAAAGTAAGTTCACTTTGATCATTTCCCCAAATTGTTTACTATGCAAGAAGTATGCTATGAGTAGAGTTGCATGTATAAGACTAATGATTGATCTATGTTATGCTATGAAACCATGGTAGGATATCCATATGATATGATATGATTCTTGAACTTCCTTGGTCGCCTCATTGTATGATGTTTGCTTGAATATGATTATGTAGACTGAGGTGGAATTTCCTGTTATGAATGTAACTTGGTTTGAAAGTGTGATTTGGGGTTTGACAAAAGGAAGGGAATAGTCTGGGTAGACTGGAAGATGAGATTTCAGGTTGAGTTGCATGGTAGGGGCATTGGGCCTAACTTACTGACATGTTGAGCTCGGTAGATAGTTGAGTTGCATGGTAGGGGCATTGAGCCTGACTTACTGACATGCTGAGCTTGGTGAATTGTTGAGATGCATGGTAGGGGCATTGGGCCTGACCTACTGACATGTTGATCTTGTTAGATAGTGGAGTTGCATGGTAGGGGCATTAAGCCTGACCTACTGACATGTTGAGCTCGGTTGATCGTTAAGGTGCATGGTAGGGCATTAAGCCTGAACTACTAACATGTTGAGTCTAGTTTTTGGTTGGAACTTTGTTGTTTGACACCAGTGGATTTAGAGGTTTTGAAACCTTGTAGGAATAGGCAGTACAATGACTTTTCTTATCTCAAGTGTTTGAATAAGATATCACCTAGTGAAACTTGCCAATACAATTCAAATGTATTGACCATTCGTGGCTGCAACTTTTCATGTTGCAGGTTACTCAGTTATGAGTGAGGTACGATGATATGGTCACGAGTCTCCACTCAGCTGTGTTTGCCTGTGGCACTGAATGGAGCCCTTTGTGTTATTAGCTTTCCGTTGTTGAACTTTATTTTATGTTGAGCTAGTCTGCTTTCAGGCTATGCAAGTTGTATCGTACTATTTTAAATTTCTGGATCCTTCGATGTAATATTTATGACCTTTGTATCTTGGTATTGCATCTTGAACTGTGTGTGCTAGTGAGTCGATCCAGGGACTAGCACAGATAAGCACAGAGACTTGACCCCTACCGGGTCTGGTTGCTTCAGCTTGACTCTACACATCGCAGGGGTGTTACAAGTGGTTTCGGCGCTGCCACTCTTTCGGGTTTGCAGTGCCCATCTCAGCGCGAGGTGGCGTAACCACTCAGTCAGTCTAGCCAACCTGAGCGGGTGGAGTGCACTGCTCACTTGTCAGGCCTGACGGGATTTTTTGCAGCTCCGTGACTGGCAAAATTCCTTACTCTGATGCTGGCAGGATTTTAGGATCCTCTTCCTCTGGGACGGCTGATGGCTGAGACAACTTTTCAATGGCAACTTCAAATGGAACAAGCAATCCTTTGGCGGCTATCCGAGCCAATTCCTTGACAGCTGCATCCTGTCCATGGGGGACATGCTCGAGCTTGACGCTTTGGAAGCAGAACTCAAGCTTCCGCATCTCGCCCGCGTATGCCTTCATCAATGGGCTGAGCTCTGTTCGTTCCACTTGGCCGATCATGAGTTGGGAATCATGTCGGACGAAGAGATGAGAGATCCCCATCCCGGCGGCGATCCTTAGGCTGGCCAGTAGGGCTTCACATTCCGCTGTTCTTCTTACACATCCTTCCTAGGGGAAAGCAAGTTGGATGGAATACTTGCGCAGCTGGCCTGTAGGGGAGACCAGTAGCACACCCGCCCCCATGCCTTCCCGGGACTGAGCGTTGTTGAAATGGGCAACCCAGTTTCTGGAAGCTTCTTCCTTGAACTCTGATCTCTCCAGTGGCTCCCGACCCGAGACGGGCAGCTCATTAGAGCTTCCAGCCCTCGGCCCTTCAAGGCACAAAGGTGCCACGCGAGTCCGCACCGCCCTAGGGTAGCCCGTGTTGACGATGCAAGGCGTTGCCCATACGGCATGAAGAACCTGGCAAGTTTCCATGAACACCCGGCGAATCTGTGCTTCCACGGCGTCAAGATCCCAGTGCCCGAGCCGGGAAGGTTCGGGGGAGGAACTCTTCCGCTCCCAGCGTTGGCCTTGACCCGCGGTGCTCAGCAGGGCTGATGAAGGTGGAGGCCCCACGAGCCTTCTAGGAAAGTGCTCGACCTCACCAGGGCGGGGATGCAACGCATCCCAACCGTTGGCTGTCGCAACATCCCCCAGGTGTCTTCTGATTCCTCTTCCTAGGCCACCCGCCATGGCCGGGTGGCGGCTCATCGCTTGGGGAGTCCTTCCTGGGGGATCGCGACAAGTGTCGCGCCCTGGCCGGGTTCCCACCAAGCCCCCTCTTAAGCTGCCCGGTCCTTCTGAAAGAGGGACCTTGCCAGGGCAGCTGCGCTACCAGTGGCCGACCTGGCTGCACTCGTGACAGTCGTGGGGCAATCCCTCGGTAGCATGCTTTGCAAGGCGTTCCCTACGGATCTCCACCAGGTGCCCAATGTGGCGACAAGCAATGACATCGTGGAGGCTCATCTCATGCAAAGGGCACCACTTCCGGGGGGTCGGCTCCGTGGCGATACCTATAGGTCTCTTTTTCCCGTCGCGGTGACGGGTCCTGGCCTACCCGCCAGGGGCTTCTCCGAGGCGCACTTGCTTGCCCTCTTTATTGCTACAGTAGGAGCCATGCCCAGAAGAACCACTTCCGGCGCAGGCCCGTGCCGTTCTAGTCGACGATGCGCGGCGGCGACGCGGCTCTCCTCGCAATGGGGCCAGGTGACGACTACAACATCAGTCGTTGCTGACGCGGGGATTTCCGTCGTTAGGGTGGTCCGCCCCTGAGCCACAACAGGCATTGCTGGCAGGGGCGACGCGGCGGTAGGTTGGGCCGGGCTGGCCAGGGCGAGCCCCGTGACAGCCCTACACGTCGTGGCATTGGCAGCCCCACCGCACGGCGTGACTGCTACCCCGGTCTCTCGGACGAGAGGAGAGGAAACACGCCGCTCCGACGCAGGATGGTGCTGCACATAGCCAGACAGCTCCTGAAGATGCGCTTCCCAAAGCTTGTACACAAGAGGCCCGACATCGGAGGGAAAGAGGCGAGGTAGCAAATGGCGGCCAAGGCCTCCCCGAGGTTGTTCACGCCTTCGGGTGCCAGGTTCGGGCAACGGGTCACCAAGGTTCCGTTACTAGCCCTCCCCTTTCCCCTTATCGAGCCGACGCCGGTACCCCTAGCGCAGGAAGCCCTGAGCTGGATGGGCGGCAGAGCGTGCGCCCCTCCAGCATCCTCGCGATCGACAGCACCTCCCTTGCCCTTGAGAGGCTCCGCTGCGGCGGAGTCCTCGCCACCTTTGCACTGGGGTGAGGCAGCGTTCAGCTTAGGAGTCGATGCCTCTGCGATACCAACAGAGGGCTAAGGAGAGGCATGCTTCACCGCCTCTTGAGCTCGCTGCCTTGCCAAAGCAACGGGGCGGGGCACCCACCACGCCTCGTCAGGTAAGGCGACCGGGAAGGCCGCACCATCTCCTCCCTCATGCATGGCCAAAGGGAGCGGAGAGATGGAAATGTCGATGAAGCAGAGATCGATGAAGCCGACAAAGACAAATATCGCGCCCCTACCTGGCGCGCCAGATGTCGCGGGTGTGTTCGTGGACACCGGGGGCAACACCCCCTAGATTGTTTGGTAAGTGCGCGGGTAAGACATCCTCGTCCCTTCCATAGAGCAAACACAAGAACACACGGTGATTTACCCTACTTCAGGCCGCGACAGGGGATCTCACATAAAACCCTACGTCCAGCATGTTTGAGCTCATTGAAGAAGATGTCGTCGGTGGGTGTACAAGGGGGAAATCAGAGGCGAAGCCCAGAGGCATCCACCCTCTGATGAAAGCTCTCTACTCCTATGCTACTCAACCTCTCAAGAGCTGAGAGATTGATCTCTAGATCTGGTAGATGAAAACCTCCCACATCCTCTCTATGAGGCTCACAAGATATAGATCTTGTAGGTCTCTACGCTCTTCTCTCTGGAGAATAGATTTACTGTCGTTCTACTCCCTATCTCCTCTCCTGGAGCTTGTCCTTCTCCCCCTTCTCCTCTTTCTCCTACCATGGCCTGGCCCTCCTTTTATACTCAAGGGGCTACCAGAGTGGCCAGTCCGCATGTGTGACAGATGTCACGTGACTCTATGCGGTGGCGTAGCCCTACAAGGCTAGGCTCCGAGTTGTCCTTTTGCTCCGTCTGGCGCACTGAACCGATGGGACTTTACCAACCGGTCCAGTCCATCATTACCGCCTCTAGCGTGGTAATGACGCCTTATGCAAGCCAGCCGCAGAGGGCTTCCGCCGTGCGTCTTCCATGTGCGTCTCCGGGGGATGACACGGAGGTCCTGGCTGGATCCTCTTGCCACACGTCATGGGGCCTTCTCCAGCAGGACAAGTCTCAAGCCTTCTCTGGTACGCCATTCTCTCTTAGGTAGGAGAGAAACCTTCTCTTCCAAGATTCCCTCCCCACAAAGGGGTGAGGTCTTCACTTCCTTCCCCCTGTGGAGGGGAGCGGCAATGTCCGACGCCCGGCAACACCTTGCCAGGGGCTCGGCTTGCCGGGGATCCCGCCGCAGGCATCGTCCCTGGACTCCTTCCAGGAAATGGTTAAGGGTGAAGAGATGCCACCATGGCAGAGCTTCCGAAGATGCCGGTCGAGGACCCCTCACCACATCTTCGAGAAGCTCTATTGTAGGAGCAACTCTTGCCTTCGCCATGCCATCGGCGCCCGACTAAGCACAGTTCTCCGCTGGCTCTCTGGTTTGGGCTATTTGTAGCACGAAGAGCGGCTGTCTTCGTCTTCTTCCCGCAAGTGGGCTTGGGAGTGGCTCTTCGCTGCAGGGAAGCGGTGGCCGACCAGCCGGCAGTGCCTTGGCCTGGCCACCGCTCAGCAGGTTCTTAACCTTTCTCCTCGTGGAGCGGTCCGAGCGACAGGTGCTGGGACCCCCCAGTCCCAGAGCACCGAAAGGTCCTTCTTCTATGATCAACTTGGGGAAGGGGTTGCCACAAACACAGCCAAGAAGTGGGATAGCTATCCTGCTACAATCTTCGTTGATCTTGGTCTACGAAGAGCAGGAGCACTGATCCACGAGAGTGGTTGGGGAAGGCTGACGTCCTTCCCTAGCGTGCTGCATCGTCCACGCTGATCTTGCCAGGAAAGCAACAGCCGCCGTGTAGCTTTATGCAGGCGCGGCAGGAGCGGTCACTTCCTTGTCGGGGCAGCATGGGCGACGTGCTTTCCCTCTTGTCTTATCCCTTCATGAACGCATGATTGCGTCTGGGAATGCAGACTTGGTCTTTATCCTCACGAGGGATTCCTTGTGAGGGGGTCTTCATGTCTTCTGTGCTTCGCCGTCGTTCTCCTCGTGAGGCTTGTCCTCACGAGGGTCTTCCTTGTTGGGCTCAAATTATCTTCCTACTCCTCGTCGCTGAAGATGGGCTATTGAAGTGGCCCAGGAGCAGGTGGACCAGAATACCCTGGAATCATGTACACCGACACTAGCCATACATGCGCAGCTGGCGATCTACCATTATGGGATTCATATCGATAGCCAAATCATAACAATGCTTTAATCATCGACCAACTCGAGTAAAGCAAAGGACAAACAAGCAAGTGCTTAACACTGTGTGCAACACATGCTCTACATATATAATGAATTTAGTAAGAATACAGCATAGAGTTCACTGGAAATAATCTGAAACCTGCGATATTGCTAACAAAACACAACACGCAGAGATATATTGTTAACTAGGTAATCTTGAAATGAGATATTGCTTACCAAGGTGAAGCGGGCTATCAAGAGGCTGCAGTGACTCCCGGTGGCAGGGATGCAGATCTAGGACGGTCGGCCCCTACGGTGGGCATGAGCGTCGGTGAAGCAGATCCGTGCAGTGAACGGCGAGGTCAGTGAAGCGCGATAGGAGTTTTACATGAGGGACACAGTGAAGTAGATCCCTTGCGCTGCACGACAGTGTGGTGGTTCCTATATGGTTGCAGTTGCTATCGGTGGAGGTGAAGCAGATTTATGGTGGTCGACGATACTTTGGTGCGGTGGACGGGAGAATCGGTGATGTAGATCCGATGCAGTGCATGGAGGAGTTGATGAAGCTGGTCAGGTGGATCGGGTGAACTAGATCCGGTGCGGTGGCCATCGGTGATGAGGCTTCGGTATGGTTGTCGAGACCGCAGCTGAGGCAGCTCCAGTAGAATGGTCGATGAGTCTATCTTATTCAAAGGTGCGGTGGCTAGCGTGGGAATGAACGGCGGTGATGTTTTGACATGGTGGTGGTCTTGGGGGTGAGAGAGGGGCTTGGAGTTTTCCGGAGGATGATTTGTGTGTGGGGGAGGGAGTACCCGGGGGGTTTGGTCGGTGGGGGCGCATTGGCACCATAGAGGGAAAATAGTTCACAGTGTTTCAAACTTTGGGGAGCGAAAATATTTTCGAGGGAGGGAGGGAATGTATAGTTTGCTGCGTTTGAAACTTTGGGGCGCAAAATATTTTGGGGGAGGCACCTATTAAATATGGCTACTAGTACTAGGGTACACCCTTGCGGTGACCCAGCATACCACTGCATGTTGTAGTATGCAAGTCGTTGACATAACACTTGCGGAACAAGCCTCCACAAATATTACATCCATCAGAATGGTACAACAGAAACATTGTGGGCCCAATTACAAACTGTTCAATATTTTATTACAATCCAAAGCGTGATGATAACGAAATGCTCCTCATAAGAGAACACTTCAAGTGCTTAGTGTTTACAACAACTGAAAAGCTTCAAATAATTAAATAGGAGAAGAATTCAACAACTTATTTATTCTACAGCTGCTTGGTTCCTGGGCTACAGTATTACTCTAATAGTTAGTATTCCTTCACTCTGACTCCTCACCGGAGGATGCTCCATAGCGAATGAAGTAGTCCACGCCTTCGATGCCGCGAGAGAGATCTGGCTCCTCGTAGAAGATGTCCTGCTGGCCTTCGATTGCGTTCAGAGTGGCCTCGTCGAGCTCTTCACAGTCTAGCAAGGGTTTAAGAGATTGGGGTGAGTAACGAGCGTTACCCAGCAAGTTTCTTTAGAAATAAGTTGTGTGATATGCACTATCTACCGCCACAGACCCAGAAGAGTCATAGGCCTATGCAAGGTTTTGTCAAGGTTTTCTTGAAAGATTGCTTTTACTTTACAAAACTATGCCCAACAGCCAACACAGGTGTAGTGCCTTGAGAGCACCTTTCCTGCGGCGTTCGCAGCTCCTTCCCGGAACAAGGGGTAACATGTCACATCCTTTTACACTCTGCAGAGGTGTGTCCTTCCAAAAGAGATCAAAGCCTTGCTGCACAACTGGGCGTACATTCCCGTCCACACTTCCATGGTGTGGGGCCCAGTCATTGATCCAAGCCAATCACTGCCTTCTCCGCACAACACATGCCCACCCAATTCACGCGAGCAGGTTATGCCCCTGATATTCACCCCCAACGATGAAGTATCTAGGCGCCTCTGGCGGACCATCATAGACACCAGTGCAGTGAGAACTTAGGTGTCCCACCCATATGCAAGTAGTCCCGCAAGACCTACTGCGACTGGCAACTGGCTGCCCGTTGACATGCGAATGAGAAAAGATACAGCTGACTTTCCCGTCCCATTCCAAGTCTCTTGGATGACACGGTTTTTACGGCGCTAGAATAACTGTGGCATTGATTGTTAATCCTAGATTTGCATCCCCGTGCAAGTGGAACCTCCACCACCACAATCTTACCGTGGTTCCACCTGCCAGCCCTCCTAGGTTATCACCACTGGTCGATAACCGCTAGTCATGTTCATTTATGATAATAGGTTTTCCATCCCTTTTTAAATGTTAGAGTTTGAAGTCATCACTTTGCAAGAAGTTTCAAAACCAGTGCAAACAAGAGATATGAGCAAGATAAACTTGCCTTGTGACCGAAAGGTAATGGAGTCGGATACTTGGCGATGCTCCTGATCTCCTTGTTCTACAGAAATCCAAGCATTGTCCGATAAGGACAACGTTTTAAGAAATAATTGGATGCTATGCATAATGATATGCTATGCATGGTGATTTATGAACTTGGTTTTCTTATTTGTGTGTTTTACCCACTTTCTAGGGTTTAAAGAGTTTCTAAAGAACACAAATTTTATTTGTGTGATTTACCCTATTGAAATGTTGAGACAATTAAGTAAAGGTTTGAAATTAAAGTTTGAGTTATAAAACTCTTGTTGGGTTATTTGAAAAGGAAAAGGTTTAATTTTTAAAGAAGAAATCCAATTTTTATAATATAAATTATAATTAAGGTTTTTGAAAATAGAATTTTAAAGCTTTAAAGATTTTTTTTAAATAATAATTAAGAGATTTAAATTTATGTTAATGTTTATTTCATTAAAGAATGAGAAAGTGTTTTATTGAAGTTATTTGAATTTTTTGAATTTGGTTTGAAGTCAAAAAGGAATAACATTTGAATTTAAATTTGTAATTTGATTTAAATCAATTGGCCAAAGCCAATTTGGCCCATCTGGCCATTTGGCCGAACAAGCCCACTCGGGCTCGGCTTAGCCGACCCGGTTCGGGTCTAGGTCAGTCAAACCGACCCAGCCCAGCCCCATTCGCCCTCCTCTCTGTCTCTCGACGACCCTCTGGCGATCTGGATCACCGCCGCCGTCGCCAGGCCATTCCGGCTGACTCCGGCGACCATCGCCGCCGCCACCTTGGGCAAAACGCTCACCCCTGCGTCCTCTTTAATCTCCACCAAACCACTCCGTCGGCCCCTCCTTTCCGAGGAGATCCATGGTGGAATCCCACTCGGGATTTTTGCATCACGGCCGCCACCGATCTCGACATCCCACCGGCCTCTTCCCCGACGCCTGCTATGCTTCTTCGGGGAGACCTCGGGGAGTGTGTGCACGCCGGTGGAAGCGTCGATTGTGGTGCTCCCGGTGGTGCCGCGGTGAAGTCTTCCCCCGGTCGCGCCTGGTCGGCCGTGCGGGCTCTGCCTCGCCATGCCGGCCAGGTATGCACCTGGGCGACTGGTGAGCACTCCTTCTTCTCCTCTCCACCCTCTGCTTCTTTCCCTGGCCATGGTCTCTGACCATGCTGGTCAAGACCAGTGAGCCAAGCTCACAGAGCTTGCTCAGTGATAATGCGGCTGGATGCATGTTTGATTTAGTTATCTGTGATTGTGCTGCAACATGTGATAATCTTCCTGCTCCTCTACTCCCTCTGTCAGCACACTTACTGACAGAAGTGTTGTTTCTGAACCTTGCACATTTGCAAGATTCAGTTAACACTTGGCACATGCTAGCAGTACTTTATTCTCACAGCTAGCTCTATCCTATGTGTGCTAGATGATTCCCCTGTGATTGCTGGTATTTCTATACTGTGGTGACAACTGAATGTTGTTATTCAGTTAACAGCTATTATTTGTTTAGTGATAAATGTGTGATGTTAGCTGCTGCTTCTTGCTTATCCATGATGAACAAGTGATAAGATGACATGCTGTGTTGCAGTCCTCTGTGACATTAGCTTCAGCAAGATTGATATGATTCCTAGTCCTGGATAACTAGGAAGTTGATTTACTGCTGGGTGAGATCTGGTCTGTTCATCATTTGATTAGTTGTGTTCAGGTGCAAGATCTTCTGATCTTGTGCCCAGCAACTAACTTGTAAAGGCTAACTTATGGTGAAACTTGCCCCTGATATCTGGCTAGTGATGCTGGTCTGAGGCTAGGACTAGTTAGTGAGGTGCTTAGCTTGCTTGTGTGCCCACTGCTATCTATTTGATGATGTTTGCAAGGTTTGTGTGATTGAGGTGCATGTCCAATAGGACATGTGCCCAACACAAACTTCTCTGTGTGGTTTTGATCCTTGAGATGTGCCAGTGAAGTGCAAACTGAGGCTTTTAATCATGTTTCCCAATGATGAGTTTGGGCAAAGCATATCTTTGCCAAACTGAGGGCTTAACAAATAGCAACTCATGTTGGAAACAAGCACTAGCAGTGATGTGCTTGCAGGGTTTCTACCTGTTGCCAGTAGTTGTGCAATGATGGTGCTGTGTACAGCTTCTGTTGCTTGCTGTTGGTGGTAGCTGGCTTCTGGCTTGCCTACCCCTCCTGGCTCGGCTGCTAGCTTGTCCTCCACCTCCTGGACTTGCTCCTGGCTTCTGCTTGTCCTTCTCCTCCTGAGATGGGCTGCTGGTTCTTCTCCTCCTGAGCTTGATCTTGAGCTTCAGTTGGTCTCCATGGTGTTTGCTGATTATTTTCTGATGTGTTGATGGTGTTGTGTAGGAACTGTGGTGTTCTTTGTTGTGTCGAATGTGAGCAGCTTCACCTGGTTCAGCTCCTGGTGATGCTCATCTGGTCGACTACTTGGTGTTGCTGGCAGCTGTGGTGCTGCCAGCTCCAGCTTCACATGTAGTGACTAAGCTCCTTGTGAGCTGCTTGTCACCATGGCTTGATCTGATCCTCACTTGGCCGTGTTGTGAATCTGCTGTGGGCTGTCTTGGTTTGTACCCAGTGATTTATCAGATCAGATACTACACTTGACCAAACTACTCAATGATGCAATGGCAAAATCTTTGCCCTAGTCTGAGAGTAAATAACTCTAACCCTTAATCTTTTGCTTTGTTTCTTTTTGGCTTTGTTTTGCAGGTTGCAAACTATGAAGATTAGAAGATGGACTTCAAGAAGATCAATAGAAATAATTTAAAGCTAGGTTTCTTTTTATTTTACTATCTCCTGTAATCTTCTTTTCAATTTGACCTTGATGTAAAGACTTTGTATAATTGTGGAATATCAATAAAGTATTATTTTTGTTTATTTTATATTCAATTCCTTTTCTTTTATCTAACTCATTATTTGATTGAGTTATTCCTTTATTGTAAATTAAATATTCAAGTTTGTGATAATTCAAGAATAAATTCTAACTTACAACAACACTTAAGTATCAACTTCAAGAGATCCTAACAAACCTTTAGCAATCAAAACACCTCTAACTCTAAAGATGCTTTGAAGGAAGTTTGCTCACCCAGGTTTGTTTTTAATTTGCGAAAAATTTACTCAGATTTTAGATGCATGAATGCACAAAGGTCCTAAATCTACCCTTCGTTTTGTCCTAAATGCTGGGATATTACAGTCTTCCCCCCTTATCAGAACTTCGCCCCGAAGTTAATACTTTGTGTACCTGAAGAGTTCTGGATATGTTTGTCTCAAATCCTCTTCTTTCTCCCAAGTTGCTTCCCTTTCAGAGTGATGATTCCATTGAACTTTACAGAATTTAATTGCACGGTTCCGAAGCCTCTTCCATAACACACACTCTCTGTGCAGTAGGTGTGATCAAAGGGTACATCCTGCTCCATAGGAGTCACAACTGGCTCCTGACTCTCAAACTGAACCTCCATCGGATCCTCCTCCTCAACAGATACAACAGGAGTGACTACGACATCGCCAACTCCTGCTGCGTGAGCTGTCCCTCCATATGAGCTAGTGTACTGCTGGCCATCACCCAGCCAGTCAAACCTCCACCCATCAGAATTCTCAATAGGGAGCTCGGACTCCGAGACCCCCTTGAGACCCTACTGCGCCTCCATACTAGAAGTGATAACTGGATAATATATAGGCTCTGGAGTGGGTGAATACCTGGAAGGTCCAGGCTGTGTCGGGTAAGTGTGGGTTCCCACAACCGGTGAGAAGTGTGATCCCTCCGATTCCTGCCTAGTCGTCTGTGCTCGCTTCTGCCTCCTAGTAGTATCCGTAAGATCTTCTAGCATCTCGGTCTTGTCTTCAACAATGACCTGGTGGGTGTTATATAGTGATCCCACCATCTTTCTATACCTATCAAGAAGCCTGGCTGTAAACTTCGGCTTCTTCTTCACCAGAACATCATGATCCATTACTGGCTCATCCATCAGTGCGTCATGGGGAATAGCGGCAAAAGTAGTGCCAACTAACTCCACTGCTCTACACTCACTGATAGTAGCAAGAGCTCGAACTACCGCCTCGTGGTAAGCTACAGTCTCGCCTCTACTTTCTCCAGAAGGCTGAACTGTACTAGGTACCAGTCCATCAGGTAGCATAATAACCACACGGTACTTGACTGTAGTCCCGTCATCCTTGTAATAATAGGTCTTAACAGGGATATCGGTGTTAAGTCCAAAAGCCCGTAGTAACGATCCTAACTACTCAGTCAAGGTTCCCTCATAGTCTTCCAGTATACTCCTCTGTGACCAAACGGTACGTGCTGGAATTCTCGATGCCATAATAGCTGTTACAAGAACAAGATAGTGAATTAATATGATGCATCATAATAAAGAATTGTAACACTAAAAATATGACTAAGTTATTCCCAAGTGAATAACCATCATAGATTTAGAGAACTCTTTACCGTTGCTACTAAACTCCTACAGGTTCTATCCCTTTACTAGGTTTCCAACCTAAGGTCAAAGCAATTGCTCTAATACCAGCTGCGGTGACCCAGCATACCACTGCATGTTGTAGTATGCAAGTCGTTGACATAACACTTGCGGAACAAGCCTCCACAAATATTACATCCCTCAGAATGGTACAACAGAAACATTGCGGGCCCAATTACAAACTGTTCAATATTTTATTACAATCCAAAGCGTGATGATAACGAAATGCTCCTCATAAGAGAACACTTCAAGTGCTTAGTGTTTACAACAACTGAAAAGCTTCAAATAATTAAACAGGAGAAGAATTCAACAACTTATTTATTCTACAGTTGCTCGGTTCCTCGGCTACAGTATTACTCTAATAGTTAGTATTCCTTCACTCTGACTCCTCGCCGGAGGATGCTCCATAGCGAATGAAGTAGTCCACGCCTTCGATGCCGCGAGAGAGATCTGGCTCCTCGTAGAAGATGTCCTGCTGGCCTTCGATTGCGTTCAGAGTGGCCTCGTCGAGCTCTTCACAGTCTAGCAAGGGTTTAAGAGATTGGGGTGAGTAACGAGCGTTACAAAGCAAGTTTCTTTAGAAAGAAGTTGTGTGATATGCACTATCTACCGCCACAGACCCAGAAGAGTCGTAGGCCTATGCAAGGTTTTGTCAAGGTTTTCTTGAAAGATTGCTTTTACTTTACAAAACTATGCCCAACAGCCAACACAGGTGTAGTGCCTTGAGAGCACCTTTCCTGCGGCGTTCGCAGCTCCTTCCCGGAACAAGGGGTAACATGTCACATCCTTTTACACTCTGCAGAGGTGTGTCCTTCCAAAAGAGATCAAAGCCTTGCTGCACAACCAGGCGTACATTCCCGTCCACACTTCCATGGTGTGGGGCCCAGTGATTGATCCAAGCCAATCACTGCCTTCTCCGCACAACGCATGCCCACCCAATTCACGCGAGCAGGTTATGCCCCTGATATTCACCCCCAACGATGAAGTATCTAGGCGCCTCTGGCGGACCATCATAGACACCAGTGCCGTGAGAACTTAGGTGTCCCACCCATATGCAAGTAGTCCCGCAAGACCTACTGCGACCGGCAACTGGCTGCCCGTTGACATGCGAACGAGAGAAGATACTGCTGACTTTCCCGTCCCATTCCAAGTCTCTTGGATGACACGGTTTTTACGGCGCTAGAATAACTGTGGCATTGATTGTTAATCCTAGATTTGCATTCCCGTGCAAGTGGAACCTCCACCACCACAATCTTACCGTGGTTCCACCTGCCAGCCCTCCTAGGTTATCACCACTGGTCGATAACCGCTAGTCATGTTCATTTATGAAAATAGGTTTTCCATCCCTTTTGAAATGTTAGAGTTTGAAGTCATCACTTTGCAAGAAGTTTCAAAACCAGTGCAAACAAGAGATATGAGCAAGATAAACTTGCCTTGTGACCGAAAGGTAATGGAGTCGGATACTTGGCGATGCTCCTGATCTCCTTGTTCTACAGAAATCCAAGCATTGTCCGATAAGGACAACGTTTCAAGAAATAATTGGATGCTGTGCATAATGATATGCTATGCATGGTGATTTATGAACTTGGTTTACTTATTTGTGTGTTTTACCCACTTTCTAGGGTTTAAAGAGTTTCTAAAGAACACAAATTTTATTTGTGTGTTTTACCCTATTGAAATGTTGAGACAATTAAGTAAAGGTTTGAAATTAAAGTTTGAGTTATAAAACTCTTGTTGGGTTATTTGAAAAGGAAAAGGTTTAATTTTTAAAGAAGAAATCCAATTTTTATAATATATATTATAATTAAGGTTTTTGAAAATAGAATTTAAAAGCTTTAAAGATTTGTTTTAAATAATAATTAAGAGATTTAAATTTATGTTAATGTTTATTTCATTAAAGAATGAGAAAGTGTTTTATTGAAGTTATTTGAATTTTTTGAATTTGGTTTGAAGTAAAAAAGGAATAACATTTGAATTTAAATTTGAAATTTGATTTAAATCAATTGGCCAAAGCCAATTTGGCCCATCTGGCCATTTGGCCCAACAAGCCCACTCGGGATCGGCTTAGCCGACCCGGCTCGGGTCTGGGTCGGTCAAACCGACCCAGCCCAGCCCCATTCGCCCTCCTCTCTGTCTCTCGACAACCCTCTGGCGATCTGGATCGCCGCCGCCATCGCCAGGCCATTCCGGCCGACTCCGACGACCATCGGCGCCGCCACCTTGGGCGAAACGCTCGCCCCTGCGTCCTCTTTAATCTCCACCAAACCACTCCGTCGGCCCCTCCTTTCCGAGGAGATCCATGGTGGAATCCCACTCGGGATTTTTGCATCACGGCCGCCACCGATCTTGACATCCCACCGGCCTCTTCCCCGATGCCTGCTATGCTTCTTCGGGGAGACCTCGGGGAGTGTGTGCACGCCGGTGGAAGCGTCGATTGCGGTGCTCCCGGTGGTCCCGCGGTGAAGTCTTCCCCCGGCCGCGCCTGGTCGGCCGCGCGGGCTCTGCCTCGCCATGCCGGCCAGGTATGCACCTGGGCGACTGGTGAGCACTCCTTCTTCTCCTCTCCACCCTCTGCTTCTTTCCCTGGCCATGGTCTCTGACCATGCTGGTCAAGACCAGTGAGCCAAGCTCACAGAGCTTGCTCAGTGATGCTGCTGCTGGATGCATGTTTGATTTAGTTATCTGTGATTGTGCTGCAACATGTGATAATCTTCCTGCTCCTCTACTCCCTCTGTCAGCACACTTACTGACAGAAGTGTTGTTTCTGAACCTTGCACATTTGCAAGATTCAGTTAACACTTGGCACATGCTAGCAGTACTTTATTCTCACAGCTAGCTCTATCCTATGTGTGCTAGATGATTCCCCTGTGATTGCTGGTATTTCTATACTGTGGTGACAACTGAATGTTGTTATTCAGTTAACAGCTATTATTTGTTTGGTGATAAATGTGTGATGTTAGCTGCTGCTTCTTGCTTATCCATGATGAACAAGTGATAAGATGACATGCTGTGTTGCAGTCCTCTGTGACATTAGCTTCAGCAAGATTGATATGATTCCTAGTCCTGGATAACTAGGAAGTTGATTTACTGCTGGGTAAGATCTGGTCTGTTCATCATTTGATTAGTTGTGTTGAGGTGCAAGATCTTCTGATCTTGTGCCCAGCAACTAACTTGCAAAGGCTAACTTATGGTGAAACTTGCCCCTGATATCTAGCTAGTGATGCTGGTCTGAGGCTAGGACTAGTTAGTGAGGTGCTTAGCTTGCTTGTGTGCCCACTGCTATCTATTTGATGATGTTTGCAAGGTTTGTGTGATTGAGGTGCATGTCCAATAGGACATGTGCCCAGCACAAACTTCTCTGTGTGGTTTTGATCCTTGAGATGTGCCAGTGAAGTGCAAACTGAGGCTTTTAATCATGTTTCCCAATGATGAGTTTGGGCAAAGCATATCTTTGCCAAACTGAGGGCTTAACAAATAGCAACTCATGTTGGAAACAAGCACGAGCAGTGATGTGCTTGCAGGGTTTCTACCTGTTGCCAGTAGTTGTGCAATGATGGTGCTGTGTACAGCTTCTGTTGCTTGCTGTTGGTGGTAGCTGGCTTCTGGCTTGCCTACCCCTCCTGGCTCGGCTGCTAGCTTGTCCTCCACCTCCTGGACTTGCTCCTGGCTTCTGCTTGTCCTTCTCCTCCTGAGATGGGCTGCTGGTTCTTCTCCTCCTGAGCTTGATCTTGAGCTTCAGTTGGTCTCCATGGTGTTTGCTGATTATTTTCTGATGTGTTGATGGTGTTGTGTAGGAACTGTGGTGTTCTTTGTTGTGTCGAATGTGAGCAGCTTCACCTGGTTCAGCTCCTGGTGATGCTCATCTGGTCGACTACTTGGTGTTGCTGGCAGCTGTGGTGCTGCCAGCTCCAGCTTCACATGTAGTGACTAAGCTCCTTGTGAGCTGCTTGTCACCATGGCTTGATCTGATCCTCACTTGGCCATGTTGTGAATCTGCTGTGGGCTGTCTTGGTTTGTACCCAGTGATTTATCAGATCAGATACTACACTTGACCAAACTACTCAATGATGCAATGGCAAAATCTTTGCCCTAATCTGAGAGTAAATAACTCTAACCCTTAATCTTTTGCTTTGTTTCTTTTTGGCTTTGTTTTGCAGGTTGCAAACTATGAAGATTAGAAGATGGACTTCAAGAAGATCAATAGAAATAGTTTAAGGCTAGGTTTCTTTTTATTTTACTATCTCCTGTAATCTTCTTTTCAATTTGACCTTGATGTAAAGACTTTGTATAATTGTGGAATATCAATAAAGTATTATTTCTGTTTATTTTATATTCAATTCCTTTTCTTTTATCTAACTCATTATTTGATTGAGTTATTCCTTTATTGTAAATTAAATATTCAAGTTTGTGATAATTCAAGAATAAATTCTAACTTACAACAACACTTAAGTATCAACTTCAAGAGATCCTAACAAACCTTTAGCAATCAAAACACCTCTAACTCTAAAGATGCTTTGAAGGAAGTTTGCTCACCCAGGTTTGTTTTTAATTTGCGAAAAATTTACTCAGATTTTAGATGCATGAATGCACAAAGGTCCTAAATCTACCCTTCGTTTTGTCCTAAATGCTGGGATATTACAACCCTATTTTCACATCCAATTAGATACGCCTAAAATCCTCCTATATAGAGAAAATTGCACATAGCACCAAAATTTAGTGCCATTGTTGCGCAGAACCCACAAATAAAATAGCTTTTGTGGCTGACCCAGTTTTGTAGTCTAATGACTTGCAGCTAGCCGATGTAGTTGATTTAGGGACTTAAAAGTGTATCTACTCCATCAGATTCTTATTATTTTGGGTAGTGAAAGTTTCTTAGTTTATGCTCACATTTACAAGGATTTTACATTAATGTGATGAAAGAAGTCATTTAAAATGGAAGAAAATTAATCCAAAGACGCACATCAAGTGCATCTTGTTATTCAAAAATCTAGAGCATAATCTCTATATTCTAGATATTTTCACGTGCATAATGACTATCTTTATCTTGTTGCGGTAAAAAATATATAATTTGTCACATAATTATGGTATGTGGCATAAAATGCATGCCCACATGTCATATACACTTTTAAGAGCCTAAAACCCTATATTTGGGTTATAGCTGCAACTTATTAGACCAAAATCTGGGGTCAACAACAAGTGTGTCAATTCTGGGTTTTGTGCAATCGCATCAAACCTGGGTGTTATGTGCCATTTTTCTATTCTTAAATAGTAGAAGTTTTCAAAATCTAAATCCTTAGCCTGAGAAGTAACTTCACCCGTGATGAGATGCAATCCTATGTTCAATAGTGAACGGATTCACTGCGATAATAACATCACCTTACTCTAACAAAGTCTAGGCATTTACAAATTAGGTGATTTCTCCACAATAACATAAAGATTTGAAACAATAATGGCTCTTTTGTTTGATTTTTCAATGGATGATGTGTTAGTTTTTGGTATTTGAAAACTAATGTGCATGGTTTGCATTTAAAAAAAACCTTCATCTTTTAAGAAAATAATAGAACGTTTAATTTTTGTGTGTTACATACATGGAAATGAGCATTTGGGTGATTTGTCACAATACCTTTACATACAAACATAAACCTTCTTTTGTTTGATTTTTCAAGGGACCATGTGTTACTTTGATTTTTTTAAACTCATGCTGGATCTTTCTATTGTATTTAACTCTGCACGTGTTCCGCATGGGCCAATTTACTACTCCCTTCGAGTGTCGGCGATTTTAGACTAACTTCATACAAAGTTTTTACTAAGTTACTGACACTTAATTTCGATCGGAGGGAGTAGTAAACAATAGTATATGGGTTCAAAAAATATATAATATTTCTTCTAAAAGTGAAACATGCTTCCTCAAGCTATAACTCCTTTTGTAGGACACACAATTTTAGATAAAGTGAGTATGTATAGATTTTTCTGTACACAACAATTCCATTAATGTAAAGGCTAATGGTGGACCCTGCAAGCCTTTTATTTTCGGGGACTAAGATAAAGATATTATGCCAAATGATGGAGGGAGAGAAAAGGAAGAATCCGACAGCAATCAGGGGAGCCGCCTAGGTGCTACTGGCACCGGCATCATCAAACATCACTGGGAGCGGAGCTCTTCGACTTCCTTCTTGAACATATTACACTCAGTGCAGCCCTCTTCTGCAACTACAAATCGGCAAGTAGGCAATCACACTCGAGGTTGAGGCGGTAGTTCTTGTCCACAATGCTGGAGGTCTTTTCGTTGATCAACCACACTTTGGCCAAGATTTTCGCCCTTTCCTGCATGGCAAATTCAGCGGTAAAGAAGCATGCAATGCACAGGTGGAGAAAGAAAAAAAACCCCAATGGATGTGTAGTGCCTACCTCTCTCTTGCGCCGGAGAGCCATTATGTTCTTGTCAGACATCACGTCGTTGATATTCATTGGCGAAGTGGATCTTGGGATAGGAAGGGCGAAGCTGGAACCGACGGCCATGATGATGGATAAGGCGGTTAGCTAGTTGGAAGTTAGAACTGCAAGCCCTGGAAGCAAAGAAAGCACTGTACATGGCAACAGAAACCTACACGTACTCTTTGTACACGCGATGGACGATGTCCATACAAGCGCGAAGATGAGCAAGTCACCATGGAGCTATCTGCGAAGGTGGAGGGAGTCAGGAAGAGAGTGAATGATAAGGATCAAACCGATGATCCTATGAGTTTTGTCCTGATCTTTCACAGCAAGTCAACCTGGATAAATAGTCTTCCAATAACGCGAAGAACGTCAACTGAAGAAGAGGAACAAATCCAGCAAGCAACGTGATGAAGATCACCACACCTCAAACCTGAGCCTAATGATTCTTGATGAACACAAGAACCCTCGCAGCAATTTTTATTTGATAACAAGGCAGCACCGTTTCCCTGGAGGGATGATATACGATGGAGCACACAATAGTTAAACTCTAAAATTCTGAACTCCCTAAACCCTAAACGGCTGGCCTCCTTACATAGATGGCCAGAAAACCGTTGGGCTTGCACAGGCCCAAACATAAAATACAAATAACCCTAAGTGGCCCATAACATGACCTAGCACACGGAATAACATAAACAAATTTGTAAATTGAACAAAATACATTGTATTTTGCCCTCAGTACAAATTACAAAATCTAGAGTTCTGTAAACAAAATCTTGGTTTTCTTTGCTGAGCCCGAAATACAACATATTTCATGATAACTATTTACACTCCGGTAGGTTAGAGGATTGTCTCCTTCCTTTTATTTTTCGTTTTTTTGAGAATTCTAAATTGGAGATTTCAGAGGTCTAAAAACGGCCTATAGGTGTGTAAGATAATTAAAAATATTTTTTTACTTAGGTTGGATTACATTAACTACGGAAAATACATATATTAGTACATGACAACTATCTTCAAATTGCACAAAAGAACTGAACCAAACACCTGGGCAAACATGGTCAACATGCCAAATTCTTTTTGAGAAAATTATAATCGCCAAAAGCATCAAGTGCCCTCGGCATGCCTAGGCGGCTATCCGCCAGGCTGTGTAGGTGCTGGGAGAATGGGGCGGCCAATATCTAGATAATGTTCGTGATACCACCAATACAGGGCGCCACCATCCTCCTCTATGCTGGTCCAGGGCACCTTTGCCGTCCCTAGGTGGCCAGTCAATGTCCGAACAGCCAAATCATACGGAACAACCCCGCATGGCCATCATCCAGCAGATCGGGTTCCTCCAGGACTTCCTTCTTTAGGTAGGAGAGCATGGAAGTACTATTGCTCTCACGCCTCAATCTCGCAGATCCTATGTGCATAGCAAATTCATTGGTACCGAAGCATGTCTTGCACAGATGAAGAAGAACTAACCCGAATGGATAGTTCTGATACCTGAGAAACACATCGGATAGCGCCTAAGTGCACGAGAGTCGCCGGGTCGGTGGTAGGCAGAGGCACCTAGGTCATGGATGTTGTGCTCGGTACGCCTTGCTGCAGAGTATGCTCCGACAAAGTGGATGATGGGGCCAAAACAGCGAAGCTGGAAACACCGACCATGATGCCGGCGGTAAGCAAGTTGGAACCGACAGGGCTGGAAGCAACAAAAGTACATGGGGATGGAAACCTACCAGGACAGGTCCCTAAATGTCTGGCCTTCACGCATGCAGATGAGACCTCACCTAGTGGTTGGTCCTCTCTTAAAGACTCATCTTGCATGACGGCCTGCTGGCTGCAATCCGTGGCTTTAGTACAAGACACCTTCTCCATCTTCGTCCTCTTCTTCACACACCACTGGTCATTATGACCATTGCATATATACTATGAGGATGTACTATGGCCTTAATCCCCACAAAAAAGTACACAAAAGACTGGTCGCGAAACTAACGTTAACTTAATAAAGATCCGCATGCTCAGAACAGATGAACGACCTCTGGCAGGAGGTGATGTGGTTGTAGATTCTCAGCTTGAAACTGTCTGCGGTGACCTTGAATAAAAGGTAGTCACCCACCATCAAGTCCAGGGAAGCAGCCAATGAAGGCCACATTCTGACCAGGATGACCTCGTCCTGGTAGGATTGGCATGGACAATCCACTCGCAATCCTTGCAGCACTCAATCGACACTAACTGGGGATAGGGGCGCCCTTTGACGTAAGCCTGAACTCCTTTGGGACGATAAGCATATACAGATCATTTTTGTCCAACTGGACATAGAAACGCTTTGGACGAGGTGGATTGTTCGGGTGGTGGCCAACAATCCTAGGGCGGACTCTCGGTTTGAACGTTGCAGCACTTGCCCTTGCCAAGGCCTCTTTTCTCCTGTCTGGACATTTCTCCTCCCTCAGGATAATAGGGAGAGCATCCTCACAGCCCCCTGGAGCAGGCCCGTCGAAATAGTGTGCAAATGTCTTCATCATGGCCACAGTGTCCTACATGAAAATTACCATTGTATCACACCTTGGCATTACATAAACAGCCCAATGCATCATTAATTTAAGGCTAGTTTAATTACCTAAGCAGCACAGGGCATCATCTAAGGCTAGTTCGATTAGCGAGTTTCTAAGGAACATATATAGGAATAGGAAAACCGCTGCACTATACTATCATGTCACGTTCTCCTGAATCATATAGAATTTGAACTTTGAAGCCTACAGAATATTTCTAATATGAAATAGTGCAATGCAATCTAATAGAAAATATTCCTATGTATTCCAAGCCTATGATTCAAATGGTGCACATTGGAAATATACCTAACAATGAAAATCCGACAAAATCCCAATCATACTCCTTGAAATCAAGGGTTTTTATCATTTTTGCCACTATGACCAATCCCAATATCATTTTAGCCATTTGACCGATCAAAACCTCAGTCTTGCCACTACCCTGTTATATCGCTTTTCAGTTTTGCCATTCCATCAACACTCCACATTAGTATGTAATTAGTTTTGCCATTTGGTTAATGACCATAGTTAGAAATGCATTTAATATCTCAAATATGCTTATTAATGGTAAAATTAATTACATATTAACATGCAGAGTTGACGTAATGGCAAAACTGAGAAGTGCTCTCATGGAGTAGTGGCAAGACTTTGATTTCGACCGGTCAAATGACAAAATTGAGATTTGGGTTGGTCATAGTGCCAAGAATGATAAAACCCTCAAATAAAACTAACCCAACATATCTTGACTAAATAACACAATGCGAGAAAATTGCACATAAAACCAAGGTTTGGTGCTAGTGTTGCACAAAACCCAGAATCAAAACCAAGGTTTGGAGCCATTGTGCCAAGTAGGAATTGAAGAAATTGAAGAGATTTATTTGATACAAGGAGCCACACATGTCATTGTTAATTTTTCTTTCCAATTCTACTCATATAGGCTGAATACATCTTCCACTCACGAGACATCACTCATGTGTAGTGTTTGGATCAACACTGATGTGATGGTTCTAGAAGAATGTAGAGGCTACAACTATATATACGGACTGTCCTATATGTACTGCTCACAGCGAATCTAGCTATTCTAAACCATTAGATGTAGGAGAGCAACGGTTAGGATTGCTGCTCCAGTCCTAGTTCAAAACTGGTACATTATATAGGAAGGATAGTGGGAAAAGGGTAAAAATGATAATATGAGATTGAGATAATTTAACTACACGTGGAACCTTGTCTGCTACATAAATTACGTGCAGAATAACAGTTGAATGCATCATTAAAATCTAACGTCCTTGCTGGCAGAACTATCGAAGGAGTCGAAGGGTCGCCCATATAGAACGGGCACCACAGACAAAGAACCAGGCACAGCTGCTGGCGAAGAACCAGGCAGAGCCGCAGGCGAAGAACCAGCGGTCGCTGGTGAAGGGGGGAGACCGATAAAGGTGCTGGCGCGTGCAATCTGAGTTTTAGAACAACCCCTGGAGTAGAAGAGGCTAGCGCGACATACCAACCTGTGTTTTGGCGCTGCCAAAACTCATCCGGCGATGGAGGCTTCATGGACAACTCGCCTGCCAATGACGGATTATTGGTCGCAGGCGGCCGAAAAGTGAACAACGCCGGGCGGCTCGGAGGGGGCACAAATAAGAAACAGCGACGACCGCTTCAGCGACGGCGTTGTGCCGAAGAGGATTTCGGCGTGGTAGGTGGATTCCAAAGCACTACTTGTACCTTCAACGGACAGACAAAGGTTTCTGCGGGGCTGGAGGAATGGAATACGACAGCCCTGGCTCCGAGCAAGACCCCGAAGTGGATCCTGGCTCGGCAACCAACAAAGGTTTCGGTGTGGGTGGAGTAATTCAATACACCACCCGTGGCTCCGAATCAGACCCCAAAGAGGATCTCGGCACCGCCATCGACAAAAGTTTTGGCGCGGCCGGCGAAGGACTGCTAGGCGAGGGCGACGGAAGGGAATGCGGATACGCTTTCTCTGCAGCTAATGCCTGTCACTTGAGTTTAATAATCTCCTCCTTGCACCGCATGATCTTGCCAAGGGCTTCTTTCATTTGAATCAATCGATCGCCATGAGAGTGTATTTGGTTCATTGTAGCCAAGGCTGGGGGTGAGCGAGTGAGAATGTGAGACTGGGAGCACGCGATATAAATGATAGTCGGGAGGTGCGAGGTCACACCGATTTCCAACGCATATCCACGACCACAAGGATCCTCTCATGGATTAACCCTACCATGCCTTGACGTTATTTCTCTGACGGATGGATCCCATACCTTGATGTTAGGGAGAGTAATGCAGTGGAGAGCACATCAGTGGGTGTGAGTAGTACTACTCAATCGATCGAGGATTTACTTACTACTCCCTCTGGGACGCACTTAGTTTAAGAAAATCTTTGATAGTTAATTATTTAAAAATAAATACATTACATGTCACAAACTATACCATTGTGAAGTTATTTTAACAGTGCTACCAAATACCGATGATAAATTTTTACTACCCCTTCTTAGTCCTTGATATATAGGTCCAATGCGTACCCCTAGGTCATGATTTTGACAAATGTAATATAAATTTTACAACACAAAATTATACCATTACAAAGTATAGCATCTGAAGTTTCCTAGTCAAAATGATGATCATATCTAGGGATACGCACATGACCTATACACTGTGATGGAGGGAGAATTATATATTATGCATATCTTGTTGACCAACATTAATCGTCAAATTGAGTTTTTCTTAAACTGTGTGCATGCTAAGCTCATCCAGAGGGAGTAGTTCTTAGTTAAGTGATGACACGAATCTCATGATTAACATGAATCAAAAAACAAATCCAACAGTACAAATTATTTCACTTGCAACTGAAATCAAGTTGCAACTCATAAGAGCACGAATCACGATGCAAAACCGAAGTTATTGGACTATAGATATTGAGCTATATTTATTTATAATAAGTGCTATGTTAATTAGTTATATATTTGACCCACCTTTATAAGGCCTTGTTACTTCTATTGTATTCAAGATTGAACACCTCCAGGATTCGCTTGTTTCTCTTTTGCACTTCATTTGGCATATATAGCTTGAGAGAGCCCATGTATCTCTATCATGCATGCATTTACTAATTGCTACATACTATAAATATAGCATTGTATTGATTATAAAAATAAGCCTTTGTTTACATCAAGTGTTTTAAGATGTATTTGAGGGGATAGAGTATTTGAGGGGATAGAGAAGAGATTATCCTGAATCCTGGGAAATCTCCTATATTTTACTACACCGGTTTTGGACGATATGATCCCAATAGATATTTCGGGATGGCCACTCATACAATTAAGGGGTCTGAAATCTTAAAATCTCGTATGTATGCATGCCTTTGGTGTAGAACACTTTTGAGGGTACACCATAAAGTACACATATAGTTTTTTTAACTTGGTTCATATTTTTGAAATCATGGTTGGCACACTTTCATGCATGTATGGCCATCACATGAAAATAATCAGTTCATTAAACTTTCTATGTGGCAAATGATTAGTAAATTGCATGGGTACCTTGAAATGATTTCTACAAATTTTCGGAATTACATGTGCTGAACTAGCTAGTTTGAAACCAGAAAGTCGCCATTATTAATATATACCCAAAAATTTGTATTTCCACATATGCTTTTATTTGTGTGAGTTTTGCAGTGGCACCATCTAATAAATATAGGTGTTAATATTTCAATGATTCACATTTACCAACAAGCGCCAAAATGAGGGCAAATATATATGTTTTTTAAATAGGACATGAACATTATATCTAGAGTCTAGTGAAATGTACTAACATTCTAGAGTGAAGTCAAAAAAGGGAACTTCTAGCGTTTCTCTCCACCATGTGTGTTTCCTTGGGTTTTGTCATATGATCAGCACTAGGACTTATTTGCGGGGTACTTAGGATACCATACCTATAGCTCCACCATATATTCCTGGTTTGTCGTGTGATTGCTCTTATACCCTCAATATTCACATCCATCACATCAGTGCATTGGTCATTTATCCGATATGGTATCGATATTCACTTTGGAAAGGTAAGATTCACCTTTTCTTGTCAGCTTTGAGTGAGTAGAGTGTTTCCACCATATATACATATTTGTTGCTGCACTAATTATGGCAGATGACGTTATGGCTACAGTGGAGGCTAGCAGATATCACTTTGTCCACCACAATAGTTCTAGTGCCACTTTTTGGGAGGAAGAACATGGTAACTTTGTCGGTGATGGGCTCTTTCACTATGGTGTGATGATTGGAGAGACATGTGCTCCAATCACCATTGATCACAACTCTATCGTCAATTTAATCTGCATTGAGGTCATCGAGACATTGCACATAGCCACATGTGCCCGTATAGTGCCATACCTCTTGCATTCATCACATGGCACCTTGCTGATTTCACACATAGCTGACGTTCATGTTACTTTGAGAGGGCATACCGAGGTTGTTCATTGTGGTGTATTCCCAATGCCACATGACTCTTCTCACGTTCTATAGGGTTATCCTTGGTTCCACACCTAACACGCTCAGCCTTGTCATCATAGGCCAACAGTTTCTTTTCAAGTGGAATAAGAAGCGGCGTGCTTGGCTGCGTCTAACAGCTGAACAGTTTCATAAGAATCATCTTCTTCGCAAGGAGAGGACAAAGGAGTTCTACTTGTCTCCTAAGCACAAGGTCATGATGGATGGTGGAATTCCCATGATTTTTCATCTGGAACATGGTGTGCTTCCCAACCCATGTGAGAATGAGAGCCACGTAGCCAAATTGAGTGAGAGTGTTATAAAAAGTGAGCTGTGTGATTCCACCAAACCTGAGGTTGAGAGCATACACTTCGAGAGTATGAGCGAAAATGAAAACACAATAGTAGTCGACGATAGGACATGTGAGGATATTTCAACTAATGTAACTATGTCTACTCCTAGTGTTATTTCTTGTGATCTGCAGGTTGCTTTTGAAGAAAGGGAGCCGCCTATTTTACAACCAGCATCACCGATTTGTGCATTATCACTTGAGGAGGATGTTCCGGTGCCAACTTCTTCTGAGGAGCATGTCATTGAAATAGGTACTGATTTGGAGCTACAACCAGCAGCCATGGATAGTCTTTGTGAGTCTACTCCTTTGTTGTTACGTCTTGTGATTTATCTTGCACTAATATTTCAGCACCATGTGATATTTTGCTAAATTCAAATTTTGATCATGTAGTAGTGTTCACACATAAGGAAGTACTTGCTAGAATACCATCAAATGAAATTGTGTATTCCATCCTACTAAATGAACCTCTTAGTTTGTGTTGTGCTATGAATAAGATTTCTGAAATTTTATCTCCTAATTCGAGCACCTATGCATGTTCTTTCACTTTTAACTTAGTTGGTGATTATAGCATGGATGATAGTTTTTTGGTGGATCACATATGCATTACTTGTGATAGAATTAATGAACTGAAACTTGTTGTTTTCAGTCCTATATGCTATGTGTCGCAATCCTTTTGTTGTGGGACACTAGATTATGTTCGAGATAGTATGCAACTATATTCTGGCCTAGTTGATATTCTGCAACCAAACAACATAATTTTACATATGTTTGAGTGTTCTAATTCTGCTAGAATAGAATTAGATTTTTCATATCCGTTGTCTTTGTCCCAACGCATGTTGCATTTATATGCTACTTGTTAGGTCAAAGGTGTCCGATCTTTCGATGAGATGATGATGGTACGATTTGTTGGTGGAGTTTGTGCTTGACGATCCGACTACACGTGCAAAGCTCGTGCGCCAATGCAATCACTAGGACAATCTCCAGGAGTTACTGATCTTGTGGACGCACGATCAGCCTGACCAGCGAGGGTCTTAATTCCTACCTGAAATCGAGAACAAGTAAGAACTAATATTGCAATCAAGATGTTGCCGATGAATGATGAAAGCTCTATTATAAAGGTGGGATTCTGAATAGTCGGTCTTCTTCTGGGCGACTGGCCTCAAAAGTCGAGCTCATAGTTGCAGCAATGGATAACTTTTAATCTAAGCAAAATCTGAGTTCTAATGATGGCTATGGGGGGTATTTGAGAAGGAAAAGGTAGAGGTGCGACCAGCCATGTGCATGGTGGTCGAACGGAACGCTAACATGCCTTTTCTCCTCAAATTCGGACTCCTAAAAGTGGCTGTCTTATTTGCTGCGAAAATTACATGGGCCTAGCCCAAAAATAAAAGTGACGCAGCACCATATTTATCAATGGATGAATTTATGAATTAGATCTTTGTATATTTCATCCAAGTCTTCATCCCACATTATGGTGGCTTCAGAGTTCTGAAATCTCCACTTGTGGCATCTTCTTTTAAAGCGACCGGACCTGGTAGGGGTCAAGCCTCTATGCTTATTTGTGCTAGTCCCTGGATCGACTCGCTAGCACATACAATTGAAGATGCAATACCAAGATACAAAGGTCATAATTATATTACATTGAATGATCCAGAAATTAAAATAGTGCAATACAACTTGCATATCCTGAAAGCAGACTAGCTCAAACACAAATAAAGTTCAACAGCGTAAAGCAATTAACATAACGGACTCCATTCAGTGCCACAGGCAAACACAAGTTGAGTGGAGACTCGCGACCCTAACATCGTACCTCACTCATAAACTGTGTAACCTGCAACATGAAAAGTTGCAGCCACGAATGGTCAATACACCTGGAATTGTATTGAGAAGATTCACTTTTTGGTGGATAAATAAATGGAACCTATCTAGTACACCCAAAGTGGTCCTACCCATGTTCACCCATCAAATTTTAATTAAAAAATTGGGATAAGGAGATCTTCCAAACAGTTCCAGGCCTAGTTGCTCAAATTGTCCATAACCGGGGGACACGGTAAGTACTTAGTTTTGACACTCTTGAGTGGTTGTACAATTTTCCCCACATGACTCAGTTAGCCCCGCAGTTCCATTACACGCAATTGTGCAATGGCCGGAAGAAGACCAAGACGAGGCCTTTCAGAAGTAGTTCCCCAAACTACCAAACGGACCATACCACCTACACATTCTACATCTGCTAGTCACATCGGGCCTGGTTCATACACCTTAATTAATCAAGATAGAGCCCATATGACATGTGGCTGTACAGTAAGCCACTAAACTAGAACCTGTCCAATCTCCATAGTCCTGGGTGCTTTCCGCGGGTGAGCATAAGACAGCTACAGACCATAGACATGGCCCCATAGAAATGAAGGTACAACCATAGATATGGCCCCATAAAAATGGATCCTGATTGCCACTCCTCCAAAGTTTTCCATGCCATTCACCCCGGTGATTCATTAATTAAGTTGTTTTGCCATATGAAAACATATATTTTCTCCAACACCTTTCCATAACATGAAATCCCTCCCACGCATCTAATAGCATAGCAGTCACACTATCCTACGTTAGCGACAAGTGAACACGTCATGAAAGTTTCATATGGCTATCCTACCTAGGTTTCATAGCATAGCATAATACTACAAAAATTCCTACACATGCAATCTACAAAAAATCAACTGCATGCTTCAGAAAATAGTAGGATCTTTATGAAGTGAACTTGCCTTGGTTGAGGCTGCTAGTATCACAATCCTCACAACAACAAGACTGGTTACACTCCGGGTAATCTACACGATCAAAGAACAAAGCAATAAATGCACACATACAAGACAACACACATGCAAAGAATGATATGCATGCCATGACATGGATGATCAAAGGTTTTGCTTCTGTTGAAATGTGTTTGATCAAAACAAAGTTTTTGTTCAAAAATTTGTTCTACAAAACCTTGGTGCAAGAATCATTTAAAATAGGGTTTTCCATTTAATAGACAAGGTACAAGTTAGATAAATGCAAACAGAAATGCAGAGACACATAATATTTACAACAAAGAGTTATAAGGTTCAGAAATGATTTTTCAAAACCAATGCAAAAGGAATCATCCAATTTCCATTTATAGAATTTGAAATATAGCAAGAATTCACCATTTAAGCATTTTAAATTTGGTCAGCAAAAAATTCAGTAAAGTTCATATTTTATCATTCCATGGCGTTCCTTATGTTTCAAGGATTCCATAGACATCAAATTTGCAATTTTTGGACATACAGAACTCCAGATATGAATTTAGCAAGTTTTCTGCCCATTCAAAGTCTATTTAAATGAAAATAGAAATATAGCGGCCACGTGGTGTTTTCCTACAGGCCGGTACCGGTTCGTTAAGTGGGCTAGCCAAGGCCATCGGATCAACATAAAATGAACGGCCAGGATCAAATGGTGTCAGTCCATGGTCAAGTTGACCGAGCAAGGATTGACCTACGTGGCGCTAGCGTGGCGGTGAAGTGGCGTCGGTGTTGGGGGCGATGGAGACGTCGGCTGCTGTGTCGTCGATGGTGGGGGCTCCCTTGGTCCTGGAGGTCGAAGAGAGGCGATACGGGGTGCGTAGGAGCTCGAGGAAGACGCCGGTGTGATCTGCGGGTCCAGGCGTGGTCTCAGGAGGTGGCTAATGGCGGACAGAGGGGTTTCGGTCGTCGGCGGCTCAGGAATCGGCTCGGTGTCGACCTCTGCTACAAAAACCTAACAAAGAAGGGCATCAAAGGATGCGGTACGCCAAGGGAAAGAAGTAGGGAGAAGAATGGTGGCTGGGGTCCCTTTGTACCCGACGAATTTGTTGTCGGCGACCGGACTGAAGGCGGAGCTCCGGTGAGCGATTAGGGTGGTCTCGCGGTGTATTTTGGCGAGGTGGTGCAAGGGGAACTGTCAAGGGGAAAGTGAGGAAGAGAGGGGCATCGCTTAGAGGCCGTTTGAGCCTGGGAGAGTGAGAGAGAGTGGGGTGACGGGATCATCTGTGAGGTCATGGAGAAAAGAGCGGAGGGAGGTTGGGGAAGGGCCCGACAGGTGGGTCCCGCCGGTCAGTAGGAAAAAGGGGAAGAGAGGGGAGTGCTAGGGAAGGCTGGCTGTGCTGGATTTTCCCTAGTTGGCCCAGTTAGGCCACCCGAAACTTTTTTTAAAACTGTTTTCTCTTTTATTTTATGTTTTCAGCAAAGCTTTTCAATAAATAAACAAATATGGCCCAAATAAAGCCCAGGTAAAAAAATAAAAAATATATTATATGCAATAGAGGACCATAAGAGACAGTAAAACAAAATAAATAAATCAAAGATCAATCTTATTGCAAGAATGCCACTATGGCTTAAGAAGGGTTTGAAGATGAAATTTTTGAAAGAAAAAGTTTGGAAGAAAATATGAAATGCATATGAATGATATGCAGATGCCCAAAAGTAAAAATTGGTATGTTACAAACCTTACCCCCTTAAGCTGAATCTCGCCCTCGAGATTCGGATTGGCTAGCAAAGAGGTGTGGGTGATCTTCACGCTCCCATGTAGCTTCCTCTTTGGTGTGGTGATTCCACTGAACCTTGCAGAGTTTGATCATCTTGGTTCGGGTAAACCTTTCTGCTGTCTAAGATTTTAATTGGCTTTTCTTCATAGGTCAGATCATCTCCAAGCTGATTCTCCTCATGCAGAATTGTATCTCTCAGTGGTGTTTCTGCCATCTCTGGGTGACACTTCTTCAGTTGAGACACATGGAATACATCATGCACATTTGACAAGACCTCAGGCAGATCTAATTGATATGCCACTTCTCCTTTGCATGCCACAATGTTGTATGGTCCCACAAAACATGGTGCTAATTTACCCTTGATTCCAAACCTCTTCACCCCGTGTATTGGTGAAACTCGGAGATATGCTCTATCGCCTATCTCAAAGGTTACATCTCTTCGCTTGGAGTCGGCATAGCTCTTTTGTTGGGTCTGTGCTATCTTAAGTCTGTCTCGAATTAGTCTGACCTTATCTTCAGCATCTTTGATCAAATCTGGTCCAAATAGACTGCGCTCTCCTACACCATCCCATAATAGTGGTGTTCAGCACTTCTTCCCATACAGCGCTTCAAAAGGAGCCATTTCGATGCTAGACTAGTAACTATTGTTGTACGAGAATTCTGCATATGGTAGATTCTCATCCCAACTAGAACCATAATATGGGGCACATGCCCTCAACATATCTTCAAGAACTTGGTTTACCCTTTTGGTTTGTCCATCAGTCTGTGGATGGAATGCTGTACTGAACTCTAGTCTTGTACCCCAAGGATTCATGTAACTTACTCCAAAACTTAGAGGTGAATTGGGTTCCTCTATCCAAAACTATTCCTTTAGGAACTCCATGTAAGCAAACAATTCTGTTCATGTAGATCTTAGCCAACTGCGCACTTGTATAGGTGGTCTTCACAGGTATGAAGTGGGCAACCTTGGTTAAGTGGTCAACCACTACCCATATAGAATCATATCCGGACCTAGTCCTGGGCAAGCCCATGATAAAGTCCATGCCTATTCTGTCCCACTTCCTATCAGGTATTGGCAGAGGTTGCAACAATCTCACTGGTTTCTGGTGTTCTACTTTGACTCTGTTACACACATCACACAAGGCAATAAATTCTGCAATCTCTCTTTTCATACTAGTCCACCGAAATCTTTCCTTCAAGTCCATGTACATCTTTGTGTTACCAGGGTGAATTGAATATGGTGAATCATGGGCTTCTTAAAAAATTAATCTCTTGATCTCAGGGTCTCTCGGTACGCAAAAACGTTTCTCAAACCAAATGATTCCTTGGTCATCCTCATGAAAACCATCAGCCTTGCCCTTACTCATGTTTTCCTTTATTTCATCAATCTCCGCATCAACTTTCTGAGCTTCTCTAATCCGGTCCATCAAATTTGGCTTCACTTCCAATGCAGCCAAATATCCTTTTGGTACCAATTCCAGTCTAAGATCTTTGAACTGTTCACACAAGTCCAAAGGTAACTCTCCTGCTATAAGGCCATTTACATAACCCTTGCGGCTTAAAGCATCCGCCACAACATTAGCCTTTCCAGGGCGGTACTGCAAATTCAGGTCATAGTCCTTAATGAGTTCTAACCATCTTCTTTGTCTCAAATTCAGTTCCTTCTGAGTGAAAATATACTTCAAACTCTCGTGATCGGTGAATATATCACAATGCTTTCCCATTAGATAGTGTCTCCATGTTTTGAGTACATGGACAACTGATGCCAATTCCAAATCATGAGTGGGATAGTTTCTTTCATGGTTCTTAAGCTAACGTGATGCATATGCCAGAACTCTACCTCCTTGCATTAACACACAACCAAGGCCTTGATGAGATGCATCATAATACACTTGGAAATCTTGTTGAATATCTGGTAGGCATAGAATCGGTGCGGTCACTAGATGTTTCTTTAATTCTTGAAAACTGTCTTCACAACTGTCGCTCCAAACAAACTTATTTTCTTTCTTCAGTAGTTCAGTCATGGGTTTAGCAATTTTTGAGAAGTTCTCAATGAACCTCCTATAGTAGCCAGCAAGTCCCAAGAAGCTACGGATATCACCAACTGTCTTAGGAGATTCCCATTCGATCACGGCTGTAACCTTAGCGAGATCCACTGCGACTCCTTCTCCTGACACTATGTGTCCAAGGAATCCTACCTTTTCCTACCAAACTTCACACTTGATGAACTTGGCATAAAGTTTGTGCTCTCTAAGCTTCTCCAAGATCAGACATAGGCGTCCTTCATGTTCTTCCTTACTATTGGAATAGATCAGGATATCATCTATGAATACCACCACAAATTTATCTAAGTACTCCATGAACACCTTGTTCATCATGCTCATGAAATATGCCGGGGCATTGGTCAACCCAAAAGGCATCACGGTGTACTCGTACAATTCGTACCTAGTGATGAAAGTTGTCTTAGGGATATCTTGTTCCTGAATCTTTAGTTGGAAGTATCCTGATCGGAGGTCTATCTTGGAAATACACATGCTCCCTTCAATTGATCAAACAAGTCACTGATAACAGGCAAGGGTTATTTGTTCTTGATTGTCACCTCATTTAGTGAACGGTAATCCATACATAACCTCTGACTCTTGTCCTTCATCTCCACAAACAACACGGGTGCTCCCCATGATGAGGAACTTCGGTGAATAAAATCTTTCTCTAGTTGTTCTCCTAGTTGTTTCTTGAGTTCCTTTAACTCTTCTACATCCATCCTGTATGGTATCTTGGATATAGGTCCAGCATCAGGCATCAAGTCAATAAGGAATTCAATGTCCCGATTAGGTGGCATTCCTGGCAATTCCTCTGGAAATACATCCAGATATTCTCTTACTATGGGACTTCCTCCATGCTAACCCCCTTAAGAGTATTGACCTTAGAACTTTTAAGTTCAAAAGTGGATTTGAAGTGGATACTTTTGTTTTCTGGGGTTGTGAGCATAATAGTTCTCTTGGCACAATCTATGACCCCCTCATAAATGGTCATCCAATCCATTCCTAGGATTACATCTAGACCTTGTGGCTCCAACACAAACAGGCTAGTGGGAAAATTATGTTTCCCAATCTCTAAGTTCAACTGGCGGCATCCATAAGCCGCTACTAATTTTCCCCAAGGAGAGTTTACTCTAAGGGGTGTTCTCATGCTCTCGATGGGTAGTTTATATTCATCCACAAATGCCCTTGATATGAATGAATGAGATGCACCAGTATCAAATTGTACAAGTGCTGGAAAAGTGTTGACCGGAAACTTACCAATCACGTCATTAGGCTCGTCCATGATCTCCTCCACATCCAGGTGGTTCACATGGCCCTTCTGAAAAGGGTTTGGCTTGCTCCCATTGGTGTTCCTGCTATCCTTCTTTGCCTCTGGGCAGTCATTTGCATAGTGTCCCAACTTCTTGCAGTTGAAGCACTGCACCTGGCTGATGTCCCTCATAGTGAAATTGGTGTTGCGGTTCCTTCCATTATTGCCTCCATTACCTTTGCCATTGCTGCCTCCATGGTTGTGGTTGCCATTGTGGTGCTTGTGGCCATTTCCTCCATGATGGTTGTGTCCATTTCCACCGTGTGAGTGATGGTTATGGTTCCCATGCTTATTGAATCCAGAGCTACCACTATCATCATGAATGTGGCGAGTCTTCTGAGATGGTCCGGAGTTGAACTTCCCATGGTTGTGAAATTTCCTCTTGCGATTTGCCATCTGATTCTACTTGTTCTCTAGAATAGTGGCCTTATCTATCAGCGCCTGATAGTTAGGAGCATAAACCACAGACAGCTGTACTGCTAGCTCATCATTCGGTCCATCTAAGAATCTCTCCCTCCTTTTGGCATCAGTGTCCACATCATCTGGTGCATACCTAGCTAGCTTGTTCAACTCAACAATGTACTCAGCAATAGTGCGGTGTCCTTGACGAAAGTTGCAGAATTCCCTCTTCTTCAAACTCATGACTCCAGATGAGATATGAGCTGTGCGGAATTCCTCTTGAAACATTTCACAGTTGACCTCTTCTATTGGGTGAGTTATCTGATGGTTTTCCCACCATGATGCCGCGGGTCCTTCTAGCAGATGAGCAGCAAATCTCACCTTTTCTGCATTAGTGCATCCAATGGTTACCAGATTCTTGTTCACTAAACGCAGCCAATCATCAGCCATAATTGGTTCGGAAGAGTTGGTGAAAGTGGATGGTCGCAGCCTTAGGAACCTGGTGAGCATGTCCACATGGGGTGGTGGTGGTGGTGGCGGTGGCGGTGGTGGGTTGTTGTTGTTATGGCCATTGTTGTTGTTATTGCTGTTCATCATCTGTGTTATCATCTGGAAGAACTGGGTCTGAGCCTGCATTTGAGCTTCCAGCATCTGTTGCATTCCAGGGGGCACGTCATTGTTGTTGTTTCTTTCACGTCGAGGAGGTATCTGTGGGTAGCATAGATAAGTTTTAGATAGAAAGAACTAAAAAAGACACTACCCATACTGAAGCACAAACATGGCAGCAACAAACAACACCAGAACAAAAAATATAACAAGCATCACACAATGAACTTTATAAAAGTTTTTTATTGTTGTCATGAAAACAAGAAGAAAAATGACAACTAATAATCCACGCAAATCTACGCATCTATCGGTAAGCATGTTAGGACAGGGTTCCTAATGGTTCATTTTGAAATCAAGATGGTTTTCATTTATGGTTTATGCCTCTCCTAAATAGTAATCTAAAAGGGATTTAAAACTTGCTAGTCAAAAAGGATGGTATGCTTCTATGTAAAAAGATATAGGTAAGAATTACAAGATAAGAGGTATAAAAGAGGTAGAAGACTGAAATGAAATTAGGTTTTCAATTCCTATGGTCTTACTATTGTCTATTCCATTTTCTAAGGTCACGAATCTACAGTCAACCACTGCTCTGATACCATCTGAAGCGACTTGACCCGGTAGGGGTCAAGCCTCTGTGCTTATTTGTGCTGGTCCCTGGATCGACTCGCTAGCACACATAGTTCAAGATGCAATACCAAGATACAAAGGTCATAATTATATTACATCGAATGATCCAGAAATTTAAATAGTGCGATACAACTTGCGTAGCCTGAAAGCAGACTATCTCAAACACAAATGAAGTTCAACAGCGGAAAGCAATTAACATAAAGGGCTCCATTCAGTGCCACAGGCCCGAGTGGAGACTCACAACCCTAACGTCGTACCTCACTCATAACCTGAGTAACCTGCAACATGAAAAGTTTAGTGGTCAATACACTTGGAATTGTATTGGCAAGATTCACTTTTTGGTGGATAAATAAATGGAACCTATCTAGTACATGCACATTTGGCTTGGTGGAGTTTAGGCTAATTTTGTAGAAAGCAACATTTCATCCTATCTTTTCCAAATCATTTTCATTCTTTGAAAAAAACATCTTTCTAGACACTTGGATAGACACCCAAAGTGCTCCTACCCATGTTCACCCATCAAATTTTAATTAAGAAATTGGGATGAGGAGATCTTCCACAAACAGTTCCAGGCCTAGTTGCTCAAATTGTACATAACCGGGGACACAGCTAAGTACTTAGTTTTGACACTCTTGAGAGGTTGTACAATTTTCCCCACATGACTCAGTCAGCCCCGCAGTTCCATTACATGCAATTGTGCAATGGCCAGAAGAAGACCAAGATGAGACCTTACCACCAAACGGACCATACCACCTACACATTCTACATCTGCTAGTCACGTCGGGCCAGGTTCATACAACTTACTTAATCAAGACAGAGCCCGTATGACATGTGGTTGTACGGTAAGCCACTAAAGTAGAACCTGTCCAATCTCCATAGTCCTGGGTGCTTTCCGCGGGTGTGCATAAGACAGGTGCAGATCATAGACATGGCCCCATAGAGATGCTTCCATAGAAATGAAGGTGCGACCATAGATATGGCCCCGTAAAAATGGATCCTGATTGCCACTCCTCCAAAGTTTTCCATGCCATTCACCCAGGTGATTCATTAATTAAGTTGTTTTGCCATATGAAAACAAATATTTTCTCTAACACCTTTCCATAACATGAAATCCCTCCCACACATCTAATAGCATAGCAATCACACTATTCTACATTGGCGACAAGGGAACAAGTCATGGAAGTTTCATATGGCTATCCTACCTGGGTTTCATAGCATAGCATAATACTACAAAAAGTCCTACACATGCAATCTACAAAAAATCAACTACATGCTTAAGAAAATAGTAGGACATTTATGAAGTGAACTTGCCATGGTTGAGGTTGCTGGTATCACAATCTTCACAACAACAATACTGGTTACACTCCTGGCAATCTACGCGATTGAAGAACAAAGCAATAAATACACACATACAAGACAACACACTGATACGTCCATTTTGCATCACTATTTTATATCATAATTTGCTGTTATTCATTGATATATTTCATATTTAGAGATGATAGTTATGTTGTTTCCTTTGTTTTCACATGTTTGATGATTGTTGGAGAGCTCACTGCCGGAGTCAGGATTCTACTGGAAAAAGGACCGTCAAGAAACCATATTTCCGAAGAACAGCAATTCTAGGAAAATCCCCAGAAATTCATTTTTCATCGGAAGACAGAAGTAGCCAGAAGGAGAGGGCAAGGTGAGCCACCAGGGGCCCACACCACCTGGTGGCGTGGGCCAGCCCTAGGTCGCGCCATCTGGTGGTGTGGCCGCCCTGGCCCACCTCTGCCAGCGCCCCCTCGCATATATCGTCTCCCCGAATATCTAAGACCCAAAGGGGATCAGAGATAGACTCCGCCACCTCTGTGGGGCGGAAAACACATAGAGAGAGAAAGCTATCCGGCAGGCAGAAATCTACCGAGGAAATTCCTTCCCAGAGATGGCAAATTGTCGCCATCGTCACCGCCATTGAGCTAGGATTTATCGGGATCATCATCATCATCATCATCACCATCATCACTAGCACCTTCACCATCTTCATCACCATGCCATCCCGCTGTAACATCTTGGGGTGAATCTTGTCCAGTTCATAGGGGAAACTTTCCCGGTGTTGATTACTCTTGTAGTTGATGCTATTGAGTGGAACCGTTGAATTAAGCTTTATGTTTAGATTGTAATTTGTCATTATTTCATCTCTGATCATGATCCATATGATGTCTCATGAGTAGTTTGTTTAGTTCTTGAGGACATGGGAGAAGTCAAGATGTTAGTAGTGAAACTATGTTGAGTAATATTTAATGGTTTGATATTTATGTTGTGGTGCTATTCTACTAGTGGTGTCATGTGAACGTCGACTACATGATACTTCACCTTTATGGGCCTAGTAGAATGCATTGTGTATTTGGCTACTAATTGTGGGGTTGCCAGAGCGACAGAAACCTAAACCTCCGTTAGGAAACTAGTGCACGAGGGAGTGTAGGATCTCAAAGTTTAAGGCCGTGGTTAGATTTATCTTAATTACTTTCTTGTAGTTGCGGATGCTTGCAAGGGGTATAATCACAAGTGTGTATTAGTCCAAGTTGGGGTAGTGCATTAGCATAGGTTCACCCCCATAACACTTATCAAACCAATGAAGATTACTTAGCTGTATGAAGCGAAAGCACTCGATAGAAACTCCCGTGTGTCCTCAGGAATGTTTGGAAATCATAAGTAACACAACCGGCTTGTCCTTTGCTCTAAAAAGGATTGGGCCGCTCGCAGCAATTATTATTATTGTCTCGTACTTTATTTACTTGCATTACCAAATACCCCTAAAAACCCGTTTGCTAGTATTTACGGTGAATCATTGATCAAAACTGCTTGTCAACACCTTCTGCTCCTCATTGGGTTCGACACTCTTATTTATCGAAAGTACTATGATACACCCCCTATACTGGTGGGTCATCAAGACTATTTTCTGGCGCCGTTGCCGGGGAGTGAAGCATTATTGAAGAGTGGAATTGGTAAAGGAAATTTTCGCTGTGAGTATTGTTTTTATTTCTGTCCTTTATTTTATTATGGAGAAGTCTCCATTTGGTTCCCTATTTGGGAATACTACTGCCACCGTTACGGTAGTAGATGAACCACCGCCTGCTCAATTGGATCCTTTTAAAATACCTATGAAAATTGTTGAACGTGTTATGAATAACTCCTATTCAGGAGATGGAACTGTCCATTCGGGTGATCATTTACTCTTTATACATGAATTGTGCGATTTGTTCAAGTGTGCAGGTATTTCAACAAATGAATTTAAGAGGAAGCTATTCTCTTTATCACCGAAGGGCAGAGCTATGGAATGGTATAGGCTACTGAAGGATGTCCGATCTATTGGCTGGGAGGAAATTGTACCTCTCTTTTATTCCAAATTCTATCCTCCAATTGAGATTCATAAAGATCGGAACCGAATATATAATTTTTGGCCTCATGATTGTGGGGACCCTAGATTTCCCATCCGGAATACCCGATATGCATACAATTCATGATCCCATGATCAGTGTGTCGTGAATCCACATATCCGAGTTGTTAACAGAAGTACATCATCCATTACAACACCGAATGATATTTACAATTGGTCACATGACCAAGAATTATATTACCACGCAGGGCAAGTCTACAGTTAAGCAGCGGATACCAAGCAGCGTTGATGACCCACATCATGCCTACTACCCTACAGGCAACTGATTGGGAGACATTCCTAGTTCCCACCGGCGTCGTCAAAACTCCTCACCGTCATCCTCACAATCTTCTTCATAATCTGACCAAGTTAATAGCCAGGGACAAAGCCGTGATTACATTTGGAATTGTACTCGCAAACCATCTAAGAGGAAGTGTTGACATGCAATTTGGCTGTAGCAAGGTGAAAGGCTCTAATCTAGTTTGCTCTATACTAACTTAGTTTCTCTTGTTGACATAGCATGTCATACGACATCTCTATATCTTTGTTGAAAAACAATTTTAGAAAACAGATTTTTGTAAACTCTCTAGGGAAGGGGGAACTCATTTATTTCTCAAGAGAGAGAGTGCCGATGGTCAATCAAACATGACCACCTCCCTTTATAAATTCAGGTCAATCACACATGACCAACTCATTTCCTTCGGTAGTACCCTGCAAGTACTCCGAACCATTCCCGTGACACGACAGTACCCTCCAAGTACTCCATCCGGCACAAACTCCATTTTTCTGAAAATGTTTTTGTAAAACCAAAACTCGACACATGTTAAGTATGGCCATTCCAACCGTCCATGACCGAGGACTCGGCTATTCGAATAGATTACACTCTGCAGAGGTTGTACACTTTACCCACACCATTAGATAAATCCGCCGGGATACCACCACGGACCATCATACACAAGTATGCGGGGTTCGGATAATCGATCAAAGTCCTCCATCCATCTACCTTAGTACGGGTTCCTACCCTGTGGAGTCTACCTCCCCGGTACGCCCTGACAGTACCTCCTTCAGAGCGTAACTCCGGTGCCATGGTGGGAGAACCCAAGTGTCTTTCGGCGGCTCGGGATATGCTGTTGTAATGTATTGACCCTCAATAGGCGTCAACTCAGATTCAGGGGTGTCGTGTACCACTTTTCGGGCACCACAAACCCTTATATAGTATGAGACTCCCCGCACTAAAGCAGACAGACTTCAAACTAGGCCCTGTCCCATACCGGGGTAATGTGGTTGCACGGGAGTAATTGGTTTGGCGAACACTTATACACAATGCCACTTTTCATAAAACCACCAACTCCTTTATCTCCCATGTCTAACTCCATGGTTATAAAACCATTTGAAAACATTTCAGTGGAGTAGTTACTAATCCAAGGTTTTCGAAAACTTTTTCAAAATCTTTCCGGAGAGTGTTCCCATCCTAGAGTTTTTGGTTCCACTACGAGTTTTCCAAAGACTTTGATGCTAACCATCAAGTCTCTAATATAAGGGTGTTGAATAGGACTCAAGGGTGTCATCCCCACATGGATGATATCAAGTCGACTTGGGGAGCTAAGTCGTCAACTATTGCTATATAGGGAATAATAGCAATATAGAAAACAATGCATTATAAGAAAGACCGTAGTAAAACAATGCAAAGTGAATTATTAGGATTCAGGTATGCAACAAGTAGATGGCTTGCCTTGAGTGGCTTGTCCTTGGTCCTCTTCTTCTTGATACCCAAAGACTTCCCCCTCCTCGGTATAATCCTCATTCGATTCTATCGCCGGAAAATGATAACACACAAATAAATATTCATGCATGCACAATGTCACAAACATTCCATCACTCAATACCACACAATCAAAGAGTATCAGAAACAAACATGTTTAAAAATCAAAACAAGATTTTTATAGGTTTTTAATTAGCAAGTTACTCCTATTAGAAACTAGGGTTTTTAAAATAAAGAAATCACCACACCATTTCATTCCCAACAAGCATGTAGGTGGTCCTATAGACCAAGTAACACATTCAGCACACTTGCAGGTAGACAACAATCTTAGGAATCCAACAAAGTTGGATTCAACCCAAAACAATTTGTGGTTTAATTTCTATAAATTAAATAATAGAAACTATAACTAGATCACCAAACTAATTCTCAGATATTCTCTGGGTATCAGAAAAATATGAACAAGAGTGTTATGGAAAGCTCTTCCTGAACACAATCTAAAGAAATTGGATTCATACTAAAATTCCTAACCTATTGTAGATGAGAAATTATCTAAGACTAAACACACAATTAACCATATTAATTACTACTGCAAAGATATACATCCTAAAATACCAAATCCAGTTGGTCATGCAAGCTAACACATCAAGTTATCACTGAAAATTAGATCCACTCAATTTCAGTACATAGAACTCAAGATTTGAAATAAAACTTGAAAAGTGATCTAATTAACCACACAAAATATTATTTCATCTACATGAATTCTACAGACATGGGACCTATGCCATTTGAATGATATTGCAACAAGCTACTCACAGAAATTTGAATCACTAAAATTAGACTTGTACTTGATTTTCTATGAATTTTCAAAGTTTGCAGATTTAGGAAAATTGTAAATAGGATTTCCTGAAAAAATATGCCGCGGGCCAGATCTTACCCGGACCTGGGCCGATCCAGCATCGGCCGGCCCAACTAGCACGGTGCACGAGCGGTAAAAGTGCCAGACGCGCTGACCGGCCGGGCCCGCAGTCAGCGGCTGCGGGAGGCCGAACCGGTATCGGACGCCATCGGCTGTCCGATTAAGTCGGCATCGATGGTCCCGCTCATCATCTCCGCGTGACGAGCTCACGCATGACGAAACCCTAGAGCGGGCAGGCGGGGTATAGGGGCTCACCAAGAGGGCTTCCCCGGCCATGGGGAGGTGACGAGGGGATGCGGCAGACGATGACAATCTCGGAGAGGGGCGGCATGGACGATCTGGTTCCAGGGAAGAGGATCTGCATGGCGGCGATAGTGGGGTCCGACTCGGTGCTCAGAGGAGCTCGACTCCGGTGTCCCTGGGTCAAAATAGACGGCGGGGTTAGCATCCTATGGATAGCAGGAGGGCATGCACGCATAGGGAGAGGGCAGTGAGGGTCGGGAATGGTGATGCTTTTCTCGTTTTGCGTGCAGATCTAGAGGAAACCTCTTCTCCTCGGCCAGCAGAGAAGGAGGAGCACAAGTGGGGTGGTTGGTGTTACAGAAAGGGAATGTGGGGGTGAAATGAGCGAGCAGAGAGGGGCTGTGGTGGCCTGCATGCTTATATTTGGTGAGGGGGTGAGACATGGAGAGCTAGGTAGGTTTGGGCATGTGGGGTAGGCTTGGTGGCCACTGGTTGGTCAGGAGGGACGGTGGGAAGGGTGAGAGAGAGAGGCCAGGAGGGTGCCTTTGATGAGGACATCCCATCTATTGATACACCCGCTGCACCCACAGCGGAACACATACAAAGACCCATCACTCAAGCTCGTGCCAAGCAACTTAACTATCAGGTACTTTCGTTTCTTGGAACTCTTTCTCACATACATGAGAATATGATGCTGCCTAAATCAGATATGTTTGTTACTCTTAGGAATGATGGACCTAGCATGGATGAGAGGGACAAGCATTGGAGCATGATCGTGCATGGAGATGGCAGCAAGCGTTTGAGGATTGAAGAAGATGCCACTAGTGGAGATTTCAGAACTTTGAAGCCACCATAATGAAGGATGAAGACTTGGACGAAATATACAAAGAATTACTTCATAATTTCGTCCTTAGATAAATATGGTGCTGCGTCACTTTTATTTTTGGGCCAGGCCCATGTAATTTTCGCAGCAAATAAGACAGCCACTTTTAGGAGTCCGGATTTGAGGAGAAAAGGCCTGTTAGGGCTCCGTTCGACCACCATACCCATGGTTGGTCGCACCCCTACCTTTTCCTCCTCAAATACCCCCCGTAGCCATCATTAGAACTCGGATTTTGTTTAGACTAAAGTTAGCCATTGCTGCAACTACGATCTCGACTTTTGAGGCCAATCGCCCAGAACAAGACCGCCTATTCGGAATCCCACCTTTTGAATAAAGCATACATCTTTCATCCGCAATATCTTGATTGCTGTATTAGTTCTTACTTGTTCTCGATTTCAGGTAGGAATTAAGACCCTCGCTGGTCAGGCTGATCGTGCACCCGCAAGATCAGTAACTCCCGGAGATTGTCCTAGCGATTGCATTGGCGCACGAGCTTCGCACATGTAGTCGGATCGTCAAGCACGAACTCCACCCACCAAATCGACGTATCAAGATCTCATCGAAAGATCGGACACCTTTGCCCTATCAAGTGGTATCAGATTTCAGGTTGCTCGGTGAGATTTACTGTTTTCATAGTTTAGATTGCATCTGTGTTCATACCTATAAACCACGAAAAAGCCAAAAATACAATTAGGGTTTAGATCATCTCGTCCCATAAACCATCCGAGCCTTTGCATTGTCTTTTCAGTTTGCATCGTTGAATTTGTGTCTGCATCCGCGTGTCGAGTTGCTGGTCTTAGTGTCTGTTCCTTTAGAGTTTCGAGTTCGAATCACCATAGTCCCGCCGCCGCCGCACGTTTGCACCACTGCTCCGCCATATCCTTCCACCACCACGCCATATACTTCCGCCACCGCCTTCACATAAGTTTTTGTTCGTTCTTCCCAATTTCATCCGTGCCTTTTTCAGAGTCCGTGAGTTAGGTTTCGGTCGCCAGTCAAGAGGAAGAAGAAGAGCAAAAAAAAAAAAAAAAAAAAAGTCACCTCCGCATCCAAGTCGGGTTGACCCGTTCCTACTAGTCCAGTCCGATTTCAGTCCGAATTGGACAGTTTCGTCAGTTTTTGACGGTTTTCGACAGCAAATTTCAACTGGCCATAACTTTTGCATACGAACTCCGTTTTCGACGTGCGACCACTCAAAATGCTCAGCACGACAAGATCTATGTGACCAGTCAGAACTCCCAAAAAAGGCCGGGAAGGCCGAGTTTTTGCCCTCTGAAGTTTCGGACCCGAAAATTCCTGTAGATCTTCACTTATATCTTGCTTGGGAGCTGTTTCTTTCTGCTTATTGTGCCACGCCGTGACTTTCTTAGTGTTCTCGGCTCGCGTCTCTAGCTCGGTATAGCCTAGGACCAGCACAGTACTGTGGTTGAGCATTCTTTCAACGTTGCATTGCTGTTTTGATATTTGCTGTGTTTTTTGCTACCATATAAGCCTTCCTACAGCTCCACATATTTCTGCACGTGCTTTGTCTCGACACCTGGTAATCGCTTTGTGCAATTTTGGGAGTCGCTGATCCTTGCTGGTTGCCTATCACCTTCCTCCTGTTTGGTAAGAACTTGTAAGAGCTTTGTATACTGCTTCACGGATTACGCGTGATTCCACCATATTCCGTAGTGCGTAGGTATATATATTTGTGCTTGCTTCTACGCTAACCATGACAGGAACCACGAAGGATGATGTTGATCCGGAGAAGATGACTAATGTAGAGTTGCATGCCCACTTCACTCGGCTGTTGGTGGGGCGTGCACAAGACGTGGACACACGCTTGGGTGATGTTGATTCCAAGCTTTCTGATGCAATGGACAAGATGGCTGGTCTTGAGGCATCCTTCAACACCAAGCTCGACGCCCGGTTCCAGGAAGTCCTGGCCCGTTTACCACCACTGCCACAGCCGAGCATCCCTGTACCACGTGCTCGCCGTGTTCCTCTCATACCGCCATCTGCGGGTACCGTTATAGCCGCGGCAGCTGCTGCGGCCGCTACGGAGGCGGCCACCCAGGATGGATATGCTGCTGGCGAGGGGGAAAACGAGTTCGAAGATGAAAATGAGCTCGAGGAGGACGAGGTCCAACAACCTGCACCTGGCCGTCCGCAGCAATACAACCGCAACGCTCGTCCACCTCCGCGTCCGGTACGTGATGATGAACATGTGGCCAAGCTGAAATTAAATATTCCACCATTTGAGGGTAGATATAATCCTGATGCATATCTCACTTGGGAGTTAGAAGTAGAACAATGTTTTGCATGTTTACGCTACCCTGAGCATTTGCGTGTTAGTGCTGCTACATGTGAATTTACAGATTTTGCTTCTATCTGGTGGTCTGAACATTGTCGAGTCAATCATGCTAATATTCCTGCTACTTGGCTTGGTCTAAAACATGCCATGCGTACTCGTTTTGTACCTCCACATTATCAACGAGACTTGCTTAAAAAATTAACTCGTTTAGAACAAGGCAAAAATTCTGTACAAGAGTATTATCAAGAGTTACAAACAGGCATGATTCGTTGTGGTATTGTAGAGGATAATGAAGCTATGCTTGCACGTTTCTTTGGTGGGTTAAATAAGGAGATTCAGCATATTTTAGATTACAAGGAGTACAACACTATTACTCGTTTATTTCACCTTGCTTGCAAAGCTGAACTTGAAGTGCAGGATCGTCAACCATCATGGAGAAGAGCTAATAATTCTGCAGGTCGTACTCCTCCATGGTCTGCGCGCCAATCCGCTCCACCTTCTCGTGGGGATGCACCAGGTCCTTCCACCTCCAGGTATACCACGCCGACATCAAGAACGCCACCTGCTCCTGCTCCTGCTCCATCACCATCTGCTGGTCCGACCCGGAGTTCTTCTTCCATGGCCTCCACGGGGAAGACTCGCGACATTCAGTGTCGCAAATGTTTTGGGTTTGGTCACATCGAAAAAGAATGCAGAACCAAACGTGTGATGGTGGTGCTTGAAGATGGCGAATATGACTCTGCGAGTGATTTTGATGATGATACATTGGCACTTATTGCTGCACGTGAAGGTGCCAATTCTGATTCTGACAAGCAGATGGAGGTAATGGGAGCTGAAACTGCTGATCAATACAAGAGTTTAGTTGCACAACGTGTCTTGAGTGTGCAATTGAGCAAAGCTGAGCATGATCAACGCCACAATTTGTTTCAAACAAGAGGCGTTGTTAAGGAGAGAGCTATCCGGATCATCATTGATGGAGGGAGTTGTAACAATCTGGCTAGTATTGACATGGTGGAGAAGCTTGCTCTACCCACACGACAACGACCTCATCCCTATTACATTCAATGGTTTGAGAGCTCCCGTAAGCTCAAGGTAACAAGAACTGCACGCGTGCATTTTACTATTGGTACTTATTCAGATTTTGTTGATTGTGATGTTGTACCTATGCAAGCTTGTTCTTTGTTACTTGGTAGACCATGGCAATTTGATAGAGAATCTGTACATAATGGTAAAACAAATCAGTATTCTCTTACACATGCTGGCAAGAAAATTGGACTTAAACCCATGACTCCGGAACAAATTTTGAAAGATGATCTTGCTAGAGCTAGTAGATTAAAAAACGAGGACAAACATAAGAGTGAGAATCAGATTATTGCTGCAGATTTTGTACCCCCTAAGCATTCTTCTAAATCTGATTCTAACCATGCTACTGAAATTCGTTTGAAGAATCCTTGTTTACTTGCTAGCAAATCTGATCTTGCTGAAATTGATGTCACTATTACTCCATGTTATGCCATTGTTTGCAAAGAAGTTCTGTTTTCATTTGAGGATATGCCTCCTTCTTTGCCACCTGCGGTTGCTAACCTTTTGCAGGAATACATGGACGTTTTTCCACAAGATGTTCCACCTGGACTTCCACCTATTCGTGGGATAGAACACCAAATTGATTTGATTCCAGGAGCCTCGCTGCCCAACCGTGCACCATATCGCACAAATCCTGAAGAAACAAAAGAGATCTAACGACAAATCCAGAGTTTATTGGACAAATGTTATATTCGTGAGTCTCTTAGTCCATGCGTTGTTCCTATTATTTTAGTACCTAAGAAAGATGGTTCTTCGCGCATGTGTACTGATTGTCGAGCTATTAATAATATTACCATTCGATATCGTCACCCTATACCTCGTTTGGATGACATGCTAGATGAGTTGAGTGGTTCTATTATGTTCTCTAAAGTAGATTTGCGTAGTGGTTACCACCAAATTCGTATGCAATTAGGAGATGAATGGAAAACAGCTTTTAAAACTAAGTTCGGTTTATATGAGTGGTTAGTAATGCCGTTTGGGTTAACTAATGCACCTAGTACCTTTATGAGACTGATGAACGAAGTTTTACGTGCTTTTATTGGTCGTTTTGTGGTGGTATATTTTGATGACATTCTCATATATAGCAAATCTTTAGAGGACCATTTGGATCATTTATGTGCTGTTTTCAATGCTTTACGTGATGCACGTTTGTATGGTAATCTTGAGAAGTGCACCTTTTGCACAAACAGAGTTGCTTTTCTTGGTTATGTTGTTATAGAACAGGGAATTGAAGTTGATCCAGCCAAGATTGAAGCTATTGAGAATTGGCCGCAGCCCAAGACGGTCACACAAGTGAGGAGTTTTCTTGGTCTCGCTGGGTTTTATAGGCGCTTTGTCAAAGATTTTGGTTCTATTGCTGCGCCATTGAATGAGCTCACAAAGAAGGATGTGCCCTTTGTTTGGGGCGATGCACAACAAGAGGCCTTCATGATACTGAAAGATAAGTTAACACATGCTCCATTACTCCAACTTCCTAATTTTAATAAGACGTTTGAACTTGAATGTGATGCTAGTGGAATTGGTTTGGGAGGTGTGTTATTACAAGAGGGCAAACCTGTAGCATATTTTAGTGAAAAATTGAGTGGGCCTAGTCTGACCTATTCTACTTATGATAAAGAATTATATGCGCTGGTTCGGACATTAGAAACTTGGCAACATTATTTATGGCCTAAAGAATTTGTTATACATTCTGATCATGAATCTTTGAAGCATATTCTTAGTCAAGCAAAACTGAATCGTCGCCATGCAAAGTGGGTTGAATTTATTGAATCTTTTCCTTATGTTATCAAACACAAAAAGGGTAAAGATAATGTTATTGCTGATGCTTTGTCGCGCCGTTATACTATGTTATCTCAGCTTGACTTCAAAATTTTTGGGTTGGAAACTATAAAAGAACAATACTTGCATGATGCTGAATTTACAGATGTGTTGCAGAATTGTAGAGATGGTAGAACATGGAACAAATTCATCCTTAATGATGGATTTGTGTTCCGTGCTAACAAACTATGCATCCCAGATGGTTCCGTTCGTCTTTTGTTGTTACAGGAGGCGCATGGAGGAGGATTAATGGGACACTTTGGTGTCAAGAAGACGGAGGATGTTCTTGCTGCACACTTCTTTTGACCACGCATGCGGCGAGATGTTGAGAGATTCGTGGCACGCTGCACTACTTGTCAAAAAGCTAAGTCTCGCCTTAATCCACATGGTTTATATATGCCTCTTCCTGTTCCTAGTGTTCCTTGGGAGGATATTTCGATGGACTTTGTTTTGGGATTACCTCGTACACAGAAGGGGTGGGATAGTATTTTTGTTGTTGTGGATCGGTTTTCTAAGATGGCACACTTTATTCCTTGTCACAAGACCGATGATGCTGCGCACATTGCTGATTTGTTCTTTCGTGATATCGTTCGTTTGCATGGTGTGCCAAATACTATTGTTTCTGATCGTGATACTAAATTTCTTAGCCACTTTTGGAGATGTTTATGGGCTAAGTTGGGGACTAAATTGCTGTTTAGTACTACATGTCATCCCCAAACTGATGGACAAACTGAAGTAGTTAATAGAACTTTATCTACCATGTTGCGGGCTGTTTTAAAGAAGAACTTAAAATTGTGGGAAGAGTGTTTACCTCATATTGAATTTGCTTATAATCGTTCTCTGCATTCTACCACAAAGATGAGCACTTTTCAGATTGTCTATGGTTTTGTTCCACGTGCACCTATTGTTTTGTTGCCTTTACCATCTTCAGTGCAAAATAATTTTGATGCTACACAACATGCTGAATTGATTTTAAAATTACATGCAACTACTAAAGACAACATAGAACGCATGAATGTTAAGTATAAAGTTGTTGGGGATAGAGGCCGAAAGCATGTTGTGTTTGAGGTTGGTGATCTTGTTTGGTTGCATTTGCGCAAAGATCATTTTCCTGATTTGCGCAAGTCTAAGTTAATGCCACGTGCTGATGGTCCTTTTAAGGTGATAGAGAAAATCAATGATAATGCATATAAACTTGAGCTTCCTGCAGATTTTGGTACGGTAAGTCCTACATTTAACACATACAAGGACCCATCACTCGAGCTCGTGCCAAGCAACTTAACTATCAGGTACTTTCGTTTCTTGGAACTCTTTCTCACATACATGAGAATATGATGCTGCCTAAATCAGATATGTTTGTTACTCTTAGGAATGATGGACCTAGCATGGATGAGAGGGACAAGCATTGGAGCATGATCGTGCATGGAGATGGCAGCAAGCGTTTGAGGATTGAAGAAGATGCCACGAGTGGAGATTTCAGAACTTTGAAGCCACCATAATGAAGGATGAAGACTTGGACGAAATATACAAAGAATTACTTCATAATTTCGTCCTTAGATAAATATGGTGCTGCGTCACTTTTATTTTTGGGCCAGGCCCATGTAATTTTCGCAGCAAATAAGACAGACACTTTTAGGAGTCCGGATTTGAGGAGAAAAGGCCTGTTAGGGCTCCGTTCGACCACCATACCCATGGTTGGTCGCACCCCTACCTTTTCCTCCTCAAATACCCCCCGTAGCCGTCATTAGAACTCGGATTTTGTTTAGACTAAAGTTAGCCATTGCTGCAACTACGAGCTCGACTTTTGAGGCCAATCGCCCAGAAGAAGACCGCCTATTCGGAATCCCACCTTTTGAATAAAGCATACATCTTTCATCCGCAATATCTTGATTGCTTTATTAGTTCTTACTTGTTCTCGATTTCAGGTAGGAATTAAGACCCTCGCTGGTCAGGCTGATCGTGCACCCACAAGATCAGTAACTCCCGGAGATTGTCCTAGCGATTGCATTGGCGCACGAGCTTCGCACGTGTAGTCGGATCATCAAGCACGAACTCCACCCACCAAATCGACGTATCAAGATCTCATCGAAAGATCGGACACCTTTGCCCTATCAGCCTTGCCTGAGAAGGATGGCTGCTTCCCCTTATTTTAGTGTTGAACAATATTATTGCATGGATCTCCTCCTCCTTCTTCCAAGCACTAAAGGACAAGGGGGAGGGGTGGTTGCTACAATAGTTTTTGACCAGAGGGAGGGGTGTGAGTGATGGAGAGGGCAAGGTGTTGGTTTGGCTAAGTTTCAAAAGAAATTTGAAAGTTTGAGATGGATAAAGGTGATGAATGCATGCATGTCTCAATATTTTGATTTTTGAGTTAAAATTATGTTCTCTAGTGAGATGCATGCATGGATAGATTATAGGGGTGGGGACAAAGTTGAGTATGGATTTGACATATTTAGCATAATAGAATTGGTCGCCAACATTTGTAGTTTGATGGTTTGCCCAATAAATATATTGAACAAAATCTTGGAAATTTTGAAAAGTAGGCCATGAGGGTTTTGGGTCCATAGGGTCCTATAGGAATAGGATATCATGGTAGGAGATTATAAAATATTTGATGAGAAGAAAAGGGCATGAAATATCATAGTTACCACTCATATGCATTTTGTTAAATAAGAAACATGAGATAAAGAAATAGTTATTCTGATGGAGGAAGAGTGATATTGTGCCTAAATAACATTTACAAATGTTAGTAGAGAGGGGATTGTTTATGGGGAAAATTTTATGGTGAATGCTAAGAAGTGATCCATAGATTTATGGAGGAAACATAAAGGCTAGAAGTAGTTTGATTAGGGTTCAAAACATAGTCACATATATGGGTGGCAGGCTTCAAAATCACCAACAAGTACATGGATAGTGGGAGTAGGTCAAAAGGAAGAGGAATAGGTCAAGGAATGGTCTCTAAACAATTTATTTCGAAATTTAAAAGTGGGAGCAAAAGTGCATCAGATAATATTCAAATGGTAGCTGATTTGATTAGGGTCAGAAACAAGATCAGAACAATTAGGAGATGGCCTCAAATGATCAAGTGGCAATGGAAAGAATGGAAGAACACATGCCAAATATGAGTTCTAGGAAGGTACATTGTCATGGATAGAATAGATGAGCTTAACACAAGTGTTGGAAAATTGAATCTGTTAAACAGACATGAAGATAGTCTGCACACTAGGTGCTTGATAAAATGACTGCAAGGAAATATTTTGCGAAAACTGAGAGGAGCCTTCTAAGACGGGATGTAGATGATTCTAATAACACCATGGGTGCTTTCCTTGGGCTAGTTTGATTAGTTCTAAAATTCGCAAAAAGGGGCTCCTAATGTCTTATGGTAAGACTAAGACATAAGAGTTAGGGCTTCAGGATTGAGAGGAAAAAAATAACAAGATAGGTTTTATTTGAAAGATAGATTGATAACAACTTACATGGGACAAAATATTAATTGATGGGTTTTGAATAGGTTAGGCCACATGCCTACCTGAGGATCATATCTACAGACAAGCAATTCATCAAAGTCAAACAAAGTCAACTCACCACACAAGGTCAATCATTTGAAGCTAAACTGGCACCACTAGAAGTAATGGTTAAACAAGTGTTAGATAGTGATCAAGCCAAGAGAAAGTTTGAAAGATTTCCAAAGAAAGGAGTAAGTCTCTGGTAGATATTTTCAGAAACAAATGGAGACATAATCTCCTTCTTTATCAAGTTTTCATCAAGGGTGTTTTGAAAGATCACTTACCAAAGGTTTATAAAATAGTAATTTTATAAAATAGTGGGATCACAACACTATATCCCTTTACTTTTAGAAATACACAGTCTGGGTAAAGCTTTTGTTTTTAAAATAGGTCTTGGCTCCTATTTTGGAAAATAAAACTTTTTGAAAATAAAAGGAGGTGCCAAGATACTTTATTTTGAGAAATAGGCTTGCAACACAAAAGGTGTCTTGATCACAAGAACTCAAAGATTGAGTTGTCCCACAACTTACCCTTCAAACTACACTCCTGCAAACATAATTTTACACAGCAGCATGGCAATCATGCAATAGATTCAAGTAAATCTGATTAAGCACGAAAAGTTTTTGTTGGCCCTCATTTTTGGCTCGCTAAATACTACTCAAACATGGTTAGAAAAGTTGGGGTGTTACAGCTCTTCCCCCCTTAAACAGAATCTCGTCCCGAGATTCCTAAGAATAGTACTAGAGTGGTGTAGAGACTACGTTAGAGTTAGGCTTCTACGATTGCTCTTCCAATTCACTGATGATACTTTGAGTTGCGCCGAAGACTTGAACTTTGCCGAAGATGTAGTTCATCTTCATTTGCTGAAGTTGGAAGCTGAAGAGTTGACGTTGCCAAAAGTATCTTGTCGAAACCTTGTCGGGACACTTTTAAGGTTAGTAGGGTCAAACTACCTAGTATGCACGAAAAGATCTACAAGAGTTAGGAGGTTTTCAGCTTGCAAAAGAGATCTTGATGAGTCGAGGCTTCTCGGGTCGCTTTCGTTGGCTTGGGTTTGTTGCTACCTTTCAAGTGGCTTGATGGAGCCTTCAATTCTTGGTGTTGCGCCTTGAATGTCGATGTTGGTGTAGACCTTTAATCTCGAGCTTGCAGTCCTCTAAGGATGGTAGAGAAGAGCATTTATGCTTCGATCTTGGTAGGCATGCCAAATCTATCGACTTAGTCCTCTACGCTTCCTAACTACCAAGGTGCATGTTAGTCCTAATAGAAACCATTCTTCTAGGTCGTCCTGTGTGTGAGCTGAAATTGCTTCAGGTGGCGGCGCACCACCAACGGTGTGTCTTCCAGTAGTCAATGATCTATTCCTTCTTATCTTTGGCCTGGTGGAGACCATTGAAGATCTTCTTGCTTCTCCATCTTCTTGTATCCTTGAGGATTTTGAGGTATATTGGGATACCTTGAGTTGGCTTCATCTTCCGAGAAATCTTCATGGGGATTTCTACCCGTGGTATAAGTCAGTTTTGGTTTCAAACCCGTCAAATTTGAACATGCGAGTGAGCTAGTTAGAAAATTCTTCACTCCTTGTTGTTACCTTCCTTGGTATCTCCTAAATGTGGAGTCGACATTGATGGCTTGATTTTGAAGAATCTTCACTCTTCTACGTGCTTAGTGGAGATCAAGCACGTGAGTCTTCGGGCTTCAAGTGGCGATAACATGTTGAACTACAAAAGTTAGGCTTGGCTTTGATACTACTATGCTCAATGTTAGTTGGCTTGTTAGAAGATTTCGCAAGTGTTGGGGGGGGGGGGCGTTAAGAGAGTACCATCAATGTTAGGAAACTCTAGATTTAGGTTAGTCGATCCCGGTTAGTGAAGTCTTTGTCTTCTAGAAGTCCTTTGTAGTCCGGGCCGGTCTGTCTTCAGCTTCCCTGACGTTGTAGAGGGGTCTTGATGAAGCTTGAGACACTCAACACAAATTGTTGTATGAGATCTCAGGTATGTGTTGGAGAAGAGTTATAATCCTCTATTATCAAAGTTAGGATTAAGTTACATCGCTTTCTTCATATCGCAACATGAACATCATGACATGATCTTGTTGCAATACTATCATTTGAGTATGTCCACCATGGCATTACTAAATGGCATGATCTCATTGTCAATTGGCATAATGCTCCATGATCTGGAAACCTCAATCATCAGTTGAACAAACTAGCAATTAGAGGATTACTAGGGAATCCTTTCATTTAATACCACACCTATATCAATGTTTCCAATTGACATGGTTATAGCATGGTATTAAACCAATTATGAACTATATGAAATATGCAAATAAACCGTTTATTATTTTCCTCTAGGGCATATTTCCTTCAGTCTCCCACTTGCACTAGAGTACAAATAATCCAGTCGCATTTGTTTACCGATCATGGGACATATCAGACATATGAATCCTTGATCATGCTTGCCTGTGAGAAGCTTTGTTTAGCGATCTGCACAACTCAGATCTTTTATATACTTTGCAACTTGTCACTTTCGTTGACACTTTACCATCATCGCATGATGCTGTTAAGATACGTTTGGCAGAAGAGTGAGACTTTGTATTCTAGTTATTGCAATGGTATTTGATCAATCACTTTCATCAAGAAGACAAACTTTCTTAGCCATAACATAATACTTTCTACTTTCAAAAGCAGCTATTAATTTATGTAGATTTATTCAAAATCATGTAAATGCAATCTCAATGCCCAATCATGCTTTCATTAGCTTAAGATCTCAATCTTGAAGGACCTATAGACCACGAAAAAGCCAAAAATATTGTTAGGGTTTAGATCACTTTGTCCCATAATGATAGGGTAAAGGTGCCCGATCTTTCGATGAGACGGATAGCTATGATTTGTGGTGGAGGTCGACGTTGACGATCCGACTACGAACGTGCGAGACATTGCGCCTTAGCAATCGCTACACCAACTTCCGAGGCTATCGACCATGCGGGAGCGAGATCGACCTGACCATGAGGGTCTATTCTTGTGAGCAATCAAAGAACAAGAAAGAACAATGATTAAGCAATCTGAATTGCAGATGAATATGAAGATTGTATTACTCCCAGAGGGATGATAATGTGGGGTACTGCAAGTGCGTAGTACAGGAGGTCTCGACGACGCTCATGCCTATGGCGAAGTATAGCAATGGCTAAAACTTAATCTAAACAAAACGCAAGTCCTAATGATGGCAGGGTGGAAGTATATGAGGAGGAGAGGCAGGGAATTTCATCCACCCTAGTAGGGGTGGCCGAAACACGCGCTAGTTGGGCATTCCTCCTGACATATGGACTCCTAAAAAACCCTAAGTGGTCCACTTCGAAAATACATGGGTCTGGCCTATAAAATAAGGTGTCGCAACACCCTTAAAAGACTATGGACGAAAATTACTAATTGTAATCTTGAATATTTCGTCCATGCATCCATCCTTGCTCATGGCTGCTTCAATGTCCTGAATTCTCCACTTGCAGCATCTTCTTCCTGGATCATATGCTTGTTGCCCTCTCCATGGATGACCATGCTCCAATGCTTGGAAGGGGATCCTCTGACATGCCCAGCTCTGCAGTTCAGTGGCTGACAGGTGGGCCCTTCCAAGTGTGGGGCCCACATGTCAGTGGAAGAAAGTCAGGGGCATGGCAAGGTAGGCACGTCAGAGGATCCATGTCCCCAATGCTTGCCCCTCTCATCCATGCTAAGTTTATCATTCCTAAGTAACAAAAGTACATCTGATTTAGGCAGCATCATATTCTCATGTATATTAGGAACGGTTCCGAGAAACGAAAGTACCTGATAATTTAGTTGCCTAGCACGAGCTCTAGTGAGAGGTCCTTGTATATGAGGATGTGTAGTGGTTGTATCAACAGTAGGGATGTTGATGTGGGGTGACCCCCGAGGTGTGGCCCGATCTTCACGGATTCACGAGATTTGTGGCGGGGAACGAGGATGTATACGAAGAACACGAGGAACACGATGAACATGATGAACAAATCAAAGGAAAACTCACACACACAAGATACACACCGGTTGTCCTCGTTGGCCCGATTCACCAACTCAATAGAATCACAAGGAAGAGACTCCAAGAGTAGAATTCCTTGTGAGAGATTGACTTGCTTGGAGTAGAATTCCAATTGGAGAAGAGACCAATCAATGGGATAGAATTACACACTCTTGTATGCAAGAGATCCAAGTCAAGGTAGAATTCTCCAACTAGAAGAGATCCCAAACAAAGAGGATGATTTCTAGATGTAGATCTAGTTGGGTTCCCTCAAGGGAGAAGGCATCATGCCAATTTTATCTTAATTCATCTCTATCTTATCTCTAGGGGAGGGGGAGCCATATATATAGGGAGCCACGAGCTAGGGGTAGTTTGGTCACTAGGGAGAAAGATAACAAAGGTGGCTTCATGGCCAAGACATAGCTGACACTAGCAGGCCGGCTATAGCCGGGGTTAAGGCCGGCTTTAGCCGGTGTGAGACCGGCTTTAGCTGGTCCAGCTTCAGCCGCAACCTCTTCTTGTGGCGCTTCCAAGCTTCTTTCCGGTTGTTCTTCTTCTTCCTTCTCTTCCATGCCTCGATGATGTTGGACTTGATTGTTGACGCACATGATATTGCGAGGTCCGAAAGCCACCCCACATCATCTCCCCCCTCTTCAAAGAACGTCGTCCTCGACGTTGACTCAACATCATCATGTAGGGGAGGTAGATGTAGGCGATTGTACTTGGAGTGCGCCATGTGGTCGTACTTGCGAAGATCGGTTTGGCAACTCTTCCATGTTCCTTCACCTTCCATAAGGCCTACAAAGGTCACAAGCAAAGCAAAACAACACTCAAAGAGTAGCCAATTCTTGGAGTTTACGGCATGAGTTCGTGAGTAGAAGGAGTTCACCTTACAAATATGTTGATGTGCTCTCGTTGAAGAAGTTGTTGATGGAAACCACTCACGGTAGCGCATCCACCAATAGAATCCATGTGTACCTACGCACAACAAAGACCAAGCAAAGTATGTGTGTGCGTGATAGGGGACCATATCATCAAGGACATGTCCATTCTTGTTCACAACACCATTATCACAACACAAGTATAATAAAGGGAATGCATATGCAAGGTCTATGTGTAAGCAACTAGTTTGAACATCTTCCAAATGTGGGAACACAAAAACTCCATCAAAATTTGAGAAGACCATGGTGTCCATCTCATGTTGAAAGATATGCATATTATTGCACTCAAGGCTTTGGAAAGAGCAAGTAGTCAACATCCGAGAAGCAATAATAGGAGAGTTTGTCAAAAACACATACGGCACGATGTCAAAATCATCATCAACATGTGTGCAAACAAACCATAGGAAAGAACAAGTTTTCATCATATTTGTTGCAACACAAATCATATTCATCCACAAGTAGAAGAAGATATCGTTATGACAAGTGGTTATGCATCCCAACCAAAAGAAAGAGCAATGTGTCAACTTGTTGGATGCAACACGAATGAACGCAAAGCGGGAACACATGTGACAAGTCATGACCAATATAGCAATGTGGTTGCACACAAAACAAAAGGAAGAAAAATCGTTCCACATGTATGTTGCAACACATAAAGCATCAATGTTCAAAATCATGGGAGCATGATTGTCACAAGTGGCACCAAAATCATCAACATGATTGCAAAGAAACCATATGGAAGAGAAATTTTTCAACATGTTTGATGCATAGCATGCGAAGGGTATGCGAGCGGAGTTTGAGTTTGAACTCACAAGTATTATGCTCTCAAGAGCTTTTTTCGCCAACTCGTGCGCAATCGAGGTTGACGTTGTTATCCGCGTACCTACACACACAAAAGATATCCAAAACAATGTGTGTGCATGGTAGATGAAAACATCATCCATCATGATGCATCTCTTTGTTGGCACATCACCATTAGTAACAAGTAAGATATTATAATATCCATGGTGAATATGCAATGTATATGTGGTAGCATGCTTAGCATGAGCAAATGCAAAATTTTCATTATTTGAGAGAGCTATGGGGGCCTTCTCATTTTCAAACATAGTAACATTATTGCAAACCAAGCATTGGAAAGAGCAATTTTTCAACATTTTGGTTGCATTAATGGAAGAATATTGCAAGCATTGTGCACAAAACATGTTCACAATTTTATCCTTGTTGTCGACAAACCTAGGGAAAGAGCAATTGTTCAACATGGTTGTCACAACCAAAGTATCATTGTTATCATTAGAAGCAATATATAGGAAAGAGCAATTATTCGACATATTGCATGCAATAGGCGATAAAGGGAAGCACTCATAGCTTAGTATCTTCATGGGAATCATGGCATCACCAACACTGATGTTGTTACCTTTGCGGTCGCACTCCTTTGAAGTAGGTGTTGTTGAAGTAGGTGGCTCCAATTGGCCGACATGCTCATCATCTTCTAAGCATGGTGTGTTATCATCATGTGTATGCACCATGTATATCTTGTCCAAGGTTGGCGTCGCTTCATCCATGGGATCTATTGCAACATGAGAAAACACACTCAAGGTAGAGGGTAAGTTGTTAGAAATCGAAATGGCCTCACTTGACCTATCAACTACCACTCTTGTCTCACTCGGTGTATCACTCATGTTCTCAAAGTGGAAGCACTCACTCTCACATATAGTGGAATCACTCATCTCACGTATAGTGGATTCACTCATCTCACATATAGTGGAGTCACTAATCTCACATATAGTGGATTCACTCATCTCACATATAGTGGAGTCCCTCATCTCCATGGAATGGACGACATCATCATCCGAGCAACCTAGCAAAGGAGAAGACAACACAAGAGGAGTAGAGGTTAAGTTGTTAGAAAGCAAAATGTCCTCACTCAACTCATGTGGTGTATCACTCTTGCTCTCAAGGTGTATGTGGCTCTCATCCTTGCGTGGGGTAGGTTTCTTCCTCTCACATAGGCTATCAATATGTGGTTCTTGGTTTGCACGATGCTCTTTAGGTTGAGGTTGTCGATTGCGCACAAAGTTGTCGAAAGACGACATGAGTCGGTCCTTGAGCTCGGCGTACGATATCCCCAACCTTGCGGCCCATTCCTTATTCTTTGTGGTGAGCTCCGCTTTCCATTCCGCCATGTTTGCGGCCCGTTCCGCCCTTCGTGCGGTGAGCCTTGCGTCCAATTCTGTCATCTTTGCGGCCCATTCCTTCTCTTCAGCATGGAACTTTTTGAGCCAAGGGTCGTTAGGTTCTCCATCTTTATCTTGGTTTGCGTGGTGCCGATCTTGATTCACCATAGGCGGGGCACCATGATGTGGTTGTCCTTGAGGTTGATGTGCCGCTTGTCGCGGTTGTTCTTGATCTTGTTGATGATGTTCATGACGGCTTTGATGGTGATGATGATGAGCCTTGGAATGGTTCTCGTGACGATAAGACCGTCTTGTACGTACCGTTGCGGAGGTGGCATGTGGGATGGGAAACACCATTGGAGACAAGGTCGCATCTTGGTAGGACATCTCACGGCTTGGCAATCTCAAAGCTCTTGTGGTGGTCCTCCTCGAGGAGTTGTCATGGACGTTGTCGTAAATGGGCTCTTCAAGGCATGGACACCATGTAGGTTGTTTGTGGTTATCACCATGCTCTTGAGGTTGGCGACGACGCTCATGGTCACCCACATGATTGGAGCGTGAAGAAGATCTTGATGAGCTCAACCTTGTACGGTGAGGAAGATCATGTTGGCGTTGTGCTTGGTGAACTATGTGATGGTCTCGAGTATCTTGATGTGCCCATGCACGCTTGTCGTAGTCGAAGGAGTTGTCGATGTATTGTTTCTTGTCCACCTTGCTCATGTAGTCGAAGTTGTTGTTGATGTAGTGTTTCTTGTCCACCTTGCTCATGTAGTCGAAGTTGTCGTCGATGTAGCGTTTCTTGTCCACCTTGCTCGAGTAGTAGTCGATGTCGTAGTCGGGGTAGTTGATAAGGATCACGCCGATGATCCTTGAGTTTTGTCCCGATCTTTCACAGCGAGTCAACCCGGATAAATAATCTTCCAATCACGCGATGAACGCAACCTGAAGAAGAGGAACGAATCCAGCAAGCAACGTGAAGAGAATCAACACGCCTCAAACCTGAGCCTGATAATCCTTGATGAACACAAGAACCTTCACAGCAATATATTTGATAAGATAGATGACGGCAGCGCCGTCACCGGAGGGATGCTACACGCAGCACACAACTCAATGTTTTGTCTAAACAACTGAACTCCCCAAACCCTAACCGGCTGGCCTCCTTATATAGATGGCCAGAAAACTGTTGGGCTTGGACAGGCCCAAACCCAAAACACAAATAAACCTAAGTGGCCCACAACTTGACCTAGCTACGAAATAACATAAGCATGAATATAAATTGCTGACACAACCTTAGACTAATTATTACATATCGTAGGTCGTCCTGGCATGCCAATATGCAACGAGCTTCCCTCATCTTGGTGGAGTCCTGAAATTGGGCTTCACCTCCTCCGTCGTGCCCATATCATCCTCCCCCCTTCAAAAAGCGTTGTCCCCAACGCGTGAGGGTCTGCTCGAAAGGGTGGCGGCATATGAAGAATAGCACCACTCATATTCGCCGTCTTCAAGTCTTGCTTGCCTTCCGCACCACATCCTCCCTCTTGGCCTGCTCGACTTGATACAGCCCTGGGTGGCTGCACCTCTTTTCTTCGCCAAATGAACTTGTACTTAGGCGCCTCCACCTTCTTCTTCTTCTCAACTCTTGATGGAGCTTTGTGCTGCTGAACATGAACCTTCTGTGCATGACCCTGCAAAGTAGTAATGCCTGGGCCACACAACTGACGAACACGTCCATCCTTGCCTTTGTGCACACGTACTGCTGCTCCAACAAAACGTTTCCGAGGTGTTCTCACAAAACTGTGGCTGACTACCCGCGGCACCGTATGCACCGGAACACGATCAGCACCACCGTCATCGGTCTGAACACCCATGTCAACACGAACTGGAAGTGGAACACATGAAATACATGGTGACATATCCTTCCCTTCAGCTATATGAGGCTTGACTTCAACCGGCTTGTCACTAACAAGAATAACTGGCTTGTCATCTACAGGCTTGGCTGAAACAATATCACCACTGATGCTCTTCGCATCATGCTCCTCAGGCTGCGACGTAGCTAGCCCAGATTTGGGCTTAGCCTTGCGCAACTTCTCCTTGTGTACCACCAGCACGACATCGGACTTGATTTGATCATCTCTCATAGGCTTCAAAGTCCGCTGTTTACCATCATGCACAAAAGAATATGTATTTGCTCTCCCAGCATGCATAGCATTGTGATCATACTGCCATGGCCGTCCAAGTAACAGCCCACACACCTCCAATGGCAACACATCACATTCCACCTCATCAACATAGTCAGCAATTGTAAATGGCACACGTACCTTGTGAGTAATCTTCAGCATACCGCAGCTATTAACCCACTCAACATGTCTCGGTTCTGGAATACGCCAAGTGGATAAACCCAAAGCCTCCACAACCGCCTTGCTAGTGCCATTACAGTAACTACCACTGTCAATCATCAACTTGCATGCTTTGCCTTTGATTATGCACTGCGCCTGAAATAAATTCCCTCGCTGGCCTCTATCCGCTGTCATGCAAGACTCATCATGTACTCTTTTGAGTTGCATATTCAGCCCACTCAATGGTACAACCTCCTCCACGATATCCTTTACAACATCAGCCTTGACAACATCAACCGCTGACAATTCAGAATTCGTGGCTACCACCTTGCTAACTGTCGGCAATGGAACAACTGTCAACTTCTCATGAGTAGTCACAGCTGTCGCGACCTCCGGGATAGGAGCTATGCTCTTGCCAACATCCTCTATCCGATGCACAACCTTGGGTGGCTGCTGAATAACTTCTACGGTTACCATGGGCTTTCGAGAAGGAACCACAGTGCTAGAAGGGATAAAGCACTCTCGCAGAAATTTTCTGAAATTCGCCCAAGTTGCAGAGGTAATGCTCTTCTCCTGCAATGCTTTATGCCACCAACTGTATAGCCTGGCATCCACGCGTCGGTCTGCAAGAGCCAAACGGTTAGAATCATTCATGTTTTGATCATAGGTAGCACACCTGTAGAAACCCTGTAGCATATGACGTTCCCATGACTCATACTCTTCAGCTGTTGCATCATAGGTCAGTTGCCAATTGATCTCATATGCATCATATGCTAAAACACCATCCAGCAGGTCCAGATAATCATTGAAAATATCGCTAGATTTCTTGCCACGGCGACACTTATAGCCGTAATAATCATCCGGAAAAGAGTCCATTGTAGTACTATTTTATCCCAGCCGGCACTGATTCAAAATATCCTGTGTTACTCCTAGTGATCAGTCACACAAAAATCTGCAAAAATTCTGTGCAAACTGAAGTAAATCAGGAGTAACTGAGAGCTGACAGGGTGGCTGAGGCACAAAGGAGATGCAGGCTCGCTGGGCGCTGGGGGGCAGACAACCTCCGTGCTCCAGCGATCGGCCAGATTCGGGCGCTCGATCGGGAGAGCAGAAACAGCCGGGCGCTAGCGTGTGCAGACCAATGGGCCGGCCCGCTAGGGGCGATAGCGCGGGGCAGCGAACGAGATCCTGGCGATAGCGCGGGGCAGCGAGGCGCCAGACGCCCGACAACCGTGCGTCGGCGCGGTGAGCTGCCCAACGAATGAAGTCCCCCGTCTCTGGTCGATGGAGGCTCTTGGGCCGGCCCACTAGGCAAGACGCGCGAGTCAGGCGGTGCTCGGCCGCTGGCGCTGCGATCCCAGGACGCGGGCGATGCGTCGCCCAGGGGCAGACCGTCTCCGCGAGCAGGCGCGCCTGGAGTAGCAATCTGCACGGCTGCCTCGTCGCGTGGGAAATCGATCTGATTGACCACGAAAACGATCCTGGCTACTGCGTGAACTCCACCTGGATCGGATCGATCTGAAAACCTCGGATCTGAAACCAGAACCAAAATAGAAACCAACAACTCGAGCTGATCTGAAAATCTCCAATGAAGAACAATCTGCAGATCAATCAGCTGATAACACTCGCGGTGATAAACCCAGTAATCTGATACCACATGATAAGGATCACGCCGATGATCCTTGAGTTTTGTCCCGATCTTTCACAGCGAGTCAACCCGGATAAATAATCTTCCAATCACGTGATGAACGCAACCTGAAGAAGAGGAACGAATCCAGCAAGCAACGTGAAGAGAATCAACACGCCTCAAACCTGAGCCTGATAATCCTTGATGAACACAAGAACCTTCACAGCAATATATTTGATAAGATAGATGACAGCAGCGCCGTCCCCGGAGGGATGCTACACGCAGCACACAACTCAATGTTTTGTCTAAACAACTGAACTCCCCAAACCCTAACCGGCTGGCCTCCTTATATAGATGGCCAGAAAACTGTTGGGCTTGGACAGGCCCAAACCCAAAACACAAATAAACCTAAGTGGCCCACAACTTGACCTAGCTACGAAATAACATAAGCATGAATATAAATTGCTGACACAACCTTAGACTAATTATTACATATCGTAGGTCGTCCTGGCGTGCCAATATGCAACGAGCTTCCCTCATCTTGGTGGAGTCCTGAAATTGGGCTTCACCTCCTCCGTCGTGCCCATATCAGTAGTCCTCCGTGAACTTTCTATGAGAGCTTCCGTTGCGCCTAGACATTGCTCACACAAGGCAAGATATATGTATGTAGAAGTGGTGGTGGTTAGAAAAACTACAATTAGAACACTTCCCGTAGAAACTATTGAATCAATGAAACACCGAAAGGACAACCGTGGTGCACAAGTTAGAACACACGCAAAAGGCTATATAGTGGATGGGTAAGAAATGTGGAAATTCCAAACGAAAATGATCAAAAGAAAAGTCTATTGTCAAATGTGGGGAAAATCCAAAGTCAAATGTCAAGAACGAGGATCTACGTCAAGGAAACACGGAAACACACACAAAAGATATAATGGGGTTAGCGTGACCAAGGAAGGGAGCAAAGAAACAAAATGGTCCTAACGAAGACTATTAGCTCGGTGTCACGCCAACGCAAGAGAGACCGTAGCTTGGTTGCATAAGAAAGAAGCAACAAGATTTGCACAAGATGCCACTCTTCTCTTTTCTCTCTTTTTGCTTACAAGATTTGAACTCCTTTGTATCGGTGGAACACACACTCTTTTTGGATTTTTGGTGTTTCTATGCTTAAAAGCTTATTTTGTATCTATTTATGTCACACAAAGGATTTTTCCTCTTTTGTGTATCTCTCTCACCGAGCTTGCTTCGGAGCTTTGCTCAACTTATGCACACACACAAACCCTCTCACGGCCGTGAACACTTGTGCAATGCTTCGCAACACTCGAAAAGCCACTCTCAATAGGATAGGTACACAAAGGAAGAAAAGCGGTTACAAAGGTGGTGCAAGTTATACCTATGCAAAGGTTAGGCGGTGTCAAAACACGCAACTTGCGGCGATGTCGATGAAGGTGGAGTCAAAAGACAAGTCGGAGGTCCGGTGCGCCGATGCCGTCGTCGCGATGTTGATGTAGGCGCGGTATTACTTGGCACGAACAAGGCACGCAAAAACCGAAACCCGAACACACACGTCAATGCCCGAAAAATTTGGGGCAAAAAGGACTCACAAAAGTTGTCAAAGTTTGTGTCAAGATAACGCCGGATGTTGTATCAAAGTGTCAAATGGATGTCAAAAGGGGTAATATGGTGTTAAAACAGTGTATGAAAGCGGAGTTGGCAGATGTATACCGGCTTTAGCCGGTCTCAGAGCCGGCTATAGCCGGTCTTGACAAGCTGGCGAGGCAAGCGCTTGGCTGCCTTGGGCGTGGGTGTGGTGGGCGGGAGCTGGACAGGCGGGCAAGGTGGCTTGGCGGGCGAGCTGGCGGTGCGCTGTAGGCACCGGTGGTTGAGGTGCAGGCGGCGGGTGCTGGCCGATGCGAGCAGGGGCGGCAAGCGGGCGAGCTAGGGCGGTCCTGGGCGGGTGCCGGCTAGGAGCTGGCGGAGCCTGAGGGAGCTTGGTGAGCGCGAGGCCGAGCTGGGAGTTGGAGCGCGCGCGCGATGGAAGTGAGCAGGGGCGTGGAGTGGGGCGAGCGGCTGGGGGGATGCGGAGCTGGGCCAGGAGCGAGCTGGGGCGCGGGGGCGGGAGCGAGCAGGGGAAGGTCGGCACGCTGGGCAGGCGAGTGGAGGCGGAGCTGGCTGGAGCCGTACACGCGAGGGAGCGAGGCGAATCGATGCAGCGTTGACCTGCGGATGGGCTGCGCCGGCTTTAGCCGGTCTACGGGCCGGCTTTACCCGGTGGGCGGCTTTAGCCGGTCTGTGGGCCGGCTATTTCCGGCTCGCACTTTTTCGAGAAAATCTGCTCGAAGAGTTCGTCGACGTGGGCGGAAATTCGGACAGAAAATCGTTGATTCCGACCGAAATAAGAGGAATTGGGGCTAGAAATTTTGTGGCAATGTAGATCAACACCCAAAACATCAAATCTATGGATCAAAACCACAAAAAACTCAACAAATCTTGAGATCAAAATTCGAGGCAATTTTGGGGCTATTTTTTGATTTTCGAAATTTATGGTGGAAATCACAAACGAGAGTAAATCCGTGGCAACCAAAAGCTGCTCTGATACCATATGATGTGGGGTGACCCCCGAGGTGTGGCCCGATCTTCACGGATTCACGAGATTTGTGGCGGGGAACGAGGATGTATACGAAGAACACGAGGAACACGATGAACAAATCGAAGGCAAACTCACACACACAAGATACACACCGGTTGTCCTCGTTGGCCCGATTCACCAACTCAATAGAATCACAAGAAAGAGACTCCAAGAGTAGAATTCCTTGTGAGAGATTGACTTGCTTGGAGTAGAATTCCAATTGGAGAAGAGACCAATCAATGGGATAGAATTACACACTCTTGTATGCAAGAGATCCAAGTCAAGGTAGAATTCTCCAATTAGAAGAGATCCCAAACAAAGAGGATGATTTCTAGATGTAGATCTAGTTGGGTTCCCTCAAGGGAGAAGGCATCATGCCAATTTTATCTTAATTCATCTCTATCTTATCTCTAGGGGAGGGGGAGCCATATATATAGGGAGCCACGAGCTAGGGGTAGTTTGGTCACTAGGGAGAAAGATAACAAAGGTGGCTTCATGGCCAAGACATAGCTGACACGAGCTGATATGGGGAGGCCCGATCTTCTCAGTAATGGTGATGATGGTGATAGATAACTTGGTGTCGCCGATTATCTCTCCTCGCTAGATCCCTGATGCCAATGCAACAGCTCTCTACCCTTTGGATATTCACGACTTCACACACTTGCGCAACGCAGCCGTCGACCACGAAACGGTATAATTGCAATTCACTAATTCCCAATGGAACAGCAGATCACACTTAACTTGCAGTATGTAATCTCCAGATCGAAACGAATTGGAGACAAGAATTCCAGATGAATGCTTAGAGCATTCTCAAGAACTAGGGTTTTATCTAAAACGTGGTCTAACCTCTCTATGGCGCATAAGGCACTTATTATATCGGGGGTGTGGCTGGCCCAAGGGCAACCGACCTGACCTGGTCCTCTAACATGGTTCGACTCAACCTGACGTGATACAAAACTGACCCAAAGGTTGGGTGCAGCCAACTAGGCACGCAGGCCTTATGTGTATGGCGCACATACACTTGGTGGTGCGCCATATGCAACCTCCTGCGTGATGTCCTCCTCCTCCTCATGCTGGTCGCCGGCCTCCCTCTCCTCCCTCACGTCCATGTGCATGATCATCACGTCTTGCTCCAGCTCCTCGCTCCCTCATGCTATGTCTTCTTCTCCCATGAACCTGAGTATGCAAACACACAAAGACTTAGGCAGTAAACAATTCTCATTAACAAAATAATCAGATTCTATTAGGAGCAAATTCACCTGTTGTTCTATTAACTTTGCACGAGCTCTTGTGATAGGTCCAATTCTGATTTCATCATTGGACTTCTTCTTTGCAGCAACTTGCTTGTCATCATTACGAAGTGGAGATGGAACAATAGTAGGGATGTCCTCATCATCTCCCCCCCCCCTTCAAAAGGCGTCGACCTCGACGCTGCAAGGTCTTCTCCATCATATGGTGACAAATCAGCAACGTTGAAGCTGTTGCTAACGCCACCAAACTCAGCAATAGGAATATCAATCGAGTAGGCATTGTCATTTTTCTTGGCTAGCACCTTGTAAGGACCAGCACCACGCGGCCTCAACTTGGAACTTCGCAGCTGTGGGAACCTATCCTTGCGCAGATGCACCCAAACCATATCTCCAGGCTGAAACAAAACTTGCTTTCTTGATTGGTTGCGTGCAGCAGCAATGTTCTTGCCTTTCTTCTCAATGGCCTCTCGTGTCTTCTCATGAATTTTCTTCACATAATCTGCTCTTTTTGATGCCTCCATATTAACTCTCTCATGCAATGGAAGAGGCAGCAAATCTAGTGGTGTGATTGGTTTGAAACCATACACCACCTCGAAAGGACAAAGCTGAGTAGTAGTGTGCACCGCTCTGTTATATGCAAACTCAACATGTGGCAAACACTCCTCCCACTCACGCAGATTTTTCTTGATCATAGCTCGCAGCAATTGTGACAATGTTCTATTCACCACCTCCGTTTGACCATCAGTTTGGGGATGACATGTAGTGCTGAACAGTAACTTCGTTCCCAGCTTGCCCCATAGTGTCTTCCAGAAGTAGCTCATAAACTTCACGTCCCTGTCAGAAACAATTGTCTTGGGCACTCCATGCAAGCGAACAATGTCCCTGAAAAACAGATTAGCTATGTGCGACACATCGTCGCTTTTGTGGCATGCAATAAAATGTGCCATCTTAGAGAATCTATCCACTACCACAAATATACTATCATGACCTCTTTTAGTGCGTGGCAAACCTAACACAAAATCCATACTTATATCTTCCCATGGTGTGATAGGTGCAGGTAGTGGAGTATACAAACCGTGAGGCTTCAGCTTGGACTTGGACGTGTTGCATACAATGCAGCGCCTAACAAATCTGTCCACGTCACGCCTCATCTTGGGCCAATAAAAATGATCAGCGAGCATGAGAAGCGTCTTCTCACGCCCAAAGTGACCCATCAATCCGCCAGCATGTGATTCCTGCAACAATAACAAACGTACCGACGATTCTGGAACACATAGTTTGTTAGCACGAAACAAAAATCTATCATGTATGTGGTACTTGTCCCATGCATTTCTAAGCATACTCAAACGATATGGTTCAGCAAAATCATGATCAGTAGCATACAAATCACACAAGCTCTCTAAACCAGGAATTTTAACATCAAGATGCGTCAATAACATGTTCTTCCTAGATAGAGCATCAGCAACAACATTTTCTTTCCCTTTCTTATACTTGATTATGTAGGGAAACGACTCAATGAACTCAACCCACTTAGCTAGGCGCCTATGCAAGTTAGATTGAGCTTTCAGATATTTTAAAGCTTCATGATCAGAATGTATGATAAATTCTTTTGGCCACAAATAATGTTGCCAAACCTCAAGAACTCGAACAAGCGCATACAATTCTTTATCATAAACAGGATAATTCAGTCTAGCACCAGAAAGTTTCTCACTGAAATAAGCAATAGGTCTACCTTCTTGCATCAACACACCACCAATTCCTATACCACTAGCATCACATTCAACTTCAAATTGCTTAGAAAAATCTGGTAGTGCAAGCAATGGTGCAGAAGTAAGCAAACGTTTCAGCTCATCAAATGCATGATCTTGGGCAGCGCCCCATACAAAAGGCACTCCTTTCTTAGTTAATTCATTCAATGGTGCAGCAATAGTACTAAAGTCTTTCACAAAACGCCGATAGAAACCAGCAAGACCGTGAAAACTGCGTACTTGACTAACATTCATGGGAGTAGGCCAATTTTGAATTGCTTCAATTTTAGATGAATCTACCTCTACCCCATGCATAGATACAACATATCCCAGAAATATCACTCTATCTTTTGCAAATGTGCACTTCTCAAGGTTAGCATACAATTTAGCATCACGCAACACTTGCAAAACTTGTCTAATATGCTCACAATGTTCAGATTCAGTGCGGCTATAAATAAGTATATCATCAAAATATACAACCACAAAACGACCAATCTTAGAGAAAATAGCAGCACCACTCAATTCATCTAGCATATCCTCTAAGCGTGGAATAGGATGACGATATCGAATAGTGATGTTATTAATAGCTCTACAATCTACGCACATGCGCCATGTACCATCTTTCTTAGGCACCAAAATAACAGGAACAGCACAAGGGCTAAGAGAAACACGAATATACCCCTTGTCCAGAAGCGCTTGTACTTGTCGCTGTATTTCCTTTGTCTCTTCGGGGTTGGTCCTGTACGGCGCACGGTTTGGAAGAGTGGCACCAGGGATCAAATCAATTTGATGCTCAATTCCACGCAATGGTGGCAGTCCTGCGGGCACCTCCTCCGGAAACACATCGTCGTACTCCTGCAATACATTAGAAACACCAAGAGAAACAGGTTGCATATCATTAGAAACTAACACCTCGCCTTTGTACATAAGCACAAGTGGCATGGCTGTAGGATCCTCTCTAAATTCTACCATGTCTTCTTTAGTGGCTAATATAAGCAAACTAGGCACTCTCTCACTTTTCGTTATATTTTCACTCACAGCTATTACATTATTTTCTCGTGTAGGTGGCTGTTCTAGCTTCACTTCTGTTTTCTGACGAGACTCATTGACAATTTGCTGCGGTGACATAGGCTGTAGATTAATTTTCTTGCCCTTGAACTCCAAGTGATAGGTATTGGCTCGGCCATTGTGTTGCACATGGCGATCATACAGCCATGGCCGACCCAGTAGTAGGTGACAAACAGTCATAGGAACCACATCAAACTCAATGGAATCCTTGTATGGTCCTATCTCAAAATTCACACGCACCATATGATTTACCTTCATCTCTCCATTATCACTCAACCATTGGATGTAGTAGGGATTTGGATGAGGTAAATATTTCAGATTTAGCTTGGCACATAACTCCTTGCTTGCTAGATTGCGGCAGCTACCTCCATCAATGATTACTTTGCAAGCTTTGTTTGGGCCAACTAGTGCTTTCGTTTGGAACAAATTGCAGCGCTGGGAATCAGCATGTGGCGTGACACTCAATGCACGCTGCGAGACAACAATGGTAGGCGCTGGAGAAGCAAAGGCATCCATGCCGCCCTCACTTGTGTAACCATCATCATGGGAATCATACGGATCAGCGTCATCTCCAGTCTCATACTCATTATCATCATTAACAATCATCACCTTTCGGTTTGGACACTCTCGCTTGAAGTGCCCCTTGCCACCACATGTATGGCATTGCATATCTCTATTACGAGCTGTAGACATGTTGGAACCAGAGCTAGGCGCAGGAGCTGCTGGTTTCTTTGCAGTAGAAGCATTGGAGGCTGGGTGAGAATGTGAAGAAGAAGGGCCTCTGGTGGCACCCTCCATAGGCGCTGTAGATTGGTGTGGCGCCCTGCTAGAGAACCGCCCAGAAGGAGTATATCGTGCCTTGATTTGAGCCTCTTCAGCTAACTGCGATTCAGCCTCCCTTGCATGATGCAAAAGCTCATTCATAGTGTTGTAGGAATGATGCCTAACAATGCCTTTTATGTTGTACTTCAGCCCATGAAGAAATCGCTGCATGGTCATCTCAATAGACTCTCGAACACGTGCACGCTGCAGCAACATCTCCATCTCCATGTAATAAGCATCAACGGTCATGGTTCCTTGCTTCAACTGTGTCAATTTATCATAAACAGTACGCAGGTAATTAGTGGGAACAAAACAAGCTCGCATGATCTCTTTCATATTGCGCCATGTAAGAACAGGAAGCTCGTTGTTATCTCTTCTTTCCGTCACAATGCTATCCCACCAACGCAAGGCATAACCATCAAATTCTGAAGAAGCAAGCTTGATCTTCCTATCTTCAGTGTAATCATGCAAACGCCATAATTTTTCAATCTTGAGCTCCCAAGTAAGGTACTCCTCCGCATCAGTGGAACCTTCAAATCTGGGAATCGTGAACTTGGGCTTGCCCAAGCCACATCCTCCTGAAATGGCACACGCCGAGCACCAGGTGGTGGTGGTGGCCGACCCTGTCCTGGAAAACCACGCCCGCGGCCATTGTTGCCCATCATGTGTTCATTATCTCCATGGACACTATCAACATCGCCATGGTCCTCATGATGGCGTTGCTCAACAGTTACACGCAGCCCATTGACGGAAGTTGTCAATTGTTGTATGCTTGCCTGGAGAGCAGTGACTTGCGCTTGCATAGCATTGACTGTAGTTTCAGTTGCATCCACTTTCATTTGCACAGCTTGAATATCAGCGTCAATGTTTTCAGTGGATCTAGTAATAACCCCTTGCAAATGATCACGGAGAGCTTCATATTCCCTCCATGTAACAGTAGCATCATCAGCCTTTTTCTGCATCACATCATCAACACCACTAACAGACATGATTAGTAGGTTAGTGCACTAAATCAAAAATCGTTTTGGTGGCACACTCACAACTCACTCAAAACTGACAAGAAAAGGAAATCTTACCGTTCCAAAGTGAATAGAAAATGCGTACCCGTTTGGATAGAAGACTAATGCACGGATGTGATGAAGTGAATACCAGGGTATAAGAGCAATCACACGACAAAGCAGGAGTATAAGGTGGAGCTGTAGGTATGGTATCCTAACTACACCGAAGACAAGTCCTAGTGCTGATCGTGTGAACAAACACCCAAAGGAAACACACACGTGGAGATAAACGTGGCAAAGCAACTATAAAACAGGATATGTTGCAATGCGCAAGAGAGACACTAGCAATGCTCAATGTAACAGGCACAAGATTGCTCAATCTACTAGTGCAGCAAATTAGATAGATGCTTCGGCCTCTCACTTGTCTGTTTTTTGATCCTTCTCTCTTTTCTCCTTTTTTTCACTTTTTTTTGACTTCTCTTTATAAAACCAATTCACGGAGTACTGGTGATGATGGTGATAGATAACTTGGTGTCGCCGATGATCTCTCCTCGCTAGATCCCTGATGCCAATGCAACAGCTCTCTACCCTTCAGATATTCACGACTTCACACACTTGCGCAACGCAGCCGTCGACCACGAAACGGTATAATTGCAATTCACTAATTCCCAATGGAACAACAGATCACACTTAACTTGCAGTATGTAATCTCCAGATCGAAACGAATTGGAGACAAGAATTCCAGATGAATGCTTAGAGCAGTCTCAAGAACTAGGGTTTTATCTAAAACGTGGTCTAACCTCTCTATGGCGCATAAGGCACTTATTATATGGGGGGTGTGGCTGGCCCAAGGGCAACCGACCTGACCTGGTCCTCTAACATGGTTCGACTCAACCTGACGTGATACAAAACTGACCCAAAGGTTGGGTGCAGCCAACTAGGCGCGCAGGCCTTATGTGTATGGCGCACATACACTTGGTGGTGCGCCATATGCAACCTCCTGCGTGATGTCCTCCTCCTCCTCATGCTGGTCGCCGGCCTCCCTCTCCTCCCTCGCGTCCATGTGCATGATCATCACGTCTTGCTCCAGCTCCTCGCTCCCTCGTGCTATGTCTTCTTCTCCCATGAACCTGAGTATGCAAACACACAAAGACTTAGGCAGTAAACAATTCTCATTAACAAAATAATCAGATTCTATTAGGAGCAAATTCACCTGTTGTTCTATTAACTTTGCACGAGCTCTTGTGATAGGTCCAATTCTGATTTCATCATTGGACTTCTTCTTTGCAGCAACTTGCTTGTCATCATTACGAAGTGGAGATGGAACAATAGTAGGGATGTCCTCATCACGAGCAGGCCGGCTATAGCCGGGGTTAAGGCCGGCTTTAGCCGGTGGGCCGGCTTTAGCCGGTGTGAGACCGGCTTTAGCCGGTCCAGCTTCAGCCGCAACCTCTTCTTGCGGCGCTTCCAAGCTTCTTTCCGGTTGTTCTTCTTCTTCCTTCTCTTCCATGCCTCGATGATGTTGGACTTGATTGTTGACGCACATGATATTGCGAGGTCCGAAAGCCACCCCACATAAGATGTCCTCATCATCCTCCCCTTCTTGAATTGAAGTCGTCCTCGACGAAAGCTCATCTTCTTCTCCAAAATAAGGCTTCAAATCTGCAATGTTAAATGTAGAACTTACCGTACCAAATTCTGTAGGAAGCTCAAGTTTATAGGCATTATCATTCAACTTTTTTAACACTTTAAACAGACCAGCAACACATGGCATCAATTTAGACTTGCGCAAATCGGAAAAACGATCTTTGCGCAAATGCAACCAAACAAGATCACCAACGTCAAACACAATATGCTTTCTTTCTTTATCTCCAGCAATTTTATATTTAGCATTCATGCGTTCTATGTTTTCTTTAGTAGTTGCATGTAGTTTCAAAATATGTTCAGCATGTTGTGTAGCATCAAAATTATGTTACACCGTAGATGGAAGAGGCAATAAATCAATAGGTGCACAAGGAACAAAACCATACACAACTTCGAAAGGGCACAATTTAGTGGTAGAATGCAGCGAACGATTGTAAGCAAATTCTATGAGGTAAACAATTTTCCCACATTTTTAAGTTCTTCTTTAAAACCGCCCTTAGCATAGTAGATAATGTTCTATTTACTACTTCTGTTTGTCCATCAGTTTGGGGATGACATGTAGTACTAAACAGCAATTTAGTCCCCAACTTAGCCCATAAACATCTCCAAAAATGGCTCAGAAATTTAGTATCACGATCAGACACAATAGTATTAGGCACACCATGCAAATGCACAATTTCACGAAAGAATAAATCAGCAATGTGCCATCTTAGAAAATCTGTCTACGACCACAAAAATACTATCCCTCCCCTTCTGTGGGCGAGGTAATCCCAAAACAAAATCCATAGAAATATCTTCCCAAGGCACACTAGGAACAGGAAGAGGCATGTATAAACCATGAGGATTAAGGCGAGACTTAGCTTTTTGACATGTAGTGCAGCGAGCAACAAATCTCTCAACATCTCTACGCATCCGTGGCCAGAAAAAGCGTGCAGCAAGTACGTCCTCCGTCTTCTTTACGCCAAAGTGACCCATTAAACATCCTCCATGTGCCTCCTGCAACAACAAAAGACGAACAGAGCCATCTGGGATGCATAGCTTGTTAGCGCGAAACACAAATCCGTCGTTGAGGATGAATTTGTTCCAATTTCTACCCTCTTTACAATTCAGCAATATATCATTGAATTCAACATCATGCTCCTATTGTCCCTTAATTGTTTCCAAACCAAAAGCTTTGTGGTCAAGTTGATTATGCATGGTATAGCGGTGCGACAAAGCATCAGCAGTAACATTATCTTTACCCTTTTTGTGTTTAATGACATATGGAAAAGATTCAATAAACTCAACCCACTTAGCATGTCACTTATTCAATTTAGCTTGACTACGAATATGCTTCAAAGATTCATGATCAGAATGTATAACAAATTCTTTAGGCCATAAATAATGTTGCCAAGTTTCTAATGTCTGAACAAGAGCATATAATTCTTTATCATAAGTAGAATAGTTCAGACTTGGGCCACTCAGTTTTTCACTAAAATATGCGACATGTTTACCATCTTGTAACAACACACCTCCCAACCCAATACCACTAGCATCACATTCCAACTCAAAAGTTTTATTAAAATGAGGAAGTTGGAGTAATGGAGCATGTGTTAACCTGTCTTTTAGCAGCAGGAAAGCATCTTGCTGTGCATGTCCCCAAGTGAAAGGCACATCTTTCTTTGTCAACTCATTCAGCGGCGCAGCAATGGAACCAAAATCTTTCACAAAGCGCCTATAAAATCCAGCGAGACCAAGAAAACTCCGCACTTGTGTGACCGTTTTAGGCTGCGGCCAACTACAAATAGCTTCAATCTTGGCGGGATCAACTTCAATACCCTTCGCTGTAACAACATAGCCAAGAAACACAACTCGATCAGTGCAAAAGGTGCACTTTGCGAGGTTACCAAACAAGCATGCATCACATAAAGCATTAAAAACAACATGTAGATGTTCCAAATGTTCCTCTAAAGATTTGCTATATATGAGAATATCATCAAAGTATACCACCACAAAACGGCCAATAAAAGCACGTAAAACTTCGTTCATTAATCTCATGAAGGTGCTGGGTGCATTAGTCAAACCAAAAGACATTACTAACCACTCATCTAATCCAAACTTAGTTTTAAATGTTGTTTTCCATTCATCGCCTAGTTTCATACGGATTTGGTGGTATCCACTACGCGAATCAACTTTAGAGAACATGGTAGAGCCACTTAATTCATCAAGCATATCATCTGAATCGTAATATTATTGATAGCTCTACAATCAGTACACAAGCGCCAAGAACCATCTTTCTTACATACCAAAATAATAGGAACAATGCATGGACTAAGAGACTCATGAATATAACCTTTGTTGAGAAGTTCTTGTATTTGTCGCTGAATCTCTTTTGTCTCCTCAGGATTGGTACGATACGGTGCATGGTTAGGCAGCAAAGCACCAGGAATTATATCAATTTGATGCTCTATTCCTCTGATAGGAGGTAATCCTAGTGGTACATCTTGTGGGAAAACATCCTCATACTCCTGTAAAATGTTAGCAACCGCAGGTGGCAAAGTAGGAGGCTGTCGGGGGATTTCATGTCGCAAGAACACGGGTACCACACGGCGGACACAAAGATTCGAACGCAGGGGCCTGTACGCGTGAGATCTAGATCGCAACGAAACACAGCGATGGAAGCCTCGAGACTCCGGTGAGCACAACGCACGACAGAGAGGGACACCGAGCTTTACCCAGGTTTAGGACCCTTGTGGTGAGGTAAAACCCCTACTTCCTGCCTTCTTGTATTACGATGCGATACCTCGCGAGGAGTACAAGGTCTTGGTTACAGAGCTCTAACCGGCCGGAGGTAGAAGAACCAACTTAGCCTAGCTAGCAGCTTAGAGATGGAGATCGGATCCTTTCTAAGGGGCAGCCTCCCCTCCTTTTATAGCGCCGAGGTCCTCCTTCCCCTCATCAACTTGGGGAAGGGGTTGCCACTAACGGCCAAGGAGTGGAAAACTATTGTCTTCAGTCTTCGATGGACGTAGTCTTCGTAGAGTAGTGGCGCCGGTCCATAGGAGTGGGTGGAGAAGGCTGATGTCCTCCTCTGGCGCCCTGCACTATCCACCCTATTTTTAGGGGGGGTGGTAAACAACCACCGTGCAGCTTTATGCAGGCACGACAGGAGCTGGTCTCCCCTTTGTCGGGGTAGCGTGGGTGGTACGCTGTCTTCCATCCTTATCTTCTTGCTCAACACTGGAATGCACTGAGCTGACGTGGATATACTCCATCCCGTCATGAGGAACACCTCGCGAGGAGGCTCTTCTGGTCCTTAGCAGTTTTAGTCGTTGTTCTCCTCATGAGGTGCCTCCTCATGAGGGTCTTCTTCGTTGGGCTTCGGGCTTTAGTTTACCCCTGGGCTAAAGCTAGGCCGTTGAAGGGGCCCAGGAGCAGGTGCACCAGGATACCCCGGTATCCAGAACACCGACAATTGCCCCTGAGAGCCTGGCCCGCAAACGCGCCCTCTCGAGGGAGCGAAGGGTCAGGGCCCCCCAGAAGCTGCTGGGCCCTCCAACGGCACACGTCAACGCGCGCGGTCAGAGGACTATGTGAATATGTAGAGGCCGCAGACGCGTGGTGCGACCGCAGCTGGCGAGACGAAACAGCGAGCAACCCAACAGTCCCCGAGGCATCAAACCGCCATGATAGCGCGTCACTTCACTACAGGGCACTGCGCCAATGCTTCGATTCCCACGCTGGGACTTGATGCTTCGACGCCGGCCATGCCTTTAAATGCAGCTTCCTCAACGCCCTCAGCACCTCACTCGCTTCCTCTAGTACTACTCCCTCCCAAGACATCTAACCCGAGCCGTGGATCCCTCTGGTTCTTCCGCCGCCGCCGGATCTTCGAGCTCGTTGGCGAAGCACCGCGGGCGCCCCCCGGGCAGCAGGAACAAGCCAAAAGTCCCCGCCTTTGGGCGCCCAGAGCAGGAGGCCCCCTGTGCATTGAGGCGCCGACGCAGGGCGCGGAGAACCGCGTCGCCCCGAGGACCTCCATGGCCTTGACCCTTTGGGGTCCTGCACCAGGAGGTGCTCTGAACACGCCGTCGCCATGGTGGAGGCGATGCTGGCTCCCCGCCCTGCGGGGAGCATCGACCGGGCGCTTTGGGAGGCAGAGGCCGCACTAGTCCCCCTCCCCCCGGTTGCGAATGCCCCAGTACCAGAGGAGGTGGCACCCTTCGTGACCGGAGTGGTCGCGACTCCCCGCCGCCTGGCGGCGGTGGCTCTGGGACCCCTCATCGCGCCGGGGTCCCATTTCCTAGAGCTCCTCATCGTCATCGAGGCTTGGAGCTTCACCACCCTACGGCTGCCCGACGTAGTCCGGAGGGCGATCTCCGCCCCTGGCCTCTCCATTGGAGAGGTCGCGCTGGTGGAGCAGAGCAGGCCAGAGCTGATCTGGCCTGTTGACATCATCCTCGGGGTGGGCGACAATGCCGTCCTCTCTGGGCATTGGAGGGCTTTCGCCCTCGGCCACTGTCTCCGCGTTGGCGACCACCTCGTCTTCCGCTTCAAGCTGGGGACGCTGGAGGCCTCGGTGCGGATCTTCACCGCCACAGGCGTCCGCCGCACCTACCCCCAGCCCGTGGTGGATTAAAGGGGCAGCATCGCCACGGAGGTCTTCTAGGAAGGAGAACTAGTATCCTCCCCTCTTTTGTAATTGTAGTCCTCGCCGGCGGGGTATGCCCCGCCGTGACTCTGTTCCTTCCCCTGCTGGGGATTTATTAATGATGGAGTCACCTTGGTTATTGCTTTTTCTTTTGCTCCTTGATTCTTCTTGTTGTCCTGGTCATCTGCACGCTCGAGAGCCCTAGCGAGTTATTCACGCTTGTTGGAGGCCTCCCTGCGCCTCAGAGCTCATGGCGGGGTCGGCGCCGGTGACAACGATGGACGATTCTTGAGGCAAGTAGTTGAAGAAATAGTTGGAAAATAAAAAACCCCAAATCCCCAAAAATGAGAACAAATCAATAAAACAATCGAAAAAGAAAAGGCGAATAAGATGCCCCTATGACCGGCACCGGGACCTTCCTCATCGTGAGGGAGCGTGGCACTATATGTGCCAGCAGCTAAGAGCAAATTGTTGCACGTGGCAATTCACGGGGCCTTCCTCGTCGTGAGGGAAGCTAGACTCTCATGGATGCGAAAGCGTCGACGCTTAAGAGAGCCCAGAGGCCATCGACACCTCGTGAGGGTTGCTCACGAGGTGAAGGGCCTGGCGCGGACCTCCAGATCTACGTCTCCTTCACAAGATGATTGGAGCGGTCTTGGTCTTCGGTGGTCCTGCCATGTTCGGCCTTCCTCGAGCGAGGGGAATCCTGACTCCTGCGGATGCTAAGTGCATCGATGCTTGACTCCTACGGATGCTAAGTGCATCGACGCGTATGACGCCCCCGTGAGGGCTGCTCATGAGGCGCTTATCCTTGGTGGGTGCCTTGGGCACACCTTGGAATTTTTCCGAAGATTTCTTATTTTCCGGTGTACTACGCGAGCAACTAAGCACCTCGGGCACATGGAGGTGATCAATAACGGGGCCGTGTCCCTAGATCAGAGCTCAGTCGCTTCGGGTTTTTTGGGCTTGCTGTTTTCCGGGCGAAGGCCCCAGCATAGACACCGTGCCTAGCCCCCTTCCGCGTGAAGTACAGTAGAAAATAAATGGACTTCATGCCATTTTAATATCATGCCGAAGTAGAGGCGCTACATGCGCTTTAACTTAATCTCAGTGCTGAAGAGCAGTTGAAGTTGATACAAAGTGCCATGATAATGGTCTTATCTCCTCGTGAGGAACCTACGGGTAGAACTTTCTCAGATGAGCTATGTTCCACGGGTTCTCCACTGGCATGCCTTCTGCAGTTTCCAGCCGCGCCGAGCCTGGCCTGGCGATGTGCGTCACCTTGAAGGGCCCCTCCCACGAGAGAGTATCCTCCTGAGCACCAGATCGCCGACCTCAAGTGTCCTTGCTCGAATGTGGCGGCTATGATAGCGGCGTAGTCCTTGCTGGTACCTCACAGGGTGAAGCACTGCTTGGCACCGAGCTTCTTCGAGCTGGAGGAGGCGATCCTTGATGAGGTCCTCTTGACGCAGCTCGTTGAAGGCGAGCACCCTTGGCGACCCAAACTTGACGTCGGTGGGAAGAACAGCCTCCGCCCCATAGACCAGGAAGAATGGAGTCTTGATACGTCTCAAACGTATCTATAATTTTTGATGCTCCATGCTTATTTTTACACCATTTGCTTAGTGTTGCATTACACTTCGTGGCATTTTTATGCATTTTCCGGAACTAACCTATTAACGAGATGCCACAGTGCCAGTTCCCTGTTTTCTGCTGTTTTTGTGTTTCCGAAAAGTTACACAGGAAATATTCTCGAAATTGGACGAAACAAAAGCCAAACATCCAGAAATTCACCAAAGCTTCCAGAGAACCAAAGAGGAGACGGAGTGGGGCCATTGGCCGCCCACACAACAGGGCGGCGCGGCCCAGGGCTAGGCCGCGCCCCCTATGTGTGTGGCTGCCTCGGTCCACTTCTGACGATGCCCCTTCGCCTATAAAGACCCCCCGACGGGAAAAACCTAAAAACCCGATCACTTTTCCAGAAACATATCGCGATCCGCCGCTGTCGTCGACCCGAGATCGGGAGGGTCCAGAAGCTCTTCCTGGCACCCTGCCGAAGAGGGGAATTGCCACCGGAGGTCTTCTTCATCACCATGCTTGCCTCCGGCGTGATGAGTGAGTAGTCTACCCTGGACTATGGGTCCATAGCAGTAGCTAGATGGTTGTCTTCTCCACCATGTGCTTCATGTTTAGATCTCGTGAGCTGCTTTACATGATCGAGATCACCATTATGTAATTCTACATGTTGTGTTTGTTGGGATCCGATGGATATTGGTGTTATGATTGAGTTGATGTGCTGAATATTATCTTATGTTATCTCTATGTTGTTTATGATCTTGCATGCTCTCCGTTGTTAGTAGCTATCATGGCTGAATAGTTGCTAGTGACTCCAAGAGGGGGTATTTATGCTCGATAGTGGGTTCATGCCTCTACTTAATCTGGAGGAGTGACAAAAACCTCTAAGGTTGTAGATGTGTTGTTGCCACTAGGGGGAAAACAACATTCATATGTCCAAGGGCATATGCTTTGTTTACATTACACACTTTGCTTAATGCAGTTATCTGTTGTTCGCAACTTAATACTTGTGGAGTTCTCGGATTGATTCACCACAAGTGGATTATTACTCATAGATGCAGTTGGATGGCGGTCTATTTATCTTGTTGTAATGCCCAGAGTAAATCTCATAGTGATCCTCTCGACATATGCACGTTGTCTTTATTCTATCAATTGCCCAACTGTAATTTGTTTACCCAGCATGTGTTATTTTATCTTATGGAGAGACACCACTAATGAACTGTGGACCCCGGTCCTATTTCCATTACATTGCTATCACCTGTTTACTTTACTCGCACTGTTTACTTTACTCGCATACTACTATTGCTTTCCACTCGATACGCTCATACCCTTTGTTTCAAGCAAACCGGTGAGATTGACAACCTCATCGTAAGTTGGGAACAAAGTATTTGGTTGTGTTGTGTGCAGGTTCCACATTGCTACTAGTTGAAGACGCGCTAACAAGATATCGTTAACGGCGCCCTTGTTGGAGTGTCACTAGGCTAGCAAGCATCACCATCTGGAGTATTGGCTTTTTCCTACTGGATTGATAACCTTGGTTTCATAACTGAGGGAAAACTTGTTGCTATATTCATCAAACCTTCTCCTGGGGTTTCCAACTGGCCGGTCATTTACTTCATCAACAAATGCAATCAAGTTCTCTAGCACCTTCAATACCGCGCCATCAACAAGTTTTCTGGCGCCGTTGCCGGGGAAAAAGAAGACTTCTGCAAGGGGAGTTTCGCACGCTGATGACCCACAAGTATAGGGGGTGTATCGTAGTACTTTCGATAAATAAGAGTGTCGAACCCAACGAGGAGCAGAAGGTGTTGATGAGTGGTTTTGATCAAGGATTCACTGTAAATACTAGCAAACAGGTTTTCAGGGGTAATTGGCAATATGAGTAAATAAAGTGCGAGTAAATAAAAGACAGTAGTAACAATTGCAGCAAGTGGCCCAATCCTTTCTTTAGCAAAGGACAAGCCGGTTGTGTACTTATAATAACCAAACGTTCTCGAGGACACACGGGAGTTTCTGTCAAGAGCTTTCGCTTCATAAAGCCAATAGTCTTTATTGGTTTGATAGGTGTTATGGGGGTGAACCTGTGCTAGCGCACTACCCTTACTAGGATAAATACACACTTGTGATTATACCCTCCTGCAAGCATCCGCAAATACAAGAAAGTAATTAAGATAAATCTAACCACAGCCTTAAATTCTAGGATCCTACGCTCCCTGGTGCAAAGGTTTCCCAACGGAGGTTTAGGTTTCCGTCACTCCAGCAACCCCACAATCGGAAGCCAAATACACAATGCATCTCACTAGGCCCATAAATGGTGAAGTATCATGTAGTCAACGTTCACATGACACCACTAGTGAAATAGCACCACAACAATATCAAACCATTAAATATTTCTCAACAATAATTCACTACTAACATCTTGACTTCTCCCATGTCCTCAAGAACTAAACGAACTACTCACAAGACATCATATGGATCATGATCAGAGGTGAAATAATGGTAAATAATAATCTGAACATAAACCTTAATTCAACGGTTCCACTCAATAGCATCAACTACAAGAGTAATCAACACCGGGAAAGTTTCCCCTATGAATATAACAAGATCCAACTCAAGATGTTACAGCGGGATGGCGTGGTGATGGTGGAGATGAAGGTGCTGGTGATGGAGATGATGATGATGATCCCGATGAAGTCCGGTGCGATGGTGATGACGATGGCGACGATCTCCCCTCTCCGGGAAGGAATTTCCCCGGCAGATTTCTCCCTGCCGGAGAGCTTTTCTCTCTCTGGTGTTCTCCGCCCCGCAGAGGCGGTTGTGTCTAACTCTGAGCCCCCCCTGACTTAGGTTTTCGGGGACGATGAAGTACGCAAAGAGGCGAGACCAGAAGTGGGCCAGGGCAGCCTCACACAGGGCTGGCGCTGCCAGGGGTCAGGCCGCGCCACCTTGGCGTGTGGGCCCCTCCTGGCTCCTCTCGACTCCTCCTTCTGGCTTCCTGAGTCTTCTGGGAAAATATAATTTCCTGGTATTTTTCTGGAATTTTCCTGATCTTCAAAATATGGTCCCTTGATGGTCCTTTTTCCAGCAGAATCCTGACTCTGGCAGCAAATCCTCCGATGATCATCAAACATGTGGAAACAAAGGAAATAACATAAGTATCAACTCTAAATATGAAATATATCAATGAATAACAGTAAATTATGATACAAAATAGTGATGCAAAATGGACGTATCAACCCCCCCAAGCTTAGACCTCGCTTGTCCCCAAGCGAAAACTAAACTCGGTAAACATGACCACAGGTTTATGGAGTGAAGTGTCGATAATCAAAATACGGACAAGAAGCATCACATTCACCAAAGCACAAATTATAATAGACAGCAACTTCCCTTTATAAGATATAGACTTGCAATAGGTAAAAGGGAATCATATGTAAAGATGCACAAGGTAAACTATAATTGGCAATGGCAAACCTTAATTCTTGGTCAAAGAATGAAGAACAAGCTATTCTTTCTTTTGAACGGAGCCTTTTAAAACAGAGCTGATATAGCAAAGACCATATGCTCAACAAAACAAACTTTTGCATTCATAGAAAGCTTTCAAAGGTATATTCCTTCAGACAAAAGCATTATACAAAACAAGGAAGATAGTAAACATGATTAAACGGATCAACATATGAATGAGTGAAACATAACAACCCAAATGCTTGCTAGAGATAGAGGGGAATAGGTTGACTCAACATAAAAGTAAAAGATAGGCCCTTCGCAGAGGGAAGCAGGGATTAAACATGTGCTAGAGCTTTTCATTTGCAAAACAGAGGTAAAAGAATTATTTTGAGAGGTGGTTGCTTTTGTCAACGACTAGCAACGGAGTTCTTGAAATCTTCCATACTAAACAAGTGAGAGCGTTTCCGAGATGGTTGATTAATTGGCACATTGGTGCTCTTTTATAGCTTTGCACTCCTCCCCACCTTTTTCCTTTCTCAAACCATGGCTAACCAATTCCATCGGGTGCCGACCAACTTTCACATACCATGGAGGAGTGCTCTTTTCTTTTTCTTTTCTTTTTGAGATTATAATGGTCTGACCAGCTCCCTTGCAAAATTAATGACGAGTAGATGAAGCTGCCTAGTCGAGGGGTACTTAATTTAGTATGGAAGATAACAAACCCATCCACTACGTCCTCATGAGCTAAAAACAGTGGCACAAAATGAGAAGTGTTTGAAGGTTTTTGAAAGGTAGCACATGAAAATTTACTTGTAATGGCTTGAAATACCATGCATAGGAATTTATAGTGGACTCTTTGGAAGTAACTTGGCTTTTGGGATTTGGATGCACGAGAAGTATTTCCTCTCAGTACAGGTTTTTGGCTAGCAAGGCTGGGTAGCAAGCATAAGAGTTGCATGAAACAGACAAACATACATATAATAAGAACAATCATGCCAACTCCCTTGAAGGTACAACGATTTTGACTTTAGGAATAACAATGCTTAAAAGCCAAACATAAGGGAAAACTGAAGTGATGTAACTACAAGCACCTCTTTATCCTTTTCTACTCAAACCTCAAAGTAATGTTGCTACTGACCAAGCTAGGTTTGCCAAAACCAACTAAATTTACTCATGCTCCCAAAGTGATACCAATACCAATCAACAAGACTAGTCATACAAGAGAGATTGCAAACTAACATAAAGTGTGTGAAAAGTAAACGATAGAACTTCTCATTAATATTTTATTACCGCAACTCACACCAAGGGATACATAGATAACCAACTAAGGAGGATACTTCCAAACTGCAAACTATTCTATAAGATAACTTCTCTATTCATGATATGACTCTACTTGAAAAGTAAATGAGCAAAAGGTAATGATATGATACCGCGGCATTCCCCCAAGCTTCGAACAAGCCAAGGGGATGCCTATACCGATGACGAGTTACTCCTTTGGTGGTGGTGGTGAATCTTCATTGTTGTCATACTTCCAAGGTAGGGGTCCTCCATCAAGGAAGGATGTCTTGGTCTCCAAAATCCTGAAACTTGCAGCAGCACTCATTTGTTGAAATCTAGCTTCATACTCACAATTTTGGTTTTGCACGTCGTAGAGTTGTGCTTGTCATTGGCTAGTCGTCTCCTGGAGCGAGAGGATATCCCTCCAGAGCTCTGTAGTCTCCTTCTTGTACTTGGCAACAAGCTCTTGATTAATCCTATAGATAATGTCCACCTCGCGTTCTGCCATCTTCTTGTATTTGAAAACTTCTTGTTCCAGTGCTTCCATCCTCGCTTCGAGACTCCCTTCTCCCTTGGGTCCTTGAACATCTTTAATCTGCAACTCCCCATCCTTGAGTGACAACTCCTTCAGATGCATCCTCAGCTCCCTCATGTACGGATTGATGGAATCCGTAAGAGGGTTCTCCTCAGATGGACCGGACGAAGACATTGTAACTCCAAAGCTGAGAGCAATCCCTGACAGAAACAGCTCGAAACAAAACACAACGAGAAAACGATATACAGACCTCGGGGACTCCGGGGGGTTAAATAGGCGAAAATTATACATCAAAACGAAATCACAGGAGGAAACCGGGACGGAAAAGAGTTCCGGGGTGCTCTCACACCTAGGTGGCGCGGCCAGGGGTGGGCCCGCGCCACCTACGTGTGAGAAGCGCACGGACTCCTTTTCTTGCCCGTTTTTGTCTCGTGATTTTTCATATTTAGTAAAAACAGCAAAAATATTAAAGGAAGAGCTTTTCGCGAAACTTCTCTGACTAGAACTGTTACTATTCAAAAACTAACTCTGCAGGTACCTGCAATTTGTCTTGGATGAATTCTTCTGGAGAAACTGTTTCAATAACATCAACATCTTCATTATAAGAATCTCCAGAAATATAATGTTTGAGTCTTTGCCCATTCACCACTTGTGTTGAGTCATCTTTCAATGAAGCAATCTTAATAGCACCTGAGCGGTACACTTCCACAATAACATATGGTCCTTCCCATTTTCAAAGTAATTTTCCTGCAAAAAATCTGAGATGAGACCTATACAAAAGAACTTTCTCACCAACATGAAACTCTCTCTTAAGAATTCTCTTATCATGCCATTGCTTGACTTTCTCTTTAAAAAGCCTGGCATTCACACACGCTTCGTTTCTCCACTCATCTAGAGAACTCAAATCTAATAACCTTTTCTTACCGGCTAGTTTAAAATCTCTATTAAGCTCTCTCACTGCCCAAAAAGCTTTGTGTTCTAATTCTAAGGGCAAGTGACACGCTTTTCCGTAAACCATCTTATAAGGAGACATACCCATGGGGTTCTTATAAGCAGTTCTATAAGCCCATAAAGCGTCGTTTAACTTACTAGCCCAATTTTTCCTAGATCTATTGACAGTCTTCTGCAAGATAGACTTGATCTCCCTATTTGAAAGCTCTACCTGCCCACTAGTTTGGGGATGATAAGCAGAAGCAATTCTATGATTGACATCATATTTAGCAAGAGTTTTTCTAAAACCACCGTGAATAAAATGAGAACCTCCGTCAGTCATAAGATATCTAGGCACACCAAACCTAGGAAAAATAACATCCTTAAGCATTTTTAACGAGGTCTCACCATCGGCACTCTTTGTAGGTATGGCTTCTACCCATTTAGTAACATAATCAACAGCAACAAGTATATGGGTATAGCCTTCTGAAGGAGGAAAAGGACCCATAAAGTCAAATCCCCAACAATCAAACGGTTCAATAACAAGAGTGTAATTCATAGGCATTTCATTGCGTCTAGAAATATTACCAACTCTTTGACATTCATCACAAGATAAAACATACCTTCTAGCATCTTTAAAGAGGGTTGGCCAATAAAAACCTGATTGTAGAACCTTTTGCGCGGTTCTATCTCCAGCATGATGCCCTCCATAGGCACTGCCATGGCATTTTCTTAATATCTCTTGTTGCTCATATTCCGGTACACATCTTCGCATAATACCATCAACTCCTTCTTTATATAAGTGTGGGTCATCCCAAAAGTAATGCCTCAAATCATAGAAGAATTTTCTTCTTTGCTGAGCTGTAAAAGTTGGAGGCAAATACGTGGAAACAATAAAGTTAGCATAGTCAGCATACCAAGGAAGGTCTCGCGAGGTTACATTTATTGCAGCCAACTGTTCATTTGGAAAACTATCATTAACAGGAATAGGATCAAAAGAAATGTTTTCCAATCTAGACAAATTGTCAGCCACAGGATTTTCAGCACCTTTCCTATCTACGATATGCAAATCAAACTCTTGTAAAAGCAACACCCATCTAATAAGCCTAGGCTTAGCATCTTTCTTAGTCATAAGATATCTAATAGCAGCATGATCAGTATGAATAGTAACTTTAGAATCAACAATGTAGGATCTAAACTTATCACATGCAAAAACAACAGCAAGAAACTCTTTCTCAGTAGTAGCATAATTCTTCTGAGCAGCATCAAGAGTCTTACTAGCATAATGAATAACATTCAACTTATTATCTACTCGCTGTCCAAGAACAGCTACCAACAGCAAAATCACTAGCATCACACATAATTTCAAAAGGTAAATTCCAATCAGGTGGTTGAACAATAGGAGCAGTAGTTAAAGCCTTCTTAAGAGTTTCAAAAGCTTCCTTACAATCATCATCAAAGACAAATGGTATATCTTTTGAAGAAGATTAGTAAGAGGCTTTGAAATCTTGGAGAAATCTTTAATAAACCTCCTATAGAAACCAGCATGACCAAGAATACTATGAATACCTTTAACATCTTTGGGACAGGGCATTTTCTCAATTGCCTCCACTTTTGCTCTGTCAACTTCAATACCCCTTTCAGAAATTTTATGCCCAAGGACAATTCCTTCATTCACCATAAAGTGGCATTTCTCCCAATTAAGAACAAGGTTAGTTTCTTCGCATCTCTGCAAAACTTTATCAAGGTTGTGCAAACAATTATCAAAAGAAGTTCCGTAGACGGAGAAATCATCCATGAAGACCTCCACAATTTCTTCACAAAAGCCATGAAAAATCGCGGACATGCATCTTTGAAAAGTAGCAGGAGCATTGCATAAACCAAACGGCATACGTCTATAAGCATATGTTCCATAAGAACAAGTAAAAGTGGTTTTCTCCTGATCATCCTTCTTAACAGCAATTTGAGAAAAACCAGAATAACCATCAAGAAAACAAAAATGAGTCTTCTTAGACAACCTTTCTAACATCTGATCTATAAACGGTAAAGGGTAATGATCTTTCTTGGTAACTTTGTTTACCTTTCTATAATCTATGCACATTCTATAACCAACTACTATCCTTTGAGGAATAAGCTCGTTATTCTCATTAGGCACAACAGTCATACCTCCTTTCTTAGGAACACAATGAATAGGACTAACCCATCTACTATCAGCAATAGGATAAATAATACCAGCATCAAGGAGTTTTAATACCTCATTTCTTACCACATCCTTCATCTTGGGAATTAAGCGGCGTTGATGCTCCACGACTGGCTTTGCGTCTTTCTCCATATTAATTGCATGCTGACATAAAGTAGGAGAAATCCCTTTTAAATCATCAAGAGTATATCCCATAGCTCCTCGGTGTTTCCTCAATATCTCCAACAATCTTTCTTCTTCCTTTCCTGAAAGTTTAGAGCTAATAATAACAGGATATATTTTCTTATCATCAATATAAGCATATTTAAGATTATCAGGCAAAGGCTTTAATTCAAAAACAGGATCTTCCTTAGGTGGCAAAGTGGTACCAAGATCCTCCACAGGTAGGTTATGCTTGATTAACGGTGGTTGACGAAGAAGAATATCGTCAATCTCTTCTCTTTCCTTGCTAAAAACATCACTTTCGTGATCTTCCATGAATTGCTGCAAGGCATTATTAGGAGCAAGTGCAATAGAGGCAAGCTGTTCAACTCGAAAATTTTCATTAGGCGTGTCCTTTTCATAAGAAGTCTTAGGAAACTTGGAAAAATTAAACTCATAAGACTCTCCATTAAACTTAGTAAAAAATTTCTCCTTCTTACAATCTATCACGGCGCCACAAGTGTTCAAAAATGGTCTACCAAAAATAATAGGACAAGTTTTACTAGCCTCCTTACCGAGTACTAGAAAATCAGTAGGGTATTTAGTCTTACCGCAAAGAACTTCCACATCTCGAACAATACCAAGAGGCCAGACGGTCTCTCTGTTAGCTATCTGAACAACCACATCAATATCTTCAAGTTCACAAGCGCCAATCTCATGCATAATTTCTTTGTAAAGCTCTAAAGGAATAGCACTTGCACTAGCACCAATATCACATAAACCATAATAACAATGATCTCCAATCCTGACAGAAATAACAGGAACACTTGCTTTCCTATGCTTTTTAGGATGTGAGAGAATGTTAGAAGCATCTTCACAAAAAAGAATATATTCATCTCCTACATCTTTAGTAACAAGATCCTTCAATATAGCTACAGGAAACTTAATAGTAATTTGCTCATCAGGCTCTGCAGCTTTCTTAGTACTTTTATTAGACACACTTACCAAAGTAGAATACTTCTTTACCTTAGCAGGGAAAGGTGTCTTCTCAAAATAAGGCTCAGGCACAATGCTATCAACAGTACAAACTTCAGTAGCTGCGGCAGCTATATGACTGATAGAATCTTTATAAGGCGCATGATATTTGTTCCAATCTTTCTTTGGAACATCAATATAAGAGGCAAATGCCTTAAAACAATTAGCAAGTATTTGTGAATCAAGACCATAAGCAGCGCTTACACTATGAAAGTCATCGGTTCCAATAAAAGATTTAATGCATTCATAATCATAGTTTATACCTGACTTCCTACCTTTGTCGTTCTCCCAACCTTCAGCATTCTCTTGTATACGGTCAAGAAGTTTCCACTTAGCATCTTCTTTCATATGAGTAAATGATCCAAAGCAAGAAGCATCCAAATAATCCTTATCAGGAAGAGTAAGCCGCGCATAAAAATTATCAATAACAATATTATTGGGGAGCTCATGAATGGGGCATTTGAGCATTAGTAACTTCAATCTCCCCCATGCTTGGGCAATACTTTCTCCATCATGAGGCCAAAAATTATATATCTTGTTACGGTCTTTATGAATTTCACTTGGAGGATAAAACTTGGAATAAAAGAGAGGCACAATATCCTCCCATGCCATAGATGGACCATCTTGGAGTAGTCGATACCACTCTTCAGCTCTGCCTTTCAATGATAAAGAGAATAATTTCTTCTTGACCTGGCTTGGTGAAATACCTGCACATCTGAACAACTCGCATAATTCATGTATAAATAATAAGTGATCACCCGGATGGACAGTTCCATCTCCTAAATAGCAGTTATCCATAATACGCCCAACAATTTTCATAGGTATTTTAAAAGGATCAATTTCAGCAGGTGGTGGAGGTGGTGGTTCCTCCACATGTGCAGCAGTAGTAGTAGTAGTGTTTCCAAATAGGAAACCAAATGGAGAGTTCTCCATAGCAAAGTAAAATAAAAGACAAAATAAAAACAATACTCACAGCGGTGGTTACCTTTACCAATTCCACTCTTCAATAGCGCTACACTCCCCGGCAACGGCGCCAGAAAATAGTCTTGATGACCCACAAGTATAGGGGGTGTATCGTAGTACTTTCGATAAATAAGAGTGTCGAACCCAACGAGGAGCAGAAGGTATTGACGAGTGGTTTTGATCAAGGATTCACTGTAAATACTAGCAAACAGGTTTTCAGGGGTAATTAGCAATACGAGTAAATAAAGTGCGAGTAAGTAAAAGACAGTAGTAACAATTGCAGCAAGTGGCCCAATCCTTTCTTCAGCAAAGGACAAGCCGGTTGTGTACTTATAATAACCAAACGTTCTCGAGGACACATGGGAGTTTCTGTCAAGAGCTTTCGCTTCATAAAGCCAATAGTATTTATTGATTTGATAGGTGTTATGGGGGTGAACCTGCGCTAGCGCACTACCCATACTAGGATAAATACACACTTACGATTATACCCTCCTGCAAGCATTCCTTAAATACAAGAAAGTAATTAAGATAAATCTAACCACAGCCTTAAACTCTAAGATCCTACGCTCCCTGGTGCAATGGTTTCCCAACGGAGGTTTAGGTTTCTGTCACTCCAGCAACCCCACAATTGGTAGCCAAATACACAATGCATCTCACTAGGCCCATAAATGGTGAAGTATTATGTAGTCGACGTTCACATGACACCACTAGTGAAATAGCACCACAACAATATCAAACTATTAAATATTTCTCAACAATAATTCACTACTAACATCTTAACTTCTCCCATGTCCTCAAGAACTAAACGAACTACTCACAAGACATCATATGGATCATGATCAGAGGTGAAATAATGATAAATAACAATCTGAACATAAACCTTAATCCAACGGTTCCACTCGATAGCATCAACTACAAGAGTAATCAACATCGGGAAAGTTTCCCCTATGAATATAACAAGATCCAACTCAAGATGTTACAGCGGGATGGTGTGGTGATGGTGGAGATGAAGGTGCTGGTGATGGAGATGATGATGATGATGATCCCGATGAAGTCCGGTGCGATGGTGATGACGATGGCGACGATCTCCCCTCTCCGGGAAGGAATTTCCCCGACAGATTTCTCCCTGCCGGAGAGCTTTTCTCTCTCTGGTGTTCTCCGCCCCGCAGAGGCGGCTGTGTCTAACTCTGAGCCCCCCTGGTTTAGGTTTTTGGGGACGATGATGTACGCGAAGGGGCGAGACCAGACATGGGCCAGGGTTCCCTCACACAAGGCTGGCGCGGCCAGGGGGCTGGCCGCGCCACCTTGGCGTGAGGGGCCCCCCTGGCTCCTCTCGACTCCTCCTTCTGGCTTCCCGAGTCTTCTGGGAAAATATAATTTTTTGGTATTTTTCTAGAATTTTTCTGATCTTCAAAATATGGTCCCTTGACGGTCCTTTTTCCAGCAGAATCCTGACTCCGGCAGCAAATCCTCCGACGATCATCAAACATGTGGAATCAAAGGAAATAACATAAGTATCAACTCTAAATATGAAATATATCGATAAATAACAGTAAATTATGATACAAAATAGTGATGCAAAATGGACGTATCATGATCCGAAGATTGGTCAGAAAGGAGTTGAGCCTATATAGAGTGTGTCTTGAGGAATAAGATGGAGTGAGCTCTCAGGTGCATTCTCAAGACATCATCAATGTTGATCAAGTCGAAGCGCAAGTTCAAGATAGGCTTCTATAAGATATCATTTGCTTGATGCTCGGTGTCCATTTGGTGGTAATGGACATGTGAAGATATTTCTCTAGTGTCTCTCCCATAGTGATGTATGGGGGAGCAATCCGCAAGACTTCACCGAGCAAGCGCAATCAAGAAAGGTAGTCCAACTTGAGAAGATCAAGATCGTCACCATCTAGCTCAAGTGGAATGCTCAAGGCAAAGGTATGGTCTTGATAGGGTTTCTTTTCTTACCGGTCTCATAGTGTGGGAGACCGGGTTTAGGATCGATAGCCGTACTATCAAGAGGGGCTCTCGAGTGAGTAACTTATTCGTATCGTTCGGAGAGAGCTCAAACATTTGCATACTTGGCATTATTTTTCTTGGTTCTTATTTGGATTTTATCCATGTGAGGTTCTAGAGCTTGTGGTTGTTTCCATGACAAGCTCTAGCTCATCAAAAACAGATTTCGTATGGAACTCTTATTGCGTTTTTGGTGTTTGAAGAATTTACCGGTTCCTCATATAGAGATGTTTATTGCGTTTTTGTGAGGTTCTCCTTGTTGTTAGCTTTCCATCAAAATTGGTTTTATCTCATTCGGAGTTTCCTTGCAAAAGTTATTTGGTTTTTGGGATGTCCTTTTCGGCCCCCGGTCCGGTCCTGCCGGACTTTCCGCCGGGCCATCCGGCGGCGGACCGGGCCAGTTCGGCGGAGCCGCCGGACTACTATTCTGAACCGCCTTTCGGCAGGTCGCTGAATCCGCCCGGCGGGCCGCCGGACCGTCCAGCCCAGAGGCCGGCACCGCCGGACTTACCGCCGAACTGGCCGGTGGGCTGCTTCCAACGGCCATATTTTTCCCACCTATAAATACCCTTCTTCCTCCTTGAACCATGAACGTTTTTGGGCTTCTCTCTCCTCCATTGTTGACCTTGAAAGCTTGCCCTCCCTCCTCACTTCCCTCCATGTTTCTTGCATCTTTTTAAGGGAAAAGAGAGAGGAGATCTAGATCTACATTTCCACCAATCACTTTCTCCTCTAAGTGAGGGGAACCTATTGGATCTAGATCTTGAAGTTCTTTGTGGATTTCCTCCTTGTTCTTCCTCTCATATCCTCCATAGCATTTGTTGCTTTGGTAGGATTTGGCAGAGAAGGATTTGAGCACTTTGTGTGTTCTTGCCATTGCATTTGGTGCATCGGTTTGAGTTCTCCTCAGAGATTCGGTAGTGAAAGCAAGAAGCTTATTTCCTCTTGGGTTCTTGGAACCCTAGACGGCTCAATGGATTTCTTGGGGACCTCCAATTAAGTTGTGGAGATCTTTCCAAGCTTTGTGGTGCCTCCGTGGCGATTATTGGGAGCCTCCAATTGAGTTGTGGAGTGTGCCCCAATCTTAGTGGCTTTGTGGATTTGAGAGCCTCCAATTAAGTTGTGGAGTATCCCCAAGCTTTGTGCAGGTTTGATGACCGCCCTCAAGGGTCCCATAGTGGATCGGGTCTTCCATCTTGGTGGGAGGGCTCGAGGAGATTATGGTGAGCCTCCGTGGCATTTGGGGAGCCTTGTGCCTCCACACCGCTCCAACGGAGATTAGCACCCGCAAGGGTGTGAACTTCGGGATACATCGTTGTCTCCGCGTGCCTTGGTTATTTCTATACCCGAGCTCCTTTACTTATGCAATTTACTTTGTGATAGCCTTCGTGCTTGAAGTCATATATATCTTGCTATCACTTAGTTACTTATCTTGTCTAGCATAAGTTGTTGGTGCACATAGGTGAACCTAGTTTTTAGGTTTTGTATGCTTGGCAAATTAAACGTTAGTTTTATTCCGCATTTGTCAAGCCACTCATAAAAGTTTTAAATCGCCTATTCACCCCCCCCCTCTAGGCGACATCCATGTCCTTTTAGTTTTACTACTAACATCTCGACTTCTCCCATGTCCTCAAGAACTAAACGAACTACTCACAAGACATCATATGGGTCATGACCAGAGGTGAAATAATGGTAAATAACAATCTGAACATAAACCTTAATTCAACGGTTCCACTCAATAGCATCAACTACAAGAGTAATCAACACCAGGAAAGTTTCCCCTAAGAATTGGACAAGATTCAACCCAAGATGTTACAGCGGGGTGGCGTGGTGATGGTGGTGATGAAGGTGCTGGTGATGGTGATGATGATGATAATGATCCCGATGAAGTCCAGCTCGATGGCGATGACGATGGCGACGATCTCCCCTCTCCAGGAAGGAATTTTCCTGGCAGATTTCTGCCTGCCGGAGAGCTTTCTCTCTTTGTGTGTTTTTCGCCCCGCAGAGGCGGCAAAGTCTATCTCTGATCCCCCCTCATTTTAGGTTTTCGGGGACAACAATATACGCGAGGGTGCGATGGCAGAAGTGGGCCAGGGTGGCCACACCACTGGGTGGCGTGGCTTGGGGCTGGCCCGCGCCACCTGGTGGTGTGGGCCTCTGGCTGCTCCATTCGCTCTCTCCTTCTGGCTACCTTCGTCTTCTAATAAAATATGAATTTCTGGGTATTTTCCTGGAATTGCTGATCTTCAGAAATATGGTGTCTTGACGGTCCCTTTTCGAGCAGAATCCTGACTCCGACAGCAAGTTCTTCAATAATCATCAAACATGCAAAAACAGCGGAAACAACATAAGTATCATCTCTAAATATGAAATATATTAATGAATAATAGTAAATTATGATATAAAATAGTGATGCAAAATGGACGTATCAGGTACCATGCTTATTCTTGATACGCATCAAACCTCGCCTTGTTTGGCTGACCTTTACCTTTGAGTTCATCCGACGCCCTCTTCCCCCGATCCTAAGTTCTTCATCTAGGATATTTGCCGAGTTAACCCTCGTCAATTGGCGTCGACCGTGGGGACCTTGGGCGTTGAAATCATGAATTCGACGGCTTTTTCAATCCCAGCCAACATCAACTTGAAAGTCGACGGAAACCAGATATCCTTTGGTACCGTAGATTTTCAACCTCATCCACCAACCCTTACTCCAGTCTTTGCAAGTTTGGATTAGGAGATGGACATGACGATTGGAAGCCTGAACTTTCGCGTACAGTTGTACGTCCTAGGGCATTCCTCGTGATCTTGTACGTACTAGGCGTTTGATTGGTCGTCTACGGCATAAAACCAAGGCGTACCAAACACGAAATTTTTGCAGTGAAATTAGCACCAAAATCATGGTTTTTCATAAAAAAGGCTATAGAAATTGACACCAAAATCAGGTTTTCAAAAAGGTATATTTTATCTTACTAATGCTACAGTCGTCCTAGTGGCCTCCTTTTCTTCTCCACAGAAACAACTGCATAATCGCCGCCCCATCTTTTCTGCACCGGCGCGTCCACCGGCTCTCCTCACCCTCCATCGGTGCTGTGCTCATTGCTATCCCCGAATTCCTCAATCCGCCTCTCCGGTACTACCTGGCTAGGCACCCCCCCTCTCCCCCTGATTCGGAAGGACACACTGCTCCCTGCCGTGCCTCCATGGACATATCTAGGCGCGATGTTGGCCAAATCCGGCTAGAAACGGCGCGTCGACGGTCGATACCGCCCAAGGCCATCTAAGGAGGACATCGACCTCGCCATGGACGACGAGCTCTCCTACAAGCCATCGGAATTGAATAGGATGATGCCTCGTGAGTGGAATGGTTGGGGCTTCACCCAATGTCACTCTGATGAACCTTCGGCATGGCGGATTCACTAAAGGCGAGCTAGAATCGGCCATAGCGGTGGTGACTCCATGATCGTTGGGGAAGGTCAAATTTTAGGGAATTCTGTGGATGTTACATACGGTGTTGTGATTTACAACATGTGACCGTTATTTTTGTTGTGTTAGTAAAGCCAAAGAACTACAAGGATTTTTTGTGCATATGCTACAGATTGCACTAATGTTATGGTCCTGTAATATTGGATAAGTTAGGCAAAAATATTTTATGTATTATATAGAAATATTGCAAAACGACATCGCCTTTTTTGAAAATGCTACATGGAAAAAATGTTAGATAGAATTTCCATTTGTGCGACTATATACGATGAGCCTTGAATATTTGGCTATTTCTTTTGACGATGTCTCCTTTGAACTGCAGCGTCATCAGGGCAGCTGGCCGGAGAGAGAACCCAAATGTTGTCGTTCCACTACTAGTCTAGTACGAAAATGGCGGCACGCGACACTTGTTCCATTTGCCCAGTCTAGAAGCCGCCCGCCTTGCGATCCATGTGTCGACTTCGACCGAGGTATACATCAGCGACACACAGCAGCCAACTTTTCCGAACACGAACATTCTCCCACTCTCGGCCTCTCCAAGACTCCATCCGGACGAATTTTTGACGGATGAGACCACCTCTGCCAGTGAAATGCTAGAAAAGACCCCCTGCGAAATTTTTTGCCAAAAATGACCCCCTGCCGCCGTTCACATTGCCGGCATGTGGCCTGGCATGGCATGCCGCCACCGCCACTGGCGGCAGGCTGACGTGGCAGCCATGCCGCCTCCGCCACTGGCGGCAGGGTGACGTGGCATGCTGCCCGTCCTTGTCTTTGCTGCTGGCAGGGGTGCCGCCGCTCCCATTGGCGGCAGGGGGTGCCGGCACCGGGGAAGGCGGCAGGGCCCACCCGGCCGAACGGAGGCGGACGTGCCGGCAACGGCAACGGCGGCAGGGGCACGTGTCGGCTGGGCCAGGGGTGCCGCCACCCACAGGGGGTCCTTTTTGACAAAAATTTCTGCAGGTGGTCTTTTCTAGCATTTGCATTTCACTGGGAGAGGTGGTCTGATCCGTCAAAAATTCCATCCGGACCAAGAACCTTCGCGGCAAGCCGCCAACCGCCACCGATCCTGCCGCTCCGCCATGGCCGCCACCACCGGCTCGCTGCCATCCCCGACTGCCGCTCCCTCCCTCCCGGCCAACGCCACCCTGGGCCGCCACCTGGCGCGGCGCCTGGCGGAGGTGGGCGCCCGGGACGTCTTCGCCGTGCCGGGCGACTTCAACCTCACCCTCCTCGACGAGCTCGAGGCCGAGCAGCCCTCTGGCGGCGGGGTGCGGCTCGTGGGATGCTGCAACGAGCTCAACGCCGCGTACGCCGCCGACGGCTACGCGCGCGCGGGCCGCGGGGTCGGCGCCTGCGCCGTCACCTTCACCGTGGGCGGCCTCAGCGCAATCAACGCCGTCGCCGGCGCGTTCAGCAAGAACCTGCCCCTCGTCTGCGTCGTCGGGGGGCCCAACAGCAACGACTACGGCAGCAACCGGGTCCTGCACCACACCATCGGCCTCCCCGATTTCACGCAGGAGCTCCGATGCTTCCAGAACGTCACCTGCTACCAGGTACTCTCCTCTGAACCTGTTCACTGCTCTTGCTAAATTCAGAAATGTTCGGTTCTCAAGTCCAACCTGTATTGTTCTGATTGTGTTATGGATTTGGACATAGCTTACATTTTAGGGGAAACTTTATACTATTAGAGTTGGAATCGAGGGACCGAATCTTAGCATGTCCAGTTAGTGATTTTCTATTTTTGTTGTAATTGTTCTTTCATGCCGTCAGTTTGGGGTTTTGGGTTTAGTTGGAATTTTCAGGGATCGACTGAGAATGGCTCTCCTACAGTTCTAGTAGCATTTGCAGCCTAAAAAGTTGACCCAATATGCAGTCCGACAGTATTATGATACAATTTTGCAATCTTGCATTATCCTTCCTGAAATACCAAGTACCTTTTTTCCTTCAGTTCAATGCTCCGATGGTTTTGTTTTGAACTGGGTCGATGAAACTGAATATGTGGTGTAATTGGCAGTTGTCTTTGTGAGGTATCCAGTTAGTGGTTCTATGGAGTACACAGTTCATTCAGATGTCCAGTCCAACAGTATTGCGATATAATTTGCAATTTTGCAGTACACAGTTCATTCAGGTGTTCAGTCCAACAGTATTGTGATACAGTTTCTAATATTGCAGTATCCTGAGTTTATGACATACTTATCGTCCGGTAGTGCCAGTCACCAAGATGATTGAGTCTGTAGAGCCTGATAGGGTCCAACGTTCAGGTCTTTTGGGACATGTAGTTAGTGGTTTACGACTTAATTTATCCTTTGTTCTGAAAAATCACTATTTCTGAGATAAAAATGTTCTCTGAATTTGACTACCTGTATGCAGTAGACTTGATCGTGGATATAACCTGATTGAGTGTTGGTCATGTTATTGCACAAACTATAAATAGGCTTTCTGAGATCAATATACAGTTACTGCTACCTATATTTTGGAATGAAACGGAAAGGGGGCTATCCTGGTTCAGAAAACTGTTACTCCTATATTGGCTTATTGTTTCAGAAATAGGATTGGTTCATACAGATGTAGGGACAGTGTGCCCTTTTTGCAGGATAATTTCCTTCTCTGCTAAGTGCCAACTTAAGCTGCTCTCATTTGTGAGTAGTAACTATGCTTAACCTTCTGTAAATGATATCTATGCTTGGAACTATGAACTTACTTTCCAAAATAGGGAGGGAACAGAACATGACTAAATGACCATTGTGATGTTTTCTTCCTATGTCACGACCCCTATCTCAAATATCACAGGCAGTGGTGAACAACTTGGAGGATGCACATGAACAGATTGACACTGCCATCTCCACTGCACTGAAGGAGAGCAAGCCTGTTTACATAAGCATTAGCTGCAACCTCGCCTCGATCCCGCATCCTACCTTTAGCCGCCATCCTGTCCCTTTTTTTCTCTCTCCAAGGTAAGTCGTCATGCTCCCTCTGTGCCCATAATAAGGATGAGATGGCAGGCAATGGGCATGGTACTACTAATATTCTTGAATTCTTCATTTGTCAGACTGTCAAACCATATGAGCCTTGAGGCAGCAGTGGAAGCCGCAGCGGCCTTCTTGAACAAATCAATCAAGCCGGTCCTTGTCGGTGGACCGAAGATGAGGGTGGCCAAAGCATGCAAAGCCTTCGTAGAGCTAGCCGACGCAAGCGGTTATCCCGTTGCGGTGATGCCTTCTGCAAAAGGGGCTTGTGCCAGAGCACCACTCTAGGTTTATTGGCACTTACTGGGGTGCTGTGAGCACTCCATTCTGTGCTGAGATTGTGGAGCCGGCAGATGCATATCTATTTGCAGGACCAGTTGGATACTCGCTTCTTATCAAGAAGGAGAAGGCCATCATTGTCCAGCCGGACCGAGTGGTGATTGGAAATGGTCCTGCATTTGGGTGTATTCTGATGAAGGACTTCTTCCATGCACTTGCTAGCCGTCTGAAAAAGAACACGACTGCATACGAGAACTATCATCGGATTTTTGTGCCGCAGGGCGAACCTCTTTCATCTAAGCCTGGAGAGCCATTGAGAGTGAATGTGCTTTTCAAGCATGTGCAAAATATGCTGTCTGGCAACTCAGCTGTGATCTCAGAGACTGGGGACTCGTGGTTTAACTGCCAGAAGCTGAAACTACCAGAAGGCTGTGGGTAAGCACTCTATAAAAGGTCTAACTTTTGTTTGTGAGTTCTTTTATACTCCTTGGATTGGTTGTTGGTCACATACGTTATCTTAATATTTCTAATTTAGGCGAGAGTGGACATATGGAGCTCAAGCTCCATGTAGTCTGTTTTTTTGAAAAAATAAAAAATGATGTTTGGAAGTTTCAAACAAATTCGGGACCAAAATTCTTGAGATAGAAAATTATGAGATCTACTAGTGTGCAAAAAATAAATCCTAAATTCATTTTATTTTGGGCTCAGCAAAAATGACAAAACAGCCAAAATTTCAAACTTTCAAACTATGCTATGTTCACTAGATATAGATCTATGCATTTGTCTTTTTTGCTGAGCCTAAAATACTATGAATTTCGGATTGATTTTTTGCACAGTAGTTGATCTCATATTTTTCTACAACAAGATTTTTCGTCCCGAATTTTTTGAAACTTAAATGTGTGATTTTCGAATTTTTTAGAAAACGGGCTACATGGAGCCCGAGCTCCATTTGAAGTTTTCGTAATTTAGGCATAATAAGATTATATTGAGATATTTGTTCTGATTCTTTCTGGAAAATTCAGTATTATCAGGGAAATTTTGATTAAATGCCACATAGCAGTTTGAAATTTGATACGATAACCCCTGATGTGTCTGATAGGTGGGGTCATATTATCACCTAGTTTCAAGTAAGGGAACACGTTTCAAAAAGAATAATAGAAGTCTAGACTATATTTGCATTGTTGACAGCTGACAAATTGTATGAGTTTCTGTAAGTAGGATGTATTATGTTCAGTTTATGTTAAATATAACACCATCTTCTTTCGGCAGGTATGAATTTCAGATGCAATATGGATCAATTGGTTGGTCGGTGGGTGCAACTCTTGGATATGCACAGGCTGCTACGGATAAGCGTGTCATTTCCTTCATTGGTGATGGCAGCTTTCAGGTACCAAAAATTCAGAATGCCGAAACTTCTTGTTCTATATTTATTGAAATATGCATCTATATATCAAGATTTAACTGGACTGGAACATAGGTAACAGCGCAAGAAGTGTCGACGATGATCCGGTGGGGGCAGAACAACATCATCTTTCTCATAAACAACGGGGGTTGCACCATTGAGGTGGAGATCCATGATGGTCCTTACAACATCATCAAGAATTGGAACTACACCGGACTGGTGGAAGCGTTCCATAATGGCGAGGGCAAGTGCTATACTGCAAAGGTTGGTTGGTGATGGCATAACTGTAGGCTGCATTTCTACTAGTTAAAAAACATTTAGAAATATGGCATCGCAATGACGATTCAAACTTTTTGACTGTAGGTACGAACGGAGGAGGAACTGAAGAAGGCGATTGAGGCATCTCTAGGACCTAAAAAGGATTGTCTGTGCTTTATCGAGGTAATTGTACACAAGGATGACACTAGTAAGGAGCTTCTTGAGTGGGGTTCTAGGGTTTCAGCCGCAAATAGTCGTCCACCGAATCCTCAGTGAACACAGTCAGATCCCTACTAGATTCTTATCCAGCATAATGAGGTCATGTAAAAGTTCTCAATAGGAGATGTTGCTTTTATCTGAACAAACCATCCATGTAGGTTCACTGCTGTTGCAAGTGTTCATGGATAATGTACAAAAAATGATGTCAGTTCAGGAACTGGTACTCTTATTACTTCAATAAATCTGAAATTGACCTTTTGTTGGTTGTAGTCAGCTAAAGACACTTCATTTTTCATGTTTCTTGATTTACTAGCCGAGAGCTGTGCCTTTATAGATCTTCATATCTGGCTGCTCTCAGACAGAAAGTTCTAGACTTGATGTGTTCCTCAAAAGCAAAAGTTAGGCATCTGTAAGAAAATTATGTGTTTCTCGAATCTGTAGATTGAATTCTGCGGTAATGTAGTGTATATCACCGGGTCACTAAGTACAAGAATCAGGAGATTTGTCGTCAGCAATACGTCGAGGCCTACGGCAAATTACTGGATTCCTATAGTGGGTAATTTCCAATGGAAACAATATTCCGAGTGCGAAGCTATTACAAGAACACTGTAAATTGTCTACTCTTTTGTGCTTGCACAGTGGAAACCCTGGAGTATCGTCGACTGCACCTCTCTCTCTGAAATTCTCATAGAGTACTGCTAGCACTATCACCGCAACCTGCTACCTTGCTCCTACCCCTGCAGGTTGCAGAACGTGAAAACATGTTGCAGCCTGATGTTTATACACGCTTCTGTTCTTATAGACAGTGTTGGATCTCCAAGTACAGAGGTTTGTAGAACAGCAGCAAATTTTCCTTAAGTGGATCATCCAAGGTTTATCGAACTCAGGGAGGAAGAGGTCAAAGCTATCCCTCTCAAGTAACCCTGCAATTACGATACAGAAAGTCTCTTGTGTCTCCAACACACCCAATACATTTGTCAGATGTATAGGTGCACTAGTTCGGCGAAGAGATAGTGAAATACAAGCGGTATGGATGATTATAAGTAGTAAATGCAATATAAAATAAAAATGGCAGCAAGCAAACAAGTAACAAAACAGCAAGTAAACGGTGTGCAAAGCTTGGAAATAAGGCCTAGGGATCATACTTTCACTAGTGGATACACTCCCAACAAATATAACATAATTGAACAAATAAATAACTTCTCTTTACTATGGTACTCTAAATTACTCTCCTATTAAATAACACTAATCATTGCGTAGTGGCTACAGAAGCACCCCTTAAAGTTCATCAAGTACTTGACAAACATTACTCATAGAGATATCCAAATCAAATCACAACTCAAGATAAATATTATTGCAACTTAGACCAAGTACTAACACGGTGCACACACTGTCAACATTATACCATGAAAGGAGGAATAGATCACTTCAATACTATCATAGCGATAATTATTCTCATAATCCATAAGAGATCACAATCGTAGCCTAGACCAAGTACCACCACGATGCACGCATTGTCACCGTTACACCATGGCAGGAGGAATAGATTACTTTAATAACACACTAGAGTACACATAATGAAGAAGAGTAGCATCTACTTATTCAACATGATACAAAGCTTATGATCACATAAAAATCACATCATGGGAGAGAGAGGTGAACCACATAGCTACCAGTAGAGTCCTCAGCCCCGGGGATAAACTACTCCCTCCTCATCATAGGAGACAGCAAGGTTGATGGAGATGGCGGTGAGGTCGATGGAGACGGCGGAGACGGCGATGGAGACCGATGGAGATGGCTCTGGGGGCACTTCCCCGTCCCGGCAGGGTGCCGGAACAGAGACTTCTGTCCCCCAAAATTTGTCTTCGATGGCGGCGGCGCTGCGGAACTGTTCTGAAAATTTTGCCGACTCCCTTAGGGTTTTTTGTCCCGAGGCTTCTTATAGGCGAAGGGGCGTCGTCAGGGGGCAGCCAGGGGCTCCTCACACCAGGTGGGTGCGGCCAGGGGCTGGGCCGCGCCCCCTACATGTGAGGGCGGCCTCTGGCCCCCCTCCGGCTCTCTTTCGGTCTTCGGGAAGCTTCCGGGAAAAATAAGACTTCTAGAACTTGTTTTGTCCAATTCCGAGAATATTTTCTATGTAGCATTTCTGAAACACAAAACAGCAGAAAACAGGGAACTGGCACTGTGGCATCTTGTCAATAGGTTAGTTCCGGAAATCGCATAAAAATGCCACAAAGTGTAACGAAACACAAGACAAATAGTGTAAAAACAAGCATGGAGCATCAAAAATTATAGATACATTTGAGACGTATCAGCATCCCCAAGCTTAACTCCTGCTCGTCCTTGAGTAGGTAAGTGATAACAAAAGAAATAATTTTTGAGGTGACATGCACCTACACAATCTTGATCATATATGTAAGCATTGTGAGCTGGAATCAAAAGAACTTAAAACATGGGCACGAAAGACATAATCTTGATAATAGAAACTTAGCAACCATGTTATAACATGAAAAGAAACACAAACAAAAGATCATGAATAATGAAACAATGAAAGTCAAACGTGTGTTCAAATCATATGGAAAAACATAGTAAATGGTTTTCAGCTTGACCCTCATGGAATAGCAAAACATAAATGCATAGGACACCTTCAAATTTAAAAGGGCGACTAGATACAAATAATTTGAGAACAAGTGAAACCAACAATATGAATCAATCAATGAAAACTTTGGGACAATACACATTATACTCAGAATGACAACTATGCTCTCCTAATGGTGCATAAAGATAGAAGGTGGTGACTCAACTTAAAAGTAAAAGAAAGGCCCTTCGCAGAGGGAAGCAGTGATTAAACATGTGCTAGAGCTTTTCATTTGTAAAACAGAGAGATAAAACTTGAGTTTTGAGAGGTGCTTGCTTTTGTCAATGACTAGCAATGGGGTTCTTACTATCTTCCATACAAAAATGAAGCAAGTTTTTGAGAGAGAGAGATTGGCACTTTTATGCTCTTTTATAAAGCTTGGCACTCCTCCCCACCTTTTTTCCTTTCACAAACCATGGCTAACCGATTCCATCGGGTGCCCACCAACATTCACATTCCATGGAGCAGTGCCTTTTTTCCTTTCTTTTTTCTCTTTTTTTTTCTCTTTTTGGAATAAGCAATATGGAAGATAGCAAATCCGACCACTACATCCCCATGAGCTGAAAACAGTGTCACAAAATGAGAAGTATTTTGAAGGTTTTTTGAAAGGTAGCACATGAAAATTTACTTGGAATGGCTTACAAATACCATGCATAGGAATTTATAGTGGACACAATGGCAAACTTGGTTTTTAGGAGTTGGATGCACGAGTAGAGCTCATACTCAGTACAAGGCGAAGGCTAGCAAAAGACTGGGAGCGACCAACTAAGAGAGCAATAATGGCCATAATCATGCAAAGCGATAAAGCAACATTAAAAGAAGCATAAGATGGCATCAAAAGTCAAAAACTAAATGATCATAGAGGCTATTGGTGACTTTGTAAGAGTCTAACATGTGTGAGCATGCGCCAAGTCAATCCAAATAAAGCATCAAGGAGAAAACCAAAATAATGCTTCCAAATAATTAAAACAACGCATGATTTTTTCAAAGGCTCATTAAGCAATCTCAGTTATTTGAGACAAGTCATGCTACAGCAAAACCACTAAGCATACTATCAAAAAGACATCAAGCATGATATGAAAAAGCCTAGGCCGTAGTCTACACAAGCTCCTTCTTGTACCACTTTTTTGCATAAAGCTTTTTCTCTTTTCCAACACCATTCAAACCTTTTTGAGGAAACTCTTTTGAGGAAAGCCATGATATACCAGAGGTCCAAATACACCTTGATGCAAAGATAAAACAAGATCTGAACAAAAATCAAGGCAAAAAATGCAAGCTAAATGCAGTTTTAGAAAAAGAGAACACTCGTTGAAACGATAAGAGTGAAAAAACGGAGTGTTCTTGGCAAATGAAAAGTGAAGTATATCTCCCTCCAAACCAACATGATGTGATCCAACCATTTATTGCAGCAAGCAAAGCAAAAACAACTGACGCTCCAAGAAAAACGCATAATGCATGAAGCAATAAAAATATAGTGTTTTGAAAGGTGACCTGATTTTTTCCGATGAAGAAGGGGGTGCCTCGGGGCATCCCCAAGCTTTGACGCTTGTACTTCTTGGATATTTCTTGGGGGTTGCATGGGCATCCCCAAGCTTGAGCTTTTGTCCATTCTTCATCTCATCTCATTATTCTCCAATCCCTACACTTGAAAACTTCCTTCATACAAAACTAAACACAAATCTATTAGCAACATTAGTGTAACATAACATATAATCAACCTCTTTTTGCTTCAGGTTTCAACCTAAAACCACCACATATAGTATATACTACTGTAGCAACTTCCCCAAAAGTTCCGTGATCAAAAGAACTCGCAAAGAAAGCGATAAAGCGGTAAACACAAATATTAGCAGAAATCTGTCAAAACAGAACAGCTGACAAAGGTCGAATTTTTAAAGGGTTTTCTGTTGCTCAAATCAAAAAGTGTTCAACTAATGAAAGTTTGGATATAACCTGGGGCATATGCACAAGAAATCGCAGGTCCAAAAGATATACAAAGAATTTATACGAATTTTTACGGTGCAGCACCGAAAATAGTTTCAGGACAGCAACATCCCCAAATCTTACCTCGCTCAAATTAGAGGCTTCTCTTGGCACAACAACTAAATAAAAAGGATAAGCAGCGGTTATTACAGTAGTAATAACTTCCAAGACTCAAATAAAAGAAAAAGTACTGAAAATAAACAATGGGTTATCTCCCAAGAGTGCTTTTCTTTAACGCCTTTGAGCTAGGCGCAGTAATTTGCAAAGATGCTCATGTGGGCGCCATATAAGAGCTTGAGGCAAAGGCGCCATATAGGGAACTTAAAGCAAAAGAGAGCATCAAAAAGCAAGTATGAAACACATTTAAATCTAAACCACTTCCTATGAAAAATAGTCTTGTAAAGAGACAAGTCATGAAAGCGCAAAGCAAAAAGCATAGGAAGGCAAAACAAGTATAACTTTAAGAATTGCAACATAAAGAGGGAAAACTCAATATTGTTGAGATCCTTCAAACCATGTTTCCCTCTCTCATAATAGCTTTCAGTAGTATCATAAATAGAACTAAAAATATATCTATCACATAAAGCATCTCTATCATGAGCCACATGCATAAAAGGATTAATACTCCCCACATGAACAATAGTAGTAGGAGTAGATTCAACAGAATAATTATTCTCATCACCATAATCATCAAAAATAGGAGGCATATTGTAATCATAACTAACTTTATCCTCAATAGTAGGTGAACTGAAAATATTATACCCATCATCATAACTATCATAAACTAGAGGTTTAGTATCATCACAAGCTAGAGAACAGCTATTTCGCAAAGCATATTCTTCAAACATATCATCATAAGAAGGAACATCACATAGAAGAGATAAAATATCATCAGAGCAAACTTTCTCCACTAAAGCTGGGGAACTAAAAATATCATGCTTAACAAAACCAGCTTCCCCAAGCTTAGACTTTTCTATAGCATTAGCAATAACGGTGTTCAAAGCATTCATACTAACAACACTATTCGCATGCAAATTAAGCTCCAAAGGTTTTTAAATTTTCTCTTCAAACACTTCATATCTAAACTCAAGAAAAAGACTAAAGAACTCTTTATTTTCCATTAAGCCTAACTAGTGAAAATAAAAACAAGAAACAAAAAGATGTAATTGCAGAATCTAAAGTAAATAACTCCAAGCACTCACACAGGAGGATGCGAGTACCTTTTACCTTACCTCCCCGGCAACGGTGCCAGAAAAGAGCTTGATGTCTACACACGCTTCTGTTCTTGTAGACAATGTTGGGCCTCCAAGTGCAGAGGTTTGTAAAACAGCAGCAAGTTTCCCTTAAGTGGATCACCCAAGGTTTATCGAACTCAGGGAGGAAGAGGTCAAAGCTATCCCTCTCAAGCAACCCTGCAATTACGATACAGAAAGTCTCTTGTGTCCCCAACACACCCAATACATTTGTCAGATATATATGTGCACTATTTCGGCAAAGAGATAGTGAAATACAAGCGGTATGGATGATTATAAGTAGTAAATGCAATATGAAATAAAAATGGCAGCAAGCAAACAAGTAACAAAACAGCAAGTAAACGGTGTGCAAAGCTTGGAAACAAGGCCTAGGGATCATACTTTCACTAGTGGACACACTCCCAACAAATATAACATAATTGAACAAATAAATAACTTCTCTTCACTATGGTACTCTGAATTACTCTCCTATTGAATAATACTAATCATTGCGTAGTGGCTACAGAAGCACCCCTTAAAGTTCATCAAGTACTTGACAAACACCACTCATAGAGATATCCAAATCAAATCACAACTCAAGATAAATATTATTGCAACTTAGACCAAGTACTAACACGGTGCACACACTATCAACATTACACAATGAAAGGAGGAATAGATCACTTCAATACTATCATAGCGATAATTATTCTCATAATCCATAAGAGATCACAATCGTAGCCTAGACCAAGTACCACCACGATGCATGCACTGTCACCGTTACACCATGGCAGGAGGAATAGATTACTTTAATAACACACTAGAGTACACATAATGAAGAAGAGTAGCATCTACTTATTCAACATGATACAAAGCTCATGATCACATAAAGATCACATCATGGGAGAGTGAGGTGAACCACATAGCTACCGGTAGAGCCATCAGCACCGGGGATGAACTACTTCCTCCTCATCATAGGAGACAGCAAGGTTGATGGAGATGGCGGTGAGGTCGATGGAGACGGCGGAGGCGGCGATGGAGACCGATGGAGATAGCTCCGGGGGCACTTCCCCATCCCGACAGGGTGCCGGAACAGTGACTTCTGTCCCCCAAAATTCGTCTTCAACGGCGGCGGCGCTGCGGAACTGTTCTAGAAATTTCGCCGACTCCCTTAGGGTTTTCCGTCCCGGGGCTTCTTATAGGCGAAGGGGCGTCGTCAAGGGGCAGCCAGAGGCTCCTCACACCAGGTGGGCGCGGCCAGGGGCTGGGCCGCGCCCCCTACGTGTGAGGGCGGCCTCTGGCCCCCCTCCGGCTCTCTTTCGGTCTTCGGGAAGCTTCCGAGAAAAATAAGACTTCGGGAACTTGTTTCGTCCAATTCCGAGAATATTTCCTGTGTAGCATTTCTGAAACACAAAACAGCAGAAAACAGGGAACTGGCACTGTGGCATCTTGTCAATAGGTTAGTTCCGGAAATCGCATAAAAATGCCACGAAGTGTAACGAAACACAAGGCAAATGGTGTAAAAACAAGCATGGAGCATCAAAAATTATAGATACATTTGAGACGTATCACAACCTTTCAGGCTTCCACCTAGGGAACACACGTCTCCTCTCATCGTCCTCAATTCATAATTATTCTATTCTAGAGTCGCCAGCGAGTCTGAGTCCTAATATTCTAATTTGGTTATGCTCGTTCGTGCAGCTCACACTGTCAATTACAAGTAGCACAAATGGAATCTGAATTGTTTGCAAGGTATCAATAATATTGGGAATCAAGATAACAAATGTAGATTGCGATTCGAAACTACGACGGTACGAGTCGTCATCGCCTTGCTAGTGAACCAGCATGTATCAAAAAACTTGAGTGTGGCTGCAGTGCGCATTCGCCTCATGCCGTCGCACATGGAGTAGAGGTCATGTAGCTTGGCTAGGACGAGCCCCTCCGTTGCCTTGCCGCCTTGGACCGTGAGGTCGAACACGGTGAGTGTGTCTATGGAGGACTTGAGATAGCCGAGCTCTTGGTTCCCTAGTGGCGGGTGCACCACCTCATTCACAGCTCTACGCATGGTAGGCCGAGGCAAGATGCCGAACATCTGAGATCATTCCCCGCACTAGCATGAATATGGAGCACGCGGTTGAGGTCGGCTTAGGCAGCGTTTACCCTGTGCGTCGGGGACCCGTCTGTTGGGTTGCATCCATGTTATCAAGGAGCTAAGTCTTAAAGAGGACAAAGGTCGCGGCGTGGTAGATCAAAAGCATCTTGATTTGGATCCTCGAGACGCATGACCTTTGTTCGTCGGACCAATTTTTGTGTGTCGTATGATCAGTTAAACTGAAAAATATTTATACCAAACTTTTATAATTATTTATATCTTATTTTATTCAAACCATGATGTTAGATAAAATGTTTTTTTATATTTTCATAAATGCATTGCAACGACCTTTATACTACATATTCTTTAATTTAAAAATAAAATAAAATAGAAATGTGTGCAATCAGCAAATTACATGAATTATAATTTTTATAGATATCTCTCAGTATTTCTCTCAAAATTTCTATGGGTGTGTGTTTATTTTTCTTTACATTTAATAATATTGAAAAAGTTCTTTCAAAAAGTAGGTTGATTAAGACCCCGTCCACTACATTGAAAAGATACATATAGCTTTTAGTATTTAATTTATTCAACACAGGTCTGGCAAGAAATATACATAAAAATAAGCAGAAGCCACCACTCCGCTACTACAAATATTGTTAATATTTTGTTAGAGTTCTCTAAGAAAACCGGAGCAAGAAATATGTAGATAGTATTTTCTAGTGTATAATTAGGTACGAGGAAACAAAATATTCTAGAGTACTCCCTTCGTTCGGAAATATAAGATGTTTTAGTTTTATGAAGTGAATGTATTTAGATATCTTTTAGTGTATAGGTTCGTTTGAATCTATACACTAAAAGATGTCTAGATACATTAGTTTTACAAAGCTAAAACATTTTATCTCTACTAGTTATAAAGGCACAAACATATTTTTGATACAATTAATCTGAGCCGTTAAACACCAATGATCAAACGGCCAACGTCGCTCGAATGTTGAGCTCAACTCAACACACCCCAATTGTTAAAAAATAATCCCGCGATTGATTGTTGATTGCGGAATGGGCGTCGGCTTCCTTCCCTCTGAATCGCACCGCATTTTGACTATAGAAAAGCTGCAAACGATAAATATTTCCCAATTTTTTCCCATTTGGTGCGGAGTAGTAATTGTTTTCCAAGCACTGATTAATGTGCAGGCGCTGACATTCATTAATTAGGCCCCCCTGGAGGCTCGCTCTGGTCATCGCACCGCGCCCTACGCCGCCGACCTCCACCCGCCGATCCGCGCTAATCCACCTGCCCCACTCCAGATCATGGCGGCGTGAGGAGTACTGGTCCTCAGAGTTTCATCCACAATGCAATTGTACCGATAAATTGGGAACGATCCAGTTGGGACTCTCCCCAATCTCCTCCCGTATCGGGAGTACTGGTGGCGATTTGAAGCCGGGCGGCCGCCGTGACGGGCGAGGCTGCCGAATGGAGGCACTGCAGCGGACTGGTGGTGTGTGGATTCGTGCTCAATTCTCCATCCGTTAAATTCATCAGCAAACCATTGAATCTAGGAGCACTGCTCTTGACTCCTTTTTAGGTGAGAATCGCTCTTGACTCGGTTATGTTCTATTGGAAGAGGATGTGCATCGCCACCAGCAGCACTTGATTCACGGTTTACTTTCACCATGTTAGACATTCGAATTAGTTGATGTCTCCTATTTAGAAGATTTAAACAACATGCTACATCTCTGAATAGCGGCATGGTGTGCCTAACCATTCCACCTTTAATCATTATCAAGTGGAGGTACGGCTCCTGACCGTTCTATATTTTCCATAATTCGACATAAATGCTATAGTGTATATAATTTGATTGGTTGATCAGTCAGTTAGATTTTAAAACCATTTTGATATACAGTTAGTTGCATTGAGTACACATAAGTTGCAACAAGTTTGTCTTCTCTATACCTAATAATAAAGGACGTAAGGGTTCATGGTTTAGTTTCTTCTAACACTTTTTTTGACGAATTTACCCCTAAAATTAGAAGTAATAACCCTCCATTGCCACCGGTAAATAAAAAAAAACGTTTAGATCGCACGATCGATTGCTAGGTGTGATCTTCCACGTGGTTGGTTCGGTGTCCAGTTCGTTCCTTGTTCGTTTTGTTAAAATTAGAACCACCCGTCAAGCCCATGGGCTAAGGCCCAAGAAAAGAAGTACACGTTCTCAGGTTGTTTTGGTACAGGTTCTTGCGTCGAAAGAAAAAGAGAAAAAAGATAGTATTACGCTAGAAAAACCCAGATCAGAGTTCGAATACAATACAAAATCAAATCCTGACACCAATTGGGGCCAATAAAAGCCACCTATTCTGTTGCGTATGTCGCCAAACAAATCGATAGCGATGGAATTAAAAATGCGGCACCAAATCGCCGCGACTAGGTGTTCAGGAGGAGGAGGCAGACGAGTGCTTCGACGAAACAGGCTTTCGCCCCGCTATATTAATATAGCAAACACAACGACGATACAAGAGTTCGAACGAACGAGAATGCTAGGGCAACAGCAAAAACATGCCCAAAGGAAAATAAATGAAAGCAACGATGAATCGACTAAGTGATGAAGACTCGCAACCGCTGCACCCTCCGACTTGTCCCACCACGCTCCAAGTGCCCCGAAGCGCCGAGAACCAAGCAGCCCCTTCAAGAAGGGAAGCACCGTCAACACGGCGCTGCTGCCCGGACCAGTTGGTCCTAGGGTTTCCCCCGGCACTCAGAGTAAAGTAGACCGAGGCTTCCCAAGACGCCCTTCAGGAAGGAATGGTGCCACCAATGGCGGCCCCGCGTCCGGGTCGGACAAGCCGACAGGGATTTCTCCCGACCCCTGCCCACAAAAAAACTCTCGCACAACGGCGCACCACCACCAAGCTTCGCCGCCCACCAGCACGCGCCACCACGGTCTTGTAGTCACATCACCGTCTCTTCGTGGAAAATAGCGTGCAGCCTGAAAGATGAAGGCACACGACCTTGCCGGAACAGGAACAGTAGCTCACAGCCGCACGGGAGGAACCCACCTCCACCGCCGCCGCTTGGCGGTCGTCGACCGGACAGAGCGGCAGGAGCACACCAGGCCCATGCTGGCCCGGCCGGACCCAAATGGGCCCGTAAAGCACCCATAGCTCTGCTGCAACACGCGAGCCACGCCGCCGTCCCTGAGACTGGCCAAGCCGTCACCGCCACCTCCAGGAGGCGCCGCCAAGCGCAGGCGTCCCGGCCCGCCCAAGCCCATCTGGGCCCGCCCGAGCCCATCTGGAGCTCGAGGTGCCCACAGGGAGGCAGCCGGAGACCACCACCGCGTTGGCGCCCCGCCGATTCGATGCCACAGCACCGCCTCCACCCGGCCGCGCCGGCCCGAAGCTTCCCGAGGGGCACCGCCGCCAGGGGGAGGGAGGGCCCCGACCCGCTCGCCTGGGCGCGGGGAAAGGAAGGCCGCCGCCGCCGGCGTCGCCCGGGCTTCGCCCGGCGACCTCTGCCGGCGGCGGCGACGGAGGGAAGGGGGAGAGGGAGGAGACGGTGGCCGGCGGCCGGGCCAAACCCCCGTCGCCCTCGGGGGGGCGAGAGGGGGGGGGGGGGGGCGAGCACGTCTGGGCCCTTCTTCTGATTTTTTCTTTTAATTCCAGGCAGACGAGTGCTTGAGGCGGCGCGAACTTGGGGGCCGTCCACCATGATAGTGGTGGTACAGGGCGGCAGCTCGCGTGCCGGTCGGCGGTGCGTGCAAAAAGGAAATCGAAGGGCGGCAGCTCGCGTGCCGGTCGGCGGTGCGTGCAAAAAGGAAATCGACAGCTTGCAGCATTGGGGAATGAAGACACGAGGGACCTACTTCCACAAAACAACCTGTGCACGCTATTGCTCTGATCGGGAGGAGATCGGATGAAGAAACGGAAATCAGTAAATAGAGGAGTAAATATTGTAGGTACTCCTCAATTTTCAACTACCACGACGGAAACACGAGGAAGGATAGAAGCCGAACGAAGATGACGTCGGTCTGCTCGAGGAAACCACGCCGTCGGCGTCTCGTCATGGCCAGAGACAAGGATGGGTAGGGAAGGATTGGTGCCGGACGAGGATGACACCAGGTAGCTCGAGGAGGCCACGCCACCGGCGGAGTACCATGACGGACAGACGGAGACGACGATATGGATTTGAGTTGGACGAGGATGAAGTGGGGGCTGCTCGAGGAGGCCACGCCGCCAGTGGCTCGCCAAGGCCATAACGCGGATGAGGAGGGATTGGAGTTGGATGAGTGCTCAAGTTCAGAACTGACTAATTGGCCAAGCTACTGTTTGAAACCAACAGGGGCTAGACGCCGCCTTCGTCCTCAGACAACATGTTCTAATCCCGGATGGCGAACTTGACCCCAGCACCAGCCCCCCTTCTCCGTGGTGTCCTACATAGAACCAGCTTTCCCAGCCCACGCGTGAGCGCCACCATCGAGCAGACCAAGCCTCATCTTCTCGGACATGTCCCGGCCGAGCCTGGCGTCCCGCCGCCGCTCGGAGCGGAGCATCTGCCGCAGGTGGAGAAGGAGGGGCGTGCTATGGGGCTTCACCGGTCCGAGGTGAGTAGGCGGGAACATGCTTCTTGTATACGGCGTTGTGTGCCTAGAGCCGGAGGCCTGGAGGCAACAGACGCCGTGACGGCTGCCATGCGCAATGGAGCACGTTATTCTCAAACCGTGCAGTTTCCTGTAAGCAAGCTAGCTGTTGGCGCCAACCTGCATCTCGTCAACCTGTAATGTAAGTTCGATCGAGAAAGGGCACATGTAAATTTCTTTTCGTGTTCTCTGGACATGAGGAAACAAGGAACGATATCAGGATATTCGAACGTCACATACAAGTGCACACTGATGCCGTTTTGTTTTGTTGGTGCCCTCACGACTGCCTTTTTTATTACTCAAGTATGCAATATATATACAAGGGGCTGGCCTGGTATGATATTTGTGAAAATTCTAAAAGACTACATGTTTGAGATTTGTGAACATTTCAGCATACTTACAACGTAAAAAAGATAATTTTTTATCAGCTGATACTTTTGGCAGATTTGAACCTAAGGGTGAGGCAGAACGACTCCTATTGCCGAGTGTGGTATATTATTATGCGCCTGTACATGATGGAGAGGGCTGGTAGTGGTGCCTGCCCTGTTTTATATTTTCTCCATCATTTAGTCTGCAATTTGAACTGCCGTGGTATTCCCGCTGATGTCCACATGATGAAAATGTCCATGGATGCAAAAGAGAAGAAGTGTCAACACAGATAGTCACCCGATGCAACGCACGGGCAGTTTTCCTAGTCTTATCTAAATCACTGAAGCTAGCTCTCCCTTACATAATATATACATCAAGAACTTTATTAAATTTATGATTTATTTTAAAGGTTTGGAAATACAACTAACATTATTTTTGTTGGCTTCATTAAAATGCGACTTTGAGCGAGTTATTGTGTATCTCCTGGTAGTGTTGTTCTGATCGGGTACTAATTTAAAATAATTTTTAATACATGTCTTATGGCAACATGTATATCTAAAATTGCATACGGCTGCACTTCATACCGTCTTGCAGGTACGAGATTACATACTATATCTGAAATTTTGAACCGCGTGGATGACGGAGGAGCGCGGCATGCCCTTATGTTTACCGCGCCGACCAGTGCCAGTTCCCTCACGACATTGCCAAGCTCAGCCCCATCATCCGCCACCCACGCTACAAGACCCAGGTCTGCCTCGTGCTGCGTCCCAAATTCCCCATCATGGCACCCTTGCTCTGTCCTATGTGAGTTAGAATGGTGGGTACTTACATTTAGGTGTTCATTTTTTTTAGTTTCTAATGTGACTTGCAATGCCCTATGAATTTTTATTATTATTTAATTCTAAGATTCTGAATATCTTGAAGTTGTGGAGATGTTAAGGTCCTATTTTGGTTACTTTATAGTTAGATGGTTTAGCTCCTATCTCGCCTTCTAAATTTCAGGCATGAAAAGAATTTTGATTTACTATCTAGAAAGGAAGAAACAATACATAAATTTTCTATTTTGGACTTTTTGTTACTTTACACTATATTTCACCCACTGAGATTCCACAATCTAGAATGGAAGAAAGCATACATTTTTTATGGTGCATTATTTACAAAGTCCATTTTTGCTGGTGCATTTTGTATTTTTTAGAAATATGGATCAAATAGATTAGCTTACTAGGGCTTGCGTTGGTGACTAAGATTTTATATTTGTCTTTTATGTTCATGGTCTCTAATTCATGGAATTAACTACAATTCATTGATACGTTTTGTTTGCCATGGGATTGAAGAGCGAAAACTTTGGTCGCAAAGTGAACTGGACGTCACCAAATCAGCAGCTACGGCAGCATCGACAAGAGCATTGGTACTAACGCAGCTGACTGTTGGAGCTTGTCGACATGAAAAGAAATGTAAGGAAATCGTGTTCTTTTAAAATGGCAAGCTCTATAAACAGTGGTGGCAAAAGGCATCCTAATTCCTAGCCATTTAAAATTACAAAGAATAGCTATATATCATGTTGGCTGTGTTGAAGTGTATAAGTGAATTGTACTAGCCCTTTCCATCAGTTCGGACTTTTGGTTGCATTGGCTAGTGCATGAAGCTTAACATGGTATCAGAGCCCAGGGTCTCGTGTTTAAGTCCTGGTTTCGCAATTTATTGTAAAATTGCTGCCGCCCCCCTTTATGTCCACGTGTTGACTTTCTCTTCTCCCGTCACACGTGAGTGGGGGTGTTGAAGTGTATAAGTGAATTGTACTAGCCCTTTCCATCAGTTCGGACTTTTGGTTGCGTTGGCTAGTGCATGAAGCTTAACAGGCTGATGCTTATATGGAAGTGTATTATTATAAAAAAATTATTTGAAATGTTATGTGTTATTTTCATGGAGGGCAGAATTGAATAGTTGAGACGCGCGTGCGCGTGCATGGCTACTATAAATTATGAGGAGCCTATAAATTATGAGGGAGTATATAGGGTAGTTATGAGGAGCCTATAAATTATGATTGTGCATTGACATACAACTTTAGCTTTTATTGCGGTCATATTCTAGAGTCGTCATGCGAGTACATGTTACACTGGGTACAATAACTACTACCTCCGTCCCAAGGAATAAGGCGTCCTCGTTTTGCGTGTTTTTTCTTTGACCAAGATTTACTCTAAATATATAATAAATGTTGGTATAAAATTAGGATCATTGAAAAGTTTATTTCAATACAAATCCAACGATACTAATTTTATATAAAATAATCAAGTTTTAGTTGCTATAATTTAGATGTCCAGTCTAACAGTATTACGATATAATTTGCAATCTTGCAGTACGCAGTTCATTCAGATGTTCGGACCAACAGTATTACGATACTGTTTGTAATATTGCAGTATCCTGAGTTTATGACATATACTTATCTTCCGGTAGTGGCAGTCACCGAGATGATTGAGTCTCTAGAGCCTGATAGAGTCCAACGTTCAGGTCTTTTGGCGCATGTAGTTAGTGGTTTAAGACTTAGTTAATACCGTATTTTGAAAATTTACTCTTTTCTGAGATAAAAATTGTTCTCTGAATTTGACTAACTGTATGCAGTAGACTTGAACGTGGATATAGACTGATTGAGTGTTGGTCATGTTATTGCACAAACTTTTAATAGGTTTTCTGAGATCCATATACAGTAACTGATACACCTATATTTGTGAAAGAAACAGAAAGGGGGCTATCCTGGATTCCTGGTCCAGAAAACTGTTACTCCTATATTGGCTTATTGGTTCAGAAATAGGATTGTTTCGGTTCTGAATTCCACACTCTCAGCTATATTGTTCCGATTGTGTTATGGGTTTAGACATACTAGCTTACATTTTAGGTAGGAAAACTTTATATTCGTTTGAATTAGAATCAATGAATTGAATCTGAGGTGTAATTCCCACTTCTCCTCTTAAGTCTTAACATGTTCAGTAAGTGATTGTTTTTGTTTTAATTGGTCTTTCATGTCCGTCAGTTTGGGGTTTGGGGTTTAGTTGGAATTGTCAGGGATAGCCTAAGAATGGCTCAGGTATAGTTCTAGCATTTTCAGCCTAAAAAAGTTACTGCTGCACCTATGTTTTTAATGGAACGGAAAAGGGGGCTATCCTGGTTCAGAAAACTGTTACTCCTATATTGGCCTATTGGTTCAGAAATAGGATTGGTCCATACAGATGTAGGGAGAGTGTTCCCTCTTTGTAGAATAATTTCCTTCTCTGCTAAGTGCCAACTTAAGCTGCTCTCATTTGTAAGTAAAACGACGCTTGAGTGTAATAAGTAGGCTACATATATCCTGGATGCAGAGACTGGAGGTTCCATTTTTCTAAAAAAAAGTAATTATGCTTAACAACTTCCAAGCATAACTTTTAGTCAGTTACAATGTTTGGTGCATCAGTTCTACCTTTAGCCTTGCTACACATTACTTTTGTACTGCTAAGATAGCTTGGGAGTGCATATGATAATTCTTCAAAGCCAATTTAATAGCACGAAAGAACCCTACTGTATATACTTATATGCTCACCGAAATAAGGAAAATATGGTTCATGTACAGAAAATCACGTCAACATGCTTTACCGCATAGAAGGTTAACCTTCTGTAAATGATATCTATGCTTGGAACTATGAACTTACTTTCGAGAATAAGGGGGGAACAGACAAGACTAAATGACAATTGTGATGTTTTCTTCCTATGTCACGACCCTTATCTCAAATATCACAGGCAGTGGTGAACAACTTGGAGGATGCACATGAACAGATTGACACTGCCATCTCCACTGCACTGAAGGAGAGCAAGCCTGTTTACATAAGCATTAGCTGCAACCTCGCCTCAATCCCGCATCCTACCTTTAGCCGCCATCCTGTCCCTTTTTTTCTCTCTCCAAGGTAAGTCGTCATGCTCCCTCTGTGCCCATAATAAGGATGAGATGGCAGGCAATGGGCATGGTACTACTAATATTCTTGAATTCTTCATTTGTCAGACTGTCAAACCATATGAGCCTTGAGGCAGCAGTGGAAGCCGCAGCGGCCTTCTTGAACAAATCAGTCAAGCCGGTCCTTGTCGGTGGACCGAAGATGAGGGTGGCCAAAGCATGCAAAGCCTTTGTAGAGCTGGCCGACGCAAGCGGTTATCCCGTTGCGGTGATGCCTTCTGCAAAGGGGCTTGTGCCAGAGCACCACTCTAGGTTTATTGGCACTTACTGAGGTGCTGTGAGCACTCCATTCTGTGCTGAGATTGTAGAGTCGGCAGATGCATATCTATTTGCTGGACCAATATGTAACGACTACAGCTCGGTTGGATACTCGCTTCTTATCAAGAAGGAGAAGGCCATCATTGTCCAGCCGGACCGAGTGGTGATTGGAAATGGTCCTGCATTTGGGTGTATTCTGATGAAGGACTTCTTCCATGCACTTGCTAGCCGTCTGAAAAAGAACACGACTGCATACGAGAACTATCATCGGATTTTTGTGCCGCAGGGCGAACCTCTTTCATCTAAGCCTGGAGAGCCATTGAGAGTGAATGTGCTTTTCAAGCATGTGCAAAATATGCTGTCTGGCAACTCAGCTGTGATCTCAGGGACTCATGGTTTAACTGCCAGAAGCTGAAACTACCAGAAGGCTGTGGGTAAGCACTCTATAAAAGGTCTAACTTTTGTTTGTGAGTTCTTTTATACTCCTTGGATTGGTTGTTGGTCACATACGTTATCTTAATATTTCTAATTTAGGCGAGAATGGACATATGGAGCTCAAACTCCATGTAGTCTGTTTTTTTGAAAAAAAAAATGATGTTTGGAAGTTTCAAACAAATTCGGGACCAAAATTCTTGAGATAGAAAATTATGAGATCTACTAGTGTGCAAAAAATAAATCCTAAATTCATTTTATTTTGGGCTCAGCAAAAATGACAAAACAGCCAAAATTTCAAACTTTCAAACTATGCTATGTTCACTAGATATAGATCTATGCATTTGTCTTTTTTGCTGAGCCTAAAATACTATGAATTTCGGATTTTTTGTGTTGAAGTGTATAAGTAGATTGTACTAGCCCTTTCCATCAGTTCGGACTTTTGGTTCAAGTGGCTAGTGCATGAACCTTAACATGGTATCAGAGCCCCAGGTCTCGAGTTCAAATCCTGGCTTTCACAATTTATTCTAAATTCTTCCTCGCCTCTGGCGAGCTCTCCACAGCCTCCTGCCGCGCCCGGCCTCCCGCTGCCTCTTTGCCTCTCTACACGTGTTGACTTGTCTTCTCGTCTCCCGTCACACGTGAGAGGGGGTGTTGAAGTGTATAAGTAGATTGTACTAGCCCTTTCCATCAGTTCGGACTTTTGGTTCAAGTGGCTAGTGCATGAACCTTAACATTTTGCACAGTAGTTGATCTCATATTTTTCTACAACAAGATTTTTCGTCCTGAATTTTTTGAAACTTAAATGTGTGATTTTCGAATTTTTTAGAAAACGGGCTACATGGAGCCCGAGCTCCATTTGAAGTTTTCGTAATTTAGGCATAATAAGATTATATTGAGATATTTGTTCTGATTCTTTCTGGAAAATTCAGTATTATCAGGGAAATTTTGATTAAATGCCACATAGCAGTTTGAAATTTGATACGATAACCCCTGATGTGTCTGATAGGTGGGGTCATATTATCACCTAGTTTCAAGTAAGGGAACACGTTTCAAAAAGAATAATAGAAGTCTAGACTATATTTGCATTGTTGACAGCTGACAAATTGTATGTGTTTCTGTAAGTAGGATGTATTATGTTCAGTCTATGTTAAATATAACACCATCTTCTTTCGGCAGGTATGAATTTCAGATGCAATATGGATCAATTGGTTGGTCGGTGGGTGCAACTCTTGGATATGCACAGGCTGCTAAGGATAAGCGTGTCATTTCCTTCATTGGTGATGGCAGCTTTCAGGTACCAAAAATTCAGAATGCCGAAACTTCTTGTTCTATATTTATTGAAATATGCATCTATATATCAAGATTTAACTGGACTGGAACATAGGTAACAGCGCAAGAAGTGTCGACGATGATCCGGTGGGGGCAGAACAACATCATCTTTCTCATAAACAACGGGGGTTACACCATTGAGGTGGAGATCCATGATGGTCCTTACAACATCATCAAGAATTGGAACTACACCGGACTGGTGGAAGCGTTCCATAATGGCGAGGGCAAGTGCTATACTGCAAAGGTTGGTTGGGATGGCATAAGTGTAGGCTGCATTTCTACAGTTAAAGAACATGTAGAAATATGGCATCGCAATGACGTTTCAAGACTGTAGGTACGAACGGAGGAGGAACTAGAGAAGACGATTGAGGCATCTCTAGGACCTAAAAAGGATTGTGTGTGCTTTATCGATCGAGGCAATTGTACACAAGGATGAAACTGTAACGAGCTTCTTGAGTGGGGTTCTAGGGTTTCTCCTGCAAATAGCCGTCCCCCGAATCCCCAGTGAACACAGTCAGATCCCTACTAGATTCTCGTCCAGCTTAATGAGGTCATGTAAAAGTTCTCAATAGGAAATGTTGCTGTTATCTGAACAGACCATCCATGTAGGTTCACTGCTCTTGCAAGGGTTCATGGATAATGTAAAGAAATGATGTCAGTACAGAAATTGTTTTGGTTTTGTGGATGTTATGAGTTTTCATATAAACTTGGTCAAACTGTACTGATTTTGGGTAAAAATTATACGCCAGCGCGTATTCAGAAACGGAGGAAATATACGAGGTGCGTACTTTTGAGCGCGCCATCACTGTTGCCTTGACTTTGTCGACGCTTTTGATTGGTCCACTGCCCTATCTTGTTGCACCTTGCATGACAGCGTCATGACGTGCGCTATCAGTTACAGCGTCATGATCTGCCGGTCATTTGCGGGCAACGACTTCTTCCGCTGATCCATTGGTTTCTTATCCTGAGACCAGCCAGCCAATAGAGTCGATCTACGCGCGTATATATCCAGTGGGTAGAATGGTAGATATCTCACACCGCAAGGAAGCCCAAACACCCGCACTAGATTGTCTCATCAAGCAAAGTTTGCAAACATGGCCTCCATCTTTAAGCACCGTCGTGAGCCAGTGATGCTGCTCTTCCTGGTCATCCTATTCCTAGGACTAGGATTCCAGCTCTCCTCCTCCGTTGCTATCAGGTACAGCAACCACACGTCCGGAGGCTTGCCGCCGGTTCATTGCCAGCCGGACCAGGCCTCGGCGCTCCTCCGGCTGAAGCGCTCCTTCACCGTCACCGACGAGACCGCGTGCACCCTCGGCTCGTGGCGGGCCGGCACGGACTGCTGCTGCTGGGAGGGCGTCCACTGCCACGACGCCAACGGTCGTGTGACCTCGCTTGACCTGGGTGAGTGCGGCTTGGAGAGCCCTGCTCTTCATCCTGCCGTTTTTAGCCTCACCTCCCTTCGGCACCTCAACCTCGCCTGGAACAACTTCAATCATTCCCAGCTCCCGGCCACTGGTTTCGAGCGCCTCGCCGAGCTCCGGCATCTCAATCTCTCCAGCTCCAGCTTTGATGGCCACATACCAGTTGGAGTAGGAGGCCTCACCAATTTGGTATCTCTTGACCTCTCAACCACCTTTTATGTTGTACAACAATTCGATGATTATACACAATTTGACACATGGCCAGATTATTCGTGTAGACTTGTCGAGCCAAACATAGAATCGTTGGTCGCAAACCTTAGCAATTTGAGAGAGCTCAATCTCGACCAGGTAGACTTGTCTGGCAATGGTGCCGAGTGGTGCACTGCCTTTGCTAATTCGACTACTCCTCAGCTTCAGGTTCTAAGATTACGATCTTCCCACCTTGATGGTCCGCTTTGTGGATCACTTTCCAGCATACCCTCACTCACTGTGATTGATCTACAATATAATCGTTTACATGGTCCAGTTCCAGAGTTTCTTGCTGATTTACCATCCCTAAGTGTTCTTCGACTTACCCAGAATAGACTCGAAGGACAGTTCCCAATGAGAATCTTCAAAAACAGAAACTTAACTTCTCTTGATATAAGGTACAATATGGAAGTCTCTGGTTCCTTGCCTGATTTCTCGTCGGATAGTAGGTTGGCCCATTTGGTTGTCAGCAGCACCAACTTTTCTGGTCCTATTCCTAGCTCCGTTGGCAATTTGAAATCCTTGACCATATTGGGCCTTGCAGCAACTGACTTTGTCCAAGAGCTTCCCTCTTCAATTGGTGAGCTCACATCTTTAAATTGGTTAGAGGTAACTGGAGCAGGTGTAGTAGGATCGATACCATCTTGGGTCACAAAGTTAACTTCCTTAGTGCGTCTCGAGTTCTCCAGTTGCGGTTTATCTGGACAAATACCTTCTGCAGTAGGTAACCTCAAGAACCTAACCTGGTTAGCCTTATATAATTGCAGTTTTTCTGGTCCAATACCCCCACAACTATTTAATTTAATCCAGTTAAACAATCTATATCTTCACTCAAACAACTTCACTGGCACAGTGGAACTCACTTCATTCCTGGAACTACCAGATTTATATGGCTTGAGTCTTTCAAGCAATAGACTTTCCGTGATAGATGCGGAATCTAATTCCTCTTGGCGAATGGACCTTTTGGCTCTAGCGTCTTGTAACATATCCAGTTTTCCTGTTTCCTTGAGGAATATGTACCATCTTAATTCTCTTGACCTCTCAGATAATCAAATCCACGGTGCTATACCTCATTCGGCTTGGGAAAAATGGGACTACATGATAAATCTTAACTTATCACACAATCAATTTAATAGTATAGGATACGATCTTAGCTCGCTCGCCTACATACAATTTGTTGATATCAGTTTTAACCTAATTGAAGGCCCTTTACCTATTCTAGGACCCGACACTCAGATGCTTGATTGCTCAAACAACCGGTTTTCTTCCATCCCCAAAAATTTTGGTTCTCGACTGATAAGTATTTCCTATCTCAACGCCTTCGGTAACAACCTCTCTGGAGAAATTCCACTATCAATTTGTGATGCAAGGGGCCTAGAGTTCCTTGATCTCTCTTACAACAATCTGAGTGGCCCGATTCCATCTTGTTTAATGGAGGGTATCCATTCCCTGGGTGTATTGAACTTGAACGCAAATCATCTTCAAGGAGAATTACCGCGCAATTTCAAACAAGACTGTGCACTAGAGGAAATCAATTTAAGCAAAAACCAGATAGAAGGGCAACTACCAAGATCTCTAGCTTCTTGCAGAAGCTTGCAGGTTTTGGATATTGGAAATAATTGGATTAACGATACTTTTCCATGTTGGATGAGTATGCTTCCTCAACTTCAAGTCCTCGTCATCAAGTCTAACCGGTTTTTCGGACATGTGGGGCCTTCTGCACTAGGACATGAAGAAAAGCATTGTGAGTTCATGAAATTGAGGATTTTGTCTTTGGCTTCAAATAATTTCTACGGGACATTGCCAAACAACTGGTTTGGGAGCTTCAGTTCCATGACGGCTGAATCTACTGATGATACATTGCTTGTGGAAAACCACTTTGGTGAGTATCGGCGGACCTATCGGTTTACCACAGCAATTACATATAAAGGATCCTCTATCACATTTTCCAAGATCCTGAAGACCCTTGTAATAATCGATGTCTCGGATAATGCATTCCATGGTGCCATTCCCGAGTCAATTGGGGAGCTTGTTCTTCTTTCTGGGCTAAATATGTCACATAATGCCCTCACTGGAACGATTACATCGCAGCTCGGTGCTTTACATCAACTCGAGTCACTGGACCTCTCTTCAAATAGTCTGTCCGGAGTGATTCCACAAGAATTAGCATTGCTAGATTTCCTCTCAGTTTTGAACCTGTCCTACAACAAGTTAGTTGGCAGTATACCACCAGGATCACCTCATTTCCAAACATTTTCAAATTTCTCTTTCATGGGAAACATTGGCCTGTGTGGATCTCCATTGACCAAGCAATGTGACAGCTCAGCCACAAACGCAGCGATACATCATTCAGACAACGAACTAGCGGATGTTTTACTGTTTCTCTTTACAGGACTAGGATTTGGTGTCGGGTTTGCTATAACAGTTATTGTGGTATGGGGAATCCGCATTAAGAAATCGTCTCAGGGTTGCTTTACTTCTCTGTGCTGGAGTAAAGTGATTTGTATGTAGATTATGCACCTGCGTCATGAAAAGGGTGTCTAGAATAGTTAGTATGCCTTTGTTTCGTGTTGTCGCTAAGGTTGCAGTCAAACATGTAATCCAGGCCAAATGAGCCGCAAGTGCCTGACTGCTTGTATCCAGTACTAAAACTTAGGTGCAACGTTCCATTGCTTTTCTAGCTTGACTCACGATACGATTGAGTAGTTAACTAGCAATATGTCTTCATATATTCCATGTTACAGCAGATCAGAGTGTTATGACCTAGGTGGAACCAGTCTCGCGTAAGAGTGTGCGTAAAGTCCGTCTGGGCCACTTCGATCCAACTATACCACGGATATAAGCAAATGCACATGGGAGGGTAATAATAAAAAAATCAATACACACATCTCACAATATATTCTAATTGTACAAGCATACTACGCATAGATCACATTCTGATACCATTGTGGGATCGAGGCTAAAAACTAAAAATTCTAGCTACACGAAACCTGAATGCCCAATGCTGTAAAAATTAATTGGGATTCGGTGATATATCCTTGTAGACCGAACGCGGGGATTACGCTCCGGCACAAGCGTTGACGATGAAGCCGACATAGGCGACCTCAAGGTCGTGTAGATCTTGATGTTGCGACAACACCGGCGCAACAACTTAGTGCCACAAGGGGCAACACCTCATTGAAGGATTATGCCCTAGAGGAAAATAAAAGGATTATTTGCATATTTCGAAGTGTTCATAATAAGTTTAATACTATGCTAGAACTATATCAATTGGAAATATTGATATAGGTGTGGTATTAAATAAAACGGAGTCCCTAGTAATCCTCTAATTACTAGTTCATTGTGCATCGAGGTTTCCAGATCATGGTGCACTTATGCCAATTAACAATGAGGTCATGCCTAAGACAATGCCATGATGGACATACCCAAACATTAGTACTGCAACACGATCGTTTCATGATGTTCACGTTGCAATAATAAGAAAGCGTTGTAACCTTATCCTTAGACTGTGTGGTCACATTATAATCACTACATCCCGTGGCTACTTTGATATCATCAACCGTCACTCGGTAATACAGTGACTGAAACGATGTGTTCAGGTATTCCAATGGACTAGGTTGAGGCGTGTGCACAAAGAGCATGATTTGTTCATCCGCATGATGGAAAGATACTGGAGGTCCCACTCAGTGAGATAACATCAGAAGCTGTGCAACATGTGACTTGGTCACGGGGATGGAATATCATGGAACAAGTTAAGAAGCGAAAGTCGGTAACTAGATTGAACGAGCTATAGGGATACCAATGATCAGATCCTAGACTTTGCTGGTATCGTAATAAAAAGGGAAAGGAACATCGATGCTTACGGTTCAATGACAAAAGACCTTCGTAGAATGCATAGGGATTGTCATGGATTTCTAGATTCCACTGACGATCATTTATCTGAGAAGAGTCTCGGTAATGTCTGGCGTGTTCTCGAACCGTTGGGTAACACACTTTAGGGATCATTGATGTTTAAAGATAGTTTTGAGAATATCCAGAAACATCGAATGTTGATATGAGAGAGAAGAAATCATTCTGATAGAGTCCGGAAGTCATTCAGAGAAGTTCGGAGGAGTTTCGGAGTAGCGAGGAATTAAATAATAAGTAATTATTATTAATTAGTGAATTAATATTAATTAAATGATTATTTAATAATTAAATATGTGCAGTTCACCTTAATGGGCCCCTCTAGGAGGGGAGCCCATTAAACCCTAGGGTGCCCCTCTTATTGGATTAAGGGCTGGGGCGCCATGGGCCAAGCCCTAGGGCCCAGGCGACCAAAGGGGGCTAGGGTTAGGATTTGGGTGGGCTGGCCCTACCCTGGCCAACGCTGCCCTTGGCCTCCTCTCCCTTGGTCGCCGCCCTAGGTGCCTTGGGGTAGGGCCAAGGTGCACCCCTCCCCACTATATAAAAGGGGCCCAGGGAGAGATGGAGCACACAATTCCCAAGAGCCAAGAGCTCTCCTCTCTCCCTGGTGCGCCACACTCCACCTTTTTGTCTCTCTCCCACGTGGCCTACAGAAGGATTGCGCACAAGCGAGACTACATCATCGCTGCACGCCATCGTGATGTGGAGTTTCTGGATATCGTTCAAAGCCATCTACTTCCGCAATCTTGGCTGGAAGAGAGATTCCGGGGGTCATCTTAATCACTGTACATGTGTGAGTACGCGGAGGTGCTGCTCTCGTGTGGCACCAGAGTCGTTGCGCCAAATTCTTCAACGACCTTTAGGTAGGCTGCGCCGGCTTCATCATCAATGCTCGTGCGGGAGCGTAATCTCCGCATTCGGTCATCAAGGGTATGTCGCCGAAACACCAGTTTACCGTTACAGTATTACTAATAGATAGATTCTGGGTAATTCGGGCAGCGTAGTCAAATAGTTTTTTATTATTTGCATCCAACCCCAACAGTGGTATCAGAGCCCAATCGATGTGTTGTATGCTTGTACAGTTAGAACACATTGTGTCATGGGGATGACTTCTAGGGTAGGCCAAGGGCAGAGCCATCTGTCGGCTGACGTCCCAGGAATCTCCACGGCGCTCAGCCAGAGAGGCCGGCTCCATCTGAAGGGCCGGCTGCGCCAGCAGCTGGCTGGCGACTTCACCGAGGAGAGCCAGAGATGGCGAAGACGATGAAACTCCTCCAACCGCCGCTTTGCCAAAAGCGGCCTGTCTCCGACAAGATCGACAAATGCGGGAGACAAGCGTGATGCCAGCCACGCTCGGCCTCCACCAATCAGTGGGCAGGAGCCTTCTCCACGAAAGGATCCGAGGCAAAGCGGAGGGGATATGCCTCAAAGATGCTGGTCCAAGGGGAAAAGACACTTTATAAGATGGTGGGGCCACATCAAGACTGCGACCACGAAGGAGCCGACAGCCAGCCACCTAACCTATAACCAGGCCCCCGCCTATATAAGGGGGCCTGGACCCTTAGGCTAGGGAGATCCGATCCTTCTTCTTCTACCTCTAGACCGAACAGCTCGAGGAGCCTTGTAGCCACCGTGTGCTGATAATAAGAAACAAGGCAGGAAGTAGGGGTGTTACCTCCATCGTGGAGGGCGCTGAACCTGGGTAAACCGTTGGTGTCCAAGTTACACAATCCCGAGCTAGACCCATCATCGCACACCGTCGAGCCCCTCCATTAAGCCATCCCCATGGCTACTGTCACTAAAATCCCACAACAGTTGGCGCCCACCGTGGGGCAATGCGCGGTGACGACCGGAGTGAAGTTCCAGCTAGGATCCCCATCAACTCTCGGCGAGAAGGTCACCTTCGCCTCGTCTGGAGGTTCGGCACCTTCGACGGCATTAGCGACAATCTTGCCTACTTCAAGGATGGCTTCGACGATAGCGGCTCCTTCCTCGACGTCGGCGGCTACCACTTCTACATCACCAAGCCCTTCCCAGAGGAGGTAACCGACGTTCTCAGCCCTCTCGGCGACGAAGGCTCGAGCTGCAGTGAAAGCAGCGACCTTGGCACCATGGTCAAGGTGACAGCCCTGGGAGACGAGGAGGGCGGCGACTCACCGCGCCACGCGCGCCCGCCGCTCGAACGCCTTCTTCCGCAGGAGCAGAATGCTGCACTCCCAGAGTAGGACGCCTCGGACATCGCCGTCGTGGACCTGCACGCACCACTCGACCACGTCATCGACCCCGTCCAGGTCGCAGAAGCCCTGGAGCGGACGCGCCTTGTTCTTCTCAGCAAGGTGGCCGAGGATGAAGACGTCTAGCGCCGCATGAGCACCGTGCTCCGCGAGTTCTATGACGCACATGGAGACGTGACCGACGAGCTTGCTTATGGCCAGCGGCGCGGCCATGGACTCTTTGCTGTGGGCCCAAGCCGGGTCCAGCGGTCGCCGTTGGCAGGCCAGGGCCAAGGTGGGCGCGGACAGGGCGGTCGTGCTCCAAGCTGCAACGCTCAAGGCCGCCGCGCCCAGCAGGCTAGCGGAGATGGCCGGCCACGCCAAGTCCCAGTGCCAGCGCCAGGGCTAGGGTCTCAGGCTCGCCAGCCGGCTCTGCACATCCATCTGTGGCTTGACCACATGAAGACGCTCCCCAAGGGATCTGCTAGCTCAAAGCGAGCGGCGGCTGACCAAGGAGACCCAAGGGCTGCCGGCAGCGGTCAGGGGCGCAAGAAGGGCAAGTACACCCTCGATGCTGTGCTTGACCAGCCATGCAAATTCCATAGCAGCCCCGGTAGGGAAGTGACCCACTCCACGCGTTAGTGCTGTTTCATGAGAGAGCTAGAGCAGCGCACTCAGCAACCCCCTGGACCTTCGCAGGCGCAGCCGGCTAGAGGTCAGGAGGACCATCAGCACGAGCCGGCTGCCGAGAAGCCGGACCAAGGCGACCACGACTTCCCGGTGGACATCGAGCAGTACCATGTCTTCACCACCCCGGGGAAAGACAAAAGGAACAACCTTTGGCACGAGGCGGAGGTGAACGCCGTCCTGCCCGCGGAGCCCCAGTTCATGCACTGGTCCGAGGCGGCCATCACCTGGGGGCACGAGGATCATCCGCAACTGATTCCCAGCCCTGGAGAATACGCTCTGGTTCTGGACCCTATCATGTGCTCTGATACGCACACATGCCGATTCTCCCGCGTGCTCATCGACGGCGGCAGCAGCATCAACCTTCTATACCGAAGCTCAATGGAGAAGCTGGGCATCCCGCTTGCTCAGCTAAAATCGAGCCAGCTCAGGACATTAGCAGTCCCTACCATGCGCTGCTTGGCTGTCCAGCCCTAGCCAAGTTCATGGCGGTACCACACTACGCCTATCTCAAGATGAAGCTCCCAGGTCCCAGAGCGTGATCACAGTCTCGGGGTGTGATGGCGCGGTCTTGATGTAGGTGATTCTTCTTCTTCAGTCCTCGGTAACATTACCAGAAAACTTGTGATGTTTTGTTGGCATGTAGATGATAATGTAAATGACCGGCCAGTTGGAAACCCCAAGAGAAGGTTTGATGAATATAGCAGCAAGTTTTCCCTCAGTTATGAAACCAAGGTAATCAATCTAGTAGGAAAAAGCCAAACGACGGAAGGTGATGCCCGCTAGCTTCGCGACAGCTCCAGACAATTTATAGGGCGCCTCGTCCAAGCTTTGCTTTGCGAGTGGCAACGTGGAACCTGCAAATAACACAATCAAATACTTTGTTCCCAACTTACGATGAGGTTGTCAATCTCACCGGTTTGCTTGAAACAAAGGGTATGAGCGTATCGAGTGGAAAACAGTAGTAGTATGCGAGTAAAGTAAACAGTGTGAGTAAAGTAAATAGGTGATAGCAATATAAAGGAAATAGGATCGGGGTCCACAGTTCACTAGTGGTGTCTCTCCATAAGATAAAATAACACATGCTGGGTAAACAAATTATAGTTGGGCAATTGATAGAATAAAGACAACGTGATATGTCAAGAGGATCACTATGAGATTTACTCTGGGCATTACAACAAGATACATAGACCACCATCCAACTGCATCTATGACTAATAATCCACTTGTGGCGAATCAATCTGAGAACTCCACAAGTATTAAGTTGCGAACAACAGATAACTGCATTAAGCAAAGTGTGTAATGTAAACAAAGCATATGCCCTCGAGTATATGAATGTTGTTTTTCCCCTAGTAGCAACAGCACATCTACAACCTTAGAGGTTTCTGTCACTCCCCCAGATGAAATAGAGGCATGAACCCACTATCGAGCATAAATACCCCCTCTTGGAGTCACTAGCAATGACTCGGCCAAGATAGCTACTAACAACGGAGAACATGCAAGATCATAAACAACATAGAGATAACATAAGATAAAATTCAGTACATCAACTCAATCATAACACCAATATTCATCGGATCCCAACAAATACAACATGTAGAATTACATAACGGTGATCTCGATCATGTAAGGCAGCTCACGAGATCTAAACATGAAGCACATGGTGGAGAAGACAACCATCTAGCTACTGCTATGGACCCATAGTCCAAGGTAGACTACTCACTCATCGTGCCGGAGGCAAGCATGGTGATGAAGAAGACCTCTGGTAGTGATTCCCCTCTCCGGCAGGGTGCCGGGAAGAGCTTCTGGACCCTCCCGATCTCGGGTCGATGACGGCGGCGGATCGCGATGTGTTTCTGGAAAAGTGATCGGGTCTTTAGGTTTTTCCCGTCAGGGGGTCTTTATAGGCGAAGGGGCAGCGTCAGAAGTGGCCAGGGGGCCCACACCATAGGTGGGTGCGGGCCAGGGCCAGGCCGTGCCCCCTGGTGGTGTGGCCACCCTCTGGCTCGGCTCCGTCTCCTCTTCGGTTCTCTGGAAGCTTCGGTAAATATCTGGACTTTTGGCTTTTGTTTCGTCCAATTCCGAGAATATTTCCTGTGTAACTTTTTTGAAACAGAAAAATAGCAGAAAACAGGGAACTGGCACTGTGGCATCTCGTTAATAGGTTAGTTCTAGAAAATGCATAAAAATGCCACGAAGTGTAACAAAACACTAAGCAAATGGTGTAAAAATAAGCTTGGAGCATCAAAAATTATGGATACGTTGGAGACGTATCAGCATCCCCAAGCTTAACTCCTGCACGTCCCCGAGTAGGTAAGTGATAACAAAAGAAATAATTTTTGAGGTGACATGTACCTACACAATCTTGATCAAATATGTAAGCGTTGTGCGCTGGGATCAAAAGAACTTAAAACATGGGCATGAAAGATATAATCTTGATAGAAGAAACTTAGCAACCATGTTATAACATGAAAATGAACACAAACAAAAGATCATGAAAATGAAACAACGAAAGTCAAACGTGTGTTCAAATCATAAGGAAAAATATACAAATAGTTTTCAGCTTGTCCTTCATGAGAGAGCAGAACATAAATGCATAGGACACCTTCAAGTTTAAGAGGGCGACTAGATACAAGTAATTTATGAACAAGTGAAACCAACATCATGAATCAATCAATGAAAACTTTGGGACAATGCACATTATACTCAGAATGACAACTATGCTCTCTTAGACGGTGCATAAAGATAGAAGGTGGAGACTCAACATAAAAGTAAAAGAAAGGCCCTTCGCGGAGGGAAGCAGTGATTGTAAGTTTTATAAACCTTAAAAAATTATGGTACTTACTTGCTTTGAGTTCTCATTGCCCCCATCATAGGCATCTTGAATGGTTAAAGTTAATGCGAATACACTTATGATGCATATGCTTGACAAATCATAAGTTGAAAACCTCGTGTCCTGTGAAGTACGAATACCCAAACCTCATGCTACTCGACTTAGAGTCCCAAGCAAGCTCTTGTCGTTATAAATATATGTGTATCATCGAGAACTGCCAACGGGGTACCTCCTGCCCGATGACATGGAACAAGCCCACATCAAAATGACAAGACAAACAGACAATGAACACCTCGACATCTCTTTTATTTACCATTGGTATAGCTTTTTATTGCGAGATGCGTCGTCGAATGTCCACTATGGGCATGCTGTAAATTTCCACCATGAATGATGCATGGCTTAGATTAGCGGCCCAGGCATTTCCCTAACACATATAAAAATTCCATGATCCCGCAAGATTTCCAACTTATTTCACATCACGAGTATCCATAAAAAAAGAACACGATATCAACTCAAATGAAAGATAGTGCAATGTTGAAAGCTTGCCCCATGACGGCATGGCTGGGCTAATTTCTAACTTACAACTTGCAAGCATAACTACTCAACATAAGAGAACCACAATGTCAAAATTTTAAAATGAGAAAAGTAAAGTGTGCCATCAGGTTCGTGAGAGCTTTACTGACCAATTTTTGCATAACACCAAAAAGAGTTTAATTTGAAGGATAGATAAAAGCAAGTCAAATGTACTTTGGAATAGCTAATTGCTAATAGGTATGTATGGTGGACACTTTGGAACAACTTGGTTTTTAGGAGTTGGATGCACGAGTAGAGCTCATACTCAGCACAAAATGAGGGCTAGCAAAAGACTGGAAGCGACCAACTAAGAGAGCAATAATGGCCATAATTATGCAAAGCGACAAAGTGACATTAAAAGAAGCATAAGATGGCATCAAAAGTCCAAAACTAAATGATCATAGAGGCTATGGCGACTTTGTATGAGTCTAACATGTGTGAGCATGCTCCAAGTCAACCCAAATAAAGCATCAAGGAGAAAACCAAAATAATGCTTCCAAATAATTAAAACAACGCATGATTTTTTCAAAGGCTCATTAAGCAATCTCAGTCATTTGAGATAAGTCATGCTACAGCAAAACCACTAAGCATGCTATCAAAAAGACATCAAGCACGATATGCAAAAGCCTAGGCCGCAGTCTACACAAGCTCCTTCTTGTACCACTTTTTTGCATAAAGCTTTTTCTCTTTTCCAACACCATTCAAACTTTTTTGAAACAACTCTTTTTGATGAAAACCAATATGGACCAGAGGCAAAAATACACCTTGATACAAAGATATAACAAGATCTTAACACAAATCAAGGTGAAAATCGAAAGCTAAACGTAGTTCTAGAGAAAGAAAACACTCGTTGAAATCTGTTTTTCACTCTTATCGCTCAACGAGTGTTCTTGGCAAATGAAAAGCAAGACAACTTCTCCAAAAGAAATTTGTTGGGGTCCAATCATTTATTGCAGCAAACAAAACTAAAGAAAACTGAAAACTAAAAGAACTGACGCTCCATGAAAACGCATAATGCATGAAGCAATAAAAATATAGTGTGTTAAAAGGTGACCTGATTTTTGCCGACGAAGAAGGGGTGCCTCGGGGGCATCCCCAAGCTTTGACGCTTGTACCTCTTGGATATTTCTTGGGGTGCTGGGCATCCCCAAGCTTGAGCTTTTTTCCATTCTTCAACTCCCCAAGCTTGAGCTTTTTTCCATTCTTCAACTCATCTCATCATTCTCCAATCCCTATACTTGAAAACTTCCTTCATACTAAACTAAACACAAATCGATCAGCAACATTAGTGTAAGCATAACAATGAATCTACCCCTTTTTGCTTCAGGTTTCAACTCAAAACCACCACATATAAAGCATATACTACTTTAGCAACTTCCCCAAAAGTTCCGTGATCAAAAGAACTCAAAAAGAAAGCGATAAAGCGGCAAACACAAATATTGGCAGAAATCTGTCAAAACAGAACAGCTGAAAAAGGTCGAATTTTTAGAGGGTTTTCTGTTGCTCAAATCAAAAAGTGTTCAACTAACGAAAGTTTGGATATAACCTGGGGCATATGCACAAGAAATCGCAGATCCAAAAGATATACAGAGAATTTTCACGAATTTTTACGGTGCAGCACCAAAAACTGTTTCAGGACAGCAGCATCCCCAAATCTTACCTCACTCAAATTAGAGGCTTCTCTTGGCCCAAAAACGAAATAAAAATGATAAGGAGAGGTAATTACAGTAGTAATAACTTCCAAGACTCAAATAAAAGAAAAATAACTGAAAGTAAAAACATTGGGTTATCTCCCAAGAGTGCTTTTCTTTAACGCCTTTGAGCTAGGCGCAGAAAGTGCGAATCAAGTAATATCAAGTGATGAAGTATCAAGCTCATAATTTGATCTAAGAATAGAGTCAAAAAGTAATTTCTTCCTCTTTCTAGGGAAGTGTTCCATACCTTTCTTGAGTGGGAATTGATATTTTATGGTGCCTTCCCTCATATCAATGATGGCACCTACAGTTCGAAGAAAGGGTCTTCCCAAAATAATAGGACATGAAGCATTGCATTCAACATCCATGACAAGAAAATCAACGGGAACAAGGTTATTGTTAACCATAATAAGAACATCATTAATCCTTCCCAAAGGTTTCTTCTTAGTAACATCAGCAATAGGAACATCATAATAACACTTTTCAAGTGGTGGTAAATCAAGCATGTCATAAATCTTTCTAGGCATGATAGAAATACTAGCACCCAGATCACATAAAGCATGGCAATCAAAACCATTAACATGCATATCAATGATGGGTTCCCAACCATCTTCTAACTTCTTGGGAACAGAAGCTTTTTGCTTCAACTTTTCATCCCTAATTTTCATAAGAGCATTGGTAATATGCTTAGTAAAAGCAACATTTAAAGAACTAGCATTAGGAGTCAAAGCAAGCTTTTGCAAGAACAAAATAACTTCAGATATATTACAGCCATCAACATCAAAATCATTAAAAGAAATAGAGCTATCATCTCCTACACTCTAAAAAATTTCAGCACTCTTTTGAGAAAAAGTTTTGGCAGTTTTAGGCTTTTTAACACTAGGAGTGGGAGTTTTCTCTGCACCAATCAAAGTAAGAGGATTGCTAGCATTTGGAGCAACATCATTAGAGGTAGTAATGGTACATACAATCATTTTTCTAGCCATCTCATCTTCTCTTTCCCACCTGGCATGCAATTCTGCTAGCATCCTAACATTTTCATCAATTCTAACTTGGATAGCATTAGCAGTGGCAAAAGTATTGTTCTCTTTCACATCATTAGGCAACACTTTTAATTTTAGAAGTTCAACATCATGAGCAAGGCTATCAACTTTAGAAGCAAGAATATTAATTTTGCCTAACTTTTCCTCAACAGACCTGTTAAAAGCATTTTGCTTACCGATGAAGTCCTTGAGCATTACCTCAAGCTCGGAGGGTGCGGCCCTAGTGTTGTTGGAGGAATTACCATAAGAATTACTATAACCATTACCATTAGTAGAAGGATACGGCCTATAATTGTTACTAGCAAAATTGTTCCTATAAGCATTGTTGTTAAAATTATTATTTCTAATGAAGTTTACATCAACATGTTCTTCTTGAGCAACCAAAGAGGCTAAAGGAACATTATTAGGATCAACATGAGTCCTATCATTAGTAAGCATAAGCATAATAGCATCAATCTTATCACTCAAGGAAGAGGTTTCCTCAATAGAATTTACCTTCTTATCTTGTGGAGCTCTCTCGGTGTGCCATTCAGAGTAATTTACCATCATATTGTCGAGAAGCTTTGTTGCGGCGCCCAAGGTAAGGTACATAAAAGTGCCTCCAGTAGCTGAAGCCAATAGGTTCCTTGAAGAAAAATTCAGTCCTGCATAAAAAGTTTGGACAATCATCATAGGTTTCATTCTTTCCCAAGCTTGAGCAACCTGTTCATTATCAAACTGACTAAACTTCATAATACTGATACGCAAAGCTATAATCTTAGCAGGAGGATAATATCTACCAATAAAAGCATCCTTACACTTAGCCCATGAATCAATACTATTTTTAGGCAAAGACAACAACCAATCCTTAGCTTTTCCTCTCAAAGAAAAAGGAAACAACTTAAGCTTAATAATATCACTCTCTACATCCTTATATTTCTGCATCTCACATAGCTCAACAAAATTGTTGAGATGAGCTGCAGCATCATCATTACTAGCACCAGAAAATTGCTCTTTCATAACAAGGTTCAACAAAGCAGGCTTAATCTCATAAAAATTTGCAGCAGGAGCAGATGGCGCAATAGGAGTGCAGATAAAATCACTATTATTAGTGCTAGTAAAATCACACAACTTGGTGTTCTCAGGAGTAGCCATTCTAACAAAACTAAAAGCAGATAAGTAAAAACAACTATAATGGATACTAATTTTTTTGTGTTTTTGATAAAACGAAACAAGTAAAAATAAAGTAAAGCAAAACTTAAAACAAAGTAAAGGATGTGCGTGGGAAACTCCCCTTGCAGAAGTCTTCTTTTTCCCCGGCAACGGCGCCAAAAAACTTGTTGATGGCGCGGTCTTGATGTAGGTGATTCTTCTTCTTCAGTCCTCGGTAATGGTACCAGAAAACTTGTGATGTTTTGCTGGCGTGTAGATGATAATGTAAATGACCAGCCAATTGGAAACCCCAAGAGAAGGTTTGATGAATATAGCAGCAAGTTTTCCCTCAGTTATGAAACCAAGGTAATCAATCCAGTAGGAAAAAGCCAAACGACGGAAGGTGATGCCCGCTAGCTTCGCGATAGCTCCGGACAATTTATAGGGCGCCTCGTCCAAGCTTTGCTTTGTGAGCGGCAACGTGGAACCTGCACACAACACAACCAAATACTTTGTTCCCAACTTACGATGAGGTTGTCAATCTCACCGGTTTGCTTGAAACAAAGGGTATGAGCGTATCGAGTGGAAAACAGTAGTAGTATGCGAGTAAAGTAAACAGTGCGAGTAAAGTAAACATGTGATAGCAATATAAAAGAAATAGGACCGGGGTCCTGATGCGGTACGGTGTTGATATCTTTTCACCGTTCATTGGGAATCCCAAGAGGAAGGTATGATGAATATAGCAGTAAGGTTTTCCCTCAATTAAGAAACCAAGGTTTATCGATCAGGAGAGGAGCAGACAAACGACTGAAGGTGATGCTGACTAGCTTGCGACATCTTCGGACAATTTATAAGGCACCTCATCAAAGCTTTGCTTTGCCAGCTGCAACACGGAACCTGCATACAACACAACCAAATACTTTGCTCCCAACTTACGATGAGGTTGTCAATCTCACCGGTTTGCTGTAAACAAAGGAATGAGCGTATTGAGTGGAAAATAGTAATAGTATGCTAGTAAAGTAAACAGTGCGAGTAAAGTAAACAGATGATAGCAATATGATGGAAATAGGACCAGGGTCCACAGTTCACTAGTGGTGTCTTTCCATAAGATAAAATAACACATGCTGGGTAAACAAATTACAGTTGGGCAATTGATAGAATAAGGACAATGTGCATATGATGAGAGGATCACTATGAGATTTACTCTGGGCATTACAACAAAATACATAGACCGCCATCCAACTGCATCTATGACTAATAATCCACTTGTGGCGAATCAATCTGAGAACTCCACAAGTATTAAGTTACGAACAACAGATAATTGCATTAAGCAAAGTGTGTAATGTAAACAAAGCATATGTCCGCGAGCATATGAATGTTGTTTTCCCCCTAGTAGCAATAGCACATCTACAACCTTAGAGGTTTTTGTCACTCCCCTAGATTAAATAGAGGCATGAACCCACTATCGAGCATAAATACCCCCTCTTGGAGTCACTAGCAACTACTAGACCAAGATAGCTACTAACAACGGAGAGCATGCAAGATCATAAACAACATAGAGATAACAAAAGATAAATTTTAGTACTTCAACTCAAGCATAACACCAATATTCATCGGATCCCAACAAACCAAACATGTAGAATTACATAACGGTGATCTCAATCATGTAAGGCAGCTCATGAGATCTAAACATGAAGCACATGGTGGAGAAGACAACCATCTAGCTACTGCTATGGACCCATAGTCCAAGGTAGACTACTCACTCATCGCGCCGGAGGCAAGCATGGCGATGAAGAAGACCTCCGGTGGCGATTCCCCTCTCCGGCAGGGTGCCGGGAAGAGCTTCTGGACCCTCCCGATCTTTGGGTCAACGGTGGCGGCGGATCGCGATGTGTTCTGGAAAAGTGATCGGGTGTTTAGGTTTTTCCCATCGGGGGGTCTTTATAGGCGAAGGGGCGTCATCAGGAGTGGCCCGAGGCTCCCTCACACATAGGGGGCGCGGCCTACCCCTGGGTCATGCCGCCCTGTTTTGTGGGGCCCTCGTGGCCCCACTCCATCTCCTCTTCGGATCTCTCGAAGCTTCGGTGAAATTCTGGGCGACTGGCTTTGGTTTTGTCCAATTCCGAGAATATTTCCTGTGTAACTTTTTTGAAACACAAAAACAGCAGAAAATAGGGAACTAGCACTGTGGCGACTTGTTAGTAGGTTAGTTCCGGAAAATGCATAAAAGTGCCACGAAGTGTAACGAAACATTAGGCAAATAGTGTAAAAACAAGCATGGAGCATCAAAAATTATAGATACGTTGGAGACGTATCAACATGGAGTGAAAAATGGAGTGTTCTTGGCAAATGAAAAGCAAGGCAACTTCTCCAAAAGAAATTTTTTAGGGTCCAACCATTTATTGCAGCAAACAAAACTAAACTAAACTGAAAACTAAAAATAACTGATGCTCCAAGAAAAATGCATAATGCATGAAGCAATAAAAATGTAGTGCCTTGAAAGGTGACCTGATTTTTGCCGATGAAGAAGGGGTGCCTCAGGGGCATCCCCAAGCTTTGATGCTTGTACTTCTTGGATATTTCTTGGGATGATGCATGGGCATCCCCAAGCTTGAGCTTTTGTCCATTCTTCAACTCATCTCATCACTCTCCGATCCCTACACTTAAAAACTTCCTTCATACAAAACTCAACACAAATCTATTAGCAACATTAGTGTAAGCATAACATATAATCAACCCTTTTTGCTTCAGGTTTTAACCTAAAATCACTACATATAAAGCATATAGTACTGTAGCAACTTCCCTAAAAGTTCCGTGATCAAAAGAACTAAAAAAGAAAGCGATAAAGCGGCAAACACAAATATTGGCAGAAATCTGTCAAAACAGAACAGCTGACAAAAGTCGAATTTTTAGAGGGTTTTCTGTTGCTCAAATCAAAAAGTGTTCAACTAATGAAAGTTTGGATATAACCTGGGACATATGCACAAGAAATATCAGGTCCAAAAGATATACAGAGAATTTTCACGAATTTTTACGGTGCAGCACCAAAAATAGTTTCAGGACAGTAACATCCCCAAATCTTACCTCGCTCAAATTAGAGGCTTCTCTTGGCACAAAAACGAAATAAAAAGGATAAGGAGAGATTATTACAGTAGTAATAACTTCCAAGACTCAAATAAAATAAAAAGAACTGAATGTAAAAATATTGGGTTATCTCCCAAGAGTGCTTTTCTTTAACGCCTTTGAGCTAGGCGCAGAAAGTGCGAATCAAGTATTTTTAGAAGAAGCATTAAGATAAACTGCAGAAGTTTTGTCAATAAGGCATTGTATTTCATCCACATAAGTTTTTGAAGACCCTTTGTGATCACGCTTTAGTTCACTTAAATCACTAAAAAGATTTTTGGGACAGATCCAATCAAAATTATTTTCAAAAGCTTCATACAATCCCAAAAGCTTGCTAGGTATAGGTATTTCGGTTCCTTCATTGTTTGTACTAATAACCTTTATAGGTGAGCCGAGTTTATTAAAGTGCTTAAGAACTTTCCTAGCTTCAATGGCAACATCTCTAAATTCTATGCACAAAGTTTCCAAGACAAAAGCTTTCTTTTCAGGATCCTCAATTTCATGAAGCTTAAGGAACATGTGTTGCATAAAAGGATTAAGGCTAGCAAACCTAGCTTCTAACATGTGAACTAAATAAGCGGAAGCAACTTCATAACTAGGAGCAAGCTCAACCAAAGACTTTTCCTTAACTTCTTTATGCATACTAATATGATTAAAGAACTCCTCAATGTTATCTTTCCCAATAATTGAACCACTACCTACTGAGAGGTCCTCCAGAACGTACTTAGGGAACAACATAATGAACTATAAGTAAAGAGATAACAACTACCAAGGATTCTAATTTTTTTGGGTTTTTGATAAAAGGATGCAAGTAAAAATAAAGTAAAGCAAAACTTAAAACAAAGTAAAGGATGTGCATGCGAAACTCCCCTTGCAGAAGTCTTCTTTTTCCTCCCCGGCAATAGCGCCAGAAAAGAGCTTGATGCGGTACGGTGTTGATATCTTTTCACCATCCAGTTGGGAACCCCAAGAGGAAGGTATGATGAATATAGCAGCAAGGTTTTCCCTCAGTTAAGAAACCAAGGTTTATCGATCAGGAGACGAGCAGACAAACGAATGAAGGTGATGCTGACTAGCTTGCGATAGCTCCGGACAATTTATAAGGCGCCTCGTCCAAGCTTTGCTTTGCCAGCTGCAACACGGAACCTGCACACAACATAACCAAATACTTTGCTCCCAACTTACGATGAGGTTGTCAATCTCACCGGTTTGCTGTAAACAAAGAAATGAGCGTATCGAGTGGAAAATAGTAATAGTATGCTAGTAAAGTAAACAGTACGAGTAAAGTAAACAGATGATAGCAATATGATGGAAATAGGAAAAGGGTCCACAGTTCACTAGTGGTGTCTTTCCATAAGATAAAATAACACATGCTGGGTAAACAAATTACAGTTGGGCAATTGATAGAATAAGGACAACGTGCATATGATGAGAGGATCACTATGAGATTTACTCTAGGCATTACAACAAAATACATAGACCGCCATCCAACTGCATCTATGACTAATAATCCACTCGTGGCGAATCAATCCGAGAACTCCACAAGTATTAAGTTGCGAACAACAGATAATTGCATTAAGCAAAGTGTGTAATGTAAACAAAGCATATACCCTCGAGCATATGAATGTTGTTTTTCCCCTAGTAGCAACAGCACATCTACAACCTTAGAGGTTTCTGTCACTCCCCCAGATTAAATAGAGGCATGAACCCACTATCGAGCATAAATACCCCCTCTTGGAGTCACTAGCAACTACTCGGCCAAGATAGCTACTAACAACGGAGAGCATGCAAGATCATAAACAACATAGAGATAACAAAAGATAAATTTCAGTACTTCAACTCAAGCATAACACCAATATTCATCGGATCCCAACAAACCAAACATGTAGAATTACATAACGGTGATCTCAATCATGTAAGGCAGCTCATGAGATCTAAACATGAAGCACATTGTGGAGAAGACAACCATCTAGCTACTGCTATGGACCCATAGTCCAAGGTAGACTACTCACTTATCGCGCCGGAGGCAAGCATGGCGATGAAGAAGACCTCCGGTGGCGATTCCCCTCTCCGGCAGGGTGCTGGGAAGAGCTTCTAAACCCTCCCGATCTTCGGGTCGATGGCGGCGGTGGATCGCGATGTGTTCTGGAAAAGTGATCGGGTGTTTAGGTTTTTCCCGTCGGGGGGTCTTTATAGGTGAAGGGGCATCGTCAGGAGTGGCCCGAGGCTCCCTCACACATAGGGGGCGTGGCCTACCCCTGGGCCGCGCCGTCCTATAGTGTGGGGACCTCGTGGCCCTGCTCCGTCTCCTCTTTGGATCTCTGGAAGCTTCGGTGAAATTCTGGGCGACTGGCTTTGGTTTCGTCCAATTTCGAGAATATTTCCTGTGTAACTTTTCTGAAACACAAAACAGCAAAAAACTGGGAACTGGCACTGTGGCGACTTATTAGTAGGTTAGTTCCGGAAAATGCATAAAAGTGCCACGAAGTGTAACGAAACATTAGGCAAATGGTGTAAAAATAAGCATGGAGCATCAAAAATTATAGATACGTTGGAGACGTATCAGGTCCACAGTTCACTAGTGGTGTCTCTCCATAAGATAAAATAACACATGCTGGGTAAACAAATTACAGTTGGGCAATTAATAGAATAAAGACAACGTGATATGTCAAGAGGATCACTATGAGATTTACTATGGGCATTACAACAAGATACATAGACCGCCATCCAACTGTATCTATGACTAATAATCCACTTGTGGCGAATCAATCTGAGAACTCTACAAGTATTAAGTTGCGAACAACAGATAACTGCATTAACCAAAGTGTGTAATGTAAACAAAGCATATGCCCTTGGACATATAAATGTTGTTTTCTCCCTATTAGCAACAGCACATGTACAACCTTAGAGGTTTCTGTCACTCCCCCAGATTAAATAGAGGCAGGAACCCAACTATCGAGCATAAATACCCCCTCTTGGAGTCACTAGTATCTAGTCGGCCAAGATAGCTACTAACAATGGAGAGCATGCAAGATCATAAACAACATAGAGATAACATAAGATAATATTCAGCACATCAACTCAATCATAACACCAATATTCATCGGATCCCAACAAATACAACATGTAGAATTACATAACGATGATCTCGATCATGTAAGGCAGCTCGCGAGATCTAAACATGAAGCACATGGTGGAGAAGACAACCAACTAGCTACTGCTATGGACCCATAGACCAAGGTAGACTATTCACTCATCGCGCCGGAGGCAAGCATGGCGATGAAGAAGACCTCTGGTGGCGATTCCCCTCTCCGGCAGGGTGCCGGGAAGAGCTTCTGGACCCTCCCGATATCGAGTCAACGATGGCGGTGGATCACGATGTGTTTCTAGAAAATTGATCGGGTCCTTAGGTTTTTCCCGTCGGGGGGTCTTTATAGGCGAAGCGACAGCGTCAGAAGTGGACCAGGTGGGGCTCACCATAGGGCGGTACGGCCAGGCCCTGGACCGCGCCCCCTGGTGGTGAGACCACCCTCTGGCTCGGTTCCGTCTCCTCTTTGGTCTTCTGGAAGCTTCATTTAATATCTAGATGTTTGGCTTTTGTTTCATCCAATTCTGAGAATATTTCCTGTGTAACTTTTCTGAAACACAAAAACAACAGAAAACAGGGAACTGACACTGTGGCATCTTGTTAATAGGTTAGTTCCGGAAAATGCATAAAAATGCCACGAAGTGTAATGAAACACTAAGCAAATGGTGTAAAAACAAGCATGGAGCATCAAAAATTATAGATACGTTTGAGACGTATCAAGCATCCCCAAGCTTAACTCCTGCTCGTCCTCGAGTAGGTAAGTGATAACAAAGAAATAATTTTTGAGGTGACATGCACCTACACAATCTTGATCATCTATGTAAGCATTGTGTGCTGGGATCAAAAGAACATAAAACATGGGCATGAAAGATATAATCTTGATAGAAGAAACTTAGCAACCATTTTATAACATGAAAAAGAACACAAATGAAAGATCATGAAAATGAAACAATGAAAGTCAAACGTGTGTTTAAATCATATGGAAAAACATAGCAAATGGTTTTCAGCTTGTCCTTTATAGAATAGCAAAACATAAATGCATAGGACACCTTCAAGTTTAAGAGGGCGACTAGATACAAATAATTTAAGAACAAGTGAAACCAAAATCATGAATCAATCAATGAAAACTTTGGGACAATGCACATTACACTAAGAATGACAACTATGCTCTCTTAGACGGTGCATAAAGGTAGAAGGTGGTGACTCAACATAAAAGTAAAAGAAAGGCCCTTTGCAGAGGGAAGCAGTGATTAAACATGTGCTAGAGCTTTTTATTTGTAAAACAGAGAGATAAAAATTGGGTTTTGAGAGGTGATTGTCTTTTTCAACGACTGGCAATGGGGTTCTTACTATCTTCTATACAAAAATAAAGCAAGTTTTTGAGAGAGAGATTGGCACTTTTTGTGCTCTTTTATAAAGCTTGGCACTCCTCCCCACCTCTTTTCCTTTCACAAACCATGGCTAACCGATTCCATCGGGTGCCCACCAACATTCACATGCCATGGAGGAGTGCCTTTTTTTCTTCTTTTTGGAATAAAAAATATGGAAGATAGCAAATCCGACCACTATGTCCCCATGAGCTGAAAACAGTGTCACAAAACGAGAAGTGTTTTGAAGTTTTTTTGAAAGGTAGCACATGAAAATTTACTTGGAATGGCTTACAAATACCAGGCATAGGAATTTATAGTGGACACAATCGCAAACTTGGTTTTTAGGAGTTTGATGCACGAGTAGAGCTCATACTCAGTACAAAATGAGGGCTAGCAAAAGACTGGGAGCGACCAACTAAGAGAGCAATAACGGTCATAATCATGCAAAGCGACAAAGCTACATTAAAAGAAGCATAAGATAGCATCAAAAGTCAAAAACTAAATGATCATAAACGCTATGGCGACTTTGTATGAGTCTAACATGTGTGAGCATGCGCCAAGTCAACCCAAATAAAGCATCAAGGAGAAAACCAAAATAATACTTCCAAATAATAAAAACAACGCATGATGTTTTCAAAGGCTCATTAAGCAATCTCAGTCATTTGAGACAAGTTATGCTATAGCAAAACCACTAAGCATATTATCAAAAAGACATCAAGCACGACATGCAAAAGCCTAGGCCGTAGTCTACACAAGCTCCTTTTTGTACCACTTTTTTGCATGAAACTTTTTCTCTTTTCCAACACCATTCGAACCTTTTTAAATAGCTCTTTTGATGAAAACCAATCATGGACCAGAGGTCAAAATACACCTTGATGCAAAGATATAACAAGATCGGAACACAAATCAAAGCGAAAATCGAAAGCTAAACGCAGTAGCAGAAAAAGAGAACACTCGTTGAACGATAAGAGTGAAAAACGGAGTGTTCTTGGCAAATGAAAAGCAAGGCAACTTCTACAAAAGGAATTTGTGGGGGTCCAACCATTTATTGCAGAAAATAAAACTAAACTAAACTGAAAACTAAAAAAAGTGATGCTCCAAGAAAAATGCATAGTGCATGAAGCAATAAAAATATAGTGTGTTGAAAGGTGACCTGATTTTTCCCGATGAAGAAGGGGTGCCTCGGGGGCATCCCCAAGCTTTGACGCTTGTACCTCTTGGATATTTCTTGGGGTGCGTGGGCATCCCCAAGCTTGAGCTTTTGTCCATTTTTTAACTCATCTCATTATTCTCCAATCCCTACACTTGAAAACTTCCTTCATACAAAACTCAACACAATTCTATTAGCAACATTAGTGTAAGCATAATAATGAATTAACCCCTTCTTACTTCAGGTTTCAACACAAAACCACCACATATAAATTATATACTACTGTAGAAACTTCCCCAAAAGTTCCGTGATCAAAAGAACTAAAAAAGAAAGCGATCGAGAAGCAAACACAAATAGTGATAGAAATCTGTCAAAACAGAACAGCTGACAAAGGTCGAATTTTAAGAGGGTTTTCTGTTGCTCAAATCAAAAAGTGTTAACAAATGAATGTTTTTATATAACCTGGGGCATATGCATAAGAAATCGCAGGTCCAAAAGATATTCTAAGAATTTTCACAAATTTTTACGGTGCAGCACCGAAATCTGTTTCAGGACAGCAACATCCCCAAATCTTACCTCACTCAAATTAGAGGCTTCTCCTGGCACAAAAACGAAATAAAAATGATAAGGAGAGGTTATTACAGTAGTAATAACTGCCAAGACTCAAATAAAAGAAAAAGAACTGAAAGTAAAACAATGGGTTATCTCCCAAGAGTGCTTTTTTTTAACGCCTTTGAGCTAGGCGCAGAAAGTGCGAATCAAATAATATCAAGAGAGGCATTAAGATCAACTGCAGAAGTTTTTTCAATAAGGCTTTGTATTTCATCCACATAAGTTTTTGAAGACCCCTTGTGATCACGCTTTGGTTCACTCAATTCACTAAAAAGATTTTTGGGACAGATCCAATCAAAATTATTTTCAAAAGCTTCATACAATCCCAAGAGTTTGCTAGGTATTGGTATTTGGGTTTCTTCATTGTTTGTACTAACAACCTTTATATGCGAGCCAAGCTTATTAAAACACTTAAGAACTTTCCTAGCTTCAATGGCAACATCTCTAAATTCTCTACGCAAAGTTTCCAAGATAAAAGCTTTCTTTTCTGGGTCTTCAATATCATGAACCTTAAGAAACATGTGTTGCATAAAAGGATTAAGGCTAGCAAACCTAGCTTCTAACATGTGAACTAAATAAGCAGAAGCAACTTCATAACTAGGAGCAAGTTCAACCAAAGACTTATCCTCAACATCTTTATTCATACTAATATGATTAAAGAACTCCTCAATATTACTTTTCCCAATAATTGAACCAGTACCTACTGAGAGGTCCTCCAAAACATACTTAGGGAACAACATAATGAACTAAAAGTAATAAAGTAACAACTATAAAGGATACTAATTTTTTGTGTTTTTGATAAAAACAATGCAAGTAAAAATAAAGTAAAGCAAAACTTAAAACAAAGTAACGGATGTGCGTGCAAAACTCCCATTGCAGAAGTCTTCTTTTTCCCCGGCAACGGCGCCAAAAAAGTATGCTTGATGCGGCACGGTGTTGATGTAATTCACCATCCAGTTGGGAACCCCAAGAGGAAGGTATGATTAGCACAGTAGCAAATTTTCCCTCAGTAAGAAACCAAGGTTTGTCAGTCCAGGAAAAAGACAAACTCCAGAAGGTGATGCCCACTAGCTTCGCAACAGCTCTGGACAATTCATAGGGCGCCTCGTCTAGTGCTTTGCTTTGCCAGCAGCAATGCGGAACCTGCACACAATATGACCAATAACTTTGCTCCCAACTTACGATGAGGTTGTCAATCTCACCGGTTTGCTGTAAACAAAGGAATGAGCGTATCGAGTGGAAAGCAATAGTAGTATGCAAGAAAGTAAATAGTGCGAGTAAAGTAAATAGGTGATAGCAATATACAGGAAATTGGACCGGGGTCCACAGTTCACTAGTGGTGTCTCTCCATAAGATAAATAACAACATGCTGGGTAAACAAATTACAGTTGGGCAATTGATAGAATAAAGATCACGTGCATATGTCGAGAGGATCACTATGAGATTTACTCTAGGCATTACAACAAGATACATAGACCGCCATCCAACTGCATCTATGACTAATAATCCACCCACGTGGAATCATCCGAGGACCCCGTGAATATTAAGTTGCGAACAATAGATAACTGCATTAAGCAAAGTGTGTAATGTAAACAAAGAATATGCCCTTGGACATAAGAATGTTGTTTTCTCCCTAGTGGCAACATCACATCTACAACCTTAGAGGTTTCTGTCACTCCCCCAGATTAAATAGAGGCATGAACCCAACTATCGAGCATAAATACCCCCTCTTGAAGTCACTAGTATCTACTCGGCCAAGATAGCTACTAACAACGAAGAGCATGCAAGATCATAAACAACATAGAGATAACATAAGATAATATTCAGCACATCAACTCAATCATAACACCAATATTCATCGGATCCCAACAAACACAACATGTAGAATTACATAACGGTGATCTCGATCATGTAAGGCAGCTCACGAGATCTAAACATGAAGCACATGGTGGAGAAGACAATGAACTAGCTACTGCTATGGACCCATAGTCCAAGGTAGACTACTCACTCATCGTGCCGGAGGCAAGTATGGCGATGAAGAAGACCTCCGGTGGCGATTCCCCTCTCCGACAGGGTGCCGGGAAGAGCTTCTGGACCCTCCCGATCTTGGGTCGATGACGGTGGCGGATCACGATGTGTTTCTGGAAAATTGATCGGGTCCTTAGGTTTTTCCCGTCGGGGGGTCTTTATAGGCGAAGGGGCAGCGTCAGAAGTGGACCAGGTGGGGCGCACCAGAGGGCGGCGCGGCCAGGGCCTAGGCCATGCCCCCTGGTGGTGAGACCACCCTCTGGCTCGGTTCCATCTCCTCTTTGGTCTTCTAGAAGCTTCGTTTAATATCTAGATGTTCGGCTTTTGTTTCGTCCAATTCCGAGAATATTTCCTGTGTAACTTTTCTGAAACACGAAAATAGCAGAAAACAGGGAGCTGGCACTATGGCATCTTGTTAATAGGTTAGTTCCGGAAAATTCATAAAAATGCCACGAAGTGTAACGAAACACTAAGCAAATGGTGTAAAAACAAGCATGGAGCATCAAAAATTATAGATACGTTTGAGACGTATCACGCCGCACCTGCACCGCCACCCCCTTGTAATATCCTAGCATTAGAGACCATTAGTTAGTAGAACACCGATGTGTGCATTGCATTCATGCATGCAAAATTTGGCAAAAATGAAAACTTTTTGATAGAACTTGTCAAAGAAATCGAAGACTCACTTGAACTGATGATTTAGGACTAGCTCATCAAGTAAAGTGCTAGTAACTTCTATATTAACCTTTGGTAAACTTCTATGTTAGGAGAGTAGAAGTAAGAATGGTAATAAAATTGAACCTAACTAGAATAAACAGAATGATAAGAAGCAAGAAATAACAAACAAGAAAAGAAATCATCTCTTATCTTACCTTATTCCATATAATCTCAAACATCATCTTATTCAACTTCACTTGTCATTGACACAAGTCAAGTATCAAGTGAATCATTTAAATCTAGTGACCCAATATTGATCTAGCTTATCCTTATCTATTTCAACCCTATCCCAAGTCTCTGACTTGCAAACCAATTCTATCAACATCCATATACCTTGAAAGTAAATGCTTTCACATCCTTTAATCAATCTTGTGCAATCTAAGAACCATATTGATTGCTATGGTGCTGATGATGTAAATCATCGTCCAGTTGGGAACCCCAAGAGGAAGGTATGATGAGTATAGCAACAAGTTTTTCCCTCAGTTATGAAACCAAGGTTATCAATCCAGTAGGAAAAAGCCAAACTCTAGAAGGTGATGCTTGCTAGCCTAGTGACACTCCAACAAGAGCGCCGTTTACGACACTTGTTGACACATCTTTAATTAGTAGCAACGAGGAACCTGCACACAACACAACCAAATACTTTGTTCCCAACTTACGATAAGGTTGTCAATCTCACCGGTTTGCTTGAAACAAAGGGTATGAGCGTATCGAGTGGAAAGTAATAGTAGTATGCGAGTAAAGTAAACAGTGCTAGTAAAGTAAACACATGATAGCAATATAAAGGAAATAGGACCGGGGTCCACAGTTCACTAGTGGTGTCTCTCCATAAGATAAAATAACATATACTGGGTAAACAAATTACAGTTGGGCAATTGATAGAACAAAGACAACGTGAATATGTCGAGAGGATCACTATGAGATTTACTCTGGGCATTACAACAAGATACATAGACCGCCATCCAACTGCATCTATGACTAATAATCCACTTGTGGCGAATCAATCCGAGAACTCCACAAGTATTAAGTTGTGAACAACAGATAACTGCATTAAGCAAAGTGTGTAATGTAAACAAAGCATATGCCCTTGAGCATATGAATGTTGTTTTCTCCCTAGTGGCAACAGCACATCTACAACCTTAGAGGTTTCTGTCACTCCCCCAGATTAAATAGAGGCATGAACCCAACTATCGAGCATAAATACCCCCTCTTAGAGTAACTAGCAACTACTCAGCCAAGATAGCTACTAACAACGGAGAGCATGCAAGATCATAATAAACATAGAGATAACATAAGATAATATTCAGCACATCAACTCAATCATAACACCACTATTCATCAGATCCCAAAAAACACAACATGTAGAATTACGCAACGGTGATCTAAACATGAAGCACATGGTGGAGAAGACAACCATCTAGCTACTGCTATGGACCCATAGTCCAAGGTAGACTACTCACTCATTGCGCAGGAGGCAAGCATGGCGATGAAGAAGACCTCCGGTGGTGATTCCCCTCTCCGGCAGGGTGCTGGGAAGAGCTTCTGGACCCTCCCGATCTCGGGTCGATGATGGCGGCAGATCGCGATGTGTTTCTGGAAAATTGATCGGGTCTTTTGGTTTTTTCCATCGGGGCGGGGGGGGGGGTCTTTATAGGCGAAAGGGCATCGTCAGAAGTGGACCAAGGTGGCCACACACATAGGGGGCGTGGCCTAGCCCTGGGCCGTGCCGCCCTGTTATGTGGGCCCCTCATGGCCCCACTCCGTCTCCTCTTCGGTTCTCCGGAAGCTTTGGTGAATTTCTGGATATTTGGCTTTTGTTTTGTCCAATTCTGAGAATATTTCCTGTGTAACTTTTCTAAAACACAAAAATAGCAGAAAACAGGGAACTGGCACTGTGGCATATCGTTAATAGGTTAGTTCCGGAAAATGCATAAAAATGCCACGAAGTGTAACGAAACACTAAGCAAATGGTGTAAAAACAAGCATGGAGCATCAAAAATTATAGATATGTTAGAGACGTATCAGGATCCCCAAGCTTAACTCCTGCTCGTCCTCGAGTAGGTAAGTGATAACAAAAGAAATAATTTTTGAGGTGACATGCACCTACACAATCTTGATCATCTATGTAAGCGTTGTGCGCTGGGATCAAAAGAACTTAAAACATGGGCATGAAAGACATAATCTTGATAGAAGAAACTTAGCAACCATGTTATAACATGAAAAAGAACACAAATGAAAGATCATGAAAATGAAACAATGAAAGTCAAACGTGTGTTCAAATCATATAGAAAAATATACAAATGGTATTCAGCTTGTCCTTCATGAGAGAGCAAAACATAAATGCATAGGACACCTTCAAGTTTAAGAGAGCGACTAGATACAAATAATTTAAGAACAAGTGAAACCAACATCATGAATCAATCAATGAAAACTTTGGGACAATGCACATTATACTCAGAATGACAACTATGCTCTCTTAGATGGTGCATAAAGATAGAAGGTGGTTACTCAACAAAAAAGTAAAAGAAAGGCCCTTCGCGAAGGGAAGTAGTGATTAAACATGTGCTAGAGCTTTTCATTTGTAAAACAGAGATAAAAATTGGGTTTTGAGATGTGGTTGTTTCATGTCAACGACTGGCAATGGGGTCTTACTATCTTCCATAATAAACAAGTGAGAGCGGTTCCGAGTTCTTTTAAAATTTGGCACATTGGTGCTCATTTATAAAGCTTTGGCACTCCTCCCCACCTTTTTTCCTTTCTCAAACCATGGCTAACCAATTCCATCGGGTGCCCACCAATATTCATATACCATGGAGGAGTGCCTTTTTTTCTTTTTTTTAGTATTAGATTGCAATGGTCTGATCAGCTCCCTTGCAAAATTAATGATGAGCAGATGAAGCTGCCTAGTCGAGGAGTACTTAATTTAATATGGAAGATAGCAATTCCGACCACTACGTCCTCATGAGCTAAAAACTGTGGCACAAAATGAGAAGTAGTTGAAAGTTTTGAAAGGTAGCACATGAAAATTTTCTTGGAATGGCTTACGAATACCATGCATAGGAATTTATAGTGGACACAAATGGCAAACTTGGTTTTTAGGAGTTGGATGCACGAGTAGAGCTCATACTCAGTACAAAAAGAGGGCTAGAAAAAGACTGGGAGCGACCAACTAACAAAGCAATAACGGCCATAATCATGCAAAGCGACAAAGCGACATTAAAAGAAGCATAAGATGGCATCAAAAGTCAAAAACTAAATGATCATAGAGGCTTATGGCGACTTTGTATGAGTCTAACATGTGTGAGCATGCGCCAAGTCAACCCAAATAAAGCATCAAAGGAGAAAACCAAAATAATGCTTCCAAATAATTAAAACAAGGGATTTCTATTTTTGTGCCCTCGGGTCCTTAGTTGTGCTCAGTTTTTCCCAGCCGCTTAGTTTTTCCTTAGTTTTGCCCAAGCCCTTGTCTAAAACTCTCACAAGGAGCTCGGACGGGAGGAATCTTGTTTAGTTGACCATTGGTTGGTGCTGGCAAGTGGGGCCGCTGTTGGTGCCCTATAATGGAGATGCCTCCACTTATCCAGATCATCGTGGGACCCACAACTTTTCCATGTTAGCGCGCTGGACCCACAGCTTACCCAGGTGCCCGTTGCAAAATGGGAGCCCGAGCCAGCCCCACGCCCGTGCTCGTGCCATTGTTTCCCCTTTCTTTCCCTGTGCCCCACTGTTCTTCTTCTCCGCCAGCGGCAGCCCTTCTCCGGCAGGCGGGTGATGTCTAGTTTCTCTTCGATCTCCCATTCTTCATGGCCGCAGTATGGACTCGTGCCTTTGACAAGATGCCCTGACTGCCCACGCCAGGAGCCTCTGAAGCGGTCGATCTGTAAGACAAATGACAATGGCAACCGTGGACGTGAGTTCCTTACATGCGAGAGCTTGCCATATAGAGAGGGGGATAAGGTTAGATCTCGCTCCAATTGCTCTATTTTCTCTTGATTTTCTTGTTATTTCCTCGAATTTGGGATTTAGGGTTCACGTTGTTGTTTTCAGATTCTGAAGAAATGCAGGTATTTCAAGTGGATCGATGTGTACATTCAGAGGCTTAAATTGCAGGAATTAATTGGCGCTATTGGGGAGCGCAAATTGGGAGGGAGGGGGACTTGCTGTAGAGAATGTGGTGGAGAGAGGGGCCGTTCCGATTATGCCTAATACTCCCAATGCAAAACTAGTGGAAGTGAAGGAAGAACTGAAGAAAATGAACAAGCAGTTAAAGCAGCTGATCGAGTTGAAGAAGCAAGCTAATCTGATGGCTGGTTGTTTTTTTTGTTGTATAATTGTGATCGGATTCTTATCATTGCTCATCAAGCGCTAGAAGTTGTTACAAGGGATCCCTTGTTACAAATCCATTATTCAGTTAGATGTACTTGTAGTTATTTTCAAAGTTAGTGTGTGCATTCACCGAAATTACCAAAAAAAAATATGTGTTAGGGAATATAGGAATGCTAAAGATAGTTGATAATTGTTAGAGGGGTGACAAATAATGCATTCACTGAAATCCCACAAATATTTATGTCTCATGTTTATACTAAAATTATACCACTTTTGGGACGTTTCAAATAACCAAAACTATATCCCAAACTATATTCCCTAAAAAAAGGAATGCTAAAGAAAGTTGATAATTGTTAGAGGGGTGATAAATAATCCATTCACTGAAATCCCCCAAATATGCCAAATATGTATGTCTCATGTTTCTACCAAAATTATACCACTTTTGGGTCATTTCAAATTGCCAAAACTATATTCCCTAAAAGAAAAGGAATGCTAAAGAAAGTTGATAATTGTTAGAGGGGTGATAAATAATCCATTCACCGAAATCCCCCAAATATGCCAAATATGTATGTCTCATGTTTCTACCAAAATTATACCACTTTTGGGCCGTTTCAAATTGCCAAAACTACATTCCCTAAAAGAAAAGGAACGCTAAAGATAGTTGATAATTGTTAGAGGGGTGATAAATAATCCATTCACCGAAATCCCCCAAATATGCCAAATATATATGTCTCATGTTTCTACCAAAATTATACCACTTTTGGGTCGTTTCAAATTACCAAAACTATATTCCCTAAAAGAAAAGGAATGCTAAAGATAGTTGATAATTGTTAGAGGGGTGATAAATAATCCATTCACCGAAATCCGCAAATATGTATGTCTCTTGTTTACACCAAAATTATACCACTTTTTAGTTTAACATTTTTAAATCGTGGAAAATAATGCATAAATAGAGGGAATATAGTTACGTGGCAAAATAATTCATAAATACATGTCTCTTGTCACACGGATCGACTCCACCAACCGTCGATCCACCGACAGAGAGAGAGAGGGGTGGCCACAAAGAGAGAGAGGGGGGTGGCCATGAAGAGACGGATATGGGTATACTGCCCGTTAGATCAGTGGATCAACGGTTGGTGGAGTCGATCCGTGTGACAACGGCTCAACCAATCAGGATAAGTTTGGGCTTCTATGAGCATTTGTGACAGTACTTGAGTGCAAAACTGAGTAGTACTAAGAAACCAAGGGCATGTAAATAGTAAATAGACTAAGGGATTCAAACAAAAGAATTACAAAATGAAAAATGCATATTTTGTACAATATAATTCATATTGGGCTACATCAAATTATTTGCAATTCAAATATACATGAGTGTGACAATTATGGCCTCATTTAGACAAACTATGTTTTGGGAAAGATGTTTTGCAAAGGGGTTTGAGTGGAAAACCATGTATCTTCATAGCTACTAGTGATTTTGAGAAGTGGCAATTTATGGTAAAACTTGATTTATCTATGTTTGTTAAGGTGGCAGGTTGCGTAGGAAGACTCCATGAGTAGGTGCCACTATATTTTTATTTTTTTGGATTTTTTTGCGCATGAAATGACTCAATTAGCTATGTTAATCTCATTTGTTGACTCTCTGTTGACCAGCTACTTGAGGGTAGAACTGAGTATACTGCACTTGCCAGTCTAAGTACTCGAGGGGAAAACTAAGTATAGATAAAATTTCTGTATAAGACCCGAGGCTAGAACTGAGTACACCAAACGTCGAAGGGTTAGCCTTGTGTCGCGGTGCACGCTGCAGCCGTGCATAGCGAACGCGTGTTGCGGTACACGACACCTTCGTCTTTATAGAGCCCCTCTTTCTCTCCCTCGACGCTCACCCACTCTCTCATTCTCACTGCAACCGCCTCTCCTATCCCATCATCTTCTCCACTTCGTGTCGAAAAAACCCCAAAGAAAAAACCCCGGCGATGGAGAAGAATGAGATGCCCATTGTCGGTGCTTCCGACGTAGCCGCCGGTGCATCAGCCGCCAGCGCATCGGCCGCCGCCCCTGTCCAGGACCTCGTCGCTGCTTCGAACGTAGCCGTCGGTGTATCAGCCGCTGGCGCATCGGCCGCCGCCCCTGTCCAGGCCCCCGTCGTTGCTTCCGACGTAGCCGCCAGCTCATCAGCCGCCGGCGCATCAGCCGCCGTCCCCGTCCAGGCCCCCGTCCAGTTCCCTGTCGATTGGGACCCGTACGAACAAGAGCCGTACATCGCCCCGGCGAACACCTACGACACCAGCATCGTCGATGATGAGGAGGTAACCCTTTGTTCCCTTGTTCTTATCCCATTTCAATCCTTTTTGTGTTAGATCTTGCGTTATTAGGGTTCGTCTGTTCCTAGTTCTATTATTTTGTGTTAGATCTTACGTTATTAGGGTTCGTCTGTTCCTAGTTTTCAATCCTTTTGTGTTAGATCTTGCGTTATTAGGGTTCGTCTGTTCCTAGTTCTAGATCTTGCGTGTTAGATCTTGCGTTATTAGGGTTCGTCTGTTCCTAGTTCTAGATCTTGCATTATTAGTGTTTGTGATTTGCTTTTGTTTAAGATTCGGTTAACTTATGTGAGTAATCAATCCCATCCGGTTAATTTGTGCCGATGATGATGAATATTTGGGCACAAATTGATTCAAGGTTTGGTCAGTGAACAATTGGTGTGTACAAATTTGTTGTGCATGATCTTTGGTTCACTGACCCAAATCCTGGATATAAGTGTGTCCAATGTAACTGAGGCTACCTCTTTTTTTGTGCCCATATTATCATGCATGATCTTTTGTTCACTCTCTGTTCCATCATCGCTGCAATTGACTCCGTGTTTTTCGATCTTTGGTGCTACATGACAGGTGCAGAGCAGTGATGTCGACAGCGACGACGAGTCCTTCCACAGCAAGACTCATCATGTCCTCAGGAGGCTGCAGTCCGGCCATTACGATCGCCACTTTGCTCGAGGCGTTTATAGGTGCCCCTTCTGCAACAGGAGGCTCCGCGCCACCGACTTCAACTGCCTGATGAACCATGCCGAATCCATTGGCAGAGCCATTGGCGGTGCTAGAGTTGGAACAACCGTGAACGTGCATGCGTTCATGGCCAAACACAAAGCACTTGGGATTTACCTGCGCAGCCTCCAGGCTTAATCCCATTCATGTAAAATGTAGGTTATATTGGATCTCGGTCGGTAGTACTGTTAATCTATGCTATGTTGGTTGCTGTATGCAGCTTATCGTCCCTATATTTTCTCTGGATTTGTGCCCTAGATTTCCTACTCCCTTCGATCCATATTACTCTTCGCTAATGTGGTTGTATCTAAACACATTTTAGTGGTTGATACATCCGTATTAGTGAAGAGTAATATGGATCGAAGGGAGTACCTGATTGGGTAAAAATGAAGGCATAAAGAAATGAATGGCGTTAAAAAACAGAAGAAGAAGCTGCTCTAGATTTGCTACCAATTTGGGCAATCAAGAATGAATGAGATCGAGCGAGAGAGAAGAAAAAGGTGCATTGAAAACTGCTAATCTGGGCGAAAGAGACAGAAACCACTCATGCCCACGTCCTGGACCCACACGGCTCTACACGCTACGGCCCCACACGCTACGGCCCCAGCTCCGCTCGTATGACCAAACACGGTCTCGTCCTGTCCCACGCGGCCCCTTTCTACCAGCCCCATACGACGCGGCCCCACACAACACGGCCCCACTCGTCAGCACGGAATGGTCAACTGAACAGGATTCCTCCCGTCCGAGCTCCTTGTGAGGGTTTCAGACAAGGGCTTGGGCAAAACTGAGAAAAAACTAAGGAGCTCGGGAAAACTGAGTACAACTAAGGATCTGAGGGCACAAAAATAGAAATTCCTTAAAACAACGCATGATTTTTTTCAAGGGCTCATTAAGCAATCTAATTCATTTGAGACAAGTTATGCTACAGCAAAAACCACTAAGCATACTATCAAAAAGACATCAAGCACGACATACAAAAGCCTAGGCCGCAGTCTACACAAGCTCCTTCTTGTAGCACTTGTTTGCATAAAGCTTTTTCTCTTTTCCAACACCATTCGAACCTTTTTAAAACAACTCTTTTGATGAAAACTAACATGTACCAGAGGTCAAAATACACCTTGATAAAAAGATATAACAAGATCTGAACATAAATCAAGGCGAAAAAAGAAAGCTAAACGCAGTTCTAGAAAAAGAGAACACTCGTTGAAACGATAAGAGTGAAAAACTGAGTGTTCTTGGCAAATGAAAAGCAAGGCAACTTCTTCAAAAGGAATTTGTTGGGGTCCAACCATTTATTGCAGCAAACAAAACTAAAGAAAACTGAAAACTAAAACAAATGACGCTCCAAGAAAAATGTATAGTGCATGAAGCAATAAAGATATAGTGTGTTGAAAGGTGACCTGATTTTTGCCGATGAAGAAGGGGTGCCTCGGGGGCATCCCCAAGCTTTGACGTTGTACCTCTTGGATATTTCTTGGTGTGCGTGGGCATCCTCAAGCTTAAGCTTTTATCCATTCTTCAACTCATCTCATCATTCTCCTATCCCTACACTTGAAAACTTCCTTCATACAAAACTAAACACAAATCTATTAGCAACATTAGTGTAAGCATAACATTGAATTAACCCTTTTTGCTTCAGGTTTTAACTCAAAACCACCACATATAAAGCATATACTACTGTAGCAACTTCCACAAAAGTTCCGTGATCAAAAGAACTAAAAAAAAGTGATAAAGCGGCAAACACAAATATTGGCAGAAATCTGTCAAAATAGAATAGCTGACAAAGGTCGAATTTTTAGAGGGTTTTCTGTTGCCCAAATTAAAAAGTGTTCAACTAATAAAAGTTTGGATATAACCTGGGGCATAAGCACAAGAAATCAGAGGTCCAAAAGATATACTGAGAATTTTCACAAACTTTTACGGTGCAGCACCGAAAACTATTTTAGAACAGCAACATCCCCAAATCTTACCTCACTCAAATTAGAGGCTTATCTTGGCACTAAAACGAAATAAAAATGATAAGGAGAGGTTATTACAGTAGTAATATCTTCCAAGACTCAAATAAAAGAAAAAGAACTGAAAGTAAAAATATTGGGTTATCTCCCAAGAGTGATTTTCTTTAACGCCTTTGAGCTAGGCGCAGAAAGTGCGAATCAAGTAATATCAAGTGAATCATTCAGATCAATGATGTCTACGCACTTCTATTCTTGTAGACACTTGTTGGACCTCCAAGTGCAGAGGTTTGTAGAACAGCAGCAAGTTTCCCTTAAGTGGATCACCCAAGGTTTATCGAACTCAGGGAGGAAGAGGTCAAAGCTATCCCTCTCAAGCAACCCTGCAATTACGATACAGAAAGTCTCTTGTGTCCCCAACACACCCAATACACTTGTCAGATGTATAGGTGCACTAGTTCGGCGAAGAGATAGTGAAATACAAGTGGTATAGATGATTATAAGTAGCAAACGTGATGTGAAATAAATATCGCTGCGAGCAAACAAGTAACAAAATAGCAAGTAAACGGTATGCAAAGCTTGGAAACAAGGCCTAGGGATCATACTTTCACTAGTGGACACACTCCCAACAATATAACATGACTGAACAAATAACTTCTCTTTGCTAAGGCACTCTGAATTACTCTCCTATTGAATAACCCTAATCATTGTGTAGTGGCTACAGAAGCACCCATTAAAGTTCATCAAGTACTTGACAAACACCACTCATAGAGATACCCAAATCAGATCACAACTCAAGATAGAAATCATTGCAACTTAGACCAAGTACTAACACGGTGCACGCACTGTCACCGTTACACCAAGGCAGGAGGAATAGATTACTTTAATAACATCACTAGAGTACACAAAATATCTGAATAATAACATGTACTTGTTCAACATGATACAAAGCTCACGATCACATAAAGATCACATCATGGGAGAGAGAGGTGAACCACATAGCTACCGGTAGAGCCCTCAGCCCCGGGGATGAACTACTCCCTCCTCATCATAGGAGACAGCAAGGTTGATGGAGATGGCGGTGAGGTCGATGGAGACGGCGGAGACGGCGATGGAGACCGATGGAGATGGCTCCGGGGGCACTTCCCCGTCCCGGCAGGGTGCCGGAACAGAGACTTCTGTCCCCCGAAATTCGTCGGCGATGGCGGCGGAGCTACAGAACTCTTTCTGGAAAATTGCCGAATCCCCTAGGGTTTTCCGTCCCGAGGCTTTATATAGGCGAAGGGGCGTCGTCAGGGGTGGAGCCAGGCTCCCACACACGGGCCCCGCGCGGCCAGGGGGCTGGCTGTGCCACCCCTGTGTGTGGGGCCCTGGTGGCCCCCCTCCTACTCCTCTTCGGATCTCTGGATGCTCCCGGGAAAAATAAGACTTCTGGCTTTGGTTTCGTCCAATTCCGAGAATATTTCCTGTGTATCACTTCTGAAACACAAAAACAGTAGAAAACAGGGAACTGGCACTGTGGCATCTTGTCAATAGGTTAGTTCCGAAAAATGCATAAAAGTGCCACGAAGTGTAACGAAACAGTAGGCAAATGGTGTAAAAACAAGCATGGAGCATCAAAAATTATAGATACGTTTGAGACGTATCAAGCATCCCCAAGCTTAACTCCTGCTCGTCCTCGAGTAGGTAAGTGATAACAAAAGAAATAATTTTTGAGGTGACATGCACCTACACAATCTTGATCATATATGTAAGCGTTGTGAGCTGGGATCAAAAGAACTTAAAACATTGGCATGAAAGATATAATCTTGACAATAAGAACTTAGCAACCATGTTGTAAACATGCAAATGAACACAAACAAAAGATCATGAAAATGAAACAATGAAAGTCAAACGTGTGTTCAAATCATAAGGAAAAACATACAAATGGTTTTCAGCTTGTCCTTCATGGAGAGCAAAACATAAATGCATAGGACACCTTCAAGTTTAAGAGGGCGACTAGATACAAATAATTTGAGAACAAGTGAAACCAATCATCATGAATCAATCAATGAACTTTGGGACAATGCATATCACACTAAGAATGACAACTATGCTCTCTTAATGGTGCATAAAGATAGAAGGTGGTGACTCAACATAAAAGTAGAAGAAAGGCCCTTCGCGGAGGGAAGCAGTGATTAAACATGTGCTAGAGCTTTTCATTTGTAAAACAGAGAGATAAAACTTGGTTTTGAGAGCTGGTTGTCTTTATCAACGACTGGCAATGGGGTTCTTACTATCTTCCATACAAAAATGAAGCAAGTTTTTGAGAGAGAGATTGGCACTTTTGTGCTCTTTTTATAAAGCTTGGCACTCCTCCCCACCTTTTTCCTTTCACAAACCATGGCTAACCGATTCCATCGGGTGCCCACCAACATTCACATTCTTTGGAGGAGTGCCTTTTTTCTTTCTTTTTTTTCTTTTTTTTTCTTTTTGGAATAAGCAATATGGAAGATAGCAAATCTGACCACTACGTCCCCATGAGCTGAAAACAGTGTCACAAAACGAGAAGTGTTTTGAAGGTTTTTGAAAGGTAGCACATGAGAATTTACTTTGGAATGGCTTACAAATACCATGCATAGGAGTTTATAGTGGACACAATGGCAAACTCGGTTTTTAGGAGTTGGATGCACGAGTAGAGCTCATACTCAGTACAAAATGAGGGCTAGCAAAAGACTGGGAGCGACCAACTAAGAGAGCGATAACGGCCATAATCATGCAAAGCGACAAAGTAACATTAAAAGAAGCATAAGATGGCATCAGAAGTCAAAAACTAAATGATCATGAAGGCTAATGGTGACTTTGTATGAGTCTAACATGTGTGAGCATGCGCCAAGTCAACCCAAATAAAGCATCAAGGAGAAAACCAAAATAATGCTTCCATACAATAAAAACAACGCATGATTTTTTCAAAGGCTCATTAAGCAATCTCAGTTATTTGAGACAAGTCATGCTACAGCAAAACCACTAAGCATACTATCAAAAAGACATCAAGCATGACATGAAAAAGCCTAAGCCGCAGTCTACACAAGCTCCTTCTTGTACCACTATTTTGCACAAAGCTTTTTCTCTTTTCCAACACCATTTGAAATTTTTATAAACACCTCTTTTGATGAAAACCAATAAAGATCAGAGGCAAAAATACACCTTGATGAAAAGATATAACAAGATCTGAACACAAATCAAGGTGAAAGACAAAGGCTAAACGCAGTAGCAGAAAAAGAGAACACTCATTGAAATGATAAGAGTGAAAAATAGAGTGTTCTTGGCAAATGAAAAGCGAGTTCATCTCCTCCAAAAGAAACATGATGTGATCTAACCATTTATTGCAGCAAACAAAACTAAACTAACTAAGAAAACTAAAACAACTGACGCTACAAGAAAAACACATAGTGCATGAAGCAATAAAAATATAGTGTTTTGAAAGGTGACCTGATTTTTGACGATGAAGAAGGGGTGCCTCGGGGGCATCCCCAAACTTTGACGCTTGTACCTCTTGGATATTTCTTGGGGTGATGCATGGGCATCCCCAAACTTGAGCTTTTGTCCATTCTTCATCTCATCTCATCATTCTCCAATCCCTACACTTGAAAACTTCCTTCATACAAAACTAAACACAATTCTATTAGCAACATTAGTGTAGGCATAACATATAATCAACCTCTTTTTGCTTCAGGTTTCAACCCAAAACCACCACATATTAAGCATATACTACTGTAGCAACTTCTCCAAAAGTTCCATGATCAAAAGAACTCAAAAGAAAGCGATAAAGTGGCAAACACAAATATTGGCAGAAATCTGTCAAAACTGAACAGCTGACAAAAGTCGAATTTTTGAGGGGTTTTCTGTTGCTCAAATCAAAAAGTGTTCAACTAACGAAAGTTTGGATATAACCTGGGGAATATGCACAAGAAATCGCAGGTCCAAAAGATATACAGAGAATTTTCACGAATTTTTACGGTGCAGCACCGAAAACTGTTTCAGGACAGCAACATCCCCAAATCTTACCTCACTCAAATTAGAGGCTTCTCTTGGCACAAAAACAAAATAAAAGGATAAGGAGAGGTCATTACAGTAGTAATAACTTCCAAGACTCAAATAAAAGAAAAAGTACTGAAAATAAACAATGGGTTATCTCCCAAGAGTGCTTTTCTTTAACGCCTTTGAGCTAGGCGCAGTAATTTGCAAAGATGCTCATGTGGGCGCCATATAAGAGCTTGAGGCAAAGGCGCCATATAAGAACTTAAAGCAATAGAGAGCATCAAAAAGCAAGTGTGAAAGACATTTATATCTGAACCACTTCCTATGCATAGGAATCTTGTAAGAAAATAAATCAACAAGGCACATAGTAGCAAGCATGGATAGATAAAACAAGTGCCACTTCAAGATTTGCAACATAAAGAGGGGAAACTTAATATTGTTGAGATCCATCAAACCATGTTTCCCTCTCTCATAATAACTTTCAGTAGCATCATGAATAGAACTAACAATATAACTATCACATAAAACATCCCTATCATGAGCCACATGCATAAAAGAATTAATACTCACCACAGGAACAATAGTAGTACGAGCAGATTCAACAGAATAATTATTCTCATCACCATAATCATCATAAATAGGAGGCATATTGTAATCATAACTAATTTTATCCTCAATAGTAGGTGAACTGAAAATATTATACTCATCATCACAAGCTAGAGAACTACTATGTCGCAAAGCATACTCATCAAACATATCATCATAAGAAGGAACATCACATATGGGAGATAAAATATCATCAGAGCAAACTTTCTCCACTGAAGCTGGGGAAATAAAAATATCATGCCTAACAAAACCAGCTTCCCCAAGCTTAGATTTTTCTATAGCATTATCAACAACGGTGTTCAAAGCATTCATACTAACAACACTATTAGCATGCAAATTAAGCTCCAAAGGTTTTTCAATTTTCTCTTCAAACACTTCATATCTAAACTCAGGAAAAAGACTACAGAACTCTTTGTTTTCCATTAAGCCTAACTAGTGAAAATAAAAACAAGAAACAAAAAGATATAATTACAGAATCTAAAGGAAATAACTCCGAGCACTCACACAGGAGGATGCGAGTACCTTTTACCTTACCTCCCCGGCAACGGCGCCAGAAAAGAGCTTGATGTCTACGCACTTCTATTCTTGTAGACACTCGTTGGGCCTCCAAGTGCAGAGGTTTGTAGAATAGCAGCAAGTTTCCCTTAAGTGGATCACCCAAGGTTTATCGAACTCAGGGAGGAAGAGGTCAAAGCTATCCCTCTCAAGCAACCCTGCAATTACGATACAGAAAGTCTCTTGTGTCCCCAACACACCCAATACACTTGTCAGATGTATAGGTGCACTAGTTCGGCGAAGAGATAGTGAAATACAAGTGGTATAGATGATTATAAGTAGCAAACGTGATGTGAAATAAATATCGCTGCGAGCAAACAAGTAACAAAATAGCAAGTAAACGGTATGCAAAGCTTGGAAACAAGGCCTAGGGATCATACTTTCACTAGTGGACACACTCCCAACAATATAACATGACTGAACAAATAACTTCTCTTTGCTAAGGCACTCTGAATTACTCTCCTATTGAATAACACTAATCATTGTGTAGTAGCTACAGAAGCACCCCTTAAAGTTCATCAAGTACCTGACAAACACCACTCATAGAGATACCCAAATCAGATCACAACTCAAGATAGAAATCATTGCAACTTAGACCAAGTACTAACACGGTGCACACACTGTCAACATTACACCATGAAAGGAGGAATAGATCACTCAAACTATCATAGCAATAATTATTCTCATAATCCACAAGAGATCACAATCATAGCCTAAACCAAGTACCACCATGATGCACGCACTGTCACCGTTACACCAAGGCAGGAGGAATAGATTACTTTAATAACATCACTAGAGTACACAAAATATCTGAATAATAACATGTACTTGTTCAACATGATACAAAGCTCATGATCACATAAAGATCACATCATGGGAGAGAGAGGTGAACCACATAGCTACCGGTAGAGCCCTCAGCCTCGGGGATGAACTACTCCCTCCTCATCATAGGAGACAGTAAGGTTGATGGAGATGGCGGTGAGGTCGATGGAGACGGCGGAGACGGCGATGGAGACCGATGGAGATGGCTCCGGGGGCACTTCCCCGTCCCGGCAGGGTGTCGGAACAGAGACTTCTGTCCCCCAAAATTCGTCGGCGATGGCGGCGGAGCTGCGGAACTCTTTCTGGAAAATTGCCGAATCCCCTAGGGTTTTCCGTCCCGAGGCTTTATATAGGCGAAGGGGCGTCGTCAGGGGTGGAGCCAGGCTCCCACACACGGGCCCCGCGCGGCCAGGGGGCTGGCCACGCCACCCCTGTGTGTGGGGCCCTGGTGGCCCCCCTCCTACTCCTCTTCGGATCTCTGGATGCTCCCGGGAAAAATAAGACTTCTGGCTTTGGTTTCGTCCAATTCCGAGAATATTTCCTTTGTATCACTTCTGAAACACAAAAACAGCAGAAAACAGGGAACTGGCACTGTGGCATCTTGTCAATAGGTTAGTTCCGGAAAATGCATAAAAGTGCCACGAAGTGTAACGAAACAATAGGCAAATGGTGTAAAAACAAGCATGGAGCATCAAAAATTATAGATACGTTTGAGACGTATCAATCAACTGCAGAAGTCTTTTCAATAAGGCATTGTATTTCATCCACATAAGTTTTTGAAGACCCTTTGTGATCACGCTTTGGTTCACTCAAATCACTAAAAAGATTTTTGGGACAGATCCAATCAAAATTATTTTCAAAAGCTTCATACAATCCCAAGAGTTTGCTAGGTATTGGTATTTCGGTTCCCTCATTGTTTGTACTGACAACCCTTATATGTGAGCCAAGCTTATTAAAACGCCTACGAACTTTCCTAGCTTCAATGGCCACATCTCTAAATTCTATGCGCAAAGTTTCCAAGATAAAAGCTTTCTTTTCGGGGTCCTTAATATCATGAAGCTTAAGAAACATGTGTTGCATAAAAGGATTAAGGCTAGCAAACCTAGCTTCTAACATGTGAACTAAAATAAGCAGAAGCAACTTCATAACTAGGAGCAAGCTTAGCCAAAGACTTTTCCTCAACATCTTTATGCATACTAATATGATTAAAGAACTCCTCGATATTACTTTTCCCAATAATTGAACCACTACCTACTGAGAGGTCCTCCAAAACGTACTTAGGGAACAACATAATGAACTAAAAGTAAAGAAATAACAACTATAAAGGAAACTAATTTTTTTTTATTTTTGATAAAATGATGCAAGTAAAAATAAAGTAAAGTAAAACTTAAAACAATGTAAAGGATGTGCGTGTGAAACTCCCCTTGCAGAAGTCTTCTTTTTCCCCGGCAACGGCGCCAGAAAAAGTCTTGATTGCTATGGTGGTGATGATGTAAATCACCGTCCAGTTGGGAACCCCAAGAGCAAGGTATGATGAGTACAGCAACAAGTTTTTCCTCAATTATGAAACCAAGGTTATCAATCCAGTAGGAAAAAGCCAAACTCCAGAAGGTGATGCTTGCTAGCCTAGTGACACTCCAACAAGGGCGCCGTTTACGACACTTATTGACACGTCTTCAACTAGTAGCAACACGGAACCTGCACACAACACAACCAAATACTTTGTTCCCAACTTACGATGAGGTTGTCAATCTCACTGGTTTGCTTGAAATAAAGGGTATGAGCCTATCGAGTGGAAAGTAATAGTAGTATGCGAGTAAAGTAAACAGTGCGAGTAAAGTAAACAGGTGATAGCAATATAAAGGAAATAGGACCGGGGTCCACAGTTCACTAGTGGTGTCTCTCCATAAGATAAAATAACACATGCTGGGTAAATAAATTACAGTTGGGCAATTGATAGAATAAAGACAACGTGAATATGTCGAGAGGATCACTATGAGATTTACTCTGGGCATTACAACAAGATACATAGACCGCCATCCAACTGCATCTATGACTAATAATCCACTTGTGGCAAATCAATCAGAGAACTCCACAAGTATTAAGTTGCAAATAACAGATAACTGCATTAAGCAAAGTGTGTAATTAAACAAAGCATATGCCCTTGAGCATATGAATGTTGTTTTCTCCCTAGTGGCAACAACACATCTACAACCTTAGAGGTTTATGTCACTCCCCCAGATTAAATAGAGGCATGAACCCAACTATCGAGCATAAATACCCCCTCTTGGAGTCACTAGCAACTACTCGGCCAAGATAGCTACTAAGAACGGAGAGCATGCAAGATCACAAACAACATAGAGATAACATAAGATAATATTCAGCACATCAACTCAATCATAACACCAATATTCATCGGATCCCAACAAACACAACATGTAGAATTACATAACGGTGATCTCGATCATGTAAGGCAGCTCACGAGATCTAAACATGAAGCACATGGTGGAGAAGATAACCATCTAGCTACTGCTATGGACCCATAGTCCAAGGTAGACTACTCACTCATCGCGCCGGAGGCAAGCATGGCGATAAAGAAGACCTCCGGTGGTGATTCCCCTCTTTGGCAGGGTGCCGGGAAGAGCTTCTGGACCCTCCCGATCTCGGGTCGATGACGGCGGTAGATCGCGATGTGTTTCTGGAAAATTGATCGGGTCTTTAGGTTTTTCCCGTCGGGGGGTATTTATAGGCGAAGGGGCATTGTCAGAAGTGGACCGAGGTGGCCACACACATAGGGGGCGCGGCCTAGCCCTGGGCCACGCCACCCTATTGTGTGGAGCCCTCGAGGCCCCAATCCGTCTCCTCTTCGGTTCTCTGGAAGCTTCGGTGAATTTCTGGATGTTTGGGTTTTGTTTCGTTCAATTCTGAGAATATTTCCTGTGTAACTTTTCTGAAACACAAAAATAGCAGAAAACAGGGAACTGGCACTGTGGCATTTCGTTAATAGGTTAGTTTCGAAAAATACATAAAAATGCCACGAAGTGTAACGAAACACTAAGCAAATGGTGTAAAAACAAGCATGGAGCATCAAAAATTATAGATACGTTAGAGACGTATCACATATCTTAGTAGGTGAAACCTAATCTAAGACAAAGCATATTAGGAGTAACCTTAGCCAAGTATTCTTCTTTAGAAGAAGTCATACTCAAACCATAGAGAGTCCAAACCAATACCTCTTTGATAAACATTTCCATACATAGTTACATTCCTTTACTTGTATTTGTTCACCCAAATATAAGAACCTACCCATAATATTTTCCAATAAGCTATTAAGACTCTAGAGAATAAGAAACCCTAGGTGTTGTATATAAGGCCCAACCATACATCCTTAGCTAGGAATCCACACACCAATACATCCTAATCCAATACCACTTTAGTGTAACCAACTAAAGTCTTCCACTATGACTTAGTAGGAGTAGGCCTTGTTGATAACTCATTAAGTGATGAGTTAGAGAATAGTAAAATCATTAGGAGTATTCCTAAATATAGTTTCAATACCACTAAAATACACCAACTAAAATATTTAATAACTCAATTATGCTTTGAGATGAATTGTATACCTCAAAGAATTCCAAACACATTTGAAATCATCATTCATTCATAGTGCTAATTAAATTTTTACTTAATTAATATGGAAGTTTAAAATGATTTATCCACATTTGCAATTTATATCTTAACTTGAATATGCAAATCAGCCCATGAGTCCAATTTAGCCCAAAGCCCATTTAGTGACAAATGCCACTTGTCATGGCAAAAGAAAGGATTTCATATTAATAATGAATATTCCATATGGGTTGCTTCAATCCTAAGCTATGACATGAGAGCATGACACACAAGTAGCTTAGTCATCCAGGCAAAGCATGAGTCATCATATGAGGTGTCATCATAGGAACATTCTAAAGTACACCAGAGTACTCCAAGAATATAGATTAATTCAAAAGTTAACCAAAATCAATAATAAGATTACCCTAGTATTTGATCATTAAAAAGATCAAGAACTTGCTAATCATAATTAGCAAGTGATTAAGAAACTAACTATCTGACTAAAACAATTGGATATGAATTTAACACTAGCATAAATGGAATTCATCAAAAAGCACAAATTTGGTGGCCAGGAGATCACAAATTCAAAATGTGATTAGTAGGTTCATGATTTGAGTGAACCTGGACATAAATCCAAAATACAAGGACGGTGATGTGCGTAGCATTAACTACCAGTTGGGAACCCCAAGAGGAAGGTATGATGAGAATAGCAGTAAGTTTTTCCTCAGTAAGAAACCAAGGTTTAATTGACCAGTAGGAGAAAGAAACCACTTCTGAAGGTTGATGCTAACTGGCTTTTGGCATGGTGCACTACCGGTGCCAGCAGCAACGTGGAACCTGCACACAACACAACCAAGATACTTTGCCCAAAGTAGCAGTGAGGTTGTCAATCTCACTGGTTTGCTGAAAACAAAGGATTAAACATATCGTGTGGAAAATGATATTTGTTTGCAGTAAGTAAATAAATAATGCTTGCGGAAAGTAAACGGTGCTTGCAGTAGATGGTAATATAAATGCAAAAGAATGGACCGGGGTCCACAGTTCACTAGAGGTGTCTCTCCATAAAGATAAATAACATGTCGGGTAAACAAATTACAGTTGGGCAATTGACAAAATAAAGAATGCATAATAATGCATGTACATGTCATGAAGATCACTATGAGATTCACTTGGGCATTACAACATAATACATAGACCGTAATCCAACTGCATCTATGACTAATAATGCACCCACAGGATATCATCTAAACAACCCTTGGGTATTAAGCTGCAAGCAACAGATTATCGCCTTAAGCAAAGTGTGTAATGTAAACAATACAAATGTCCTTGAACCAAAGATTATTGTTTTCTCCCTAGTAGCAATAGCACATCTACAACCTTAGAAGTTATTGTCACTCTCTTAGATTACTAGAGGCATGAACTCACTATCGAGCATAAATACTCCCTCTTGGAGTCACAAGCATCTACTTGGCCAAAGTATCTACTAGCAATGGAGAGCATGCAAGATCACAAATAACATAAACATGATAAATCAACAATCCACTTGATATAGTACTCAATATTCATCGGATCCCAACAACGATGATCTTGATCATGATAGACAACTCACAAGATCTAGACATGAAGCACATGGAGGAGAAGACAACCATCTAGCTACTGCTATGGACCCATAGTCCAAGGTAGACTACTCATGCATCACCCCGAAGGCAGGCATGGTGATGAAGAAGGCCTCCGGTGATGATTCCCCTCTCCGGCAGGGTGCCGGGAAGAGCTTCTGGACCCTCCCGATCTCGGGACGACGATGGTGGCGGCTTGCAGTATGTTTTGTGGAAAAGTGTTCGGCTCTTTAGGGTTTTCCCGATGAAGGGAATTTATAGGCGGAAGGGCGATGTCAGGGGGTGGACCAGGGCCCCACACCACCTGGTGGCATGGCCAGGGGTGGCCCGCGCCACCCTATGGTGCGGCCGCCTCCTGGTTTGGCTCCGTCTCTCCTCTGGACTCTGTCTTCCTTTCAGGTAAATAGGAACTTTGGCTTTTGTTTCATCCAATTCCGAGAATATTTCCTGTGTAACTTATCTGAAACACAAAACAACAGAAAACAGGAACTGGCACTGTGGCATCTCGTTAATAGGTTAGTTCCATAAAATGCATAAAAATGCCACGAAGTGTAAACAAAACACAAAGCAATTGATGTAAAACAAGCATGGAGCATAAAAAATTATAGATACGTTTGTGACATATCAATGATGGTGTTGATGTCGGAGAGGGTGGAGAAGCGACCGGCAGCGACTCCGGCAGCATTTTCCCTCCAATCTTCGCTGGAACAACCTCTGTTTCTGTGTTTCGTGTTTCTCCGCCGCATGTTGATCGCGATCGTTGAGTGGGTCTTTATATAGGCGTTTTTAGCCCAGGCTGAGCATCTGGACGCAAAGATGGACGACATCGGAGGTCCCAGGCTCAAACGAGCCTGGGTGGCGTGGCCAGGCCTGGCCCGCGCCACCTGGTCTCGTTTGGCCCCTGGGCCTCCTCTCGTTGACTCTTGATCTACAGGTGTCTCTCGTGATAAAATATTAACGCTCCAAAAATCCCAAGTCAATTTGAGTTCGGAAAGGTTCCTGAAACTTAAAAATACGCAAAACAGGGTTTTCTTGTCCTGTAGATTTATAACCAAAATAAGGGGGATCAATGGAAAATCCCCATAAAACATAATAAAACATGATTATAACAACTAATAATATTATAATATGTAAGAATATGCATCAATAAACTACAATGATCATACATGTATTTTGCATGCATCACCGCGTGAGCCAGATCTGGGCTTGCAGGTCGCGGCTGCTACACCCTCCTCGTCCCTAAAGCCATGGCCGGTTGTGCTGTGTCGTTGGTCACTGGTGCGCCTGTCTTTGCCTAGTGCGGTGGAGGTTCTGAACCTCCTTAGTCGTCATTGGGTGGTGGATGGCGGCATGGGGGTATGATCGTATGCATTGTTAAATAAAGGTGGCGGTCCTCGGGTTCCTCTCGCATCAACATGAAGATCTACGAGATGCTTTTCCTCCTTGATTTGGCTAGAGTTTTGAGTTCTGAAAGGCTCCACCGCTGAATTCCCTTGGGCGACTCTTGCCTCAAGATTGCTAGATTGAATGGGATTTGGTCGTGCGCACCCATGTGTTTTTTCGACCATTTGGTTTCAGGAAGGAACATCGCAAAGTTTTGATATCTGTTTCCATCATGAGACTGTGTTCTATGCTAAAGTCAGAGGTGGAAAATGTCATGGAAGCCGAGACAAGCGAACTAGTAATGGTGGTTCAAGTCTTTGTGACGGTGCGAAATTGGCTTGGTGATTTGGGATTCGTAGCAGTAGTATGTAAGTGGGGACGACAACTTAGGAGAAGTCCATAGTCCTATCTTTCAGGGTGAAAATCCAAGGTATGACGTTAATTAGTTTTGTCTGATAATAACCTTGTTAAAGGGATTGTTTTGAGAACGATGACTTTCTTTAAGGTGAAAAACCTACACGTGATGACATTAAAGAACTTGGTCTTGGGTGTTTTTGGTTGTGTCTGTGATGCTGCTATAAGAACTAGAACACTGTAGCAAACTTTTTTTTTTGCTATGTGCATCCGTACTACTATCAGTGTATTGTATTGTTGCAGAGGATATGTATAATTAGTATCTTCCCGATATTAATATATAATATATATTTTTTATCAAATAAAGGTTTTCGTCTAGTTTTTCTCTAATAAACTTGAGTAGTTTGTATCTCTATACATTTTTTGTGTAATGCAATGAATATAGCAAGTTCTCCTGCTGTCATATGGTCGCCGCTAGTCGTGGTGCACGCGTGGCGCAAATGTGGGCGCACGCTGTACGCGCGCCTGTAGGTACCTAGGAGGCTAGGACATTCCGCGTATCTCGTACGTAGAGGTGTTTGATTGGTCGTTTACAGTTACAGCACAAAAATCAAATGGAGGCCAGGTATGGTGCCGTGAGGAATCAGATCCCCCAGATGCCAAACTCAAAATGTCTCCAGTGAATCATCACCAAATTTTGCATTTTAAAACCTCCATCTGTCCAAAACAGTTGGTTATTTCTTCTGAAGTTCTGAACTTTTTTTTTCTTAAACTGCGGCAGCGTCACCGCATCAGGACTCAGGAGATCGAGCACAAATGTCCTCGCACCACTTGGTACCAAAAATCAAAAGAAGGCGCCACGCGCCACTTGTTCCCTCTGCTCTAGAAGCCGCGCGCGCCCAGCCCCTGCCCTGCCCGGCGATATATCGATCGACACAAAGCAGCCTACTTTTCCAAGCACGAACCTTCTCCAACCTCCAACCAGGCCAGGCCAGGAACCTTCGCGCCAACCACCAACAGCCCACCGCCGCTCGCCGTCCACCATGGCCGCCACCGTCGGCTCCCTGCCGTCCCCGTCCGCCTCCTCCACCACCGGCCCCTCCATCCCGGCGAACGCCACGCTGGGCCGCCACCTGGCGCGGCGCCTGGCGGAGGTGGGCGCGCGGGACGTCTTCGCCGTGCCGGGCGACTTCAACCTCACCCTCCTCGACGAGCTCGAGGCCGAGCAGCCCTCGGGCGGCGGGGTGCGCCTCGTCGGCTGCTGCAACGAGCTCAACGCCGCGTACGCCGCCGACGGCTACGCGCGCGCGGGCCGCGGGGTCGGCGCCTGCGCCGTCACCTTCACCGTCGGCGGCCTCAGCGCCATCAACGCCGTCGCCGGCGCGTTCAGCGAGAACCTGCCGCTCGTCTGCGTCGTCGGGGGGCCCAACAGCAACGACTACGGCAGCAACCGGATCCTGCACCACACCATCGGCCTCCCCGATTTCACGCAGGAGCTCCGATGCTTCCAGAACGTCACCTGCTACCAGGTACTGCTCTGAATCTGTTCTTGCTATATTCGGAAATCTTCGGTTCTCAAGTCCACCCTGTAAGCTGTATTGTTCTGCTTGTGTTATGGATTTAGACATAGCTTACATTTTAGGGGAAATTTTATATTAGAATTGGAATCGAGTGGCAGAATCTTAGCATGTACAGTTAGTGATTGTTTTTGTTGTAATTGTTCTTTCATGCCGTCAGTTTGGGGTTTTGGGTTTAGTTGGAATTGTCAGGGATCGACTGAGAATGGCAGTCCGACATTATTATGATACAATTTTGCAATCTTGCATTATCCTTCCTGAAATACCAAGTACCTTTTTTCCTTCAGTTCAATGCTCCGATGGTTTTGTTTTGAACTGGGTCGATGAAACTGAATATGTGGTGTAATTGGCAGTTGTCTTTGTAAGGTATCCAGTTAGTGGTTCTATCGAGTACACAGTTCATTCAGATGTCCAGTCCAACAGTATTGCGATATAATTTGCAATTTTGCAGTACACAGTTCATTCAGGTGTTCAGCCCAACAGTATTGTGATACAGTTTCTAATATTGCAGTATCCTGAGTTTATGACATACTTATCTTCCGGTAGTGCCAGTCACCAAGATGATTGAGTCTGTAGAGCCTGATAGGGTCCAACGTTCAGGTCTTTTGGGACATGTAGTTAGTTGTTTACGACTTAATTTATCCTTTGTTCTGAAAAATCACTCTTTCTGAGATAAAAATTGTTCTCTGAATTTGACTACCTGTATGCAGTAGACTTGATCGTGGATATAACCTGATTGAGTGTTGGTCATGTTATTGCACAAACTTTAAATAGGCTTTCTGAGATCAATATACAGTTACTGCTACCTATATTTTGGAATGAAACAGAAAGGGGGCTATCCTGGTTCAGAAAACTGTTACTCCTATATTGGCTTATTGGTTCAGAAATAGGATTGGTCCATACAGATGTAGGGACAGTGTGCCCTTTTTGCAGGATAATTTCCTTCTCTGCTAAGTGCCAACTTAAGCTGCTCTCATTTGTGAGTAGTAACTACGCTTAACCTACTGTATATACTTATATGCTCACCGAAATAGGGAAAATATGGTTCATGTACAGAAAATTACGTGAACATGCTTTACCGCATAGAAGGTTAACCTTCTGTAAACGATATCTATGCTTGGAACTATGAACTTACTTTCGAAAATAACGGGGGAACAGAACATGACTAAATGACCATTGTGATGTTTTCTTCCTATGTCACGACCCCTATCTCAAATATCACAGGCAGTGGTGAACAACTTGGAGGACGCACATGAACAGATTGACACTGCCATCTCCACTGCACTGAAGGAGAGCAAGCCTGTTTACATAAGCATCAGCTGCAACCTCGCCTCGATCCCGCATCCTACCTTTAGCCGCCATCCTGTCCCTTTTTTTCTCTCTCCAAGGTAAGTCAGTATTCTCCCTCTGTGCCCATAGTAAGGATGAGATGGCAGGCAATGGGCATGGTACTACTAATATTCTTGAATTCTTCATTTGTCAGACTGTCAAACCATATGAGCCTTGAAGCAGCAGTGGAAGCCGCTGCGGCCTTCTTGAACAAATCAGTCAAGCCGGTCCTTGTCGGCGGACCGAAGATGAGGGTGGCCAAAGCATGCAAAGCCTTTATAGAGCTGGCCAACGCAAGCGGTTATCCCGTCGCGGTGATGCCTTCTGCAAAGGGGCTTGTGCCAGAGCACCACTCTAGCTTTATTGGCACTTACTGGGGTGCTGTGAGCACTCCATTCTGTGCCGAGATTGTGGAGTCAGCAGATGCATATCTATTTGCTGGACCAATATTTAACGACTACAGCTCGGTTGGATACTCGCTTCTTATCAAGAAGGAGAAGGCCATCATTGTCCAGCCAGACCGAGTCGTGATTGGAAATGGGCCTGCATTTGGGTGTATTCTGATGAAGGACTTCTTCCATGCACTTGCTAGCCGTTTGAAGAAGAACACGACTGCATACGAGAACTATCATCGGATTTTTGTGCCGCAGGGCGAACCTCTTTCATCTGAGCCTGGAGAGCCTTTGAGAGTGAATGTGCTTTTCAAGCATGTGCAAAATATGCTGTCTGGCAACTCAGCTGTGTTTTCAGAGACTGGGGACTCGTGGTTTAACTGCCAGAAGTTGAAACTACCGGAAGGCTGTGGGTAAGCGCTCTATCAAAGGTCCAACTTTTGTTTGTGAGTTCTTTTATACTCCTTGGATTGGTTTTTGATCACATACGTTATCTTAATATTTTTAATTTCGGCATAATAAGATTATATTGAGATATTTGTTCTGATTCTTTTTGGAAAATTCAGTATTATCAGGGAAATTTTGATTAAATGCTACATAGCAGTTTGAACTTTGATACGATAACCCCCGATTTTTATGATAGGTGGGGTCGTATTATCACCTAGTTTCAAGTAAGAGTCTCAACACGTTTCAAAAACAATAATAGAAGTCTAGACTATATTTGCATTGTTGACAGCTGTCAAATTGTATGTGTTTCTGTAAGTAGGATGTATTCTGTTCAGTCTATTTTAAATTTAACACCATCTTATTTCGGCAGGTATGAATTTCAGATGCAATATGGATCAATTGGTTGGTCGGTTGGTGCAACTCTTGGATATGCACAGGCTGCTAAGGATAAGCGTGTCATTTCCTTCATTGGTGATGGCAGCTTTCAGGTACCGAAAATTCAGAATGCCCAAACTTCTTGGCCTATATTTATTGAAATATGCATCTATATATCAAGATGTAACTGGACTGGAACATAGGTAACAGCGCAAGAAGTGTCGACGATGATCCGATGGGGGCAGAACAACATCATCTTTCTCATAAACAACGGGGGTTACACCATTGAGGTGGAGATTCATGATGGTCCTTACAACATCATCAAGAATTGGAACTACACCGGACTGGTGGAAGCGTTCCATAATGGCGAGGGCAAGTGCTTTACTGCAAAGGTTGGTTGGTGATGGCACAACTGTAGGCTGCATTTCTACAGTTTTAAAAAAAATAGAAATATGGCATAGCAATGACGTTTCAAACTTATTGACTGTAGGTACGAACGGAGGAGGAACTGAAGAAGGCGATTGAGGCATCTCTAGGACCTAAAAAGGATTGTATGTGCTTTATCGAGGTAATTGTGCACAAGGATGACACTAGTAAGGAGCTTCTTGAGTGGGGTTCTAGGGTTTCAGCCGCAAATAGCCGTCCACCGAATCCTCAGTGAACACAGTCAGATCCCTACTAGATTCTTATCCAGCATAATGAGGTCATGTAAAAGTTCTCAATAGGAGATGTTGCTTTTATCTGAACAAACCATCCATGTAGGTTCACTGCTGTTGCAAGTGTTCATGGATAATGTACAAAAAATGATGTCAGTTCAGGAACTGGTACTCTTATTACTTCAATAAATCTGAAATTTACCTTTTGTTGGTTGTAGTCAGCTAAAGACACTTAATTTTTCATGTTTCTTGATTTACTAGCCGAGAGCTGTGCCTTTATAGATCTTCATATCTGTCTGCTCTCAGACAGAAAGTTCTAGACTTGATGTGTTCCTCAAAAGCAAAAGTTAGGCATCTGTAAGAAAAATATGTGTTTCTCGAATCTGTAGATTGAATTCTGCGGTAATGTAGTGTATATCACCGGGTCACTAACTACAAGAATCAGGAGATTTGCCGTCAGCAATACGTCGAGGCCTACGGCAAATTACTGGATTCCTATAGTGGGTAATTCCCAATGGAAACAATATTCCGAGTGTGAAGCTATTACAAGAATACTGTAAATTGTCTACTCTTTTGTGCTTGCACAGTGGAAACCCTGGAGTATCGTCGACTGCACCTATCTTTCTCTGAAACTAGCACGGTGGCCCTCATATCATCGGGTGCAACACCTTATAAAATATAGATTGTTTATTTTCATAATTGTACACACATATGCAGGTGGAATGTGCAATGAAGTATTAGTAGTAATAAATACTTTGTCTGGTTTGGCCAATCCATCTTTGGAACCTCGAATTTTAAATTTGTTAGTAATAAGGATTTCAATATAATTCCATTGATATATCTTACTTTGATTTAATTTCACACTGACACTAAATAGGTATTTTGATATTATTAATATTATAAAATACAGTTTGGTATTAAATTAAATAATTCATGATTTTTGCATTTTGCATTTTATCTAAGTCGTTCAGAAAAATATAAGTGTTACTCATTGGATAGTATACGACTCTTTCAAAAATACGTATCTCCACTTTTACTATGTATCAGACATATTTTAGTGTGTAGATATACATGAATCAAGATAAATTAGAGATAATTATTTCTAGATGAAGGGAGTTATAATCTGAAATGTGTCTCTCACTTTTGCGTGGTAAGGAGCGTCCTTTCAACAAAAGGAAAAAAGTATATAGAACGCTTGGTGCAACCGTTAGACAAAAGGAAACGCTAGGAGTTTGTTAAAAAAAGAAAAGAGATTATGTCTTCAAAAAAAAAAGAGATTCTATCTCGTACGTGTTTGAAACGTAGAGTGCAACTCCTATATCTTTCTCTTCAACGTACGGAAGGCAATAAACAATAACTTAATTGGAAAAGATTTTTTGTGTACAGGATAGTATTTTAAAGAGTCCCACATTAAACTGAATTATAGCCGTGACGGACTCCAAACATATTGAGTCAGTCCGAAGTTCACGGTAAACTCCAAACGTGTTACGTATTATTAGATGATACGACTATTGCGTTACATAATGATATAGTCTTTGGTTAATCTTAGCCACAAATAGTAGATATATCTGTTAAAATTAATTATGATGATGTGGATTAACGTGGTGTATTTATTAGACAAACCTCGTATTGTGCTTTTAGTATATAATAGATAGATAGAATAGAATAGAATAGATAGATTCTCATGAAGTACTGTTAGCACTATCACACACACCAGCATAGGAGAAGCAGCCTGAGCCAGAGCCTGCCTCCCGGCCTCCTTTAGGCAACCTGCACTACGTTGCTTCTACCCCTGCAGACTGTAGAGCGTGAAGGGGCGCGCTCGGTGACGAGGGTTAACTCGACAAATGTCCTAGATGAATGACTTAGAATCGGGGAAGTAGGGCCTCAGATGAACTTGAAGGTAAATCAGTCAAACAAGGTGCGTATCGAAAGTAAACATGGCGATGAACTTGGCTTGCTTTTAATCTGTCCCTCACCGTCCTCTCCTGGCCCCTATATATAGGTGGCCAGGTCTCAAGGAACGGGAGGGGTCCGGTATGTATTACAATATCGGTATATGACATGAACTCGTATCTCGACTAGAATTACACTTGGGCCTAGCTTAACGGGCCTCAAGGGTACTCAAGTAACGGGCTCTATTACCTATACCCTTGTCAGTAGCCCCCGAGATTCTACCAGAATTGTAGATTCAGGTTGAATCTCAAATCTTCATTTCTTCGACTTGATCAATCTTTCGACTTCTTCTTCATGTACTCAAAAATAAACATCTTTCATTATATCATCTCGCAAGGGGTTTTGATGAATAAGCCTGACAACTCTGATGGATCAAGAGGCCAGTTAACTGCCGAAGCAGATACTTGTCACCTACTTCAAATTCAATCCCCCCTTGGACTTGAATTCGGGAAACTGGTCAAACTCATTCTTTTGCCGCATTTAGGACTTACAAAGAACGAGTCTCAGTGGTTCTCAGGGTATCCGGTGCGTCCACCAGGATTTTCTTCGCGTCGTAGACACAGATAATTACTAGCAGAGCGCATCCATGTGCGTATACCAGGCCACACAGGATGGATACTGGGGTCTTACCTTCATGATATGTTTCAATCATGGCATTCGAGTTTTGTCGCGATGACGCAACTCGAGAATCATATGTCGCAGCCTTGTTTGACTGTTTCAGCTCTGAAAATCTTCGGGTTCTCCAACCTTGACTAATATAAATTCCCTCCCGACGGGAGTAATTGCGTTATCCAAGTCTTCTTTCGCCTTCTTTAATTCTTTTTATGCATGTAAAAATTTCGGCGGGTGCGCGGCCAGCGCTCCCGAGTCGAAAACGTGTTTCGAGTATAGGCTCAAATAAATTGTCCTTTCTTTAATCATCAGATAATAGCTTATTTAATAATATCGTCGGGTGCGCGCCCAGCGCTCCCGATGGTAGTAGCTCCCGAGGCTATAGTCGAATATTTTCGGGTATAGACTCAAAAGATGAGTTTTCTTCCCTGATGCCTCTGTATCTTGCATAACAGATTTCGTCGGGTTCCTCGATCAGTACCAATACGCAGAATGGCATGCTAGACTTTTTGCTGAATTTTCTGTGAGTATCCATAACTGTCATGTTGTACTATGATGCTTTTATTTTTCCGTTACTCAAACGCTCGTGACGTCATTAGTAGAATTACTCTGTATGCGATTTGACTGGGCACTGACCGTTGCTCGTGGGTAGCGCGGTAATTTCACAATTTTTCCTGCCCGTTAGTGGGCTACCGCTTCCGCTTCTTGCGCCACGTCGCAGCCCATGTTCCTTCACCAGGATGCTTTATAAGGGGGATAGTGGGGCTGTTACTGTTTACCAGTTCATTGTCCTTCTGCCGCCACCATTGCTACATCTCCTTTGCGCTTCTGAGCTTCTTCACAGCCCCCTTGGCGTAGCTTTTGTAGATGCGCGTCAAGAGCCTTGCCCACAAGAACCAGATGGGGAAGAAGAAAATCACCAACGCGTCGACCAGCTCGGTGCCGTCAGAGTTTGGGCAATCCGATCTCACCAAGGCCCAGAAGGAGGGGCTCATCGCCGAAGGGGACCAGGTCGTCTTCCCCAGGACCAAACGCATCCCCAAGCCCCCGAGTGGCTATCGGGTGATGTTCCTCGCCTTTCTCTTGCGCGGCTTATCCTTTCTTGACCACGAATTTTTTCACGGGCTTCTCTTTGTTTACGGCGTGCAGCTTCACCAACTCATGCCAAACTCGATTTTGCACATTGCTTGCTTCATTACTCTTTGCGAGTCTTTCCTGGGGATCGAACCTCATTGGATTTTCTAGAAATTTCTCTTTCGCCTTCGCCCTAGTGTCTCTTTGTCGAAGAAACCTGAGCTAGGCGGGGCTGTTGTTTCCGTCCGTGCTGAGGTACATTACTTGGAATTTAACATGGCTGCCTCGGTGCAAGGTTGGAGGAAGAAGTGGTTTTACATCAAAGATCAGAAAAACTCCTCCTCTGACCAATACGACATTGCCCCCTTTGATGTCAATAAAGATCTGAAGAAGTTGTCATCGTGGGATTCTCCTCCCATGAAAGCTGAGATGGAAGATATCAAGCCACTACTAGCCCGCATCCAGGCTCTGAAGAGTGCGAGTGGAGGTGCGCTGTCAGGGACTCAGCTTATGTCATTCTTTCTGCAGCGGCGAGTTCAGCCTCTTGAACATCGTGTCTCCAAGTTCTTGTCATACTCTGGCTTGGTGGATTCTTCTCGAGTGTTTGAAGAGAACATAGATAAGAAGGATCTCGACAAACGAGTGAGAGCTCTGACTACTCTCACAAAGTATGACGAAATTCCAGTATTAGCAGCTGATTTCTTCGACTCCGAGCATCCCTTGCCTGCGGTATGTGCTTTTTTATTCGCCAACTTCTCATTTGTTCGCCTTCTTGCCTTTTGTTACTGCTTGTGTGACAGTTTTGCGACTTACTTTTATGCAGGGCCACCAATCCCTTGTTTCTCGTCCTCTTCTTTGATACGTCTCAAACGTATCTATAATTTTTTTATGCTCCATGCTTGTTCTTACACCATTTGCTTTGTGTTTTGTTGCACTTCATGGCATTTTTATGCATTTTCCGGAACTAACCTATTAACAAGATGCCACAGTGCCAGTTCCCAATTTTCTGCTATTTTTGTGTTTCAGAAAAGTTACACAGGAAATATTCTCAAAATTGGATGAAACAAAAGCTGAACCTCCTATTTTTACCGAAGCTTCACGAAGACCAAAGATGACACGGAGAGGGGCCAGCCTCACCACTAGGGGGCGCGGCCCAGCCCCTGGCCGCGCCCACCTATGGTGAGACCGCCTGGTCCACCTCCTGACGCTGCCCCTTCGCCTGTAAGTTCCCCTCGACGGGAAAAACCTAAAGGACGGATCTCTTTTTCACGAAACATACTGCAAGCCGCTGCTGTCGCCGTCATTAGATTGGGAGGATCCAGGAGCTCTTCCCGGCACCCTGCCGGAGAGGGAAATCCCTGCCGGAGGCCTTCTACACCACCATGGTTGCCTCCAGAGTGATGTGTGAGTAGTCTACCTTGGACTATGGGTCCATAGCAGTAGCTACATGGTTGTCTCCTCTATCATGTGCTTCATGTTTAGATCTTGTGAGCTGTCCTACATGATCAGGATTATCTTTGTGTAATAATGCATGTTGTGTTTGTTGGGATCCGATGAGTATTGGTACTATGTGATGTTGATGTGCTGAATTATATGTCTTATGTTATCTCTATGTTGTTTATGATCTTGCATGCTTTCTGTTGCTAGTAGCTATCTTAGCCGAGTAGATGCTAGTAACTCCAAGAGGGAGTATTTATGCTCGATAGTTGGGTTCATGCCTCTATTTAATCTGGGGGAGTGACAGAAACCTCTAAGGTTGTAGATGTGTTGTTGCCACTAGGGAGAAAACAACATTCTTGTGTCTAAGGACATTTGCTTTGTTTACATTACGCACTTTGCTTAATGCAATTATCTGTTGTTCGCAACTTAATACTCAAGGGGTCCTCGGATGATTCCCCGTGAGTGGATTTTTAGTTATAGATGCAGTTGGATTACGGTCTATGTATTTTGTCGTAATGCCCAGAGTAAATCTCATAGTGATCCTCATGACGTATGTACATTATCTTGCTCTATCAATTGCCCAACTGTAATTTGTTTACCCAGCATGTGTTATTTATCTTATGGAGAGACACCACTAGTGAACTGTGGACCCCAGTCCAATTTCCTTTACATAGCTTTACCATTTTACTATTACTCGCTCTGTTTACTTTCTTGCATTACTATTATCCTTTTACCACTCGATACGCTCAATCCTTTGTTTACAGCAAACCGGTGAGATTGACAACCTCATTGTAAGTTGGAAGCAAAGTTCTTGGTTGTGTTGTGTGCAGGTTTCACGTTGCTGCTGGGGGAAGACACGCCGACAAGCATTTGATCTGGCGCCCTTGTCTGGAGTGTCACGAAGCTAGCAAGCATCACCTTCTGAAGTTTGGCTTTCTCCTACTGGTCTGATTAAACCTTGGTTTCACAACTGAGGGGAGACTTGCTACTGTGCTCATCATAGCTTCCTCTTGGGGTTCCCAATGGGCTGTACTACAAGCCATCAAGCAGTTTTCTGGCGCCGTTGCCGGGGAGGAAGAAGACTTCTGTAAGGGGAGTCTCGCACGCACAATCTTTACTTTGTTTTTGTTTTGCTTAATTTTATTTTTGCTTGCATCGTTTTATCAAAAATACAAAAAAAATTAGTTTCCTTTATAGTTGCTTTTATTTACTTGCTTTTAGTTTTGCTAGAATGGGTACTCCTGAAAACACCAAGTTGTGTGATTTTACTAGCACAAAAAACAATGATTTTATCTGCACTCCTATTGCGCCACTTGCTCCTAAGGCAAATTTTTATGAGATCAAACCTGCTTTATTGAATCTTGTTATGAAAGAGCAATTTTCTGGTGCCAGTTCTGATGATGCTGCAGGTCATCTCAACAATTTTGTTGAGCTATGTGAGATGCAAAAGTATAAGGATGTAGATGGTAATATTATTAAGCTTAAGTTGTTTCCTTTCTCTTTAAGAGGAAGAGCTAAGGATTGGTTGCTATCTTTGCCTAGAAATAGTATTGATTCTTGGGATAAGTGTAAGGATGCTTTTATTGGAAAATACTATCCTCCTGCTAAGATTATAGCTTTGCGTAGTGATATTATGAAGTTTAGACAGTTTGATAATGAACATGTTGCTTAGTCTTGTGAAAGAATGAAATTTATGATAAAGAATTGTCCCACTCATGGACTGACTACTTGGATGATTGTCCAAACTTTTTATGCAGGACTGAATTTTTCTTCAAGAAACCTATTGGATTCAGCTGCTGGAGGCACTTTTATGTCCCTTACCTTGGGCGCCGCAATAAAGCTTCTTGACAACATGATGGTAAATTATTCTGAATGGCACACCGAGAGAGCTCCTCAAGGTAAGAAGGTAAATTCTATTGAGGAAACTTCTTCCTTGAGTGATAAGATTGATGCTATGATGCTTATGCTTTCTAATGATAGAACTCATGTTGATCCTAATAATGTTCCTTTGGCCTCTTTGGTTGCTCAAGAAGAGCATGTTGATGTAAACTTCATTAGAAATAATAATTTCAACAACAATGCTTATAGGAACAATTTTGCTAGTAACAATTATAGACCATATCCTTCTACCAATGGTAATGGTTATGGTAACTCTTATGGTAATTCCTCCAACAACACTAGGGGCGCGCCCTCTGATCTTGAAGTCATGCTCAAGGACTTCATCGATAAGCAAACTGCTTTTAACAAGTCTGTTGAGGAAAAATTAGGCAAAATTGATATTCTTGCTTCTAAAGTTGATATCCTTGCTCTTGATGTTGAACTTCTGAAACTAAAAGTGTTGCCTAATGAGGTGAAAGAAAGCAATACTTTTGCCGCTACTAATGCTATCCAAGTTAAAATTGATGAAAATGTTAGGATGTTAGCAGAATTGCATGCCAGGTGGGAAAGAGAAGATGAGATGGCTAGAAAGATGAAGGTATGTACTATTACTACCTCTAATGATGTTGTTCCAAATACTAGCAATCCTCTTACTCTGATTGGTATAGAGAAAACTCCTACTCCTTGTGCTAAAAAGCCCAAAACTGCAAAAAAAAAATCTCAAAAGAGTGCTGAAATTTTTTGGAGTGTGGGGGATGATAGCTCTATTTCTTTCAATGATTTTGATGTTGATGGCTGCAATATATCTGAAGTTATTTTGTTCTTGCAAAATCTTGCTTTGAGTCCTAATGCTAGTTCTTTGAATATTTCTTTTACAAATCATATTACCAATGCTCTCATGAAAATTAGGGATGAAAAGTTGAAAAAAAGCTTATATTCCCAAGAAGTTAGAAGATGGTTGGGAGCCCATCATTGATATGAATGTTAATGGTTTTGATTGCCATGCTTTATGTGATCTAGGTGCTAGTATTTCTATTATGCTTAGAAAGATTTATGACATGCTTGGTTTACCACCGCTTGAAAAGTGTTATTTTGATGTTCCTATTGCTGATGTTGCTAAGAAGAAACCTTTGGGAAGGATTAATGATGTTCTTATTATGGTTAACAATAACCTTGTTCCCGTTCATTTTCTTGTCATGGATGTTGAATGCAATGCTTCATGTCCTATTATTTTGGGAAGACGTTTTCTTCAAACTGTAGGTGCCATCATTGATATGAAGGAAGGCACCATCAAATATAAATTCCCATTTAAGAAAGGTATGGAACACTTCCCTAGAAGAAGGAAGAAATTACTTTTTGACTCTATTCTTATAGCAAATTATGAGCTTGATGCTTCATCGCTTGATATTACTTGATTTGCGCTTTCTGCGCCTAGCTCAAAAGCGTTAAAGAAAAGCACTCTTGGGAGATAACTCATTGTTTTATTTTCAGTAATTTTTATTTTATTTGAGTCTTGGAAGTTATTACAAATGTAATAACCACTCCTTATCCTTTTTATTTCGTTGTTGTGCCAAGAAGAACCTCTAATTTGAGTGAGGTAAGATTTAGGGAAGTTGCTGTCCTGAAACAGATTTCGGTGCTGCACCGTAAAAATTCGTGAAAATTCTCAGAATTTCTTTTTGACCTTCTATTTCTTGTGCATATGCCCCAAGTTATATCCAAACTTTCATTAGTTTTACACTTTTCGATTTGAGCAACAGAAGGTCCTCGAAAAAATCGACCTTTGTCAGCTGTTCTGTTTTGACAGATTTCTGCCACTATTTGTGTTTGCCTCTCGATCACTTTCTTTTTGAGTTCTTTTATCATGGAACTTTTGGGGAAGTTGCTACAGTAGTATATGCTTTATATGTGGTGTTTTTGAGTTGAAACCTGAACCAAAAGGGTTGATTTACTATTATGCTTATGCTAACGTTGCTAATAGAATTGTGTTGAGTTTTGTATGAAGGAAGTTTTCAAGTGTAGGGATTGGAGAATGATGAGATGAGATGAAGAATGGACAAAAGCTCAAGATTGGGGATGCCCATGTCACCCTAAGAAATATCCAAGAGGTACAAGCATCAAAGCTTGGGGATGCCCTGAGGCACCCCTTCTTCATCGGCAAAAATCAGGTCACCTTTCAAAACACTATATTTTTATTGCTTCTTGCACTATGCATTTTTCTTGGAGCATCTTTACTTTAGCTTTCAGTTTTCTTTTGTTTTGTTTTCTGCAATAAATGGTTGGACCCCAAGAAATTTCTTTTGGAGGAGATGTACTCGCTTTTCATTTGCCAAGAACATTCCATTTTTCACTCTTATCGTTCAACGAGTGTTCTCTTTTTCTAGAACTGCGTTTAGCTTTCATTTTTCGCCTTAAGTTTTGTTCAGATCTTGTTTTATCTTTGCATCAAGGTTTATTTGGACCTGTGGTCTATGTTGGTATTCATCAAAAAAGTTGTTTCAAAAAGGTTCGAATGGTGTTGGAAAAGAGAAAAAGTTTCATGCAAAAAAGTGGTATAAAAAGGAGCTTGTTTAGACTGCGGCTTAGACTTTTTCATGCCATGATTGATGTTGTTTTGATAGTATGCTTAGTGATTTTTGATGTAGCATGACTTGTCTCAAATGACTGAGATTGCTTAATGAGCCTTTGAAAAAATCATGCGTTGTTTTTATTATGTGGAAGCATTTATTTGGTTTTCTCCTTTGATGCTTTATTTGGGTTGACTTGGCGCATGCTTACAACATGTTTGACTCTAACAAGTCGCCATAAGCCTCTATGATCATTTAGTTTTTGAGTTTGATGCCATTTTATGCTTCTCTTAATGTTGCTTTGTCACTTTGCATGATTATGGCTGTTTTTGCTCTCGTAGTTGGTCGCTCTCAGTCTTTTGCTAGCCCTCATTTTGTACTGAGTATGAGCTCTACTCGTGCATCCAACTCCTAAAAACCAAGTTATACCAATGTGTCCACCATACATACCTATTAGCAATTTTCTATTCCAAGTCCATTTGACTTGCTTTTATCTATCCTTCGAATTAAACTCTCATCAGTGTTATGCGAAAATTAGTCAGTAAAGCTCTCACGAACCTGATGGCACACTTTACTTTTCTCTCTTTTAAAATTTTGACATTGTGGCTCTTTTATGTTGACGTTATGCTTGCAATTTGTAAGTTGGAAATTAGCCAAACCATGCCGTCATGGGGTAACCTTTCAACATTGCACTTCTTTTATTTGAGTTGATATCGTGATCTTTTGTTTATGGATACTCGCGATGTGAAATAAGTTGGGAATCTTGCGGGATCATAGAGTTTTTATATGTGTTAGAGAAACGCCTGGGCCGCTAATCTAAGCCATGCATAATTCATGGTGGAAATTTACAATATGCCCATAGTGGACATTCAACGACGCATCTCAAAATAAAAATCTATACCAATGGTAAATAAAAGAGATGCCGAGGTGTTCATTGTCTGTTTGTCCTGTCATTTTGATGTGGGCTTGTTCCATGTCATCGAGCACGGAGGTACCCCATTGGCGGTTCTCGATGATACGCATATACTTACAATGACAAGAGCTTGCTTGGGACCCTAAGTCGAGTAGCATGAGGTTTGGGTATTTGTACTTCATGGGACACGAGGTTTTCAAATTATGATTTGTCAAGCATATTCTTTGTAAACGTTCTTGCATTTACTTTAACCATTCAAGATGCCTACGATGGGGGCAATGAGAGCTCAAAGCTAGTAAGTACCATAATTTTTGAAGGTTTATAAAACTTGCAATCACTACTTCCCTCTGCGAAGGGTCTTTCTTTTACTTTTATGTTGAGTCACCACCTTCTACCTTTATGCACCGTCTAAGAGAGCATAGTTGTCATTCTGAGTATAATGTGCATTGTCCCAAAGTTATCATTGATTGATTCATTATTTTGGTTTAACTTGTTCTTTAATTATTTGTATCTAGTCGCCCTCTTAAACTTGAAGATGTCCTATGTATTTATGTTTTGCTATTCCATGAAGGACAAGCTGAAAACCATTTGCTACGTTTTCCATATGATTTGAACACACATTTGACTTTCATTGTTTCATTATTCATGATCTTTTGTGTAACATCCCAGGATGTGAGGCTAGAAATAGAGAGAACACAGAAGTGTGCATTGCATTCATGCATAGAAAATCTGGGAAATTTTCGCGCTTTAAAATAAAACTTGTCAAAGTGATTGAAGCTTCTCTTGAGTTGATGGAATTGAAGTAGCTCATCAACTAAAGTGCGATAAGCTCCAACATGACTTTTGTTAACAACCTTGTTTTGGGTGGAGATAATTACAACAACTAGAAGAGATGAATGTGACGTAGAACTAATATGTTAACACATTACTTAGGACCTTATATCAAATCCTACCATGATCACATGGTATTTCTTAAACCTAAATCATTGAAGCTATTCCTAGCTTAAAGAAAGACAACACAAGTCTTACCTTGACTCTTAATCTACTTTATTCTCATATCTTGATTATCATAATCTTTCACATCTAAATCCATTCATCTCCAAGACAAGGGGAGAGACTCTATGTCAAATCCAGTATCATTCTCATCCCATAGTGACAAGGGTATAGATAATAGAGCCCGTCAGTTGAGTACCCCTGAGGCCCGTTAAGCTAGGCCCAATTGTAATACTAGTCGAAATACGAGTTCTTACCGTATGTCGATATTGTAATCTGTATCGGACTCTACCCGACCCTCGAGACTTGGCCACCTATATATAGGGGCCAGGAAAGGACGGTGTAGGCCAGATTGAAAGCAAGCCAGGTTTTACACCCACGTTTACTTTCATAGCCACCTTGTTTGACTGAGTTTTTACCTTCGAGTTCATCCGACGCCCTATCTCCCCGATCCTAAGTCCTTCATCTAGGACATTTGTCGAGTTAACCCCTCGTCAATTGGCACCGACCGTGGGGACTCTGGGCGTTGGAATCATGAATTCGACGGCTTTTTTGTTTTCAGCCAACAACAATCCGCAAGTCGATGAAATTCAGAGATACCCTTTGGAACTGTCGATTTTCAACCTCACCAGTCAAGTTTCACGCAAGTATTCGAAAGCATGGATCAGGATATGGATTTGACGATTGGAAGTCTAAACTTTCGCGTCAGATCACTAGGTTCGATTCGCCTTTCAGATCCGACAAAATCGGATCCGTTGGCAAGTGAGCCCAAGACAGTAGCAATGTTGGAATCATGAGAAGATTCTTCCAGCGAGGTAAACTCACCGATCAGCTTGGAAGAAGAAGAAGAAAGAACAATTGCAGAAGGCGACGAAACCATGGAAAACTTTGACCTAGAGGTTCAACTCGAAGATCTCATGATCTACCACGATGACATCTCAGATCAATCAACGGACACTTAGAAAACAGGACTAGAACTTTCTGAAGATGATAATTCGATCTTCTCAAGTTACAACGGCAAACTCGACAATCGATGCCAGATATTAGCCATCATAGAAGACAATTCAGTTGAACTCGATGACAACAACAACCCAGTGCTCAATCCAGCAAACATAAACAGAGGAGCAAACCACTTAGCGGAAGGAGAAACCGCTGACTCCCTCGCAACAAGGGTAAAAGTTCGACTATCAGAAGATGAGTGGAGAACAATCAATACAGCCGTGGAGCACGGCACGCCAATACCAGCAAACTCCAACCAAGACATGCTTTTGGGATACCATTACGCCCTAAGGCAGCAGGCGAAGTTATTAGCAAAAGAAAGGATTGAAATACAGAAAAGGAAGGACTCAGCCATTGCAGCAAGCGACGCTGCTCGCAGAGCACGAAGCGATGCATCATACACAAACAGAAGGCATCATCGGCATGGATCAAGATATGAGAATATCGGGCATTCAGAAAGGCAAAGTATCTCGAAAAACCTCGACTCGTCCTTCCTATCGGTCGACGATCAAGGAAACATTATACCAAAAACTCCTGAAGCAGCACTAGTGGCAGCTCAAGCATACTTATATACAACACGACCTAATCCAGGAGATCCGAGGGAACATATGCATCATGCAGCACTAAAGGGATTGAAGATGGTAGGCAACAAACTATCAGCAAAAGAGGAGGAAGTGTATCGCAATAAAGGAACCCATAAACCAAGGTCACCACGCCGTCACAACAGTCCTCAGCATAGAAGTGGAAGTGAACGATATAGGACACCGTCACCAGGACGATATAGTAGTCCAAAAAACAAAGGAACCTGACGATCCAGAACCCCAGATAAAACACGCGGCTATGAAGACGATGAAAAGGAGATGTGGGAACCATGCTTTACCCGCAGGGTTCGCATCACGCCAGTACCCAAAGGCTTCCAATTACCTCATGACCAGCAAAAGTACGATGGATCTCAGGAGCCACAGTCATGGCTTTGAGACTACCTGCAAGCAGTAAAAATATTAGGAGGAACCAGGGAAACAGCAATGCAAAGTTTGCAGTTACACCTCACCGGTGCAGCAAGTTCATGGTTAAGCAAACTAGGAGAGGAAACAATTGGAAGCTGGGAAGAACTCACAAAGCAATTCACAAGTAACTTCAAGTCGACATACAAGTGGCCAGCATCTATAGAAGAAGTCAAAGCCTGTGTGCAGCAACGCGGGGAAACATTAAGGGCATACATCCAAAGGTGGAGTATAATCAAAAACTCGACAGTCGAAGTCTCAGATGAGAGAGCAATAGATGCGTTCATAATTGGGTTACGACGAGGAGACCTAGTCGAAGAGATGGGCAGGATAAAGCCGAAAACAGTATCAGATCTAATGGATGTAGCAAACAGATTTGCAGATGGAGAGGATGCGTGCAACAATTAATGCACGCGATCACCAGAGGATGATAAAGGAAACAGGTATGGAGGTCAACACATAAGATCCCGCAACTACGACAACTATGGCTCTCACAGCCAAGTAGCCGCAGGATACAAAGATAACAGCTACCAAAGTAACGACCGTAAAAGCTCGGGATACCGTAGCTACGGAAAAGAAGACTACAGAAAGTTTCAACCAAGGGAACCTAGAGAGTATAACCCATCACCAGAAGATATGCTCAACGGACCATGTCATATTCACTCTGCATTCGTCGATGGGAAACGAGTATCCAGACACGCAATGAAAGATTGCACTACATTCTTGAAACTACAGGAAGCAGCACTCAATAAACAAGCCGAAGCAAAACGGCAGGGATATGACGGAAACACAAGCAACGCACCAACAACCCAATAAGGGAACAGTGGAGCTCCCAAGATCCAAGATCAACCAAATCAGGGACGCGACGACGACGAAGGATATGTTCCATCTAAAGGGCACATTACGGCAATGATACAACCAGTGCCCAAGTCGAACAAAGAGGAGAAAAGTATAACTCGACAAGTCAATCTCGCAATAACTTCACCACCAGCAACAACAGATTATCTGCATTGGTCAGAGCAACCAATTGAATTCAGCAGAGATGATCACCCAATAATAGTACCTCAGCTAGGAAACGCGCCCTTGGTACTCAAAGCTCAAATCGGAACCTATGATATCGACAGAATATTCATGGATGCAGGAAGTGGGATAAATCTCATATACGCAAAGACCCTACAGGCAATGCACATTTCATTGGAGTTGTTGAAATCCACTGACTGCTCTTTTCATGGAATAGTCCCAGGAAGTGCCAACTATCCACTTGGTCGAATAGCACTCAACGTCTGTTTTGGAAATCGACAAAACTATAGAAGGGAGAAACTCGACTTCGAAGTCATGGACTAGCCATCACAATATCACGCGATCCTCAGGCGACCCGCGTTTTCGCGATTCATGGCAGTACCTCACTACATGTATCTAGTACTCAAGATGCCAGGTCCAAAGGGAATCATCACGGTAAAAGGAAGTTTTGAGGTATCAGACCTATGCGACAAGGAGTTCCACAAGATGGCGCAAAACTTTGGCATGTGTCGATGGATTTCGTGTCGCAAGAACACGGGGTACCACGCGACGGACCCGAAGATTCGAACGCAGGGGGCTGAACGTGTGAGATCTTGGATCGCAACGAAACACGGTGACGGAAGCCTCGATTGTCGGACGCGCAACGCACTGCAGAGAGGGAGACCGAGCTTTACCCAGGTTCAGGGCCCTCGTGGTGAGGTAAAACCCCTACTTCCTGCCTTCTTGTATTACGACGCGACACCTCGCGAGGAGTACAAGGCCTTGGTTACAAAGCTCTAGCTGGCCAGAGGTTGAAGAACCTGCGTGCCCAACTAGCAGCTTGAAGACGACGGAGATCAGATTAGACCGGATCCCCTCTAAGGGGTGGCCTCCCCTCCTTTTATAGCGCCAAGGTCCTCCTTCCCCTTATCTTCTTGGGGAAGGGGTTGCCACACACGGCCAAGGAGGGAGGACAGCTGTAGACTAGGTTCTTCTGTAGACTTGGTCTTCGTAGGGTAGTGGCGCCGGTCCACAGGAGTGGGTGGAGGAGGCTGACGTCCTCCTCTGGCGCCCTGCACCGTCCATGCTATATTTAGGGGGGTGGCCAACTGCCACTGTGCCGCTTTGGGCAGGCACAGAGAAAGTTGGTCTCCTCCCTGTCGGGGGTAGCGTGGACGGTACGCGGTCTTCTGCCCGTTGCCCTTCTTGCTCCGCACGAAAACGTGCTAGGCTGACGTGGGCGTACCTCCTCTCCTCACCAGCAGGGGCTCGTGAGGAGGTCTTCTGGTCCTTAGCGGTTTCTGTCGTCGTTCTCCTCACGAGGCGCCTCCTCGTGAGGGTCTTCTCCGAAGCGAAGATTGTTGATTATCTCCTGGGCTAAAGATGGGCCGATGACGGGGCCCAGGAGCAGGTGGACCGGGATACCCCGGTATCCATTACACCGACAGTAGCCCCCGGGAGCCCGGCCCACAACGCGCCCTCTTGAGGAAGCGAAGGGTCGGGGGCCCCCGAAGCTGCTGGGCCCTCCAACGGCACGCGTCAACCGCCCGGTCAGAGGACCATGTGAAGATGCGGAGATCGTGGGCACGTGGCTCCCCCACGTTGGCGAACGAAACGGCGCGGAGGTCGTGGGTAGTGGGGCAACGGGCGTTTTTCGAACCGTCGCGTCAAGGCCGGCGCTTCGAAAACCGCGCCCTGACTGCCCCCTTAAAAGCTTGGCAGAGAAGGCTTCTTCCTCCTTTCCCACAACGCACCGCCGCCACCACTTCCCTTCCGAAGATCTTGAGCATCAAACCCCTCCTAGCTTCCAATCTTCCCGCTGCCCCTCGCCCCCGCCCAGAGCAATGGCACCGCGCCGGGCCATCGGAGCAGCGAGGTCTTCTGGAGCGGCGCCGCGACCGGCGGCGCCCCTGCTTGAATCCCGCATCAAAAGCAGCCGCGAGCTCCAGACCGTCCGGGAGATGGTCGGGAGCAGCAAGAACGAGTGGGGCGCCACCCGCATCTGGCACGGCTGCGCGCCGCGGGACACTCTGCCTGCGACGGCGCAACCCTTCTTCCTCTTCTCCGTCTTCGCCGGCCTGCTGCCACCGTTCTCCCCCTTCTTCTTGGCGATCCTGGAGACCTATGGGATCCAGGCCATCCATCTGCATCCCAAGTCCGTCACCTTGCTGGCGGTCTTCGCCTACGCCTGCGAGGCCTGGATCGGCATCAAGCCGTCGGTGGCGTACTTCCGCCACCTCTTCTCCCTCCGGTCCTCTGGGCTCAACCAGAGTTCTGGATGCGTCTCCTTCATCGCCACCGCCGGGACAGAGGGCGACTTCATCGACCTGAAGTGGATGAAGAAAGTCGAAGACTTCCGGAGTCGCTGGCTCTTCGTCGACATCCTCGAGGAATCGGAGCTCTTCCTCGTGACGGGGTTCCCTCCCGTCAAGCTCACCACCTGGGCCAGCGAGGCCCTGCCGGAGGAAGCCCTGAAGACGCTCCGCCCGCGGATCCGAGATCTCCGGGAGGCTGGTGTTACGGGGACCATGGTCGGGGTGGAATTTGTCACCCGACGCATCGCCCCCCTGCAGGACCACCGCCGGGAGATCTGGGGGCACAGGTCTGGAGACGGCCTCAGGCTCCACCTCGGCGAACTCAACGCCGACGCTCGGGAGGAGGTAATAAGAGCCTTCTTCTCTTCTGCTGCCATCCCCGCCATCCCGCGCAATGCCCTCCCGATCTACTGTCTGGGCGCTCGGGAGACCAGTCGCGTTACGGCGGGGGTCTTGAAGTTCAATGCTTGGGGTCCATTCCTTGCCGATGGCGTCGCGCCAGGTCCCGCCCCGAGCGCGCCAGCGGCGAGCTCGGAGCAGGACTCGGCAGCTCGAGGAGCGGGGCCCTCGGCCTCAGGAGACGACGACGACAGCGACGATGACGCGGAGTCCGGTGGGCGGCTGGTCCGCCGGAGGCATCCTGAGGGCACCGTGGTGCTCTCAGATTCCTCCGACGACGACTCCTCTTCGCCAGACCAGCCCACCGGGGGAGATGCCGACGTGTCCTCCTCGCGAGACCTGGAGGAAGAGGGGCACCGAGCCCGCCTGGAGGCGGAGCGCCGCTCCAAGTTCAACGACGAACGCGCCAGCCGGAACCCTGAGGCCGGGACCTCGCGAGGGAAGAAGCCGGCGGGCGAATCCTCCGCGCCCCCTCCCCCACCTCCCTCCCTTCCGAGCAAAAGAGGATGGGTGGAGCGGGACGCCTCGTGAGTATTCCTGCACCAAGATCTTTACCTTTTGCCTTACCTTTCCCTTAACCTCAGTCCTCCTTTTCCTCTTCAGGGATGCCGAGGAGAAGAAAGAGGAGAAGAAGAGGAGGAAGAAGAGGAGGACCGGTCCGGCCACGCTGGGCCCTGACCCGGCCGCGACGACCGCACCGGCGACACCGCCGCACGCCGCCGAGGGAGAAGAGGATCGCGCGTCCACGGACGCGCCGTCCGCCCCGGGAGCCACCATGGCTCCCAGCACGACCGAGCCCCCTAGCACAGGGGGCACTCCAGAGACGATGGGGGCAGCTCCTGCTGCCCCCTCTGTAGCCAGCACCAGCACCACCCCGGAGGCACCTCCGGCAAGGACCGCCGCACCGCCAAGCTCGGGAACAGCCCCCGAGCCGAGCAGCGAGAGGAGGGCGACTTCCACCGCGCCAGAGCCCTCCAGGGCCGCATCGCCTCCCCTACCGGAGATACAGGGGAGGCCCGCGAGGATCGCCGCCGAGCCCCACGCCGCCGACCCATGGGAGAGGGTGCTCGCGGCCGCGACTGGCGCCCTCCGCGACGAGGTTGCCAGGGCGCGCTCCGCCGAGCAGGCGCAGATTGACGAGGGCTGGGCCCTCCTGCACCAAGCCACGGAGAGGTGTCGCCTCCTGGACCAGCGCGCCGCCGAGCGCCGCGAACGAGCGAGGAAGGAGGCCGAGGAGATCCGCGCCAGCGCGGTTGAGGAGGCTGAAGAGGCCCTGGCAGCTGCCAGGGAATCGGCGAGGGGAGTCTTGACAAGGGCGCACGAGGAGGCCATGAAGATTGTCTCCGAAGCGCGCCAGAAGATTCCTCCCACCGTCGGGCCCCCCAACCCAGCCTTGGCTGGGGAGGAGGCCAAGCAGGCGGCTCAGCACCTCCTGGACCAGGCCAGGACAAACGCCGACGGCCTTCTCGCCAACGCCCAGCAGAGGCTGGAAGAGGTCGAGGACCGGGAGGCCCTCCTCCACGCTCGTGAGGAGAGCGCTGACTCCCGGGCGGAGAGCTTGAGCCTACAAGAGGCTGGGCTCGCCGTCCGAGAAGCAGAGGCTCGCGAGCGCGAGCGGGGACTTCGCCTCCGAGAGGAGCAGCTCCAAGCCCTCGAAGATCGGCTCAACAGGGAGCGGGAGGCCCTGGAGAGCCGAGAGGCGATGACCAGCCAGACCACCGCCGAGCTGGCTCGGCAACAGGAGGCGCTAAACCAGCGCGAGGCTTCTCTCCAGGCGAAGATGGACCACATGCTGAACCAGCGACGGATCAACCTGGAGCAGGAGCTCGAGCGGAAGCGCAAAGAGACCACCGAGGCGTGCCGCGCGGACTTCCGCGCCAAGAACGACGCCGCCCTCCTGATGTACAAGCAGAAGCGCGAGGCCCTGGAACGCCGGGTCCGCGACATGGAGGCCGAGCTGAAGGGAGCGCACGAGGTGCGCCAGGGCGCCGAGCGCGCCCTTGCTGAAGCCGATGCCACCATCGCCTCGCTCCGGCGAGACGTGCAGAGGCTTGAGGAGGAGAACTCGGCGTCGGCCCTGCAAGGCGTGGAGATGGCCGGAGAGCTCCAAGAGCTCAGGGACGCTGAAGAAGAGGCGGGCGTGCTGCGAAGGCAGCGAGTGCGGATGTTCCGCGGGTTCTCAGCCCGCGTCATGGCGGCGGCGCACCGCCTGGGCATCCACGGGCTGAACCTGCCCACCGCCCCTGAGGACGACGGGTCGATCCTGCTCTTCTTCAGCCAGGTGGCCGAAGAGCTGGACGGCGCATCGGCGAAGGTCCTGGACCTCATCGACGCCGAGTGCCGGGAGCTGCTGGGACTCGCGGGAACGAGGATCTTCTCCAACATCCAACGCCTCCGCCCTGACCTCAACCTGGAAGAAGTACTGCGGAGGCCGCCGCCCCCGCCGCCCGGAACTCCCGACCGCGCGGCGGAAGCCAGGGCAGAGCGACTGAACTTCGCCCTTCACCGGCTGCAGGCCATCTACGCTCGGCCTGGAGCATCTGCCCCAAGCTCCTCCAGCGGCGAGGGCTCCGGTTCCACGGAATCCGGCAGCGAAGAGGCGACGGACTCCGGTGAAGGGACGTCCTCAAGCTCCAGCGATGGCGCCGACAACGATGGGGGCGACGCAGCGGTCGCCCAGTAAGCTCCTCCTTGACTCCTCCAGAAGAACTAGGTTAGCTGCACACTTGGCAGCTGTCAGATATTGCCCTGCTGGGCCAGTTTAAGTTGTAATCGTACTTTAAGGCGTTGATCGCCAAATGGTCCTTGTTTGCACCCTTGCACGTATTTCCTTGTCTTGCCTTTGTCTGGGGAATGCTCTACGCCGTTCGGGGGCCAGCCTCCGAGCGGGACAGCAGCCTAACGCTTAGTATGCAGCTCGTGGTGCAAGGCTAGCGGGCACTGGCGCTCCAGAGGTGACTGTAATGGCATACAGGACTATTTCCCTGCAGCCCCCCAGGCGTTCAAGCACAACAAAGGCGAGCCTAGGAGAAGAGACACAAGGCCGCAGACAGGGACAGCAGGAAACTTAGAAAAATCTACACAGATTGTGCGACTCTCACGCGCTCATGCGCCTTCGTGCGAGTGTCGCTCGAGAGGAGAGAGCACCATGGATCGTATGAGGTGACTGTAGCGGGTCCCTTCCCGAGTCAGAGCTCGATCCGTTCTGGGTTTTGCGGGCCTGCTGTTTTCCGGGCGAAGGCCCCAGCGCGGACACCGTGCTCCGGCTCCTTCTCGAAAGGCAGTCGAGCGAAAACTCACGTTCGCGTTAAGTCGCAACCAGCGGGCCTCGCGAGGCTGGTGAGACCAAGACTCGCGACTCCAGACAGTTTCCACGGACTAGAAAGGATTAATGGCGAGTGAAAGCTGCAGTTACACTTGGTTCCTTACGCGGATGAAGAGCTCCGTTTCCTAAGCGAAGGCAAGAGGGTGACGGCTTTTAAGCCCCCTTGCCCTATCCTCACGCTCCTGGGGACAGGGCCACCAAGTGCAGCGTAGGCCTACACGCCCTCTGGCACAGGTCCCAGGGAGGCAAATCTGTCGAGGAAGCGCTCGCAGAGGTCCCTCCAGGACGAGATGGACCTTGGCGGTAGCCCGCAGAGCCACCGGCGAGGCTTTCCCTTTGTAGCCATCATGAACCAATTGGCCATGACACGCCCATCGCCTCCAGCCGCCCGAACACTGGCCACGTACTGCCGTAGGAACTCCACGGGGTCGGAGGTCCCATCGTAACACGCGTCAGTGTCCGGCTTGAAACGTGGCGGCCATGCCGCATGACGAAGGGGATCGGCGAGCGCCGCGAAGCCCCCAAAACCGATGTCGCCGACCTCGGGCTCGCCCTCTCCGATGGCCTCCAGGCCATCGAGGACTTGGAGACGCTCTCGGCGACGACTTGCGTAGACAGCGCGAAGGCGAAGACGGTGATGACAATCGTCACCCATGTCGACGCCGATCTTGAAGAAGACACACCACAGCCCCCTACCTGGCGCGCCAAATGTCGATGGATTTCGTGTCGCAAGAACACGGGGTACCACGCGACGGACCCGAAGATTCGAACGCAGGGGGCTGAACGTGTGAGATCTTGGATCGCAACGAAACACGGTGACGGAAGCCTCGATTGTCGGACGCGCAACGCACTGCAGAGAGGGAGACCGAGCTTTACCCAGGTTCAGGGCCCTCGTGGTGAGGTAAAACCCCTACTTCCTGCCTTCTTGTATTACGACGCGACACCTCGCGAGGAGTACAAGGCCTTGGTTACAAAGCTCTAGCTGGCCAGAGGTTGAAGAACCTGCATGCCCAACTAGCAGCTTGAAGACGACGGAGATCAGATTAGACCGGATCCCCTCTAAGGGGTGGCCTCCCCTCCTTTTATAGCGCCAAGGTCCTCCTTCCCCTTATCTTCTTGGGGAAGGGGTTGCCACACACGGCCAAGGAGGGAGGACAGCTGTAGACTAGGTTCTTCTGTAGACTTGGTCTTCGTAGGGTAGTGGCGCCGGTCCACAGGAGTGGGTGGAGGAGGCTGACGTCCTCCTCTGGCGCCCTGCACCGTCCATGCTATATTTAGGGGGGTGGCCAACTGCCACTGTGCCGCTTTGGGCAGGCACAGAGAAAGTTGGTCTCCTCCCTGTCGGGGGTAGCGTGGACGGTACGCGGTCTTCTGCCCGTTGCCCTTCTTGCTCCGCACGAAAACGTGCTAGGCTGACGTGGGCGTACCTCCTCTCCTCACCAGCAGGGGCTCGTGAGGAGGTCTTCTGGTCCTTAGCGGTTTCTGTCGTCGTTCTCCTCACGAGGCGCCTCCTCGTGAGGGTCTTCTCCGAAGCGAAGATTGTTGATTATCTCCTGGGCTGAAGATGGGCCGATGACGGGGCCCAGGAGCAGGTGGACCGGGATACCCCGGTATCCATTACACCGACAGCATGATAGCCAACTACGGAGAACCCAAAGAAAAGGCGAAAATCGCGACTACAGAAGTCGACAAGTTACCCGAAGGGCGTCCCGCAGAACCAGATACGAAGAAACCATGAGTAGAAGAGACAGCAGAAGACAAAGCTATAAGGGAAGAAGAGAAGGCCATGGCGGCATAAGTATCAAGAACACCAGAGTAGGGTAGAAGAATAAGGCTATAAAAGCCACAAGTCATCCTAGGGCAATGCTCTCTAGATCCAGAACATAGGTCACAGGCCGGATCTCTTGGGTCACCCCATGTATCTTACATTACAAAATATAATAAAGACAAGATCATCATATCTAAGCTTACATGTCTAAACGCGGCAAAAACGCCAAAAATGGATAAGATGCCTTGAGTACCAAAATTTCCTCGGATAAACGACCCAAGGAAAAAGCACTCTCGTGAATACAATAAGTGTATACATCCAAATCACGGAGCAGGTGGCTCTGAGTCATCCACATCAAAAGGATTCAAATAATGATACTCCTGGAAAAAGCTGGTGTCTTCTTGCAATAACCTCGAGATAATCCTCCTCGCTGGTTCCAGCGTTGCATCCATGTGAATTCTAACCGTAGTTTGTCCTAGAGGCAAACTCTGGGACATACGGTCAAAATTAAGTCTTGGATTCCACTTTCGCATCCATCCAAGAGCAAAATTAGCACCAACAATCAAGTTTAGCTTTATGAGGAGGTGGACTCGCTGGCTCGTCCGGAAAGTTTCGAGTAGCTGTCTAAAATCCCTCGGCATAGGATTACGAGGCAGCATGACAGAGTACATGGTTGTCAGGGCCTTACGACAACCATCAACAGCTTCGCCAATGCACTGCGCACGATCCTGAAGAAGCACGATGGCACGACAACGGCGAGGATTGGACCATAAGTTTTCAGTTCCTTGAGCAACACTTTGAAGAGCAATAATCCGCTCAGTAACCCGATGTGATTCGCCAACAAGATCGAGGCAGGTACCTGCAGTACAAGCAAAAATCAGCATGGAGAAAGTCAGAGCAAAAACAAAGAGGAGAGACTCCCTGAAGACTTACAAAGTAACATCTCGCAAACAGACTCGACGATACCAAGAAGAAAGGACTCGCACTCCTCAAAATGAGTGATCCTCGCTACTAGACCCGACACTTTGTCTTCGAGATCAGACACTTGTCTTACGAAACCATGGGACTTACTAGCCTTGTCTAGAGCATCTTGTGCCTGGCGTTTCATCAAGGATAGGCGGCTCTCAAGGTCCGCAACTCTGAAAGAATATTGCTCACATCGACAGGGAGGTCGAGGAGATGAGGAAATCCCAGAAGCGAATATATCATCAGGGGATGGAGCTCGATCATAACCCAACGATTCACCAGCAAGCAAAGGCTGAAGTCAATCAGAAGAAAAGACACATCTCAGGAACATCATTCAAGCATTTCATATTAGAAAAGATATCTACAAGCAAGTGCAAAGCCTTTTGACCAGTTCTCAGGCAGAACATAACTAGAAGTTTATTACAACAAAAGAGATGAATAAAACAATAAGAAGACTAAGTCTACACCACCTCAGCGTCATGCTCTGTGGCAAAGGAAGGCATGGCAGAAATAGCACCAGCAGTCGGAGGAGGCACGGATTCATTCGTCGCTGGTGTCAAAGAAGCTGGCGTAGAAGAAGGCGCAGAAGCCGCAGAGGGACAAATCATCGCCACAATGGCGGGCGAAAACTTCTTCGCCTTCTCAAAGAAAGCCTTTAGCTCTGAGCGGGTGCGGCCATGGGAAGAGCCAACCTTCTCCCAGTCAACCTCCGCGCCATGTGCATATGAAAATGCAATGGCCCCCTCGGCACCACGCTTCAAAGAAAGGCCTTTCATCTGAAGGAGGGGGTCATCAGCGGTGTCGAAGGCCTGGGCGAATTTCTTCACATCATTGTGTGGCATTTCCGCCTTTTGCTTGGGCCACAACCCGGCAAAAATCCACGTAAGAACACGGTTAACTAACTCGAAGATGTCTCGGACGTATTTCCAATTCGCTTCAAGCAAGCTAACCGCAGCCATGAGAGGATCGCTGTCTGGTTGCAAAGTCAACGCAGGCACTCTAGTGTATTCTGTAGAACCAAGAAGACAGAAAACAGCAGAAGAAGAATATATAAGCAAGTATAAGAAAATAAGTAAATCAAAAAGTAGAAGAAGAAGAAGAAGAAGAAAGGTACAGTATGTACCTCCAGCAGCAGCAGACATCGTGTTCAGCCGCTCAGCCACAGCTTGCTCCCGCTGGAGGTGCTCCTTGTTAGCATCAGACAAGGCTTTCCGCTTTCTTTGTCTTAGCCAATGCCGATTTATTCGACTTCTCAGCACTGACCTTGGCAGCAGTCACGGCATCAAAAGCTTTCCGTGAAGCGCTGAGTTCAGGCTCCAGCGACGAAATGCGAGCATTGGCTGTCGCTAAGGCAGCTGCAGGACAACAAGGAGGAAAGAAAAGATCAAGCAACAAGCAAAGAAAAGCATACAAGATAAGCAAAGGTAGGAAAAGTAATTCACCTTCGGAAGCTCTAGCAACCTTCAAGTACTCAGCACATTCAGTGCCCAAGGCGACAAATTTCTTCATCAATGCCTGTCAAGGAGGAAACACGTGAGTATACGAATAACGCAAGAAACATAAGGGAGGATAAACACTTACATCATCAGGGGAGTCCGCGGATTCATGGGCTTCGAAGGAAGCATCGGCTTCCTTTGATTTTTTTCGACCGCTTGGTGCTCCGGGACACGGGAATTTTCTTGATAGGAGCTCTGGGGGCCTTCGGAGATTTCATGGCCGGCTCAACTTCCGGCATGGGAGGTTCATTAGCAGTTATATCCTTAGCAGAAGGAGTAGTGGTAGCATCCCTCTTCGGGTCCTCATCATCACTGCAAAGAAAAGCAAAAGGAAATAGGTTTTATACAACCCAAAAAGAGAAAATAGCAAACACAACAAAATCATAGAGTACACAGAACATTTACGATGCCATGAAGTCGAACAGTTCTAGATCATCTTCTTGAACAAGGGCTTCACCGGCCACAGTTCTCTGGACGGAAGTACTCGAAGAAGCAAGCTCTTCGACACGCTTGCTCTTCTTATCGACAACAAGATCTTTAGAAACTGCAGGAGGAGGCGATGTCGTCGAGCTCGTATCATGTTCCGATACTTCAGCATCATCTCCGTCCTGATTTTCTTCAGCCTCGGGGGCTTCGGAAATAGCAGAGGCCAGATCCGCCGGAAGAGGCCCCTCCTCTGGAAGGGGAGGGCGTGAAACAAGGAACTGATGATCCTGCAAAAGAAGTAAGTCAGTAAAATCATCGAGACATGCCAAATGACAGTAGGAAGATGATGGGAAAAACGAGAATCGATAATGCAAAGAAAACATACCTCGAGCAAAGGGTGCTCGGAGTCGAAATAAGGGGCGGCCAAGTCCGCAACTGCATGATCCTTGGTGAGCTTGGTAAGAGCCCTGACCCGCTTGTCGACATCTTGCTTCTCAATCAGATCTCCAGAGACTCGAGAAGAATCTACCAAGCCAGAATAGTTCCAAAGCTTGGAAAGACGATGCTACAGGGGTTGAACCCGACGTTGCACAAAGAACGCCATGAGTTGAATACCCGATAGAGCGCCTCTTTTACCTCCTTTCAGGGCTTGGATGCGGGTCAGCAGCGGTGCGATCGCCTCCATCTCTACATCTGTGGGAGCTGAATCCCACGATGACAACTTCTTCAATTCCTTTGAGGCATCGAAAAGGGCTAAGCCGTATTCATCATTGGAGGAGGCATTACGGTCTTTGATATAAAACCATTTGGTCCTCCATCCCTGGACTGATGCAGACATGGAAAATTCCAAATATTGGGCTTCAGCACGCACAGAGACGATAGCTCCACCCAGCTCAGGTTTATTTGACAAAGAAACGCTGGGGCGGAGCCGAAAGATGGACCTCCAGAGAACAAAATGGGGTTCGATCCCCAGGAACGACTCGCAAAGAGTCACGAAACAGGCAATGTGGAGGATAGAGTTAGGTGTGAGCTGGTGAAGCTGCACACCGTAAACATAAAGAAGCCCACGAAGGAACTCATGGGCAGGAAGAGAGAGTCCGCGAAGAAGGAAAGCGAGGAACATCACCCGGTAGCCGCTCGGGGGCTTGGGGATCCGTTCGGTGCTAGGGAGATGATGGAGTCATTGTTGAAGACGAGACCGTCCGCTTTGGCCTTGATCAGATCCTTCTGCTTGAAAGCAGAGGGCACCCAGCTCGTTGCGGAGTTCGTCTCTTTACCCTTGGCCATCTTGTTCTTCTTTGCCTAGTGCTTCACACGCATCCACGATCTGCGCTCGGGGGCTAGGCAGGAGAATAGCAGGGCGCAGAGATTGAAATAATGGCGGCGGCAGAGATAATGAGCTGGTAAACAGTACAAATCTCCACTCTCCCCTAATATACCTTCCCGGAGAAGGAACATGGGCTGAAATGTGGCACACGGAGAGGAAGCGGCAGCCCACTAACGGGCGGGGCAAAATTACCGCGCTACCCACGAAACGGTTCACGCTCATTCAAAGTGACGTATAGAGAAATTTGGCCGCTGATGTCATGAAGAAGATACAAAGCCAAAGATAAACTCGACAGATGCGTGTACTCGACAAATATTAAATATGGCAATTTACGAGTAAAGAATGAAAGGGCGGTGACAAAAGATTGGCGCCGACAAAACAGGAATTAATTTTGGAGACTATACCCGAAAACATTTGACTATAGCCTTGGGGGCTACTACCATCGGGGGCGCTGAACGCGCCCCCGACAATATTATCATCAAACTATTTTGAGTTAAAGTATGAAGATGGAGCACACTATATTTGAGCCTATACTCGAAAAAATAAATTTTCGACTATAGCCTCGGGGGCTACTCCCATCGGGAGCGCTGGGCGCGCACCCGATGATGTTTATTCATGACTATTGGAGCAAGGAAGGTGAAGAGAGAATTAATGAATATCATTACTCCCATCGGGAGCGAGGTTTTTATAAATCATGGTTATATAACCCGAATATTTTGTGCATTGGATCAGTCAAACAAGGCTGCGACATATGATTCTCGAGTTGCGTCATCGGGACAAAACTCGAATGCCGTGATTTATCACGAAGGTAAGACCCCGAGATCCGTCCTGTGTGGCCCGGTATACGCACATGGATGCGCTCTACTGGTATGTATCTGTGTCTACGACGCGAAGAAAAATCCTGGTGGATGCACTAGGTACCCTGAGAACCACTGAGATTCAATCTTTGTAAGTCCTAAATGCGGCAAAAGAATGGGTTTGACCAGTTTCCCGAATTCAAGTCCAAGGGGATTGAATTTGAAGTAGGTGACAAGTATCTGTTCTGGCAGTTAACTGGCCTCTTGATCCGTCAGAGTTGTCAGGCTTGTTCATCAAAACCCCTTGCGAGATATCATAATGAAAATAAGTCAAAAGACCAAGTCAAAGATTTGAAGATATGAAGAAGTCAAAGAAAAGATCGAGTCGAAGATTTAAAGATTAGAGATTCAACCCGAATCTGCAATTCTGGTAGAATCTCAGGGGCTACTGACAAGGGTATTGATAATAGAGCCCGTCAGTTGAGTACCCCTGAGGCCCGTTAAGCTAGGCACAATTGTAATACTAGTCGAAATACGAGTTCTTACCGTATGTCGATATTGTAATCTGTATCGGACCCTACCCGATCCTCGAGACCTGGCCACCTATATATAGGGGCCAGGAAGGGACGGTGTAGGCCAGATTGAAAGCAAGCCAGGTTTTACACCCATGTTTACTTTCATAGCCACCTTGTTTGACTGAGTTTTTACCTTCGAGTTCATCCGACACCCTATCTCCCCGATCCTAAGTCCTTCATCTAGGACATTTGTCGAGTTAACCCCACGTCACTTAGGATAGAGCTATAGGATGTAATTTGGAAACTCGGCAATTGAAGAGATTAACCTAACTCTTAGTTGATTAGAGGAGGTATCTCAACTATAGGTGGTGTATACCACAAAGAGATTAGAACTACTTCTAAGGAAGATGTCAAATGTGTAGTCACTTGGAGTTAAGTGGTGATATGAAGTTCTCTTAGTTAAATGGATGTTCTAAGAGAATAGTTTAGTACCAGTTAACCTTGGACCTTGACTAGCCAAATGGAACCCAAGCCATATGATCAAAGGATTATAATGATCATCTTGATATCACATTGATTGTGGAATACATGATTAACCAAGTAGAACCCTAAGCTATATGATCAATGGATCAAAATGATCATTACCATGTTACATGAAGTGGGAGGGTGACATGGGTTAAGTAAATGGATCAAAGGTGATTAAATAAGATTGATACAAGAGGAGTAGTATTCATGTGGTGGGAGATAGACCCTTTATGGGAATACCACAATGGTGGAGATTATATTCTTAATCTCTGGAGGTAGATACAATCAAGTATTGATACCTAGATGGAATGAGTAGAAGAAGCATCTACTAGGTGGAATATGGATTGGAGGTAGTATAGTATCCAAGCCCTAGAAGTCAACCTATAGGGTAATGCCTTGATTGGATTAACTAGATCTCAAGGGTAAGTGTTGATGATAATCTTGATCATAAAACCTTGAGAGGGGGTATAAGAGAAGTATAATTGAGCACTCTAAGGGAGTTAAGAAGATTTACCTCTGAATAATGTGATCACGAGGAGTGCTTAATGATATGAAGACTATCTCTAATAATATTATATAAGAGCTTTAGTGTCAAGCTCTGAACATGGATTTAGAAGGAAATAAAGTAGATTCATTATGAGGGTTAACGAAGGAAATAAGAAGATACATTATGGGAGTTGATGAAGGAAATAGTTGATCATGTCAAGTATATGATTATACTTATTAAGGAGAGTGATTATACTATTTATGGAACTTAGTTTGATAAGCAGATATCATCCATCTTAAGGAGGGAGTATAGGAGTTAAGAAAACCTATCCTTGTTTAGGGGGAAACATTCTTATGAAGATCCAATAGAGACCCTTGGTATGAGTCATATTTTACTTAGGCAAAGAAACTAGATATGGGAGGAGGTAACTCAAGCCTAGACCATAAATTCATATTTAGGTAGAGCCTGTATCACACTAACCATATCTTAGTGTGATCACTATCTTCTAATAGGAGTAATACAATCTTAGCATACCATCATCTACTCATCTGGAACCCTATTCTATAAAAATCCTATTTTACTTGTGCATCGATTCAGAGATCACTAGTGACATGGAAATAATTCCCTATGACATTCTCTTGCTAATAGCAAATGGTGTTACACACCAAATAAGATCATGAAGACAATTCTTAAATGAGAAGGCAAGTGTACTTGGACCATATGTAATTATTCGCTTAGAAAAACGATATGCAATGTAATACACCTACATCTAAATAGCAAATGATTAAAACCTAGCAAGATAATTGAAAACCCCCAAAGGTGATATTTAAATTATCTTTATGTGCACCCCATTCAAATTCTAATTACACCAAGGTTATTTCTATGTGTTAACACACATAAAATTCCTCTGAGAGCAATACAATGTTTCACTTTATATCTTAGATGAAATCTTGAAGAACTCACAAGCTCAAAACCTGCAAAACATGATTCCAATTCAAATAGAATTCAAATCTGAAAACAAAAAATGGAAAAAGGAATCAAAGCAGAAAAAGGGGGAAATGGCTTACCAGACCGAAGCCCGCCGAACCGGCCCAGCTTGGTAGCCCGTCTGGAACCCAGCCGGCCCTGTACCGCTTCGAATAGGCTGAGGAGGTCGTCGTCCTCCTCAAGCAGCTGCATGGCTGCGAGGGCGTCGCCCGATCCGCCGCCGCCTCGTCGACGCACGAGATGCACGCCGCCGCTCTTCGTCGGTTATAAGAGCCCCTCCGTGCCGCCAGCAAACCCTAAGCCGCCATATATCTTCTTCTTCTTTCGTTCATTCTCTGTGAACTTATCACCGAGACTGCCGCCGGAGTTCATCAAGGGGGCCGGCGATTCTGACCATACCAGGCTCCAAGGAGTGGACGAGGAGAAGCCCCTTGTCATAGTAGTCATCCTGGAGGAGTTAATCAAGCCGGAGTGGTCGCAATCGCCGCCATCAAGCCGATTCCTTCCGCAGTGGCTCGCCGGAAAAGTAGACGATATACTCATCTCCGACAACCCCCGACACCATCGAGTCTCTATCAGTGCTCGGGGTGAGTATACGCACCTTCGGAGCATCTTAGTATGTCATTTGGTCATCTGTAGCGAGTTTTCGCTGTTTGCCGGAGTGCGCCGCCGTTGTTTGTGGTCACCGGCGACGGTGCGGTGACCATTCCGAGGGGGCGCCGCCGTCTTTTGGTCTGCCATAGCGTTCTGGTTCGAAACCCCAACTCGTGTGTCCGCGGGAAGCCTCCAGCACCGCCGTCGTCGTCCGCAGTCTCGCTGGCGGTGAGCTCCCGTGCCTAGTCAACCTTTTGACGGGTCAATGCCCTTGTGGCAGCTGATGTGTCACCCAGCCCCACCAGTCAGTGACTCTAGCTAGAGTTAGTTCGGTATGAAAAGGTATCTGTGTGTTAATATTAGAATTCTAGAATATAATAGAACCTTAGCAAATTTATATCTAATGCATTGTTAATCAAAAAAATGTGTATAATATATTAAAATGTTCACAAAAATAATATCTATCTGTTTGTACTACAATATCGTGTACTTATATAAAATGAATTTGAATGAAATTAGAAAACATGTTTAAGTAGTATTTGGATCTTTAATTAAAACCAACTAAAATATTTCCAACAACTTTTCTAAATAGCCAATAATTATTTGTTTACTCAAAAAACATTATTGCAATGCTTTTTCATAATTTTAGGACCTTAATTAAAACCTTACTATTAGTATTTAAAAAACCTAAAACTATTTCCCTAAATAATTTTTTAATACTAAAATAAAGACAAATCCTAAGTAACTATTGGCCTGTATGAAAATCTATTTTCAACTATAATTTGGTAACTGAAAATTGTCTTATCAAGAGTTACTTTAAATCATGAGAATTCTAAAATCAATTTAGGAATCATTTAAAATTGTGATTCAAACCCTACTAGCTAATAATGAAGGAACCTGTGTTTTATTATTCACTTCAATCTTCCTATAAAGTAAATGACCACTAAAAGGTAATTTTATACCAAATGTCCATTATGAAATATGTTCTTTAAAAGTTATTCTTTTGTAGAACATATCAAACAAGCATTACACCCATTATTCTACCTTACTCTAAATAAACAACTATGCATGGTAACAACAACGTCAAATTACTTTGAATAATCATGCTCAACTAATACTCTACTAGTAGTAGATGAATTTTAACTTGTTTCCTTAATATGTTTCACCTAGTCACTACTTGACAAGGGTATAGTTAATAGAGCCCGTTAGTTGAGTACCCCTAAGGCCCGTATGGCTAGGCCCAATTGTAATGATAGTCGAATACGAGTCTTTACCGTATGTCGATATTGTAATCTGTATCGGACCCTACCCGATCCTCGAGACCTGGCCACCTATATATAGAGGCCAGGAGGGGACGGTGTGGGGCAGATTGAAAGCAAGCCAGGTTGAACACCCAAGTTTACTTTCGACACACACCTATTTCGACTAACTTTACCATCGAGTTCATCCGACTCCCTATCTCCCCGATCCTAAGTCCTTCATCTAGGACATTTGTCGAGTTAACCCTCGTCAATTGGCGCCGACCGTGGGGACCTTGGGCGTTGGAATCATGAATTTGACGGCTTTTTCGCTTTTAGCCAACAGCAGTTCAGAACTCGACGGAAGTGAAGAGATGGAGTTAACCATTGGAAGTTTGAGCATCATCGTTGGGCCATCGGGTTCATCCCGCCTCTCGGATTCGACGAAACCAGATCCGTCGGCAAACAAGCCCGAAACAGAGGAAACATTGGAATCATCAGAAGGCTCTTCCAGCGAGGTAAACTCGCCGGTCAGTTTCGACAAAACACCAATCGCAGAAGGCGACAAAATTTAGAAAAATTTCGACTCAGAAGAAAGAGCGTATCAGACGCACAACAACGCAAAGGACTTCGCCATGGGAAGCAGAGGCATCTCCAAGGTACATCAGTTATGCGTCATTATCACTGAAGCAGAAGAAGAAAACAATAGCGAAGGAAATGAGCATGTCGACAGGCAAGTCGACAAAGTAAAAAATCACAACAAAAAGGAGAAGGAGAAGGTCCATGTCTCGGCTGGTGAATGGAGGATGATCAAGTCAGCTATCAATCATGGTACAGAAGTACCCGAAGGATCGAGAAGAGAAGTACTAATGGGATATCAGTATGCATTATATCAGCACAGGAAGAAACTAAGGGAGGAAAGATATATGGTTTTTCAAGACAATAACAGTATATCAAGGGAGGAATACTGGGAAGACTACGGTGAAGACTCAGAATACAGCAGAGAAAGGCGTGGAGACCCAAAACACAACAGGGGGGCGACAGCATGCGGTAGAAAAGAGGGGTACTCGAGGAGCCCTACCCCGCAGCTAGAAGAGGAGGAAGATGACTTCATACAAAAAACGCCAGAAGCAGCACTAGTAGCAGCACAAGCATTTTACTAGCTACAAGACCAGAACCTGGGGACCCACGAGAAGATATGCACCGAGCTGCGATACGAAGCCTCGGAATAGTAGAAGGAAAGATTAGGGAACAAGGTCCAGAGACAAAGTCGATAAGCTGCAAGGGAAATCGAAAGGAGAAGTTCAGATACAATCTCAAAGATAACGAGTATAGTGAATCATCAGAAGAGAAAAAGCGACAGAAAAGGAAGGAGGACGCAAGGAGTACAATAGCACAAGCTCGAGTAAATAAATCGCGTCACGCTTGGAGGGAAGAGAACTACGAGGACGACGATAAAGATATGGGTGCGTTATGCTTTACCCGCAGGGTTCGCAAAACACGGGTACCCAAAGGATTCAAATTACCACACGACCAACCTAAGTATGATGGGTCGCAAGAACCTACCCTATGGTTATCGGATTATCTGCAGGCAGTGCAGATATTGGGGGGAACAAAGGCGACTGCAATGCAAAGTTTGCAGCTGCACCTCACTGGCGCCGCACGGTCCTGGTTGAATACACTACCCAACGAATCCATCGGAAGTTGGGGGGAATTTGAAAGTCAATTCGCAAGAAATTTTTGTTCCACCTACAAGCGCCCAGCATCACTGGAGGAAGTTAAAACATGTGTGCAGAGGAAAGGTGAAACACTACATTCTTATATACAACGCTGGAGTATAATCAAAAACTCAGCAGAGGACATCTCCGACGAACGAGCAATAGACGCCTTTTCGGCCGGACTTCGTCGCTCAGATCTCGTGGAAGAAATAGGAAGAACAAGACCTACGACGGTAGCCGAGCTAATGGAACAAGCCAACAAATTTGCTGATGGAGAGGACGCATATAACAACAAAAGAGGACGTTCACCAGAAGTCGACAGAATAAGTAGACAGAGGAGACGACACCGCAGCAGGAATAATCAAGGAAGGCGAAATCAGGTAGCCGCGGGTTACGTACTAGAAGAAGAGGAAGGATATGAAAGCAGGAGGTTTCAGGCAAAAGGAGTAGAAAAATCGAGATATTCCGGCCCTTCGGCCGAGGATATGCTATACAGACCTTGTCGAATCCACTACGCGTATCTTGACGGGAAAAGAGTCTCAAATCACCAGATGAAGGATTGCAGAACATTCCTAAGGTTACAAAGCGCCATGGGCTCAAAACAAGAAGGGAGGCAAGGAGAAAGATACAAAAGCCAAGGATATCAAATGCAAAAGCTAGCAAGGCACTTAGAGTCAAAAGTATACATATCAGCCATGATTCAACCGGTGCCCAAGTCGAAGAAAGAGCGAAAGAGCATATCCAGGCAAGTAAACCTAGCAATCTCATCACCACCAGCTACCACAGAGTACCTACGGTGGTCAGAACAACCAGTCAAGTTCAGTAGAGCAGACCACCCGAGGAAAGTTCCCAGGCCAGGTCACTCGCCTATGGTTTTAAAGGCACAGATAGGAGGGTACGACATCGGAAGAGTATTCATGGATGCAGGGAGTGGCATAAACTTAATATATGCCAGAACCCTAAAGGCAATGTGCATCTCGCTGACGAGTCTGAAGCCAACAGATTGCTCTTTCCACGGAATAGTACCAGGAGCCGCAAATTACCCTTTGGGGAGAATAGAACTCGACGTCTGCTTTGGCAGTAGCGCAAACTACCGAAAAGAGAAGCTGGAATTTGAAGTAATGGACTGGCCATCACAATATCATGCAATCCTGGGGCGCCCAGCATTTGCAAAATTCATGGCAGTACCACACTACGCGTATCTTACGTTAAAAATTCCAGGACCCAATGGAACAATCACAGTACAAGGGAGCTTTGAAGTAGCCAATACATGCGACAGGGAATTCAATAGGATGGCACAAACCTTCGGCATGACAGCGGAGTACGAGAGGTTAAAAGGAGAAACGGATCACAATGTACTACCCGACGTGGGACGATCCCTGCCAGATCAGGCTTTCGACACGTCTCAGGACTCGAAGAAAATCCAGGTCCATCCTACAGATGCAAGCAAGACGATATCAATTGCGGTGAACTTGGATCCCGCATAGGAAAGCGCGCTCGTCGAGTTCCTCCGTGAGCGCTGGGAAATCTTCGCCTGGTGTCCATCAGACATGCCAGGGGTTCCCAGGGAACTCGTCGAGCACGCATTAAACGTAGATCCCAAGGCAAAGCCAGTCAAGCAGCCATTGCGACGATTCGATGAACCTAAGAGGAAGGCGATAGCATCAGAGTTGCACCGGCTAGAAAATGCCAGATTTATCAGGGAAATCAAAACTTTGAGTTGGGTGTCGAACCCAGTCATAGTACCAAAGAAGAACACATACGTACAAAGAGTATGTGTCGACTACACATCTCTCAATAAGCATTGTCCAAAGGATCCCTTCCCTCTACCCCGCATCGATCAGATAATCGATTCAACAGCGGGATGCGAGAGGCTTTTATTTTTGGACGCATACTCTGGTTACAATCAGATCAAATTGAAGAAAGAAGACGAAGAAAAAACGGCCTTCATCACACCATATGGGGTGTTTTGCTACCAAGTGATGCCATTCGGCCTAAAAAATGCAGGAGCAACTTATCAACGGATGATGCAAAGTTGCCTCGGAAGCCAAATAGGGCGCAACATACAAGTCTACATTGATGATGTAGTCATCACCACAAGAGAGGAGAAATCCCTAATCAGCGACTTGGCAGAAACCTTCGACAACCTGAGCAGGTACAAGCTTAAGCTTAACCCGACAAAGTGCTCTTTCGGCGTATCAGCAGGACAACTTTTAGGGTTCCTGGTATCAGCACGAGGAATAGAGGCGAACCCAGAGAAGATTCAAGCAATTTTGACAATGGGGAAACCCACGAAACTACACGATGTACAGAAACTTGCAGGACGCGTCGCGGCACTAAGTCGCTTCGTTGCTCGACTAGGGGAGAAGGCGCTTCCTTTTTATGCACTTATGAAGAAGTCCGACGATAAATTCGAGTGGACAGAAGAAGCAGACGTAGCGTTTGCACAGTTGAAAAAAGTGCTTTCCATGCCACCAGTGCTGGTCGCACCTAAAGAAAAAGAACCATTGTTATTATACATCGCCGCAACCCATCAGGTGGTGAGTACAGTATTAGTGGTCGAAAGAAGCAAAGAAGGAAAAGCCCACGGCGTCCAGAGGCTAGTATATTTCATCAGTGAAGTGTTGTCTCCAACAAAACAAAGGTACCCGCACTATCAGAAGTTGGCATACAGTGTCTTCACAACCGCACGAAAACTACGACAGTACTTTGCGGTGCACCCAATTATAGTGGTCAACGAGGCGCCATTGTCGAACATATTGAATAATCCTTCAGCAACAGGACGTGTCTCTTTGTGGGGAATCGAGTTGTCTCCCATGGACATCACGTACGAAAAAAGGAAGGCGATCAAGTCGCAAGTTTGCCAGATTTTACAGCAGAATGGCTGGAGCTACAGAGCACAGGACCACCAGATTTATCCAGTGTTTGGACAATGTACTTCGACGGTTCTAAAAGAATCCAAGGCGCAGGAGTAGTGTTGATATCACCTCATGGCGACAAATTGAAGTACGTCTTAAGGATGAGTTTTCCACAGGCTTCTAACAATGAAGCAGAGTACGAGGCTTTGTTGCACGGAATGAAGATGGCTAAAGCATGTGGAGCAACTCGCCTAAAAATATTTGGAGATTCCAACCTTGTTGTCCAGCAAGTTATGAACAGATGTGACACAATCAATGACAACATGATGGCCTACAAAAATTTGTACCATCATCTAGAAGGAACGTTCGATGGGTGCGAAGTCTCGCACGTAAGCAGGAACAGCAATGAAGAAGCCGACAATTTAGCAAATATCGGGTCACAGTGTTTACCTGTGCCATCCGGAGTATTTTGGGAGGAAATAGTGGAAAGATCAATAAAAAGTGGAAAAAGTTCGACTACTACAGCAGGCTCGGGGGCTACATCAGAACCAAAGGAGGTCATGATGATAGAAGAAACATGGATGCAGCCATATCTTGCATACATGATAAATAAAAAACTACCAGAAGATGCAGTGGAGGCCAAGAGGATAACTCGAAGATCGAAAGCGTTTGTCGTGTTGCAGGGGAAATTATACAAGAAAAGTATTACGGGCGTTTTGCAGCGTTGTGTAATGCCCCAAGAAGGACAAAAGATACTACAAGACATACACGGTGGAGTATGCGGCCATCATGCTAGCAGCAGAGCAATAACAGCAAAAGCTTTCCGAGCAGGATTTTATTGGCTAACAGCCATCGAGGACGCAAAAGATATAGTTCGAAAGTGTGAAGCATGTCAAAGGTTTGCATCTAGACCGCATGCACCAGCAGCGGAGTTACAGACAATACCATTATCTTGGCCTTTTGCACAATGGGGCCTCGATATGGTGGGAAAGTTGCACAAATCCTGGCCAGAAGGGCATGTCTACATGCTAGTGGCAGTCGATAAATTCACCAAATGGGTAGAAGCGGCCCCGGTGACAACTCAAGATTCTATAGCAGCAATCAACTTCATCAAGTCAATAGTTTTCCGTTTTGGTGTACCATACAGCATCATCACAGACAATGGGACAAATTTCACTTCAAAGGAATTCAAGAGTTACTGCGAAGGATTAGGGAGCAAGCTAAAATTCGCATCTGTGGCGCACCCGAAGACAAACGGGCAAGTCGAAAAGGTCAATGGCCTGATATGTAGTGGGATAAAAAAGAGGCTCCTAACACCTCTCGAGAAAGCCAAGAGCGCTTGGGTAGAAGAGTTGCCTTCCGTTCTTTGGAGTTTAAGAACTACACCTAACGCAGCAACTCAAGAAACTCCTTTTTTCCTGGTCCATGGCGCAGAAGCCGTGCTTCCAGTCGAGGTTACACACGAGGCTCCAAGAGTGACAGCATATGAAGAGACAACATCAACAGAAGCATTGCAGGATGATGTCGATGCACTAGATGAAGCAAGAGATAAAGCATTAGAAAGGGCTACGCAGTATCAACAGAGCCTACGAAACTACCATAGTAGTCGAGTTCGTCCACGATCCTTCGTGGTGGGAGACCTAGTTTTGCGACTCAGGCAAGACAGCCACGGCAAGTTGGAGTCCCCTTGGGTGGGACCTTACATCGTCACCGAAGTAATACCAGGAGGAGCATATCGACTACAAGACAAGAAGACTGGGAAAGATGAGAGCAACCCATGGAATGCAGAGCAGCTACGGCGTTTTTACGCATAGAATGCATATAGTGGTATTAATAAATTCGAGTTAACCTTCTGAACCTAGAACATGAGGTCACAGGTCAGGTTCTTTGGGTTGAACTCGACAAAATTGTACAATTATTACTTCTTCGCCTCGGGGGCTTCAACCCTCGGGTCGTACGAAAGGAATTTTTATCGCGACTTTGAAGACTTTTTTCACTGAAAGGTTATGCAGACAACCCGATAAATATTCAAATAACTTGGTTCAAGAAGGAACCCGATATTCTTGGTTCACAAAGAACCCGATAGATGGAAAAGCGTACCTCAGAACAATGACTTGTTTTCCTGGTACTAGTAAAAACATCGACATAGAATACGAATATTCATTACAGAGCACATGGCAGCAAGAACATTATCAAACGACATTACATAAAAAGCAAAATCCTAATGGAAGTGGACTTCAGCTTCATATTTCTTCTGGCAGAGGGTGCCATCGTAAATCTTCACGTCGAACTTCGACGTGCCGATGTGGAAGTCGAAGGCCATGAAGAAGCCTTGGTGGATGTCATGGTCTTCTGCGAACTGCGACCAGCCACCCTTGAAGTACTGCTCGCCGTCGCCATCATACCACACCTCCACTTCATATGGGATACCACTGCCAGACTGTTCATGGAGAACCGCCTCTCGCAGTTCGCGCCCATCCATGAAGTTGGTGAAATTCAGCGGCAGGCGCTGAATCTCGCACTACTGCGCCATGGCAATGTAGAGGAAAGAAAAGATTTGGGGAGGCGCAGCAGGAGCAGCGGAAGTAGAAGGAGGAGGAGCGACTGGACCCGGAGCAGCGCCAGTCACCTTGGGCTTGTTCTTACTACCAGGTGGGCGGCCGGGGCGACGCTTAGCCGGAGCGGCCGATGATGATCCTATTGCGGCCGGAGTGGTGCTGTTCTTGTTTTTGCTTCCGCGAGGGCGACCTCGGCCTCGGGGCGCCACCGGAGAGCCAAGATTCAGACGGGAGCCATCTGCATTAGCCATGTGGACAAAGGAAAAACGGAAAACCCTAGATGGAGGGAGAATATGATGCGGCGGAGGAGGAATTTGATTAGGGTTTTTACCCTTGCTAGAGGGTGCTTTATTTATAAGCACGTATTAGCGGGCCCCCGTGCTAAAGCAAGGCCCGTCAACGTATTTTACAATAGGAGTTAAATTCTGCACACAGCAGACGATAATACCAAAGAACAAGAGGAGAATATTGTGGTCGCACGATATGAAAACTTCGACTTGGACTCGGGGGCTTGCAAATAGTAGACTTTAACAGAAGGAAGAAGAAATGAACTTTGATCATATGCTTGACTACAAGTATCCAAACATAGCCTCGGGGGGCTACTCCCATCGGGAGCGCTGAGCGCGCACCCGATAGAGGATGAGATAATTAATAATGGAGATGAAGAAGGGTTAGTATACAAAATTCGACTATATAGTCGACAAAAGTGCAGAGAGACTACTCCCATCGGGAGCGAAGAAGATTAATTTAAAATCAGAATTTCTTTGATTTCATCAGTCAAAAATTTGGCTGCGACATAAGATTCTCGAGTTGCGTTATCGCAACGAAACTCGAATGCCGTGATTTATCACGAAGGTAAGACCCCAGGATCCGTCCTGTGTGGCCCGGTATAAGCACATGGATGCGCTCTGCTGGCATGTATCCGTGTCTACGACGCGAAGAAAATCCTGGTGGACGCACTGGGTACCCTGAGAACCACTGGGATTCATTCTTTGTAAGTCCTAAATGCGGCAAAAGAATGGGTTTGACCGGTATCCCGAATTCAAGTCTAAGGGGATTGAATTTGAAGTAGGTGACAAGTATCTGTTCCGGCAGTTAACTGACCTCTTGATCCGTCAGAGTAGTCAGGCTTGTTCATCAAGACCCCTTGCGAACAAATTATCATAAACATAAGTCGAAAGACCAAGTCGAAGATTTGAAGATAAGAAGAAGTCGAAGAAATTGATCAAGTCGAAGATTTAAAGATTAGAGATTCAACCCGAATCAACAATTCTGGTAGAATCTCAGGGGCTACTGACAAGGGTATAGTTAATAGAGCCCGTTAGTTGAGTACTCCTAAGTCCCGTATGGCTAGGCCCAATTGTAATGATAGTCGAATACGAGTCTTTACCGTATGTCGATATTGTAATCTGTATCGGACCCTACCCGATCCTCGAGACCTGGCCACCTATATATAGAGGCCAGGAGGGGACGGTGTGGGGCAGATTGAAAGCAAGCCAGGTTGAACACCCAAGTTTACTTTCGACACACACCTATTTCGACTAACTTTACCATCGAGTTCATCCGACGCCCTATCTCCCCGATCCTAAGTCCTTCATCTAGGACATTTGTCGAGTTAACCCTCGTCACTACTCTTTGATTAGTAGAGAATGTTGATGAAACTCTAAAACACTAAACCTTACTTGAAGAACTTTTACTCATTTAGAATTATGTTCTTCAAATGTTATTATTTTAAGATACCTTGAAAGTAAATGTCAAACAACTTCATTAAGTTTGAATATAAATTAGTTCCTATGTGTATGTTAAGATTGTTGTCAACCCTAAGACTAACTGGGTATTCTTATCAAACAAGAATCACTTCAGCTTTGCTTGTCCATAATCAACTACTTGATTGATAATCATTGCTGCAACTTAAAATTGCTACTTTCATGTCTTCACTATTCATCATCATTCTCCTGTAGATCGGAATGATGATAACTCCTAAAAACAATAACCTTGTTCTTGTTACACTTGATTCTTTTACTTTTATAGGATTGTCAGTTAACCTAAAATCCGTAACAACCTTGTATGTGCAAATGAACTTAAAAGTGCAACACATCACAGAGAAGTTACATAATTCAAAGATAACCAATCATCGAGGTCAGGTTATGCTTAGAACGATGCATAGCATATCTTATGCATATCATGCTGCAGATTTCTAACATCATCCCTACCGGATGATGATTGCTATTTCAGAATTGGGATTTCTATCGTATTGAAGACCTTGACTCGCATAATCTTGCAGTCAGAAAGGCAAGTTCACTCTTGCTCATATCTCTTGTTTATCTTTAACAAAGTACTTGCAAATATACTGGTGGTATTATTATTATGATTGTATTTAAAAGCAAAGGTTCTGCTTTTCTTGAATGAATATGACTAGTGGTTAGCAACCATGGTGGTTGTCGACCTAGGAAGGTGGGCAGTGGGACCATGGTAAGAGTATGGTGGAGGTCCCACTATAACTGGAATGTTCACCTAGGATTAATAACCAATGTCGCCAGTGATTCTTGTGCTGTAAAATACGGTCAACCATAGGATCTGGAATGGGATGGAAGAGTCAGCTGTATCTTTTTCCTCTTGCATATCAACGGACGCGCCGTTTCAGAGCAGTTGTCTCCCTGTGAGGAGCTTCGGGATGGGTGGAATCCCCCTAATGATTCCAAGATTCTGGCGGTCTATGATGGATTACGGAAATGACGGGGGTAGAGTGCCGAGGCCGGTGTTACCCAAAGTGCATAACCAAACCGGTGGGGGTAACTCATTGTCAGGAAGGACAAGTATGCCGAGGTCGGCAACTACCAAAGTGTAGACCGGCGAGGGTAGCGAACCAAAGTTGGAGCCACAAAAGGGTGGGTATGCAAGGTCGTGGGAAGGAACAGTGATTGGCTCGGATCATCGACTGGGCCCCACACCAAGGAAGTGTGGACGAAGCTCGCGGCTCGGTTGTGCAGCAAGGCGTTGATCTCCTATGGGTACAAGTGACCACCTCTGCAGATTGCAAGAAAGTATCTGGATACTCCCTTTTCCAGGAAGGAGCTACGAACACGGCAGGAAAGGAGCCCATCGAAGCTCTAATCAACCTGTCAAGGCTGACGAACATAGTTCTTCTGAATAAAAGCAACCTCTTGAAGAAATGTTTACGAAAACTTGCATTGCCAAACAACTCTTGGGTCTAAGGCTATAGATAGTGCATAAAACACCTTATTCCTTATATGAACTTGCTGGGTAACGCTCGTTACTCACCCCACTCCCTCGTAACCCTTGCTTAGATTGGATGCAACACAGGAGGCAACCTCGAGACACTAAAGATGAATATGAAGTCCTCGACCAATGTCAGAACTATCCATGGAGTCAACGACTACGCCAAGCTTGGTGGAAAACTAGAATAGGAATAGAAGGGACCCAATTCTCTAATCCTAGAACCTACGTAGTTAGGGTGATTCTATAGTAGAGTAGCAAGCCCACTGCATTAGTGAAGCTCTAGTCGAGTCTTCAATGTATTCTTTCTCATTTGTAGTCACCAGGACTAAACCTCTACCTATTGAGGAGGTTCTAAAGATCTTCTGTATGATGAAATTGTAATCCTATGCACCTACCTTGGACCTGCGATGTTTCTGTTGTATCACTCTGATGGATGTAATACTAGTGAAACGGTGTTTCATTGGTGTTATGTCAACGACTTGCATACTACACATGCAGTGGTATGTTGGGTCACCACATTTTGTTTGTGTTCTTTTTCATGTTATAACATGGTTGCTGAGTTCTTATTGTCAAGATTATATCTTTTATGCCCATGTTTTAAGTTCTTTTGATCCCAGCACTCAATGCTTACATAGATGATCAAGATTGTGAAGGTGCATGTCACCTAAAAAATTATTCTTTTGTTATCACTTACCTACCCGAGGACGAGCAGGAGTTAAGCTTGGGGATGCTTGATACGTCTCAAATGTATCTATAATTTTTGATGCTCCATGCTTGTTCTTACACCATTTGCTTTGTGTTTTGTTACACTTCGTGGCGTTTTTATGCATTTTCCGGAACTAACCTATTAACAAGATGCCACAGTGCCAGTTCCCTGTTTTCTGCTGTTTTTGTGTTTCAGAAAAGTTACACAGAAAATATTCTCAGAATTGGATGAAACAAAAGCCGAACCTCCTATTTTTACCGAAGCTTCACGAAGACCGAAGATGACACGGAGAGGGGCCAGGGCCAGCCTCACCACCAGGGGGCGCGGCCTAGCCCCTAGCCGCGCCCACCTATGGTGAGACCGCCTGGTCCACCTCCTTACGCTGCCCCTTCGCCTATAAGTTCCCCTCGACGGGAAAAACCTAAAGGACGGATCTCTTTTTCATGAAACATACTGTAAGCCACCGCCGTTGCTGTCGCGAGATTGGGAGGATCTAGGAGCTCTTCTCGGCACCCTGCCAGAGAGGGGAATCCCTGCCGGAGGCCTTCTACACCACCATGGCCGCCTCCGAAGTGATGTGTGAGTAGTCTACCTTGGACTATGGGTCCATAGCAGTAGCTAGATGGTTGTCTCCTCCACCATGTGCTTCATGTTTAGATTTTGTGAGCTGCCCTACATGATCAGGATCATCTTTGTGTAATCATACATGTTGTGTTTGTTGGGATCCGATGAGTATTGGTACTATGTGATGTTGATGTGCTGAATTATATATCTTATGTTATCTCTATGTTGTTTATGATCTTGCATGCTTTCCGTTGCTACTAGCTATCTTAGCCGAGTAGATGCTAGTAACTCCAAGAGGGAGTATTTATGCTCGATAGTTGGGTTCATGCCTCTATTTAATCTGGGGGAGTGACAGAAACCTCTAAGGTTGTAGATGTGCTGTTGCCACAAGGGAGAAAACAACATTCTTGTGTTTAAGGACATTCGCTTTATTTACATTACGTACTTTGCTTAATGCAATTATCTGTTGTTCGCAACTTAATACTCAAGGGGTCCTCAGATGATTCCCCGTGAGTGGATTTTTAGTCATAGATGCAGTTGGATTACGGTCTATGTATTTTGTCGTAATGCCTAGAGTAAATCTCATAGTGATCCTCATGACGTATGTACATTATCTTGCTCTATCAATTGCCCAACTGTAATTTGTTTACCCAGCATGTGTTATTTATCTTATGGAGAGACACGACTAGTGAACTGTGGACCCCGGTCCAATTTCCTTTACATAGCTTTACCATTTTACTATTACTCGCTCTGTTTACTTTCTTGCATTACTATTATCCTTTTACCACTCGATACGCTCAATTCTTTGTTTACAGCAAACCCGTGAGATTCACAACCTCATCGTAAGTTGGGAGCAAAGTTCTTGGTTGTGTTGTGTGCAGGTTTCACGTTGCTGCTGGGGGGAGACACGTCGACAAGCAGTTGATCTGGCGCCCTTGTCCGGAGTGTCACGAAGCTAGCAAGCATCACCTTCTGAAGTTTGGCTTTCTCCTACTGGTCCGATTAAACCTTGGTTTCACAACTGAGGGAAGACTTGCTACTGTGTTCATCATACCTTCCTCTTGGGGTTCCCAACAGGCTGTACTACAAGCCATCACTCTTCCAGAGGGAGGACCTATTCAGGTTGATCCTGTTTCTGCCACTTCCGAAGCCCCCGAGGCTGAGGAAAGCTAGGACAGAGATGATGCCGAAGATTCGATGGAAGGAACTAGTTCGACTACGTTGCCTCCTCCTGCATATTCCCAAGAACCTAGGCTTGACAAGAAGAGGAAGCATGTCGAAGAGCTTCTTTCTTCGAGTACTTCTGCTCCCAAGAATGCGGCCGGGGGAGCCTCTGCTCCCGATGATGATATTGAAATTTTTGACCTCTTAGACTCGTGAGTCTTTGCTGTCTTGAAATTTTATCTTTTATTGGCTTTCTTTCTTTCGACTTATGCAAAGTGTTTGCTTTTTGTTCACTTTGTAGTGACAACGAGAACCCGAAAAGGGATACTGCCACTGCTTACGTCGCTGATACTCCTGCTTCCAATGAACCGCCTTCTCAAGAGGCTGGTGCGGTGGTGAAGTCGCCAGAAACCCCTGTTAAGAAGGGTAACTCTCATGCCTCCAAACGTCTGAAGAAGGCGGCTGTGGCTAGCACTTCCCTTAACACCCATCGACTAGTGGTTTCTACTGACGATGTAAGTACTGCCTCTTGTGGTTTGCTCTGTTTATTGCTTGAACTTTCCTACTCATGTCTTCCTTTTGACAGACTTTGATGAAAAAATTCGTCTCTTTGGGCACTGAGTGCATCGAGTTCTTGAAGGTTGATCGGGCTTCTCAGGGTAAGTTCTTTTGCTATGTTGTGTCATCTACCTGTCTCATTTGTCTTTCCATGGTTTTGATTTGACTTTCTTTCCCCTGCTCCGTACTGCAGATGCTTTGACGACGGCCAATGCTCACATAGCGTCCCTAGAAGCCGAACTTGAAGCCTCTAGGAAGGCTTGGGATGTTGCCACTGCTGCCAAGGTCGCTGCTGAGAAGTCTGCTAAATCAGCAGCAGCCAAGGCAAAGAAAGCTGAGAAGGCACTTGCTGATGCTGATCAGAGGCGTGTTCAAAGGGAACAAGCCATAATCAAACGCCTCAATCAGATTTCCACTGTTGCTGGTGGTAAGTACCGTGATGTTTGTTCATTTGCTCATTTTTCGATTTGCTGATGTTTGCTCATTATCTCTTGCCTCCGTCTTTTGTGTTTTTTTGTAGAGTGCACTGGAGTACCTTTGGCGCCTTTACAGCCGAATGATGAAGATCCTCTAATGGCTGCGGTGAATTTGCTAGAGTTAAACTGGATATCGATCCAGGAAATTCTCGAGCTAACTCGCCGCGTACTAACGTGGATATTTGTCGGGTTGTGGCCAAAGAAAAGGGCGGATATGCCAGCTAATGACCTCAAGAAACTTGCCACGACCTTCGACACCATCAAAGATCCTATTCTATCGATGAAAAGCCACTCGGTGAAGCGAGGCGCCGAAGGGGCCATTGCACTTCCCTATTCGCACGGCGAGGTGGTTGATTGGGAGAAGGTTAGCTCTTCTCATGGTCGACCTCTTTCGGAGTTGCTAGGTTTCTTTGAGAAGGCGAAGAAGTATGCGCCAGGCATTGTGTCGATTATCACACCTTCGGCGGCTTCTTCGACTTCCACGCCGGCCTCTTCGACTCCTGCGACAAGTGTGTCGATGCCTCCGCCAAGCGCTGGTGCTACCTCTTCCGCACCTACTTCTGCCACGGAGCCTGCTGCTGAGGTGGCGTAGATTTAGTCTTCCCTTGTAGTCTTCTTTTCTTTGGTGTAGTGAACTCGTTCATATTTTGCCCAAAAATCAGTCAGGGAACTTGTACTCTTTGTAAATACTTTGCCTTTATAAAATGTCGTGCTTGATTGAGTTTCTGAGTTGTTTCTTTGTGTCCTTTTTTTCTTCCAGCGTGATTGTACTGGTGGATTGTTGGGGATATACCAAATAGGTATACCAGCGACGTAGTCCTAAATCAGCAAGCCAGGGTGGCCCATCAGGGGTGGTATGGCGGATTCGCCATACCGGGCGGCCCAGTTGCTGAAGTTGCCACGGCAGTACTGGACGCAGGCGCTTATGGCGGATCCTTAGACAGGTCCATGGCGGATCCGGAAACAGGCCCATGGCGGACCACTGACGACAGCCCCATGGCGGGTCTGGAGATGGCCCATGGCGAGTTACCTTGACGTACACGCATAGGACTTAGTCTAGGACTCCAAGTTGTATCCGCTCCGGTACCAACGTGTAGCCCACGCCCGGCGCCTTTATAAGCCCGGCGTGGAGCAGCCCTTGAGGCACGTTCTAGTCATACGGCCAATCGCATAGCGAAACAGCCAACCTCATCATTGTAATCGAGCACTTGTTGCCATATAGTGAATTATAGCAGCACGTAGGATCTCGCCACCGTCGCGGGATCTGAAGCTGGGTAAACTCGTGCTACCACCGTCCTGGATCGCTCCTCCGTGTTCACCCCCTTCCACAAACCGCCATACCCCTACCTCTATGGCAGATCTGTTGACGAAACCACGACAGTTGGCGCCCACCGTGGGGCTTAGCGCGTCTGGAGCGCGGATCCAGGCGGGATCCGCCTTTGCAGGCATCGGCGACACCGTCGCCATCGGGCGCGTCCTCTACGATTCCGGCTTCCCCATCGTCCCAGCGGATAACCTCTGGGTGCCGGCTAGAGAAGACCCCGCTCGATTCACTGTCGTTCCGATTGGAGATATCCATATCTTCATTGGAGAGACAAGCCCTACCCGCGCTACGGAAACCAATTTCCGGCGGATCGGTATGACTGAAATCCCCAAACGGACCGCTTTCGAGCTGGAAATGGAGGAGGACTCATCTGACCTGGAACTTTCTAAGTTGCCCAGATCGGATCTGAAGAATAATCCCACCCAGCCCGCCCTAGAGGTAGAGGAAGTGGTGGAAGACCGTTGTGAATCCGCCATGAGCAATCTGGCGTTAGAGACACCACGGTACTGCCTTGTTGCGTTCGCATGCATCACTTCAGGATCTACCTCCAATGGAGGAGAAGATAGCCCAGGTGAATCCATCCTTGAGGCACTTAACGAAAGTGGTGAATCGGATGACTGGGACAGCAAGGGCTATGATTCTGACCATTACGACGCCGCCATGAGGAAAATCGAGGCGGAGTTGGAGCAGCAGGCACTTGAAGAACAGCAAGCAGCGGTCAAGCAGGTGTTCGTAACCAACAAAGGAGATGATGCTGGGCAGGCAACTGGTGATCCGCCATCTCAGGCAGTCCACGACGGAGATGCCGGCAAAGAGCAGGGTAACCCGCCACCAGCCGCCGATCCCGCCACGGAGCAACTTCCTGAGATTCACGGCGAACCCAGGCCTCTGCAACCCGCCATCCCCGAGGACCAGCACCCGGAAGACTTCACGACCCCGCTGGACAAGGTCGTCTACGGAACTCTGGCAGATCCAATCACCCCTGACTATGTCAGAGATGTGAACGATCTTGAGAAGAAGAGGCGAGCATTCCTCAAGGAAGCAAAGCGAGTCGAGAAGATGGGCCAGCAGCTTGATGGCGACATTGCTTAAGCTCAAGACACGCTGAAGCGCGCAAGGAACATGGAAGAGAAGTATGTTACTCTCATCCAGAACCAGATAAACGAGGGAGGCGACCCGCAGCTGGTATGAAACCTTGAGTTCACCGTACCAACGGCGGAAACTCTGGCCAACATGTACATCAAGAATCCGCCATACGTGGATAAAAACCGTGATGAAGTCAGGGCCACGCCCATTGAAAATATTGTGGCTGCAAAGGAGCTATTGGAGCATAATAAGAGCCTAGCAGCCCTAGAAACGGCGGTGAAACTGATGACCAAAGCATTAGTGCAATAGGAGAAGGCTACGTCGTCACGACGGCTCGAATCTGATCCCGCGCTATGCAGGTCCAGCACTGCCTCTAAGGCTCGGGGGGCTGGCAACTATGGTACGCGCCCTGACAACGAATCTCATACCGGATCCTCAGAAATCCGAAGAAGAGAAGCTCGCAACCGGGCGAACGCCATCCCAATATCCTCCGATGACAAACCAAATGGCAAAGGCCCACAGAGAAATCCATCGCCACCCCGCAAGAATTACCCTGCTTACAGATACCAAGAAGATAATGCTGCCCCTCGCCATAAGACCAACATGCCGCCACCAAAGTATAAGACGTTCGAAGTCCCAAAGGGAGGGATCGTCATACGCGACAATGATGGCAAGCGAGGACGAAGCCATGACGCTGGACGCAAAGACGATCCGCCACGATGGGAAACCAGCAGAGACGGCGGATCCAAAAGAAGGGACCGATCTCGCCATGACGACGGCGCGCACCGCGGCGGCGATAAGGACAAGCATCGCTCCACTCGCCACCACGATGACAAAGGGCAGGGCTCCCGCCGCCATGACGACGATCCATCTCCACGAAAAACAGAAGGAAGCCGTCGTAGCTGCAAAGATCAGTCGCAGGACGGCGAGAGTAAACGACGACGTGACCCTTCGCCATCCCCACCAGGGAGCCCCCATGGCGGCGGCGGTGGTGGTGGCGGACCAGCAAGGTCACGCAACTCTCGCAAGGATCCGCCGCACCAGAAGCCCTACGACGCTCGTACTCATCTAAACGAGATTGCCAAGTCTCAAACAGCCTTCTTCCTCGGCCCAAAGTGCTTTGGACAACGGATTTGTGATGAGCCCATCCCGCATGGGTTCAAGATCGAGAAAAATATTCGCCAGTACAATGGAGTCGATAGGCCTTTAACTTGGCTACAAGACTACTTCAACACAGTACAGTTCGCCGGGGGATCACCCAATGTTGTTGTCCGCTATTTGCCCCTGATGCTATCCGGCACTGCGAGGCAGTGGATCAATGACTTGGCAGAAAACTCCATCCAAACCTGGTTCGATATGCAAACTGCGTTCACCGAAAATTTCGAGGGGACTTACAAGAGACCCCATAACATTAGTGACCTCCAACGGTGCCGACGGGCCGACGACGAGACCTCCCGAACTTTCCTCGCGCGATGGCTTGATATGAAGAACTCCTGTGAAGGGGTTACTGACGAATCCGCTATCCTCGCGTTTATTGACAGTTTGGAGAGAGGCGAGCTGCTCCGCCATCGCCTGTTGCGGGAAAGGAACGAACGGAAACTAACCCTAAATTCCATGATCACCATCGCAAGCAACTACGCGGCCACCGCCGACGACGCCCGCGAATCTCTGAAGGCTTCCGCCATCCAGAACACTGGAAAGCGGAATAGCAGCAACAAACGGAAGAATCCGCCAGAAGAGCAGCAGGCTCCGGATATGGTGGCCACAACCTTCGCTGACAAGAGCCAAAGCGGCCAGCGCGGAAGAGGACGCGGTACTAGCAGTGGCCAGCCGCGGAGTTCTGCAACTCCCGCTTCGGCGCCTTCCGCCCCCGTGTCTTACGACGAATACCGCGATATGCCATGTTTCGCCCATCGCGACGCTTCAGGAAAATGCAACCACACCAACCGGAACTGCAAGTTTGTCAACGACCTCAAGGCAGATCAAGAGGCTGGCTTCAAGCGCAGCCGGCGACAATGGCCTCGTGGCAAAGGGAAAGCGGACAAAGACAAGGAGTCCAGGGATGGCAGTGACATGGACGAAGACCCTGCGTCCAAACCCGCCGAAAAGGCAGAGGGTGGCGCTGGCAAGGGCAACCCAATCAAGGACAAAAAAGGTGCCTTCCACACATTCCTTGGACCCCCCACGGCCAAGGCACAGAGAGCTGCTATGCGCTCCCTCAATGCCACCGTGCCAAAAATCCGCCAGTACGTCTGATGGTCCGAAGTACCGGTGCACTGGAGCCGCGATGATCATCCAGAGCACATCCCAGATGGATATTACGCCATGGTGGTATGCCCTGTAATCCATGGCTATGAGTTCTCCAAATGCTTAATGGATGGCGGCAGCAGTCTGAACATCATGTACGTGGAAACTTTGACGAAGCTCGGCCTTACCAAGACCCAACTCCGCCATAGCGCGGTCACCTTTTCTGGGTTGGTTCCTGGTCACCAAGCCAAGTCCCTCGGGTCCATCACACTCAAGGTTGCCTTCGGTAGCGAGGAAAATTACCGTGAAGAGCCTATAACCTTTGAGGTAGTCCCGTTCAAGAGCACATACCACGTGATCTTCGGTCGCTCTGCCTTCCACAGCTTCCATGCCAGGCCATGTTACATCTACAATCAGCTAAAGATGCCAGGCCCGGATGGCATAATTACCGTTTATGGCAGTTTCAGAAAGGCAAAGGAGTGCGAGGAAGGAGAAGCCGCCTTCGCGAAAGCAATGTTCTTTGGTGAGGAGTTCAAAGAAATCCACGCCGCTACGGACCCCGCGGAGATGCCGGCATCCAAGCAGGAGATTTCCGCCTCCCCGCCCACCTTTAAGCCTATAGTCGACACAAAACAGGTGGAACTTGTCGCTGGCGATGCCGCCAAGACCACCTCCATTGGGACAAACTTATCCCCTAAATAGGAAAGCGCGCTCGTCGAGTTCCTCCGTGAGAACCGGGACATCTTCGCATGGCAGCCATCTGACATGACGGGTGTACCCAGGGAACTCGCCGAGCACGCTCTGCAGATAATTCCTGGCTCCAAGCCAGTGAGACAAGCCATGAGACGCTTCGGAGATGAAAAGCGCCGCGCCATAGCAAAGGAGATTTCCAAGCTGTTGAAAGCAGGCTTCATCAAGGAAGTGATCCATACTAAATGGGTGGCAAATCCGGTGCTAGTTCCTAAGAAAAACACAAAAGTTCTGCGCATGTGTGTAGATTACACTGGCCTGAACAAAGCGTGTCCAAAGGACCCTTTTCCCTTGCCTCGCATTGACCAAGTCATTGACTCGACGGCGGGATCGGAGCTGCTGTGTTTCTTAGATGCCTACTCAGGATACCACCAGATCAAGATGAAAACGTCCGATCAGCTCGCTACGTCGTTCGTAACACCTTATGGCACATATTGCTATGTCACAATGCCATTCGGTCTGAAAAACGCAGGAGCAACGTATCAGCGCACTATGCAAAAGTGCCTGGCGGATCAAATCGGACGAAATATCCACGCATACGTGGACGACATAGCGGTTATGTCTAAAAAGCAAGATGGCCTTATAGCGGATTTGCAAGAGACCTTTGACAATCTTAGGAAGTACAACATGATGCTTAACCCCACGAAGTGTGTCTTCGGGGTGCCAGCTGGACAGCTTCTAGGATTCATCGTCTCCCACCGCGGAATTGAGGTTAACCCGGAGAAGATCAAGGCAATCCTCGACATCTCCCGGCCCATAGATCTAAAAGATGTACAGCGACTCACAGGCTGCGTGGTAGCAGTGAGCAGGTTCATCAGTCGTCTTGGCGAGAAGGCTTTGCCACTCTACAAGCTGATGAAGAAATCAGACGAATTCGTCTGGACCGACGAGGCAGACGCTGCACTTAAGGATCTGAAGAGAGTGTTATCCACTGCACCAGTCCTAGCGGCTCCCGAAGACCAAGAACCCATGTTACTATACATGGCGGCAACTAACAGGGTGGTCAGCATCGTCATGGCGGTAGAACGTAAGGAAGATGCACAGGAGTATGGCGTACAGCGACCAGTCTACTATGTCAGCGAGGTCCTGACGGAATCCAAGCAGCGCTAGCCTCACTACCAAAAATTGGCATACGGAGTTTTCCTAGCTTCTCGTAAGTTGAGGCATTACTTCTATGACCATAAGATCACAGTGGTGAGCAAAGCCCCACTGAAGGACATCATCAACAACAGCGACGCAACAAGACGAGTTGCGAAGTGGGGCATTGAATTGGCCTCTTTCGACATCGACTATAAGCCTCGCACCGCCATCAAGTCTCAGGCTCTGGCAGAATTTATGGCGGATTGGAAGGAAGCGCAGGAAACTACGCCCGTCCCAGAACCAGAGCATTGGGTGATGCACTTTGATGGCTCGAAGTTGCTACACAGCTCGGGGGCTGGAGTGACACTCAAATCTCCCAAGGGAGATGAGCTAAGCTATGTTCTCCAGATCCACTTCCCCACCACCAACAACATCGCGGAATATGAAGCTTTACTGCATGGGCTACGTGTCGCAAAGGAGATCGGCGTACAACACATCATGTGCTGTGGAGACTCTGACCTTGTGGCTCAGCAGGTGGCTGGCACATACAAAGCTCGCAACGAAGTTATGGCGGCATATAGAGACGAAGTGGATGAGATGGCCAAAAGTTTCCTCGGCTACGACATAAAACACGTACGACGAGAAGATAACATGGCGGCCGATACCTTGTCAAAACTAGGATCTAGCCGTAAGGCAGTTCCGCCAGGAGTATTCCTCGAGCATCTGCGCGTACCATTGGTAAAGATGGTGGATCCAGAAAATCTGGAACTAGCAAGCTCCCCCGTCATGGCGGTTTTGCCTAGCAATCTGCCATGGGCAGAGCCCTACCTGGAATTTCTGACGAACAAGAAGCTACCCGAAGACGAAGTCCAAAAAAGACAAATCGAGCGTAGAGCCAAAGCGTACACCATCATAGATGGCCAGCTCTACAAACGAAGCACCTCGGGAGTTTTCATGAAGTGCATATCCCAAGTGGATGGAATAGAAATACTAAGAGAGATCCATAAAGGCGAATGCGGGCATCACGCCGCCGCCAGATCCCTAGTAGCTAAAGCATTCCGCCATGGATTCTACTAGCCCACAGCTAAGGCAGATGCAGACCGTATTGTAGAGCTCTGCCACGGTTGCCAGATGTACTCCAAGCAGACCCATATGCCCGCCACAGCACTGCATACGATTCCTATAACTTGGCCTTTTGCAGTTTGGGGGCTGGACATGGTGGGTCCGCTAAAAATAGCACCTTCGGGATTTACGCACCTCCTGGTAGCGGTAGACAAATTCACGAAGTGGGTGGAAGCTAAGCCCATCAGGAAACTTGATGGCAAAACTGCCCTCAAATTTGTCAAGGACATTGTGGTTAGATTCGGCATCCCACATAGCATCATCACCGATAATGGCACTAATCTGTCTCAGGAAGAAGTTGAAGAATACTGCCATCACAACGGAATCCGCCTTGACTTAGCATCGGTGGCACATCCATAGTCTAATGGCCAAGTTGAGCGGACCAATGGACTAATCATGTCAGGGATTAAGCCACGCCTAGAAGCACCGCTGCACAGAGCAGCTGGAGCTTGGGCAGAGGAATTGTCATCTGTGCTGTGGAGTCTACGGACCACGCCAAACAGATCAACTGGCCTTACCCCTTTCTTCTTAGTCTACAGAGCAGAGGCAATCTTGCCAAGTGATGTTCAGTACGGTTCTCCAAGAGTCGAGGCCTACACGGAAGAAGATGCAGAAGCGTCCAGACAACTATCTGTGGACCTGCTGGAAGAAGAACGAGACCTAGCAGCCCAGAGATCCGCCATCTACCAGCAGAATCTCCGCCGCTATCACAGCCGGTGAGTTCGCCAACGCTCGTTTAAAGAAGGTGACCTGGTGCTACGTCTCAAGCAGCAGAAGTCCCACAAGCTATCCCCGCCTTGGGAAGGACCCTTCGTCATCACCAAAGCTCTACTGAATGGTTCCTACTACCTCGTTGATATTCGCGAGCTAGATAAGCGACCAAGTAAGAAGCGCAAACGAAGAGACCCTGACGATATCTATGACGAGATAGATCGTCCATGGAACATTGCACAGCTACGTCCTTTCTACACTTAGCACTTATCTAGCTATGTAATAGGCACCTCTATATGATCAATGAAATAAAGCATTTGGTTCACTCTTGATTTTTTCTGAGTCTTTTACCTCCTTTATTGTTCATTTAGATCGTATAGAACCTTTTTGCGCAATTGTGCTTTGCACTTGCGTCTCTTTTAAATCCGCCATAAGCGGTCCGCGTAGCTTTTTTATGTTTTGATCTTCACTCGATGTTTTCTGTGTGGATTCCAGAGTAGTGACTTTTTGGCGATCTAAGCCGCCATCTGCTCAGGGTTTTGGACGGTTGCTATTAAGTATTGTCGCCCTAGCGGATTGTTCGTGCGAAGATTTCGCCATCTCACAAAAAGTCAAGCACAGAGAGCCGGATGGCAGATCACATAATCCTACGCGTGAAAAAAAATTCAAGTGTTGTTTTTTGGGCATGTCAAAAACTGCAAGTTGCATAAAACTAGGCCTGGCAGTTTCTTCGCACAATCAAACCACTTCATAAAAAAAACAAGCTGCAACAGTTCAAAAGCATTTTACTGATCCGCCACAAGCAGATCAGTCACAGTGCAGAAACATTCACACGCAGTTTAAGTTTAAATTACAGACCCACTCAGGGGCCGAATTAATGCAAAGTATTTTTTCCTGCCATATTGCAGGGCACGTCCTAAGAAGACGGCGGAACCTTGGAGGACACCTCATCACCGCCATCACCACCTGCAGTAGCCGCGGAGGCTGATGCCGAAGCCTGGCTTGGCGACCCTGGCAGCTCGTATGCTTCATAGTATACGTTCAACTGAGTGCCAAGGGCACACAGTTGATCGTATCCAAGCACGCTCTGCCGGATGGCAGCCTCGTCCACTGGCGCACCGTCCTCGCCGCTCTCTGGGATGCCGGAGGTGAGCAGGTCCAGGTCCATCTCGGGATAGTGGGCCTTCGCCAAGGTCAGAGCAGTCCTGGCACCACCCCGAGCAGAGGACTGTTTCCAGTCCGCCATGAGCCCTGGCACCAGCAGCAGCTTCTGGGTAAGCGCAAGGGCGGAGAGGTTGGAAGAACCCGCTATCTGCAGGCTCCCGCACGCTTGGCGACCAGCGTTGAGAAGGCCATCGAGCTCCTTCTTCGCTGCGTTGGTGGCCATGCGCAAGCCTTCGGCGGTATCCACCTCGCCCTGCCCTAACGCGACTGCATAGCGGAAAAACAAGATGCGTCACGAACGGCATAGCAAAAATTGAAAAACTTTACGTTGTAAGAAGAAATGGTACCTAGCAAGGTGTCCTGGAAGTGATGGAGGAGCTCGTTAAAGCCTTCGTGCCGCTTTTCAAAATCAGCAGCGGCTTTGCGGAGATCCTCTATCTCCTTGTCCTTCTTAAGGTTATGGCGCTTCTGGTCCTTCAGCTGCTCTTCGAGGAGGGTGTTTGCGGCCAGAGATTTCTGGAGCTGCTGCTGCAGCCCATCCATCGCAATGGCGTGGCCTTTCTCCACCCCCTCAAGTGTGGACTTGAGCTTAGCAACATCTGCATGGCGGAAGTATCAGCACATCATTGATTGGATAAGCATAAGGGAATTAAAACTAGTTGAGTAAATTACCGCTATTCTCAAGCTGTTGCTGCAAGTCCGCCACAAGAGCGCTTTTGGTTGCCAGCTCCTTCTCTTGCGAACTGACAACCTGGACCGGGTCCTCTACCACCTTCTTGTAGTTCTGGCAAAATAATTTAAAGTGTTAGTCACTCTTAGAGCTTTATGCCGGACAGGTATCTGCCATAACGCTCAGGGGCTACTCACGATGATTTTTTAGTCACTCTTGGAGCATCATGATGGATAGAATCCGCCATAACGCTCGGGGGCTACTCTATGAAATTTAAAAAGTTCTCTATCGAGCGCTGTGAACTACCAGCGCTCGAGGGCTGTGCTATTTAAAAACTTACAGAAGTCACTCTTGAAGCCCCATAGCGGATCGAATTTAGAAATCCGCCATGGTGCTCGGGGGCTACTGGGAGTACATACCTCTTTGACCAGACTGGTTCTCTGAACAAACGCTGCCATAGCAGATGACACATGGTTACTGGCCTCCTCTTGTAGATTGTCAAGGCGGAAAAGAGCTTCTGATTTCTTCTTCCACTTTGAGGCCTCCCCAGCTCCTGCGTCCATCTGAACCGCTTTTCCACTAAAACTCACCTTCTTGGCACCTTTAGCGGGGCGATCTGACGCTCCAGCACTTTTCTCTGGAGCATCCGCCATCTTGCTAACTTGCTGGGAAGAAGTGGAAGGCCCAGTTGGGCGAGCAGGAGCGTCCGGTGTAGGTGGAATGGCAGCGGGAGATGGCTTGGCCCTTGGAGGTTTCTGGCCAGGAACTTTTCTTCTTCTATGCGCAGAAGTCAGTCACAGATTAGAATAAGTCAGGCTATATATGGTATGAAGGCAAGTTATGATTATCCTTACTTCCGCTCTGGCAGATTGATAGTGGCAGAATGCTCGGGCACGGTGTCCAGATGGCCGCGAAGAGCATGGGACGGATGGCGAGAGAGGACTCTCTTGCCTAGTCCACGAATGCGCCCGCTAGCACCGCGAACGCCACGAGGAACCGCTGTTATGGGCTCATCCGCCACTACCTCCTCTTCTGCCACCTTCTGTCTTTTGGGAGACGAGGATGTTTCGTCCTCATCATCAGTAAGCTCTTTCGTTCGAGGATAACGGACGAGGCGGCTTAGCTCGGAAGGTGATAGGGAAGAAAGCTGCGGAGAAATACGAAGTTATTTAAGAACCAGCTGTTATGGCGGAATAAGGAGGGACTCACCTTTGGACAACTGCCATTCTCATACATAGGGATCTTTAGCTTCAAAGGCTCATCCCGCCCCACCTTAATGATGTTGCGGATTCGAAGCTCAATCTCTTCAGCAGATAGTTCCTCCTTGGAATAGCGTTGAGGATCATCAACTCCGCTATATTCGCACATCAGTGATGGGCGGTATTGAAGAGGCTGAATCCGCCGTGAGATCCAGCAGTAGATGGTATCGGCACCTGTCAGTCCAGAGAAGACAAGTTTCGAAATTCGTCGTGAGCATAGCTGACATTCATCGTCCATTGTAAAGTCATCCATGACGCCCCAGCTATCCTGCTCCTCGGCGGGGCCATCAACAAAAGACCGCAGGCCGAACTTCCTTTCAGGAGGGGCCTGGTCAGCCAGATAGAAGAAGGATCCCCGCCATCCCTTTGCAGAGTCATGAGGGATAATGTAGGGGTAGGATTTCCCGCTCCGAGGAACAAAGGAGATCGATCCGCAATTGCGAGGATCTCCGTTCGCATCCCGGTTGTGGCGGATGTTAAAGTATAGGCGGAATAAATCTCCGCGTGGGCTGATACCCAGATACCCCTCGCATAGCGCGACAAATCCCGCTAGGGCAGTGAAGCTATTTGGAGCAATATGGTGTAGCTGTAACCTGTAGTGCCGGAGAACGCCTTTCAGGAAGTAGGATGGCGGAAGACTGAGGCCACGATCAATGTGGGACTTCAGTATGACGATCTCTTCATTTGAAGGAGCTGGCATTGCTTCACCAGGTTCAACTCGCCATCTGGAGATCTCCTTAGCAGCTATGCCGCCTTCCTGCTCCAGAGAAGACAGAATCTCCTCGTTTATGTTACAGGAGTCCCAATCTCCTCCTGAGGTCTCTGGCATGGCGGACTCTGTATCAGAAGACCGCGCTGAGCCTTCAGCAGCTTCAGACTTGGAGGCTTGGCGAGGCGATTCTGGTTCCATGGCGGCTAGCGGTGTGGCGGTGATAACTTCCAAGATTTCAAGCGAGGACGAGGAAGACGAGGCCAGCTTGTGGCGGAAAACGTCGCCGGCGGTGAGGATTTTCCGCGGCGGCTCGTCGGAGAAGATGGAGCTCTCGTGGCGGCGCTGAAGAGAGAGAGAGCGATGGGGCGAATGAGGGGTAAACTAGCCGGGGGTGAGAGGCCGGGGTATATATAGACCCCGGGCCTCGAGATTCGTGCCCGCCATCACCACCGCTCATCCCGATCGCAGAAACCCTAATCCGGTGACACGTGTCCAGGGGTAAAAAAGTAACTTGGCGAAAACAGTGCATGCACTGTAAAACCTTGCCATACGTACCGGAATTTACGGCGGATTTCCACGGTATGATCCAATGGATCCCAAAAATCTCGCTAAGATAACTACGTCGCTTGATCCGTTATTTATGGCGGATTAATAGATGGAAGAAGGAACATCAAGATAACCACCATCCCAGCACAGAAGAGAAGAAGAGCTATGGCGGAAGTATTTCACCAAGAACATGCATGGCAAATGCAGATGGTAATCTTGAAGTTTCCTGGGGGCTACTGTTGGGGATATACCAAATAGGTATACCAGCGACGTAGTCCTAAATCAGCAAGCCAGGGTGGCCCATCAGGGGTGGTATGGCGGATTCGCCATACCGGGCGGACCTGTTGCTGAAGTTGCCACGGCGGTACTGGACGCAGGCGCTTATGGTGGATCCTTAGATAGGTCCATGGCAGATCCGGAAACAGGCTCATGGCGGACCACTGACGACGGGCCCATGGCGGGTCTGGAGACGGCCCATGGCGAGTTACCTTGACGTACACGCATAGGACTTAGTCTAGGACTCCAAGTTGTATCCGCTCTGGTACCAACGTGTAGCCCACGCCCGGCGCCTTTATAAGCCCGGCGTGGAGCAGCCCTTGAGGCACGTTCTAGTCATACGGCCAATCGCAAAGCGAAATAGCCAACCTCATCATTGTAATCGAGCACTTGTTGCCATATAGTGAATTATAGCAGCAAGTAGGATCTCGCCACCGTCGCGGGCTCTGAAGCTGGGTAAACTCGTGCTACCACCATCCTGGATCGCTCCTCCGTGTTCACCCCCTTCCACAAACCGCCATACCCCTACCTCTATGGCAGATCTGTTGACGAAACCATGACATGGATCGACAGATCTTGGTTGTGGGTCGCCTCCTACCAATGCATTTCGTACTGCGATTCCCTCTGCTCCTCGTTCCTCTTGCCGATGCGCTGAGTACTTGTCAAGGATTTCGGACCTTGAAGGTCGTTTGTCTTTGATGAAGCATCAGGCGAAGACGGCTATGGACCAGGCCAGTAAATCTTATGGCCTGATGAATCAGGTATCCATTCTTGAGGATAAAGTGTCGGGTTTGGTTGCCCAAGTTATGCATCTGGAAGAGTGTGACTCTTTTCTTGTTGATTTCATCGAATCAGCTTGTGAACAGCTGAAGTGTAAGTTTCCTGCGGACCTTCTCGAAATTCTTGCTGCTACTTTTGCCTTTTGTATTCTGATGAATTTGCGCCTTCCAGGTACTTGCTTACATACTGCTGATGAAAACTGTCGAGTTGCTGAGCGAATCGCAGCTTTGGAGAAGGTATCGAAAGATGTGTCCTCTTTGTGGGTTGACCCACGGTGCCGCAGTGCTGTTGTTCTCCTGCAGGATCGTGCTCAGCAAATTGGGGAGGCTGTGGATGTTTGTCAAAGATCTTTAACTACCATGTACTCTGTTATGCTTCCCCCACAATCCTCTGCCGGGAAGCTTTAAGCAGCTACTCAATGTTTTCAGAACTAGCCAGCGAATTCATCGGCTTATCGAGCTTAATTTAGTGGCTGGTGCCAATTTCGCTCTTGGATGGATACGCAAGTGGCATCCAATGCTGAATTATATTTCCATGTCGCTAAGTTTTCCTCAAGGGGGCGTGAGGCCGCAAATCCATATGGATGCTACGCTTCAACCGACGCGGAGGATCATAGCCAGGTTGCTTCAAGAGGATGCCTCGTTTTTCCGCAAGCACCATTACTTAAATCCCCTAGGAGTAGATGATTCGGATCAGCCAATGTTGTAATGCTTGTATTGTATATATGCTTCGTGTGTAAAATGCGAGAGTTTTCACTTCTGGGTTTTTTGCCAGAAGTTTTTGTTCTCAGAACGTTTTGTGTTTGGTGCGTTTGCCGCAATTTTGTTTGAGATATTGAAGCCACATAAAATCGAATAGGAGGAACTTTGTCTTTATTTATGCTTGTAATATAAGATACATGGGGTGTCCCAAGAGATCCGGCCAATGACCCGTGTTCTGGATCTAGAGGGCATTGCCCTAGGATAGCTTGTGGCTTTTACAGCCTTATTTTTCTACTCTACTTTTGCGTACTTGATGCCTATGTCGCCGATGTCCTTCTTTCTTCTCCTGTAGCTTCCCCTGGGTCCGACGGTTGCACCCGCAGTTTCTTCACCTCTGGCTCTGCTGGATGCCCTTCGAGTTGTTGTGCGACTCCTATAGTCACGCTTTTTGCCTTGTCTTTGGGTTCTCCATAGTTTGCCATCATGCCGAAATTTTGGGCCATCTTATGAATTTCCTTGTCGCATAGATCCGAGAGTTCGAAGCTTCCCTTTACTGTGATAATTCCGTTGGGTCCTGGCATTTTGAGTACCAGGTAAGTATAGTGAGGCACTGCCATGAATCACGAAAACGCTGGTCGCCCGAGGATCGCATGATATTGTGATGGCCAGTCCATGACTTCGAATTCGAGCTTCTCTCTTCTGTAGTTTTATCGATTCCTGAAGCAAATGTTTAGTGCTATTCGACCTAGTGGTTAGTTAGCACTCCCTGGGACGATTCCGTGGAAGGAACAGTCAGTTGGTTTCAGGAATTCTAATAAAATGTGCATTGCCCGTAGAGTCTTTGCGTATATAAGATTTATTCCGCTCCCTGCATCCATGAATATTCTGTCGACGTCGTATGTTCCAATTTGGGCTTTGAGTACCGGAGGCGCGTTTCCTGGCCGAGGTACTGTTATGGGGTGATCATCCCTGCTAAATTCTATGGGTTGTTCCGACCAGTGTAGATATTCTGTTGTTGCTGGAGGCGACGTTACTGCTAAGTTAACTTGGCGAGTTATGATTTTTTCCTGCTATGATGTGCCCTTTAGATGGGACATATCCTCCGTCATTGTCGTGTCCCTGGTTTGGCTGGTCTTGACCTTGAGAAGCTCCATTGTTTCCTTGTTGACTTTTTGTAGGCGCGTTGTTTGTGTTCCCTTTGTATCCTTGTCTCTTCGCTTTGGCTTGTTTACTCATTGCTACCTCCTGGAGTTTCAAGAAGGTCGTGCAATCTTTCATCGTGTGTCTGGACACTCGTTTTCCATCAACGAATGCGGAGTGTATGTGGCATGGTCCGTTTAGCATATCCTCTGGTGATGGGTTGTACTCTCTGGGTTATTTTGTCTGAAATTTTTTGCTGCTCCCGTAGTCTTCTTTTCCATAGTTGCGGTATCCCAAGCTTCTGCGGTCGTTTCCTCGATAACTATTGTCTTTGTACCCCGCGGCTACTTGGCTGTGGGAGCCGTAGTTGTCGTAATTGTGGGATCTCCTCCTTTGTCCATCGTATTTGTTTCCTCTGTCGTCCTCTAGTGATCGTGTTCGTTTGTTGTTGCACGCATCTTCACCATCTGCAAATCTGTTTGCTATATCCATTAAATTAGATACTGTCTTCGGCTTGATTTTGCCCATCTCTTCTACTAGGTCTCCTCGTTGCAACCCGAGCGTGAAAGCGTCTATTGCTCTTTCGTCTGAGACTTCGACTGCTGAATTTTTGATAATGCTCCACCTTTGAATATATGCCCTTAGTGTCTCATTGCGTTGCTGCACGCAGGCTTTGACTTCTTCTATCGATGCTGGCCGCTTGTATGTCGACTTGAAGTTACTTGTGAACTGCTTTGTGAGTTCCTCCCAACTTCCAATTGTTCCTTTTTCTAGTTTGCTCAACCATGACCTTGCTGCGCCGGTGAGGTGTAATTGCAGACTTTGCATTGCTGTTTCCTTTGTTCCTCCCAATATTTTTACTGCTTGTAGATAATCCGAGAGCCATGACTGTGGCTCCTGAGATCCATCGTACTTTTGCTAATCATGGGGTAGTTTGAAACCCTTGGGTACTGGCGTGGTGCGAACCCTATGAGTAAAGCACGATGCCCCCATCTCCTTTTCATCGTCTTCGTAGTCATATGCTTTGGTGGGAGTCCTGGATCTTCGGGTTCCTCCATGCTTCGGACTTTTGTGTCACCTTGGTGATGGTGTTCTAGATCTTCGGCTAGCACTTCTGTGCCGAGGACTGTTGTGACAGCGTGGTGACCTTGGTTTATGTGCTCCTTTGTTGCGGTGTGCCTCCTCTTCTTTTGCTGACAATTTGTTGCCCACCATCTTCAATCCTTGTAATGCTGCTCGGTGCATATGTTCCCTTGGGTCTCCTGGATTTGGTCGTGTTGTGTGCAAGTATGCTTGAGCTACCACAAGTGCTGCTTCTGGTGTCTTTGGTATGATGTTCCCTTGCTCGTCGACCGATAGGAAGGACGAGTCGAGGTTTTTGGAGAGGCTTTGCCTTTCTAAGTACTCGAGGTTTTCAAACCATGATCCATGTCGATGATGCCTTCTGTTGTTGGTGTATGATGCATCGCTGCGTGCTCTGTGATAAGCTGCGCTTGCTTCAATGGCTGAATCTCTTATCTTGTGTATTTCGATTCTCTCTTTTGCTATTTGCTTCGACTGCTGTCTTAAGGCATAGTGATACCCTAACAGCATATTCTTGCTTGCCTCTGTTGGTATTGGCGTGCCGTGCTCCATGGCTATTTTGATTATCCTCCACTCTTCGACTGGTAGTTGAACTTTCTCCCTGCTCGCAAGGGAATCTGCAGTTTCCCCTTCTGCTAGGTGATTTGCCCCTCTGTTTACGTTTGTTGGGTTGAGTACTGGATTGTTGTTTTCGTCGAGTTCTTCTGAGTTGTCTCCTGTAATGGCGAGTACTTGGTACCGATTGTCAAGCTTGCTATTGAAGCTTAAGAAGATTGAGTTGTCATCTTCATGAAGCTCTAATCCTGTCTTTCATGTGTCTGTTGATATGTCTGAGGTATCGTCATGGCAGATCATGAGGTCTTCGAGTTGAACTCCTAAGTCGATATTCTTCATAGTTTCGTTGCTTTCTACGATTTTTCCTTCTGCTATTTCTGTTGCTGTGAAGCTGACCGGCGAGTTTACCTTGCTGGAAGAGCCCACTGATGATTCTGACACTGCAGCTGTCTCGGATTTACTTGCCGACGGACCTGGTTTTGCCGAATCTGATAAGCGAATCGAACCTAAAGATCCGACGCGAAAGTTTAGACTTTTGATCGTCAGGTCCATATCTTCATCCATGCTCTCGAATATTGGCGTGAAATTTGACTGGTGAGGTTGGAAATCGACGGTTCCGAAGGGTATCTGGATTTCGTCGACTTCTGAATTGCCGTTGGCTAAAAGCGAAAAAGCCATCGAATTCATGATTCCAACGCCCAGAGTCCCCACGGTCGGTGCCAATTGACGAGGGTTAACTCGACAAATTTCCTAGATGAAGGACTTAGGATCGGGGAAGTAGGGCATCGAATGAACTCGAAGGTAAATCAGTCAAACAAGTTGCGGATCGAAAGTAAATGTGGCGATGAACTTGGCTTGCTTTCAATCTATCCCTCACCGTCCTCTCCTGGCCCCTATATACAGGTGGCCAGGTCTCAAGGAATGGGAGGGGTCTGGTACGTATTACAATATCGGTATATGACATGAACTCGTATCTCGACTAGAATTACACTTGGGCCTAGCTTAACGGGCCTTAGGGGTACTCAAGTAACAGGCTCTATTACCTATACCCTTGTCACTCGGGAACTCCGGACGAGAGAAAAGCAAGGACATGCCCGCTCTGTCGGTGAGAGAACACGCAAACCCTACTATCTGGTCACAAATCTCCCTCTCCCTCCCCTTGTTGCTCTATCACCGCCGGCAACACCCCTCGCCAATCCGCCAGCCGGTTGCCTGAACTCCATCGTCCCTCCTCCCACCAGCCCCCACCAGCCTATATTTCACCGTCCAGCGTGCCGTCTGGCTATATTCCGCCATCGGGCAACTCCTCCCGTCGCGCCTCGTCGACATGCCTGGTAGTGTTTGTCCATTTGCCTGGCCGGACATGGACTCGGACGACGAGGAGGAGCAGATGTTCACCGAGATTTTTGAAGAAGAGATGGCAGCCGCCGCCCAAGACAAGGAGCATATGTTGATCCTAGCTTGCATGTCGGGCTTGTACGCGGAGACGGCCATTGGTCGCCGTGGTGGGTCGGCACCAGGTCGCCGGAAGTGCAAGCCGAGGCAGCGAATGGAGGGTTACTGCATACTCTACGCCGACTACTTTGCCGACAATCCATTGCACAGTGAGGCTATTTTTAGGCGTCGTTTCATGATGAGCTGGAAGCTTTTCCTGAAAATTGTTTATGCCCTATGAGACTACGACTCCTATTTTAGATGCAAGTTAGATTGCACCGGCATGGCAGGGTTTTCCGCCCTCCAAAAATGCACGGTGGCTATGCAGATGCTAGCATATGGAGCTCCTAGTGATTCTACCGATGACTATCTTCGGATGGCGGAGTCCACCGCCTTTGATTGTTTCTACCGGTTCTGCAGGGCGGTGATAGCAGTGTTTGGGGACACCTACTTGAGATCACCCACTGTTCAAGACACTGCTCAGATCCTCGCTTTCAATGAAGCTCGAGGATTCCAAGGATGCTTAGAAGCATTGACTGCATGCATTGGAAATGGAAGAACTGTCCATTTTTAGGGAATGTACAAGGGTCACAAAAAAGGCTGCAATGTGATACTTGAGGCAATGGCTACCCATGATCTCTGGATTTGGCACTCCTTCTTTGGTATGCCGAGATCCAACAACGACATCAACGTCTTGCAGTGCTCACCGATCTTCTCCAAGCTTGTTGAGGGTCATGCTCCCCCGGTTGACTTTGTGATCAATGGCCGGCACTACAACAAGGGATACTATCTTGCAGACGGTATCTATCCAAAGTGGGCAACATTTGTGAAGACTATCTCGAGCCCCATCCTCCCGAAGGAGATGGAGTTTGTGAAGGCACAAGAAGGTTGTCGAAAGGACGTCGAGCATGCATTTGGTGTCCTCCAGCAGAGATTTGCTGTAGTCCGGTTCCCCTCTTTGAGTTGGTCCAAAGATCAGATGTGGGAGGTGATGAACTGTTATGTGTGCTTACACAACATGATTATTGAGAATGAGCGAAAGTATCTAATTCCTCTGAGCGAACAAGCTGCACCATATGCAGGAGAGGGTCCTCTTGCACAGCCTAATCACCAGGTGCCGGCATCATGGGCTGCGTTCATCGCTATGCGTCAGGAGATTCGAGACTCCACTATGCGTCAACTACTGCATGATGATCTGGTGGAGCACATATGGCGGTTTCGAGGCAACACCAACTAGTTTCCATTTGATTTATTTGAAAACTTGTCAAATTATTTGCTTGCTTTGTTAAACTGTAACGTTTATTTGTAAAAATAAGCCAAATGTTGGCAAACTGTATGAAATTCGCTGAGCTGTAACGTTTATTTATAAAAATAAGCCAAAAACGCCAATCTTCGGGCATCTTCCTGGGGTGCCGGCTGGAACTTCGGCGCTCCCCACGTCAAAGTTTCGTCCAATCTGTCGCTAAATAGTGTCGGATTTGGCCGTGGGGAGCGCCAACGGCTGGAGATGCTCTTATGCAAAGGGGCTTTTGCCAGATCTGTTTGACGGCCCTATATTTAATGACTACATCTCGGTTGGATACTCGCTTCTTATCGAGAAGGACAAGGCCATCATTGTCCATGTCAGACCAAGTGGTGATTGGGAATGGGCATGCATTTGGGTGTATTCTGATGAAGGACTTCTTCCATGCACTTGTTAGCTGTCGGGAGAAGAATACAACTGAGTACGAGAACTATCATCGGATTTTTGTGCCACAGGGGAAACCTCTTTCATTGAGGCGCTTGTAACTCTTGTATTCATCGGATCCTTAGTCGGAAGAAGCCGTCCTCCAAGCTCAAATTTGTGTGTAAGAGCTTGGTGGGCCTATTGGGAGCCTCCAATTAAGTTGTGGAGCTCGCCCCAATACTTTGTGTAAAGGTCTCGTGCCGCCTTCAAGGGAATCACTTAGTGGAGCGTGAACTCACCTTTGTGGATTGTTCACCAGAGAATAGGGTGAGTCTTTGTGGCGTTGGTGGCCTTTGTGGTACCACACCTCTCAAACGTAGACGTACTTCCCCTAACAAGGAAGGAACTACGAGAATACATCCTTGTATTTTCGTGTCTCCATTGCGGTTACTTCTATCCTTTACTTGTTCATTTACTTATATTGTTATTGCTAGCTTGCTTATCACTTTAGGTAAATTAACTTAGTAGCACATCTAGAGAATTTACCTTCTTGTCTAGCCTTAATTTGAAAAGGAAGTAAAAATTGGGTAGCTCCTATTCACCCCCCCCCCCTCTAGTCGCTCATACGATTCTTTCACCGCTCCCTCGCCTTGCCGCCTTGGACGGTGAGTTCGAGCTTCGCGAGTGTGTCGGTGGCGGACGTCAGCGAGGCGAGCGCCTCCTACCTGTAAATCGCGACCTCCTGGTGGCGGGTGCACCACCACTCCAAGAGATCACTACGTGGCAGGCCGATGTGATACACGGAACGCCTCAGGTCATTCCCGGTGCTGACGTGGATGTCGAGGATGCGGTGGAGGTCGGCGTGGGCAGCCATGACCCATGACCTTGTCCGCCGGGGACCCGCCTGCTGGCTCTGCCAGGACGAAGCAGGTGACTCTGTGGATCATCATGGGCACCTGGCGTGCCTTGCTCGTCCACCCGCCACGTTCCATGGCCTACAGGGTCATGCACATCGCGAAGAATTCGAGGCTGGCGTGTTGCTTCATCCCAAGGAGGGCATCGACCACGGCGCAAGCGTTGTTGTGGGCGGTGCGCTCAAGACCCTCTGCAGCGTCCGCCTAGCTTCTCTGTAGCAGGAAAACATAGGCCAAGCCCCGGGCGTAGGCGTGCCCCACGGCAGAGAGCAGCATGGTCAGGCAGTCCTTGTCGGAGAGCAGCACGTGGTGGCGGCATGCCTCGTAGGAGGTGACAAGGTCGGAGTGGTTAGTTGTGCCGATGTGATGGCGGACGATGGCGAAGACGCGCCCGACCATCGCGTGCGTGGAAGACATGGCGTGCATGTCCATGCATGCCGCCTGGAGGAGGTATCAGGCGGAGCCGTGGAAGGGCTTGTCGGGGAAGTCTCCCCAGTCAAGCGGACCCATGGCGAGACGGCATGTCCACTGAACACGCTTGTCGAGCTCGGTGATAGCACCGTCGAGCAGCGCGAGGGCGGTCTTCGCGGTGGTGACATCTAGGAGGTCGCCAGGTACCGCCTCTCCAGGTGCCATGCCGACAAGATCGAAAGCATCTTGAATGGCTCCTCGAGATCCACAGCCTACTTGTGTGCCCTAAGACCACAAACGAACCATATTTGTACTAGATTTTTATATTTATTTATATCTTATTTTGGTCAAACCACGATCTTAGATAAAATGTTTTTCTTTTATATAAATCATTACAAAGATCTTTAAATGAATTATCCTTTAATTTTAAAAAACATAAAAATGTGCCTTAACAAATTAAGGCACTTGCATGAATTATACTCGCTCTGTTCCTAGATATAAGGTCTATTAGTTTTTAAGAAAACTACAAAATATAGCGTGTATAATGGCGCACCACTTGTCTGAACAAATATTTTAGAAACAGATATTTTATAAATTTGATTAGGTTTCCTCATCTCATCCAAACTTCTCTATTTTCTATACCGGTGTAAGTAATTTAACTCTAAATGTGTTCTTTAATTCCGTGCCAACAACTATACGCCCTACATTCGGAGGGGGTAATGTTTAGCGATCTCTCTCTCACTCTTTATGGGTGTGTTATTTTCTGTATATTTAATATTCTTAAATATCTTGGTAGAGTTCTCAAACCGAGGCAGGAAATATATACACATAGCATTTTCTAGGGTATAAGGAAACATAAATTTCCAAAGTATATTAGGTAGTTAAGGCATGTACAGTCTTTATCCATCCACATCATTTAGATAAGATTATATATAGTACAATGCACTATATTTTATCGTCATCTCTAGCAAATTAATATAAATTAATTAAACTTTAGCAACAAATTATATTACTAAGTGAGGCTAGAAATATGGTACAATAAAGAAAATAGCATTCTCTTATTTCGTAAAAGACCATCCTTTAGTTAAGGAAATAGAAACTTCTCTTTCCTCCAACTAAGCAAAAAATTCAATATATCAGAAGGCTAACATCACCCCATTATATATACACTTATGAGGAGCTTATAACTATTCGTTGGCATACAAATTTAGCTTTCTTTAGGTCATATTTTTTCCATGTCACAATGGCTACGATAATGTCGCACCCTTGTTCACCTTAAGTACATCGGAAAGGGGGTTCGGTTGAAGAACAAGCGGATTTGGGAGGAAACAGAAGCAGTTCAGGTTCGGGAACGAGAGAAGAAAAACTACGGAACTGATTGTATGCCTAAAAAAAGAATTTTGCATCTGCCCATCAATTTTTTTCCTTCGACGACCTGCACCAGTGCTATCGGTTCATCGGTTGCACCAATATCGACATCTTAGATCTGCCGATCCACGTCGGGACTGTGCCATCTCCTCCGACTTCCACGCGCGTCCTTGCAGCATCATCGCTAAGCCGCGGAGATGTTACCTGATCATCAATCTCGAAGCTGTTGCCCGATCCAATCAGCTAAATGTGCATCATCGGCTTCTCGAAGGCTTTAGGGTGCGATTGCTAGGTCGCGCGATCCCTAAACAAGCCTTGAGAAGCTAAAAACCTGACGATTAGATGTTTGAACTTACTTAAAAAAATTGTCCACGCGCGTCAAAACAGTCTGGGCCAGGACCAGCTGTATGCTCGAATTGGCTGTTTCCACGGATGCATGCCATGTGGAGTGTAAAGTGAGGATTTCCCTGCACTCCCGCGTCGTTTCATGTCATGCATCATAAATTCCCCTCACCATCCTCTTCCTCCTCTCACTCTCTCGTCTTACTCCCTTCTCCCAAACTCGTCAGCGGTTCCTCTACCGGCATCGAGGCATAGATCGATGGAGGAGGTAGTCTACCATCGCCGCTTCTTCGCCTCCTCCGCTGCTTCGACTTTGACCACACATCGTCATCTCCAAGCAAGGACCCCTACACCTCCTCGACTTTGACCTTCAGCGGCTCGTAAATGGCAGTGAGCCTTCCAAAATCCCTCGTCGCCTCTTGTTTACCGTAGATCTACCCATATTTGGTTTGTAGACGTGCGATTGATGACATGCTTAGCAAATGTGCTAGGGTTAGGGTTTCATCAGAATACTGTTTCAGGGTTGATTCCCTTTCTGACATTCGTATTGTTCTTCATGTGATTCGTGTTCTAACTGATTTGTGCAATGGTTTGTTGGTTCAGTATACCTTGTAGTTTGATTGTCAATTAGATCTATTCAGTTTCATGCTTCTGCCGATGATTTGAACTATGACAGTGCGTAGATCATTGGGGTATTGAACATTAACATGTGCTCAGCTTACCAAATTGGTTGTGCTTCGCATTTGCTAAGTGTTCAATTATCTCATTGATTCATAGATTGCACTAATGAGGAGAACTAAGCCCGTGATTAAGATATGTCACACTGATTCTATCCAACCTTGGGTGCTGAACAAGAACTCATTGTTCAATGAACTTGATTGAATAGCATTAATTGTGGCATCTATGAGGCTAAATGACAAAAAAATTACAAGCCAATGATGAAAAATGTGGCCAGATATTGGTGGCGCAATGATTCTATCTGACCTTGAGTATTGTACAAATACTCAACAATGTGCATTGCACTTGGTCAAAAAGAATCATTCATGCCGCTAGGTTATTTGTATGAGGCATATTGTACTCTTGATCAATGTTTTGCGGTAAGGATGAGCCAATGATTAAAACAGGGTCAGATGTTGGTAGCAGAATGATCTTTTCTGACTCTATACATTGTATATTTACTCAACAATGTGCATAGCATTTTATTAGAAATGATAATTTGTGCCTCTATGTCACAAGTATGAGGCATATGTACTCTTGATCATTTTTCTGCATCATGTTGGTATGGTAGACACTAATTGTTGCATTGCGTCACATTTCTTCTTTTCTATAGATGCTGCGTCTAGGAGTGTCTTTGGAGGTAGCTGGTGAAAAGGGCTGAAGCAAGAGGCCTAGAGGACGGCCACCGACTGTTTGCCACTTTCATGAGGATGTGTCGCCTACCCACTTCTGCAAGGTTATCATGGCTTCTGGGATCAGGGTGCTCCCTCTCCCAGAAGCCTTTAGGCCTTACATTCGGCCGGTTTTGGAGATATACCAAATGGGTAGATCGGCGACGTAGTCCTAAACCGGTAAGCCTGGGTGGCCCATAGATGGTGGTCAGGACTATGGCCTGATCGGGCGGCCCAGTTGCTGGAGGCACATGCGAATTCCCGGATAGCAGGAGCCCATGGCGGATTTCTGAAGACTAGCGCATGGCGAATTAGCTTGATGTACAAGGCATAGTCTAGGTGTTAGTCTAGGACTTCATGTCGTATCCGCCCTGAACCGCCGTGATGCCCATACGAAATATAGCCGTTTGCGTTGTGCCCACTCTGGAGTCCATCTGGGCCCCTAGCACACGGTAAGTTTCCCGGCCCGTATGCGACAAATAATATCGTGACGGCACATGCTTTTCGTTTACGACGGGGGCCTTAAAAGGCCCGATCTGTACTAGTGTACACACAAATTCTATTCAACCCTCTTTGACACTTTTGTTCTAGAAATAAAATAAATCTACAGCAATGATTAATACCCATATATATCTTGTTCAACTGTTTTTTTACTAGTGCCTCGAGCCTTCTGTTTCAAGGGAGTTAATTCCAAAATACCAACACATTTGTGTGGGAAATACTTAGAACCACCGCTATTCGGTAAAATTGCAAAAAACCACCGGTTTTGCGCGAATTCGTTGCAATATGCACCGATTCACGTTTTTAGCCGGCTTAACACGATTTCTGTCAAGTAGACCCCACTGTCAGTGCGACGTGGTAAGTAGATATCTACAGATTCTAGGAAAATTTACAAAAAGGACCTCCATATTTCTTATCTTCTTGTTTTGTATCCTTTCTTTTTGCTCTTTTATTTTGTGCTCCATGCCACCGTCCTCCTCTGTTCAGCACGCCGCGCCAGCCCCGGACCTGCTCAGCGTGCTGCCACAGATCTCCTTTGCTGGGCGCGCCGCCACCGGTCTCCTCGGCTAGGTGTGCCGCTGCTGGCCGACGTTGCTGCGCGCGCCACCGCCGGTCTCCTCTGCTAGGTGCGCCGCCGCCGGCCAAAGTTGCTGTGCGCGCCGCCGCCGGCATCCCCTGCTGCGCGTGCCCGCCGCCAGCATCCCCGGAGCTCGCCTGCGTCTTCCCGTGGCCGCAGCTCCTGGCCCCCGCTTGGTCGGAGCTCGCCCGCGCCCATGGAAGCGCTTGGCTGGAGCTCGCCGGAGCCCTCCCATGGCGCCCCAGAGCTCGCCAGCGCCCTCCACTGGCCGCAGCTCCCATGCGGAGGTCGGGGAGGATGGGTCCCGGTGGCGGCAAGGTGGCCGGCAGCAGTTCACATAGTCGACGCCGTCGCCCCTTCTTCTCCGTAGCCGGCGCAGTCTCTCTTGTCCCTGCATGGCCGGAGATCGTCGAAGCCCTCCCATGGTTGGCCAGAGCTCGGCGCGCCCGCCCGCGCCCTTGCCTGGCCGGAGCTCCTAGGCCGGGGACCCCCTAATGCGCCGACGGAGGCGGGGGACGCGCCGACTATCGGGGACGGAGCCGAGGGCGGCACCTACGGCAGGGGGCGGCGTTGACGGCCGGGAACGGAGCCGGAGGCGGTGCTAACGGCCGGGAATGGAGGAGGGGCGGCGCTGGTTGAGTGAGCCCCAACACATTGCAGTGAGAAAGGAAGAGGAAGAATCTGACAAGTGGGTCCCTTCTAAAATTTACAAAGACCCCCCTAATAGTTAGGTCTATTTAATTTTTGACCTTAGTACAAGCACGTGTGCCATGTCAGCACTGACAGTGGGATCTACTTGTCAGAAATCGTGTTAAGCCGGCTAAAAACGCAAATCAGTGCACATTGCAACAAATTCGTACAAAATCGGTGATTTTTTACAATTTTACCGAATAGCGGTGGTTCTAAGTATTTCCCGCACAAATGTGGTGTTTTTTTTAAAATTAACTTGTTTCAAGGAGATGAGCGAACACAGGCGAGAGAGCAGGGTATTTATACACGCGGTCGTAGCAGGGCGTGCGCACGCACCGTCACCGGCATATACTAGGCTTAGTAGGCTAGGTTGGCGGTTGTACGTAGATCTAATTAACTTAACGGCTCCGATCGGTATTGACGCGGATCACGCCCTGCTATTGGCTGGTTAGGATGACACGTACGCATCCTCGTATCTAAATCTTGCTACTACAGAGACTTGATAAAAAATTCCACCTCTGGAGGCGCTAGGCGCTGGCCTGTCGATTCGCAGCCGTATCGTACACGGAATCCAGTCCAGGGCACAAAGGTACTACTAGCTAGCCCACTTCGACTCGGACCTGGATTCGGAGCGCGTGCCAGGTTGGTGGAGGGTAGCTTCTGGGAGAAGCTGGTGGAGAGTAGCTTCTGGGAGAATCTGGAAAATAAGCTGAAAAGAAGGGGGCCATACTCCTATATATATGACTTAACGAAGGACCCGGCCGGCCGCAAAAGTAGGAAACCCTAGTTTATCAGAACCCGTACGTGGTCAGCTTGGAGAAGAAGAGATGGAGAAGTACGATGCGTATGCATGCGAGCCAGTATGGGTGGGCGTGAAGAGAGGCCACGAGGCTCGGTCGGAGGGAAAGCTTGAGGCGGCGCTGATGGAGAAGCGGTACAGGTGCGACGACGAGAACGGCGGCCCGGAGCACCCCCGTTGGAAGCATGTCGCTGCACACGCGCCGTCGGCGGGGTCGAAGCGACGCTACGAGCAGCCCGAGGATGACGTTGAGGCCGAGCTGGTAGACAAGCGGTACAAGTGCAACTACTGGGAGGACCCTGCTTGCGCCAAGTTGCTGCAGCTCCGCGGAGGGAGAAAAGCCAAGCACGCCGCGCGACTCAACCAGACGTACCGCCTCATCAAGGAGACCGACGAGTGGTGCGCCGCCACGCTGAGTGAGGCGGCGTGTAAAAACATGTTTAATTAGATTGGGGAGGTTTACTATAGGAGGAGGCTAAGGGTCGGCGGAACAGGTCTATGGCCAGCGGGTTCCGTTTCTTATTCAGTTTTTTTCTATGTCTTTGTTAGGGAGATAAAATGGCAATGACATTCTAGTGTGAGAATAAAGGTATAATGGTGTGTTTAGTACTGCCGGAAGGCCTTGGGTTGTGTTGATGGTGTACTGGCGGAAGGCCTCCTGAGTTGTGTTGGTTTGTATGGTCGCAGGTTTGACTCCTCCGTTATATGGTTCTCATATATATTACCATCCTAATGCTATAGTGGTTTCCTTTAGTTTTCATAAAGGCCTTTATGTTGCGACATTATATTGCGACATGTATGCTTCTTTGTTGTGTGGCAACTTGCTGCCTTGTTCTTGTATATGTTTGGTGCTTTGTAGTGTTTTGCATGTTGTTCTGGGTTCTAATCTTTACGAGGCCGTGTGGGTTACTATGTGCCCTGGTGCGTTGTTCATGGGACCTATAATTCTACAACATCCGATTTGTCTGTTGATACCGATTTGTCTGAATCAGGTCTTCACACACAGCCGAATTGGCCCATCGACCATCGTACACGGTTGACCAAACCATTGCTACGCGTTGGTGTGCGATGAAGCCGACCAATGCAGACATTCTTTTTAATATTGTGCGATAGGTAACCATTTGCAGACGGCGCTGGTTCAGAATCGTGTGTGAACTTGATGGCTTCCGCATACGGTAGTAATTTTTAGAGGTCACCGTTATAGGAGATCGTACACGGTTATTTGTACTTAACCGACAGGAGTAAAGTAAATCGCATTGTTTTGCACATCTTGCCGCGTGTGTTCTTGCATACCAGTATACTATTTGACATGGGTACGCCTGTCAGGGCCCATGGCATTGGTACCCCTGGTATATATTCGGGTTAAGGCCCACGAAGATTATGGCCCAAGATAGGAGCCGAATGATTGAATATTCGGATAAGGAAACTGCTACGTAAAACCTCCATAGGCGACGAATTTGTATCGAACCTGACCAGGACACCGAGACCTGGCCACCAATAAAGAGAGGCCAGGAGGGGCCGGCGGAGGATAGAATGAGATTTAGCTTGTAATCTAGCTTTGTCTCAATAATATTGCAAGTTTCTCCTTCCTTTACCTTCGAGTTCATCCGATGCCCTCTTTCCTCGATCCTAAGTCCTTCATCGAGGACATTGCCAAGATTAACCCTTATCAATTGGCACCTACCGTGGGGACCTTGGGCGTTGGAGTCATGAATTCGACGGCTTTTTTGCCTTAAATCACGGAGCAACTCAACGATTGACGGAAACCAGGTTGCTTTTGGTAAAGTTAATTTTCGACCACACCCACCCTAGTACCGGTCTTTGCAAGTCTTGACCGGGAGATGAATCAGGTGATCGGAAGCTTCAATTTTCGTGTCGAGTATCTAGGCTCTCTTCACCTTTCAGATCTGATTTATTTGGGTCCGTCGGCAAGCAAAACCACAATCGCGGCAACTTCGGAAACTTCCGTCGGTTCCTCCGGCGAGGCAAACTCGTCGGTCATCATCCAGCCTACGGAAAGTGGGAAGAATATTGACAAGGGTATAGCTAATAAGGCCCATTATCTTGGCACCCCTAGGGCCCGTTAGGGAGGCCTAAGCATAGATGTAGTTGAAATACGAGATGACATCGTATACAGATATTGTAATTTGTATTGAACCCGACCGGTTCCTCGGGACCTGGCCACCTATATAAAAGGGCCAAGAGAGTCCGGCCAGGGATAGATTGAGATTGAGCCAATTGAGTACCACGCTTATTCTCGATATATCTCAAACCTCGCCTTGTTTGTCTGATCTTTACCTTCGAGTTCATCTGACGCCCTCTTCCCCCGATCCTAAGTCCTGCATCTAGGATATTTACCAAGTTAACCCTCTTCAATTGGCGCCCACCGTGGGGACATTGGGCGTTGGAATCATGAATTCGACGGTTTTTTCGCTTCCAGCCAATAGCAACTCGAAAGTCGACGGAAACCAGATACCCTTTGGGACCGTAGATTTTCAACCTCATCCACTAACCCTCAATCCGGACTTTGCAAGCTTGGATCAGGAGATGGACCTGACGATTGGAAGCCTAAACTTTTGTGTCGGTTCATTGGGTTCAATTCGCCTCTCAGATCCGACGAAATCGGATCCGCCGGTAGGAAAAACTGCAACCATGACAATGTCAGAATCATCGGTAGGCTCTTCCAGCGAGGTAAACTCGCCGGTCAGCTTCACGACAATGGAAAATATGGAAGACAAAATCGAGGAACTCGACGAAATCTTAGGAAACCTTGACTTAGGAGAAGCAATGGATCACTCAGATTTCAGCCAAAATTTCAGCAGAAACACAGCAGCGGACTTCACCACCCGAAACGGCGGTGTCTCCAACAACGTACACCAAGTATGCGTTATCATCACTGAAGCAGCAAAAGACAATGATGGCGTGGATAACATAGTAGTCAGCACACAGGGCAACAACCTGAGGAATAAATGCAGGAAGGAGAAAGAGAAAATATATGTCTCCACCGAAGAATGGAGAATAATAATGTCAGCAATCAATCACGGCACGGGAATACCCGCGGATTCAAGAAGGGAAGTTCTAATGGGATATCAGTACGCCTTACACCAGCACAAAAGGAAGTTATGGGAAGAAAAGAACAAGCTAAGGAGAAGCCAGGAGAACAAAAGTGCATCGAGTAGATCATACTAGGAGGAATACAGTGAAACGTCAGATTCCAGCGAAGAAAGACATCGCGAACCAAAACACAGTAGGAGAAGGACAGAACGGCCCAGAAAAGAGGACCATACAAGGAGCATCAACACAGTGTTAAGAGGAGGACTTCATACAAGAAACGCCAGAAGCAGCCCTGGTGGCAGCACAATCTATTAACCACACAGCCGGAACCCGGAGATCCGCGGAAGCACATGCACCAAGTGGCCATAAAAAGCCTCGGACTAGTGGGGGATGAGTTAAAGCAGGAATCTTTAGGAAGGGAATCAACACATCACGAGCACACAGGAAAAAGAAGCTGAAAGTCCCAATCTCCGCGAACCCGATAAACCAATTCATCCGGCAGGAAAAACCAGGAAGCACGAAGGGAAGACACAAGGAATATCATCACATAATCCAGGGTGAACAAATCACGATACGCATGGGATGAAGAAAACTACGAGGACGAAGAAAAGGAAATGGGCGCGCTATGCTTTACCCTAAGGGTTCACAGAACGCGGGTACCCAAAGGATTCAAACTACCACATGACCAGCAAAAATATGATGGGTCGCAAGAACCCAAATTGTGGTTATCAGATTATCTTCAGGCAGTAAAAATACTCGGAGGATCAAGAGCAACAGCGATGCAAAGCTTGCAACCACACCTTACCAGCGTAGCACGGTCTTGGTTAAGCACGCTACTTGACGATTCCATCAGAAGATGGGGCGAGCTAGAAAATCAATTCACAAGAAATTTCTGGTCAACGTACAAACGACCAGCGTCAATAGAAGAAGTCAAATCCTATATGCAGAAAAATGGCAAAACGTTACGTTCGTATATACAACGGTGTAGTATAATTAAAAAACTCAGCAGAAAACGTCTCCGACGAGCGAGCAGTAGATGCCTTTGCATTTGGCCTTCGCCGTTCGGATCTCGTTGAAGAGTTGGGAAGAATAAAGCCCAGAACAATGTCAGAACTAATGGAAATAGCAAACAGATTCGCAGATGGAGAAGACGCTTATCATAGAAAAATAGGATGTTCGCCTGAATATGAAAGATCTAGAAGACAACGCAACCAGAGGCGCAGGTCTCACACCGAGGACGGCCGCATGATGCGTAACCAAGTAGCTGCAGGGTACGAGAGAAGAGACGGAGAAGGAGATGAGCAAAAGAATGACGAGTATCATAAAAAAGACAACTACAGACAAGATAGGTCCAAATACTCTGACCCATCAGCAGAGGACATCCTTCACAGACCATGTCGCATCCACTATGCGTATCTAGATGGCAAGAGGGTTTCCAATCATCTGATGAGAGATTGTAGAACATTTTTAAAACTGCAAGAAGCCATGGAACTAAGCCAAGGAGCAAAGGCAGGGTGCACGACATATGACAGGACAACCACAGATCAAGGATACCAAATACAAAGCGGCACAGGCTATCCCTAATCAAAAGTGTACATATCTGCAATGATCTAGCCTGTTCCAAAGCCTAAAAATAGCATAAAAGTATATCGAGACAAGTAAACCTAGCAATATCATCACCAATGGCCACCACAGAGTACCTACGATGGTTAGACCAAACAGTTAGGTTTAGCAGAGAAGACCACCCGAGAAAAGTACCCAGGCCAGGGCACGCGCCATTGGCGTTGAAGGCGCAAATTGGATGGTACGACATAGGACGAGTATTCATGGATGCTGGCAGTGGTATAAACCTAACATATGCAAGAACCTTGAAGGCAATGAACAAATCACTGGAATGGTTGCAGCCAACAGACTGCTCTTTCCACAGGATAGTACCAGGAAGTGCAAACCATTGCCGCTTCTTCGCCTCCTCCGTTGCTTCGACTTTGACCACACATCATCATCTCCAAGCAAGGACCCCTACACCGCCTCGACTTTGACCTTCGGCGGCTTGTAAATGGCAGTGAACCTTCCAAAATCCCTCGCCGCCTCTTGTTTACCATAGATCTACCCATATTTGGTTTGTAGACATGCGATTGATGACATGCATAGCAAATCTGCTAGGGTTAGGATTTCATCGGAATACTGTTTTGGGGTTGATTCCCTTTCTGACATTCGTATTGTTCTTCATGTGCTACATGTTCTAACTGATTTGTGCAATGGTTTGTTGGTTCAGTATACCTTGTAGTTTGATTGTCAATTAGATCTATTCAGTTTCATGCTTCTGCCGATGATTTGAACTATGACAGTGTGTAGATCATTGGGGTATTGAACATTTAAAATGTGCTCAGCTTACCAAATTGGTTGTGCTTCGCATTTGCTAAGTTTTCAATTATCTCATTGATTCATAGATTGCACTAATGAGGAGAACTAAGCCCGTGATTAAGATATGTCACATTGATTCTATCCAACCTTGGATGTTGAACAAGAAGAACTCATTGTTCAATGAACTTGATTGAATAGCATTAATTGTGGCATCTATGAAGCTAAATGACAAAAAAGATTACAAGCCAATGATGAAAAATGTGGCCAGATATTGGTGGCACAATGATTCTATCTGACCTTGAGTATTGTACAAATACTCAACAATGTGGGTGCAGTTGGTCGGAAAGAATCATTCATGCCGCTAGATCATTTGTATGAGGCATATTGTACTCTTGATCAATGTTTTGCGGTAAGGATGAGCCAATGATTAAAACATGGTTAGATCTTGGTGGCAGAATGATCTTTTCCGACTCTATACATTGTATATTTACTCAACAATGTGCATAGAATTTTCTAAGAAAGGATAATTTGTGCCGCTATGTCACAAGTACGAGGCATATGTACTCTTTATCATTTTTCTGCATCATGTTGGTACGGTAGACACTAATTGTTGCATTGCCTCACATTTCTTCTTTCCTATAGATGTTGCGTCTAGGAGTGCCTTTTGAGGTAGCTGGTGAAAAGGGTTGAAGCAAGAGGCCTAGAGGACGGCCACCGACTGTTTGCCACTTTCATGAGGATGTGTCGCCTACCCACTTCTGCAAGGTTATCATGGCTCCTGGGATCGGGGTGCTCCCTCTCCCAAAAGCCTGTAGGCCTTACCTTCGCCTGGTTTTGGAGATATACCAAATGGGTATGTTAGAGTATGTCCGGTATATGTACGTGTACGAAGTAGTACTCTGACACGTACACGTACAAACTATGTATGCCATGTATGGGGGCTATTCCCTATGTCTATATAAACACGTAACCGATGCCCCCACGGGTAAGCATCGTTCCACCAAACCTAATATGGTATCAGAGCCATCCTCTTCCGCGCTCTAGTTGCCAGCTAAACCCTAAGACCCACCGCCGCCATAGCCTCTGACGTCGCCGCACACTATCGCCGCCGCTTCAAGATCAAGTCCACAATCCAAAAACCTAAAACCCGCTGCCGCCATAGCTTGCCATCGCCGCTCGCTATCGCCGCCGCCTCAAGCCAAGATCACGATTTAGACCAAGACCAAAACCCTCTCTGCCGCCGCATCTTGCTGCCGCATCGAGACTTCTACGACCTACAATCCAAGACAAAACCATAGCCGCCGCGTTGGATCTTTGCATCCTCTGTCGCCGCCGCACATCAAAAACCCTAGCATCGCCATGTCTTCATCATCAACTTCATCCACCATGGTTCTCGCTGCGGCACTTGGATCCCCACCCTCGCAGCCGCTCACGCGTGAAAACGCGTTGATCTGGAAGGCCCTTGTCATCCTGGCTCTTCGTGGTGCCCGTGTTCTTGATCTGGTGGAAGGGAACGAGAAGGCACCAGAGGAGTTTCTGGAGACCGAGGACATCAACAAAAAGAAGGTGACCATCGAAAACCCTGAGTATGCTTCCTGGATCTCGCGTGATCAGCTGGTGCTCCGCTGGATTCTCAACTCCCTCTCTCCCGATGTGCTTGCACATGTTGCGGGGCTTGAGACATCTGCTGATACATGGGCTGCCATCAATGCTCATGTGTCTTCTACGTCCAAGACCAGGGTGCAGCAGCTGCGCTCTGCCCTCAATGATACTCGCAAAAACAATCTCCCTGCTGACAAGTACTTTGCCAAGATGAAATCTATTGCTTCTAAACTCACTGCTGCAGGAAAGTCACTTGATGCTGATGAGCTGATTTGGTACGTTCTCAAAGGTCTTGGTAGCCACTACAACACTCTTCGTACTGCTGTCAATGCCAACCCTGGCACCACCCTTGATGATCTGCTTACACAAGTTCAAGATTATGATCGCATGAACCAGCCTAAAGAGGGTTTTACGTCCTCAGCTAATGTGGCGCGCCGTGGTGGTGCCCCTCCGCGTGGCTCTGATCGCCAGCGTCAGGATGATCGGTCTCGTCAATAGTAGTATGATGAGCGCCCGCGTTTTGATGATCGAGCTCGTGGCGATCACCGTGACAGTTATGATGATCGTGGTCATCAGTCTGATTACCGTGACCGTCGTGATGATCAAGGCCGCCGTGATGGTGGTGGCTATCAGGGGAGAAGATATGATGATGATCGCCCTCGCCAATATGATGATGATCATCATCACCGTTATGATTATGATAGACGTGATGGTGATAGGCGTGGACGGCGTGATCGTCAGCCTACTCCGTATGTCAACACTACCTGTCGGATTTGCCACATTCATGGGCATCCCGCTCGTGATTGTTGGTGGCGCTATGGTGATGATCCTCGCGGTGATGGAGATCGTGGAAATAAAGATGCCAACTTCACTGGTGTAGATTCCAATTGTTACTATGATACTAGTGCTACCAACCACATTACCAGTGAGCTAGATAAGCTCCACACCCATGACAAGTACAATGGACAAGATCGTGTTTGCACTGCTGAAGGCTCATGTATGCACATTAGTAATATTGGTCATTCAGTTTTGCGCACCTCTCATAACTCTTTCAATCTTCATGATATTTTCCATGTTCCGAGTGCTTCCAAGAGTCTATTATCTGTTCATCGATTTACCCTTGATAATCATGTCTTTATTGAATTCCATCCTTTCTTCTTTTTGATCAAGGACCAAGCAACACGACGAATCCTGTTTAGAGGCCCTTGCTATGGAGGACTTTATCCCTTGATGCCCATCTCCACTGCGTCCTCCAAGCACGCCTTCATCACAATAAAGCCATCATCATCTACATGGCATCACCATTTAGGACATCCTTCTTCGTTTGTCGTTCAACAAGTTCTTAGAAGAAATACAATAGCTTACACTCCAGAAGTTACTCCGTATGTTTGTGATTCTTGTCAACTTGCTAAGAGTCATCAGTTGCCATATCCCATCTCCACCAGTAGATCCACTATTCCTTTTGAGCAAGTATTTTCTGATGTATGGGGTCCTGCACCTACTTCTGTTGGAAAACATGCCTATTATGTAAGCTTTATTGATGACTATAGTAAGTTTGTTTGGATCTATTTGCTTAAAAAGCGTTCTGATGTTTATCAAGCTTTTCTTAATTGGCAAAAATATGTTGAACGCAAATTTGATTCCAAAGTTGTTACTATGCAAACTGATTGGGGAGGTGAGTATGAGAAACTCAATACCTTTTTCCAGCAAGCTGGCATTACCCATCATGTTTCCTGTCCTCATGCCCACCAACAAAATGGTTCTGCTGAAAGAAAACATCGCCATATTGTTGACGTTGGGCTTGCTTTGCTTGTTAATGCCTCCATGCCTCTCAAGTATTGGGATGAAGCTTTTCTCACTGCCACATTTCTCATAAATCTGCTTCCTAGCAAAGTCATAAATCTTGAATCTCCCACTGAGCGTCTTCTCAAAATCACACCTAATTATGATGCTCTTCGAACTTTTGGCTATGCTTGTTGGCCAAATCTTCGTCCTTACAACACTAGGAAGCTTGCTTTTTGTTCCAAACGGTGTGTATTTCTTGGATATAGTCCTCTCCACAAAGGTGTCAAATGCCTAGATGTTTCCACTGGTCGTGTATATATATCTCATGATGTAGTCTTCGATGAAAACATTTTTCCTTTCCAAGAACTTCATCCAAATGCCGGTGCTCTTCTCAAAAAGGAAATTCTTTTACTTTCATCATCCACTTCACATGAGGTTGCACAAACTGCTACTGACCCTATGACTACTATTGTGCCTATGTATGACCCTGTTGTTTCTCCACAGGTAGATGCAGCTCCTGGTGAAAATTTTGCTCAAAATGGTGCTTCCATGCCTTCCGAATCATATACTGAAATTCATATGCAAAGTGACGAAACTGGTGCTGAAATCGAAGAAGATTCAGAGGAACATTCCTCTGTCCGCTCCGATCCCGAGGCTGCTACTCCTAGGACGCTGCATGGTCCCGCCTCGTCCTCCGCGCCTGTGCAGCAACCTATTGCGTCGCCGCCAGCATCTCCCGCGTGCCTGTCTCCTGTCGCGACGCCCGCCTCCACTCCGCCCTCGACGCGTGGCGTGGGGAGCCCGGCTCCCGCCCTCGACACCGCTGCTGGCCCCGGATCGCGTGCGCTGTCTCCCGGCTCGGCAGGATCTTCTGCGGCCACCTCCCATGATTCTACTCCTGCACCGCCTCCGCCGCCACCAGGACCTCGCACTCGTTTACAACAAGGTATTCGTCAACCTAAAAAGTATACTGATGGTACTGTCCGATATGGCATGCTCTCCTCTACATGTGAACCTCGAAATTTGGCTGATGCTCTTAATGACCCCAACTAGCGTGCTGCTATGCAAGATGAGTATGATGCTCTCATGTTAAACAAGACCTGGACACTTGTTCCTCCCAGTTCCAACAAAAATATCATTGATTGCAAGTGGGTTTTTCGTATCAAGAGACGTGCTGATGGTACTATTGATCGTTACAAAGCACGGTTGGTTGCAAAAGGGTTCAAACAGAGATACGGTATTGATTATGAAGATACTTTTAGTCCTGTTGTCAAGATAGCCACCATCAGAATTGTTCTCTCCATTTCTGTCTCCCGTGGTTGGAGTCTTCGGCAACTAGATGTCAAGAACGCGTTTCTTCATGGTGTTCTGGAAGAGGAGGTCTACATGAAACAACCACCTGGTTTTGAACATCCTGCTGCTCCTCGTTATCTCTGCAAGCTTGACAAAGCTCTTTACGGTTTAAAACAGGCTCCTCGAGCTTGGTACTCCCGGTTAAGTGCAAAATTGCAAGAGTTTGGCTTTATTCCCTCCAAGGGTGACACTTCTCTGTTTCTCTATAACAAATCTGGGGTTACAATTTTTGTTCTCGTTTATGTTGATGATATTATTGTGACCAGCTCCTCCAATGATGCTATATCAGTTCTACTCAAAAGTCTTACTGCTCATTTTGCTATCAAAGACTTAGGTGATCTTCACTATTTTCTTGGTATTGAAGTTCGTCGTCTCCATGATGGGTTGCTTCTTACTCAAGAAAAATATGCTCATGATCTCCTTACTCGTGTTGGTATGCTTGACTGCAAGTCTGCTCCCACTCCGTTGTCTGCCTCCGAGCCATTGTCTCTACATGAAGGTACTCCTCTTGGTCCTGATGATAGTTCTCAATATCGCAGCATTGTTGGTGCACTTTAGTACCTTACTCTCACACGGCCGGATCTGTCATTTTCTGTTAACAAAGTCTGCCAATATCTTCATGCCCCTACCACTGCTCATTGGACTGCTGTCAAACGCATTCTTCGGTATGTTAAGGATACATCTTCACTTGGTATCATATTTCAGCGCTCCCCCTCCACTCTTCTCAGTGCCTTTTCTGACGCTAATTGGGCGGGCTGTCTTGAGGATTGTCGCTCCACTGGAGGTTTTGCTATCTTTTTTGGTCCTAACTTAGTATCCTGGACTGCCAGAAAGCAAGCTACTGTTTCTCGCTCTAGTACAGAAGTTGAATACAAAGCTCTTGCTAATGCTACTACAGAGTTGATTTGGGTTGAAGCTGTTCTTCGAGAACTTGGCGTGAAGCTACATGAGAAGCCTCGCATGTGGTGTGATAATCTGGGCGCTATGTTCTTATCTGCAAATCCAGTGTTTCATGCCAGGACTAAACACATTGAGATTGATTATCACTTTGTTCGAGAGCGTGTTGCTGATAACCGTCTTGACATCAAGTTTATATCCACCAAGGATCAGATAGCTGATGGCTTTACAAAACCACTTGCTGTAAAACCTTTACAAGAATTTAAGCGTAATCTAAACCTCTCGCGTGGTTTAGATTAAGGGGGGATGTTAGAGTATGTCCGGTATATGTACGTGTACAGAGTAGTACTCCGACACGTACATGTACAAACTATGTATGCCATGTATGGGGGCTGTTCCCTCCGTCTATATAAACACGTAACCGATGCCCCCATGGGTAAGCATCGTTCCACCAAACCTAATAGGATAGACCAGCGACGTAGTACCGGTAAGCCCGGGTAACCCATAGATGGTGGTCAGAACTATGGCCTGATCGGGGGCCCAGTTGCTGGAGGCCCATGGCGAATTCCCAGATAGCAGGAGCTCATGGCGGATTTCTGAAGACTAGCGCATAGCGAATTAGCTTGATGTACAAGGCATAGTCTAGGTGTTAGTCTAGGACTTCATATCGTATCCGCCCCGAACCGCCGTGATGCCCATACGAAATATAGCCGTTTGTGTTGTGCCCACTCTGGAGTCCGCCCGGGCCTCCGGCACATGGTAAGTTTCCCGGCCCGTATGCGACAAATAATATCGCGCACGGCACGTGCTTTTCGTTTGTGACGGGGTTCTTAAAAGGTCCAATCTGTACTAGTGTACACACAAATTCCGTTCAACCCTCTTTGACACTTTTGTTCCGGAAATTCTACAGCAATGATTAATGCCCATATATCTCTTGTTCAACCGTTGCAGGCACTTGGTTAGTTTTTTATACAAACATAAAACGAGAATATACAACCGAAACTAGGAATAAACGAACAGATCGCACGATCAGATACAACCGTCTGAGCTATACTGACGCCCTTTCTTTAGATGTCCACTTTCAGATGATACAAATTAGTCGAATCGAAAGAAGGAGAGTGGTCATCAAACACGCAGAACATAGTACATACACACAAGTAGTGCACGCATGCCATCACGCATCATGCCGCGCCGCGGCAACCAGTGATGCGGCTGCATCCTTTGGAGTGTTTGTTGGCCTCCACCGGTCTGACCCCCCCTGGCGGCGCATTCTCGTGGAGCAGGCGCGCCGCCGTGGTCTCCGGCTGCGCTGCCTCTGCCACCGCCGCCGCGCCGGCATTCTGCAGGCCCGCCATCAACAGGCAGCCGGCCAGCAGCAGGGCCGACAGGCCCAGACGCACGCGCACCGCATTCTTCTCCATTGCTCAACCTGAGAACAGCGTCTCGTGTCTTCTTCTTTTCTCTTTCAAGGTTCAGTCAGATGGTCGACCGGGAAGCTTTTGTAGGGGCGCTCCATCGGCCAAAATACAACTGGATGGGAGGGAACGTAGGAGCACTATATTTGGTGCGTACGGCTTTCTTTCTGCACGGTTTCCTTTAGTTAGTCCTTTGTCCAGCCGATTGGTTGCTATATTCAGTAAACTTTGTGTTTCAGGCTTCTCTCTTGCATCGTTCCGATTTTATCGTAAGCTCCAGTTTCCTATCTTTGTGCGATCACCTGCAGGCACCTGAAGTAAGCCGTACGCAGACCTCGATCAGGCCAATGGCACCTGAAGGCGCCTGAAGTAAGCCGTACGCAGACCTCTCCAACCACAGTTGCCTTTCTAGTTCAGAACTTCAGATACGGAGCTGTTTGACAGGACAGACGATGTGTTCATGTCCATCCATTCTATTCTACGTGCCTCACACCAGAATACCAGGCACCGGTTAAGTTAACAGGAACATAGCCATACACACACACACAACGTCAAACAACAGTGCAGTTATCAGTCTGACAGTCTTGAAACCATGTTAAGCTAACTGGCACAGGTGACTAAGCTGATTTGCCATCAGACCTCGATCAGGCCAATGGCACTGATACATCACGATGGTTAAATAAGTGGCTGGAGAATTTCTCTGGCGATTGCTTCCTGAAAGTTTCTAATACAGCAAAGACGAAATACAGGCAACAACCCACAAAATGAGCCGTCTTATTTCAACAACTCACACGAAGATCCGAAGAGAATGCACAGACATAACTGAGTCTTGAAACCATGTTAAGTTAATAGGCATAACCACGATTGGCAAAAAAAAATACATATTCGGTGTCACCATGAGCAGCATAACCACCATTTGCAAATATTGCAGTGTCTGAAGAAGAACATGGACACTCGGGGCAGCAGCAACACTTGAGCTGCTGCTAGCATGATGGTCTTACCAATTACCTTCCCGTTAAATCCCTACATGTGACCCTAGTGGCCCTTAAACACAATCGTAACACATGTACTGAACAATAAATTTTAAAAAGTAGTAAGCAACAAAAACCATGCATGTATGCATATCATGCAGAATATTAAGGACACTATAAACAGTAGCAGCCTAGCAGGTAACTCTGAAATCGAGTCACAAAATCCACTCCAAAGAGGCAAAGACTAATGAGATGTCAATTGCGAAGTGAAAATTTGGGGTAAGTACGTTAGAAAGACAATGCGGAGTAAGAACACATCGTCACATTAGGCTAAGAATTCCGGTCTTTTGCGGGCAACTAACATAAAGGTAATGTTCTTGTTTGCAGGGGGAAAGGTTCTTTTGACACGAATACATTACCTGAGCTAGTGCAGGCCTCACACGCACGTTTCAGTTGGAGATTTTGATTAGTTTGGAAATGTATTTTTGGTGACATTACTTGTTTCGTTTTCTGAAGAGATCTTACTAACCCGGAAATGCACTCTTGATCCCAGATCCATATGCTCTTCTTACTGAAAAAACAAAGTAAAAATATTAAAAAATTAAGAAAAATATTCTCGTGAATATCTTCATATTCCATGTACTCATGCAAAGTTTCGTGAAAAACGGATATTTTCCATGGCATATGCAAAAAAGACAAAAAAAAAATGCCTCGTGAAAAGGCTTATTTTAGCACCGAATTTTTATTATTTTTACAAAGGCCGCAAAAAAAAAA